>CM034151.1:831007762-832297762 GCA_019776745.2 Taxus chinensis | reverse complement strand
TGAGTTGTTCTTTTCAATGAATAGTGTCCTCCACTTGGTTCTTCATGACATTCTCTAAGGATGTCAAATATTTAATCTTCTCTTACACCCCCGCGCAAAACAAAATCAGGACCACATTTAAATAGCATTCCATTTAACCATTTGAATTGTGCACTGATTTTGATTAACATATTTATTTGTTTCTTAGTGAAAGAAGGAGGAAGCTTCCATGTTGCAAGATAATTTTTCATATCAGGAAACCATTGTGTACTTGCTAAGATACAAAAAATTTGTTCATCTGGAAATTTATCCTTTACTAGATCTTGCTCCCCTGTAGTGGTTAGTCTTGACAAAAAATTAGATACCACAATAGATTTACCTAGATTTTCCACAATGGTAATATCAAATTCTTGCAAAAGTAATAACCATCTAATTTTTTTTCCTCCAACCACTGGTTTGTTCATTAAATATTTAATTGCTAAATGATCTATGTACAAATATCTTGTACCCTATAATGTAATGTATGAATTTATTGATTCCTTCAATCATAACAAGAAATTCTTTTTCAGTGGTGGTGTAATTATTTTCAGTGGGAGTAAGATTCTTACTAACATAGTAAATAGCATAAATTTTTCCTTCTTGAACTTTCTGTCCCAAAACTGCACCAATGGAATAATTTGAGGCATCTGTTTGGATATGAAATGGCTTTTCCCAATTAGGTCCTTTCAATATTGGGGCAATGATTAAATTTTTTTAATTTATTCAAAATCATGTTGACACTTTTCATCCTAAAGAAATTCACAGTCCTTGGTTAGAAAATTAAACAAGGGGGTAGCAATTTTACTGAAATATTTTATAAAGCACCTATAGTACCCAGCATGCCCTAAAAATGACTTGATATCTGTGGGTGTCTGAGGAATAGGTAAATCTAAAATGATCTTAATTTTGTTTTTATCAACCTAAATTTCTCTTTTTGAAATATGGTGTCCTAATAAAATCCCCTCATCAACCATCATCAAACACTTTTCATCACTAAGAGATAAATTGTGTTGTTCACATCTTGTTAACACTCTGTCCAGATTTATCAAAGAATCATCAAATGTATCTCCGTGTACAATGAAGTAATCCATATATAGCTGAACACAATCATTTGTTAAATCAACAAATATTACAAGTACAAGTCTCTAGAAATTTACAGGAGCATTACATAAGCCAAATGGTAACACCCTATAGGAAACGGTACCCCATGGACATGTAAGTGTAGTTTTGTCTTGATATTTAGTAGCAACTCCGATTTGATTGTATCCACTAAATCCATCCAAGAAGGAAAAGTATTGTTTACCTGAAAGCTTATCTAGAACTTGATCTATGAATGGTAAGGGAAAATAATCTCTCAATGTGGCTTTGTTCAGTTCCCTATAGTCAACACATATTCTCCATTTTACATTCCTTTTAGGAACAATTACAAGAGGAGATACCCACTGAATATTTGAGATAGGGTAGATAAAACCTACTTGTAATAGTTTGTCAATTTCTTGTTTGACTATATCCCTTAAGGCTGGGTTAATCCTTCTTTGAGGCTGCCTAACTGTTTTAACATTTTATGTATAGATGTGATGAGTGCAAATAATTGGGTGAATTCCCTTCATGTCTTTGTAATCCCAAGAAAAATCTTTAGTATGATTTTTTAGAACATCAAACAATTTAGCTTGTTCATCATTCTTCAACTAGTTGTTAGTGTTCAAAGTTTTACCGAGTTGAATCTCAACATGTTTCATTCCAATGTGTGATGAACTGATTTGTTGAAAGGATTCTATTAAAGTATTTAATGGACATGATTTTGGTAACAACATATGGTATGTGGCAACATCCCCAAAAGTTCATTGAGACAAAATACCTGAAAAAGGACAGTAATGAGAATTATGATACTTATCTCTTTGTAGGTCAAACTCTTCGTCACTGCTACTTTCCAAAAATTCTTCACCACTCCATGATGTATTTGAAACTAAAGCCACTGATTCTTCCTCTCCCCACAAGAAATCTCATTCCTCTAGAGTGAAATTATTTCCAATCACAGAGAACTGCTATTGTCGTGATTCCAAAATGAAATGTGGTGCTTCCAAAACTAAATGTGGGTAGTTCCGGAACTAAGTTCTAAGGTTCCAGAACTATGGTCGTAGGTTCTGGAGCAATAGTCGTGGGTTATGAAACTACTTCTGATTACTTTTAGGACAACTGGTTCTCATCCAATGGTGGATTAATCATCTCTTTTACTTATCTTACATGATCCTGCAATGTGATCATAGCCAAAGAAGAAAAAAATTTCTTATTAGTATCAGGAGAATCAACCCACAATTGTTCTTAATTATCATTAAAAGGTCATGCAGAAGGATATAAGGAAATTTTCTTAGAGTTCTTACCATTTGAGATTGTCATATCACCTGACCTATGATAAATTAAGGAAGCAACTATAGCTAACCATGGTCTACCAAAAATAATGGGATAACCAAATGTTTTACCTTTTGGTTGCAGTATAAGGAAGTCAACTAGATATTCCCACGACTCTACTATAATCACAACGTCTTCAATAATCCCTTCTAGTTTTGCAACATACTAGTCTGTCATCTGTAATATGGCATTAGTAGGTTGTATACCCATTAATGGAAATGTTTCCAAAGTATCTACTATCATTACATTGATAGCCGCTACCAAATCTACCAAAACGTTATGTATATCCTTATTTCCTATAGAGATAGAAATAACAGGACTTCCAAGATCTTCGTATTTGGGAAGTAAAAGTTTTCCCACTAATAAATATGTAAGTTTCCCATCTACTTTGATAGTCTTGGGATACTGTTTCTTCATTCAAGGATTTTTCAAACATAACATTTTGATTAATTTGTTTAATTCTAGAATGTCCTTAATTACTTGTAACAGTGGTATCTAAATATTCAATTTTCTTAGTTCATGTACCAATTTAGACTCCTTGGTTTCTATAGCTTCTTTAAATCTCTTTGGAAATGGAGTCTGAGTAGTGCTGCTATGTGGATCTTTTTCATTTTTTTTTATATCCTCTTTTGGAACAAAAGTACTAGGCATTTCATTTTTGTCTGTCAATTCAATGATTAGAACAAGTGGACTGCTAATGATTTAATTAGATCTAGTTTGAATATCCTTACAATCCATGGCATGTAAATCAACTGATTTTTCTGATTCTATTCCATAAACAGGAGTTGTTTGTTTGTTTCTTAGGTTTGCTACTGGTTGTGCTGGTATTTACGTTTGTACTATATTCTTAGTTTTCTAATTCTATATAGGGGATCCCATGATTGACTGTTGATTCTGATTTGGATGTGTTTTTCCTTGAGAATAATTACTAGGGTTCCATCTAGGTTGTGACCAATTATAAGGATTTCCTTGAAAAACCCATGGTTGTTGATGTCCCTGAGCATACCAAGCTTGATTTTCCCACTCTTGAGGGTTCCATGTTGGTTGAAGTACCCAAGGTGGTTGTCCCCAATTTTTTGGTACTGTCTGAGAAAACCATGGCATCTTCCAAGGATTAGGAACTGATCTTGGCATAAAATTTCCTTTTTGAGGTTACATCTGAACAAAATGAAATTATTTTGTACTAGTTTGTTTAAGTTGATTCTTTATGACTGGGAGTAGAGAAAAATCATCGGTATCATCTTCTTTAGATTCATAGACAAGACACATTTTTGTTTTATCCAAAAGACTGTCTCTTATTGCATGCTTGTTCCGTCATCTAGGACAATGCATATCCAATGGTTCATTTTTTGCGTTTTCTTTATCTTCTAATCCATCTATAGTAGAGGTTAATTGAACTAAAATGTTTGTTTTAAAGTTTTCTAACTCATCCATTTATTTTTTCATATCTGGATTCATACTTTTCACCGATCTTCCTTTTCTAGGTCCACCCATTATTCGGTAATAACTTCTACAAATCTCCTTATTTTCATTCATCCTTAATTGATCAATGTCTCCACCTCCTATCAAGTTAACGGCTTCCCTAAATTTGTCATCTAAACCTTTAAAAAAAATGGTTTTACTTAACTCCTCTTGAAGTATAAATCAACACCTTTTTCTCACAAAGAGGAATTTGTCTAAATAGTCTTCTATATTGTCATCTTCCTCCTGCTTGATTTTGAATAATTCTTCCTTCCTATTTCTCCCTCTATAATAATCCTAGTATTTGTCTAGGAAAGTTGTTTCCATTTGTGCCCAAGTGGTAATAGATTTAGATGTTAATCCCATGAACCACCTCACTATTGCATCCTTCAGAGTGGATGGAAACAACTTGAGTTTTTTATTATCTATTTTATAGTCAGAGGTATGACATAGTACCTTGAAATCAAACAGAAATTGGTTAGGATCTTCAGATGACATCCTTTAAATGTGGGTAAATGTGCAAGTGAGATATTTTTCATTGGTGTATCATCATCTGCCAATTGGATTGGATAAGTAAAGGTCCTCTCAGGTAATCTTTCAGCTTCTCGTGCCATTTTAAAAATATTTTCCCAATTTTCCTCCTAGTCAATGTGGTATGCCTTGGGGAAGGTGAAAAATCAGGAGTAGGAGGTTGACTACTCAATTGAGAATAAAAACTCACCCTAAATGGATCATGAGTAATAAGCCTTTTCCTAAAAGTTCTACTTCCTTCAGGTGACTGATCTAAGAATTCTAAAGGTGGTGATTTTGTTTCTTGTATGACAGGGGGTGATGGTGCCTCCAATTATTGATCAATTTCCTTATTTAGAAAAGAGGATGTTATGAATTATTTTGAAGATGTTTTTGGGAGGAATCTACCTTGTGAGTCTCTTGGTCTACTCATTTATTTTATGATATAGTAGGGTAGATCCTTCAACTACTAGATGTATGATTGTTTCTCTTTCTAACACTTAATTAGAAAATTCCAACTAGTGAGTCCCCAGTAACGGTGCCAAAAATGAGGGGTTTCGTTATTACCTTCATTTAATCAACTTCTTGTTGATGTCATATTCAAACCAGGGGTGTGTCTAAAGCTATATGCAACGAGAGTAATTTTATCAATCTAGTAGTTGACTATAGTTAATTTTGTATTTTCTTAGGGGATCTTTTCAATGTCTTAAGGACTTCTTGGTAAAAACCTTATTTAAATCACACTATGAAAACTTTGGTGAAAGTAAACACACTGAAAGCTTTGCTAAAAGGAAACACACTTGCTTCAGAAAGTAAACACACATAACTTAGAATGCTTAAAAATGATTGCAAGAAAAATAAGAATCTATCTAGACACCTACAGGAATACGTATACAATAAAGTTTAACTAGAAGAATTAAAAGTGATACAAAATTAACAGATCTAAACTATTTTCTTAGGAAATATAAATACCAAATGGATGAATATCCTAGTCCTTGGGGGAGAGGACCCTTTTTCCTCCTTGAATTAGGATTTAATAACTTAGAATTCTCTCAAATAGGAATGGTTATTTATTGATAAAACATTTGGTATTACAAAACAAACTGGATATGTGTACTTATACTATATCTATCTTCTATGTTATATTTCTCTATTTCTTTCCTATTATATTTACTACTGCAGCTCTACTTATATATACATTTACGATCATATTTGTCTCTATGATTATAATGAAATCGAATTGTTCCCAGAATAGATGCTGACTCAAATTATGGCTGATCAGATAGCTATAAGATAACTATCCCTAGATTTGCATTCATAAATCTTTTGATCCTTTCCTAATTGAAAGGTTTGTTGATGAAAAATATTCAGATGTGGTTAGAATAGATTAAATCCCATTGGTTCCAAAACTTTAGAGAAGTTCCAGAACCATAGGAAATCGTTAAGGATCAAAACCATTAGAGTTCCGGAACTATACCTAACAGTTCTGGAACTAAGTCTGAAAATTTTGGAACTAAATACTCGAGTTCTGGAACTAAGTCTGAAAGTTCCAAAACTAGATGATGAATGTTTAATGGAGTTCTAGAACTAGCTTTGAAGTTCTGAAACTAAATTGTATCGGAACAGATGCTACCAAAAACATGTTGAACACTACATACTTCATTTCTTCGACTGATTAGACCTACTTTATTACAAAACTGAATTTCAAACACACATTTCATCAGGAATTTCAGAGATTTAAATGTTAGAATAAAAAACAATCAAAAGAAAGACAATTACATCTTAACTCATATCAGATCAAATAAAACTCACAAAATCTAATCAAACTTAATAAAAAGGAGAGTAAGATGAGATCGTATTTTATACATTAATCGGGCACATTCTGGCCTCATCATTGCTATTCTTAGTATGTTCACATGCTTATTTGCATGGAAACAAAAAATTTCGTGTATTTTGTACATGCCTAAATTAAAGGAATTTCCAACTTTCTAACCTACTATGCATGGAAGAGACTAAAAATAACTAATGTCCTAAAATAAGAAAAAGTAGAATTGAAACTTAAATCCTAATTTTTTGCCTGCAAATTGTGGATTTCGGGCACAAGAATTCACTGAAAAGGTCTCCAACTGACAGGGTAGGTTGATCAGTGTGTTCATATTGTCGAAACAATTCATTAAAAAATGGACTCAAATGGACATCACATTAAAAGTTATGACCATTTTAAGTATTTGCTAAAAATAGTGAATCAAAATCTTATGTTATATAGGTTATCATATTACACGATAAATAAAAATGATAATATCTTAAGCTACTCCTAAGTATTTAGAATAGTTTGGTACTTAGTTTTTAATGTATTGTTATAAAGAATGTTGATTTTATGAAAATAATAATTAACTATTTAACTTTAATGTAACCATACATATACTAGCATCCTTTACTGTATTTACTAGCAAGCAAATGTGAACTATGTGATGGAAAAATAGAAGGGGATACATTAAATAAGATAAACCCGAGGGAGATAAAAATTAGAGGAAGGATATTGATGGAGGTGAGGTTCAAGAGTTCATAAAATGTTGTGTAAAACCTATCCAAAAAATTTATTTGTTATGACTGGGTGAAACATGAGTTGTTCGTTTCACTCATTTGAAGGAGAAAGGGAGTGTGTTTTCTAGGTTGTTAAGGAAGCATAATTTTGATATATAGTACAAATAAATGTATGGTCGATGAATTTTTTCAAGGTGAACATGCATATATTGAATAATTGACTCTACATTTGTTAGATATGGAAATTCTATGTTCAGGGTTCTTTACGTCACCAATTTAAAGAAAATTTATGATTAAGTTTTATCTTTACCAATTAGAGATTCCATTCATCAAATTTTGCTATGATTACTTCTATCAGTGAACATTAACACAAAACCTTGACCTTCTATTTCTCTTATGCATGTCAAACACAACTACCAAAACTCACATTTAGAAACACCTATAAATGAAACTAATGCCATAGGTATTGGAATCAAGAAAAAAATTAATATGTACTTATGTGTATAACCACCTTCGATCATCAAAAACATAGAAGGCTATAAATAAGTAACAATTCAGGTCAAATATTATAATACAAGTTGATTGTTGTGAAGATTATAATCTATTAATGGACCAAAAAAATATGATTGCATAGATGTTTAAAAATTAAATATGGAAAATATTCCAACCCATATGTGGATACATGGGGACATGTGTATCATACATACTATAGTAGTTTAGCGATTCGTCCAATTCATTTCTTAACCACCACATGCAAAGTGAAAAAAAGGATGAGTTGACAGAGAAGATAAACTTAACCAATCTTGTCAATGGTGCAATGAGATGTCATATGTGAACAAGTATGAATCAAAATATTTAATACGAGATCCATGATGTAATACGATCTTGAGAAATACGATACAAAAGATATTTCTTCCATTCCCCTTATGCGTGCAAGGAGCTATAGAGACTCCTACTTGGAAATTATTTTTAGTATAATTAATTTTTGAGGGATTGGGAAAAAAAGATCTTTTTTTGTATATTAATCTACATCCTCCTATGATCATCGAGCTTATCCGAGGTTATAAATAGGGAACACGTAAATTTAAATATTATAATTTTGTTGATTGGCATGAATATTATAATCTATTAATGATCCAACTAATCTAAATGCATTGATTTCAATCTATTATACATAGAAAATATTCAAGCCTATATGTGGATGAATGGAGACATGTTTAGCCTACATAGTCTAGTAGTCTGGAGAGTTTCCCAATTCAATGGTTAACCATCACATGTGAAGTGAAATAAAGGGTGAGTAGAGGGAAGATGTAAACTTGAATGATCTTATTAGTGGTGCGAGGAGATGCCAGGTGTAAGTAAATATAAATCACAATACTCAATACGAGATCCATGATGTAATACAATGTTGAGCTCCGAGGATAATCAATGAAAATACTTAGGCCCATTGATCCCCAAAATATAAATAATATAAAATGACCAAATAATATTGAGTCATATGACATATATGAGTCTGCAGTCAAGATTTTCTTGCATCGTTGTACATTAAAAAAAGACTATCAATGTTATTTCCTATTAACATCATAAATTTGACAACCGATGTCATGGAGTATTGTTAGCAGATAATTTATATTAGCCTTTATTTATTTTTTACTTATAAGTGATGGTGTATGTATTTACAATCTATTTTTATCGATTAAATGGACTATTTTTGGTCACTCAATATGAGCCATCTAACCAAGTATGAATCATAATCATCAATATTGGATCCATGACAAAATAAAATGTTGATCCTAGAGGACCCTTAATGAAAATAAAAAACCATATTGATCTTCAAAAAAACTCCAAATATATTACAATGACTATATAACCTAGAGTCGTCCAATATATGTGCATATTTTGAATTTACTTGTATTATACTAGTTTGGAAAAGAATCTATTGAAGTATTACTTATAAAAATTAAAAATCAAGAAACTGACATCATGCAGTAATGTTTTTGGATAAAGTTTAGATAGCATTTCTTCATTATAAGTGAAGATCTATGCATTTGTAGTTTTTATTTTATCAAGGCAAAAGAGGATTTCTTATATTATATCAGGTATAAAACAAATTTTCAAGGGATCGGGATGTAACGTCCACATTTTACACACACGAATACAACAATAAAAATACCATAATAATTTCTTTTACTCACATTGTAGTTCACACGACACTACACGGGATCACTTATGCAAAAACACAACACATGATCTTCTTGCACAAACACTAACCCACACAGGTAATATGATAACACGTGACACACATCAAGGCAACTTTTGTTTTTATGACAAGACACAACATAATGAATCCCGTATGAGAACCATCCGTGACAACACTTACCTGGTTTATATATTTATTACATTCATGTTTCGTTAATGACCTTATTTTCTTGGAAATCAGTTATAAATTATTTTATAATTATACTCTACTATCTTTACTTTATTTAACATTTCACTTGTAGTAATCCCATATATTTTTTCTTATTACCCTCGTCACACTAGAATGTTCTAACCTGGTTGTTGGTATGAACATATGTATATACATGATCCTTTTTGTGTTTGTTCCATGGATTCATTTTATAAGTTGCATGTTTGATTGGATTTTTCATTTATCTTAGTTGCAACAATGAAAGTTCTCATGAAGCAAAGGTATTTTATTGATTTAAGACTACATAGATTACATGTTTTTTTCATATAATAATTTAATTTCTAAGGTCAGTTTTTTTGTTTTACGTAATGACAAATAACCATATATGTTCTCTACTTCACTTAATTGCTTAGTGATCAAGGTACTAATGAGTATGATTTCACACTCCACCAGGTTTGGATTCTTGGAAAATTAAGTATTAGATGTCTGTTACGAGGAGACATTCAATTGTAAATTTTACACCCCTTACTATGGTCACAACTAATGCGATTGAACACCCTTATCTCCAATAATAATCATGTAACTCTAGGTACATTTGATACTTCTTGTTAAGCTATAACTCTTTTTTGAGTGGGGTTTAAGGGAACTTACATTCAATATTCTCTTGTGTGGTTAGCTAAAGCATTGCATCCAATTGAAATCATTTTCATTCATCTTAAAATGGGTTCATTAAATTTGATTTAATTACCTTTTTTTTAAAAGTTGTTGTGTAACCCATTTATTAATATGGACATTGGTATGCTCACGAAACTATTAGTCCTTTCCCAAGGGGTTTTTGTCAAGAACATGATTACATTATTTCACACCATACACTTAGTGTACAATAGGACAAGGGGGATAATAAGAGGGAGTATTTATTCATTTAAAAGGTAAAGATTCATATTAAATTCTAAAGGAATAATTTTTTTCTCAGCACAAAATGGTATAAACGTGTTATAAGAATGATATACATTTCACCCTTCTCCAAGTGCATCATCTAATAGTTACATGTTCACAAACTAATAATAAATTAAAATTTAATTAAGTTTAAAAAATAACTCTTAGTATTGCATCATAGAAGCAAAACAATAATAGAAATTGGGTATCGAGTTCATTATGATTTCAACTCATATAGGTGACTTCCAAGGTTATTTAGTGATCTTTATCACTTACACTCTTCAGTTTACATATGTGCACGACTAAGAAGATCTTACATTATGTTTAAGGTTTGGTTACCCATAGAGTACTACCTTAAGAAAATCACATTCTCCTTACGACACACATGTTTTCCAAACATAGGAGGTCAACCACATACTCTACATAATGTTTGAACACATCATTCCTATTTGGAGGGTTCGCAACAATGCAACTAAGATATAGGTTTTGATGAAAAAAATAAAACTTTGGATCTCATTTTCTTAAGCTATGATGTTTCATCGAGTGTGAATAATTAAGTTCATCCTAAGGTTTTAGTTTTCTATGTTATATGAATCTCATAGGAAGAATAGTTGTGTATGAATTTTATACTAGATTTTACTGGTTGGTTAGATTTTTTTTACTACATTTTAAAAGTAAGAAACACAACACTGATTATTTAATCAGAAATTGCACACCCTAATTTCACTATAAGTTATTAAGTTCAATTTTTTTAACACAATATACAAGTTTTATAGTACTAAAATTGGAATCAAATAACACCCATATCTAGATGAACTTTTTCCTTAAACACTAACATCTGAAAAAATGTTACAAAACTTCACTAATACACCCTTCAATACTCCACAAAATGTGAACTACACTCTACCATTTCACTTATAATATATATCCAACCCCCTTGTACAATATGTAAATTTAGATCAAAAGAAATCCTATACTTAAATGGACAATTCCCAAATCACCCCTAAAACTAGTATGCAATACATATTACATAATTTTAGTAACAAGTCTTTACCGTAACATAACAAAGATAGGGTTAGAGACACATATTTATATAATTTCATTTCATGTGTTTTCCTAAACAAGGAGAGAGAAAGAGATAGGGAGAGAGAGAACTACTATTTTTTGAAAATTCCAATTTTACACAAGTCACATGATAGAGTATCAACCAGTTAGTTACAACTGTCAACAAGTTTCCACGAAATTTTGGTAACTGGATCGGGGTCCTTGAACTTTCATTCTTTATGTTATCCTATTAGTTGCAAAAATGTTTGATTTAGGCTCAGAGGCTAAAAAACCACTTTCAAATGTTATCTTCTGGTGAGAAAACACAACATAGGTAATTTTCTACGTGTCCTCCTATACACACAAAATTCACATGATATGACAGAACGTAGAGCTAGAGAATGGTTTATGATTGATGGATAGTTTTCCGAGGCCATCGATCATAATTGAACCAGTTGTAAAAAATCAAAGTCAGCTCAAGGTCTTAGAAAAACATGTCCAAAACTGACATTCGATGGATGAAAGCGCAACAAGAAATTTCTAAAAAAAACCCCTATTTATGGATAATTAACTAGAGTCGATGGGACTGGGAACTATAAAATGGTTTTCAAAAGGTGACGAGTTTTTTGGAGCCATCGGTCATAATTGTTCCATTTTGATCTAGTCAAAATGCGATTGGAGGCCTACAAAATGCCATTTCCCAACTGTAATGAAGAGTGTCATTCCCCAAACTAAAGGTTTTAGGAAATTTTTTAGTAAAAATACTAGAGGTTTGTGAATGCAGATAAGCATTTCATTGTCCAGGGTTCAAATAGTGAGCCAATACGAAACCCAACTTTTCAATTTTAACAATTTCCTAAGAGCACAAACAAGGTAACAGGGCTCCTAGAGGAGCAATAAAGTTACTATAAATGGAAAATTGGGGTCAAACTTAAAGCTTGAGTAAACTCTTCTCATAACAAGGAACATGGATGATACTTTACATCCTCTTTTCAATTTTCAGAAGGTGTCTTTATAGGTCTATGAATATCATGATTTACTAGCTTTTACAATGGAACAATTGGTGGGTTTACAAGGAAACAAACTCGGCTTGTCAATTAAAGGGTGTCATAGCTATCTAATATGGTTTTTTGCATTTCCAAATCATGTCTAAAGGATGTTTTTAGTTTTTTCTTGACTAACAGGTGTTATTCGGATTGCCTAAGTACTAAATGAAATTTTATTGTTTTGCAAAAGAAGTTTATATAAAATAATTGAATGTTACAGACTCCAAGGTTTTAAATTTATTCCATTGCAAATTAAAAACTAAGTATGATAATTATGAAGGAAAAGGTGAGAAAAACCATGCATGTCCAAGAATAATGCAAAGAAATAGGGGCTCCATGCAGGTCCGCCAGCATTTCATGAGACTCCAAAACTCCTTAAGGCATTTCGTGAACCCATTTTTTTAATACATTTTTTCAAACAGTTTACATGCCTTATTAGGCCACACTCCTTTAAGAAATTCTATAAAATAGTTCATGGGTTTCATATAAGAATTCTTCCACCTTTAGTGCAGTTATATTTACTCTTTCAATTAGACATGATCCATAATTTTGACTCATTAGTTGGTAACTTGACACCATGATGATAAAAACATCAAGTCGGGTTATTGGCACATGATTTAAACCAAACTAGGCATGAAGAGCCTCAACTCATGGGAAATTAAAATGTATGGGATTCTAAAGATGAATATTCAATCACGGTCTTAGAAACCCAGAAATAGATCTGAAGAATTACCAAATGAAACACACAAGAGATAACACACCAAGCCATTACACATATCATAGTAAAAAATAAAGTCAATGGCTAGATGTGGACCAGAAATCTTGAACTTCATAACTATACTCTACCCCTTGTTTATGATATACAGCTCATAACAAGCCATGGAGATATCTTTAGTGTGTCTAGCCACACAAGTAAGTTTAATACCCCGTCGAATTAAGATATGGCCAACAGAAGGAGGTAAAATTTCTTGAGATAGGTGGAAAAAATTTATCCAAATCTTCCCCTTTTGGTGTAGGATGGGATAAAATCGCACCAGGAAAAAAATTATATTTCCATTATGCTTGATGGATATGCATGCCCTATTATAAATCCTCCATTTTGGCATAGGGTGGAGGATGTTGGAAAAGGATGTGAAGCCTAGATTTACATTTTCTTGAAAGGTTCTAAGGCCTTTTCAATAAACCCATTTTGTAAATATCTTGCTATCCTTGCATTCCATGATGCCACATTTAAGGTGTTTGGTTGAACAGTTCACATTCTAAGCATATGCTTACATATTTTTCGTACATACCTACTAGAGGACTTGCAACTACAACATCATATAAAATCATGTGCCTTCCTCATTATGCTTTGGTTTCCTACAATCATTGTAGTTAATGCCAAATTTCATATAGGAATTTAGTCAAAATAGTTCATAGGCCAAGTGCATGGTTCCATATTTTGCATACATATATCCTAGAGCCTTTCTAACTACAAAATCAAACTAAATACCTCTATATTTATGCTTCAATGGTCATCCATACCGTGTTCCATATCTCATTTTTTGGCAAAGACCAGGAGTACATATGAAAATGTAAATTGATCACATTGGAGGCCTGTTTATTTAGTTGGTGAAATAATGTGACTATCTCACGAGGAAAATCATTCCTTCTAAACTTTCATCACTGCAACTATCTAAACTACTAAATATTATTACATTAGCTAGGTTTCAGCATGGTTAACGGCTTTGGATCCCAAATAAAGAGCATGTATTATTTTGTATGGGAAATGACAAGTCTGTAGGCCTTGTTGGCAGACATTCCCTAGTATACCACTTTCCACACATTAGTCCCTAACAAACTCCCTAGATTAACTCCCTCCAACAACTCCACAACTTCCTCTATGTACCCCCTTTCCCACCAACGCTCTTCTTCATTTTTTAATTATTATTTTTATTTTTGTTTAATGTGGGGCACTAGATTTTCCTCCCCTTATAATATAATTATCCTCGATGTGACACACCACCCATGGAAGAAAATGGGGATAAACAAATGAAAAATATAACAATGAAAAATTTCATCTAGGGAAAAAATCTTATCGCTAGAACATGATCACAATAATTCAAGAAATTTCTATCAATTTCTTAATATTCTTGTGAAGATTAGTAGTTATTTATCTTTTACATTATTACTTAGTTAATATTTTTCCTTAATAGTATTTATGGATCACAAGCTCTTAATATTTCATTGTTTTAAGATTTTAGTTTATTTATTTTTGTGGGTAATAAAAAAAATCTAACATCACAATACCACACCAGAGATAAAAATAACACTAATGAATCACAAGTCATTATGATATGTACCCTCTCGACTATATCACATCACAAGAACTCAACCGGACCATGGGAAGAACATATATCCCTGACAACATAGTACTAGTCACCCATGCCCTCGACACAATAGTACCCATAACATAAGCAGACTACTACAACATGGAATTCCCAACATGTACAAATATAAAGGTTTTCGAACTACTCAAAACCATAAATGTAGCTATATAAGGTCAATATGGAAATAACATCATACCAACAGTGAGGAGCATCAATCCTCAACATCACAAAACACAACTGGAATCACAACAATACACATAAATGATAATACCAACACCATACACCTCCCAAAACATCACAAAAAAACTCCATATACCTCCCAAAGCATCACCACCAACTACGTATTCCTTCTTAATCATAAAAAACATAAATATAAAACTCCAAGTGCACTAATCACATGCACATAAGTCTCTTATGTCTCCCACAAGTCTTGTATCCCTCCCTCAAGTATCTTATGTCTCCCTCAAGTCTCTTATGCGTCCCTCAAAGAGGTAAGACACGCCATATCCCTAAGCACATAGAGCCAAGACACCTCTAACACAAGTGACATAATAACTCATGGTTCAACAACCCATTAGTTATCTTTAACGCCATGGGACTTACCCCTATATGACGAAACAGGTCCATACGTTTAACCACTCCATGGTGTATTCCATGACGTTATGCCACACATTATCAAATAATACAACTATCATCATCTCTGTCTAAGTCATCCCTCCATACTCCCACAAGGATCAAAATAGTCAAAATCACATAGGATTGTTCGAAGGAAAACCCAATAGGAGAGAGAAGGGGACACTGGTTTGTATAAGTTGACCCTAAGGTGGTGCACATCCATAATATACTAAGCAAGCTCAAAGTATACTTAGTAGATAGAAGTGGGTTTTTCAATTTATATAAGACTCCACTTCCTCAGTCATGCCCAAGTTAAGATTATGAAAACCTAGTCCACTCCCCTCTCCACACATACACACTTAAACATTTCTCTTCTTAGGGTCATCAAGTGTAAGGTTCACAAGATAACGCATAATTACAACACTAAAACAATGAAAATTCACACACATTAACCATAGTGTCTTACGTATGGTATATATACAAGGTAAAACACAATCACTACCTTCAAGGATTATGATACATCACGTTTCAACATAATGAACCCAAGGAGTAAGTACTGCACAATGGGGTCATATAATCCCCATATGCCCCTAATTCATGACATGAATAATCTCATATTACACAAATTATATGCACGATCAACACAGTGAATAACATTACAACATAGAATCAATTACTAGACAACATGGTGACACACAATTCATCAATACACAATGGTGAAATTACTATACAATCCAATCCACTATACACCAATATTTTTTCATACAACACATCAGAAAACCTAGATATCAAAAAATTATAAGATGCTACAACACACTTCCATCCATAAATATATTCTTCGCACTCATAACAAGGAAACACGTCACACATCGAATCCTCATTTAATCCATAGAAAAGGAGAGTGAATACCCTCATCACAAGAACATCATCATGATAGCAAACACACACTAAATGACATGCAAAACATGTGTATTCATAATATCACAATTTCAACATTCGTCACATAATAACATATATCACATTACCCTTCCAATATCCACCATTCCCATGTGGATTCATCACAAATCCAATCCATCCCAAAGGTGTTAGGTTGTGGAGCTAAACAAATTCACTGGAGCATCCATTACAAAGTGACCAACATCAGTTAGACAGTGACTATAATTGATTAGGTAGTAATCGACATCAGCTACTTATGTGGGAGTGTTTTATTTATAAGTCATGAGATTTAATTAAGCTTTTGTTTTAAATAAAATATATTGGATGTAATTGTATCATTATTGTGCCCTAAGTTTTTCTAGGCTTATATAAGCTAGAAAGCTAGGGTTAGATAATTAAGATGAGAAGAAGAAAATAATCCTTGGTTGAAAGGATGATGATTAGGAAGAAGAAAAATAAGTGTTCATGAAGAGAGGAGATTTCATAGAGAGAAGCTGAAGAGAAGGAAAGTGTGGGTACATTGTTGGTGAGAAGATGGTATTATCTTCTAATGTATTTACTTTGTATTATTTAGTCTCATGTAATGGATTGCATAGTATGCAAAGCACTTAGTGTTTCTTCCTGCTAGATCTACAGGCTGTTGTGATATATTGTAATTTCTCATTCTTGTAGATCCACATGTTGTGCGATCTTGTATTACTGATCCATGAGATCACGATGTATTATTGATCATAGGACAATAGTAAAAATACTGGAATTTTGTTTTCGACTCACATCGTATTTCACATGACACTACAGGGGATCACTTATGCTAATGCACAACACATGATCTTCTTGCATGAACACTAACCCACATAGGAAATACGAAAAACATGTGATGTACATCAAGGACTCTTTTTATTGGATGAAAAGACACAACAAAATCATTCAAATACATTATGAATCCCGTATGGGCACCATCCATGACAAAACTTTCCCGGTTTACATATTTATTACACTCGTGTTTCGTTATTGAACTTATTTTCTTGGAAATCACTTATCAATTATTTTATAAATAGAATCCATTATCTTTACTTTATTTAATATTGCACATTTAGCAATCACATTTACTTTTTCTTATATCTCTAATCACACTAGAATGTTGTAACCTGGTTGTTGGTATGAACATATGTACATACATGATCCTTTTTGTGTTTTTTCCAAGGATTCATTTTCTAAGTTGCATGTTCGATTGGATTTTTCATTTATCTTAGTTGCAATAAGGAAGGTTCTCATGAAATAAAGGGAGTTTATTTATTTAAGAGTAGGTAAATTATATGTTCTTTTTGTATAAGCATTTAATTTTTAAAGTCAGTCTAGTTTTTTTTACGTTATGAAAACTAACCATGTATCTCATCTAGTTCACTTAATTTCTTAGTCATCAAGGTACTAACGAGTATGATTTCACACTCCACCAGGTTTGGATTCCTAGAAAATTAAGTATTAGATGTGTGTTATGAGGAGACATTTAATTATACATTTTATGCCCCTTACTATGGTGATAGCTAGAACGAATGAACACCCTTATCTCCAAAAATCAACATCTAACAATAGGTAAATTAGATATTTATTTTTAATCTGGAACTCTTGTATGATTTGGGTTCAAGGGGACACACACTCAATATTCTCTTTTGTGGTTAACTAAAACATTGGATCCACTTGAATCATTTTTATTCATCTTAAAATGGTTTCATTCAGTTTGATTTAATTACATTTTTAAAGATTTGTCGTGTTACACATTTATTAATAGGGACATTAGTATCTCATGAAATTTTTATTCCTTTCCCTAGGGGTTCGTGTCAACAACATGATTACATGATTGGACACCATACATTCAATGCAAAATAAGACAAGGAGGATAATAAGAGGCAATAATTCTTAATTTCAAAGGTTAAGATTCACATTAAAGTATACATGAAGAGGTTTTTGTTCTCACCACAAGATGGAATGAACGCATTATAAACCTGATATAGATTTCACCCTTGTCCAAATGCATCATCTTATAGTTACATGTTGACAAACTAATCATAAATTAAAATTTGGTTAAGTTTCAAAGATAACTCTTAATATTCCATCATAGAAGACAAACAATAATAGAAATTGGGTACTGAGTTCATTATTTTCCCAACTAATACAAGTGACTTATAAGGTTTGTTATTGATCTTCGCCACCTACACTCTTCACTTTACATACATTCCTAACCAAGAGGATCTTACATTATGTTTTGTATTTGGTTACCCATAGAGTACTACCTTAATAAAATCACATTCTCCTAACTACACACATGATTTCCACACTTAGGAGGGAAACCACATACTCTGGATAATGTTTATCCACATCGTTCCTATTAATCGAGTTCACGACGATGCCACTAAGAATATAGGTTATGATGACAAAAATCAAACTAGGGATCTCATTTAATTAAGCTAGGAGGTTTCATCAAGTGTGAATAATTAAGCTGTGCATGAATTTTATACTAGAGTTAACTGGTTTTTTAGATTTCCTTATTATATTTTCAAAGGAAAAAACAAAACACCGATTATTTATTCATAAACTTCACACTGTAATTTCACTATAAGTTATTAAGTTCAATTTTGTTTAAAAAAATATACAACTTTTACAATACTAAACTTGAAATCAAATAACATCCATCTTTAGATGTAATTTTCCCTTAAACACTAGCATCTTAAAAAATGTTACAAAACTTCACTTATACAACCTTCAATACACTACAAAATGTGTACAATCCTCTACCATTTCACTTGACATATATATCCAACCCTGTTTTACCATATTTAAATTCGAATCAAAATAACACCTATAGTTAAATGCACAATTCCCAAAGCACCCCTAAAACTAGCATCTCATACATATTACAAAATTTTTAAAACAAGTGTTTACTGTAACATAGAAATGCATATATACGTACATATTTTTCATTAACATACATAAATTACAATAATACATAATGAGTTACAACCACGTTATTTCACCATCCTACTTGGAAAATCTATTATAAATCACTGACATGTCATCCACCTAGATCTAGCATAATTAACGTTTTTAGTTTCTGATTTACTTAATAATAATAATTTTCATTCAAAAGGAGAGGGTTAGAGAAACATATATCATTTCATTTCACTTCTTTTCCTAACCAAGGACAGAGATAACCACTATTTTACCAAAAGTTTAATTTCACACAACAAGTCTCATGATAGAGTTTTAAATAGTTAGTTATAAGTGTGAACAAGTTCCCATGGGGGTTTGGTAATCCGACATGGGTCCTACAACTTTCCTTCTTTACATTTTTTTGCTAGTTGCATAAACTTTCAATTTAGGCTCAGAGGTTAAGGAACAAGTTTTAAACATTGTCTTCTGGTGAGGAAACACGCGAGTGGTAAGTTTCTATGTGTCCTATTATACAACAAGAATTCAAAGGAAATTGCGGAATTTAGAACTATCGAATTGTTTTTGATTGGCTTCTAGTTTTCTGAGGCCGTCGGTCGTAATTGAACGAGTTGTAAGTGATCAAAAGCTAACTCAAGGGATCCGAAAACCACGTCCAAACCTAATGTTTGATGGATGAATGCGCAATGAAAAATTTCATACAAGCTCCCCTATATAAGGAGAATTTACCAGAGTCAATGGGACTGAGAATTGGAAAACGATTTTCAAATGGCGATAGCTTTTCTCAAGCCACCGGTCGTAATTGATCCAGTTTGACCTAGTCAAACATTGACCGGAGGCCTAGAAAATGCCTTTTCCAAACTATTAAGAAGAGTGTTTTCCCCAAACTAAAGGTTCTAGGAGATTGTCTAGTAAAAATGCTAAAGGTTTGTGAATTAGATAAGAATTTCGTTTTCTAGGGTTCAAACGGCGAGCTTATACGAAACCCAACTTTTCAATTTTAAAAACTTCCTAAAACTACAAACAGGGTAACAAGGCTCCTAGAGGAGTGACAATGAGAGTATAAATGGTCGATTGGGGTCAAAATTGAATATTGAGGGAACTCTCCTCATAAAAAGGAATACGAACGAGAAATTACATCCCCTTTTTGGTTTCAGAAGGTTGGTTTGTAGGTCTATGAATATAATGATTTACTAGCTTTTACATTGGAATAGTGAGTGGGTTTACGAGAGAACGAATTCATCTTGTCAATTAAATGGTGTCACAGCTATCTAATATGGTTATGAAGTTTTCCAAATCATGTCTGAAGGAGGGTTTAAGTTTTTGCTTGACTACCAAGTGTTGTTCGCGTTACATAAGTACAAGATGACATTCTATTGTTTTTCGAAACAAGTTTATATAAAATAATCAAATGCGAGATACTCCAATGTTTTAAATTTATTGCATTGCAAATAAAAAACTAATTACGAGAACTGTGAAGGACAAGGTGAGAAGAACCATACATGTCTGAGAATGACATGAAGAAAGAGGATTTCCATACAGGATCACCATCATTTCATGAGACTCCAAAACTTCTTAAGGCATTTCGTGTAACCATTTTTTTAACACATTGTAGTGCCCAATATAATTTTTATTTATAACAATAATAAAATAAATTTAAAGAAACAAAAATAATAGTAAAGTAAGTTTGAAAAAATCAAGCACGGGGTGGTTGGAGATTAATGATGGAGGATGCGTTGAGAGTAAAAGTGTATGTGGGCTCCCTCTCAAGGCACATCGGAACTTTAAATAATGGCATTCAAACGTGTCACGTTCTTTGCATAATAATAATACAAGCACACTATTTAGGATCCAAGGTGTTACCAACACTTAAACACAAGTTAACGTTGTAAATTTTAGCAGTAATGTATAGTAGCGGTGAGGGAAGAGTGAGGGGACTATGCTTAAGGGAGCTCTCACCCTTAGCCATCTTAAAATATTTACTATTGTAGGTTAAATAAACACTGCACACGGAGATTAATCTATAATCCCAATACCTCTTCTTTTTTTTCTTTATACAAATCGTTGATCTGGATCAATTTCTGTGTTTAAAACAAGATCAAATGTCTCAGAAAAGGAAAAAATATTATCAGCTATTGGCTTATTTGTTGTCTACAGAAAAGAATAAAAATGAATTCACATATCCACAACTCGGAAATGCAAGTCCTCTCATTCACGATCCAAATTATGTCATTGGAAATGCGGATCGCTTTGATTGTTTGAAGGAATCATGATTCAAATTTTTTGATGGAGTTTGATTCGTATGGAAATGGTTTTTCTTTTTAAAAGCGATGAAGGATGCATTGATTCGAGAGGTGTTTTGGTGATTTTTAGGAGGAAGTGATTTGTATGAGGATTTTTTGTTCTTGAGCTTGTGTTTTATTTTATGTTATTTTATTTGGTGATGGTCGTGACAGTTAATGGTGGTTCTGTGGGGACAACGAAGGATTTAGGGTCTTGTGAAAGTTTGGGAAAATTTTAGGATCCGGAAGAAAAATGTGAGAAGGTGAGATCAGAGGTGTGAGAAAATGGTGGTGTTGTACAATAGAATAGCAATATTTAGAAGAATCTGGAGAAATTGAGATCAGATGTACGAGAAAGTGGTGGTGTTGTACAGCAGAATGAGATCCTTGGAGCACGACATGGATAGTTATTGCAACATAATAAAAAGGGAGTTTTTGTCATATTTTTTATTTGCAATTTCCTAGTTAACGTGTATGCAAATGCAGAACCTTACAGAAGCTAGGTGAATTGTTTGACCAAATGCAGAAAACAACCATCCAACCTAATCACTTTGCCTTCGTCAACATTATGCTCCCTTGTGTTGGCATGCGATGTATGAAATAATGGATAAAGATCCATGAGCAGGTAATAAGAATTGGATATTAGTATAATATTTTTGTGTCAATTTCCCTCTTGGACATCAATGTAAAATGGGGAATTTTAAAGAATGCACAGAATGTGTTTGAGAAAATGTGCAATCAATATGTGATCTCATGGACTAGTATGACTTCTGGATATACACAACACAGATTAGTTGATGAAGCTTGGTGCATCCTTAAAAACAATCCTCAAAGAGATGTGGCCTCTTGGAATTTGTTGATTTCCATATTTGTGAGGAATGGGTTTGTTGATGAGGCCGTGAAACTAGTTAAACAAATTCTTGGGAGCTTTAGTATAGGGTGCAAGAATCAACAAGCATAGCAGAGAGTGGAAATTGTAGACATATGGTCATGTGGTGGACTTATTGCATGTGTGCATTCAAACTAGCTTGGGGTTGCACGCAAAATATTTGATAGAATGTTAAGAGAGAGTTGGAGTTTGTCGGAAGGCAGGGAAACCCACTTGGAGAACCTCTTTCCCTACAAACACTAATGTTTCTAAGCATGGTATTGTTACCTTCATCTTTTATAAATTTCATAATTTGGTTCTTCATTTGAAATATAACAGAAATAGTAAACAAGTATATAATTATACATTTGGATATCTAACCTGCTAGATAGTTTAAAACAACAAAAACCCACCTCCTGATTTATGCTACCGACTTATAATCTAGCTCTCAACCATGTTGTGACCTCAACCTTCTACATTTTTATACCTATGGTGTCAAACTTAGGTGTTCATGTCTATTGGTATTGTTGAGAAATAGAAGATTCATCAACTAAAACAACCTTTTTCATCTACCTTACAAAGTTAGAAAAGTCAATTTTTAGAGACTTACAAAATAACATTCTGACCCCGTTAAGATAGATATCAAGCCTTGTATGTATTACTTTTTATGAAGATAGTTGCATACAATTGTAGATTGACACCAATCATCTATTTATACTCTCTTAGCTGCTCCACTAGAACCCTTGTTACTCCGTTTTGAACTTTTAGGAAGCTGTTGAAACTGAAAAGTTGGGTTTTATATTAGCTCACCATTTGGACCTTGAACAATGAAATACTTGGAACATTAAATTTGGGAAAATCCAATTCCTGGGTATTTTGGCAACGGGATTTTGTAGGCCTCAAATCGTAGTTTGAATAGGTCAAACTGGTCCAATTATGACCGATGGCCTCAAAAAAGTAGCTTCCAATCGTAAATCGTTTGCTAGTTTCGAATTCTGTCAGTTCATGTGAACTCCTGGTCTAGAGGTAGACACATAGTATTTCACCATCATTAATTTTCTTATTGAATGAAAGTTTTGTATTTCACCGTCATTAATTTTCTTATCAAATGATAGTTTTTGAGCACACTTTCTTAGCCTCTAACCCTATATTGAATGTTTCTTTAACTAGGAGGAAAATGTAAAAGAAAATAAAATTTATGGGACCCCCATCGGGTTGCTAAACTACCGTGGAAACGTGTTGGGACTTATAAATAACTATTTGAAACTTTATCTTGTGACTTGTGTGAAATTAAACTTTTGACAAAATAGTGTTTCTATCTCTCTTTCTCTATCTCTTTATCTATCCTTGGTTAAGAAATGAAGTGAAATCAAATGAAATCAATACATGTATTTAACCCACTCCTTTCGAATGAAAATTATTATTGTTGTGTAAATGGAAACTAAAAAAGTTAATTATACTAGATCTATGTGGATTCCATGCTAGCCATTTATTGTTGATTTCATGCTCACATGGTTTTGAAGGATGCAACAAAAGGTGTGGTGTAATTCATTGCTTATTATTGTAATTTATATAGGTCATTATAGAATGTATATTTGTATAATACATTTCCATGTTACAGAAAATTTTATATTTGAAATTTTGTAATATGAATGATATGCTAATTTTAGGGATACCTTGGGAAATGTGCATTTAATTATAGGTGTCATTTCAATTCAGATTTAGGTAAGGTAAAAAGGTTGGATATATATATATATATATATATATATATATATATATATATATATATATATATAATGATATTGAACTTAATATCTTATAGTGCATTTCCAGTGGGCAATAGACAATTAATTAATTGGTGTGTCATGTTTTCCTTACCTTGAAAATGAAATAAATAAATCCAAACAAAACACTTAACCCTAGTAAAAAATTCGTCCATAAATAACCTTTATGTGTTAATCCTTTAACATAAAAAAATGAGACCTTGGAATGAACTTTGCACTCGATGGAACCTCATATTATAGGTAAATAATATCCCATGATTGAGTTGTCATCATATGCTTTGGAGCATCATCATCAAACCAATGAATAGGAACGATGTGGTCAAACATTATCTAGAGTATGTGGTTCCCTTCTAGGATTTGTAATCATGTATGTAGTAAGGATAATGTTTTCTCTTATGGTAGTACTCCTTTGGAACCAATGTTAATCTTAGTCTAAAATACTCTTGGGCTGACATGCATGTTGAGTTGTGAAGACCACCAACTGTGCTTGACAATCACCCTTAAGAGTTAGGATTATAATTGAGCTCGACACTCTATCTATTTTATCGTTGGGATTAATGGTGTGATACTAAGGGTTTATTGTGAAAATTAGAAACTTATTAAGTTCTGATTAGTTGGTGAAAATGTAACCATAAGATGATATGCTTGGAGAAACGTGAAAGTTAGATCATTCATGTAATGTGTATAAACCATCTCTTGGGTCAAGGGACTAAATTATTGACGTGTGATCCGTAAGGTGAACTGTAATCCTCTAAATGAAAGATTGTTACCTCTTTTTCTCGACTTTTCCTAATGCATAATGAATGTACGTTGTGAAAATAGATGATCATGTTCTTAAGGTTATTCCCTAGGACAAGAGCTATTAGTCTCACAAGCATGCAAATGTCCTTATTAACCAATGAGTTTCTCAACAATTTCAAAACACTAATTAAATCAAATTAACTGAAATCCTTTTAAGATGAATGAAATTAATTTGAGCCAGTCCTATGTTTTAGATACCTACATGTGAGAATACTAGTGTAAATCCCTTTAACCCATCTCAAGAAAGAGTTTCATCTTGACAAGATGTATCGAATGTACATATAGTTACAAGAAGATTTTTGAGTGAAGGGTGTACGATAAATCTAGTTGCGACCTTAGTAAGGTGTATAAAATTTATAATTAAATATTTCCTTATAATACACATCTAATGCTTAATTATTCAGGAATCCAACCCTAATGGAGTGTTAAATCATACCTGTTAATATCTTGATGACTAAGCAATTAAGTGAAGTAGATGAGATACACGGTTAGCAGTCATAATGTAAAACAAAATAGACCTACCTTAGAACTTAAATGCTAATATGAAAAGAACTGGTAATCTATCTACTCTTAAATCAACAAACTTACTTTGCTTCATGAGAACCTCCCTTGTTGAAAATAAGATAAATGGAAAATCTAATCAAACATGGAACTTAGAAAATCAATCCTTGGAACAAACTGTAAAAGGATCATGTATGTACATATGTTCATACCAAAAACCAGGTTACAACATTTTGGTGTGATGAGGGAAACAAACAAAATTACATGGGATTACTACAAGTCAAATGTTAAATAAAGTGAAGGTAATGTAGTCCAATTATAAAATAATTTATAAGTGATTTTCAAGTAAATAAGCTCAATAAACGAAATATGAATGTAATAAATATGTAAAATGGGAAAGTGTTGTCATGGAAGGTGCCTATACGAGATTCTTAATATATTTGAATCATTATGTCTTGTCTTTTAAGTTTAAAAACATGGCCTTGATGTGCATCACATGTTTTTATAGTGCCCAACAAAAATAGATAACACTTAAATCAAAAATCATTTTAAAAAATATATAAAATAAAAGTGGAAGGATTGAATGGTGGGTGAGTGGAGTTTGGGTTGGCGTGTGGTCGGTGGAAGGGCCTACACCCCTGTCGTTTTCCTTGCAGAGTAATGCACAGAACTTTATTGTGATCCTAAGCTTCTAACCACTTTATTCAGAATCTAATGACCCTACCCATGTGAAACCTAGGAAAAAAATAGCAGTTTTTTATAGTGCATCACACAAGAGACGTGGTTATCCTCACGAGATAGCCTCACTATATCCCATTGCAACACATAGGTCTCCAACATAATGAGTTATAGTTTCTTGCTTCGTCCTACCATCCTGTGCCAAAATATGACCACCAGAACTACATACAAGACATTTTCATGACATGTGAATTGTTTGACAAAGTGCCTCAAACAAAGGGAATTTTCTCCCTGCGTGTGCCAAATTAGACATTTTGTCAGATTTGATAGTTGTAAGTTCCCTAGAAAATATGGATGGAAATAAAATGTGGACTATAATGATAAGATGTTATACACAAAATGGGTTATTAAAAAATCCTTGAAAGCCTTCAAGCATTGATTTGACAGACATTAAAGTTGAAAGATAACATTCTTACCCACATACTCCTAGTATGTGGCTATGCCAAAATGGGATCATTGGGATTATTTTTGGGATCCTTCTTCAGCTCGCCTTCCTCTACTTGATGTGGTTACTGTGGGATTTGTAGTGGAAGTAATTACCATTAGTGATGCCTAGCTGGGTTCGTCATCTACCTAATAAGTGCCTCGAGAACTGTGGTTGCATGGCATTTAGCTGACCATGTAAGATTCTTATTTTTGTAATAGAAATAAGCTTGTAGTTTCAATGAAGGGATTTCTAGTATTGGTGTAAATTGGTGTGAGCAACTTTTGTTGCATTGTGCCTAGAATAATATTGTATGTGGGTATGTATGGATTTCTTAGTCATGCTAGTTATCTTGAGGGATCTCTAAACATTATCATCATACACCATTAAACTTGTGTTGTCCATTGTGGGTTTATATTCTTTGTTATTAAATATCACATAAGAATTTGAGGACTACTCTAACCACTTTGAGGGGATCTAAAATTTAATTATCAGCACACCATTTAAACTTGTGGTTTTATTATTGGTTCTATGCAAAATGGGTCCATTAGAAAAGCCTTTGATAATTTCAAGAAAATGTAAAATGGTGAAATTGTGGATGCACGTGAACTTCTTGATGAAATGCCTTTTAGAGATGCTAAACTAAATCCCACAAGTTCGACTAACTTCGTTCCTCCAGGAATGGTCTCCTTACCTTCATCTTCTTTAGTTTTTGTAATTTGGTTATTCATTTTCATTATATTAGAAACATTAAACCACTGAATAATTTTGTAATTAGATATGTAACTAAACTTAAATTGTGTAAATAAATAATTCCCCAGCTTGTGATTTTTGAAATTGTTTTACCATTTAAACATCAGCTATAGTTGTCACCATAACCACATAAGATAAAACTCGGGTATCCGAATTAGGTTCTCGTGTCCACTAATATTGTCGAGAGGTATATGATTCATCAACTAATCAAAATCTTTTTCATTACTTGGAAAGTTGGAAAAAAATAAGTTTTAGAGACTTGCAAAACAAACTTTCGAACCATCTAAAAGAGAGCTCAAGCATCGTATGTGTTCCTTGATATAAAGAGAGTCACATAAAGATTTAGATTGAACCCATTTGACTTTTTTTACTCTCTTTTGCACTCCTCTAGGAGTCCTATTACCCCATTTTGCACTCTCATGAAGCAACTAAAACTGAAAAGTTGTGTTTCGTATCAGCCTGTCATTTGGACCCTGAATAAAAAAATGCTTACGGCCTTTGCAAACCACTAGTAATTTTTTGAGATAAATTACTTCCTAAAACCTTCCAGTTTTGAGGGAAAAAAATCTCCTTGATAGTTCAAAAAAGGCATTTTTTAGGTGTCTCGGTCGTAATTTGACTGGGTTAAAACTTCAACCAATTATAACTGAGTGGTTCCAGAAAACTTGTTGTCATTTTAAAACCATTCGCTAGTTCTCAGTCCTTGTCGACTCTTGGTGAATTCTCCATATATAGGGAAACTTATACAAATTTTATCATTGAATGTTTTTCCATCTAAAATAATTTTTGGATGTGATTTTCTCAAGCTCTCGAGATAACTTTGGATCAGTTTACAACTAAGTAAATTATGACCGACTGGCCTTCGGAAAATCTAGTAGCCGTCAATCTGTAAACCAATTCCCCATTTCTGAATTCTATCAGTTAATGTAAATTCTTGGTGTATAGGAGGACGACTTAGGAAACTCAACCATGTTATGTTTTCTAACTAGAATATAACATTTGAAAGTGGTTTCTTAGCCTCTGAGCCTAAATTGAACATTTTTTTTACAGCTAGTGGGAAAACGTAAAAAATAAGTTATAAGAACCGTGTCGGGTTACATTATCCATCGTGGAAACTTGTGGACACTTGTAAATAGACTGTGTGGAACTCTATCTTGTGGTTTGTTATGTAAAATTTCACTTTTGGGACCAAATATTGTTTCTCTCTCTTCCCTACCACTTTCTCTCTCCTTGGCTCAAGATAATGAAGTGAAATGAAATGAAATAAATTTGTGTCTCTAACCCTCTCGTTTTCGAATGTAAATTATTTTTATTATTATTATCATGTAAATGATAGGGAACTTAATACTATTAATTATGCTAGGTCTATGTGTGATGTCATGTCAACAATTTATCACTAGATTTCATGCTCACATGTTTTTATAGGATGGAAGTAAGATGGAAAGAATGGCGTGGGGTGTGGTTCATTGTGTATTGTTAGAATTTATGTATGTTAATAGAAGGAAATTTTTATGTATTGTTATGTTATAGTAAACTATATTTATTAAAATTTGGCAATATCAATGAGATGCTAGCTTTTATGAGGTGCCCTGGGAAATGTGCCATTTAACAATAGGTTTTCTCTTGATTCATATTTACATATGGAAAAAAGTGGCGGGGTTGGGTATATATGTTAAATGAAATTGTAGAGGATATTTCAACATTTTGTGAAGTATGAAAATATTTATATATAGAAATTTTGTAATATTTTGATGCTAGGGTTTAAGGGGAATGTTCATCTACATAAGAGTGTTATTTTGGTCCTCAAATTTTGTATTGTAAAAGTTGGATATGTATGTTAAATGAATTTAAAATTTAACATATGGTAGCACATTTCAAGTGTTCAATAGATAATTAATTAATTAGTGTGTTGCTATTCTTACCTTGTGCAAATGATAATAAATAGATCTGAATGAAAAACTCAACCCTAGTATAAGAATCGTGTATAACTATCGTTTATTATGTGAATTCTTTTTGTGTATAAAAACTAAAACCTTAGGATAAATTTCAATCTCTACACTCGATGACACCCTTCTAGGTTGAATAAAGTAAGATCCCTAGTTTGAATTATTCTTCATATTCAGTATGTTTAGCAGACATCATCATAAATGCTGACAGTTTACAAATGACATGGTCAACCTATTTTTGGTGTAAGCAGAGAAAAACACCTCCTTAGGATCTTAGTGGACTACCAAGTCTTACAAAGTTAGATCTAGAAATCAACTTCATGCTTGAATGATTTCCTTGAGGGATCAAGATGACACAAATGGAGCAAGTGAAATAGTTGTACTATGACTTAACTCTTGTTAACGATCTCTTTAGTTCCTTACAGATAAATGTGTTACCTTGGTTACTAACATCATAAGAACCTTGGTACCTTTCATAGAAGGTTTTTTAGACATAAATATGAACTATCACCTTACATTCATATATAGCTGGGGTGTAGATCCTTAGGTACAATTGGAATTAAACAAAACCTTGGAAAATAAAGGGGTTAACTCCTGGGTAGAAAATCATTAGTAACTCCTTACAAACAAAATTGATTTGAAATATGTTGACTTTAGGGAACCTAGGAAACCAAAAAACTATGGTTCTGTAATCTCTTGATATGCCCCTTTAAGAGATTAATAATAAAAGATGAACTTTATCATGTAGAATCAGTGAAATGCGGAAACATGGGATCTTATGTTTAAATGAAAAAACATATCCTGTATGGTCTTTTGTGTAGTTATAATACTTTCAATAATGAACTTCTTTAAGATTTTAGAAAAATACTTCCGTAAGCTCTTTTTATTATAAAATAATTCTAATAATAAGACCATATTGCAATGTAAGAGTAAATCATATAAGTGTAAAACGAGATTTGATGTTCAGGAATAACATCACTCTTGGGTTCCTTATAACTCAATTATACATTTTCATGTGTTGGAAATAATATGAGTTTCCCTTAGTGAGATCAAACTTTGATAAAACAAAATATATATATAAATCGAAATTAGAATTTCTTTGATAAGGAAATGTTGAATGGATCCAAAAATTTATTGAACTATATTAACTATGATAGGGAAATAAGGATATCCAGTGATCTAAGATTGTTTCTGGGAAAAATGTATCTTGAATCTAGACCTCCCTTAAATCCTAATATTTCTTTTTTAACATCACGTCATATTCACTTATGTAGTAACGGTAAACATTTAAACATTGAACAAAAATTTGAGAAGCATAAGGTTAACATAAAAACAAGATAATTATGAATTTTTTATACAATTTGAAATATGACAAATAATTATGTAAGTTATGGGGATTTTCGTAAGGGATAAAGATCCAAATTATATGGTTGAATTGTAAAGTTGAATGTGAAATGAATTTAAGAATATGTAGGTCAAAAAATGAAATATAAAAATTATCCTTACATAATAATGTTCTTTGAATGTTATTTGTAACTAAGATGTAATCATGATAATGATGTGTTGTGGGTTTTCCATTCCTTGGGTCCCCTTTCTTTTGGTTGGGTCATTACTAGTATTCATTCATTGGGGAAAGTGTGCATCAATATGTATATGGTGTTTTCGTGTGTCTATGTGATTCGATGACTTATGTAAGTTTCTTATGTGTTATTGAGTTTCTCTTCTTAGAGCCCTTGTGGTGTTGTGTAGTGATAAATGTAAGTCAAAAAAAAAAATATTCTTGTATTTTTACTATTATATTTGTGTGTGTAAAATGTGGGCATTACACTTTTCATGTTGCCTATGTGGGTTAGTGTTCATGCAAGCAGATCATGTGTTGTATTTTTTGATAAGTGATCCCTTGCAGTTTCATGTGAACTACAATGTGAGTCAAAACAAATTTTCTCTAGTATTTTTACTGCTTTATTCATGTGTGAAAAATATGGGTGTTACATTTGGTATCGGAGTGGAGGTTCATGCTCTCGAACCTCTAGGACAGATTAGAGTTGTGATGATTTTGCATGGTGGTGGTGGATATTGGAAGAGTAATGTGATAGATAGTGTGATATGCCCATCATTATAATTGTGATATTATGAATGCACATGTTGTGCATGTCATGTAGTGTGTATTTGTTTTCCTTTTTGTGCTTGTGATGAGAGCATTCACTCTCATTTTTCATGGATTCCAAGAAGATTTCAAGGGCATTATGTCACTTTGTTGTGTGTTACAAGAATGTTATGGTGGATTGCAAAGTGTTGGAGTGTCTTTTAATTCATTGATATGTAGGTGTGATTACTTGTTGCATGAAAAAAAATTTGTATAGTGAATTGGATTGTATCATGATGTCACAACCATGGTGTGATGAATTGTGTGTGTCACCATGTTATATTGCAATTGATTTTATGTTGTAATGTTATTCATTGTGTTCATCATATGTATACTTTATGTAATATATTATGGTTCATGTCGTGATTACGGGCATATGGTGATCGTATGACTCCTATTATGCAATTCTTCCACTTTAAGTGCAGTATGTGGTAACATGATGTCTTGTAACCCATAAATGTAATGATTGTGATATTCCCTGTATATATATCATGCGTAAGATGTTATGGTTAATGTGCATGAATTTCCATTGTGTTAATGATGTAGTTATGTGTTATGTTGTGAACTTAAACTAACCGACCCTAAGGGAAATTGGTGAAAGGTGTATGTTTATAGTGAGGAAATGTGTACTGTTGACCAGTCACTCGAGTCAAGTATGAGAAAGGAAGTGGAGTCTTAGATAGGTTGAAAAAAAACTTTTTTTCAATTGATATGTACAGAATTTACTCAATGAATGTCATGCATAGTGTGTCTCACGAACACCTTAGTCTCAGTAGATGGTGACCCCTACTCCATCCTCTCTCCCTATACAGTTATCATCTGGATTAAACCTAATTGTATTTACAACTATGTTTATCCTTTTGGAATTAGTGGAGGGATGATTCAGACATAGAGCATGACATTCATATTATTTGATATGTTATTTTATGAGTTGAGGCTTGATGTTTGAGTGCCAAAGACTCGATGAGTACCCATTTGGAGGAAAAATAAGGCCACATAGTGATTGTAATGTGTTATTTCTCTATACTTATTTTATTCAGAAATTAAACATTATCTCTTTTCTTGCAAGAACTAACAGTTTTCTTGATTGATGTGTTCTTATGATTTGGGAATTGTATTTGGTTATTGCACTAACATGCATATTTTTACACTAACTATGGCTATTTATCCATTTGATTCACTTATATTTAATTTTTTTTTTCATGTTTAAAGGTTTTATAGCATAGCCTAAGGCTTGGGATTTTCTCCACTTGGCATTTGAAATGGATTATTATGTTGTTTCTAATGTCACAATGTAAGGAATAGGGAAATGGAGTGGTTGAACCTATGGATCCACTTCGTTGTATGGGGGTACGTCCCAAGGATTTACATATAACTAGCGGCTTGTCAAACCATGATTTATTATGTCACTAGGTATATAGGTATCTCGAGTCTATGAACCTAAGGACATAGGGTGACTGACCTCTTTTAGGGAGCGAAAAGGAAAACCTATCTTTGATTTATTTCTTCATAGGTATATGGAGTTGTTTTGTGATGCTTTGGGAGGTATATGGAGTTGTTCTAGGATACGTTTGGAGGTAGATGTATTTTTTTTATGATACTTTTGAAGTTATATGGAGTTTTTTTATGATTATTTTGAGGTATATGGAGTTATTATGTTATCAAAAGACAATTTTTGAATGCGCTTTCTTATCCTCTGAGCCTAAATTGAATGTTTTTGCAACTAGCAGGAAAACATTAAACAAGGAAAGTCGTAGAACCCCCATTGGGTTACCAAAAGACCGTGGAAACTCATTGAAGCTTGTAAATAAATTTTTTAAACTCTATCATGTGACATTTTGTGTGAAATTTAACTTTTGACAAAATAGTTTTTCTCTCTCCCACTATCTCTTTCTCTCTCCTAGGTTAAGAAATGAAGTGAAATGAAATGAAATGAATACATGTATCTAACCCTCTCCATACGAATACAAATTATTATTATTATGTAAATGGAAAATAAATATGTTAATCATGCTAGATCTAGGGTGGATGTCATGCCAGTGATTTATCGTTGTTCTCATGTTCACATGGTTTTGCAGGATGATAGAAAGATGGGAAAAATGCATGGTGTAATTCATTGTTTATTATTGTAATTTATATAGGTCATTGTAAAATGTATATATGTATAATGTATAGTCATGTTACACAACAGGTTATATTTGAAATTTGGTAAATATGTATGAGATGTTAGTTTTAGGGATGCCTTAGGAAATGAGAATTTAATCATAGGTTCCATTTCGATTCAGATTTACGTATGGTAAAAGGGTTTTGATATATATATATATATATAATGAATTTGAATTTAATATCTTGTAGTGTAATTTCCAGTGTGCAATAGATTATTAATTAATTGGTGTGTCATGTTTTCCTTACCTTATAAAGTCAATAAAGAAAACCAGACGAAACATTCAACCCTAGTACAAAATTCATGCATAACTAACCTTCTTGTGTGAATCCTTTAGCATAGAAAAATGAGACCTTTGAATGAAATTTTCACTTGATGACACCTCCTATTTTAGGTAAATAAGATCCCTAGTTTTGAGTTCACATCATAGCCTATACGGTTAGCAACATTGTTGTGAACCCAAAAATTGGAACGACGTGGTCAAACATTATCTAGATTATGTGGTTCCCTTCTAGGATTTATAACTATGTATGCAGTAAGGAGATTGTGATATCTTAAGTTAATACTTCCTGGGAACCAATGTTAATCTTAGTGCAAAATCCTCTTAGAATGACATGCATGTTGAGTGACCGAAGACCAAAAACTAGTCTTGACAGTCACCCTTAAGAGTTAGGATTATAATTGAACTCGGTACTCAATCTCTTCTATCAATGGGCTTAATGGTGCAATATTAAGGTTAAATTGTGAAAATTAGACACTTATTAAGTTACAATTAGTTGGTAAAATGTATCCATAAGATGATATGCTTAGATAAAAATTAAATTTATATCATTTATATAATTTGTATAAATCATCTCCTGGGTTGAGGGACTAAATTTTTGATGTGTGATCCCTAAGGTGAACTGTGATCCTTTAAACCAAGGAGTATTTCCTCTTTTTATCCACTTTTCCTAATGGGTAATGAATGTACGTTGTAAAACTAGGTGATAATGTTCTTAAGGAGATTACCTAGGATGAGAGCTTGTAGGCTCACGAGCATGCAAATGTTCTTCTTAACCAATGGGTTTCTCAAAAAATTCAACACATTAATTAAATAAAATTAAGTGCAATCATTTTCAAATGAATGAAAATGATTTGAGTGGGTCCTATGTTTTGATACCTACATGTGAGAATACTACTGTGAATCCCTTTAACCCCTCTCAAACAAGAGTGCCAGCTTGACAAGAAGTATTGAATGTATATAGAGTTACAAGAGGCTTTAAGAGATAAATGGGTACAATAACTCTAATTGTGACCAAAATAAGGTGTGTAAAATTTATAATTTAAGATCTCCTTATAACACACATCTAAAGCTTAATTGTTTAGGAATCCAACCATGGTGGAGTGTGAAATCATACCTGTTAGTACCTTGATGACTACGCAATTAAGTGAAGTAGACAAAATACATGGTTAGTTGTCACAGAATAAAATAAAAATAGATCGACCTTAGAATTTAAATGCTAATATGAAAAGAAAGCGTAATCTATCTACTCTTAAATCAATAAACTTTATTTGCTTCATGAGAACCTCCCTTGTTGCAACTAAGATAAATGGCAAATCCAATCGAACATGGAACTTATAAAATGAATCCTTAGAACAAACAAAAAAATCATCATGTATGTACATATGTTCATACAAAAAACTAGGTTACAACATTCTGGTGTGATGGGGGAAACAAGAAAAAATTGATGGGATTACTACAAGTGAAATTTTAACTAAAGTGAAGTTAATGTTGTCTAGTTATAAAATAATTCATTAATGATTTGCAAGCAAATAAGGTGAGTAACGAAATATGTATATAATAAATATGTAAACTGGGAAAATGTTTTCATGGATGGTGCCTATACAGGATTCTTAATGTGGTTGAATCTTTATGTCATGTATTTAAAACAAATGGCCTTGATGTGCATCACTTATTTTCATGTTTCCTATGTGGGTTAGTGTTCATGCAAGCTAATCATGTGCTGTCATAAGTGATCCCCTATAGTGTCATGTGAACTACAACATTAGTCAAAACAAAACTATTCATGTATTTTTATTGTTGTATTCATGTGTGTAAATTATGGGTGTTACATACGTTCTATCAAAAATTTTGTGTGCCCTAGAAGGACGAATTCCTTTAAGGAATTTTCTCAAATAGTTCATGGGCTTGCTATAGGAATTCCTCCACCTTTAGTCAACTTCTATTTGATCTTTTTATAGCGCATGAGCCATAATTTTCACTCACAAGCTTGTAACTTGACACCACAATGAGCAAAACAAAAAGTTAGGTTATTGGCATACAATCTACACCAAACTAGGCATGAAGAGCATTAACTCATGGGAAATGAGGATGTATGGAATGCTAAAGATGAAAAATCAACCATGGTCATGGAAACCGAAATAGATATGAAACATTACCATATCGAACGCACAAGAGATAACACACTAAGCCATTACACAAATCATAAGAACAAAGCATTCCATGGCTGGATGTGGACCAAAAAACTCAAATTCCATAAATATTTTCTCCCCTTTTTGTATGATATAGATCTCACAATGACCCATGGAGAGATATCTTGTATGTCCACCCATAGTTGTAAGTTTAGTACCACATCAAATAAGGCTATGCCTAGCACAAGGAGGTAAAAGTTCTTGAGACATGTGGAATAACATAATCCAAAGCTTGATTTTAATATCAGCATATGTGTGGCAGTCAATGTTTTTCCATTCCTAAGCTTCTAAAAAATACCTACACGTTAAATGATAGACCTGAACATGATGCACATGATCCCTTCCATCTGATATGGTATGAGGAGTGTCACGATGGAGGGAAAGAGTGTGAACCCAGTGACTGAGAAGGAGGTCCATTATATGAAATAGAATGCTGCGTAGGTCAAGAAGGGAACAATGCATGGATTTGGCCTCATTTTGAAGGGGTCACTGGTTGGTGGTGGAGTGCTAGAGTAAGCTAGCCAAGATAAGAAGGATTTGGAGTTGTGCCCTAACTCTAGGGCTCCAAAAATGACTATGTATCCATCTGGAGCTGGTGGCCTAGGTAGGGATGGTAGTAGGAATAAGGGAGATGGAGATTCAGATAGTCATGGCTTGGTGCATACCTAGAAGTCTACCTCCTTCAAAGATGCACTTGAAAACAAGGGCGACTGATCCTTGGGAAAGAATACATCAAATAACCAAGCCTATTTGGTCGACCTAGCCAAGGAGATTCCTTCGCTCACCATAGACAATCAAGAAGTTGAAGAATATTTCAAAACCTTGTCATGGGATGCGGTTATTGGAAGGTTTAATGGTTTTTGGCCTTCCTCCTCAGATTTGTATCAGTGGCTTTTCGAATATTGGAACAAAAAATATGAAATTTCTCTTTTTTCTAAAGGATTTTTCATTGTCCATTTAAGAGAACATGAAGATTACCAACATTGTTTGACAGATGGTCCTTGGTTCTGGGGACATGTGGGTTTATTTATCACTCAATGGTTCTCATATTTTGATCTGAATACTTGTTCACTGGCCAAAACATCAGTTTGAGTCAGGATTCCTAACCTCCCCTTACATCTGTGGTATTCCCTAGATGAAATTGGGAGCATCTTGGGAAAAATTATAAAAGAGGACCCAGATAGAACACATTCAGGTCTGTGTTTGTTTTCAAAAAATTGCGTTGAAATTGATCTAAGAAAAGGAATAACTGATTGAATCAACATTAAATTTGGTTATTTTCAGCACACCCAGGTCTTAGACTACGAGAATACTACATTTCGGTGTAGATCACGCTGAAATATGGGCCATTTGCAAGCTTCATCTCCCTTCAATAAGAATCAAAAATTTGGAAAAAAAAACTGGATCAACATCTTTGAGTGGATGGGGCTTCGTAAACCCTGACTTGGTAACTGCATCAAATTTTAAAGATAATCGAAATAATTGTACCTCCAATGGTAAAATTGTTACAGAGAAGAATGATACAAAGATGAGATTTCAAGAAAATCACCTAGTTATAGGTGGTTTATAAAGGGGACATACTTCTGAAAGTTTGGAATCAAAGCACGATTCAGTGCCAGAAATGGCTTCGGAAATTCCAATGACCTTGTGTTGGTTATTTCATCTGATCTAGGAAAATGGAAAGGGGTAAAGAAGAAGAAAAATAAAAAAGGACGCACAGGAAGAATTGATGATTGTTTTCCATCCGAGGGTGGCACGTATTTCTAGGACATTTTTATCTTTTTTAAGTTAGTAGGCATTTATTGTTTTGGCTATTATAGCCCTGTTGTTCTCTTGAGGAGTTGGCTTCAGCTTAAGGATTAGGGAACGGGTCCCTTCAACCCACTTTATTAATAAAAAAACACAATCCAAAGCTTCCCCTTTTGGTGCAGGCTTGGATAAAAATCCAGGCATGAAAAAAGTAGATTTCCATTATCCTTGATGGATGTCCATGCCCTATTTGAAATCCTCCATTTTGGCACAGGATGGAGGTTGCTGGTAAATTCTGTGAATCCTAGCTCTGAATTTGATTGAAATGTTCCAAGGAATTTTTAACAAACCCTTGTTTTACATATCTTGCTATCATTGAAGTCCATGAGGCCACATTTCTAGCATTTATTAAAACAATTCACATGCCACGTGCACACTTCTACATATTTCATACATACCTACTATAGCACTTGCAATTACAACATCTGAAAAAATCAGGTCCCTTCCTCATTATTCTTTCGTTTCCTACAATACTTTTAGTTCATACCACATTTATTTTAGGCATTTAGTCAAATAAGTTCATAGGCCAAGTGAATGCTTCTATATTTTGCATAAATATCTCCCAAAGCCTTTGCAATTAAAAAATCACACAAAATCCCTCTATATTTATTCTTCGATGGGTGTTCATAACCTGTACTAAAGCTCATGTTTTGGCATAGACCATGAGTACATATACAAATGTAAACTGATCAAATTGGAGGCTTGGTTATGGTGTAGGTGAAACAATGTGAATGTCTCGTGAGGAAAACCATGCCTTCTAGATTTTCATCACTGCAACTGTGCAAACTCCTAAATCTTACAACGTTGGTTATGTTTCAATGTGGTTAGTGTCTTCGGATCCCAAAGAAAGTGCATGTATTATTTTTTAAGGGAAATGATAGGTCTGCAGGCCTTTTGAGTGGCCATTCCCTTGTGAACCACCTGTCACATGCCCAATCCCTCGCCACACACCATCCTTTAACTCCCTCCAACAACTCCACAGATTCCTTCACACACCCACTTACTCACGAGCACACTTCTTCATTTTATAATTATTATTTTTGTTCATTTTTAATGCTTAAACGTGATACAACAAGTAAAAATTCCATAGGGGCCTCAAGAAAAATAACCAAACAAGCGAAAATAAACCATATGTAGGGAGAAAAAAAAGAGAAATGTAAATAGATGATTTGGATTCATGGGTTTGTTTCTATTATTTTTTATTAGGAGATAGGTTTTCTTATCAAAATATTCACAATTGGGGTCTTTCCACCCCAACTCTAACAAGTAAATCTGAAAAATCTAACATGATTAAACCAATTAAAATATAGTATCAAGCTTAAGAATAATGTTGTAGCTCTTCCATTTAAAGGCCATAAGAAGGGGTTATTTGGTCAACATTTTTAAACTTGTTTTTTAGTTCTATGGTGTCGATAATTAATGTTTTGAAAACTAAAATAAAATTAATTTGTATGAAACATAGGGAAAAATGGGATTCAATTTTTTTCTATTTAATCTATTACAACATAATGAGTTTGTATTAGATGACATTTTATTGGTCAGATAAGAGAAATATATCAAGGTAAAGTTGGAAAGAAAATATGGCATTTAAATACATGCATGTCGCACACCTGTTCCAAATCTTAAATTGTTCCTTCCCAAATAATATCTATTTATTCTCCACTTTATCATCTTGATCTCAACGCAAACTCGAGTGATCCCATCAATGGTGCGAGGAGATGTTGGATGCGAGTAAGTATGAATTAAGGCGTTCATTTTACAAGGTTATATGGAGGAGAACGAGGTGAGGAAGATAACAAAATTTACATTCCAAGATAGAAAAATGAACAAAACACCCTTGCTATCCTATATGGTACTCTCTATAGACCATTCACGACATCGATATGGTCGGATATGGTTGTAAGGAAATAACCAAATACCCTGGAGAAGTAAAATATTCATGTACATTTTTAATTACATAGATATGTGTTTTCTAAATTGGAACTACATAAACCTATCACTGACATGGGTGTCAAAGGACTGAGTGGTGGTTACTAATTAAGGATCTAATCATTTCAGTTATAGGTCTATGTAGGATTAAGTCCAAATATCTTTTGTATTATTTTTAGCTTCCACAAATTACCATGGACACCAAGAGTCAAAATAGGATTTAGAGAGAGGAAATATCATGAACTTGAATAATTTTAAAGGAAACCTTGAACTGATAAAAGATTTTGCACTAGTGTAGTGGAAATTAAATATTTGAATTTAAAATATTTGCTTAGCTTAGTAGGGTCATTCAACACCTTTCTCAATTTTATGGAGAGAAAAAAATTGTTGAAAAGTGTATGGAAACAAAAATAATATAAACGAAATAATTAGCTTATTTGAGCCATCTAATGTGAAATTTGCTTTCATAAAGAGGACAAATCACACAAATCTCACATTTGAGAATAATAAAGTTTGATCTTAGGCCATCTTATTTATAAGTTCTACTCCTTGTTAAATAATAAAAAATTTAGAAGCCTTTAAACACAATAGTGGCCAATATGAAAAGATGAAAATATAAATATGAATATCACCACAAAAGAGAAGAAGTGTTAGTTTCATTTTGGTGGATGGATAATATTATGCTATACTTCAATTAAAAAAATGATCTAATCCATTTATGCTCTTAAAGTTTGTCAGATTTAGCAAAGTTAGTCTAATTTACAATATAATTTTATCGACTACGTGGCATTCATATCTTCTATGTCAGGGGGGCGTTGATACGAGAAACTATCTTTTTCCGAATCTTCAAGGATTTGTCTCTATTAGAATATTAGCCTTATCAACTAAAGGACACATCCAATTATCTTGAGTGAATAATAACTGTAGGATTTCAACGCATATCTTGCAGTCTCCTATCCACCATCACTTTACTCGAATGTTTCAGATTTAGCAAGGCTTCACCCATATAATGTTCTGACTCGTTACATGCCTTTGGCATAATTAACATGTAACAATGTCATGGTTCTATTCAAGTATTCTTTAGATATATTTGGTTTTCAAAACTTTTCAGTACTTAACTCTATTTATTTAGCTAACCAATTATTTTTCCTAGTTGAATAGTGTACCCTTACATTATTATTTACCTTAGATGGTTTAATTTTTTCATCTATCCCTGAACGTAAGGCGTAATTAAAATGTAATGTTGTCATGGATCTAGTCAGGTGTTCTTTAGATATATTTGGTTTTTTAGAAATTTTCACTAGTTAACTCTATTTATTTAGCAAACCAGTTACTTTTCTAGTTGAAAAGTGTACCCTTACATTATTATTTACCTTAGAAGGTTTAATTTTTGCATATATACCTGGAACGTATTATTATGTATAAATTGGTAATATTTAGCATCAGTTGCCCACAATGTAGAATTTTTAAAGAGGGAAATAAATCAAATATAATAAATTAGTAAATAATATTTTATAAATCAATGGACAATATTTTTTAGATATGATATACTATTGATGGTATTGATTATTTTACGAAACAATCAAACTGCTATGAGATTATTTTTGCATATGCCTTGCTAAAATTTTTCTCATTTTAATATCCATTTTAAATCTAGCCATTTTTAATTAGAGTTTTTGTATGGGATCATGAATATCAAATCAAAAACCATGTCATTGAGACACTACACTCCTAATAAGGTTATAGTTTCTTAACAACATATAATTATATTGGTTTCAAATTTAATATGATCATGAGCACAATTTTTAGAGTAAATAATTCTCAATTACACTATATATAACAATGCATTGACTAAGGGAATAATTATAAAGATGTAAAAAAGGATCAAACGTAAATAATGATTTTTTTTTTTAAATAGGGGTAAATAGTTTCTTGAAAGGGGACTATTACCCTTGTACTACAGTGCTCAAAAGCTAGATTTTATACCAAAAATCCCAACAACAAACAATAATCTACCAAGATTAAAACCAACAAAAGTAGTCCAGGTGTTAAAAAATAACTAAAATTAAGCAGTTAACAGCAACACAACTTCCTAGCAAATACACAATGCCCACATGTAGCAAGGAAAGCAACCAAAAGGGACAAGATTCATACCTTGTCCAATATGGTGGAGGATTTGGATTTGGTGTTTCCATTTTTTTTCCTATCCACCACAATCCCAATCCTTATTTTCATACATCCACTAAAATCGGAAGAACAACTGCAATGGATTTGAGAGGTATGTGTCTCATAGGAATGGGGGTTGAAGCATCCTTGATCATTTGAATCAACACCCTGAAGAGAAGAATTTAGAGGTAGCTTCTCTATATTATTCTATGAAACATCCACGACAAAGTGATTCAACTTGTTGTAGGGGGTGGCACTAGATTCCTCAATTGGATCTGAATCAATTGTAAGATGTTTGGATAAGGAATCCTTTCCACCATGCAGGTTTTGTATTATGTTTAGAATGTTCGTAATCATCTATAATATGACCATTTTGGAAGCAACTATGACCTCTGAAGTCAAGTCCCTCATATTTCTATCATCTCCACCTAGAGCCTTTCACTGATTTGTAGATTGATTTCTATTGGTAAGGCTTTAGAGGTATCGAGATCTACAAGGATTCAACCATAAGTAGTATGGGTTTGAATGGAGGTCTTATCATCAACTGCCACACATCAGCCTAGATTATCCCCTATAACAATGAGACGAAATTTGTTTCAAAGATGAAGAAGGAGTCCTGAAAATCGAACCCAAATTGGGTAGGTATAAAAGGATTCTTTTACAAGGTGAAAATATGGATACCATGGCTTGGCCATAAGCCCATGTTTCCCCCCAAACCCAAGGTTGACTAAAAATTAAATTGCTAGCTTCAGGGGTTTCAAAGACAACAATGAAATAAGCTTTCACACAAGGATAAATCGCTATCTTAACTTGTATCTTTTATCTTTGGGTTATCCAGTCATGGAGCTGAGATAGTTTTGGCCACAATTTGTGAAATTTGCATATGAGACCCAGCTAGGAAGTATTTTCCCTCGTCCATGAGAACCTTCAGAAGCATATCCTAATCAATTTTCAGCATTGGGGTCTCCTGAGAGCATTTCAAGAGCTCATTTCTTGCATTCTCCTTCTTTTTGGAGACCGGTACAACATAATATATGGACCTCTTAGCGCTATCATGTTTTCCCTGGTTATCGCCAACCCCTGTTTCTTCCTCTCCATCACTAGATGTAGGAATAATAATCTTTTTAGAAGGGGAAGGGGATTTAGTAGTGTTTAATAAATATGGTACGCCTTGGCCATCCCCATCAGAGGATATCCTTGATTTGAGACGAGATCGATTTTTATCTCCATTTCCTGCAATCCAGGAGAATGGATCTTTTTTTTCGTTGTCTCCACCTTTAATTCCCCCAGATTTCCTATTGGTAAATAATAAATATTATTATGTTACATATTACTAATAATTTCATGTCAATGGTGTAATGAAAATGTAATCGACGATTCATGGAATAAATTGCATACATGCCTGTATGCATGTGTTTTTTTCTAAATATGACATATCAAAGAAGAAGAATAAATGTAAATTTGACAACTAAATAAAAAATTCTTAATAAAAAGGAGTTTATAAAAATTTTGATCATGATACGTTGATTCCCTTGCAAAAAATTTATAGCATAGTACTTCTATGTTATAATAATATTGGTTCAACTAAAACTCATGATGGCAATTTTTATCTCTTTATGATTGGAAATGGTTAAACCATCACCATCTTTGAAGATGAAAAAAAAAACTCATGTTCCAGCATTAAAATACAAACTCCTACAACATGCTATTATATTCAAAGATTTAAGCAAGACCCAATTTAGTTCTTCTGGAAAACTATCCACACGAGCAATGATATACGTGAAAACATCTTCTACTATAAAACCAATATTTTCTTTCATGTAACACTCTATACTTGAAGCTAACTCTCTGTGTTCTTACTCATCCTTCAAGAGTATAAAAAATTGGTTAGATCATATGTCATTCATTCTTGTGTTTATAGAAAACAAATAGTTTATAATTGAACTTGAGTTTCAAATTTTATTTTCATATCATCACCTGGGAATCATTCATGTCATCAACTAAGTGAATATTCGATGACATAAGGTATTGGAACTTTGATGATAGAAATTCAACTTTCTTCAAAATATAATTAGAAAGAGGAGTGTCAATTAACATCACTGAATGCATGTTTAACACCTGCATACCGGAACTTATCGTTCCATTTGATAAATATTGGTGTATAATTTGAAGCAATCCATTCAGCTTCTTGCAAGTATGATAAAATATAACTCTCCCACTAAAAAAGAACACTTCAAAACAATATTTCAAAATGATATACAACCATATATATATCACTAACATTTAAAATGACGTGACAATGTATGTGTACTTTAATTCATAATCTTATCAAAATTAAAAGAGTTATAATAATATTATATTACACATAAGAAAAATGATCTTCTAAAAAAATTTATAGGCAGCATAAAACTTGGCCAAGAGACGAATGCTCACACAATCTCGAATGTATTTACGCATAATGGGACCATGCTTCTTCTCAAATTCACTTGCAATTTCTCTATATATTTCATGTGCAAATTTGAAACTAGTTTTCAAATAATTTGGAAGGTTTGTCTATGAGAGATTGGTCCCATCTACAATGAAAATGATAAATTCAATTAAATTAGATGATCAATCTATTACAAGAACATAAGAAATTAACAAATTAATTACCCTATCAATCCCTTTGTCTAGGGTAACAATTCATCCACATCTCCATAAGTGTCGTAAATATCATTAATTAGGGAAAAACTTGTAGTCAGTTTGGTAAAACTAATTCTACTTGTACTGAAATGAGGCTCAAACAATGAAACAAACACACAAGATATAAAATTCCACGTGGCGATGTCGAAAAAAATTTCAATGAAATACTCTCGAATTCATCCGCTATCTACATAAAAATTCTCCATATAACTATTTACATACTTGAATTGAAAATTAATCTTGCTTTTAATGAATTAATAAAATACTTACGTGGAGATTAGTTTGAGCTATCTTTGGCATTTAGATTGCAAAATATTGTAATATAATGTTGCTAATTCCGACATCTTTTGTCTATATCCAACTAGTATCCTGAAAGTTTTTAGAAAGATGCCAAGAACTCGAGGATTAATAAATTTGACTTTATTATTATTCTTCTGGATTAGACCTTACTTAATACAGTACTCAATCAAATTTTTGTGAACTATTTATTTTGAAAACAACTTTAAAATATTATAAATGATTAAGTTTACATATAAACCCCCGTGAGAAGACACCCATCCCTTTAATTGTCTCATCTTAATATTTCAATATAGTTCCTCTCTTCCCATCTAGGAACGTTTCATCTCCAAGGAAATTTCACTGTGTACTCCACCTGTAGATTCAGTAAGTTGCTTATTATGAGCTTAGTGTAATAAATAAAAATAGACAACATTAAGTCATGGACCAAAGCACGTGCTTATTTCCAATCAAGAGCTGGTAACTTGACACCGCGATGAGAAAAACAAAAAGTCAGGTTATTGGCACATGATCTAAACCAAGCTACGCGTTGAAGAGCCTCAACTCATGGGAAATGAGGATGTATGGAGTGTTACATATGAAAAATAAACCACGGTCATGGAAACCCAAAAACAGATCTGAAACATTAACAGATCGAATGCACAAGAGATAACACACACCAATCCATTACACATATCATAAGAATAAAGCATTCCATGGCTGGATATGGACCACAAAACTCAAATTGCATAAATATACTCTTCCCTTTTTTTACGATATAGAGCTCATAACGAGCCATGGAAAGATCTTTGATGTGTCCAGCCATAGCTGTAAGTTTAGTACCCCATCCAATAAGGCTATGACAAGAACAAGTAGGTAAAATTGCTTGAGACAGGTGGAAAAAAAAGCATTCTATACAAAAAAAGATTGAGATATACTCAGAAAAGAGAGTCTTTGTTCTGAGTATATCACAATCTTTTTTTGTATAGAATACTATTTTTCTTGTAGCTATTTTACCTGAACATATAATATCAATTCTATTTTTTTATCATTATGGAACTATTATGGAACTATTCTTTTTGGGTTGTGAATTCATTTCATTTAAGTCCCTGTTCAGTTTTTCAATTGGTATCAGAGTTGCATATATAAGTTCTTTATTTGACTACCGCAAGCTATTATAATGGCCCAGACTAACTACTGTGCATTATCAGATTTCTCTTTTCAGTGGGGAGAACTATGAGTATTGGACTGTGAAGATGAGAACTTTGGTAATCTCACAAGAACTGTGGATGCTTCTTTTTTCAGTCTATTCAGACCCATCTGATGAAGCTACCTATAATCTTCTATCTGCTGATCAAAAGATAGAGTTGAAGGGGAACAGAAAAAAAAAATGCCAAAGCTCTGTTCATTCTTCAAATAGGAGTTGACATCTCAATATTTCTAAATATTGCAGAATGTTTGATGTCACATGATGCTTGGGAATCCTTGGAAAAGGCATACAAAGGTTCCGTCAACATAAAAATTGTCAAACTCCAAATGTTAAGAAGAGATTTTGAGTCTCTTTCTATGAAAGAAAGTGAAAGTGTTGAATCTTTTATTACTAGAGTTCAAAATATTGTGAATTTTATTCATGCCCATGGTGAATCTCTTGAAGATAGGAGGGTTGTTGAAAAAGTGTTAAGAACTCTTCCTAAAAAAAATTGATCCCATTACCATTGCTATAGAAGAGTCAAGGGATTTATCACAACTAACTCTTAGTGATTTATTTGGAAGCCTTCAAGTACATGAAAACAGGTTGAAAAGGAATGAGGAGCCCCTAGAACAAACCCTCGAAACCAAGTTGAAGGTTGATGAAAATAAAAAGCAATCTTCCATGAATGAGGCTTCTATTTTTTCCTCATCAGATATAGGAGGGCCATGGAAAATTTCATGGAAAAGAAGATCGTGGGTAGAGGAAGAAGCAACAACCCTAGGAGAGGCCACCTTCATTGTAGCTATTGTGGTAAAGATAGTCATATTGAACAATATTGTTTCAAAAAGAAACGAAACACCTCTCAAGAAAATTTTAGTAAAGACGAATGTGAGAAATCTCAAAAAATATAAATTCACATCAAATAGCTTTGAAGCGAAGATGATTTTGTTCTGTATTTAGATAGTGGATGTTCAAATCACATGACTCGAAATAATTTTTTTTTACAAAGTTAGATGAGAGTGTGAAGGGGAAAGTCAATTTTGGTAATGATAATCAAGAAGAAGTAATTGGAAAAGGTGTTCTTCCTTTAAAAATGAAGAATGGGAGTACTATGTATGTACATGACACTTTGTTTGTTCCAAGCTTAAAGCATAACTTGATTAGCATAGGGTAGCTAAATACTAAAAATTACAAGACTATTTTGAAGGAAAGTCTTGTAAGATTTTTAACAACAATGGACTCATTGTTGAAGCTCCTATGACACAGAATAGGATGTTTTTTCTAAAAATGGAATTTTATGTAGTTTTTTTGAAGGTATCTGTTGATAATCCTTGGCTTTGGCACAAGAGGTTTCGACATCTTAATTTTTTATCTCTCTCATTCATGCAAAAGAAGAACTTGGTGAGAGATTTTCCATCTTTCATAAAGCTAGAGAAAAAGGTATGTGAAGGTTGTGTAATAGGGAAGCAATTTAGTGACCACTTCCCTCCGACACCTTTTTGTTGTTGATTATGATACTGTCAAATATACTTATGGATATTATTGTAGCCTTTGAGTTGATATGATATTAGACATTAGAAATCAGGGACTGTGGTTGATGTGGATTCATATATGATGCATGTGGATTTTTGGAGACATTTTATATTGATGATAGATACACTTCTCGGCATGGTTAGATATATTTTTTTCTTACATGTGATATTTTGTCATATCAAGTAAACCTAGAAAATGGAACTAATCTTGTGATCATATGATTATCGATGGAATTGTAAAGGAGATTGTTGCTTTCTTAGATAATGTTTTGATTCATATATATACATGATCTGGAGTTATATTTTACATTTATTTTGGATGTTTTTATGCAGCCACGAGGCCAAAGGAGGTATTTTCATTTTGCAGGTAAACATGTGCACAATAAACATCAAAGGATTGGAGACCAACCACATTGGAATCCTAGATGAATTCAACAAGGGTCACCATGGAAATGTGTATCTATTATGTTGTGTTTGTTTGAATTGATGTTATGGGATACCCATGGGGGGAATCACCTTCGAATGTTACCAACGTGGTTATGTGTATTCTTTTATTTAGTTCCATTTGTTTAAAGTTTAGTATTTAGATTTTAGTGATGTATTTTTCCCTGTATTATTTATTTTATTTTTGTCTTGAGTAGTGAGTAATCATATTGTTACATAAATTAAAACAGGTCAAAATGAATGCATTTATTAGAACTGATGGCTCTTGGATTAATGTGTTGTATTTAAAGTGTAATGTAGTTTTGAGTGTGAAACACTCCACCATCCTTTTGAAATTCAGATCTTTCCTTAGGGGCTGATTTTGGAGGCTTGTAGGGACAAGTTAAACTTGTTGCCACACCTCTTAAATTGTTACAACAACCCTACCTATGGGTTAGGGATTGAAAATTAGGCCTTATTCTGAATTTTAAGAAGATAAGTTGTAAGTTTTTTATTGCACCTTATTGCATTAAATTAATTTTTGTCCTTAGGAGTGTGGACTTGGATTGTGTGTGTGAAAGTAAAATGTTCATTTTATTCACCCACATTTTTTAATTGTGATCTTAAGGAGTTTTAAGTTGACTTTGTGAGGTGGAGTGGAGGATGAGTGATGTGGCATCATACATAGCAACCACCTCATCCTCCTCCCTCCCTTTTCTATTAATTCAAAAAGAAAAAATCTGTTTTCAGGGTAACTAGAAGGGGCGTTACTTCATTTTTGGTGACTTCATTTTTTGGTTACTTCTTTTGGTTTGGAGCTCTCATAACTTAGAATAGAGTTAGAGATTTTTGTTGAATGTCTTGTGGATTGCTAGAGCTTTTGGACTATTATGGATTGGAAAAAATCTTGTTGTTGAACCTTGTGGAGAAAAATCTTCCATGGAGAGGTAGGATATTGGCTCCTAATAATGTTCTCCTTTTATTTATGCATATGTGAAAGCTTTGAATATTTTGGAATGTTATTGGGCTGGTTGGGTACATTTCCTAGGTATGGTGTAGGAGAAGACTATGCGGATCTCTTGTGGGGAGGCATAAGAGTTTTGAGTGAGGTATAAGTGTTATTGTGGAGGGAGTTTTGGATTGGGTTCCACCGTGTAAAAGAAATAGCTTGCATTTATTTACTTGTTATGGGGTTCCATAAGAGTGTGGAAAGGCATAAGGGAATGGGAGGGATAAGGGGTTTTTAAATGATGTGTGTGTGTGTGTGTGTGTGTGTGTGTGTGTGCAATGATGTGTGTGTGTGTGTGTGTGTATTCGGCATGTTTATTTTAAGGTGGACACCAATTTCTCCAATTGCGAAGTATAAGAAGCTTCCCTCATAGGTCTTGCTCGTTTGGCTTGTGTAAGATGAAGCCTGAGTATTGGTTGTTGTTCTTCCTGTGGTTGTAAACTACATTATGTATTTGGACTGTGTTCTATTTGCGCAAACTATTTTTGTGTTGTGGAAACCTAGTTTGTTGCCATGAGTTGAAATACAATTCTTATTGCTTTGTGGTTATGGCTTGGGGGCCAATGAGGAGGATGGATTCTCCTCTTCATTGGAATTATTGGTTGGGTGGAGGAGTGTTTCCTTTCCACTTTTTTTTGTTGTGATCAAAGGATATATGGTGGATCTTCTTATTTTTGGTCTAGAGATGATGATGAAGACAAATTTTGCAGTTTATCCTTGGGTTCCTTATTGTGAAATTTCCCTACTTCAAGTGGATGGAATTTTAACATTATTTGTGGTGGAAAGTTGTCTCTGTTTTTGAAATGGAACCTACATTTGAATGTGAGTTATGTATATTCTGTAAGTTGTATTTGATGAACAAAAGAAGGAAGTTGTAAAAGAATTATTGGAGTTCAATAGAAGTATGTTTCAATTACCACAAATGGTATGGTTTTCATTTGAAATCTGTGTTCGAAATATATTGTGAAATATTTGTTTGAAAATTAAAAAAAGAAATAGGTATGAAGAAATATTACATTTCTTTGTTTTCATTCAAAATGCATGTTTGGAAAGTAGAACTATATTCTTGGGTTTTCACGCACTGGATTGAAGTAAAGTTGAAGCATTGTAAAATTGGAATAAAATGAACTTAAATATATAAATTAGGATAATGCAAATGAAATAGATCAATTCATAGCTTAAGTATATGGATCTCCATTAGGATTTCTTCAAACCTAAAATAAATGCCTGCAAATAAATATATAGAAAATATACATAGTACTCTACAACTATAAAAGACAAAATGAAACCTTGGAATGAACTAAGAATGATCATAACGCACATCATAAAACAAATTGCATTGCCCTACGAAATTTAATTCATAACTCCATATAATCGGGCAAGAGGCATAATAATTCCATTTACCACAGAAAAGAGAAAGGAAATTTGTCCATTTTGAAGTCTCAACAGTAATCACTTAATCCTTGCAAATCAATTAGAAATCTTTCATGTACGTTTGTGTCTCCATGCCTGTTTAGGCATGTTAAAGGAGAAAGAATAGCAAATCGAGACCAATTCTATTAAGCTGAAAAAGTTTAGTTCATTTTTTTACCGACAGGAAAGACGTTTTCTTAAAATTCACTCATCTAAGTTTGATGAAATAATGAATTTTGATAGTTTCCCATACAAATTTGAGTTCCAGCCCTTTCCAAAATGTCATAATTTTCCCAAATTCAAGATTCCAATCAAAATTTATGGCCTTCAAAAGTTTTTTACTTTGTTTGGTTTCAAAATAAAAACAAACTATAAAAACAAAAAGACAAAAATTTTACAAATCGGATCCGCATGGGCCCAAAAATTACTTATGGGTACTTTTTGCAAGAATGAAAAAAGTCATAAGTTCCTCAGCAGCCCTCGCATGACCCCGACATCATTCGCTTTAAAAAAAAAAACTTCCACGGGTTCGTGGGTCCTGCACCTACAAACTGTTATGTTTGTGGAGCTTGTTTTCATGCTAGAGTGTGCGTACAATCTTCTATGTGTTACCACTCGGGTATTTTTACGGTGGTTCCGCATCTGCCAGTGAGTGGGTCTAACACGTGGCTTTATTCAACCCATCGGCGTAATGGGTAATCGTTATGGGCTATTTTTGGGCCTTCATGGTTTTTCGGTACAAAAGCCATTATTTTGATACCTATGGTTTTGTATCAAAATGTCTTAAGTCAATTGTCTATTTATATGGTCTTATGCATATGATAGATAGACAAGTCAAATGTATTGCCGGAGGATGTGCTTTGAGGGTTTGGGTGTGAACCTTCTATAGAATTTGTTGAGCATAGGATCCAAACGGATCTGGGTATTGTACCTGAGACGAGTCCCCTTCCCTTGTAATAAAATCTGAGCAAGTGATTCTTGGTGAACGTAGTCCCATATTGGGTGAACTTCACGTTAAATAGTTGTCTTGTCTTTGTTCGTGGCCTATTTATTCTGCAAATTTTATTCCTTGAGATCTGTAAGCCCACCTTTATGCATATTATTTTCTACTATTGCGATTCTATAAGGCCCACAGATTCGGACATATTTTATTCTCTTATTTCCTAGAGGCACAAACTCTACCTTGAGGGAAAATTTTCTTCCCTGGGTCTGCAGGCCTGCCTTTGGGAAAATTTTATTCCCCAGGCCCGCCGACCTATAACTTATGAAATATGAGGATTTATGAGGAATTATTTATATCATTGGAAAGGGGAAGAAATTTCCTATCTAATGGATATGTTTTCAGGAAAACTTAAGTGCATGAAATATGTGAAAAATCAGGTTGAATTTCAAGATGCACATGAGAGTGGGTAAGTTGGAACCTATCCCCTTATTAACTTAAATGTTTAATTCTAAAGCATGGGTTGACCTTTTTGGGGGGTGGTCATGTATGGGGTAAGTGAATGTTTTCCTCACCTCATGTTAATGTGAACATTGGTTATTAGTTAGAACTAGTGGAATTAAATACCTTGGGTATTTAATTGTTTTGGCCACTTTAAAATTTCTAAAATTTATTAGAGAGCAATTAATATTAGATTTAATTTAATTTTTTATTAAATTAACACCTAAAGGAAACTTAAACTATACTTAGTTTAGTTACACTCATTAACTTGTATGTGGTCCTCAATATTCGTTATAACGAAAAATATATTTTTATCTAATATATTTGTCCTTGATATTTTTCGTATTGTGAAAACTATTTTGCTAACAGGCCTGGTAGTGGTCACGCTTTTAAAATAAAAAATAAAAATTATTCCATAATTTCTCTATCTAAAGCTTAGTTTGTTCTTGGGTCTTAAATGCTCATTTTAGCGGGTATTACAACTTGGTATCGGAGCTGTGGGTTTAAATCTTGGACACACTTAGAGCACACTAGAAAACTTGAGACATTGAATATTAAACCTAGCACACTTTTCAACTTAGAAAACAAATTTGTTTAAAAATTGCATATTTTAGTAAACATGGAAAAGTGAATAAAACCTAGAATAACGAACTAACTCTCACCTTGGGTCTGCACAGGAGGCGCAAACAAGACAAGGGGTAATTTTCACATAGATCTAGACTTACCATCATCTAGATCATATTGTAGCAGCCATCCTACCTTAGATTTTATAGACGCTTTAGGATGTTAGTGCCACTTTATGGGGAGGGTTTGTAGGAGGATGGTTAGGTAGACATGATAGGGAGACATCCATTAAGGCTCATGTATCTCCTTGACATACAGAGAGGATCATAGAGGAGAGAACTCCAACGTGTGGAGTTAGGTAGAGTAAGATTCACCACAGACGGGAGAGGGAGACCAGATTTCTTGACATAGCGATAGGTCTCAAAGTCCCTAGGCTTAGAGATGAGCATGTAGAGAGGCCTAGGGCTCTCAAGAATATAGCTATAGACCATATCAAGGAGATCCTAAAGCTACAACCATCTCATTATTCTAGTGACACAGGTGGATTTCAAGCAGAGGAATGGTTGGTGAGCTTGACCAGGTGCTTAAAGCTCTGCCCTTGTTCTAGCAACATGAAAGCTCATGCTTCAACACATATTCTAAGGGATGGAGCCACTGTTTGGTGGAAGACCAAGGAGAAAAATCTCCATGTTGATTCAGAGATAGTTACTTGAGATCTCTTTGAGGAGCAGTTCAAGAGCAGGTACTTATCTCAGAGATTCATTTAGTAGAGGATAGATGAGTCTCACAACCTCCGTGAGGACTCTATGACTATAGATGAGTATGAGAGTCAATTTCTAGACCTACTCTAGTATGTCGACTATATGCAAGATGAGCAGGTATGGATCCAAAGGTTTATCTTGTGCCTGAATGTAGATTTGGGTGGTGCATCCGCAGACATTAGTTGAGGCCGTTGAGAAGGCCTATATAGTATAGGAGACTCGGGGAAAGACACAGCAGGCCAGAGTCGCATCTAGTAGATGGAGGAAAACATATCAAGGGGGTCAAATCCTCCTCATCATCATGGATAGGGTTCATCACATTCATATTTTAGACCATAGCAATAGTAGTAAACACTCTCACCCACTGTAGAGACCTACACAAAGATTTGATGCACCGAGGGGTTGAAGTATGGGGCCTCCTCCTAGGGGTCCCATTAGGACAAAGGGTGAACCGAGAGATCAGTCAATAAGAACTCATCAGTAGAGACCTCACCAGTCCTCAGTCGGATCATCAAGATCCAGAACATAGACCTCTAGAGTATTGGCTGGACCTACTACTCATGAGAGAGGATCGAGTGGTTGTTTTGGTTGTTGTGTTGATGGATATTTTTGGAGAGACTTCCAACAGAACCCTAGTAACAAGGGTAAGGTGTAGATCTCAAATCCTACTACTGGTGACATGGGGGTGCAGTCATTGGATCTATGTAGTGGTCGAGAGCCACTAGGATGAGCACCAGAGTACCGTGATTGAAATGAAAGGTAGCATTCGTAGTTTTTCTACCTCAATTCTATTTGATTTTGGTTCTTCTAATTCTTTTTTGCACCATCATTTGGTAGAGTGATGCAAGCTGGTGGTAGTTAGCAGGGTCTTAGCTGGGACATTAAGATGGCTTCCAGAGCCAAGTTCTCTGTAGAATCCTTAGTTAAGGAATGTGTAGTGGATTTGGGACACTTCACGACTACCTTAGATCTTCGTATCCTTCCGTTGGGTTCATATGGAGTCATCTTGGGCATGGACTAGTTATTTGCACATAGAGCTAGGGTGGATTGTTACCATTAGAGTTTATCTTGTGTAGATGATCTAGGAGTTGGTTCAATGTTAGTAGGGGTTAAAAGACCCATTTCCATTCACTCAATATCTACAATGTAGCTTAAGCGTTGTTTACGACAAGGTTGTCAGATGTATGTTGTCATAGTTAGTGACCGATCGGAGGATGAGTCTAGTGGACCATCGCTTGATGACTATCCCATCTTGGGAGAATTTTTAGATGTCTTTCCAGGTGAGCTATCCGGGTTACCACCCCGATGTGAGATAAATTTTCATGTAGATCTGGTTCTAAGAGAAGATCCTACCTCACGAGAACCTTATCAAATGACTACCCCTGAGCTCTGTGAGCTCAAGCTGTAGCTAGAGGGCCTTTTAGAGAAAGGCCTAATATGTCCTAGTGTATCCCCTTTGGGGTGAAATTATGATATTTATATAGAAGGATGGATCTTTATGGTTGTGTAGTGATTACCGCAATCTGAAAAAAGTAATGATCAAGAATCGTTATCCCCTTCTACGCATTTATGATTTGTTTGATCATATGAAGGGGGGCACAATTTTCTCTAAGATAGACCTTAATTGAGGTTATCATCAATTGAGGATTATGGAGGTAGACATTAATAAGACCACCTTCCATACGAGATATGGCCACTACGATTTAAACATGGTGCATTTTGGTTTGACGAATGCCCCTGCAGTGTTAAGGATGCTCTTGGATCGCTATGTGCTCATCTTCCTTGATGGCATCTTGGTTTACTCCTGTACGCGTAAGGATCATAAGGGGAACCTTTTCCAGGTTCTTATCAGTGTCTTCGTGAGCAGCAAATTTACAGGAATCTAAAGAAATGTGCATTTTTTTCAGGAAAAGGTGGAGTATTTGGGCCACAACATTTATGGGGAAGGTATCGCAGTTGATCCTTCCAATATTTGAGCTTCTATGGATGGCCTAGAAACCACTAGTGTGACACAAGTGTGCAGCTTCATGGGCTTGCCAGGATATTATAAGAGATTTGTTCAGGATTCTTCTTGGATTGTGCACCCCATCACTTAGCTTCAGTGGAAAGGGAAGAAGTTTGTTTGGTTAGATAGATGTGAGTAGGCCTTCAAGACACTGAAGGAATTCCTCATGATAGTGTATGTTCTTGCAGTGCTAGATCTGCAGAGTGAGTTTTTCATATGCACGGATGCTTCTTTGGCAAGAGTTGGAGGTGTGTTGATCCAGGAGGGCAGAGTAGTTTCTTTCGAGTCTCACAAACCCAAGTATTAATGAGCTCAATTATATGACTCATGATCGTGAGCTTGCAGAAGTTTTTCATGCCTTGGTTTGATGGAGACACTTCCTTTTTGGCTGAAAATTCACACTCAGGACTGGTCACTTGAGTCTTCCTGTCAACACATGTTGACGCAAGCCCAATCACAAGTCTCATCAACGGCATTTTATGGAGTTTGTTTAACTGTGATTTATTTTATGTTTTTAGTAACATATCCAAATTAAAAAAGACATGTGGTTGTATTTGTTTGCATTTTATCATGTTTAGGGAGGAGACATGTGGTTATGGCCACTATCATTGAGCACTAATAATCATAGAGGGATGGAGAGGAAGTGATTACAACGAGTTTGGTTCTATCTCTCTATGAGAGATTCAATATAGTTTGCCTCAGCAACAGTAGGACACACAAGCTACATCAGAGATCCCTTGACGATGACATTTTAACAAGAATTGATTGAAGGAAGATGGACTTCTCAGGAACAGAGGCTAGGTTTATGTTCCCAGAGATGGATAATTAAGAAAATGACAAGGATCTTAAAAGAGGCACATTATGAACCCTATTCGGTTGTGTCCTGGAGTGAAGCTCATGCACGCCACTTTGGAAATACCTGTATTTCTTGAGGGGATTTTGTAGCAGATGAATGGAATAAATTTGTGTCACACTATTTATAGTGTTAGAAATTTGGAGGGCTGAGCATAAATTCCTATTTTGAGATTGACTTCCTTTTTGGGCTAGCGTGTTAGGTGTCGGTGGAATGGTAGAGGTTGGTTTCTCATTTGTTGTAGGTTTTTCTATTGTTGGGCTAAGCGATTGTGTAAGAGTGACCACCATGACATAATCATGGTCGTGTATTTATAAATTGACGAAATGGGGAGAGCACTATTCACTTGGTGAAGTCCATTTATCCTGCTAGTACTACAGACATGGTTATATCTATATGAGGATGCTACCAGCCGGTAACATCTAGGATGCTACCAGCCGGGTAATCATCTAGTGATGCTACTAAATGGTAGTATGTGACAGTGCCCACTAGTCGACTAGCATGGACAATACTACTTGTCGGATAACATATAAACTGCTACTGCAACAGTAGCACCCTGAGAGAGATAGCCACCATTGAGTGGGTAGTATGCAGATATTAGAGGACACAGTTAGGATAGTATATTATGGATGCTATCAGTCAAGATAGCAGGAGTATTCATGTCACCGGTTGGTGAAGTTTTCATACAATAATAGTCTATTACTGCAGTTCGATAGACATGGTTCCTTTCCCTAGGAACTATGTGGTAGCAAAGTGCAGGAAACTTCCTAGTCCCCATGGGAACATTTTTTCCTATGAAAATCATTTCTCTTTCAAAAGTGGTTTACTGCAAAATTTTCCTGGAGTAATTTTTGTGTTTTTATCAGAGGGAGACTGCTTAAAATTTACCCTGATCCTATAATCATCAGAAGTATGTCCACCAGCATTTAGGACCTGTGAATCCGTACTTTTGATCACCCTGGGCTTTTGAATTTTTTCCTTTCGTCCTGATTTCCACAAAACCATCTTTCTCTCTCCATTCCATTCTCTAAAAAATTTCTCATATTTTATTTATTGAAATTCCTTACCACATTTGATACTCTTCCTCTTCATCGTTCATTAGTATTCCTCTTCTCATATATCCTCACTCGACTCATAGTGTTAATACCTAGTCTATTTCTTCTCTTATCCATCCCATATGTTCCACCCATGTTACCGTACCCCTAGGATTGTTTATTACAGCTCACCCTAACATTCTTTCATCATCATCTAGATTGTTTCCTCATTGTCAGGGTCTCTTTTTCAGGGGACTCTGATTTCTCCCGAGCCTATACTTATTTTTGTGCTTTCCTACCAATCTCATCCATCCTACATCATTCCTGAGGCATATATATTTATTAGGTCTTCAGTCCAGTCCGTTCTTTTATGATTTATCACTGTGGCTACAATATTTTCATCCTCATCTTCATCCTTATATTCATCTTAAGCTTCTCCACCCCTTTTTCACCCTGACATTGCTAGGAGGAATTTCTTTCTTATTTTTAGAGGGATATCCTTATGCTTCCCACTCCCTTAATAGAATATCATCACTCTTGACTCCCTCTCCCTGCACCATTTCTCCTATTTTCAACTCTCCTTTCTGGACATTACTCGCATTGTCCTCCTTACCCACTCACTGGTATCACCTATTGTTAGGTTGTGGAGCTTGTTTTCATGTGAGAAAGTGTTGAAGACTGTACACTAAGAGTACTGTACACTTTTTCACAGTTGTCCTCATCGAGGTTCAACGTTGGGCTAGGCCCTGGCCCCCGGATAGCAGGGGTTCAGGGGTGGCATCCCCCGAGAAAAAAAAATTAGGCATAAATTTTTATTTTTTTTACCTTAAAAAATGCGCCCGATATACCGGGAAATGTGTTCTTGCTCATATGGGCGGGATTTTTTTGACCCATAGGTTTATGGGACAGGTCTTGGACCATGGCTTTGATACCCATAGTTTTGTAAAATTTCTTTAGCAGTTGTCTACTTATATGGTTTTATGCATATGGTAGAAGCATAACATAATTGTATTACATATGTGTTTTGAATTCGGGTGTGAATTTTGTAGAGTTTGTTGAGCATAGCTCCAAATAGATCTGGGTATTGTATTGAGAGAGTGGTGGCTTGTAATAAAATCTAAGCAAGTGATTCTTGGTGGATGTAGCCCAAATTGGTGTGAACCACGTTAAATATTGTCTCTTTGTGTTGTGTTATTTTATTCTGCACTTTTATTTAAGATTTGTAATATTTTTCTACATATTAGTTTTCTATTGTTGCGATTCTATGAGGGATTATTCCACATATTTTATCCCTTATTTCCTAACAATTGGTATCAGAGCCTGGTTTGGTTTGCTAAAGTGTTGAATTGTAGGGAAAGTTTTTTATCTTGAGTGGAAGCTATGGCAGATGATGGAAGATCTAGGGTTAATAAATTCAACGGGTATAATTTCAGTCTTTGGAAGATGCAGATGGAAGATTACCTTTATCAGAAGTATCTTTATATTCCACTGTCTGAGAAGGTGAACAAACTCTCGAGCATGACGGATGTGGAATGATATTTTTTGGATAGGAAGGCACTTGGGACAATCAAGCTGTGTTTTGCATCTTCGGTATTATTTAATGTTTCAAAGGAAAAGACTACAAAAGAACTGATGGATGCATTAGGGAAGTTGTATGAAAACCCCTCTGCCTCTAATAAGATGTTTTTAATGAAAAATTTGTTTAATATGAAGATGTCTGAGAATAGCTTAAGTAGCAGATCATCTAAATGATTTTAATAAGGTTATAAATATGCTAGCTTCAGTTACAATAGAATTTGATGAAGAATTTAGGGCTTTATTAGTTCTATGCTCTTTACCTAAGATTTGGAACAGCCTGGTAATGGTGGTAAGTCAACTCGGTTCCAGCTAACTCAAAGTTGAAGTTTGAGGATGTTGTAGGAGTGATTGTAAGCGAGGAAATGAGAAGAAAAATCTCTGGTGAATCTTCTACTTCAGGGAATACTTTGATAGTGGAAACTAGAGGGAGATAGAAGAATAGAGGAAGCTGTGGAAAATCAAAGGATCGGGCAAGGTCAAAATCTAAGACGCAAGATAGTATGCTGGACATTGTGGAAATTTTGGGCATGCAAAGAAGGACTGTTGGGAGCTTCGGGATAAGAAGAAACAACAGGAAGAAAACAAGGAGGTAAATGTGGCAATGGGAAATGTATGTCAGGATGCTTTGATTCTTTCTTTGCACAATATTACTGAATCTTGGGTTTTGGATTCAGGGGCTTCTTTCCATGCTACTCCACATAGGCATTATTTTGTTGATTATGCTCAAGGATATTTTGGGCATGTTTTTCTTGGTGATGATGAGCCTTATAGCATACTTGGAAAAGGTTATGTTCAGGTTAAGATGCAGAATTGAGAATACTTAGCTATTGAAGGATGTCAGACATGTGCCTACATTAAGATGAAAATTTCATATCGGCAGGGAAGTTGGGAAGTGATGGTTTGTACTGTGATATTTACAATGGACTCTTGGAAGGTTACTAAGGGTGGTCTTGTGGTGGCAAGAGGTAAGAAGGTTGGAACCTTTTATTTAACCACTTATAGCATTAATGTTTGTAATCTTGTGGCTTCAAAAGTATATACAACATTGTGGCACTATAGGCTCGGTCATATGAGCCATAAGGGCATGGAGATCATAAAGAAGAATTTTCCACTTACAGATAATACAGGAACCCAGGGTTTGGATTTCTTTGAGAACTGCCGGGTATTATACGGAAACATAATCGAGTAAGGTTTCTCAAGGTTAGACCTACAAAGAAAGAGAGTAAGTTAGAGCTGGTGCATAAACTGATGTGTGGGGCCCGGCTCAGGTATCATTTCTTGGGGGTTCAAGTTATTGTGTTACTTTTATTGATGATGCAACAAGGAAAGTTTGGGTTTATTGTATTAGAAACAAATCCTGATGTATTTAACACTTTTGTTAAATGGAAAGCCTCGGTAGAGAATGAAACAGGTCTTAAGCTAAAATGTCTCAGGTCAGATAATGAAGGGGAGTATTGTAACAATCAATTTTATGATTACTATTGCTAAGAATGGAATCCGAATGAAAAAGATGGTTCTTCAGGAACTCCGTAGCAGAATGGGGTATCAGCAAAGGATGAAGCTGAACAATAATGGAATGTGCTAGGAGCATGAGGTTACATGCAGGACTGCCTCTTTCTTTTTTGGCAGAAGCGGTGAACACAGCTATGTACTTGATAATACAGAGGACCCTCAAGTGCCTTGGATGGAGGCATACCTGAGGAGGCTTGGTATGGTAAGAAAGTTGATTATTCATTTCTTAGATTCTTTGGATGTGAGGTGTTTGTTCACTATAGACAAGGATGATAGGACTAAGCTAGAGGCTAAATCAGAAAAATGTACTTTAGACATTGGTTATGGTGGTGATGACTTTGGATATAAATGTCGGAGTATTAAGGACAAGAAAAATCATTCGATCTAGGGATGTGGTCTTTAATGAGAAAGTCATGTATAAGCAGCAGTTGTGAGGAAAACAGGGAAGTAATCTAAGAAAGCAATATGCAGTGACATAGAGGATCTTCCGGATGGGAAAGTGACACATGAATCAGTTTAGGGAACCTCCTCATCAGGAACCGCAAACTCATATATTGAGGAGGTCTTCTAGGGTAAGAAGAGAACCTGAACGTTTTTCTCCTTCTCTTTATTATTTATTACTCACTGATAGTGGAGAACCAGAGAGATTTGATGAAGCAATGTAGGTAAATGCTAGGAAGAAGTGGGAGCAAGCCATAGATGAGGAGCATCAGGCTCTCATGGAGAACTCACGTGTCATGGGATTTGGTAAAGCTACCCGAAAGAAAAATAAGCATTGTACAGAATAAGTGGGTGTACAGAGTCAAAGACCCTTAAGAAGGAGGCAAGAAAAGATATAAGGCTTGGTTGGTGGTCAAGGGGTTTGCACAGAAATTGAAGGTATAGATTTTGATGAGATTTTTTCTCCTGTAGTAAAAATGACTTCTATTAGAACTGTTATAGGAATAGTTGTAGCAGAAGACTTGCACTTAGAACATGCTTGATGTAAAGACTGCATTTCTCCATGGTGATTTGGAGGAGTGAACTATATATGCAGCAACCAGAGGGCTATGAGGTCAAAGGTAAAGAGGAGATGGTGTGCAACCTTGAAGAAGAGCTTGTTCGGATGGCTTCTGAAACAAGCTCCACGTCAATTGGTATAAGAAGCATTGATAGCTTCATAATGGAGCAAGGTTATATTAGATGTCATTGGATAACCATTGCGTGTATGCAAAGAAATTTGACCAACTATGGTTCAGTTATATTATCCTGTGTTCGTATGTCCAAATGACATGTTGGTTGCAGGTAAAAACATGTAGGAAATAAAAGTACTCAAGAAACAGCTAAGTGAATTCTTTGCATATGAAGGATTTGGGAGGTAGCCTACAAATATTTGGTATGAGGATATCTCGGGATAGGAAGGAATGATCAAGTTAACTTTATCTCAGGAAGAGTACATTAAGAAGGTACCCTTGGATAGGTTTAATCATGCAGGATGTTAAACCGGTTGGGATCTAGCTTTGGCTGGCTAATTAATCCAACATGATTAAAATATTCAGTAATCCCATCTGATAGAGCAGGATAGATAACCATGTGTAGTTGTCCAATTGTATATTCAAATCTCCACGATGGTCCCTGGTAAGTTTGACTCTATGCTAAGGTGTGTACTAGGCTTTGTATATTGCCCATTTAGCTTTTAGCAAGTTAGTGAGAACTATGAGTACATCTCAGGTAAGTGAACTACCTGGCAAGCAGTATTTATGCAACTTCCATTCGATATCTGACACCGTTCATTTAGGGGATTGGTTTGATGCAGACAATGTAGTCAAACTATTACATTACTTTGGCCATGTAGTTTCAGAGCATTGCTTTGCAAGCTTAGTTTCGAGACCGCAGGATTAGCTTACAACAGCTTGTCTTTCGTCACCACACAAACCATCTCAATAGCAGTTAGTCTGGATTTCACTTATTTTTTTACAGAAGCTGGTGAATTAGTTAAGAACGGATGGATGAGTCCATGTTTCTGGCTCATTTCCCTTTATAGCAAAGAGATCACATTTGGTTATGACTATTTCTTGAGGAGTTAGAGCATAAATGGGAGGAACATAAGGACCACATAATGATAGTACCCAGTCATATACGTCATCCCTACCAACTTCCCTTAGCCACTCCTAAGTTGAAGCATACTACAGCTAAGGTACCATTTCATAATGAGATGACTTTGTAGGAACAGAAGTTGACGTCTCGCGTTCCTTCATACTTAGGTTAGCTTAGTCCTGCAGTACATGATAACTAAGGTCTTCACTTAACGAGTCATTTTAAAAGTATTATGTTCACAATACTTAATAGGTCTTCACATAAACTAGTGAAGGGTCGTGTTAAGCTTGCAACAGAGTTACTAAACTAGCCTCCATTAGTGGGAGATTGTTAGGTTGTGGAGCTTGTTTTCATGTGTGAAAGTGTTGAGGACTGTACATTAAAGAGTACTATACACTTTTCATGTATCCTCGTCAGGGGTTCGGAGGCGCAGCCCTCGATAGCAGGGGTTCGGGGGCGCAGCTCCCGAAAAAAAAAAAATTAGGCGTAAATTTTTGTTGGCCTCGAAAAATACACTCGACATATCGGGAAACGTGCTCTTCTCATATGGGCGAGTTTTTTGACCCATAGGTTTATGGGACGGGTTTTGCCCATGGTTTTGATACCCACGGTTTTGTAAAACTGCTTAAGTAGTTGTCTATTTATATGGTCTTATGCATATGATAGAAGAACAAGTAAATGTATTGCAGATGTGTTTTGAATTCGGCTGTGAATTCTGTAGAGTTTGTTGAGCATAGCTCCAAACAGATCTGGGTATTGTATTGAGAGAGTGGTGGCTTGTAATAAAATCTGAGCAAGTGATTCTTGGTGGACGTAGCCCAAATTGGGTGAACCATGTTAAATACTATCTCTTTGTGTTGTGTTATTTTATTCTACAATTTTATTTGAGATCTGTAATAATTTCTGCATATTATTTTTCTACTGTTGCGATTCTGTGAAGGATTATTCCACATATTTTATCTCTTATTTCCTAACAGATATTAAACATTATAAATCAGGGACTGTGGTTGATTTGGATTCATATATGATGCATGTAGATTTTTGGAGACATTTTATATTGATGATTGATACACTGCTTGGCATGATTAAATATATATGTTTTTCTTACATGTGATATTTTTTCATATCGAGTAAAACTAAAAATGGAACTAATCTTGTGATCATATGATAATGGATGGAATTATAAAGGATATTTTTGCTTGCTGTGATGATATTTTGATTCATATATATAGATGATTTGGAGTTATAATTTACATTTATTTTGGATGTTTTGATGCGGCCATGAGTCTAAAGGAGGTATTTGTGTTTAGTAGGTAAACATGTCACAACAAACATCAAGGAATTGGAGACCAACCACATTGAAATTTTGGATGAATTCAACAAGGGTCGCCATGACAACATGTATTTGTTATTTGTGTGTGTTTATATTTTTGTTAGGGATTCCCATGGGGGGATCACCTTCAAATGTGACCAAGGGGGTTATGTGTATTCTTTTATTTAGTTTCTTTTTCTTAAAGTTTTGTATGTGATTTTAGTGATGTATTTTCCCCTTTATTATTTTTTTTATGGTTAGATTAGTGAGTAATCATGTTGTTAAATAAATTAATGGGGTTAAAAGAATTCATTTATTAGATTTTATGCCTCTTGGATTAATTTTTGTAAGTAATGTGTAAGTAGGTTTGAGTGTGAAACACTCCACCTTCCTTTTGAAATTCGGATATGTCCTTAGGGGCCAATTTTTTAGGCTTTTAGGACAAGTTAAACTTGTCCCACACCTCTTAAATTGTCACACCAACACTACCTATGGGTTGGGGAGTCAAAATTAGGCATTATTATGTATTTTGGGAAGGCAAGTTGTAAGTTTTCTTTTTGCACCTTCTTGCATGAAATTAATTTTTCTCCTTGGGGTGTGGACTTGGATTGTGTGTGTAAGTAATCTGTTATTTAATATTCACCCACCTTTTTAATTATGCTTTGAGGTTTGTGGTTGACTTGGGAGGTGGAGTGGAGGATGAGTGATGTGGCATCCTACATGGAGCCACCTCATCCTCCTCTCTTCCTTTTCTATTTATTCGAATTATTTTGTTGTTTTGGGGGATACTAGAGGGGGCGACTTTATTTTTGGTGATTTCATTTTGGTCACTTCTTTTGGTTTGGAGATCTAATAATTTTGAAGGGAGTTAGAGATTTTTATTGAATGCTTTAGGAGTATAAGGGCTTTGGGACTTCTTGGATTGGAAAATCCTTGTTGAACTTTTGGAGAAAACTCTACCATGGAGAGGTAGGAGCTTGGCTCTTTAGAATGTTATTATTTTATTATTCATATGTGAATGCTATGAATATTTTGATATTTTGTTGGTTAGTTGGGTAGATTTCCTAGGTATGATGTAGGGGAAGACTTTGGAGATCTCTTGTGGGGAGGTATGAGTGTTATTGTCGAGGGAGTTTAGGATTGGGTTACACCTTGTAAATTAAATAGCTTGCATTTATTTACTTGTTATGGGGTGCCATAAGAGTGTGGGGAGGCATAAGATAATGGGAGGTATAAGGGGTACTTGGAGAGGCATAACGGCATGTAGGGTTTTCGAAATGATATATATATATATGTGTGTGTGTGTGTGTGTGTGTGTGTGTGTGGATGTATGTATGTATGTATTGTCGGGTTTATCTTAAGGTGGACACCCATTTCCATAATTGGGAGGTATAAGAAGCTTCCCCCATAGGTCTTGCTCCTTTGGCTTGTGGATGATGAAGCCTGAGTATTGTTTGTTGTTCTCCTTGTGGTTACAAAATGCAGTATGTACTTGGACTATGTTTTGTATGTGAAAATAGTTTTATGTTGTGGAAGCTTGTTTATTGCCATGAGTTGAAATACATTTCGTATTACTGTTTGGTTGGGGATCGGGGGCTAATGAGGAAGAAATATTGTCCTCTTCATTGGAATTCTTGGTTGGGTGGAGAGTGTTGCGTCTCCTCCTTTTTGTTGTGATCAAAAGATATATTGTGGATCTTCTTATTGTTGTTCTGGAGCTGAGGATAAAGACAAGTTTTGCAATTTCTCCTTGGGTTCCCTACTGTGAAATTTCTTACTTCAAGTGGATGGCATTGTAATATTATTTGTGATAGAAAAATTTCTCTATTTTAGAAATGGTACCTACATTTGAATGTGAGAGATGTATATTCTATAAGTTGTATTTGATGAATGAAAAAAGGAAGTTGTAAAATAATTATTGGAGTTCAATAGAAGATGTTTTAATTACCACAAATGATATGGTTTTCATTTGAAATCTTTGTTTGAAATATATTGTGAAATATCTGTTTGAAATTTTGTTAAAAAAAAATATGTAGGAAGAAATATTACATTTATTTGTTTCATTTGAAATGCATGTTTTGAAAATAGAATTACATTCTTTCTTTTCACATACTAGTTGAAGGAAAGTTGAACATTGTAAATATAGAATGGAATGAACTTAAATGTTTAAAGAATGATAAATGAAATAGATAAATACCCAGTTGAAATATGTGGATCTCCATTAGATTGTTTCAAACCTGTAATAAATATCAGAAAAAAATATATGTACAGAGCACCCTGCAACTATGAAAGACAATATGAAAACTTAAAATGAACTAAGGATGATCAAAATGCATCCCAAAATAGTTTGTATTGCTCAAGAAATTTACTTAGAACTTTATAAATCTAGCTAGAGGCAGAGGAACGCCTTTACCAAGAAAGGAGAAAGGAAATAAATCCATTATGAAATCCCAACCATAATCAATTAATCCTTGAGAATACATCCAATGTCTATCAAGTACATTTCTCCATGTTTTTTTGTCATGTTGAAGAAGAAAGAATGGCAGATTGAATTAATTATGTTAAGGTAAAAAGCCCACTTTACGTTTAAACGGAAAATAATATATTTTCTTAAACTTCACCCATCTAAGTTCATCAAAAATGAATTTTTATGTTTCCTATGCAAAGATGAGTTTTATTCCTTTCTAAAAAGTCTTCATTTACCCAAATCCGGTATTCTAGTCAAAAGTAATGGCCTTCTGAAGTTTTTACTTTGCTTAGGTTTTTAAAAAAAGAGAGGGAAAATTTTGTAACTCAGACACACGGGCCTGAATATTACTTAGGGCACTTTTTGCAAAAAAAAAGAGGAAAAAGTCACAAATTCCTTTGCGGCCCAACTGCCCCACCTATTCACTTTTGGGAAACCACTTCTGCGGGTTCATGGGCCCACACCTCCAAATTTTACCTTTTTGAAAAAGGGTTAAAAATCTTAAGTCTCCCTACTAGTACGCCTCCCTGCCTATCACTATGGGTCTGACACGTGGCCTCTTCAGGCATTGATGGAGGTGTGGGTTGTTTTTAGCCTTCTCAATTTTTAACACAAAAGCCAAAATTTCTAAGTTTTCCCCAATGGTCCGCTCCCCTGCTTGAGATTTTGGGCAGGACACGTGGCATCCCTAGGCACTGGCAGAGGAGCGAAGGTTTTTGAACCTTTTTTCCCTTTTAAACAAAAAGTGTTAAAATCCAAATTACCTCTGATGACCCACCTTCCTGCATTGGCTTAAAAACATGGAATGTATCCCATATGGTTTGGGAAAATTTTCTTCCCAGCACCTGCTCGCCCACCTTTGGGAAACTTTTCTTCTCAAGCCTTGCTGGCCCACTTTTGGAAAATATTTCTTCCCTAGGCATGCGGGCCCGTATTTAGGAAAAAATTTCTTCCCGAGGCCCGCTAGCTTGCCTTTGGGAAAATTTTCTTCCCTGGGCCCACAAGCCAACCTTTAAGGGAAAATGTTCTTCCCCAGGCCCGCAGGCCTACCTTTAGGAAAATATTCTTCTCCAGGCCCACTGGCCTATAACTTATGAAATATGAGGAGTTAGGAGGGCTTATTTATATCATTAGAAAGGGGAATAAATTTTATATCTAGTGGATATGTTTTCAGGAAACCTTAAGTGCGTGAAATATGTGAAATATAAGGTTTAAGTTCAAGATGTGCCTGAGAGTGGGTAAGTGGGAACTTACCCCCTTATTAACTTAAATGTTTAATTCTAAAGCATTGCTTGACCTTTTTGGGGAGGGGGGTCACGTTATGGGGTAAGTGTATTTTTTCCTAACCTCATGTTAATGTGAACCTTGGTGATTATTTAGACCTAGTGGAATTAAATACCTTGGGTATTTAATTGTTTTTGTGACTTTAGACTTTCTAAAATTTATTAGAGAACAATCAATCTTAGAGTTAATTAATTTATTTATTAAATTAATACCTAAAACAAACTTAAACTATAATTGGTTTAGTTACACTCATTAACTTTTATGTGGTCCTCAATATTTGTTATAACGGAAAATATATTTTTATCTAATATATTTGTCCTTGATATTTTTTTTATTGTGACGATTGTTGCTAACAGGCTTGTTTGTAGTCACACTTTAAACAAAAAAAAATTATGCCATAATTTTTCTATATAAACTTAGGTTCTTCTTGGGTTTCGAGTGGTCATTTTAGTGAGCATTACAAGTAACATAGAAAAAGTTTTCCTAATCATCATTTTAGAGTACTTGAGCCTTTGGCTTTAGTACATGCATATATTTGTGGTCCCATTCAAACTTTGTCTCTTGGAAAAAACAAATATTTTCTTCTCTTTGTAGATGATTTTTCAAGGATGTCTTGGGTCTATTTCTTAAGTGAGAAGTCTCAAGATTTTAGTTGCTTTCAAATATTTAAAGCACTTGTTGAGAAGGAATCAGGTTTCTATTTGAAAGTTTTAAGAACTGACCAAGGTGGATAATTCACCTCTAATGCATTCAAAGAATTTTGTATCTCCCATGGCATTAAAAATGATTTGACTACAACTTATACTCAAAAAAATAGAGTAGAAGAGAGGAACAACAAAACCATTGTAGAGATGGCTAGATTTAGGTTGAAAGATATAAGTTTTCCAAACATGTATTGGGCAGAATGAGTGCATTCAACGATTTATATTCTCAATAGAAGTACTACAAAGATGGTAAAAATTTCTACTCCTTATGAGACTTGGTTTTTTAGAAAGCCAAATGTTTCTCATCTAATTTTTTTTGGCTCTACATGTTTTGTTCATATTCCTCAACAACAAAGAAAGAAGTTAGATGAGAAGTCTGTGAAATGCATTTTTATTGGATATTCAAAAGAAAGTAAAGCTTATATATGTCATGATCCTCTTACTAATAAGTTTCAAATTAGTAGAGATGTGATATTTGATGAAGGGGGACTTTATTTTTAAAATGAAGGAGAAGATAAGATAATTACTCCTCATATTGAAAATGTAATTCTTGATAATAATATTCCATCAGTACAATCCTCTACAACAACAAATATGGGCTCACCTTCAAGGAATTCTTCATAAAAGGAATCTTCTTCTACTTCATCAACTAGTTATCATGTTGAAACACAAGGAGTCCATGTAGCCCTTGTAGAAAGACAAAGTTTGAAGTAAATATATGAGATAGCAAGGTATGCTGATGATAACTTTTCTTTGCTTTCTTCAACACATGTTGAAACTTATAATTTTAAATAAGCTTATACTAATGAGATATGGATGCAAGCCATGGATGCTGAAATGTCTCAGATTAATAAGAATGATACATGGGAGTTAGTTGATCTACTTGATCTAAAATCAACAGTTGGAGTAATGTACAAGATAAAATTCAATATGGATGAAAGTATTTCAAAATATAAAGAACGGTTAGTTGGAAAAGGATATGTGCAATAAGAAGTCATTGACTATGAGGAGACATTTGCTCTGGTAGCAAGAATGGAAAATTTAAGAACCTTTCTTTCCATTGCGTCTTAGTTACAACTAACATTTTATCAAATGGATATTAAATTTGCATTCTTAAATGGATATTTTAAGGAAGAAGTTTATGTGGACTAGCGACAAGGTTTCATTGCTCGGGGAAATAAAGATAAGGTTTATAGGCTTAAAAGGGCTCTTTATGGTCTTAAACAAGCCCCGAGAGCTTCATACTCTAGAATAGATAACTATTTTCTTGATCATGGATTTGTTAAATGTTCTTCAAAGAGTACTGTTTATAAAAATAATCTAGGATCAAATTTCATCATTCTTTTCTTATATGTGGATGACTTACTATTTTTTGGCACATCATTCTCACTTGTGGAGGAGTTCAAAGAGGCTATAAAATCTGAATTTGAGATGTCTAATTTGGGAAGAATGCAATATTTTTTGGGTTTGAAAATTACCCAAGAAGTTGCTAGTATATCTATATGTCAATCCAAATATGTTGAAAATATGTTGGAAAGGTTTAATATGCAAGGTATTAAATTAGTGGGCACTCCTCTTGTTGTTGGGAGTAAATTGACGAAGGAAGATGAAAGTCAACCTTGTAATGCCACTCTTTATAGATCATTGGTTGACAATCTTATGTATCTAACATCTACTAGACGAGACATTGTGTTTGTTTCAAGTCTAGTTGCTAGATTCATGCAATAACCTTGAGAGTCTCATTGGCAAGAAGCTAAAATAATTCTTAGATATGTAAGTGGAACTAAATATTTTGGATTGGTTTATAAAGCTACTAATAATTTCAATGTTGTAGCCTACACAGATGTGGATTGAGAAAGGTGTCTTGGATGATCGAAAGAGTACCTATGGATATCCTTTCTTCGATGGAGAAAATCTCATTTCTTGGAGTAGTAGAAAGCAACTCACTGTAGCTTTATCTATAGCTGAAGCAGAATATATAGTGCCATCATCAACAAGCACACAAGCCATTTGGATGGCATCACTATTTGAAGATTTGGGAATGGAAGTATGTAAGCCTAATAAAATTTATTGTGACAATCAAAGCACAATATCCATGAAAAAAAATCATTTTTTCCACAGCAGGAGAAAACACATTAATATCCGACATCATTTAAATCGGGGTCACGTTCAACAACAATTCATTTACTTTGAATTTTGTCAATCTGAAGATCAACTTGAAGACATTTTGACTAAGGCCCTTCCAAAGGATAGATTGGAGCATCTTCGATCACTGTTAGGAATTCAAAAACTTCACATCAAGGGGGAGATTGAAATCTATGATCACTAAGTTTTTTTCATCATATCTTTCAGCAATAAGGCTATGAAAAGAACAGGGAGGTAAAATTGCTTGAGACAAGAGGAAAAACAAGTTCCAAATCTTCCCCTTTTGGCATAGACTGGGATAAAATCGCAGCAGGAAAAAATCATATTTCCATTATTCTTGATGGATGTCGATGCCCTATTCTAAATCCTCGATTTTGTCGCAGGGTGGAGGATGTTGGAAAAGGTTGTGACGCCTTGTTTTACATTTTATTGAAAGTTTACAAAGTCTTTTAAACGAACCCATTTTGTACATATCCTACTATCATTGCAGTCCATAAGGCCATATTTTAGGCATTTAGTCGAAAAGTTCACATGCCAAGCACATGCTTCCAGAATTTGCATACATACCAACTACAGCACTTGCAACTAAAACATCTGAAAAAATCATGTCCCATCCTTACTATACTTTGGTTTCCTATAATAATTGTAGTTCATGCCAAATTTATTTTAGGCATTTAGTCGCAACAATTCATAGACTAGTCGCAACAATTCATAGGCCAAGTGCATGCTTCCATATTTAGCATACATATCTCCCAGAGCCTTCGCAACTACAAAATAAGAAAAAATCTCTCTATCTTTATGCTTCAATTGGCATCTATACCCTGCTCCATAGCTTTCCTTTTGGCACACACTGGCAGTACATATGCAAATGTAACCTGATCACATTGGAGGCATGTTTATTATATAGGTAAAACAATGTGACAGTCTCTTGTGGAAAACCGTGCCTTCTCAACTGCCATCTTTGTAACTATCCTAACTCCTAAATCTTACAACGTTTGCTGGGTTTCAACGTGGTTAATGGATTTGGAGCCCAAATAAAGCGCATGTATTATTTTGGAGGAGACGTGACAAATCTGCAGGCATTTTGGCCGGTCATTCCCTTGTAGACCACCTGTCACACACCAGTCCCTACCACACTCCCTCCAATATCTCCCTCTTACAACTCCACAAATTCCTCCATGCACCCACTTTCCCACCAGTGCACTTCTTCATTTTCTAGTTATTATTTTTGTTTGTCATTAATGTTGGGCACTACATGGGAACCCTATACATGCGAATATTATAGAAATGAAGTAAAAAGGTGATACAAAAAGGAACAAGGCAATAGGGGCCTGGGGGAAAACAACCAAATAAGCAAAAAGAAATCAGACGCACGGAGAAAGAAAAAAGAGAAAGGGAAAGAGACGAGATTTGATTCATGGGTTTGTTTCTATTATTTTTAGGAGGAGATAGGATACAGATCAAAAGATTCATATTTGGGATCTTTCCACCCCAACGCTAACAAGTAAATCTACAAATTCTAACATAATTCAACCTAATAAAATATAGTATCAAGCTTAAGAATAATGGTGTAGCTCTTCTATTTAAGGCTATAAGAAGGGGTTATTCGGTCAACATTTTAATCTTGTTTTTAGTTTTACGGCGTCGATAATTGATGCTTAAAAAAATAAAAGAAAAATATTTTGTAGAAAATATAGGGAAAATGGGCTTCACTATTTTTGTATTTAATCTTTTACGAAATCATGATTTTCGATCAGACAACATTTTGTTTGTCAAATAAGAAAAAGATATGAGTGAAAAGATGGAAAGAAAAGATAGGATTTAAATACATGCATGTCCCACACCTATTGCACAAACTTAAATTGTTCTTGCTAAAATAATATATATTTGTGCTCCACTTTATCATCTTGATCTCAACGCAAAATCAAGTGATCCCATGAATGGTACGAGGAGATGTTGGATGTGACCAAGTATGAATAGAGGTATTCACTTTACAAGGTTCTATGGAGGAGAACAAGTCGAAGAAGACAAAAAATGGTACATTCAAAGGTAGAAAGAATAACACAACACCCTTCCATGTGTTCTTCTATCCTATATGATACTCTCTATAATCATTCACGACATGGATATAGTCGGATATGGTTGTAAGGAAATAACCAAATACCCTCGAGCAGAGTATTCATGTGCATTTTTAATTACGTAGATATGGGTTTTCTAAATTTGAATTGCATAAACCTATTTCTGACATGGTTGTCAAAGGATTGAGTGGTGGTTACCGATGGAAAATATAATCAATTCAGTAATATGTCTATGTAGGATTAAGGCCAAATATATTTTGTATTGTTTTTAGCTTCCACAAATTACGATGGACACCAAGAGTCAAAATAGGATTTAGAGAGAGGAAATATCATGAACTTCAATACTTTTAAAGGAAACCTTGAACTGATAAAAGATTTTTCAATAGTTTAGTGGAAATTAAATATTTGAATTTGAAATATTTGCTTAGCTTATCAAGGTCATTCAACACTTTTCTCAATTTGATGGAGGGAAACAAATTGGTGAAAAGTATACATAAACAAAAAATAATACAAATGAAAGAATTGCAATATGTTAGCCATCTGATATGATATTTACTTTCATAAAGAGGACAAATTGCACAGTTATAACATTCTAGAATCAGAAAATTCTACCTTGGGCCATCTTATTTCTAAGTTCTATTCCTTGTCTGATAATCAAAACTTTAGAAGCCTACAAAGAAAATAGTGAAAAATATGAAAAGAGGAAAATATAAATCTAAATATCATCGCAAAATGTGAAGAAGTGTTAGTTTCATTGTGGTGGATGGCTCAGATTTTGTTGTACATCAAGGAAAAAAATTATCTAATCCATGTATGCCCTTGATGTTTGTCAGATTTAGCATAGTTTGTCTAACTTGAAATCTATTTTTATCATCTACATGGCATTTATATCTTCTATGTTAGGGGGATGTTGATACGAATAACTAGGTTTTTCATAATCTATAAAGATTCGTCTTTGTTAGGTTGTTATCCCTATCAACTGAAGGACACATCTAATTATTTCGAGTGACCAATAATTATAGGATTTCAACGCATATCTTGTAGTCTCCTCTCCATCGTTAATTTACTGGAATGTGTCAAACTTATCAAGGCTTCATCCATATAAAGTTCTGACTGATTATATGCATTTGGCGTAAACAAAATGTAATGTTGTCATGGTTCTAGTCAAGTATTCTTTATATATATTCGGTTTTAAAAAAATAAATCACTAGTTAACTCTATTTATTTAGCTAACTAGTTATTTATCTAGTTGAAAATTATACCCTTGCATTATTATTTACCGTACTTTAATTTTTGCATCTATACCTGAACGTATGGCATAATTAAAATGTAATGTTGCTATGGTTCTAGTCAAGTATTCGTTATATATATTTGGTTTTCAAAAAAATTCACTAGTTAACTCTATTTATTTAGCTAACCACTTATTTTTCTAGTTGAAAATTGTACCCTTGCATTATTATTTACTTTAGATGGTTTAATTTTGCATCTATACTTGAACGTATTATTATGTGTAAATTGGTAATATTTAGCATCATTTTCCCACAATCTTGAATTTTGAAAGAGGGAAATAACTCAAATATAATAAATCAATAAATTATATGCTATAATCAATGAACAATATTTTTAGATATGGTATACTATTGATGATAGTTATTATTTCAAAAAATAATCAAGTTCTATGAGATTCTTTTTGCATATGCCCTACTCTATTTTGTTCTGTTTAATATCCATTTCAAATCTAGCCCTTTTCAATTAGAATTTTTATATGGGATCATGAATATCAAATCAAAACCATATCATTAAGACACTACATGCCTAATAAGGTAAATTTTTCTTAACAAAATATGATATATTCGTCTCAAATTTTATATGATCATGACAACAGTTTTTAGAGTAGTAATTGTCATTTACACAATACAAACAATGTGTTGACTAAGGAAATAATTAAATATATGTAAAAAAAAGGTCAAACGTAATAAATAAATATTATTATGCTACATATTACTAATAATTGAATGTGAATGGTGTAATAGAAATGTAATAGATGACTCATCGAATAAATTGCATACATGTGTGTATGAATGTATTTTTTAAAATACAACATATGAAAGAAGAAGAGTAACTTTAAATTTAACAACTAAATAATCTATTCTTGATAAAAAAAAGGAGTTTATAGAAATTTTGATCATGACATTTTGATTCCCTTACAAAATATTTTCTAGCGTAGTAATTCTATGTTATAGTAATATTGGTTCTACTAAAACTTTCATGATGGCATTTTTTATCTCTTTATGATTGGAAATGGTTAAACCATCACCATCTTTGAAGAGGAAAAACAAACCTCTTGTCCCAGCATTGAAATATAAATTCCTACAACATACTGGTATATCCAAAGATTTAAAAAACTCCCAATTTAGTTCTTGTAGACAGCTATCCACACGACCAATGATGTACGTGAAAGCATCTTCTACTATAGAACCAATGTTATCTTTCATGAAACACTCTATACTTGAAGCTAACTCTCCACGTTCATGTTCATCCTACAATAGTATAAAAAAATTGTTAGATCATATGGCATTCATTCTAGTGCTTATATAAAATAAATAGTCTATAATTGAACTTGAGTTTCAACTTTTGTTTTCATATCATTACCTGGAAATCGTTCATGTCATCAACTAAGTGTATAGTTAATGACATAAGGTAATGGAATTTTGATGATGGGAAATCAACTTTCTTTAAAATATCATCAGAAAGAGGAGTATCCATTAACATCAATGAATGCATGGTTAATGCCTGCATACCAGAACTTATCGTTCCGTTTGATAAATATTGTTCAAAGTTTGGTATATAATTTGAAGCAATCCATTCAGTTTCTTGCAAGTATGATAAAATATAACTCTCCCACTGAAAAAGAACACTGCAAAACAATATTTCAAAATGATACACAAGCATATATATATATATTACCATATATATATCACTAACATTTAAAATGATGTCACAATGTAAGTGCACTTTAATTCATAATCTTATCCAAAAAAAAAAGAGTTCTAATAATTTTAGAAAACACATAAGAAAATTGATCTTCTAAACAAATTTTATAGTAAATTTTTAATATATTCATAAAACATGGCCAAGAGAGGAATGCTCACACAATCTCGAATGTATTTATGCACAATGGGACCATGCTTCTTCTCAGCTTCACTTGCAATTTCTCTATATATTTCATGTGCAAATTTGAAACTAGTTTTCATATAATCTGGGAGGTTGTTTATGATAGATGGGTCCCATCTACAATGAAAAGGATAAAATTAAATTGAATTAGACGATCAATCAATTACAATAACATAAGAAATAAAAAAATTAATTACCTTATCAATCCCTTTGTGAAGGGTACCAATTCATCCAAAGTTCCATAAGTGTCGTAAATATCATCAATTAGTGAAAAACTTGTAGCCAGTTTTGTAAAACCGTTTCTACATGTACTAAACTGAAGCTCAAACAATGAACAAACCCACCAAAAATAAAATTCCACGTGGTGATGTCGGAAAAAATCCCAATGAAATACACTCGAATTCATCCACCATCTACATAAAAATCCTCCATGTAACTATTTACATACTTGAATTGGAAATTAATCCAGGTTTTAATGAATCAACAAAATACTTACGTGGATATTAGTTTGAGCTCACTTTGATGTTGAGATTGCAAAATATTATAATCTAATGTTGCCAATTCGGACATCTTTTGTCTATATCCAATTGGTATCCTGAAAATTGCAAGAAACATGTTAAGAACTTGAGGATTAATAAATTTGACTTTATTCTCATTCTTCAAGATATATATACGATATATATATATATAGTACTCATATCATATATATATATATATGATATATATATATATATTTAAAAGTTTATAACTCTCATTATCATTATAATTAGATTTTTAGGATTACATTTAATACCCCCGCGAGAGGATATTTGTCACTTTGATTATCTCGTCTAAATCTTTACAATGTATTTCCTCGCTTCCCATCTAGGAAATTTTGCATCTCCAAGGATTTTTCATTAATAGTGTGAAATCTCACGTACTAAAAAACCACTAAGTTGATCCATTATGAGCTCTAAATGCAATAAAGCTCTTAAAATTTGAATAACTTGGTAAGTCGTGGACGCAAAACACGTGTTTATATATAGAAAAACAAAAGAATCCCAATAGAGAGGAAGATCAATTAAAAGTTTGGTTTTCTCCAATTTTAAGTCTTCCCATTCCTTCACAGCTTCTTTCAGATACGTAGAGGTGAATGCTCTAGCTTCTTTGAGGATGTTTTCACCAGGAAAATCAAGCTCTGAAGCTCTATATAAATTTAACATACTTGAAAATTTTTTGTGTGCTTGAGCAGGCCCAAAACAACAAAAGAATTGACCATCTTTTTCCTTGAAGTTTCCAAGTGCATCTGCTCAAATATACAAAGTGGAATTGGATCTTAAACGATGAACAATTACGGATTAAATACTACTGAAAAAAATAATTAATAAAATTCATTACCTATGGAGACATCGAAGCCATTGAATCGTAGTGTCCGAAAACCCAAAGCGGCTGTGTTGAGATAGCAAATAACATTTTTATTCCAATACCTAGTAATAGTTGAATTATTAGAGAAAACTTCTCGGGTAGGAAAATTTAACACTCCAAGAAAAGGTACAAAACAAAACACCCTTTATAAATAAGTTGCATACCTGTAAGTATAATCCAGTACTACTTTAATTTCTTCCTTGAAATGACGATCTATTCCCAAACGTTGAACAACGTCAACCGTCCAAAGCCTTTCAAGTGTGTCCACGGGATACATGCAGGGAACTGTTTGTGGAAATTCTTTTTGTTATTGTAATTTTAACCATAATAGTAACGTAACAGAAAATGCAGGCAAATATATCACAAGAATATAAAAGGACTGGTATTGATATGATTACCTAAATTGCCAAACTTGTTAAGAGTATTCGTCAAATAATCGAGGCATTTAATGTCTCCAGTTTGAATGAAGGCACACGCTGTTGATGAAGGAGAGCTTAAGAATCATCCATCTGCAGATTCAAGATTCATAATTCTTTTCCAGTCAACAATTTCTTGTAAACCCTCAAGCGAATACAGCAATAACGTCGCACCAGTGTGAAACGTTTCCCTACATATTCTGCGTTATAACCAAACGAGATATTCAGTGAATGTACTTAATAATAACTAGTGTATGGAATGTAATATCATAAGGAAGACCATACTTGGACAATCTTTTCTGGCGCCGGCACCGTAATTGCTCTATCCAGGGTAGATGATAAGGAAGATCTAGCTTAAGAGTCTGAGCTTCGTATAAGAGTTCAGGGAAGATAAATTCAAAGTCCATGGGTAACCTCTCTTGTTTCATTGATTCCATATGTTTCTTTAGGAAGTGAACACCTGGAAGATGAGATAACACAAATAAATATAAAAAAGGTTAAAGAAATTATTGTTGGATGAATACGCCCTATTAAGAAGTCACATATGTTTTCAAGATGAAACACATTAGTGCCTACCCTTGCTAACATTGTGCTTCCCTCTTTTCCATGTAGTCAGTGGTAGAATACAAGCAAGAGTGTTAAGCAGTCGATCAGCTAATGAAAATTTGGAGTTAGAGTTATGTAGACCCCAGGAACCATCGTCATGTTGATTTTCACAAATCCAATCCAATGTTTGAGGAAAGCGTGGACGAGCCGCAGGAGCAGACAAGTCGTCAATTGCTGGAATCCTCGCTATCGAAGCCGTGTCATAAGGCGAGGGGCTATATTCTCCTTCTCCATCTCCTACTCTCTTCAACATATCGCTAATCTCTTTAATCAATGTTTCCCTACATTCAATGTATACAGATGCCTGCTTACAAACAAAAATTCGAAACAAAATTCTGAGCCTCGAAAAGATAATAAATTCTTAGCATCTTTACTATTAAACTAGAGGGGAATAGATAAAATATTAAATATTAACAAATAAATAAAATATTACTCCATATGGTGAAGAAAGAGACTGTATAAAATCATCCGTCCACAAGTTAGGGTGATGGTTGCCTTTTCAACGAGTGATGGTATTGCTGGTCGAACCTCCATCAACTCCAAACTCTAAGTGCAACGGAACATTACAATTACACAAAGATTGGGCCATGATAGAATATGATTTGCAGGAAAAGTGTAGTGCCCACTTCCCTTCGACCTCATTTTATTTTGCTGTTTTCGAGACTGATTACTTCACTATGGATTTATTATGGCTTCTTGATTTAGCATGCTAGTAGATATCATAGACATAGGACTGTTATTGATTTGATCTTTATATGATGCATATGATCTAATGGTGGACACCTGATGATGATATTTGTATACTTTTGACATGGTTATTTATCTTTAATTATGACATGTGATATGGTTAATCATATTGAGTAGAACTTGATAATTGGACTAATGTGATGATCATTTTGACATAAATGAAATGTGGATTAGAAATGTGCTAGAAAGTGTAAGTGATATTGTACTTGCATAGATGATTGTAAATCATGTGTCGTTTATTTTAGATTATATTGTATATTTGACATGAATGTTTTAATGCGGCCAACAGGCTGAAGGAGGTATTTTCTGTTCTGCAGGCATATTATATTCACAACAATATTGGGGAGTGGAGACCAACCACATCGGAATTTGAGAAGAATCTAGCTAAGGTCACCATGGCAACAAGTAATTGTGTGTGTGTTAGAATTATCTGGTAAAGGGAAAATTGTGACCTAGGGATCATGTGTTGTTTTGTTTTAATTTTTCCCTTTTTATTATGTTAGTATGTGTTTCTCTTAGTAAGTGAAATTTTACTTGTGTTATTATTCTTATTCTTTGGATTGGAGTTTACCCCTTTGTTAGCCATGGGTTGTAGTGGCTTAATTAAGTTAATTTGAAATTGTCCTAAACTAATTAAAAGATGTGACCAAAGAGAGTTCATTTATTAGGCTTGATTTACTTTGGATTTTGTGTGGAATGATGTGTGTTTGAGTTTTGAGTGTAGCAAACTCTACCCCACATGGGAAAATCGAATTTAGCCTTGGAGGCCAAATTTCAAAGCTTGTGGGACAAGTCAAACTTGTCCCACACCTCTTAAAACCCCATGCCAACCCTACCTATGGGTTGGAAGGCCAAATTTAGGGTCTTTTAGGTGTTTTGGGGGGGATAAAGGGTAAAAATATTTATTGCACTTTCTTTGAAAATTTAATTTTGTCCTTTGGGGGAGTGGGCTTAGATTGAGTGTGTAAGGTGCTTTCCTTTCTTTCAACCACTTATTAATGGTGAATTGGAATATGAGGTTGACCAAGTGATGTGGAGTGGAGGGAAAAGGAGGTGGCATCCTACTTGGAGCCACATCATCCCTCCCTCTCTTTTCTCTATTTATTTGATCCTCTTGTTTGTTTTGGGGGTTGGAAGTTTCATTTTTAGTCTTGTGTATTTTGGAGAGGAGAGGAATTGGAAGGAGTTGTGGATTTTTGGAGCTTGTTGATACTTGTGGGAATTTTGTTGGAGCTTGTGGATGCTTGCTTGATCTTGGAGGGATTGAGACTTCATACTTGGAGCAAGCTCTACCATGGAAAGGTAGGAGCTTCACCTTTGTTGCATTATGTTTCCTTTTTGTTATGTGAATGTATATTTATGTTGTGTTGAATGTTGTTGTTTCAAATGCTTGTTGGGAATGGGTAGAATGCCTAAGTTGGGAGTGGGAGGAGACTATGGGGAGTTTATTTGAGGGAGGCATAAGAGATCATTTTCTTGAGGAGGGAGTTTGGGTTGGGTGCCCACCTTGTAAGAGAAATACTTGCATTTTCTTCTTGTTTTACTTTGAGGGAGCCATAAGAGTTGAGGGAGGCATAAGAGTGGATGGAGGGATAAGGGGTACTTGAGGGAGGCATAAGAGTTGTTAGGGGTATTGTGTTTTTCATTGGAGGCTTTTAGGTGGCACCCATTCCCATTGGGAGGCATAAGTGGCCTCCCCATAGGTCTTACTCTTATGGATTTCTTGATAAGCGTTGTGACTTGTTGTTGTGATTGTTTTCTCTCTTGTGTTCTTGATCTTGTTTTTTAAGGATTATAGAATGAATGTGAAATTTTATGTTGAGTTATGTGGAAGCTAGTAGTTGCCATGAGTTGGATTTTCTCCCATTGTAATTTGGTTGGGGCTCGGGGGCTAATGGAGAGGATGGCTTCTCTTCTCCATTGGGTATCTTGGTTGGGAGGAGAGCATTTCCTCTCCCCTTATTTTGTTGTGAATCAAGCAAATTATGGAGGAGCCACCTTGTTGATAATTGGAGCATTGGAACCTTGTTGATGACAATGTGAAACCACCATGTATTTTTATCCACCTTGAGTGGAGGAAAAATGTAATATTGCCTTGTATTTTAACTTCCATCATTGTAAATTTGTTCCCACATTAAGTGGAAAATGTTGTAACAAGATTTGAAGGAAAGTTGTTTTGATGTTCATTAGTAAGGTTGTAAGGTGGACGGAATTTGAAAGTTGTAGGAAAGACAAGTTATTTATTCTCCTTGGCTTGGCTTAGAACCTCATTGAGTATGTTGATCTTGTTGACATAATAGTAGATCTTGCTTTGAAACTTAATGGAAATATTGTTGGACTCTTTTGTGGAATGTTAGGAAATTTACAAAAAAAAAAAAATATACATATTAGATTTCATTTTGTTGCTTAAAAGAGATGTATTGAAAAGTGAGAACATTAGTGCATATCCTCTTCTTGTATTGTGGATGAAAGACTTAAGTTTTAAATGGTTTCCAATATGCAAATAAAGTAAATTATGCCCTAGCTCTATTATGTTTATCTTCATTTAAATTTTTTTTTATTGAAAATCCATTGTAAAACTATTTGCAAAATGTAAAAAGGAAATGAAATCAAACCTACTTGAAATCCCATTCAAATGCCTATTAGATTGTGTAGAAAGGAATCTTAATGCAAGAGCACTAACTTATCAAGTCCAATAACCACATGTCCTTAATGTTTAAGAAGGAAACTAATATTTTAATATTACTCATATTAAAGTAATACTAAAATTACTGAATTTATTATTATCAAGTTATATTAATATCAATATACTATCAATATTTATTTTATATTAACAAAAGTATGCTTGCATAATCTATTGCCAAGTAGATAATATCAATTATATATATACAATAAAACTTATGCCATAGTTGTAATAGGACTGTAATAAAACCCACGCATGAGATGTTCATGCAAATGCAAAATAAACGGCTCCATGAAATAGATCCCCCTCTACGCCGAATGTTCATTTAATTGCGAAGAAAACTGTGCTCCATGAATTTTCTGATATGAAACAGATCCGCCTCTTTGAGATTCTCCACCACCGAGCTTCACGGTAAAACAGGCGAGGTCTCATTAGAGAATCATGTAATAAATTTCTTCTGGTCTCCGGGTAATACTCTCACTGTCCCTTAATCGTTTATGGGAAAAGAAAAATAATATCTTGAAGGTGAATCCCAAATTTTTTTGTGAATGCATTCGATACTGAGCAGATAACAACATAGTTGGACATCCTGTTGGTTTTAAGTGCTCAAACAAAAGAAAACACATGTCCCTCTAGCCGTAGTTTCTCCTCTCACCACCATCCTCTGTCCTCACGTACAGGGACCAAAAAAAAAAAAAAACCAGTCAAACCACCTGCTATATTCGCCTGTAGCTTCGTTTATAATCCACCAGATCACCTCACGCGGCCTTGGACCCTGTCTCGAACACCCCTCACCGCATACGATGATAGTGGAGGAAGCTCGCCTTCCACTCACCTGCTGAAGCTTCGCCTATAACCCGTTTTTTCTTGCGCGGCCATGGATCCTGGTAAGAGCAATCCGCGCAGCACCCAATGAAAGTGGAGGTAACATGCCTTCTTTTCATGCTCCTGTAGCTTCTCCTCTAACCGCCACATTGATTCCACGCGGCCGGGACAGAAGGCACAGCTGGCCAAATCTATAGATTATAGGATTGCAAAATTAGAGTGATGTATTTGAAAACTTGCGGCCACTTGGGAGTAGCTTGCACGCCAAGGAGAGGGAGTTAAATTGCATGACAGGTGTTGGTTGAGCCACCCACCCCCCAACCATGATTTCCAATCAAAATATTTTAATGTGTCTCCACGTAACATTTAAGCAGTTGTTGGGTCAAAGTGAACCGCATTATGAGAACAGTTCAAAGTTCAAATCTACTAAATCAAATAAGTGCGATTTGATTGATAGTGCTTGAGCTTTTGTCATTTTGGGAATAACCATAGAAAATTAATATCAAGAGTCAACACATCATTAACCAACGTCCATTTGCATGTAGCACCTAACTAGCTCTTAACTATAATATTGCACACACATTACATAACAATTCCTGTGTACAAACCCCTAATATTGGATAAGTCAATGCATACAAACACTTAATTTTGGGTGGCGGAGTAGCTAATTTGGCCAAGGTATTTATGTATTTATTGATTATTTATGAAGGCTAAAATCATTTGTGTGTGATACTTGTATTCTTCACTTTTCATTTGTTGTTTGTATGTGTTCTTTCCTTTTCTCAACATTTTACTAAAATTGTAGCCGTATGGTTGTAGTTAAGTGCTAGTGGATTTGTGTGGTTATTAATCATTGGTTGAGATTAGATTCTTGTTGGTGCATGATGTAGCACCGTAAAGAGACGACGCTCACGACGACGATAATGACGACGTGCCATAAACCACCAACCCGAAAATGCGACAAATTTTTTTTTATTATAGTTCCAGGGTGAGCCCGCATATAGGCTCGAAACTACTACAATCACGATAATGCCTTGAGGTCAAAAAATTTTGATTTTATCTCAATCGACGTTTCACAAAGGATGAGAAGGGTCTTCCTTCGAGTTAACTACTCTAAGGTCTGATAATATCGAGATAACAATATTTCTGAAGGTTAACCCTAGAGTAGTATATAATTTATTTTGAAGTGAAAACCCTAACCACTCAATTTTTATTTTTATTTTATTATTCATTTAAATTACGTTATCTCCTGATTTAATACATTATAATATATATAAATATATATATATATATATATATACATATATTCATACATATGTATATATATATATATATATACATATATATACAGGGAATCACACATTACGGTATATACTTGACACTGATTTATTTTATTGCATTGTATAATTTTAATATGTTTAGATATACATACTACCTTATTTATATCTAGTATGTTTATTATATGAAAGTTTTGCTACCTATCATAGCACTATTGTTTTATATAACATTTAATACTCAGCTGACCTAACTAGTTATCCCTGTTTTACATTAGCTTGTAAAGCCCAGCATTTCAAACTTAAGCTTAAATGTTATGGTTGGGGCGGTGGGTGACTCAACCAACTCCTGACAACCATTATAACCCCTTTCTATGCGTGCAAGAACACAACCTGGCCGCCACTATCAATTTAATCAATTAGATTTTGCAAATCTTACTCTACACAGTCGCCCAAACGTATCTCTACTGCTCTGGCCGCATGCGGGTAGGAGTGTGGAGAATAAAAGATGAAGATACAGGCCGGTAGCAAGAGTAAATGCTGGTCCATTCGCCCAGGCCGCGTAGGAGACAACATGGTGGTTGAAAATGAAGCTACAGGCGTATGTAGCAGGCGTTTTACCACTTTTCATCCGCCCCTGGCCGCGTGATCCTCCATAGAGGTTGTAAATGGAGCTACGGCAGAGGTGTGGTGTCCAGGCCGTGCCAACAACCACAGTCCCTTCCTTTCTCCTTTTTTTTTATTCTGAGCGCTTTAAGCAAGCAGATTGTCCATTTACGTTGTTATCTGTTCAGTATTGAATGCATATTCAAATTCGGAATTCTCCTTTGAGTTAATTTTATCAAAAATCGATGGAGGGACAGTGAAAGGCTTTTGAAAACAACGGTTTGTCCACTAAGTTTCAATCTGTTCAAAAACGAGCACATCCTAAAAAAAACGGGATTTCCTTCAAGGCGCACATGAATATCAAAATCGATTAAGGGACAGTGCGAATGTTCCCGGAGACCCGAAGAAATTTATTACAAAGATCTTCATTGAGATCTGGCCTGTCTTGCGAGGGGCTCATGGAGGAGAATCTCACAGCAGTGGATCTAGTTCATAACAGAGTATCCACGAAGCACAGTCTTCTTGGTAGATGAGGATGTCGCTGGTATTGCACCGAATAGATTTCATGCATACATTCATTGCTACATTGACAGATCCTTAGATCAAGGAGTGCGCATAAGACCTTACAAGACTCGGTTCTATTTATTTATTTTTTGTCCTATATACAACTAGAACCCCAAAATGATTTATTCGTGGAAGAACAACGCATAGAGGTGGATCTGTTACATATCAGAATATTCATGTAGTAGTTGGCTTTACAAATTAATGAGCTTTTCCGCGTGTGTTAATAGTACAGACTGCCTTGCATTTTAGCACAGTCTTGTGACATGGAAGCTTTTCAGAGACGTATTCTTGTCTTAATTGTTTTATATGATATTAATGTATAGTTTTATATATAATTTAGCATAGTTTGTTTGGCAATTACATGATTGTTCATAGACCTTGGGAGTGCTGTAACACTGATGCATACACAGGTTCCTTAGCTTATATGTAATTAATATTATGTCTTGATTGGAGTTTATAATAATATTCTTGGTTAATATAACGGGAATACTATAATATATTGTTATAAATGGAATTTAATAATAGTAAATCCAATAGTTTTAATGACACTTAAATATGAATAACATTTAGAATATTAGTTTTCTTATTACCGAAATGTGGGTAAAGAACTAAATAAGCTTGGAACCTTTACATTAAAATCTCCTTCTACACCATTTAATAACATTGTATGGGATTTTCAAATAGGTTGATTTCATTTCCTTTATTAATTTGCAATAATTTTGTAATAGATTTATAAATGAAGGAAGAAAAAAAAACTTGATAGAGCTAGAGCATAGATTTCTTAATTGGCATATTTAAAACTATCTAAAACTTAAGTCTTTCCATCAACTATACAAGAAGAGGTAATGCACTATTTTTCCAACCTTTTCAATACATCACTTTCAAGTAACAAAATAAAAATTTAATATATTTTCTTTTGTAATTTCTTTCCAACATTCCACAAAAGAGTTCAACAACATTTCCAATAAGTTTTAGAGTAAGAATTACTAACATTTCAATACAACTTCCTTCAAAATCATGTTGCAACATTTCCTACTTCATGTGGAAACAAATTTACAATAATGGAAGCTAAAGAAAACAAAGCAATATTACATTTTTCCTCCACTCAAGGTGGGTAAATACATGGTGGTTTTACATTGTCAACAACAAGGTTCCAATGCTCCAAATATCAACAAGGTGGCTCCTCCATAGTTTGCTTGATTCACAACAAAATAAGGGGAGAGGCAACGCTCTCCTCCCAACCAAATACCCAATGGAGAGGAGAAGCCATCCTCTCCATTAGCCCCCGAGCCCCAACCACATCACAATGGGAGAGAATCCAACTCATGGCAACTACAAGCTTCCACATAACTCAACATAAGATTTCACATTCATTCCATAATCCTTCAAAGACAAGATCAACAACACAAGAGAGAAAACAATCACAACAACAAGTCACAAGGCTTACCAAGAAAGCCACAAGAGTAAGACATATGGGGAGGCCACTTATGCCTCCCAATGGGAATGGGTGCCACCTAAAAGCCTCCAATGCAACACAATACCCCTAACAACTCTTATGCCTCCCTCAAGTACCCCTTATCCCTCCTTTCACTCTTATGCCTCCCTCAACTCTTATGGCTCCCTCAAAGTAAAGTAAGACAAGAAGAAATGCAAGCATTTTTCTTACAAGGTGGGCACCCAACCCAAACTCCCTCCTCAAGAACATGATCTCTTATGCCTCCCTCAATTAAACTCCCCATAGTCTCCTCTCACTCCCAACTTAGGCATTCTACCCATTCCCAACAAGCATTTCAAACAACAACATTCAACACAACATAAAAATACATTCATATGACAAAAGAAACATAATGCAAACAAAGGGGAAGCTCCTACCTTTCCATGGTAGAGTTTGCTCCAAGTATGAAGTCTCAAATCCCTCCAAGGATCAAGCAAGCATCCACAAGCTCCAACAAAGTTCTCACAAGTATCCACAAGCTCCAAAAAAAATTCACAAGCTCCTTCCAAATCCTCTCCTCCCAAAAATACACAAGACAAAAAAATGAAACTTCCAACCCCCAAAACAAACAAGAGGATCAAATAAATAGAGAAAATAGAGGGAGGGATGATGTGGCTCCAAGTAGGATGCCACCTCCTTTTCCCTCCACTCCACATCATTAGGTCAACATCAAATTCCAATGCACCATTAATAAGTGGTTGAAAGAAAGGCAAGCAACCTACACACTCCAACTAAGCCCACTCCCTCAAAGGACAAAATTAAATTTGAAAGAAAGTGCAATTAATATTTTTACCCTTTTATCCCCCCAAAACACCTAAAAGACCCTAAATTTGGCCTTCCAACCCATAGGTAGGGTTGGCATGGGGTTTTAAGAGGTGTGGGACAAGTTTGACTTGTCCCACAAGCTTTGAAATTTGGCCTCCAAGGCTAAAATTCGAGTTTCCCATGTGGGGTAGAGTGTGCTACACTCAAACTCAAACACACATCAATCCACACAAAATCCCAAGTAAATCAAATCCTAATAAATGAACTCTCTTAGGTCACATCTTTTAATTAGTTTAGGACAATTTCAAATTAACTTAATTAACCCACTACACCCATGGCTAACAAAGGGGTAAACCCCAATCCAAGGAAAATGAATACTAACATAAGTAAAATTTCACTTACTAAGAGCAACACATACTAACATAATAAAAAGGGAAACATTAAAACAAAACAACACATGATCCCTAGGTCACAATTTTCCCTTTACCAGATAATTCTAACACACACACAATTACTTGTTGCCATGGTGACCCTAGCTGGATTCTTCTCAAATTCCGATGTGGTTGGTCTCCACTCCCCAGTATTGTTGTGAATATAATATACCTGCAGAGCAGAAAATACCTCCTTCGGCCTGTTGGCCGCATTAAAACATTCATGCCAAATATACAATATAATCTAAAATAAACAACACCTGATTTACTATCATCTATGCAAGTACGATATCACTAACACTTCCTAGCACATTTCTATTCCACATATCATTGATATCAAAACGATCATCACATTAGTCCAATTATTAAGTTCTACTCAAAATGATTAAACATATCACATGTCATAATTAAGGATAAATAACCCTGTCAAAAGTATACAAATACCATCATCAGATGTCCACCAGTAAACCATATGCATCATATAAAGATCAAAACAATAACAGTCCAATGTCTGTGATATCTACTAACATGCTAAGTCAAGAAGCCATAATAAATCCATAGTGAAGTAATCAGTCTCGAAAACAACAAAACAAAATGGTGTCGAAGGGAAGTGGGCACTACATCCCCCTCCCCTTAGACTTGACTTCCTCCTGGAAGTCACTGGAAAAGGTGTGGAAACTGTCCTCGTAGCAAAGTAGCATCCTCCCAAGTAGCTGCAGTCTCATCATACCTGTCCCATTGGACCCGAACCTGATCAATCTCTCTGTCCGCGAAGGCCCAGGGTCCTGCGATCTAAAATGCGCACGGGCTCCACCATCACCTGCCCCTGATCCTGCACCTGCAATGCAGTCCAATCTAGCACATGAGAGGGATCAGAAATATATCTCCTAAGCACAGAAACGTGAAACACATCATGGACGCGAGATAAGCTAGGTGGCAATGCTAGACGATAGGCCAAGGGACCGAGGCGCTCCAAGATCTCAAAGGGACCCACAAACCTAGGAGCAAGCTTAGAACCTTTTCCATAACGGATAGGGCTCTTATGCGGTCTGACACGAAGAAACACCTTCGTGCCTACCTCAAAACTGCGATCTGTCCTATGCTGGTCTGCATACTTCTTCTGTCTATCCTGCGCCTCCTGCAATCTCTATCTGATCAAGGCAACCTGCTGCTCCATATCCTGTAATAAAGCTGGCCCAAGGGAAACCCTGTCCTCAATCCTGTCCCAACTCAGAGGTGTCCTGCACTCTCTACCATATAATGCCTGAAAAGGAGCCATGCCTATAGAACTCTGGAAACTATTATTGTAGGCAAACTCCACCAAATACAGATACTCCTCCCATCTCGACTGATGATCCATCATGTACATCCTGAGCATATCCTCCAAAATCTGATTCACCCTCTCTGTTTGTCCATCTATCTCAGGGTGATAAGCTGTGCTGAAATTAATCCTCGTCCCGAGGGCATACTGCATGGTGGTCTAGAAATGGGAGGTGTATAAAGGGTCGCGGTCGCAAATGATCTTCCGGAATCCCATGTAATCTGACAATCTCATCAAGGTATACTCGTGCCACAGCACTCGCTGTATAGGTGGTCTTCACTAGAGAAAAGTGAGCTACCTTCGTCAATTTATCCACCGTAACCATGATGGCGTCGTGATGGTACCTCGACGTAGGTAATCCAACGATGAAGTCCATGGAAATGGTGTCCCACTTCCACTCTGGTATGGCGTGAGGATAGAGAAGGCCAGCTGGATGCTGATGCTCGGCCTTCACCCTCTGGCACTCTAAACAGCGTGACACAAATGAAGCCATGTCTCTCCGAAGTCCTCTCCAAAAATACAACTGTCTCAGGGTGGCGTGCATCTTCTTCACCCCGGGATGGGCTGAATAAGGTGCACGATGAGCCTCTGTCAAAATGTCATGTCTCAAGCCTCCATCTCTAGGAACATATATCCGACCCCTGTGTCTGAGAAGACCATCTGCCTCTAATGAAAATCCATCAAATCTCCCCTCAAGGGGTCTCTGAGACTCAATCTCCACTCTGGCTGCAAGGTAGAAACTATCATGAGGAAGCTGCTGCAAGATCCTACTCCACAAATCTGTACCCACAGAGGTGGCCATAGCCACATGTCTCCGCCTACTCAAGGCATCTGCAACCACATTCTCCTTCCCTTTCACATGCTCTATCTCCATGTCATACTCACAGAGTAACTCCATCCAACGCCGCTAACGAGCGTTGAGATTGGGCTGCGTGAAGAGGTGGCGAAGGCTCAAGTGATCAGTCCTGAGTGTAAATCTCCGACCAAGAAGGAAATGTCTCCACCGTACTAAGGCATGTACCACTGCTACAAGCTCAAGGTCATGGGTCGGATAATTGAGCTCATAATCTTTGAGTTTGCGAGACTCAAAGGAAACTACTCTACCCTCCTGCATTAACACACCTCCAAGTCCTGCCAAGGAAGCATCTGTGCAAACGTAGAACTCTCTCTGAGGATCTGGCACTGCAAGAATAGGTGCTCTCATGAGGCATTCCTTCAGTGTACAGAAAGCCTGCTCACATCTATCTGACCATAAAAACTTCTTCCCTTTCCGCTGAAGAGAAGTGATAGGGTGCGCAATCCGAGAAAAGTCCTGAACAAACCTCCTGTAGTACCCTGCTAGACCCATGAAACTACACACCTCGGTCACACTAGTGGGTGCTGGCCAATCCATGATGGCTCGAATCTTGGAAGGATCGACTGTGATACCTTCCCCAGAAATGATGTGGCCCAAATACTGCACCTCAGGCTGAAAGAACGCACACTTCTCCAAGTTCCCGTAGAGGTGCTGCTCGCGAAGACACTGAAGAACCTGGCGAAGGTGCTCCTCATGCTCCTCACGTGTGCATGAGTAAATCAGAATGTCATCAAGGAAGATGAGCACGAAGTGATCAAGGAAGGTCCTGAATACCCCATTCATCAAACTCATGAACACTGCGGGGGCATTCGTCAAACCGAAAGGTACCACTGTGAACTCGTAGTGGCCATATCTCGTGCGGAATGCTGTCTTGTGAATATCCGTCTCCGCAATCCTGAGCTGATGGTATCCTGACTTAAGATCTATCTTAGAGAAAACTGTAGCCCCCTTCATCTGATCAAATAAATCATCAATGCGTGGAAGGGGGTAACGATTCTTGATCGTTACTTTATTCAGCTGACGGTAGTCAATACACAACCGAAGAGATCCATCCTTCTTCTTCACGAAGATCACTGGTGCACCCCAAGGGGATACACTAGGACGGATTAGGCCTTTCTCCAGAAGGTCCTCAAGCTGCAACTTGAGCTCACATAGCTCAGGAGTAGTCATCCGATAGGGTGCTCGTGAGATAGGCTCTGCGCCCGGAACTAGATCTATATGGAAGTCGATCTCACGTGGGGGAGGTAATCCCGGTAGCTCCCCTAGAAACACATCGGAAAACTCTGACAAGATGGGATGATCATCGAGGGAAGGTCCTCTCGACTCATCCTCTGATCTGTCACTGACCGTAATAGCAAACATCTGACAACCCTGTCGCGCACGCACACCGCTTAAGCTGCATAGCGGAGATGGTGCGAATGGATACGGCCCTCCTAACTCCTGATATCACTGACTCTACTCCAAGATCATCTATGCAAGAAATAGTCTTATGGTAACAATCCACTCTAGCTCTGTGAGCGGACAACCAATCCATGCCTAAAATGATGCCATAAGATCCTAATGGAAGGATCCGAAGATCAGAAGTAGTGGTGAAGGGTCCCAAATCCACTACACACTCCTTAACTAAGGAGTCTACAGAAATCTTGGCTCCAGAAGCCATCTCAACGTCCCAACTACGGCCCTACCTAACTGCCACCAGCCTACAACGCTCTACTAAGGATGGTGCAATAAAAGAATCAGAAGAACCAGAATCAAATAATATAGAGGTGGAAATACCACCAATACTACCTGTCGTCTCGATCACAGTACTCTGATGCTCAGCCTGGCGGTTCTCGACCGCTGCGTAGATCCGATGACTCCGTGCCATATCTCCAACAGTAGGCTCTGAGCTCTGCGTCTTACCCTTGTTAGGGTTCTGTGGGCAATCTCTCCAATGATGTCCAACAACACCACAACCATAACAGCTGCCTGGTCCCCTCCAGTGGGAAGCAGCTCCAGCTGGTACTCTAGATGACTGAGATACAGATCCTGACATGATCCGGCTATGGACTGCTGAGGTCTCTGCTGACGAGCTCCTGCTGACTGAGCTCTCGGTGCACCCTGTGTCCTGATGGGACCCCTAGGAGGAGGCCCCATACTACGTCCTCTCTATGCATCAAATCTCTGAGGAGGTCGGTAAGGTGGGCGGGTCTGCTTCTGCTGCTGCTGTGGTGGCCTGAATGAAGCTTGCCCTGAACTCTGTCCACCCTGTGGAGGAGGAACTGACCCCTTCGACCTACCATCCTGCATCTGCTGGATACGGCTCCGAACTCTGTCTCTAGCCTACTGCGTCTTTCCCCGTGTCTCCTCTGCAATATAGGCCTTCTCCACGGCCTCTGCTAATGTCTATGGGCAGTGAATGCGCACTGCGCCACCTAAATCCAAGTTCAGGCCCCGGATGAACCTGTGAATCCGTACCTGCTCATCTTGCATATAGTCGACGTACTGGAGTAGGTCTAGAAATCGACTCTCATACTCAGCTACTGTCATCGATGCCTGACGGAGGTCATGAAACTCATCTATCCGCTGCTGAATAAATCTCCTGGGTAAATACCTGCTCCTGAAACGCTCCTCAAACAGCTCCCAGGTAATCGTCTCCGAGTCAACATGGAGCTTCTGCTCCTCGGTCCTCCACCAGACTCCTGCTCCATCCTTCAGAAGATGGATTGCAACACAAGCTTTCGTGTTGCTAGTACAAGGGCAGAGCTTGAAGCATCCACTCAAGCTCACCAACCAGGCCTCTGCCTGAAAACCGCCTGTATCACCCGAATAGTGAGATGGTCGTAGCTTCAGGATCTCCCTGATATGGTCTGCAACTAACGTATGACGAATCCTAGGTCTATATGAATGCTCCTCCCTCTGTCTAGGGCTCCGAGACCTATCCCTATGTCCTGAGATCCTATCCCCATGTCCTCTCTGTGGTGACTCTGCCCTAGCCGACTCCGCACGGAAGTTCTCTGCCCTGTGCTCCTCGCTGTGTCGAGGGGATGCCTGGGCATCTACTGATGGCTCCAAACTATGTCTAGCAAGTCATCCTCCCAAGGGCTCTCCGCGTATAGCGGCATTGACATCCTGGAGTGTCTGCAAGATCTGAGGTAGAAGGGCTGCTACGGCCTGCTCTGGCGGTGGTATGTCTAGGTCTATATGAAGAGACCCCTCGCCCAATCTGCGCCTCCTGCACAGATCAAGGCGAGAGTTAGTTCATCGTTCTAGGTCTTGTGCCAGTTTTCTAAATTTGTTGTTTACTATAATTATCAACATTGTGGTTTTATATATTAAAAAAAAAAAAAACAACAATGCTCTGTACTAGGTTGAATGTTCACTGTTTCAGTGTTTTCTGCATGTGCCCAAGGGTCCAAGCTTCGAACCCCTGGCTCTGATACCAAAATGTAGCTGCCGCAAAAGATTACGCTCACGACAACGACGATGACGATGCGCCATAAACAAAACAACCCGAAAATGCGACAATTTTTTTTTAAAAAAAAATAGTTCCAGGGTGAGTCCGCATACAGGCTCGAAACTACAACAATCACGATAATGCTTCGAGGTCAAAGAAGTTTGATTTTATCTCAATCGACGTTTCACAAAAGATGAGAAGGGTCGTCCTTCGAGTTAACTAGTCTAAGGTCTGATAATATCGAGATAACAATATTTCTGAAGGTTAACCCTAGAGTAGGATATAATTTATTTTGAAGTGAATACCCTAACCACTCAATTTTTATTTTTATTTTATTATTCAGTTAAATTACGTTATCTCCTGATTTAATACATTATAATATATATAAATACAAATATATATATATATATATATATATATATATATATATATTATATATGGATATATATATATATTCATACATACATATATAATTACACATGGTATATACTTGACACTGATTTATTTTATTGCATTGTATAATTTTAATATGTTTAGATATACATACTACCTTATTTATATCTAGTATGTTTATTATATGAAAGTTTTGCTACCTATCATGCCACTATTGTTTTATATAAGCATTTAATACTTAGCTGACCTAACTAGTTATCCCTGTTTTACATTAGCTTGTAAAGCCCAACATTTCAAACTTAAGCTTAAATGTTATGGTTGGGGCGGTGGGTGACTCAACCAACTCCTGACAACCATTATGACCCCTTTCTATGCATGCAAGAACACAACCTGGCCGCCACTATCAATTTAATCATTTAGATTTTGCAAATCTTACTCTGCACAGTCGCCCAAATGTATCTCTACTGTCCTGGCCGCGCGGGTAGGAGTGTGGAGAATAATAGATGAAGATACAGGCCTGGTAGCAAGAGTAAATGCTGGTCCATTCGCCCAGGCCGCGTAGGAACAAAGGTGAGGTGGATTATGAAGCTACAGGAGTATGTAGCAGGCGTTTTACCACTTTTCATCCGCCCCTGCCTCGTGCTACTATTCCATAGAGGTGGAAATGTGGAGCTGGAATACGGCGAGGGTGGGGTGTGGCCACGCCAACATGGAACAGAGGTCCCTTCAAGCCATCCGCCCTCTGAGCGCTTTAGAGGCAAGAAATTGTTCCATTTACGTTGTTATCTGCTCAGTATTGAATGCATCTTCAAAATCAGAATTCTCCTTTGAGTTAATTTTATCAAAATTGATGGAAGGGACAGTGAGGCGTTTGAAACAGTCTGTCCAACTATGTTTCAATCTGTTCAGTATCGAAAGCACATCGGAAAAACGGGATTCTCCTTCAAGGCGCACGTGAACATCAAAATCGATTAAGGGACAGTGAGAATGTTACCGGAGACCTGAATTTATTACAAAGATCTTCATTGAAACCTGGCCTATCTTGTGAGGGGCTCGTGGAGGAGAATCTCACAGCAATGGATCTAGTTCATAACAGAGTATCCATGAAGCACAGTCTGCCTGGCAGATGAAATGTCGCTGGTATTGCACCGAATAGATTTCATGCATACGTTCATTGTTACATTGACAGATCCTTTGATCAAGGAGTGCGCATAAGACCTTACAAGACTCGGTTCTATTTTTTTGAATTTTTTTGTCCTATATACAACTAGAATACCCAAAATGATTTATTCGTGGAAGAACAACGCATAGAGGTGGATCTGTTACATATTAGAATATTCATGTAGTAGTTGGCTTTACAAATTTAATGAGCTTTTCCGCGTGTGTTTTTAGTACAGACTGCCTTACATTTTAGCTACAGTCTTGTGACATGGAAGCTTTTCAGAGACGTATTCTTGTTTTAATTGTTTTATATGATATTAATGTATGGTTTTATATATAATTTAGCATAGTTTGTTTGGCAAATACATGATTGTTCATAGACCTTGGGGAGTGCCGTAACACTGATGCATACACAGGTTCCTTAGCTTATAAATTACTAATTAATATTATGTCTTGACTGGAGTTTATAATAATATTCTTTATTAATATAACAGGAATACTATAATATATTGTTATAAATGGAATTTAATAATAGTAAATCCAATAGTTTTAATGACACTTAAATATGAATAACATTTAGAATATTAGTTTTCTTATTAACAATTGAAATGTGGGTAATGAACTAAATAAGTTTGGAACCTTTACATTAAAATCTCCTTCTACACAATTTAATAACATTGTATGGGAATTTCAAAAGGTTGATTTCATTTCCTTTACAATTTGCAAATAATTTTGTAATGGATTCATAAATGAAGAAAAACATAAATAGAGCTAGAGCATAAAATTCTTCATTGGCATATTTAAAAGCCATTTAAAAACTTAAGTCTTTCCATCAACTATACAAGAAGAGGTAATGCACTATTTTTCCAACCTTTTCAATACATCACTTTCAAGTAACAAAATAAAAATTTAATATATTTTCTTTTGTAATTTCTTTCCAACATTCCACAAAAGAGTTCAACAACATTTCCAATAAGTTTTAGAGTAAGAATTAACTAACATTTCAATACAACTTCCTTCAAAATCATGTTACAACATTTCCTACTTCATGTGGAAACAAATTTACAATAATGGAAGCTAAAGAAAACAAAGCAATATTACATTTTTCCTCCACTCAAGGTGGGTAAATACATGGTGGTTTCACATTATCAACAACAAGGTTCCAATGCTCCAAATATCAACAAGGTGGCTCCTCCATAGTTTGCTTGATTCACAACAAAATAAGGGGAGAGGCAACGCTCTCCTCCCAACCAAATACCCAATGGAGAAGAGAAGCCATCCTCTCCATTAGCCCCCGAGCCCCAACCACATCACAATGGGAGAGAATCCAACTCATGGCAACTACAAGCTTCCACATAACTCAACATAACATTTCACATTCATTCCATAATCCTTCAAAGACAAGATCAACAACACAAGAGAGAAAACAATCACAACAACAAGTCACAAGGCTTACCAAGAAAGCCACAAGAGTAAGACATATGGGGAGGCCACTTATGCCTCCCAATGGGAATGGGTGCCACCTAAAAGCCTCCAATGCAACACAATACCCCTAACAACTCTTATGCCTCCCTCAAGTACCCCTTATCCCTCCTTTCACTCTTATGCCTCCCTCAACTCTTATGGCTCCCTCAAAGTAAAACAAGAAGAAATGCAAGCATTTTTCTTACAAGGTGGGCACCCAACCCAAACTCCCTCCTCAAGAACATGATCTCTTATGCCTCCCTCAATTAAACTCCCCATAGTCTCCTCTCACTCCCAACTTAGGCATTCTACCCATTCCCAACAAGCATTTCAAACAACAACATTCAACACAACATAAAAATACATTCATATGACAAAAGAAACATAATGCAAACAAAGGGGAAGCTCCTACCTTTCCATGGTAGAGTTTGCTCCAAGTATGAAGTCTCAAATCCCTCCAAGGATCAAGCAAGCATCCACAAGCTCCAACAAAGTTCTCACAAGTATCCACAAGCTCCAAAAAAAATTCACAAGCTCCTTCCAAATCCTCTCCTCCCAAAAATACTCAAGAAAAAAAAAATGAAACTTCCAACCCCCAAAACAAACAAGAGGATCAAATAAATAGAGAAAAGAGAGGGAGGGATGATGTGGCTCCAAGTAGGATGCCACCTCCTTTTCCCTCCACTCCACATCATTTGGTCAACATCAAATTCCAATGCACCATTAATAAGTGGTTGAAAAAAAGGCAAGCAACCTTACACACTCCAACTAAGCCCACTCCCTCAAAGGACAAAATTAAATTTGAAAGAAAGTGCAATTAATATTTTTACCCTTTTATCCCCCCAAAACACCTAAAAGACCCTAAATTTGGCCTTCCAACCCATAGGTAGGGTTGGCATGGGGTTTTAAGAGGTGTGGGACAAGTTTGACTTGTCCCACAAGCTTTGAAATTTGGCCTCCAAGGCTAAATTCGAGTTTCCCATGTGGGGTAGAGTGTGCTACACTCAAACTCAAACACACATCAATCCACACAAAATCCCAAGTAAATCAAATCCTAATAAATGAACTCTCTTAGGTCACATCTTTTAATTAGTTTAGGACAATTTCAAATTAACTTAATTAACCCACTACAACCCATGGCTAACAAAGGGGTAAACTCCAATCCAAGGAAAATGAATAATAACATAAGTAAAATTTCACTTACTAAGAGCAACACATACTAACATAATAAAAAGGGAAAAATTAAAACAAAACAACACATGATCCCTAGGTCACAATTTTCCCTTTACCAGATAATTCTAACACACACACAATTACTTGTTGCCATGGTGACCTTAGCTGGATTCTTCTCGAATTCCGATGTGGTTGGTCTCCACTCCCCAGTATTGTTGTGAATATAATATACTTGCAGAGCAGAAAATACCTCCTTCGGCCTGTTGGCCGCATTAAAACATTCATGCCAAATATACAATATAATCTAAAATAAACAACACCTGATTTACTATCATCTATGCAAGTACGATATCACTAACACTTCCTAGCACATTTCTATTCCACATATCATTTATATCAAAACGATCATCACATTAGTCCAATTATCAAGTTCTACTCAAAATGATTAAACATATCACATGTCATAATTAAGATAAATAACCCTGTCAAAAGTATACAAATATCGTCATCAAATGTCCACCAGTAAACCATATGCATCATATAAAGATCAAATCAATAACAGTCCAATGTCTATGATATCTACTAGCATGCTATGTCAAGAAGCCATAATAAATCCATAGTGAAGTAATCAGTCTCGAAAACAACAAAACAAAATGGTAGTCGAAGGGAAGTGGGCACTACACATTAGGAGACCCGTTTCCATACGCACCATCTCTACTATGTAGCTTAAGCGATGTGTACAATGAGGTTGCTAGATGTATGATGTTATGGTTAGTGACAAATATGAGGATGAGTCTAGTGGACCATATCTTGATGACAATCACATCTTGAGATATTTTTATGATGTCTTTCTAAGGGAGCTATCAGGGATACCTCCCCCACGTGAGATATATTTTCACATAGATCTAGTTCTGGTCGTAGAGCCTATCTAATGAGCACCTATAGTAGTCGTCGTCGTCTTTGCGGCATCACAAAAAGCAAGCAAGCACACTATAATACTATCTCAAAAACACTTGTGGTCTAGAAGTTCTCTGCATATTCTATTTATAACATTAAAATCTCATGAAATAATTAAAAACAAAAAACAAAAACAAAAAGTCCAAAGTCATAATCACCTGAAATACTCGCCTCAATAATGCACCTTCCAAACAAAATATGGTCCTTAAAAGAAACAAGCATGCGGATAATGCACCTTCCAAACAAAATATGGTCCATAAAAGAAACAACCATGTGGTCGGCGATTTTTAGGGATTTTTTTCTTGTTGTTTCTATTGGCATTGCATGCCGTCGTATTATTACGGACAATGGCATATTTGTCTCTCAACTATTCCAAAACAAAATACTTTCAACTTAAATTAAGGATTTCACTAGCAATGTCATGTGCACTACTGAGATGATAGTTACAGAAATTCTCGGATATCTTTAAACTGATGCGACGAATGACGTAATTAGAATTCTCGGATGTGTTCCACTAAAATAGTGGACAATGCTATCACGGTTATCCATTTTCTTAGGTGGATATTATTTGTCATTGCAGGTTGAATTACTTATTATTGATAACATAGAAGTAAAATAAAATGTATGTAAGTTATGGATCCTTTTAATGTGTGGATGTGCAAGAACTATTTCACTCAAGTGTATGTAAATAAAAACACTTGTTTTTTTTCATAAATTATATTGTTTAATATTTGATTGAGAAATGATTTAGAAAAATAAGAAATTATATTTTTTTAAAATGTGTGATGTTATTACTTAAACACTGCATTGAGTGCTAATTGATATAGTGAACATGTGAATCATTTTGAATATGAAAATAAAGATTCATCACTGTGTTCGACAATCACCTCCACATTCTAGAAACCATGATAAGTAAGAGTATGTAACTGAAAATTACAAGGAAATAAATCTTGTAATACAAGATATCTTTCAAGTGAACCACCAGGCATATTATGTCTCTACCAAATATCATATCACTTAGTATATTAAGTCTCTACCATCCGATTTTTTTGTGGTAATAAATAATTTTGTAGCTACCATGACATTAAATCCTTTCTTAATTCTCTAACATATAGTCTATTAGAATTCTCCTTTTATCAAATATTTCCCAACTTATTTTATAAATGTTCTTTACATATTCACTTTTCTTGATCTCTGCACCAAAAAAACATGCAAGACTTCAAAACAATAGAAAGTATGAAAATTACACAAATATGAATTAAATTTAAGATTCTTGTAACAATGGCAGTTACAAAAATATGTAAGGCCGCCTAAATATCTTATTCTTAATACAACTATGTAATTATAATTGCATTTTGAATTGAGTAAATTGAATTGGTATGTAAAGTTAGACACTAACTACTACTAGCATATGTGGAACCAATAAATTAATCTACTCTTCACGTAAACTATACTAAAATAAAATAAATTAGTATGCCCTAAATGATAGTGTCCTAGGAAGTTGCCTAGTTTTTGAATGCCTTAACACCCCTTTGGGAAATAAAAAATAATAGTAGTAGGATGGTGCAGAAAATATTTAAAAGATATTATATCATTGTACATGCATTTGATTGTAGAACATATAAAAAAATGTATAATTGTTGATTAGAATTACTAGATAAAAAAAATATAAAGCCATTTTGGGGTCAACTATTATTGTAGAGTATTTTTCGATTTTAAGGTTTTTCCTACACATGTATTTATATTTATTTGATCATTAGGATATATGGGAGTTACACTTTGTGGTGCCCACTTCCCTTCGACACTTATTAAATTTTGATTTCAATTATTGTTTGTTATATATATGGATATTATTGTATCATTTTGGCTTAGCATGATGATTAGATGATAGAGATACTTTGATTTTTGATGGATTTCGATTCATAGTATTATCATGTGGATTTATTAGAGAGGTATTTAATATTGATGATGATATGTTCACATATTTATATCTATCCTGACATTTGAAATTTTCGTCATATTGAATAGGATTTATCAATGAACTAATCTTGTAATCTTATTAGTATTGATGAAATGTAGAATTGAGATGTTGTTGGAATTTTAAGATGGTGACGTTATTTTCCTATATGATGATTTAATTTATTTATGGATGATTGTTCATTTATATGCATATATTTACCTTGGATATTTTGATGCGGCCATGAGGCCGAAGGAGGTATTGTGTGTTTTTGTAGGTGATTATATCACAACAATCAAAGGAGGATTGGAGACCAACCACATTGGATTGCTACATGGATTAAACAATGGTCTCTATGGAAAATTGTGTTATGTTGTGTGTATTTTATTTGTTCTTAAGGGGTTCCCACAGGTGGGATTACCTTCAATTGTGACCAAGGGGTGTTTGTGTTATTCTTTTATTTTATTTTCCTTTATTTAATTTTAGTGTATGTGATTTTATGGTGATGTAATTCTCTTTTATCATTTATTTAATTTGTTTATAGAGTATTAAATTAATCATGTTACTAAACTAATTATGGATGGGACAAAAAGAAGTCATTTATTATATTAGATGGTTATTTGGTTTATGTGTTTTATGTTGAGTTTATGTGATCTTGAGTGTGGTACACTCTACCTCTCTTTAAAAATTTGGATTTTTCCTTAAGTGGCAATTTTGGAGGCATGTGGGATAAGTTAAAGTTTTTCCACACCTCTTTATTTATTATACCAACGCTACCTATGGGTTGGGGGGTCAAAAATAGACACTATTATGTGTTTTGGAAGGAAAAAGGTGATTTTTATTTACACTTTCTTGCATGTGTTTATTTCTTTGTCCTAAAGGGTATGAATTGGAGTGGTTTGTGCAAGAGATTTGTCATAATTCTTAACCACCCATTTATTTTTCCTTGGAGTATGGGTCTGACTTGGGTGATGTGGAGTGGAGAAGAAATTATGTGGCATCCTACATGGAGCCACATCATCTTCCTCCTCCTCTTTTCTATTTATAGAATTTTTTGGGAAGTAAAAGGGGCTACTTGCTTAGCTTTGGATCTTGGATATTGGGACTGCTTTCTTGTTTGAATAGAAGGGAGCCTGGAGTTTCTTGGGTTTGAATGATTTTTTCACTTTCTTGAAAAGATGAGCTTTACCATGGCAAGGTAGGATATTTCACTATTGTTTTCTTGAAGCTTACTTGTATGTTATGTGTTGTATGGATGTGCATATTTGTTTGAAGTGTTTGGTAGTAAATTGACCTTAGGTTGTGTTAAGATTTGGAAGTGGGGATGAAAATATGTTGGGAGGAATAAGAGCTTCCTTGTGTGTTTAGGAGGGAGGGAGCGGGTTCTGGATGCCTCACATTATTCTATTTTTTTATTTTGTGTATTGTCGGAGCCATAAGAGAGAGGGAGGCATAAGAGACATAGACATGTTTTTGTAGCAAGGTATAAGATATTTTCTGATTGATTGTGTTGTGGAGGATTTTTGAGTTGGGCATCCAAACCCTTGGGATGCACAACGGCACGCTCATGCTTCCATCTCTACTTGGCTTATTTTAGAGCCATTGTTTTGGGAAGTTATTGTGCTTAAAAATTATTATTTTTTTGTGGTTATATTTCTTGTGCGTTTGTTGCATGAAACTAAATGTGGAAGCATTATATAGTTGCCATGTGTTTGATTCTTCCCGTATTGCCTTGTGGTTGGGGATCGGGGGCCAATGAGAACAATTGCTTCTTCTTCTCATTGGAGTTTTTGTTGGGTGGAGAGTATTGACTCTCCCCCATTTTTGGTTGTTGTGATCAAGTGAAGAGAATATGGAGCTTGGTTGGAAATTTTATTCTTGGAGCAATAATAGAAGATAAAATGTATTTGATTATAGTTTCTTTCTTGTAAAAATTTGCACTTCGCGTGGAATATTATTGTATTGTTAGTTTGAAATAAAAGTTGTATTGATTATTAGCTATTGAGATTGTATTGTATATTGAAAAAGGAAAGAGAGAAATTTTAGTAAAGCTAGTTTTGTTGTAATAGAAATGAAGTTGAAAAGGGATAAATCTTGTTCCCAATGTAGTTGATTCATTTTCTCACATGAGTGTGCTTCTCTTGCTCTAAAAATTGTTGGAAATATTCTTGAAAGTCTCGTGTGGGAATGTTGGAAATTTGTATGTAGGAAATATTAAATTTTATTGTATTACTTAAAAGACGTGTAATGGAAAAGTTAGACTATTTTGTGCATTTTCTTGTATTTTTTGATAGAAAGCTAAAACTTGGATGTACAGATGGAAAGATCTTAAATTATAATTGTATTTTACTTGGCTAATGAAATAGGCTAGTTTCTAATTCTAGTTGTGTAAAAAAATTTCCTAGTTGCAATTAGACCTTAGATCTATTCAGTATATAAACAAGTTACTTAGCTAAATAAGGTTCATTTTAAATCAAGTATCGAAATGGTAGTGTAGGGAAAACAAAATTTTATACTATCACTTGATAATAATGCTATCCAATTTTAAAATAAATCTTTAGTGTAAGATTAAGTTAGTTAAAACTATATATATCATTATTCCTTAACAATAGTGTTAATATTAAAACATTATTATTATTGAAATTAATAATATTTAATATTAATATATTTAATATATATATATATATATATATATATATTTGTGTGTGTGTGCATGTGAAATTATATTAAATAAATTATAACCAACAAAAAAGGTAAATTAAACAAACAATACGAGTTTGGGGTAGCTGCATTCGCTGCGGCATACATGGATATTTTACTAGGGAATAGGGTTGGGGGGAAGGTCGTCATCCCCACTCCCCCACCCAATTATCAAATGGGATGGGGGGTACAGTTAGTGACCCTCCCCCAAACCCAAATCTTTACCAATAAGAAAACAATGAATCCCCAATCATTTTTAATCCTGCACATTTTTTTTGTATATTGCAGACTGTGTATAATTTAAAACCGTGGCCGCTACACTTTGAACATTTGGCTATATAGTCATATATATATATATATATATTACACAAATGGAATCACATACCGAATTTAACCATTTAATGAAAATGGGGTAAAACCCACATAACATTTGGGAAAAATATTGAAACAATGAGGTATATAATGTATACAAACACATTGGAACCCTAACGAAGGATGAAAATAAAACAAGAAAATAAATGAGGCATGTATGTCTATCCAAAATTTTGAGATGGCCTCTAATGGCTTCCTCCTTCTCCTCCACCAATCTACAAAATAAAAGAGAAATAATTAGTCAAAAGAAAAGAGAAAGAAGCCTTTCATAAGAAAAATTAGGGTTAGTGAAATCCTTTGATCTTGTGGACCCAAATGAATCCATCCATTGGATGGGATTCATCCCTACAAATAGTAGGTGTGCATTGGTTGAGTAAAATTAAAATTTTAAATTTTAAATGCACTGGTTGACTTATAGGAGGCCAATTCAGTTGTGTAGGGGGGGTGGAATTATTTATCTAACCCTTTTGCTAAATTGAGGACTTGCTAATTATTTTAAACCTAGTAACCTTGTGGGATTAAAATAACATTTGTATTTAATTAAATAGACCTCTTTACGCATGTGTTTAATTTGTACAAGTATTGCTATTCTGTAAATTAAATTTTATCAAATAAAATTTAGGGGAAACTAAACCAAGCCTTAGACGAACCTAGTTTATTCATTGTTATTAAGGGCATTATTATTTTTACTATAATGGGGATTAAATAAGGAAATTTAAGTTATTAATTTAAAATAATTTACAAACATGATTGTGAAAACTATTAAACTTAAAAATTTTTGTGGGCATGCTTTTCAAAAAATAATTATTCCATAAATTTTTTATCTTGCTCTAGGTTGTTATTGGGTTTCATGTAGACAAGTTTAGTGGGCATTACACTTGGTATCAAATCCATGGGTTCAATGCTTGGACCCTTGGGCACACTGGAAAACATGAGACATGAACATTTAACTTAGCATAATTTTTATTGTAGACCTAGAAAACAATATTGTCTGATAATTATATAATATAGTAAATGTAAAAAAATGGAACAAAAACCTAGAATGATGAACTAACTCTTTCATTGGTCTGTGCAGGAGGTATAGACTAGACAAGGATTTCTTGCACATAGATCCAGACTTGCCACCTCCAAATTAGGCTGTAGCAGTCATTCTACCTAATATTTTACAGATGCTTCAGGACGTCAATGCCGTTATATGCGGAGAGTCCTTAGGAGGATGACCTACTACACATGAGAGGGAGCCATCAATAAAGGTTCGTGCATATCTTCGACACAACGAGGAGTACAGGGTAGAGAACTCTCACGTGGAGTTTTATAGGGAAGAGTCACTGCAGAGGGGACATTGAGACAAGATTTCAGGGTACAGGGATAAATCTAAGATCCCTAGGCAGAGGGAGGATCATGGAGAGATACCTAAGGGTCATTAGTCATCAGCTGCATAATGTATCTGGGAGATCTTAAAGCTACACCCATCTCACTATTCTAGAGATACATATGGTTTTCAGGTAAGGGCCTGGTTAGTGAGCTTGAGCGGGTGCTTCAAGATCTGCCCATATACTAGCAACACAAAATCTCATGGTTTGATCCATCTTCTGAGGGATGGACAAGGTGTCTGGTGAAGGACCATGGAGAAGATGCTCCATGTAGAATCAAAGACAATTAACTGGGATATCTTTGAGGAGTGGTTCAAGAGTAGGTATTTATCGAGGTGGTTCATTTAGCAGAGGATAGATAATTTCCTCAACCTCTTTTAGGCATCCAGGACTATAGTTGAGTATGAGAGTCAATTCCCGGACCTATTCTATTATGTCGACTATATGCAGGATGAGCTGGTCTAAATTCATAGATTCATCAGGGGCCTGGATTTATATTTGGGAGGTGCGATGTACATTAATTTCCCACAGACCTTAACAAAGGCTGTGGAAAAGGCCTACATTATAGAGGATATGCGGGGGAAGACTCATTAGGCTAGGGACAGAGTGCGGAGCCTCATCTAGTAGATGTAGGATAGTAAGTTGAGGGGTTGAGATCCTCTTCCTAGTGGCGGACATAGTTTTACATAGTCTTCATTTAGGCCACCACAACAGCCATCTCAGCAGCAGTAGAAGACTCATCTACCATTTAGACCTACTTAGATATTCGACGCTCAGAGGGGATGGAGTATGGGGCCTCCTCCTAGGGGTCTTGTTAGGACACATGGTGTAGCAAGAGCTCATTCACTAGGAGATCATCATAAAATACCTGAGCAGTCCATATCTGAATCATTAGGATCCATGGAATAAATGTCTAGAGTACCGGCTAGAGTTTCATCTTAGTGGAGAGGACCAAGAAGTTGTTATTGTTGTGGCATTGTTGGAGATCATTAGAGATAGTGCCTACAGAACCCTAGTAACAAGGGTAAGGCATAGATTTTAGATCCTATGGTTGGCCACTTGGGATGTAGCCCTCGGATCTACGCAGTGGTCGAGAACCACCTAGCTGAGCACCTAAGTAACGTGAATGAGACTACGTGTAACATTGGTGATATTCCTACCTCTATATTGTTTGATTCAGATTCATCTGATTCATTGATTGCACCATATTCAGTAGAGCATTGCAGGTTGGTTGCAGTTAGGTGGGATCTTACTTGGGACATCGAGATGGCTTCTGGAGCCAAAATATATGTCGATGCCTTAGTTAAGGAGTGTGTAGTGGACTTGGGACCCTTCACCACTACCTCGGATCTTCGTATCCTTCTGTTGGGTTATTATGGATTCATCTTAGGCATGGATCGGTTGTCTGCACATAGAGCCAAAGTGGACTGTTACGATAAGAATATATCATGTACAAAAGATCTGGGTGTTGAGTCAGTGATAGCAGGAGTTAGGAGACCCGTTTCCATTTTCACCATCTTCGCTATGCGTCTTAAGCGGTGTACGCAACGAGGTTTTCAGATGTATGCTGTTACGGTTAGTGAAAAATCTGAGGATGAGACTAGTGGGCCATCTCTTAATGATCATCATAGGTTGAGAGAGTTTTTTGATGTCTTTCTAGGGTAGCTTTCAGGATTACCTCCTCCACGTGAGATAGATTTTCACATAGATATGGTTCTAGGGGTAGAGCCTATCTCATGAGCTCCTTATCAGATGACTACCCCTTAGCTCTATGAACTCAAGTTATAGCTTGAAGACCTTTTGGAGAAAGTCCTAATCTATCCTAGTGTATCCCCATGGGGTGCACCAGTGATTTTTGTAAAGAAGAAGGATGGATCTTTGCATTTGTGTATTTATTATCACCCGCTGAATAAAGTAACGATCAAGAATCATTATCCCCTTCCACATATTGATGATTTATTTTATTAGATGAAGGGGGCCACATTATTCTCCAAGTTCGATCTTAAGTCAGGATATCATCATTTGAGGATCACAGAGGCAAATATTTATAAGACAACCTTCCGTACGAGATATGGCCACTACGAGTTCATAGTAGTGCCTTTTGGGTTAACCAATGCCCCCGCAGTGTTCATGAGCTTGACTAATGGGGTGTTCAGGACATTTTTGGATCACTTTGTGCTCACTTTCCTTGATGACATTCTGATATAATCACATACATGTCAGGAGCACCTTCACTATGTTTTTTAGTGTTTTTGTGAGCAACAACTTTACGGGAACGTGGAGAAGTTTGCGTTCTTTTAGACAGAGGTGTAATATTTGGGCCACATAATTTCTGGGGAAGGTATTTCGTTTGATCCTTCCAAGATTTGAGCTACTATATATTGGCTTACACCCACTAGTATGACTGAGGATCGTAGTTTCATTGGTTTGGTAGGATACTACAGGATATTTATATAGGAATTTTCTCAGGTTGTGCACCCCATTACTTCCCTTCAACGGAAAAGGAAGAATTTCATATGGTTAGATAAATGTGAGCAGGCATTCACAACTCTGAAGGAATGTATCGCAAGAGCACCTATTCTTACAGTACCAGACCCTCATGATGAGTTCATCATTTATACAGAGTAGTTTCTTTTGAGTCTTGCAAACTCAATGATTATGAGCTCAATTATCCAACTCATGACCTTTACCTTATAGCATTTGTGCATTCCTTGATGCATTGGAAACACTTCTTTCTTGGGTAGAGATTGACACTCATGACTGATCAATTGAGTCTTTGCCACCTCTTCATGCAACCCATTCTCAATGCTCGTCAGTGACATTGGATGGAGTTTATTTTTGAGTACGATATGGAGATAGATCATGTGAAGAAGAAGGAGAATGTGCTTGTAGATGCCTTGAGTAGATGGAGACATGGTTATGGCTATTTCCATGGGTATATATTTACAGAGTAGGATTTTGCAGCAGCTTCCTCACGACACATTCTACCTTATAGCTAGAGCTAAGATGGAGTCTTAGAGACCGCTTGCATGGAGATTTGATGGATTTTAATTAGAGAGATAAATGGCCTTGTCAGGCACAGAGGTCGGATTTATGTTCCTAAAGATGGAGGCTTGAGAGAGGACATTCTAAGAGAGGCTCATCGTGCACCTTCTTTGGCCCATACTGGGGTGAAGAAGATGCACACCATCTTGAGATAGTTGTACCATTGGAGGGGACTATGGAGAGACGTAGCTCAGTTTGTGTCATGATTTTTTAGAGTGTCAGAAGGTGAAGGCCGAGCATCAGTATCCAGCTGGCCTTCTCTTCTCTCACACCATACCAGAGTGGAAATGGGACACCATTTTCATAGATTTCATAGTTGGGTTACTAATGTCAAGATACCACCATGACGCCATCATGGTCATAGTGATTAAATTGACGAAAGTGGCTCATTTTTCTCTGGTGAAGACCACCTACATAGCTAGTGCAGTGGCACATGCATACTTTGATGAGAACATCATATTACATGGAATCGTACGAAAGATTGTTTGCAACTGCGATCCCTTGTAAAATTCTCACTTCTAACTTATGATGTAGTATGCTCTTGGGAGGAAGATGAATTTCAGTGTAGCCTATCACCCTGAGACATATGCACAGATTGAGCTTGGGAATCAGATCTTAGAGGACATGCTTAGGATGTACATCATGGACCATCAGCCGAGGTGTGAGTACCTGTATCTTGAGGATTTTTCCTACACTAATAGTTTATAGAGTTTGATAGGCATGGATTCTTTTCAAGAACTCTATGGTAGAGAGTGCATGACACCTCTTAGTTGGGACAAGTTGGAGATCAATATTTCTCTTGGGCTAGCTTTATTACAGGATAAGGAACAATAGGTTGTTATGATCAGGAAGATATTGTAGGAGGTGCACGATAGGCATAAGAAGGATGTGGATCAACATAGGTCAGATCATAGTTTTGAGGTGGGCATAAAGGTGTTTCTTTATGTCAGGCCATATAAGAGCCCTATCCATTATGAAAAAAGGTTCTAAGCTTACTCTTAAATGTGTGGATTCATTTGAGATCTTGGATCCTATCTTTCCTTTGGCCTATTATATATCATTGACACCTAGCTTGTCTCACATCCATGATTTGTTTCATGTTTATGTACTTAGGAGATACATTGATCATCCTTCTCATGTATTAGATTGGACCTCATTATAGGTGTAGCATCAGGGGAAGGTGATCGTGGAGCCCGTATGTATTTTAGATCATAAGACTTTGGGCCTTTGCAGTAGAGAGATTGACTAGGTTTGCATCTAGTGGGATAGATCTAATGAGATTGCTGCTACATGGGAGGATTCTACATTACTCTGGGTCTAGTATCCACACCTATTTTAGTGACATCTGGGAGGAATTCGAGTCTAAGAGGAGGGGGATGTAGTGCCCACTTCCCTTAGATAATTTTTAAATTGTAATTTTGATTACTATTGGTTATATACATGGATATTATTATATCATTTTTGTTAGTCTGATGATTAGATGATAGAGATACTTTGATTATTAATGGATTTCGATTCATAGTATGATCATGTGGATTTATTAGAGAGAAATTTTATATTGATGATTATGTGTTGTTGACATATTTTTATATATTCAGACATTTGACATTTTCTTCATATTGAGTAGGATTTAGCAGTGAACTAATCTTGTGATCTTATTGGTATTCATGAAATATAGAATTGAGATGCTGTTGGAATGTTAAGATAGTAACATGATTAGACTAGATGATGATTCAATTTATGTATGGATTATTGTTGATTTATATGTATATATTTTACCTTGGATGTTTTGATGTGGCCACAAGGGCGAAGGAGTTATTGTGTGACTTTGTAGGCCACTATATCACAACAATCAAAGAGGGAATCGAGACCAACCACATCGGAATGATAGATGGATTCAACAATGTTCACCACGGAAAATTGTGTTATGTTGTCTGTTTTTTTTTGTCATTATGAGGTTCCCATGGGGGGGACTACCTCCAATTGTTACCAAGGGGTTTGTGTGTTGTTCTTTTATTTTATTTTCCTATATTTAATTTTAGTGTATGTGATTTTATGGTGATGTATCCCTTTTATCATTTATTTAATTTGTGTATATAGTAGTAAATTAATCATGTCACTAAAATAATTATGGATAAGACAAAAATAAGTCATTTATTAGATTAATGGTTCTTTGGTTTGTTTGTTTTATGTTGAGTTTATGTGATCTTTAGTGTGGTATACTCTACCTATCCTTAGAGATCTGGATTTGGCCTTGAGGGAAAATTTTGGAGACTTGTGAGACAAATTAAACTTGTCCCACACCTCTTAATTTATTATCCAACCCTACCTATGGGTTGGGGGTAAAAAATAGACCCCATTATGTGTTTTAGAGGGTAGAAGGTGAAATTTAATTTCACTTTCTTACATTTGATTATTTCTTTGTCCTAACGGGTAAGGGTTGGAGTGGTATGTGTTAGAGGTTTTTCATACCTCTCAACAACCCATTTAGTTTTCCTTAGAGTATGGTTTTGACTTGGGTGATGTGGAGTGGAGAAGAATAGATGTTGCATCCTACATGGAGCCACATCATCTTCCTCCTCTTTTATATTTATTGAATTTTTTGGGAAGTAAATGGGTTTACTTGCTTAGCTTTGGATCTTGGATTTTGGGAGTTCTTACTTGTTGAAATAGAAGGGAGCTTGGAACTGCTTATGTTTGAAGGATTTTTAACTTCCTTGAAAATTGGATCTTTACCTTGGCAAGGTAGGATATTGCTATGTTGTTTTCTTCTTGCATTGTTATATGGCATGTGTTGTATGGATATGTGTTATTGTTTGAAGTTTTGTGTAGTAAATTGAATTTAGGTTGTGTTGAGATTTTGAAATGGGGATGAAAATATGTTGGGAGGCATAAGATTTTCCTTGTGTGTTTAGAAGGGAGTGGGTATTGTATGCCCCACCTTATTCTATTTTTTTTATTTTGTGTATCATGGGAGGTATAAGAGAGACGGAATCATAGGAGTGACAGAGACCTAAGAGTGAGGGAGGCATACAAGACATAGAAATGTTGTTGTGGGGAGGAATACAAGATTTTTGGATTGATTGTGTTGTGGAGGATTTTAGAGGTGGGAATCCAAACCCTTGGAAGGAACAAGGACACCCCCATGTTCCTATCTCTACTTAGCTTGTTTTATATCCATTGTTTTGGCATTTTTTGTGCTTAAAAATAGGTTTTTTTGTGTGGTTATCTTTCTTGTGTGTTTGTTGCATGAAAGTAAATTTTGAAGCATTGTATAGTTGTCATGTGTTTGTTCCATCCCTTATTTCCTTATGGTCGGGGTTAGGGGACCAATGAGAATAATTGCTTCTTCTTCTCATACGAGTTTTGGTTGGGTGGAGAGTGTTGTCTCTCCCCCATTTTTGGTTGTTGTTGTTGGTGCTCAATTAAATGTTGCCCTGACTTTTAAAAATGTCTCAGTCCAAATGGTTTGAAGTTTTCTCTATCTCCCTGTATTGATGCATGAAATATTTTTCCTTCATTTGGTTTCCATGGTTAGTCCTTTCCTTTGCTCAAGGATCACATTAAGTCTAGATATTGTTTTCCATTTCACTATCCATGAGAAAGAAATTGTAATTTTGGCATGAATTCGGGGTTTCCCTTTCCTTTTATTTTTCCACAATCAGTTTTTCCCTGTTAATTTTTGTCCCAAAATCTGTGGAAACATAGTCCTTTCTAATTGGATGTGGCCCGGCGGGTCTTTTTCATGAAACTTGCCACTTTTCTTATAGTTGTAAAATATATGAAATTGGCCACACGACCATGATAGCATCTAATTGGTTATTCAACAAACATGAAGCGATGGGGAAAAAGTATTACTTTGACCCTAAAGATGAACACTTGGTCATTTTTCAAGACAATGACAGAGAAGCGGGTCGCCGAAGAATTTTGCAGATTTTTGTCTTTTTGTGAAAAAGGGGCAAAGTTATAAATTGATTTGTAACCCCTGCAGGGGACAAAGTGATGTTACATGTTTTAGTCAGCATTTGAAATTTCAAAGTGGGGAAGTGAGTTGGCAAAGAACTTTGGATTTTTGATGATCTATTTTCAAATGATGTAAAGTATAAAAGTTAGACGCAACTGCGATGGGGCCCACATGAAAATTTGGAAGCAGAGAGGTGGGTCTACAGAGCATTTTGAAGTTTTTTGGCCCAATTAAACTCAAATATTTTCCATGTGGAGCACCTGTGCTCCTTTGAGGATCCACCTCTAGGTCCTACCTTCACAGTTGCGTCAAGGAGACACATGGAGGTTTCCACTGGCCTTGCCCATACTTAGCCTTTTCTTCAAAGAAGCTAGTGGAGCTTTGTCAGAACATGGACATGTGGAAGGCCTCCACTCATTTGGGGATCCACCGCTAGGTCCTACCTTTATAGTTTTACTAAGGAGACACATGGACGCTTTCGCTCGCTCCTCTCAATACTTAGACTTCTCAAGAAAATTTCTAAGGCCTAGGACACGGGGAAGACCCACTCTTGTTTTGGGACCTGCCCGTAAACTTTACTTTTGAAAGAGCACCGAAGGGAAACGTGCAGGTCTCTGCTGGATCTTCCCATTCTTAGACTTTTTTCAAGTGTCTGATGCAACTTTGTCAGACCCTAGACACGTGGAAGGCCTGCGCTTATTTGAGTTTCCTTCTTTTGAGCTTCATACCCAAAAGCTTCGATGACACACATGGAAGATTCCATTGGCCCTACCCATACTTAGACTTTTCGATGGCCGAGGATACTTTCTTAGACCCTAGGCACGTGGCAGCTTCCATTGGTCCTTAAAATATTTGAAAACCTTTGCTAGCTGAGATACGTGGTGAGCCTATGCTTGTTTGAGGTCTCTGCTTTAGGCACCATATAAGAAGTGTGTTGAAGAGACACGTGGAGGATTTTTCTAGATCATCTTTATACTGACACTTTTTCAAAGGCCAAGGTAATTTTCTTGGGCCCAGGGCACGTCGAGATCCTATGCTTGTATGAATTCTTGCATCTAAACTTCATGTTTTAAGTTGCGCAAAAAAAACACGTGGAAGGTTCCGCAAGGCCTTCCCATACTCTGAATTTTCAACAATTGATGTAATTCTCTAGGGTCCTGAACACATGGAAGGCCCGCGCTCATTTGGGAACTTACCTCTAGACTTCACCTTTGCAGTTGCACCAAGGAAACATGTGGAGGCTTCCGTTGAATCCTCTTTGTACTTGGATGACTCAGACTCGCAGTGCAGGAATGTAGCCATCCATGCAAGGGCACTCATTTATCAAGGTGTATTCTCGAGGGTGAAAATAATTGCTTGTCAGATCCATCTATAGAGAGCAACCTGAAAATGAATATAAAGGGTATTTCTCACATGATAGAATCAAAAATTTATGGCATGGCATCCCAATCATCGTTGAGTGTCTGAGAAACGTGATCAACTAATGATTTATCCACCTGGCATCTTTTGGGTGTAAATTTGTTAAACATCACTTTCTGGGACAAATGTATAAAAATTTAAGGATTCCTCGAATCTTATTCTTTTTGGGGGAAAATTTGTGATGAGTGAGCGAGTGAATTATCTAAATGCAATGAGGATACTCTTGCAAAATGTCAGGGGTTAATTTTTATGAGAAAATTTGAGAAAGCCCATATTCCTAAGAGACCATATGAGAAACCTGTTATTCTCTTGTGTTTTAGATTTGATCACATCAAGATGGTTGAAAGTGTAAAGCCATTTACAAGCTCTGATATTTTTCAAGAAACTTTCCCCTGCTAATAAATCTAATAGATCTCAAATTAATACATGTTTATCTTGGGCAATATTGTGTATGCTTTTAGTTTAGAATGTATTTCAAATAGTTTTTATGTTCCTATTGTAATATTATGTTAAAATACTTTTGAATCACACTATATCTCGTCCATGTGTTAGTATTTTGGCATTTGCAACTTCATTATGAAAAGAGCCTTCATCTAGTAATGAAATAAAAAATCTAAAATCATTTTACTTCCACTATGTTAATAAATATTGTCTGTAAGCCTATAAGTGTATCTTAGGAGTGGGGAACCAAGGGTTGTTAACATTTCATTGAGTCTTTTCCTTGAGCCTTCGTGTTGAATTCTTAAAGATTGTGTAAAACCGTGCAGATCTGGAACTCTATTGATGCACACCTTCTAGTTGAAGGAATATTTTTGCTATTCTGAAGCATTATGTCTGTTAGTTTTCCAATTTTTGTAAAGGTTCTCAAAGATCTAGTGAAATCAACTTCATCTAGTTTTGTTTTAATAGAAATGAAGTTGAAAAGGGAAATATCTTGTTCGCATTATAGTTGAGTCATTTTCTTACATAACTGTGTTCCTCTTTCTCTAAAAATTGGGAATGTTGGATATTTGTATGAAGGAAATATTAAATTTAATTGTATTACTTGAAAGGCATGTAATAGAAAAGTTAAACTATTTTGTGCATTTTCTTGTATTGTTTGATAGAAAGCTAAAAATTCGTTTTCTAGATGGAAATATCTTAAATTATAATTGTATTTTACTTGGCCAATGAAGTAGGTTAGTTTCTAATTCTAGTTGTGTAAAAGAATTTCATAGTTGCAAATAGACCTTAGATCTATTCAGTATATAAACAAGTTACTAAGCTAAATCAAATTCATTTTAAATCAAGGATCAAAATGGTAGTGTAGGGAAAACACAATTTTATACTATCACTTGATAATAATGCCATCCCATTTTAGAAGAAATCTTAAGTGTAAGATTAAATTAGCTAAAAATATATCTATCATTACTCTATAACAATAGTTCTACTATTAAAAAATTATGATTATTGAAATTAATAATAATATTGATATTTTTAATATTATATATATATATATATATATATATAATTCATATATTTAGTATAAAAAAAATAAATATTCATATATTTATTTATATATATTTGCGGACTATGTATACTTTAAAACCATGGCCGCTACACTTTTAATATTATATATATATATATATATATATATATATATATATATACTTAATATTCATATATTTTATATACCAATACATACATATATATATACATACATACATACATACATACATACATATATATATATATATATATATATATATATATATATATATATATATATATATATATATATATATATATATATATATATATGAAAATATATTAAATAAATTTGAACCAAAAAAAAAGGTAAATTAAACAAAAAAGACGAGTTTGGGGTAGTTACATTGGTTGCGGCATGCGTGGATATTTTAGTAGGAAATAGGGTTCAGGGGAGGGTCACCAACCGCACGCCCCCACCTTATTGTCAAATGGGATAGGGGGTGGGGTCGACGACCCTCCCCGTAACCCCAATCTTTGACAATAAAAAAACAATGAATCCCCAACCTTTTGTAATCATGCACATGTTTTTTGTATATTGTGGACTTTGTATAGTTTAAAACCGCAGCCGCTAGAATTTTACCATTTGGTTATACAATCATATATATATATATATATATGTATATATATATATATATATATATATACATATACATATATACATACATACATACATATACATATATATATATATATATATATATGTATATGTATGTATGTATGTATATATGTATATGTATATATGTATATGTATATATATATATATATATATATATATATATATATATATATATCTTTTACACAAATGGAAACATATACCAAATTTAACCATTTAATCAAAATGGAGTAGAACCCACATGGCATGCAATGTGTTTGTATATTTTATTTACCTCATCGTTTTAATATTTTTCCCAAATAAAATATACAAACACATTACATGCCATGTGGGTTCTGCCCCATTTTGATTAAATGGTTAAATTTGGTATATGTTTCCATTTGTGTAAAAGACACACACACACACACACACACACACACACACACACACACACACACACACACACATGTATGTATGTATATATATATATATATACTTGTGCTAAATTTAGGACTTTTTTATTGTTTTAAACCTTATCACCTTGTGGGATTAAAATAACTTTAGTATTTAATTAAATAGAACCCTTTACCCATGGGTTTAATTTGTACAAGTTTTGCTATGGTGTAAATTAAATTTTATCAAATAAATTTTAGGGGAAACTAAACCAAGCCTTAGACTAACATGGTTTATTAATCGATATTAAGGGAATTATTAGTTTTATTATGATGGGGATTAAATAAGGAAATTTATATAATTAATTTAAAGTAATTTAGAAACACGAATGTGACAACTGTTAATTTGGAAATTTTTGTAGCCACGCTTTTTAAAAAAAATCCATAATTTTTCTAGCTTTCCCTAGGTCATTCTTAGGTTTCGTGTGGGCAATTTTTGCGGGCATTACACACTTATCCAATTTTTATGTGGTAGTTATACTTTTCCACTTTATAGTTACAAACCTTTTGTAATACTATACTTTTTATACATTATTAAATAAAATTAACTTTTTTCTATTGTTTGGTTGCTCTCTCTTACAACATAACATTCTTAGCGTATTTTATTTTACAAGTGTTAGATCTTGGCAAAAATTCTTATTTGGTATCATAGCTCAATCCAATAAATTTAAAACTATTATTTTATTGTGTTTATCATTGTGGAATATTGATTTTTTATCTTGTTAATACATAATAAATGATCTATAACATGCTGAAAAACAATGAGTGGGAGTATGATTTTAAATTTTATGATGTGCAAGAGAGTAACCCAAGACGTTCCTCACCCCTTCCTCCTCGTCAACAATTTGTGGCATTTTTGGCTATGCTCCTACTGGAGGATTGACTTCCTCCTCGCCTATGTTTATCCCTTCATCGAAAGGTGGTTTTCCACTCCTTTTTGTCCCTGATGAGATAATATTTAGATCTAAAGATAAATTCATGTATGCTCTCTAATGCATATTTGTGGGTACTTTTCCCAAAAATTAATCTCTTAGAAGCTATGAAGTTAGAAAATGGAGGCCTAGGGTAAAGCTATATGTGGTTACATTGGCCCATGAATATTCCTTCCTATTTCATTTCTTAGTAGAAGATGACATTTAAAATGTTTTGCAGGAGGGTACCTTATTTTTTGGGAGGTATATGTTGAATATTTCTAAATGAACCCCTTGGAATTTCTCTGGAAACTATTTCTTGAGTGTTTTCCTAGTGTAAGTAAGGATGCCCTCTTTACCAATAGAGTTTTTGGTGCCAAAAATGATTCTTGGTATTTTTAAGGCTATTAGGAATCCCCTTTTCATTGACCCCACTACCAAGGCCTACTACAAGTTGATTTATGAAAGATTTTACATAGAAATAACTTAAGCTAAACCTTCCCCTACTTCCATTATGCTCAAAATAAAAAATGGGGTGTGGTTGTAAAACATGGATAGGAGGAATTCATCATATTCTTCTATCTATCTTGAGCCTACTATAATCTCAGTCGAATAATGACATCAACCGAATTAGGACAACCTATTACTCCATATCCTGTAATAATGTTGGCCAAAGAGAAACTCAATAGTGTAATGAAATCCTTGCCATATAGATCATGAAAATGAGCCATGCCAATTGAACTCTAAAAAATTTCATCATAGGAAAAATACACTAAATATAAGTACTCATGACACCTTGACTAATGGTCCATGATGTACATCCTAAGTATGCCCTCCAAGATATGATTCACTAACTCTGTCTTTCCATCTGTCTCAGGGTGATAAGTTGTAGTGAATTTAATACTCATCCCAAGAGAATGTTGCATGGTGGTGCAAAAGTGAGAAGCTAGGCAAGGCAGCGGTCTTAGAACTGCCACTCTGATACACAGAGGGTCATCGTTTATCACGCAGGTAAGGTGGCAGTCCCAGGACCACCGACCTACTCTAGATGGAGATCATGTCACTTACAGTGGAAATTTCTAGTTCTACGTTCGTGCAATTTCTAACTTGTTATAACTAAAACTATAAGCTTCTAAATTCACTAGGGACACCTCTAGTAATCAAACAATGGAAAATCTCATGGTTTTAAGCAATATAATCTTTAAAATGGAAAAATAAAAGTGGTAAATCTTATTTATATTAATGGAGGAAGGGTTTTCCCGAAATGGAGAACAAAAATACAAATGGCTTGAAATAAAACCAGTTTGGAAAGGAAAACCTCCTTCAATCCTTGAATGAAAGAACTACAATCTAAACAAATGTAAACTTGATCCTATTTAATAAAATCCTCCATAGTTCTTGTTATCCCAAATTTACTTCCCCCAGAAAATTTGGTCAGAATAATCCCTACACATAAAGAAAAAATTAAGGGATATGATTCAGACCCACGAGCTCCAGTTCCAGAATTAGACAAAGCAAAAACAAAGGGGGGACTTAATGATGATGAGCTCAAATTTGACCTTGCACAAGAAGAAATAATTCTTTTGGGCATTTCCATATCTTAAATCTCTTTGAAGGGTCGAGGGGGGACTCAATGATGAATTGGTGGGGTTGAGAAAAATTAAAAGGCCCTGTGTAAGAAGATATGACATTGTCAAGCCGTTTGACGTCTTAAATTCATTCTCCAAGTTATAGGTAGAATCAACAATTGAATTATAGGGTCATAGAAGAAGGGACATTGTTGTACAGAGGCCAGGAGAAAGAAGAGAAAAAACGGTGAGGATTCAAAGTTTTTCGGCTTGAAAATAGTTCGGGAAAGGCCAGAAAATGACTAAGTATGGAGGATATTGTGAAAGGAGCCACATGTCTTAACGAAAATTCTCCAAAGGTGAATCCAGAAAGGGGGAGCCCAAACTTTCCCCAGGCTTCCATGCATCCAAAACCCCAATAAATTGTGGGGCATTGAAAATTCTTCAACTAAAAAAGAATTTCCAGATGTCAGCTTGGTGCAAAACCGGGAAGGAAATCAAGGGCGGAGACTCAAACCTCGGCTATCCCTCCACATATCAAATGGTCAAAATAAAGTCAAAAGGTGGACAAGGCTGACCTCAAAATCGGCTAAGTATAAAATTTTAAGCGGAGAATGCCAAGTTTCTTAATGGCGCATCTCCAAGACTTGGTCTCAAGGCATAGACCCAAATGAGCGTGAGCTCGCCACGTAGCCTAGAGCCCAAAAGGATAAGAGGGACCGTTGAAAGGTCCATAGGCCTACAGAGACTGACATGTGTCAACTTGACACTCCTCCAAAGGTAAGCTTTGGGCCAGGTTTTCAAGAAAGTGTGGTACCTCCTTGTGTTATTCCAACAAGAACTGAGTTAGTTGAATAGTTAATGCAAAAACAGGTCGTCAGACTCTGCCGAGTGTCTTAATGGTGATGATTCAAAGATTGAATAAATAAAAGACTTCCAAATGAGCACCAGACTACCATGTTTCCCAAGGTAAAGTGGGTTGTTAGGGAAATTTTGGTTCTTTTCCCATTGTTGTATCAAAAGGGGTTAAAGTTACGAAATGGCCTGCAACTCCCCCCAAGGAAAAAATCAGCGTGTGAACCCGAGTCAAAGCTGAAGTGGGGAGTCAGAGGAAAAAGTGAAAATTTTCCTTTCATTCAAAAGGCACAAATAAAAATATGGAAACACATTCCCTAGCCAACCAAAAGGAGCCATGTGTCTAGGTTGGAGTCTCGAGGCTGTGGGAATTTTTTTGAGTTTTACATTTTTGCGCAATAGGGCCAAAAAATAAATTAAGGACCCGTGAGCCTAATTTTTCTCTAATCTGGCTGCCACGTGTCCCATATCAAAAGGGGACCCATTTTTTAAATTTATTTCCCACCCATCTATATGGAATCGATATAAATTTCGAAGGGGCATATCTTTCGACTCAGGGCTCGAAATATTGTGAATATGACACCGTTGGAAATATCTCAGCCTCGGGAACACCATGGAGACCTGACACTTTAATTTTAAGGAGGTTAGGTGAAGAAAAATGGAGGAAAAATATTCAAACTTTTAATGCAAGATCTTCTTGCCTCAACAACCAAATTAGATTTGATTTATTTTGTCGTTTCCTCCTCCTTAAGGGAATTGAACAAAGGAGTGAAACCGTAAAGACATATCTGGGGGCAGATTTCATTAGAAGCATTAATAGCAGTGGTTGAGATTTGACCTGATTTTCCCGCTTCTCTCTCTCTTTCTTCTATCTAATCGAACCTATAAAAATGGGGGTAGGATTAATTATAAAGGGTTGGACATTCTCTTGTCTTTTGTAGGCTCTTCTTTCCTTCTAGCAAGCGACTTATGGAGTTCAAATCTTCTATTAAAATTGTAGTACATTTTCTTGCCTCTTGGTCATTTATTAATTTATTATATCAATCTAGAGAGTAATAAAGCCTTTTTTGTGATCAATTTTAGATCCTTTCCTATTTTCTTTACTCTCATATGATATTTCAATTATTAACTTGGTTATATATGCTCGATTACTGTACGCATTTTATTCTATTTGTGTCTATCAATAAAACAAGTGTCCATCTTTCCTTCGGTGCATCACCTCGTAGCTTAGATTTTTTCTTTTAATTTCTATATTCCTTCTATTCCTGTCTCCTTGGTAAAGTTTAGATTAGGATTAAGAACATACCTTCTGCAAGTTTCTATGTATGCACCGAAACAAAGGAATAGGAACCATCCTTTAATCTACAGAGTCTTCCTTTTTTACAGAGTCCCACCCTTTGAGGAAGACTCAATGTTATGTGGATCACACCAAATGACTTTTCCTTACAAAACTAGATCTATAGATTCATTTAGGGGTAATGTGATTTTTCACTAACAGTTTTGGCATGCCGGGTGGGACAGAAGTCTCCATCTTATTACAGTATGAATTGATTTACACTTTTTGTGATTCTGGATTTTAAAAATCCTTATAATTATACATCTAGTGACTCCAAATGAAAAAAATCTACTAGTTTCACCAGTCTAAGAAAGTTCATGAGAAGAATACAAACATGGTCAAGAACTAGAGAGGAGGGATTTTTTTTCTATCTAGACTTATCCCTAGAAAGAGGGAGTAGAGGAAGAATAACCCAAATGTCTCTATCTCCACCAAGCAGAGCTTTATTAACACCTCATCCCAGTCCACCATTGATTCAATCAAGAGGGGTACTCAGACCGATTAGGAGGGCCCAGCCAAATCCTTATGTTAACGTCATTGGTAGTAGTCCACTCACCTTGAATGCACAAAATCCAGTTCCTATTGCAGCATTAAAGAGTATCCCATTTTTCACTGGGGAAAATCAAACTTCTCCTCATGATCTTTTTCAAGATATTGCAAATGTCTTTACAATCCACAAGATTCATGAGATTGACATTGTAGTCAAGTTTCTTGCCTCTTCACTCAAAGGGAAACGTTCGCAATGGTTCAAGAGTCTTAAGGTGGGCGCTATTCAAAATTGGAAACAGCTATGCACAGCTCTTCACAACTAGTTTGGAGAAAAAGGTGATAACCTGTCCTTGTTGGAACAACTGATAACAATCAAAAGAGATCCTAATGAGCAATTGAAAGATTTCAATGTCAGGTTTCAAATGAGTTGGGATAGGATTCAAATAGTAGTAAATCCCACTAATGAAGGTTTCTTCTTATACTTTCTTAGGGATTTAAATTATGATATTTCTTTGATGATTCATTCAATGGGTGGTATATCCTTACCTGCAGCCTATATCCTCTCCATAGGGTCTGCGAACCGTTTGATTCAGGATGTAAAAATCTCTCCTAGGATAACCATACCTCTATACCCCAAGCTAGGAAGCCCAAATGTTAGCCAAACACTGACATTAGCCCCTGTACCTACCCCTAGGAGTCAAATCTCAGCTGAAGCCTCCACCTCATCATCTAATACCTTAAAAGAACTTCCAGAAGTCATGAAACAACTTCAAAACCTGGGGAATGATTTGGTGACCATCAAGAGATAGCAAGCCCAGAGCTCTAGGCTGTTTCAACCTCAAACTCAGTATCAGGCTAGACCTCAATATATACAAAATAGACCACCATCTCAGACTATAAATCAGAGTCAAAACCATGGACAACCTCAAGCTACTAGACCTTTAAGGTCTTATGATCCAAATACAACCTCAACATCAAGGGCATTGGTTAAAACACAAAATAATGTGGCACAAGAATATGATTGGTGCTTTTCATGCAATCAACCACATAACTAATCAACTGTGTGCTTTAATGGTGCACTGAATCAGGCATTAATGGTGTAGACTAGTATGGTTCCACAAGAACCTAGTCAGGAACGACATCAACAACAAGAATCTCAACAAGAGACATCTCCAGGTGAAACTATGCTTGTCAATTGGCAAGTTGAAGACTTCTATGGGATGAACCAGTCCTCTTCTCAAAGTGTAGCTACCAATACATGATCTAAAAGGAGAAACATTGGAGAAGGCCAACCACTTAACTCAGGTAACCCTCAACCTTCCATCACTCCATAAGGTTTTGGTGCTTCAAATGCAACTCCCAATATGTAGAGCCAATCTAAGCCACCTCTCGAATCCACTAAGGCACCGGTTGTGTCAAACCATGTACAGGAAAACAATGTGCCAAGGAAAGGGTAGCAAAAGGATAGCTCATTCAATATCGTCAAGCAGATGGAGGGGAAAAGTGTGAACATTTCACTGTGGGATTCACTGGCCATTCCAGGGTAGAAGGATCTATTGTAAACTACCATAAAAAATTGGTCAAGCTCAACTCAACCCCCTAATCAGCAAGAGAGGGTGCTTACCAACTCAGCTCAATCTAAGAGGAACCATGGAGAACAACAAGGTAAGAACTTGAAACCTCCCCCTTTCTATGTTTCATTGATTATTGGGGACAAGTTGCTACACAATTGTATGATTGATTCTGGGGAAAGTATTTTTGTAATGCCCAAGCAAATAACTGATCATTTGGGTCTCTAATATGAATTCATCTCTAAGGGAGTAGTAAAATTATATGGGACATTAGTTACAACTGTTGGAATCATCAAATATCTGAGCATCACTCTGCATGCCTGCCCCAATGTGACTGTATTGCATAATGTGTCAATCATAGACTTGCCACCACATTTTTCTTTATGTTTTTCCAGGGACTTCACAGCGTAAATTGGAGGCTATCTATCTATTGATTGGTCATATATGCTCTTTCTAATAAGGTATGGGGAAAAGGCCACAATCAGATCTAAGCCCATTGCTGATTACCATAATGAATCTTATGTGCCTAGCCTAATCAATGCCAACTGCTCAGCTTTTGATTAAGAATAACTCCTAAGCATTGGTGAAGTAGAAACCAAGGTAGGATGCATTCTATACTTGAGTCTAGATGAATGGGTCAACTAGAGACATGCTTTTTACCCTTATAAGGAGATAGAAGAATCTGAACTAGGTGTCTATTGTCTACAAGAAGAGAATCATCCTTTTCCTATCCTAATTAAGCAAGAACATAAAGATGACAACGAGGTATGGTAATTGTTCTTTGATGGCTCAAGGAGTAGATAAGGAGCTAGAGGAGGAGCTATGATTATGTCCCCCAAAGGTATGAATTCTTTTTTAGCCTTCAGATTTATGTTTGCTTGCTTAAATAACACTACTGAATATGAGGCTTTAGTCCATGGCCTTCATTGGGCAAGGAAGTTAGGAAGCAAGAATTTGCATGTGTTTGGTGATAGTGATCTGGTTGCCAATCAAGTCAGAGGACTTAATGCTTTCAAGAATGACATGCTCAAGAACTATAAGAGTAGAGTATGGGATCTCATGTAGGATTTAAAATCCTTCAACATTTTGTCTATCCTTAGGAAAGGAAATGAAGTTGTTGATAGACTTGCAGTAGTTGGAGAAGAATTTGATGTGGTGGAAAACATCAAGAAAGACAAAGGAAAACCACATATCCATGTGGCTGTGAAACCAGTAGTGCCAAAAAAAAAGCATGCTAGCAAGTGTTCGAGAATGATGAGCAGATCATTAATTTTTTGTAAGAAGAATCTAAATTCTCAGCTAATAATCAAAGCAAACTAGAGCAGTAATATGGGAGTAAAATTATATAACTACATACAAACAAGCTTCCCAAAGGATTTGTGACATTGGATTCCATCCTCAATCCTAATGATTAGTTTAGAAAAGATAAGGCTAACATGTTGATCAGAGGAGAAGATTCAGATTCAATCCCAGTTGGGGAAGGAAAATCACTCCAAATTGGTAAGGTGGATAATCTACAAGAAAGGTATGAATTCATAAAAATATTCCAAGAATTTCTAGATGTATTTTCTTGGAGTTATGAAGACCTCAGATGGTTCAATCCGAAGCTAACATAACACAAAATTAAACTAGATCCAACTACTAAGACCATCAGGAAAAAGCATAGACCAGTAAATCCATATATTGAACCTCTGATGAAGAAGGAGCTGAGTAAGCTAATAGAGGAAAGTATAATATTTCCAATCAAATATTCAAGTTGGGTTGCTAATCTAGTCCCAATCAGGAAAAAGAATGGGGAAATTAGATTTTGTGTAGAATTTCGAGATTTGAAGAGAGCTTCTCTCAAAGATCATTACCCACTCCCTTCAATGGAGTAGATCTTGAAAGTGGTGTCTAGATCAGGGAGATTCTCTCTCTTAGATGGCTACTCAGGATACAATCAGATCATGGTGAAAGAAGATGATCAGTTCAAAAAAAATTTCACCAACAAATGGGGCACCTATGCTTACAGAAAAATGCCATTTGGATTTTCTAATGCCGATGAAACTTTTACAAGGGCCATGTATATGGAATTCAAAGGTCTAATCAACAAAATAGTGCTGGTCTATCTAGATGACACTAATGTGTTCTCCAAAAACGTAGTAGAACACATTTTTCACCTAAGATGAGTGTTTCAAAGATGTAGGAGATTTGGGGTATCATTAAACCCTAAAAATCCATATTCTTGTCCCATGAGGGAAGGTATTTAGGCCATATTGTGTCTAAGAAGGGTCTGGTAATTGACCTAGAGAGAGTTTCAGCAATTAGAACATTGCCATTGCAAATTCACAAAAATTATCTTGAAAGGTTCTTAGGGAAGATCAACTTTGTTCGAAGGTTTGTCCTGAACTTTGTTGCCCTTGTTAAGCTATTAAAATTGATGTTAAATAAGAGATTAACATTCAGATGGACAACTAAAGGAAGGGAAAGCTTTGAGGCCATCAAAGAAGCTATATCAAAAGCCCCAACTCTTGTGAATCCTGATTTCTCCAAGGATTTCATATTATATGCATTTGGTGGTAGTGACACTATCTCTGAAATCTTTGTTCAGAAGAACAAAGAAGAAACAGAACAACAAATTTCCTTTTTCAGTAAAGGCCTGGAGGAATATGAAGTAATATATTACTTCATTAAAAAGAAGGTCTTGGCATTGATCAAGGGAATAAAAAGGTTCAAGAATTTGGTTTTGAAAAATAAGATTCAATTGTTAGTCTCCCATGCAGGAGTTAAAGATTTTCTTCTTAGTAAGGATTTTAATGAAAAGAGAGCAGGATGGATCACTCGTGTCATGGAGTATGACATTGAGATCAACGTCACTAAGCTGGTCCATGGTAAAGGGTTGTGTGAATAACTATCCTCAAGTTAGAAAGAAGGAGCAAAAAGTGAAAAAGAGTTTGTTTTTGTCCTACATAATAATCAAGAAGAAGAAGATGTTGATGTACCTCCCTCTTGTTAGACTCAAGACATCTTGCACTTCCTTTGAATGGGCATGTGTCCCCATTCGATGATTAAATAAAAAAGAAGGAATTTCAAAATCTAGGCCATCCTATATGTTTTCATTGATGCTGTCTTGTTTAAAAGGGACATCAATGGTATTCTGCTAATATGCCTTGGGACATATTAGATCGAAAGAGTGTTACAATAATTCCATGTTGGGGTAGTTGGAGGTCATTTCTCCCTAAGGGTGACAACACTCAAAATCATGAAAGTAGGATACTATTGGCCCAGGGTGTTTGGTGACTGCTACACATGGATCAGAGGGTGTAAGAATTGTGCATTATTTAAGGGAAAAGAGAATCTAGCAGCACTTACATTGCACCAAATTTAAGTTGATCAGGCTTTCATGCAATGGGATTGGACTTCATTAGAGTCATCAATCTGAATTCAAGACAAGTCCACAAATGGATTTTGAAAGCAACTGATTATTTCACTAAGTGGACCGAAGCAGTAACACTCAAAGAGGTAAATGAATTTAGCATACTATATTTCTATGAAGGATTAGTGACTAGAATTAGGGTACCAGCTACCATCATATCAAATAATGCATTGGCCTTCATAGGTTCTAGGGTCATAGAATGGGCAGTCAAGAGTAGGATTTACTTGAGCACCTCATCAAACTATTACCCTCAAGGTAATGGTTAGGATGAATCTACAAACAAGAACCTATTAAAGATCATTAGGAGGAATCTTGATGAAAACTAGAGGACCTGGCATACAAAGCTCAAATCAGCCTTGTGGGCTGATAGGAAAACACCAAAAATGTCTACAGGAAGATCCCCATTCAAGCTTATCTATGGGAAAGAGGAAATGTTACCTATATCACTAGAGTTTCCAATTAGAACTCTTGAGACAATTAGAGATGTCTGAATTTGAACCAATGGAATCCAAATATGCATAGCTGATAGAGTTTGAAGAAACTAAATAACATTCACTTCAAGACAATTAAGAAGGATTAGGCCTTAATCAAGAGGCGATTCGACAAGAAAGGCTAACAGGAAGGACCTTTCTAGGAAGGAGACCTAGTTTTAAAATGGGATGCAGAGCCGAGCAAAACTAGGAAGGCATTCCAAGTTCAATTCCATTTGGAGCGGCCCTTACATTGTAACAAAATATAAAAGTAGAAATGCTTTCCAATTATCTAATGTTGGATGGCGAGGAATTACATATTCGAGTAAATGGAATATATCTTAAACACTGCTATTAAAAGGACGGCTTCTACCTTGTACATATTAGTTTAGATTCTTCCCTTCCCTCTAAGTGCTTGTGCACATTGTCTTGTTGTAGTTTAGGTTGACTTTTCTCCTAAGTTATTTACATACTCTGCATAATCTACTTAGAACATGTATCTATTTACAATTTTGTATATATGGTGTTGTTTTGTTTCTCTTGTGCAGTCTATTCAGAGAGGTAGATCAACCCTAGGTCAAAACAATTTTCTACTCTCATAAACCTTCGTTTCAAGGTTTCTTGTGAAAATTTTATAGCACCAATAGTCATGCTCATGAATTAGAGGCAAAATCTACATCAAATTGATGTCCTCGACTCCATTCCAATGGAAGCTTCAGAGGCCACTAGTCTCTTCATCCCACAAGCAGATTTTCTAATGAGTCAAAAACCAAATTGTTATCCAAAGATTTACTTCCCCTAGAAAATTGAGAGTTAGGAACAATCGGGCTACACATGAATAAAGCATGAAGGCAGAATAAGTATAAGACCATCATTCTCAAGCTCCAAGTTCCAATGGATATGACCAGATAATTGTTCTTTTCTTCTACCAGGTGGATACCCCTCGTAAGTCGCCAAATTGTTCATCCATACTTCGACACCTGGGAAGAAGATATTGGATCAGCCATGACCCCGCAGAGAACAGAACCTTTTGAGGAAAATCCATATCTTAGATTTATTATAAAGTAGGTCATAGAAGAAAATCAACAATGAAGTGGTGGAGGCTAAGAAATAATTAAACGACCATATGCAAAAAGAAATAACTATGTCGAGTCTGTTTCCATGTCTTAAGTCCATTTTGTCAAGTTATAGGTAGAACTCAACAACAGGAATAGTAGGGTTAGAGAAGGGAAAGCGAGATGTTGCCCAGACAGGCTAGGAGCAATAGCGGGGATAAAAACGGTGAGGTTTCAAAGTTTTTTAGGCTTGATACCAGTTTGGGAAAGAGTAAAAAATTGACTAAGTATCGGAGGAGGCTATGTAGAAAGTAGCCACGTGTCTTAATGCGGCGCTTCTCCAAAGTTTAGTCCAGAAAAGGGGAAGGCTAGAACTTGTGTCTAGGATTCCATGCATCCAGAGCCCCAAGAAATTACGTGGGGCCATTGAAAAGTCTTCAACTAAGAAAGGAAGGTGTCAAGTGTCTGCTTGGCTCAGAACAAATATGAAAAGGGAGCCCTAGGGTGTAGACTTAAACTTGCGTCATCCCTCCACATAGAAAATGGTCAAAACAGGGTAAAAAGGCAGACACGATGCGCCTAAAAATTGACTTAAGTATAAAAAGTGCAAGTGGAGAATGTCAAGTGTCAGTAATGGTGCATATCCAAGAGTTAGTCTCAAAGGTACAAACCCAAATGAGTGCGACGAGCTCTCCCATGTGGCTCAGAGTCCTAAAGGGATTAGAGGAATTGCTGAAAATTCCCCACCAAACCTGTGTAGGCTTCCAACAAGTGCCAACTCGATGCTCCTTCAGAAGGTAAATCTTGAATCAGGATTTTCAAGCAAGCGTGAGTGCCGCCACGTGTCCAGTCTCTAAGAAAGGGGCAGTGTGGGTCAAATTGTCAATGATCAGAGCCCAAGCCAATGCGAAGGCTGCAAAGTTTCAAAATGGCACTGATTCATGGATTGAATAGATAAATGGTTTCCAAACACAGTGCTAGACTGCCGCCACGTGTCCTAGGTAAAAGTAGGGTTGTCAGGGAAAAAGTTAGTTTCACCCTTGTTACCCCAAAAGGTGTAAAATTTGCAAAATGGGTTGCGAAACTCTGCCCTAAGGAAAAAGTCAGCATGTGAAACCAGAGTCAAAGCCAAAGTAGGGGAGTCGGAGGAAAAAGTGAAAAATTGTCCTTTCATTCAAAAGGCACAAAGATAAAAGATGAAGCACATTTCCCCAGCCAACCAAAAGGAGCCACCTGTCCAGGGTAGAATCTCGGGGCTACTGGGAGTTTTGTTTTGAGTTTTACTTTTTTTATGCACAATAGGGAAAAAAGATAAATTGACCCGTAAGCCTAATTTTTCTCTAATCTAGCCACCACGTGTCCCATATCAAAAGGGGACCCATTTTTCAAATTGATTTCCCACCCATTATGTATGGACCTAATACAAACTTCGAAGGGGCATATGTTTCAACTCAGGGCATCGAAATATTCCAAATCTGACACCATTGGAAAGTATCTCAGCCTCACCTACGCCATGGAGGCTTGAAAATTTAATTTTTGAGGAGGGTTAGGTAAAGTGAAAAATGGAGGGAAAATCTTTGGGCTTTGAATACAGGATCTTCTTGCCTCAACAACCAGATCAGATTCGATCTGCTTTCCACCATTTCCTCCTCCTTCGAGGCACTGAATCAAGGATTTGATGCAGTAAAGAAAGATTTGGGGGGTATATTTTATCAGAAGCATTAAATAGTCAGTGGTTGAGTTTGGAACCTACTTTTCCCGCTTCTCTCTCTTTTCTTCTTTCTGGTATCAAATCTATAAATATGGGGGCAAGATGTCAGTTGTAAAGGGTTGGACATTCTTCTGTTTTGTAGGCTCCCCTTTCCTTTTAGAAAGGGACTCATGGGGTTCAGACCTTCCATTAAAATTACAATATGATTTCTCATCTCTTGGCCACTTTGTAATGTATTGTATCAATCTGCAGAGCAATAAAACACGTTTTTGATCGATTCTAGATCCTTTCTTGTCTTATTTTCTTTCATCTTGTCTTTCGTTTATTGCATATCTAGTTATCTGTGCTTGTTTATTGTATGCATTTTGTTAGGTTTGTGTCTATTAGAAAAACAATTGTTCATCATTCCTTTGGTGCATCACCTCATAGCTTAGCTTTAGTTTTTAATTTCTATATTCCTTCTATCCCTGTCTCCTTGGTAAATTTTAGATTAGGATTAAGAACGGATCCTCTGCAAGTTTCTACATATGCACCTAAACAGAGGAATAGGAACCAACCTTTAATCTGGAGCTGTCTTCCATTGTTTTACAAAGTCCCACACCTTTGAGGAAGACTCAATGTTATGCGGATCACACCAGATGATTATGCCTTATAAAATTATATCTATAGAACTCATTTGGGGTGCTATGATTTTGCACTAGAATTTCTTCCTCTCTTGCTTCCATGGCTTCCTTCACTTGAACTTGAAATTTTAACAAAAGAAAATAGACCTAATGTGAAGTCTAGAATAAAGGAAAGGTTAAAATAAGAATTCATAAGGATTTCTAGGTTTAATCTAAGGGTTGAGGATCAACCCTACTTTTGTTTGGTAGGAAAATATTTTATAAATGTTTTTATATGAAATTTAATGGTATGTGTGGATGGATTAATGGGGCCATTTATTTACCTTGGTGTGCAACTCTTTTTCTTCCCAGTTCCTAATATGTTTTAGTGATATTAATGAAATGTGGGATATTAAAGCTAATGGTGACAATGAAATAAAATGACTAAGTATAAGATTTACCATGTTGGGATTAATCATTGATTAAAGAGGAGAAAGAATTTAACCAAGCAAAGTAAATTATGACACCTTCCTAGATGAATAGTAATAAATTGACTAAATTAGAGATAAATTAAAAATATTTAACTCTTTGGAACTAGACATGGTTCCCCAATCGTAAGGTTGAGAACATTGGTGTAAGATGAATTTAATGTACCCTTGGAGTTGGCAACACTGGTAATCTTATAACTTTATATATATATACATATATATATATATATATATATATATATATATATATATTAGTGCAACTTTCTTGAACAATATTAGGGTTTCAACCTATTTCTAGAATGTCATTTTTGCGGGCGTTACACTTAGCTATCAGAGCCATGGGTTCAACACTTGGACCCTAGGCCCGGACTTTGAAAATAGAAACTAGTTTGCAAGACTTGAACTTGTCATGATTAAAATAATAATAGGATAATAAAGTTGTTCAAATTGCTGAACTTGCCTAATGGTGTTTTGTCGAACCTGGATAACTAAAGATGTTAAAATTAAATGGATTTTTTTACAAAATTCTAATGTAACAAGAACTTGTTTTCCTTTGAAACATGTTGTTTGATGAGTTCTCACTTTTTATTTAGTCATTATGATGCAATAAACCTTTTGGAATTATTCCATATTGGAGTGATAAATTGTATGGTGTGAGTCTTCATGCTTTGGCATTTTATGGTTGTGTGCTGGGGTCAGAAAGAGTAAAATAAAAGTTTTTTAGTCATCCTAAAATTCCCCTCTTTCCCTCACAGTGGTTGGCTGAGTTAGTTTGAGTTGTCTGGTTTGGTGCAACTTAATCCTCGTATGAGTAAGTGAATATTAGGTCTTGGTGTCACTTTGATCCAGCCTTGCGTATGCATGCTTATAACTGAGCTCGAGGTATAGTACACCTATTAGAGGTCATGAAGAGCTGCAAAGTGATTGTGATGTGGACTTATTTATTTTTATATTCATAAACTTGTGTTATTTTATCAAGGACTAGCACCTTATTTTACGATTGGATTGAGAATCTCTGAGGCTCTTTTAGTTATATTTTTGCAAGAATTTTCAGACTTTGCAATTTGGCTACTTAGCCACTTTCCTTGATTGCTGATATTTCTTGGATTTTACTTTGGCTAGTGACTCGGAGCTCGTTTCTCTATTGGATACTTAGATAAATGTTATGTGCCTCTTTCTTGCATGTTGCTGCGCTGGTTCTACATTGTTTGTTTTGTGACATTCCGTCATATGGGGGTACACCCTAGGTGCCTTCAACATCCTCTTAGGTGCTTTAAGTTATGTCTTGTTTTTGGAATGAAGGAAACCTGAGTGTACCTCAGATCTTGGAGTGACTCTTTCCTTACTCGGTCTTCTAGATTGGGAGATTTCGTTGTGTAGTGTGGTCTTGTTTGTAATTTGATAGCTGTGGTGGTGATTCTCTTAAAACGTGGTAAAATATTTCCTCCTCATCAGAGTAGATGTGTTTGGTTATGAGATTATGGTTTGTGTGAGGTCGGATTGACTCTTGGTTGAATTTATATTCTAGTGGATAAGTGTTTGTTTGGTAGTGATGTTCCATAATGGTTTGCTAAGTTTTATCATGGTTTCCTTGTTTCTTTATGGAAAGTATTGACTTGTGGATTGTATGTATCCTAGTAACTATGATTAGATTTAATCCCATTCAGGCAGTATGTTTAATGAAGTGTTCTTATCTTGATCCCATTGAACTATGAATAAAGTTACCCTTGTCTTAATCCTTTAGATTTTTATGAATAAAACCTTTATGATGTATTAATCTTTGGATTACGTGGAAACACTTAGGAATGTTGTTGGGTATTTTGAACCTTGCTATTAGATATGTTAGTTTGGGATATATTTTTTTAATCTTGGTGGTGCTTATCTTGTGCTTCTTCTTTTAAAACTATAACTCTTGGTCATAGATTCCATTTTTGGATAGATTAATTGATTGTTCTCTTGTATTTGATGTTTTCTAATGGAATTTGGTTTCCTTAGAGTAAAATTTTGCATAGTCATCTTTTTGTTTGGATGGTGGTATCTTGCGTAAATATGGGTGTAGATTTAAAAAATTTCCTTGTCTTATTATAAAACTAAAATTTTGGATCCTAAACAACAAACATCGTTGAACCTCATAAATTCATAAAAGTAAATATGCCTCTTTAATGAGTCTTCCTTATAACTTCATTTGAAATTTGTAGAGACTCACTAGAAATGTTTATTGATGCTTGGAATTATTTGGTAAACCCTTGAAATATTTATGTGGTTCATGTTGAATGATAGAATCCAAGTTGTTACAAAATTAAAGATGTGTTGCTATGTTAAATGCCTCTTGTTCCTATAGAATTAAAAATGTGATATGTTGAGTCATCTCTCTCTCTCCCATGAAATTAATAATGTGATTTGGTTGCCTCTTCCTTCTCATTAAAATATATTTGGTAAAATGATTAATTTATCATAACAAGACCCTAATTGAGGAACTTGGATTTTGAGACAAAAAGTAAATAAATAAAATAGAACATTAGAGAAAAAAGGAAATGTTTTCTTGATATAATCTTGGTAGATTAATAAAATAAATCAAACTATGTGGAACGAAAATAGAAAGGAAAATTTACTCATTTTACCTTCCTTAGAAGTAAAATAAATGTTTCTTCCGCCTATTCAGAATGGCTGAGAGATCATGTGACCTTAGTGGTGCTCTTTATAAAACAAACTTGGGATGTCATAAAAAAAGGAAGTTTTGATTAAGAAAACTTGTAAGGAGTTGTGTTTAACAAGAAAACTATAACTTTGGACTTAATAAGTCAATCTATAAAACAACTAAGATTCATGTGTGTGAAGTGCAATGTTTATTTGAACCCTTAGTTCTATGCCACCTACCCGAAATTGTGAAATACCTTGTTGATAGTGATGTGTCCTAATTTACGTAGTACTCCCTTGATTCATGGATGTATGTGCCTTTACTGTTGTATGAGTTTGGTTTGTCGTAACCTTGTTTGCCTCATATCTCGATGAGTGTGAGTTGTGGCCTTTAGGATTGGGTCTTATCTCTTATTTTTTTGAAAACAACCTCCTTGTGTGTTGATTTAGTCCTTGGTGGACATAGGTTATTGTAGCTTTTTAAGGAAAAAAACATATGCTAAGGATATGAGATAACTCTGAGTAAATCCTCTTTCTTCTTTTTCTTAAGTCACCTGTGTCGTTGTTTTCCTTTTTTTCATCGAAAAGGAAAGTGCAAGTTTTTTCTGTAAGTTTTTTTTATTTCGCTTTTGGTATGATGCACCTCTAGGACTGCAGTTGGACCCCCTCTCATTGCTTGTGTTATACTATCTAGCTCCCTTGAGTGACTCTTTTGTATTATGACTTATGCATGTGCTTTCTTATGGGTTTTTTTCGAGCTTGAGTAGGGTTCAAGATAAATAAATCCCTTCATGTTGTGTAGAAGTGAGTGGTGCCTATTATATTGATATGTTAATCTAAATGTAAATTCCTTCCAAATGTTTGACATTTCTAAAATCAGGTTAGTGTTGTGTGTTTATTCTTAAATGTAAAATTAAGTTTTATAATACTCCTAAAGGTCATGTTTTCCTTAGTATTTCCATGAAAATTTTATTTGTACCCTCTTGGGTGGTAGAAGTGCTTTCCATCAATAATTTTCTTGATGGTAATTGTGTTAGCTAACTTAAGTGTGACCTTCCTTATTGTTAAACCTCATCTTGTGTGATCTTACCAAAAAAGAATTTTGAGACCTTTGAGTAGACATGTTTTCTCGTATAAATTGTTGGCCTTGGTTGATATTTGTCTAGCCTTGTCTTAATAATGAACTTTGAAAGCATAACTTAACCTCAGTATAAGTCATAACTTGTGTTGTTGCAATATGTGGGATCCATGGGAGACTATATGGTCATTTCAATTTCACGAAATTCTCTCTGGTTATTTCCTTTTCTTGGTGGTTATGTTTGAGACTCTGTTGACCATTTAATTTTTTGATGCTTATATGATAGAACTTGGTTGACCGTGTATATTTACTCTATAGAATTCTATGTTTGTAACCTTACTTAAAGAAATTTTATGACTCATCCATTTTAATCTCTCATTGTTATTGGTAAACTGCATCGAAACCAAACTTGAGTTCTGCTAGACCCACATTTGTTGAAGGAAAGGAATTCCACAAAGTATGTGATTCTATTTCTTTTAATTTGTTTCCTAACTCTTTCTCCATGACTTCCAAGAGGAATTCAAATCTAAGAGGAGCGAGATGTAATCCCCACTTCTTTTCAACACTAAATGAAACATGATAATCTTTTCCGAATTGTTATAATCATCAACCTTGCTACTTTATTCCAATTAGCATACTGAATGAGATGTGTACGGGGCATCATGACTCCTTTATGTTTTGATCATTATTATTTTAAGTATATGTCATACTGTGAACCTTGATGGGCATTTAAGGATAAAACAATTACCTAGAATGTTTTCATTTTCATAATTTGATTGTGAAAGCATTACTCTTCAATATTGTTTTGTTCTGGATTTGGTTTATCTCTATGATGGGACACATAAACACTATTGTGATTTATTCACTAGTAGATGTTAATAGGATGAATGACATTTACACATTTTGATATGGGAATTGAGGGATAGACATTATTATAACCAAATTGATTAACTTGCAATGATAGACATTCAATATGGAAGAAAATGATGTGTTGTTCATATAAATATATGTTGATATTCTGAATCATTTTCGTATTGGATTTTTATTATGATGTTCAAAGTTATTTTTGTAGTTTAATTGATATTGGAGATTGGCAAAAATGTGAACGAGTGAAATCATTACTTCTAATCTAATGATCCAGTTGGTCTTTGATCTTAGTTGCAAACTGATGTATGAGTAGAATTAAATTTGTTGGAAATGGGAATGATTGTTAAATTACTTGGTCTTAGCTATATTAGTTATGATTGTTAACGTTTGAAATTGATAGTTAGATGCTAAGTATTTTATTACATCCATATCGTTAATATGGCCATGAGGCCAAAAAGGTATTGCATGTTTTTTGTAGGAAAACATGATAACGACAAACTACGAGGGGGATTGGAGACAAACCACATTGGAATTCTAGGTGAATTCAATAGGGGTCACCATGGCGACATGTATTTGCGTGTGTGTTTGAAATTATTGTTAGGGGGAAATTGTGACTAAGGGGTTATATTTTAATCTTTTATTTATTTTTCCTTTAATTGATGTTAGTATGTGATTTTAGTGATTTAATTCTATTGTAATTAATTAATTTGGAATTTGGGGTATGTATTTTACCCTTTATTATTAATGGGTTGTAGTGTCTTAATTAAAGACTAAATTAATTTTATCCTAAACTAATTAAATATGTGACCAAAGGAATTCATTTATTAGAGTGGATTTCTCTCGTATTTTGTGTTGTTAGTTGAGTGCTTGGGGATCTTGAGTGTTTTACACTCTACCCCTTCAATGGAAATTCAAATTTGACCTTAGAGGAAAATTTTGGAAGCTTATAGGACAAGTCAAACTTGTCCCGCACCTCTTAAATCATGTGCTATGCATAACCATACCTATGGGATGGGGTGATCCTGTAAAAATTGAGACCCCACGTGAGGTAGTTTGGGACGAAAAACTCAAAGTAAAATTTTGAGTGCTTATATCGATTTCTTTGTTCTTGTAATTAATTTTGTCCTAAAAGGACCTAAATGGATTTATTCTAATATGTATTGACCCATGCAAAAATTGACAAGCTACTAGAATAAATTCATAATGGGCTATCGGGAGGTTCATTGACTCAGAAAAGACAACTACCATAAAAAAGGCATGAGGGTCATTATATTACTGGCCTGGCTTGTTTAAATATTCCCATAAATGGGTAAGGAAATGTAAATAATGTGGGCACTAATTCCCATAGGAAACCAGAAGCTAGTCTCCACTTCCGTATTTCATCCAATGGCAAACATACCAAGCCTTATCGTTGTAAATGGGTTTTCCTTCTTTATTGTGATTGTTAATTTGAATATGATAGAAATGGTTGTGACATCCAGTGTTTTGTGTCATCGATGGAAGATTTTTGTTAACTTGCAACTGGATCTACCTTTCATTGCGATGTGATTGGAAGGCTCCGTTGGGTCATTAAAGGAAACCAATGAGAATTCTTCTCCTCATTGGAATTTCTTGGAGGTATCATGATGGAGATTTGGTTTACTCTTCACCCCTCATTTTGTTGCAAACAAATGAAGCTAGGTGGAGATCTTGTAGGTGATGTGAAAGTGGAACTAGTGAATGGTGCCATAAAAGAAATGGTTCCTTGTGATCTAAAAAATATATCAAATTATTACCCACTGCAAGGTGGAATGGTTTGGTCTAGTCTAGCAGATGTAGAATTGTAAGTCTGTAATCATTATTTGAGAACAAGTGGAAATGAAATAGTTGTAAAACTGGCACACTTAACTCACGAAACTGCTCTTATGGACATATAGGATTACTCCAAAAAGAGAAATATGGTGTAAAACTTCTCCATTCATGAAGTTGTATATGTGACAGTGAAGAAAATCTTACCTTTATCTGTTGGGAGTTATCCTCTCTGGAACTAGCACAATAGTTGGAATTTATGGAAAATGATCCTATAGACAGTGCGGTTTTGTTGATACAAATAAGGAATAGGATGGAAACATTGAAAACCAAGAATAGGAAGACTCTTCAAATGCATCAAGCTCAAACAAAGAAAACTTGTAATGTCAATGGAAAGAGCAGAATAAATTTGAAGTATATTATTAAGAGGGAATATTTGGTTCTTGTAGTAATGGGAAAATAACAGATACTGGCCAAGCCAGGAATGTATACAAATTTTGAATGCCCTTTGGAGTGGGACGAATACTTGAGCTGAACAAAGAGGAAAATTCATCTTGTGGTTTATCTAGACTATCATTGAAATAGAAACATTTCCTATCCTAGTCAATGTGATACTCCTAAAAATAGAGTGACTAAATGAAGGTAAATTTTACACCTTGTACAATTTAGTACATCTAAATTTCCCTTCCTCCAGAATGAATCTGTGTAACATTGTCTTTAGTAACTTTTGTTTCCCCTTAGAAAAATCTTGTTATGGTTTGATCGTTTTTGTTTTCTAAGGAAGTTTTCAAGTTTTTTACCTTATGCATCTTGGCAGGTCTCATAGATGACTACCTGCTTGTGCCTAATGGATTTCTTAGAGGCTATCAAGAACCGCCACTGCATTAGGTAGAGATTAAGCATTCCCTAGAGGTCACAAAAGTATGTTGAATTTTTCAAGTTTCCTTGACCACCATTTTCTTTCTTTTTCACGGAAGTACCTGTCATTCACAAAACAAATTCCTTTTTCTACCAAAGTGTCTACAATTTCAAACTTGTTATAACTAAAACTATAATCCCAAGTGTCAAATTTTCTAAGGATATTTCCAGATTTTGGGTTTCAATGGCAAATCTAATGGTTTTACATGAAAATAATTCTTCTTAAAACCTAGGAACCTGAAACACAAAGTGTTAAGTCTAGTGTATATTCTTGGAGATCGGGGGTTCCCCATATGCAGATTTGCAAATGCAAATTGCTTGAAATTAAGTTATGAAACCCAAAGGACCCAAACCTCCATATTGCATTTCAGGTTTCAGAACTCAATTGTAACTTTACAATGATAAATCTACAATCTAAACCAACTTATGAAAACTTGACCCCCACCTTGAAGAAAAGTCGTATTTCAAAGTTCTTCGGAATACAATTTGTAATTTTCATGAAAATTGCAATTCGACTTCTCTGAAACCTATACATTTTAACAAAGGAAGAAAGACTAAATGACCAGTTTCAGAATAAAGGAAACGTTTGTGACTACAGAATTACATAGTAATGTGTATGTCAACTTCTAAAACCTAGGAACCTAGTGGCCAAGATTGGTTTAATCAAAGGATTGAGGGCCGAGTTCTGACACCGAGTTGGTAGCATTATATTTTATAGATTTTAACACACACGTGTCAGGGTACGTGTAGATGAATCAATTTTCCCTTTTAATTACCTTAAGGTGCAAATGTTTTTCCTAGTCCCTAGTCAGTTTTCATCTGAATTTTTTGTACACGTGTGACATTAAAGCTATACAGGACCCTCAACTCACGATCTAAGTATAAGCCTTGACACATTTTTAAGGAAATTAATCATTGATTTTTTCTTCAACCCACCTAATCTTAATCAAGTAATATCTAGTGTTTTAATGGCATTTTCCTGACCGAAGGTCATTTAACTGATTTAGAGACAAATTAGAAATATTTATTTTCTTTTGGAATAGACCTGGGTGTTCTTGATCACAGTTAGTTTTTAGGGTTTATTTCCTTGTATTTTTTGTTTAATGTCCCCATTTTCCCTTTTTCTTCACTTGTTATGAATCTTGGTGAAGCTTAGGCTTCAAAATATCATTTTTTTCAAAATAAAAATACTACGGCAACTTTTCGGATCAGTCATTACCATTTCAATGTGTTTCTAGAGCGTCATTTTTACGGGAGTTGCAAAGTAGGCAGCAGACCCTCGATGGAGTTCAAGTCAAAGACCCTGGGTCATCATTGTAAAATAGACAATCCCAACCTTCTGCCCAATCCATTTCGGGCATCTGAGAGTTGCAAAGCATAGTATTCAAATAATAAGGTTGATTGGAATTGTGAGGCTTTCAAAACAAGTGTTTTGTCAAATTCCATCATTGACCAAATCGAAAGTTTAGAGATGTAAAACGATATTCTCACGAACTGCCTGGTGCATTTCAAGAACATGTTCATATCTATTTTTCAGATGATGTTTAACGAGTACTCACTTTTTCTTTAGTTGTCATAGACCCTGCAATAGAGTCCCTGTCAAAATATTCCTTCTTGAAATGATAACATTGTAATTCATGCGAGTCAAAGGGTAAAGGGAAAGTGAAGTAAATCTGTCCAAGGGGTCAGAAAGAGCAAAGTAGAAGTATTTTACGTCATACCTTGAAAATATTGGAAACACCAACTCTTGGCTTCACAGTCGACTTGCAAGAGATAGTTTGGGTTAGAATCAAAGCCTCATCTGCTTGGCAACTAAATCCCCGTATTTATGGTAAGTGGATATTATGCCTTGGATTTTGCTTTTGATCCAGCCTTGTCGTATGTAGTGTTCTAAGTTTGTAGCTCAAGGTAGCAATAGCACTATTAGTGATTCATGAAGGGATGCGAATTGATTGTGATGTTGAATCAATGTATGAGATAAATTATAATCGTAAATTAGATACCGACTATTTTATCAAGGACCAACATTTTCTTAGGTTGGACTTCCAGATGCTCTAGAGGCTCTATTAGCTTCATATCTCTCCCAGAATCTTCTCTCAAGAAATGACAATCTGAAAACTTAACTCACTTTCCTTGCATTGCTGATAGGTCCTGTATGTTACTTTGACTGCTGACCTAGAAAAGCCTAAGTCAATCAGTTGACTAGATTTCCAAAGAACATTGCCTCACTAATATCTTGCATATAGTTGAGCTAGTTCTACACTGATGGTTTTATCACATTCCGTCATATGAGGGTACACCCTAGGTGCCTAGGACTTCCCTCTTCAAAATATCTTTCAAGTTATGTATTGGTATATGGATATATTTCCACCTAGGTTCGTAAAGTGTGCCTAGGATCTCATGTGATGGGAAAAAACACATTAGTGATGTACATACAGTACTCTAGATTGCTAGAATTCAAAACTATAGTGCAGACTTGTTGGGAGTATGGATAGTTGTTATCTTGATTCTATTACATCCTGTTAGCAGATTTGTTGATTATGGAGCTAAATTACTCATGTTTTAGCATGTAAATAGAACTTGTTGGAAAGTTGACAGTAATCGGCATCGATTAGGATGTGACTGGAATTGGTCAGGGCAAGTTGGAACCAGCGATGGTTGGGGCAGATACCGGCATCGGTTACATCTGTGGGACGATGTTTTTAATTAACTCTCGGGATTTTATTTCTATTTTTAGTATTGGAATAGATTTAATGAATGTGATTGCATGGCTAAGTGCCCTAAATTCTTAAACAACTATTTAAAAGCATAAAGCTAGAGTTTAGAATGGAGAGGATTGATCATAATTACAAGATAATTATGTGAAAGAGTGAATTCTTGGTGAAGAAGGTCAAAAAGGCTTGAAGGAAGAAAGTACTGAACATCTGAGAAGTGTAGAAGATTGTAAATCTTTATTGTATATCTTGTCAAAGCTTTGGATAATAGATTGGCTTGTTTCTTGGTGGAAGTAGCCCACACTGGGTGAACCACATTAAATCTGGTGTTAATTTATGTCTCTTGTTTTGTATAATTCTTCTAGTAGAATATCCACTTGTTATTTGCATGTATGCTTAGATTTGATATATTGTCTGTACAACGGGTGTGCTAACCCCTAACAACTGGTATCAGAGCTTTGTTTGAGGGTTTTGTGTGTTGACAGATTTACTCACAGAGGGTTTTCTGATTGAGTGGGAGCTACAGCAATGAAAGAAGATAATAAATACAAGGTAGAGAAGTTTGACGGCCGAAATTATCAATTATGAAAGATGCAGATTGAGGATTATCTGTATCGGAGAGATTTGAACTTACCATTGGATGAGAAGTCTAGACCTACGAAGATGACTTATGAAGAATGGAAGATTCTTGACAGAAAGGATTTTGGGATCTATAAGATTGAGCCTGGTCAGCATCCATGGATTCCAATATTACAAAAGCGGCTTCTACGGTAGACTTATTGAAATCTCTTGCTAATTTATATGAAAAACCTAGTGCTTCAAATAAAGTTTATTTGATGAAGAAACTATTGTAGTTCTAAGATGCATGAAGGTGACTCAGCCCTCTAGTCATTTGAATGATTTCCAATCTATTGTAAATCAGTTAAAAATTGGTTTCAATACCATTTAATGATGAAGTAAAAGTATTTTTATTCTTATGTTCTTTGCCTGATAGTTGGGACAACTTGGTCATGGTTGTTAGTAATACAGCATCTGATAATAATATTTTGAAGTTTGATGATGTGGTTAGTATAATCTTGAATGAATAAATTTGCAGGAAAAGTACAGAGGAAACATCATCTGGAAATGCTTTGAATGTAGAAAGCATAGGTAGGCAGAAGGAGAGATCCAAGAGTAATAGTAATGGAAAATCAAAGTCGAATGGATAGTAGAATCTAAATCCAAAAGTAAGGGAATTACTTGTTGCAAATGTGGAAAGAAAGGACATGAAAAGAAAGATTGTTGGTCAAAAGAATAAAGAGAACCAACAACCAGACAAAGGTAAAGAGGTGAATCTTGTTGCATCAGAGGTAATGCAAGATGCTCTTATTCTTTCTTTAGATAGTAGAATTGAATCATGGGTTTTAGATTCAGGAGCTTCTTTCCATGCAACCCCTAATAAGGGTTATTTCAGAAATTATGTCCAAGGAAATTTTGAGCATATGTCTATTTGGGTGTATGATGAACCTTGCAGTATTACTGGTAAAGGGGAAGTTCATCTAAAATTGTAGAATGGAAATACATGGGTATTGAAATATGTGAGGCATGTGCTCAAGCCTCAGGAGGAATCTTATTTTTGTTAGGGAAACTACCTGTGAATTTGGTTGCATGGTTACTTTTATAGGAGACTCTTGGAAAGTCACCAAGGGTGATTTTGTTGTGTGACAAGAGGTAAGAAGGTAGGAATCATTGTATTTATCTACATGTATTACTGATTCCTTTTTTTCATTATCTACTTCAGATTCATATGCATGCATGTGTCATAATCGGTTGGGTCATATGAGTCAAAAAGGAATGCAGATCTTAAAGGCTAAGGGTAAGTTATCAGAATTGAAATATTTAGATCTTGATTTTTGTGAGCATTGTATCTTTGGAAAGAAAAAGAGAGTGAGATTTCTCAAAGTTGGGGCAACTAAGAAGGAGAAAAAAATTGGAGCTTGTACACTAAGATGTGTGGGGACCAGCTTAGGTAGCTTCTTCATGGAGGATCCTAGTATTATGTTACTTTCATTGATGATGTTACAAGAAAGGTATGGGTTTATTGTATTAAACGTAAATATTATGTTTTTGAATACTTTTAAAAGATGGAAAGCCCTTGTTGAGAATGAATCAAATTCTAAGTTAAAGAGCCTTAGATCTGAAAATGGTGGTGAATATTGTAGTAAGGCTTTCAATGATTATTGTTCAGTGAATGGAGATACGTAGAAGAAAGAACGATTCCAAAAACACCACAGGAGAATGGTGTTGTCAGAAAGAATGAACAGGACAATCATGGAACGTGCTAGAAGTATGATGATACATTCTAGATTTTTCCTTACATTTTTGGGCAGAAGCAGTTGATACAGTAGTTTATTTGATTAATCTATGGGCCTTCAAGTTCACTAAATGGAGGAATATCTAGATGAATCTTGGACCAGAAAAGAGGTAGATATTTCTTTTCTTAAAGTTTTTGGTTCAGAAGCTTTTGTGCATGTTGATAAGGAAAATAGAAAAAAAGTTGGATGCAAAATCCAAGAGATGCACTTTTATTGGTTATGGATCTAGTGATTTCGGATTTTTTTTTTGGGATTTAGACAATTCTAAAATTGTTAGGAGTCGTGATGTTGAATGGAATGAAAAGAGAATTTACAAAGATCAAATTTTAATACCCAAGGATGATAAAATAGAGAATTTTATTGATGAGAATGAACTCTCGGGTTTGAAAATAATACCTATAGAAATACACAATAACCGTGGTCGGTTAGGCCCTGACAGACATTGGTCAGATAGACCAGAAATTGTTACTGAGGAGGAACCAGTGAAGGTTAGAGGTGACCGGCAGTGGTCACTGTCAGAGCTTGACACAAATGATCAAGAAGCCCAGATTAAGCCTCCGGTACCCCAAACTCCTATGAGAAGGTCACAAAGGATAAGTAAACCTCTAGGAAAGATTTACACCTTCTCTATTTTATTTATTATTGACTGATAATGGTGAAATAGAAAGTATTTGAATAAGCAATGCAGGATAAGACTCATGTCCAGTGGGAGCATGGCATGGATGAGGAGATGGAATCCTTGGAATAGAACCAGACTTGGGATTTGGTTAAGTTGTCAACAGAGTAAGAGGACATTACAGAACAAGTGGGTTTATAAGATCAAGGAAGAAGAGGGTAGACAGAAAAGGTACAAGGAAAGGCTTGTAGTAAAGGGATTTGCACAAAAAGTAGGCATTGATTTTGGTGAAATATTTTCTCTTGTTGTTAAGATGACTTATATTCGTACTGTATTGAGTTTAGTTGTAGTAGGTTATTTGAATTTAGAGAAACTATATGTGAATACGGATTTCCTTCATGGTGATTTGGATGAAGAGATTTATATGCAGTAGTCGCTAGGTTACGAAGTCAAGGGTAAGGAGAAATTGGTGTGCAGGTTGAAAAAGAGTTTATATGGACTCAAGCAAGCTCCAAGGAAATGGTACATGAGGTTTGATAGTTTTATGCATGAGCATGGTTACTTGAGATGTGAATCTGACCATTGTGTTTATTTAAAGAAACTTGGAAATAGGAGCTATATTATTTTGTTACTTTACGTGGATGATATGCTTATTGCAGTATCTAATATGCAAGACATTGGTGAGCTTAAGAGAAAGCTAGCTCACACATTTGCAATGAAGGATTTAGGAGCTATAAAGAAAATTCTTGGCATGCAAATACACAGAGATAGGAAAATAAAGAAATTGTATTTGTCTCAAGAAGCTTATATTAATAAAGTGTTGGAAAGGTTTAATATGAAAATTCAAAACCTATTGGTACACCTATGGCTAGACACTTAAAACTAAGCAAATATCAGTGTCCTACATCACAAGAGGAGGTTGATTACATGATGCATGTTCCCTATGCTTCAGCAGTAGGAAGTCTTATGTATGCTATGGTTTGTACTAGACCAGACATTGCACAAGCAATGGGAGTTGTGAGTATATTTATGGCTAATCCAGGTAAAGAGCATTGGAAAGCAGTACAATGAATACTCAGGTATTTGAAAGGGACATCTAACATGCAATTATGCTATGGAGGTTTAGATATTTCATTACGTGGCTATGTTGATTCGGATATGGCTAGAGATCTGGATGGTAGGAGGAGTAGTACTGGATATATTTTCACAGTAGGTGGAACGACAGTTAGCTAAATTTTGAGATTACAAAAGGTTGTGGCTTTGTCTACTATAGAGGTAGAGTATGTTGTAGCTACAGAGGCTAGCAAGGAGATGATATGGATGAGTAGGTTCATGGAGGAGTTGGGAAAGGAGCAAGATGCTTGTAAGTTGTTCAGTGACAGTCAGAGTGCAATCCATTTGGAAAAGAACTCAGCATTTCATTCCAAAACAAAAAAAATTCAGTTGAGGTATCACTTCATATGACAAGTATTGGAGGATGGACAGTTGAATCTAGAAAAGATTCATACAAGTAAGAACCCTGCGGATATGCTAACTAAGTTGTTAGCAAAGGAGAAGTTGGAGCTACACTCCACTTCTGTTGGTCTTCAAGTTTGAGGCTTGAGGAGGAAGAAACAAAGCCAAGGAGGAACCAAGAATGGTGTTGTATAGGTACAGTGTGCAGTAGTTAATCTCCAAGTGGAATATTATTGAGTATGGAGCTAAATTACTCATGTTTTAGCATGCAAATTGAACTTTCTAGAAAGTGACAGTAACCGGAATCGGTTAGGATGTGACCAGCATCGGTCAGGGTAAGTTGGAACTGGCGATGGCTAGGAATAATTGACGTCGGTTACCTGTGTAATGAGCTTTTAATTAATTTTCGGGTTTTTTATATATTTTTTTGCATAATAGTAGATTTAATGAATGTAATTACATGGTTAAGTGCCCTAAAGTCTTAAATGAATATTTAAAGCATAACGCTAGGGTTTTGAGGAAAGGATTGATCATAATTACAAGATAATTGTAAAAGAGAGAATTCTTGGTAAAGAAGGTTAAAAATCTTGTGGAAGAAAGTATCGAACATCTGAGAGGTGTGGAAGATTGTAAATATTCATTGTATATCTTGTAAAATATTTGGATAATAGATTAGCTTGTTTCTCGGTGGACGTAGCCCACACTCGGTGAACCATGTTAAATTTGGTGTTGATTTATGTCTCTTGTGTTGTATAATTATTCTGGTAGAATATCTGCTTTTATTTGCATGTATGCTTAGATCTGATATATTGTATGTACAACCGGTGTGCTAACCCCAACAAGCTTTCCTTCTCATCAGAGTAGATGTGTTTGGTTACGAGCTTATGGTTTGTGTGAGGTCGGATTGACTCTTGGTTGAATCTATATTCTAGTGGATAAGTGTTTGTTTTGTAGTGATTTTCCATAATGGCATGCTAAGTTTTATCATGGTTTCCTTGTTTCTTTATGGAAATTATTAACTTGTGGATTGTATGTATATTGGTAACCATGGTTAAATTTAAGCCCATTCAGGCAGTGTGTTTAATTAAGTGTTCTTGTCTTGATCCCATTAACCTATGAATAAGGTTACCCTTGTCTTAACCCTTTAGATTGTTATCAATAAAACCTATATGACTTATTAATATTTGGATTACGTGGAGACACTTATGAATGTTGTTCGGTCTTCTTTGAACCTTGCTGTTAGAGATGTTAGTTTGGGATATTTTTTTTTTTATCTCGGTGGTTCTTATCTTGTGCTTCTTCTATTAAAGCTATAGCACTTGGTCATAGAGTCCATGTTTGGATAGATTATTTGATTATTCTCTTGTATTTGATGTTTTCTAATGGAATGTGGTTTCATCAGAGTAAAATTTTGCTTAGTCATATTGTTGTTTGGCTGGTGGTATCTTGCGGAAATATGGGTGTTGATTTGAAAATTTTCCTTGTCTTACCATGCAAGTAAAATATTAGAGCCTAAACAAGAAACATTGTTAAACCTCATAAATTCGTAAAAGTAAATATGCCTCTTTAATGAGTATTCCTTGTAACTTCATTTGAAATTTGTAGAGACCCACTAGAAACATTTAATGATGCTTGTAATTATTTATTAAACCCTTGAAATATTGGTGTGGTTCATGTGGAATGATATATTCCTAGTTCTTATGAAATTAATGATGTGTTGTTATGTTGAATGCCTCTTGTTCCTATAGAATTAAAAATGTGATGTGTTGAGTCATCTCTCTCTCCCATGAAAGTAATAATGTGATTTGGTTGCCTCTTTCAACTCATTAAAATCTATTCAGTAAAATGATTAATTGTTCATAATGAGACCCTAATTGAGGAACCTGGATTTTAAGACAAAAATTAAATAGATAAAATACAAAATTAGGAAAAAGGAAATGTTTTCTTGTTATAATCTTGGTAGATTAATAAAAGAAATAAAATTATGGAAAGAAAACAGAAAGGAACATTTTCTCATTTTACCTTTCTTAGAAGTAAAATAAATGTTCTTTCCACCTATTCAGAAATGTTAGAGATCATGCCACCTTAGTGGTGTTGTTTATAACACAAACTTGTGGTGTCATAATAAAAGAAAGTTTTAATGAAGAAAAATTGTAAGGATTTTGTTTAACAAGAAAACTATAACTTTTGACTTAATAAGTCAATTTATAAAACAACTAAGATTTATGTATTGAGTATAGTTGAACCTTTATTTCTGTCGCTTACCCAAAATTGTGAAACACCTTGTAGATAGTGATGTGTTCTAATTGCATAGTACTCCCTTGATTCATAGATGTATGCACATTTCCCTTGAAGGAGTTTTTTTCTTTGTACCGTTATTACGTTTTAGCTCGATGAGAGTGAGTTATGGCCTTTAGGATTGGGTCCTACATTTTATTTTTAATAAAACAACCTCCTTGTGTGTTGATTTAGTCCTTGGGGACAAATGTCATTGTAATTTCTTTTTTGTTGAAAACATATATTAAGGATATGAGATAACTTTGGGAAATCCTCTCTCTTCTTTTGCTTAAGTCACCTTGTGGTTGTTTCCCTTTTTCCGTTGGGAAGGGAGGTGAAAGTTGTTTCTGTAAGGTTTTTATTCACTTTTGGTATGTGTTAGTGCAAAATCATAGCACCCCCCAAATGAGTCTTCATATCCAATTTTCTAAGGCAGATTAATTTGGTGCAATTCGCATAACATTGAGATTTCCCAAAAGTGTGGGAATTTGAAAATGGGAAAACTCACCATAGAAGGTTGGTTCCTCTTCCTAAACTACCTGCCACAAGCTATTCTAGTGTAGGAAAGATGATCTAATCCTAGTCTAACTATCTAAGGAGACATGGAGAGAAAGAAAACAAGAAAAAATAGAGCCTACACTAAAATGGTGAAACAATAGAGAAGGAAAATTTCTTATCATCTAACCAAACTGCCATGAAACGAATGGAAGTGAGCAATAGAGAGGATGAAAAACTGCATCATAGGCCAAATATAATATTCACATAGAAAACGTTTCAAACCCAAACAAATACTACTCCCAGATCTACAAATGAACATCCAAAACATGCACAGGTACCCTACAATGAAGAGAGGCAAGGAGAAACAACAAAAAGAGTAAAGGATGGAAAAATGCATGACAAAACATTTTTTTTTTTAATTTAGAAGTTTGCACAGAACATCATTCATGAGCAAGACGCAAAACAAAATTTACAGAGCAGAGGAGGAGGCTTAGACTTTGAATTCTACCCTAAGGAAGAAAGAGAGGGGGGGGCAGAGGCAGAAATATGACCAAAAAATAACCTAATATGCCCCTCCTTTACAATACATATGAAGAATAAGAGAGATAGGAGGGGAGAATAGGAGAGAGAGGAGGGAAAAAATAGAATCCTGTTTCAACCACCTCAAGAAACACATTGAATCCTTATTTTAAAGATCAACCACTATCAATCAATTTCCCTCAAATCTACCCCAAATTTGACATGTCTAGTTCCCCGGTGGATCGAATCAAATCAGATCTGGTAGTTGGAGAAATCAGGGTCTATGTTAATGGCCTGGGAGATATTTTCCCATTTTCACCCTCCAAGGCCTACAAAAACTGATATTTTATGTTCTCAAGGCATAGAAAGCATTGGGAGGTTTCCAAAAGTGTTCTCCTGCCAAAATATGAGTTCTTAGTAAAAAGATATGGTTGTTTGAAATTTAGGTCAGGTCTGTACAAAATAGCGGGGAAAACCAGTTCGAAAATAGACCCCTTTTATATATTGGAAACATGGAGGGCTAGCCCATGTCTTAGGGTTGCCTTTGTATTTTGCTTTTGGAGTGGTGTGGGGGCTGACATGTGGCTTCTTCCGGGAACTATTCAGTTTCCTTACATTTTTGGCTAAGTCCTTTGCTCGGTAGAGTCATATACCTTGACTTGGGACATGTGGCAACCTAACACTCGTTTGAGCTTCCCTTTTTGGATTCAAATTTGAATATGTGTCGTTGCCAAAATATTGCTCTCTCCACTACCTCCTCTATACTAATTCAATTTTGGGGTCCGTCCTAAACTATTTCGGATCCCCGAAGACTTTGAATCCTTCACCTTTTCTTCTCTTTCTTGCTCATGGCCTCTATGAAACTAGCTCCTCCTTATCTAACCTTGCTATTCCATTTCCGATCATGCCTGTAATCTGTTTAATGGATATTAAGGCACAAATTCACTCGACATAGCCATTTCTTATTTTCCTTGCTACATAGGGTCATTTAATATTTCGCATGCCACGCCACTTCATTATAGAGTCCCTTTGTAATCTGTTTTGCCATCATGGAATGTGAGCTCATGGTTTTGAGTTGTGTCCTTCAAAATTTCCTTATGTGCAGGAGTTTTCTTTACGAATTTTTTTTAGGGTTGAATTTGGGATAACAATTTGGTTACTCACAGGGACATCTTCCTACTAAATGAAGAGACCAGTAGCCTGGAAACTTCCATTAGGCATGGAGTCACAATTAATGGCATGGTACTAAACCTTTCTTAAAAATGCACTCCCCAAATACCTACACTTTCTATGTTCTTCCTTTGTTTCATTTTTTACAACTATCAACAGCTACAGACAACTATGGATCTTTCTACCATGAATATTGAAGAGCTTGGCCTTGTTCTATCCAGAGAATGGATTGTTAAAATGTTTACTTGGGGCACATTGACCTTTGCAATGACATAACCTTGGAGGAAAAAAATGCAACAACAATGCCATGTACAAAGAATGAAATCATACATGCCTCGAATGAGACATGCACAGTGTGCACAAGAAATTTTTATGCTGAAAACAAAATCTACTCCTACTCCTATAAAAACCAGAAAGAAAGAAAAGCTTAAACAAACCCAGCCATAGGAAGGTAGATATAGCTTCCCTTTCTCAATATGGGCATCCATGCGAATGATTTGACACTGAATATGGCTACCAGTATGACTGAAAAACTGACTTTAAGCATGTCTTCCACCCAAATCATCAAGGTATCTATATTAATGAAAAATACCTCCTCAAGTTGATTGGCATTGGAATCCTCGAGGTGTTGATGATGACCCTTGGTAATTTAATGCTCATCCTCATTCCCTAATGTAGGCATGACTCGTTTTGGCTTCTCTCTTGGATCCAATGAAGCTAAATATCTTATTGGGGATGGTCTGATCCTTTAGATGTGCCCTTTTCTCTTAAATTTAACTCCAAGAATGCAGTCTTTTTGTGGACCTTCTTGGATGGATGGTGTGATAGGGATGGTGACATCCTCCTACCTTTTCTCTTCCTTCTTCAGTGATGAACATGGAAGACTCATATCTTCCAACCTTGTTTCGAGAGGGCTGTTATGAAGTGTAGGATGTTGTTTTTGAATGTTCTCCTCCATGGCAGTAGGCTCATGTTCTTGGAATGTGGGAGATGGAGGAGAAAATGATGTGATCTCCATGGGATCCTCTCCACCAAAGCAATCCTCCAAGTCAGAAAGATAATCTTTCTCCTTATTTTCCTGTTGCATGTGCTCAACCTCCTCCATGGTGTCTTCCACATTTGAAAATTGCTCACCATGGCTTCCCTCTTCCTCAAACATGAAGTTTGAAAGATAAAACTCTTCTTTAACATCAGAGCTTGAAGGGGAGGAAGTGGGAGGAAGAACCAAAGGTTCTTCTATGTCCTTCTCCACACTTGGAGCATTTGAAACTATATGGTCCTCCTCTACTAAAAACTCAGCCACAACCACCACTGGTTCTTCAACCTTGACCTTCACTATTGGCTTGAGCATCAAGGGGATCTTTGTAAACCCAAATTTGGCAGCCCAAATCTTCAAATTGTCTTTCATTTCTTCTTTGTTGGGCTCCACTTCTTGTTTTCCTTGAATGTATTCTTGATTATATTTCCAACATGGGCTTGGGAAAGTAAGAGGAGTGAAAGGTTAGGGGTTCAACCATCTTTACAATTTCTTGTGGTGGGGAGGGAGGTGGAACTTCTTGTTTATTTGGAGGGGATGACTTCTTGGAAGGGAAAAGGGCGTAAGAACTGAGATGAGGTTTGATGATCAGGATATGGAGAAGGGAAATCAAAACTTGCGGCATTAAGTGAGGAGCTTGACTCAGGATATTGCTGAAATGATAAAGATTGAGGAAGAGAAAATGAAGAGCTAGGAGGTGGTGGATTTACCTATTAACAAGGTTGTCTTGTGTCCAGCTCATAGGCCTCAATCTCCTCAATCCATTGTGTAAGTTGGAGCATCATTTCAATAATTAATTATAGCTTCTCCTGAGGGTTGTAATGTCTTGGAAAAGGGCCTTCCCATGGACAAGGTTCCCTGCAACCAATATTGAATGCCTTCATTTGTGCTATGCCACTTAACTGAACCATGCCAGCCTCCATTTTTTGAATTTTCTCCAATAAACCAACATTCTCCACATATTTGTCACCGTTGTATGCATCTCCTTGTTCTTGATAAGCTCCATGGAAAAACTAACTTGAACCATGCTCATATGGGTAAGCATAATAATCCTGGATCTGATTATAATGTTGATTTGGAGGAGTTTGGAAATGTGTTGGAGGTGAACTACATTGCTATAAGTGTGATTTCCATGAACGGAATGAAGTCATGATTGCACAAATTCATGGAATGGGAGAAACTGAAAGATATGGAAGAATAAAAACGGATGAAAATGAGTGGAAATCGATGGAAAAGGTCCGAAACTTAGAGAATGGGTTTTTGACCAGATGGAGTCACCAGATGTGCTTGCATGTGCCTCAAAAGGTAGAATTCCACCAAGAACACACCAAATTTTTGAAATAAAGTGAAGACACCTATCCCACCGGGGTGTGCCAAATATGTTAGAGAAAAATCACATCACCCTCAAATGAGTGGTTAGATCAGCTTTTCTAAGGTAAATTAATTTTTTGTGATTCACATAATATTGAGATTTCTCAAAAGTGTGGGACTTTGCCAATGGGAAAGCTCTATAGAGAAGGTTGTTTCCTCTTCCTAAACTACCTACCACAAGCTATTCTAGTATAGGAAAGCTAATATAATCCTACTCTAACTATACAAGGAGATAGGGAGAGAAAGAAAAAAATAAAAAACCAAGCCTACACTAAAATGGTGAGACACCAGAGAAGGAAAATTGTTGATCATCTAACCAAACTACCATGAAAAAAAGGGAGGTGAGCAATGGAGAGGATGAACAACTGCATCAGAGGAAAATATCATATTCACATAGAAAACATTTCAAACCCAAACAAACACAGCTCTCAGATCTACAAACAAACATCAAAAACATGCACAGGTACCGTACAATGAAGAGAGGCAAGGAGAAACAATGAAAATAGCAAAGGATGGAAAAATGCAACACAAAACATGTTTTTTATTGGTTCAAAATTTTGAACAGAACATCATTAACGAGAAAGAGGTAAAATTCCATTTACAGAGTAGGGGAGGAGGCTTAGAATCCACATTCTACCCAAAGGAAGAAAGAGAGAGGGGGGCAGAGGAGGAAAGATGACCCAAAACTAACTAAATATGCCCCTCCTTTACAAAATATATGAAGAATAATAGAGATAGGAGGGGATAATAGGAGAGAGAGGAGGGAAAAAATTGAATCCTGTTTCAACCACCTTGAGACACGCGTTGAATCATGTCTTGAAATATCAACCACTATCAATTGATGCCCCTCAAATCTGCCCCAAATTTTTCATGTCTGATTTCTCGATGGATCGAATCGAATTAGATATGGTATATGGAGAAATCAGGATCTGTGCAAATGGCCTAGGAGACATTTTCCCACTTTTCACCTACAAACAGCTAAAAAAATGATATTTTATGTTCTCAAGGCATATAGGTCGTTGATACATTTCCAAAAAAGTCTTCTCCCACCCAAATATGAGGTCTCATTCAAAATATGCAGCCATTTGAAATTTGGGTCGGGTCCATTCAAAATAGCAGGAAAAATAGTTCAAAAAAGAGCCCCTTTTTTATACTAGATAGGTGGAGGGCTAGCACATCTTTGAGGCGGCCTCTGCATTTTTATTTTAGAGTGGAACGGGGATGAAATGTGTCTTCTTCCATGACCTACTCAGTTTCCTTCCGTTTTTGGCTAAGTCCTGTTATCGAAAATTCACCCCTCAAGGTAATTTTGATAACATGCATCAAGTTATTCAGTCTCAAGCAAGCAGATTGATTCAAGGCCCAAAATCATGTTTTTCGCGGTCCCCTCAGCTTTTTTCTAAGTCTCCCATCCAAGAAGAAATCCCAACGAGTTAGAAAAAATTGAAAAAATGCAAAAATAAGGTTGCAGGAGTGTTTTGAGGCATTTCGGGTCTGAAAGGTTCGGTTTGTACTGAGGTTCGTTGTACCAAGCTTGGGGCCGAAAAAATGAAGAAAATTGGCTAAGTCGTACATTTTTGTCCCAGGCGGTCCGTGGGACAGTTGGGACGTCGGGACGCGAGGGACACGAAAAGCTGAAACAGCTGAAAGTGGAGAAAGTGGAAAAAATCGTCAAGTTTTTGTTTTGCACAGTTTTAGGACAGCCAGGAAAAAAGTACGCGTGGGACGCGAATCAGTCGATTTGCCGACAGACAGTCCATTTCGGGCGGTTCGGAGATATTTGTCCCAGGCAGTCTGGGACAGTTGGGACAAAAGTACGCGGAGGACGCAAACTAGCCGATTTGGCCGAAACAGGAGACTTTCATCTGAGACAGTTTGGGACATCCAGGACAAAAGTATGCGAGGGACGCGAAAGCCGAAGTGGCCGAAGGCAAAGAAGAAAAGTCAACGTTCGACCCATGAAACTTCAAACGTCCATAACTTTTGACTCCGAGCTCCGATTTTCACAAAATTGGACCTTCTGGAACGAGCACGACGTCCTCTACGCCAAAAAAACTAGATTTCTTATTTTTAATGAGGGTAGATATATTTAATTAAAAGAAACATATTCGTCTCTAGTCAGTTAATGCTCATTCCCGTCAAATGACAGAAAACGCCTGCCAACCCCAAAATTGCTGCCTGCACTCAGAACACCATAACTTTTGCATTTCTCAACGAAATCGCACAAAATTGGTACCGTTGGAATCGTGGCTCCAAGCCTGATGCACAGTAATAAATAAATTCCATATTTGACAGGATATTGATCAAGATTTGACAGGACGTGGCTGGGTTCATAACTGTGTTTTATTTGGTGGTTGGGAGTGCAATTAAGAGGCATGGTCATCATTCTTTCTCTTCTGCAGCACCTGGGACAGTATGGGGATCCTTTTGCAAGTAATATATAATCATTTTACTCCATTTAACCCTCTTACAAGTGGTTGAAGGCTAGATTTCGGGATTTCCATTTTCCCTTCTCTTTCTCTTCTCATTTTTTCTATAAATTGGAGTGTTGGGCTCATTATAAGGAGAGGTAGTTTTTTGTAGTAGAGCTCTGCCAAAATTACTTTGTGAAGATGATGTGTTACAGGCCCTTGTTTTGGACTCCTTGCATGGTGATCCAGGCCCTTATCTTGTAATAGATTGAACTGTGCATATCATGAAGCAATAAACTATAAGTTTGTGGATATATCTTCCCCTGTTGTGTTTTCTTGCATTCTTCTTGCCCCTTCAACCTTGATTACAAGAATATTGTGTCTATTATTATGTTCATGCAGGGATCCATTATCATTGTGTATGTTTGAAATATTGTTTTGAATGCATTTTTCTAGATTATGGAGGACTCTCATCACCTCTTCTAGTGTGCACTTTGCTTATATATTTCACGCATTTGAAGACTACTCTCACACCCTCCTTTTCTGGTGTATCACCGCTTTAGTGTAGGCTTTCATTTCATGATTTCTCTCTCCCTGGTCTCTTGGAAATTTAGATTAGAATAGTTAGTTTCCCTTGCATTAAAGTAGATTGTGGCAGGTGGTTTAGGAGCAAGAACGAGCTTTCTCTGGAGGTCTATCTCAAGTAGCAAGTCCCACAAATTGGAGATATTACCCATGTTATCCAATAACACCGTGAGTTCAAATATATGTGCTTGTATAAACCATAGAAGGGTGCTGTGATTTGGTGATAACAAGTCCTTTTGTCGAAAGAGTCATATACCTTAACCAGGGACACGTGGTGACCTGGCGCTCATTTCAGATTTCCTTTATGGATTAAAATTTGAAGAAGTTCCATGTAGACACATGGCTCTCTTCACTTCCTTCTTCGTACTTAGTCAATTTTGGGGTTTGTCATAAACTATTTCGGAGCCTCGAAGACTTTGAATCCTTCACCATTTCTACCCTTTCTTACTCCTGGCCTCTCTGACACTGGCGCCTCCTTCTCTGACCCTTCTATTCCATTTCTGATCCCACCTGTAATTTTTTTAATGGATATTAAGGTACAAATTCACTTGACATAGCCGTTTCTTCTTTTCCTTGCTACATAGGGTCGTTTAATATTTTGCTAGCCCCCTAATCCATTATAGAGTCCCTTTGCAAACTTGTTTGTCATCCTAGAATGTGAGCTCGTGGGTCTGAGTTGTTTCGTTCATAATTTCCTTATGTGCAGGACTTTAGTTGACTAAATTTGTTGGGGGTTGAATTTGGGATAATAGTATGATGCTCTTCTGGTCTACAGTTAGACCCCCTCTCATTACTTGTGTTCTTCTCTCTAGCTCCCTTGAGTGATCTTTGGTGTTATGACTTATGCATGTGCTCTCTTATGGCTATTTTGAACTTGAGCAGGGTTTAAGATAAATAAATCCCTTTGTGTTATGTAGAGTGAGTGGTACCTATTGTATTGATATATTAGTCCTAGTATAAATTCCTTCTAAATGTTTGACATTTCTAAATCAGGTTAGTGTTATGTTTTCATTCTTGAATGTAAAATCAAGTTGTATACAAACTTAAGGTCATGTTTCCTTAGTATTTGCATGAAAAATTTATTGTACCCTCTTGGGTTATACAAGTTCTTTCCATGAATATTCTTCTTCATGGTAAATGGGTTGGCTAACTTAACTGTCCTTCCTTGTTGTTAAACATCATCTTGTGTGATCTCAAAATTGTGAGACCTTTGAGTAGATATGTTTTCTCATATAAATTGATAGTCGTGGTTGATATTTTTTAGCCTTGTCTTAATAAAAAACTTTGAAAGCACAACTTAACCTCATTGTAAGCCTTAACTTGTGTTATTGCAGTATGTGGGATCCATGGGAGATTATATGGTCATTTCGAGTTCATGAAATTCTCTCAGTCCTTCCTTTTCATGGTGGTTATCTTTAAGGCTCCTTGACCATTTCATGTTTTGATGCTTTATTTTTTGAACTTGGTTGACCACGTATGTTTACTCTATAGAATTATATGTTTGCAACCTTACTTAATGAAATTTTAGGACTCATTCCTTTCAATCTCCCTTCTTCTTGTTAAATTGCATCGAACCAAACTTGAGTTCTGTAGACCCACACTTGTTGAAGAAAAGGAATTCCAGAAAGGATGTGATTCTATTTCTTTTTCTTTTTTTGGTAACACTTTCTCTGTGACTTCTGGGAGGAATTCAAATCTAAGAGGAGGGGGATGTAATGCCCACTTCTCTTCAACACTAAATGAAACATGATTATATTTTCCAAATTGTTATAATCGTAAACCTTGCTGATTTATTCTTATTAGCGTACTACTAAGTTGTGTGGGGCATCACGACTCCATTGTGTTTTGATTATTATTATTTTAACTATATGTCATACTATGGACCCTGATGGGTATTTATGGATTAAAAAATTATCTAGAATGGTTGCATTGTCATAATGGTAAGGTGATATCATTACTATTCGAGATTGTTTTGTTGGAATTGGTTTATCTCTAGGACTGGACACATAGAAACTATTGTGCTTTATAACCAGTATATGTTAATAGGAAAATGACAATTACACATTGTGTTAGGAAAATTGAAGGATAGACATTATTGTAACCAACCTGATTAACTTGCGATAGAAATTCAGTATGGAAGAAAATGATGTGTTGCTACATAAATATATGTTGATATTCAAATAATTTTCGTATTGGATTTTTATTATGATGTTTGAAGTTATTTTTGTAATTAAATTGATATTACAGATTGGTGAAATTATGAATGAGTGAATGTATTACTCTAATCTAATGATCCAATTGCTATTTGATCTTAGTTGCAAACTGATGTATGAGTAGAATCGAAATGTTAAAATTGGAATAATTGTTAAATTACTAGGTCTTAGCAATAGTAGTTATAATTTTTAATGTTTGAAATTGATAGTTAGACGTAAGTGTTTTAATACTTCGACATCATTAATATGGTCATGATGCCAGAGGGGTATTGTTTGTTTTACAGGAAAACATATCACGAAAAACTACGGTGGGATTTGAGACCAACCACATTGGATTTATAAGTGAATTCAAACAGGGTCACCATGGAAACATGTATTTGTGTGTCTGTTTGAATTATTGTTAGTGGGAAATTGTGACCAAGGGGTTATGTGTTATCTTTTATTTATTTTTCCTTTAATTGATGTTAGTATGTGATTTTAGTGATGTAATTATTTGTATTATTAATTTGAATTGGGGTATGTATTTTACCCTTTATTATTAATGGGTTGTAGTGTCTTAATTAAAGATAAATTAATCTTTTCCTAAACTAATTATAGATGTGACCAAAGGAATTTATTTATTACACTATATTTCTCCTGGATTTTGTGTTGGAAGTTGAGTGCTTACGGATCTTGACTATTGTACACTCTACCCCTTCATGGAAATTTCAATTTGGCCTTAGAGGAAAATTTTGGAAACTTATGGGACAAGTAAAACTTGTCCCACACCTCTTAAATTACTATGCTAAACCTATCTATGGGTTCGGGGGTCAAAATTAGACCCCATTAAGTGTTTTGGGAAGACAATCTGGTAAAATGTTGAGTGCACTTTTTTCTTGTAATTAATTTTGTCCTTAGGAGGTGTGGGCTTGGTTTGTGTGTTCAAGTAATATGTCATTTCTTCACCCACTTATTAATTATTCTTTGGATTTTGAAATTGGAATTTTGAGGTGGAGTTGGGGATGAGTGATGTGACATCCTAAATGGAGACACATCACCCTCCTCTCTCCCTTTTCTATTTAATAAAGTTATTTTTCTTGATTGGGGGTTACTTCATTATTTTGTGCTCTTGCATTTTTTGTGAGTTAGAGGATTGTTGGGAGTCCTTGTGAATTGTTGGATCTCGTGGGTGCTTGCTTTGTTTTTAGGATCTTGGAGAGTTACTCTTGGAACAAGCTCTAATATGGAAAGGTAGGAGATTTACCTTGCTTATGTTATGCTTTATTTTGTGTTTATGTGTTTGTGTTGAGTATTGTTTTCTTTAGAATGCTTGTTGGGTGTGGGTAGATTGCTTGAGTTTTGAGTAGGAGGAGACTATGGGGAGATTTCATAAAGGGAGGCATAAGGTTTTACTTTTTTTTTGGAGGGAGTTTGGGTTGGGTTCCCCACCTTATACAACAAATGCTTGCATTTATTTCTTGTTTCTTTTATGAGGGAGGAATAAGAGATTGAGGGAGGCATACGACTATGTAGGAGGTATAAGGGTTACTTTTGGGAGGCATACAAGTATGTAAGGGATTTGAGATATGCATTGGAGGCTTTAAGGTGGGAAACCATTCCCATTGGGAGGTATAAGTGGCCTCCACATAGGTCTTTTTCCTTTGGCTTCCATTTTAAGCCTTATTTTTGTTTTTTGGTTTTCCTTCTTTCTTGTGTTGTTGCTAATTTGAATGTGGATGAAATGGTTGTGAAATATTTGTTTGTGTTGTGGAATATTTTCATTTCCATGGTTAGATCCACCTTTGATTGTAATGTGGTTAGGGTTTGAGGTCCAATGAGGAGGATGGCTTCTTCTCCTCATTGGAATTATTGGTTGGGTGGAGAGTGTTGCCTAGATCCCCTTTTTTTGTTGTGATGAAATGAAGCTTGGTGGAGATCTTGTTGGTTATGTGAGAGTGGAACTATGTTAGTGTCTAAAATAAATCCTTCCTTGTGATTAAGCCCTCTTAATATTCCCACTCATGGCATAAGTTTGGAATATTGTATTTTGTTTAAAGGATATGTAGCTTTGTATGTTGTAACATTCTTTGAAAAGTTCGTCAAAAATTTGTAAAACTCCCTTCTCATTAAATTATTGTATAGAAAGAAAAAAATCAAAATGAGAAATATGGTGTAAAAGTTTAGTTAAAATATGTATTGTGAGAAAGGAAATTTACATTCATTGTTGTAGTTGTTTTATTGAACATGTTAAAGAAGAAATATAGAAGTTGTAGATACAAATAATGTATGCATGGAAAATTTGAATGTAGAATAAAGTGTTATAGCTATTTTTAACATATAACTTGTAATGTAAATGGAAAGAGATAATAAATCTGAAGTATATTATTATGTTGGAATATTACATTATTGTAGTGAGGAAAAATAATAACACTAAAATAGATTTATATATTTTTACTCTTGGAATTGTAAGAATAATTTGATGAACAAAACAAAAATTATCTTGTAGTTGTTTTTGTTATAATTGAAATAGAAAACACTTTAAAATGAGTAATTTTAACAATAAAATGAATAAATGAAGCTGATTCTTACAATTGGACTTTTTAGGCATATAAAATTTAGCTCAAAATGAATCTTAGAACACTTTAGTAACTTTTTTTTTTGAAAAATCTTAGGCTTGATGGTTCTATTCCTAAGGAACAGGACCGCCTCCTGTGCAAAGAGGTGGTCTCGTAATTGCCGCTAAGGTACGGCAACGGTCTCAGAATCACAGCTCCATTAGGTGGTGGTTCATAGTTTGTCACCCAGGACCGCCAACCTGCTCTGGATGGCATTCCTATCACTTACAATAGAAATTTCTAGTTCCGCGTCTATGCAATTTTTAACTTGTTATAACTAAAACTATAAGCTTTTAAATTTACTAAGGACACCTCCAGTAATCAAACCATGGAAAATCACATGGTTTTAAGCAATATAATTTTCAAAGTGGAAAAATAAAATGCTAAATCTTATTTATATTAATGGAGGAAGGGTTTTCCCAAAATGGAGAACCCCAAATACAAATGGCTTGAAATAAAACCAGTTTGGAAAGGAAAAACTTCTTCAATCCTTGAATGAAAGAACTACAATGATAAATCTACAATCTAAACAAATCTAAGATTGTTCATCTTGAAGAAAATCCTCCATAGTTCTTCCTCTCTTACTTCCATGGCTTCCTTCTCTCCAACCTATAATTTTAACAAAAGAAAATAGACTAAATGAGAAGTTTAGAATAAAGTAAAGTTTTTAATAAGAATTCGTAAGGATTTTGAGGTTTATTTGGAACTCTAGGATGTAATGGCCAAGATTGGTTTAATCTAAGGATTGAGGATCAACACTACATTTTTTTGGTAGGAAAATAATTTATATATGTTTAAATAAAATTTAAGGGTATGTGTAGATGAATGAATGGGGCCATTTAATTACCTTTGTGTACAAGTCATTTTCCTAGTCCCTAGTATGTTTTAGTAAATTAATGAAATGTGTGACATTAAAGCTAATAGGACAATGAAATAAAAAACTAAGTATAAGGTTGACCATGTTGGGATTAATCATTGATTAAAGAGAAGAAACAATTTAATCAAGTAAATTAAATAATGGCACCTTCCTAGTTGACTGTCAATTGACTGAATTAGAGATAAATTAGAAATATTTAATTCTTTGGACTAGACCTGGTTTCCCAATCACAGGATTGAGAATATTGGTGTAAGATAATTTAATGTACCCTAGGTGTTGACACCCTATTAACCTTATAACTTAAAAATAAAAAATAAAAAATATTGCCGTAACTTTTGGGATCAGTATTAGGGTTTCAACATTTTTCTAGAGTGTCATTTTTGCGGGGTGTTACACTATGCATTATGGAAAATGATATCATCTTACTCTTATATTTTTGGGTTCCTTATAGATCTTGGAGCGTATCGGTCCTTTGGCCTATCATCTAGCATTTCCACCTAGCTTGTCTCATGTCCAAGATTTGTTTCATGTTTCTGTACTTAGGAGATACATTTTTGATCCTTCCCATATTAGATTAGACCTCATTGTAGGTGTTAGGATCAGGAGTAGGTGATGGTGGAGACCTTGTGTATTTTTAACCTTTGGGCCCTGGGCCTTTGAGGTAGAGAGATTGATCATGTTTGAGTCTAGTGGGATAGGTATGATTCAATTACTGCTACATGGGAAAATGCTACATTACTATAGGTCTACTATCCAAACCTATTTCAGTGACATCCAGGAGTAAGTTGAGTCTATGGGGAGGGGGATGTAGTGCCACTTCCCTTCGACACTTACTAAATTTTTATTTTGATTACCTTCGGTTATATACATAGATATTATTGTATGATTTTGTCTTAGCATGATGATTAGATGATAGAGATACTTTGATTATTGATGGATTTATCAGAGAGACATTTTATATTGATGATGATGTGTTATTGACATATTTATATATATTCTGACATTAGACAATTTCATCATATTGAGTAGGATTTAATAGTGAACTAATATTGTGATCTTAAAGGTATTGATGAAATATAAAATTGAGATGTTGTTGGAATTTTAAGATAGTAACATTATTTTCCTAGATAATTATTCAATTTATGTATGGATTATTGTTGATTTATATGCATATATTTTACCTTGGATGTTTTTATGTGGCCACAAGGGAAAAGGCGTTATTGTGTGATTTTGTAGGTGATTATATAACAACAATCAAAGGGGAAATTGAGACCAACCACATCGGAATGCTAGATGGATTCATCAATGGTCACCATGGCAACTTGTGTTATGTTGTGTGTGTTTTTTTGTCGTTAGGGGGTTCCCATGTGGGGGGGATTAACTCCAATTGTTAACAAAGGGTTTTTGTGTTGTTCTTTTATTTTATTTTCCTTTATTTAATTTTAGTGTATGTGATTTTATGGTGATGTAATTCCCTTTTATCATTTATTTAATTTGTGTATAAAGTAGTAAATTAATCATGTTACTAAACTAATTATGGATGGGACAAAAATAAGTCATTTATTAGATTAATGGTAGTTTTGTTTGTGTGTTTTATGTTGAGTGTATGTGATCTTGAGTGTGATTAAACTTATCCCACACCTCTTAAATTATTATACCAACCCTACCTATGGGTTGGGGGATAAAAAATATACCCCATTATTTGTTTTGGAAGGAAAAAGGCTACTTTTAATTTCACTTTCGTACATGTGTTTATTTATTTGTCGTAAAGGGTAAGGGTTGGAGTGGTGTGTGTTAGAGGTTTTTCATACCTCTCAAACACCCATTTATTTTGCCTTGGAGTATGGGTTTGAATTGGGTGATGTGGAGTGGAGAAGAGTAGATGTTGCATCCTACATGGAGCCACATCATCTTCCTGCTCCTCTTTTCTATTTATTTAAATTTTTGGGAAGTAAATGGGTTTACTTGCTTAGCTTTGGGTCTTGGATTTTGGGAATGCTTGCTTGTTGGAATAGAAGGGAGCTTGGAGCTACTTGGGTTTGAAGGATTTTTGGAATTTCTTGAAAAGTGGAGATTTACCATGGCAAGGTAGGATCTTGCTCTGTTGTTTTCTTTTTTCTTTCTTGTATGTTATGTGTTGTATGTATGTGTGTTATTGTTTGAAGTGTTGGGTAGTAAATTGACCTCAGGTTGTGTTGAGATTTGAAAACGGGGATGAAAATATGTTGGGAGGCATAAGATATTCCTTGTGTGATTAGTAGGGAGTAATTTTTGGATGCCCCACCTTATTCCATTTTATTATTATGTGTATGGTGGGAGCCATAAGAGAGAGGGACGCATAAGACTGGGGGAGGCATAAGAGACATAGACATGTTGTTGTGGGGAGGAATAAGAGATTTTAGGATTGATTGTGTTTTGCAGGATTTTAGAGGTGGGAATCCAAACCCTTGGGAGGCACAATGACAGCCACATGTTCCTATCTCTACCTCGCTTATTTTAAATCAATTGTTTTGGAATTTTTGTGTGCTTAAAAGTAAGTGTTTTTGTGTGGTTATATTTCTTGTGCGTTTGTTACGTGAAAGTAAATGTGGAAGAATTGTATAGTTGTCATGTGTTCAATCCATACCTTATTGCCTTCTGGTTGGGGCTCAGGGGACAATGAGAATAATTGATTCTTCTTCTCATTGGAGTTTTGGTTAGGTGGAGAGTGTTGCCTCTCCCCCATTTTCGGTTGTTATTGTTGGTGCTCAATTAAATCTCACCGTGACTTTTCAAAATGTCTCAGTCCGCATGGTTTGAAGTTTTCTCTATCTCCCTTATTAATGCATGAAATATTTTTCATTCATTTGGTTACCATGGTGAGTCCTTTCCTTTGCTCGAGGATCACATTAATTCCAGTTAAAGTTTTCCATTTCTCTATCCATGAGAAAGAATTTGTAATTTGGGTGTGAATTCAGGTTTTCCCTGTCCTTTTATTTTTCAACAGTCATGTTTTCCCTATCAATTTTTATCCCAACATCCATAGAAACATGGTCCTTTCCGATTAGATGCGGCCCGCCGGGTGTTTTTTGTGAAACTTACCATGTTTTTCACATTTGTAAAATATGTCAAATTGGCCCTGCAGCCCTGATAACATCTAATTGGTTATTCATAAAACATGGAGTGGCAGGAAAAATTCTTACTTTGACCCTGAAGATGGACAAGTGGCCGTTTTTCCAGACAAAGGTGGAGAAGTGGGTCATCGGTGGATTTTGGATTTTTTTCCTTTTTGTGAAAAAGTGGCAAAGTTGTAAATTGATCCATAACCCCAGAGGGGATAGACTGATGTTACATGTTTGAGTCAGCATTTGAAAATTCAAAGTGGGGAAGTGGGTTTGCAAAGCACTATGGATTTTTTAAGATTTTTTTTGAAATGATGTAATGAGTAAAAGTGATTTGCGACTCCGATGTGGCCCATATCAAACATTCGAAGTAGAGAGGTGGATCTACGGAGCATTTTGATGTTTTTTGGCCCACTTCAACTCAAATATTTTCCACGTGGAGGGCTTGCACTCCTTTGAGATTCCACCTCTAGGTCCTACCTTCGTAGTTGCGCCAAGGAGACACGTGGAGGTTTTCATTGGCCCTGCCCAAACTTATCCTTTACTCTAAAGCAGCCAGTGTAGCTTTTTCAGACCATGGACACATGGAGACCCTGTGCTCATTTGAGGATCCACCTTTGGTTCCTACCTTTACAGTTGCACCAAGGAGACACATGGAGGCTTTTGCTATCTCCTCTCTATACTAAGACTTATGAAGCAAATTTTTATGGCCTAGGACACATGGATGGCCTGCGCCTATCCCTTCCTAGTCAAAAAGGAATACTACAAAGTTTCCTTGGAAAAATTGACTTTCTTAGGAGATTCATTCCTTATTTTTCAAAAAAAAATGAAACCACTAACCTCTATGTCAAAGAATAATATGGTTTTCTACTAGAGAAAAGAAGGAATAAATAGTTTTTAAGAAATTAGGGTAGATATATGACAAGATCCTACCTTCATAAATATGGAATTTTCCAAAGTATTTGTATTATACAAATTTAAATGAATTAATAATATTTTTTCTATTTTAGTGTAGTAGAATAACGAAGGTATGTAAAAACTAATAAAATTCTTTATCTAAGTCTTTAGAGGTTATTAGGTAAGATACCCCTTTGTATAGAAATAATTTTTTTCTTGTATAAGGAGTCTCTAGAATTTCAAACACTTGATTTCATACAACAAAGTCCATTTAATGGTTTCACATCCATGTGTAAATAAATTCCTCTTGAGTAAGGATTCCAATGAGAAGAGGAAGTTTTGATCTTGAAAGTAATGGAATATGATGTGGATATCAAGGTCATAATGTTGATTAGAGGAAGATGTTTATGTAAGTAGCTAGCTTCCAATATGCATGATAGTATGAATTTTTTCCTAGTTTTACAAGATGACAAATAATTTCCTACAACTACAATACCTTTTAGTTGGACTTATGATATGGTTCATTTCCTTGAAACATGTCACTACCCTCAATATTTTAGGCTACAATGTATTCCTTATGTTTTTTCAGATGACATATTGTTTAAAAAAGATATAAATGGAATTAACTTGAGAAGTGTTAGTAGAAATAAAATTGAGAGTAATTTGTAAGAATTCCATTATGGATCATTAGGTGAACATTATGCCCCAAGAGTAAAAAAAATTAAAATCATGAAAGGAAGCTAATATTGTTTGAATATATTTAAAGATTTCAGTACATGAGTGAAAAAAGTGTCACAAATGTGCCTTATTTGTTGTAAAATAGAAACTTGTATCCCTTCCTCTTCACCCTATTTTAATTGAGAATCCATTCATGTAGTGGGGGATGTATTTGGTAAGGGTAAGTAATCCACATTTAATCATGGGACATAAATTGTATTAACAGAATGGATTATTTTAGCAAGTTGACAAAAGTAGTTCTCTTGAAAGATGTAAATGAAGATAACATCCTTTATTTCTATGAGAAAATATTATCTAGGCTTGGAATCCCCTCCACAATCATATCAAATAATTCCTTTTCATTCCTTGGCACCAAAATAAATATGTGGGATGTAAAAATTTTATTAATTTGAGTACATCCTCAAATTACTATCCCCAAGGTAATGGGATTGTTGAATAGACAAACAAGAATCTTATAAGAATCATTAAGATAAATTTGGAGGAAAATCAAAGAATGTTGCACAAAAACTTAAAATCAGCTTTAAGTAAAGATAACATGACTCCTTCAAGATCTATTTCAAGATCAACTTAGATTCTTGTTTGTGGTAAAGAGATAAGACTATCAATAATCCTTAGGTTACCATACCTAGAAATCATTAACCAACTCAAGATGTTTGAAGAAGATTCCATAGAGGTTTGATATGAAGAGAATGTGGAGTTAGTTGAAATAATATACCAAGTGATTCTTAGGTTGTGGATCATGTTTTCATGTGTGAAAATGTTGAAGACTATGCACTAAGAGTATTGTACACTTTTCACAGTTGTCTCACTGGTGTTCGGGGCTGGGCTAGGCCCCTCTGCGGGGGTCTAGGGGTAGTAGTCCCCAGTAGCGGGGATTTAAGGGTGCAATCCCCTAGAAATATGTTCAACCCATATTCACAATATAGCTCACAAAATTTTCATGATATACCGGGAAACATGATTTTCTCATATGGGAGGGATTTTTGACCCATATGCTTATGGGACAGTTTTGGCCCATGGTTTTGATACCCATAGTTTTGTAAAACTGCTTAAGAAGTTGTCTACTTATGTGATTTTTTGTATATAGTAGGTATGATGTAACATTTCTGATGTGTCTGTATTCGGGTGTGAATTATGTAGATTTTTTTCATAATATCTCCAAACAGATCTGGGTATTGTATTGAGAGAGCGATGGCGTGTACTAGAATTTGAAAAAGTGATTATTGGTTGATGTATCCCAAATTCGGTGAACCACGTTAAATAATGTCTCTTTTTGTTGTGTTATTTTTTTTGCACTTTTATTTCAAATCTGTAATATTTTCTGCATATTACTTTTTCCTGTTGATTTTCTGTGAGGGATTGTTTCGCAGATTTTATCGCTTATTTTCTAATAGTGATGTTTACAATGGAGCTTCATAAAACTGAAATAAAAAAATATTGTGAGAAGAAAAAAGTGACAAAAACTTTTCATGAAGGAGATATTGTCCTTAAATGGGATAAGGATAGAGCGGAACCATCTAAGAACACCAAATTTGAAACAATATGGACTGGTCCTTGTGTTATTTCCAGTTGTAAATCACATAATGATTTTTATTTGTGAAGATTGAATGGAGGGAAACTCCATATCTCAGTTAATTGGATATACCTCAAACATTATTATTAAGGTGAAGTTTCATCTTGTACATAGTATTTGTTATCACCAAATAACAACACCCCCCTAATTTCTAGCATTTGACTAAGGCATCTAGTGTGATTAGGTAACATGGGTACCATCTCTTAATATTTGGGACTAGAAAGCTTGATATGGACCTTAGAAGAAGGTCAGATTCCTCATCCAAACACTATGCTAATACTACTCATAATGCAAAAAAAACACTTAACTCAACCTATCCCAATACTTATAAGGAAACAAGGATAGATAAAATGCAAGAATCAAGGGAAATTCTACACTAATGGGTGATAACAACAAGAGAAGGGGTTGCTAGAAATTTCCCTGTCTTGAAAAATAGATAAAGATGACCATGTAGAGGATGGACATGCACCACAGACCACAAAACATGCGTTCACCATTCCTCAATAACCACAAAAAACATTGAATCATGTTATAAAATGAACATATGCACAAACCTGCAATCATAATGAGAGGCAAGAGAAAACAAAAAAATAATTTATAGGATAAAATAGTATCATATAACACCATTTTCATTTTCCCAATAGTATGCATAGTACACAATTTTAGCAAAATAACGCAAGAAATTCGATTACAAAATTTAGAGTGAAGGATTGAAGCTCAAAAATTCACAACATCTCAGTTGTGGATAAGAGGGAAGCATGGGGAGAAAAAATCTCTAAATATTTACAATGATGCATCCCCTTTACATTTATAGAATAAAATCATGCAATAGGAGAACAAATTTATATTTCTAGGCATTATGGAGCTCCATCCCTACTAGCACAATGATTTGGGGTCTCCTGTTGATACCCATACATTATGTACTTTGTCATGTAAGAGACGAATGTGTGCCCATGCTTCATTAATGGCTCCCCACCTACTCTAGCACTATTCACAAGTGTGAGAGTTTTTACAATTTCAAAGTTCCAGATTTCCTCAAAATCCATTATTTATCATTCAAAGTTGTAGATCATCTTCTCATGATTCCAAAAACTAATATTTAAAAAAAAAGGAGATACAAATATCATGTTATGCAATGAAATCTTACAATGAAAACACAACCATGCACAATAATTTGCATGTGATGAAAGACTAGAAGACCTATAACAAAACATAAAAGGGTGTTTAGAACATCCATGAATTTGTGTATATTGCTCCCAAAATTTATTTAAAACACCACATTCAAGCCCAAAGGCACATATCTTGCCTTATAATGTCCATTAGGGAGGTTTGAAATCTCCACAAAATATCTTACAGAAAAGAAGAAGGGAGACACATATACAAGGTATCCAACCTTTTTTAAAAGAACCCCTCCTTATAATATATAGGAAGAATAAGAGAAAGGGAGAGAGAAGGAATTTGGAATATTGCTTCAACCACCCTAAAATGCATTAAAATCACTTACAATAATGATGGGTGCCACTACAAAACCATACCTCCATGTACTTTTCCTTGTTGGGGAAGAAAGGAAGCCCATACCTTCATTATTTGGGTAGGTGATAATTTTTTAAATATTCATTTTAAAATGGAGGACTGTATTTCCCCATTTCGAAATAATTAACCTTCCTAAAATTAAGAGGACACTTAGCTATTTCCAAAAAGTACTATTTTTACAAATCCAAGATTCCAATCAAAATTCATGGCCATTTGAAGATGAGGGTGCCATAGTGCAGTAAATGTGAGTGGTTTATCTTCCATTTCAGAATCTAACCCTGCATCACACCCTCTAAATACTGAAATTTCAGACTATTAGGATTTAGAGCTTTGAGGTTTTCCACTTCAGAGGATGCTATCACAATTCACCTTTATGAGTACATGAAACCTCCGAAATTTCTAAACCATGAAGTCTTAAATTCCGAATTCAATTTCGAACTTCATGTCATGATCTAAGTCCACTGGGCTTCAATGTTCCAAAATTCAAAAACTTTGAAGTCCCTGTTAGTGCAAAATCATAGCACATATGAATGGATTTGTGTTTGAGTGGATCTGAGTGGGGAATTCGGTGTGATTGCACAACATTCGACCATCTCTTAAGCTGTGGGACTTGCAAAACTTGAGATGGACTGCCAGAGAAGGTTGGTTCCTACTTCCTAATGTACCATTCCAAGGGGACAAGGAGAGAGAGTGAAAGATATCCTACACTAAGTGGTGATACACCAAAAAAGGAAGTGGCTAATCATGAATCCGACAGCCTGAAGTGGAGAGAGGTGAGTAGAGGATGGGGTGGAAAAGATGCACCACATACCAATGATGAATGTCACATAGACACCAATTCAGGACCCATTAATCAGAGCTTCGAGAACCTGCAATAAACATTAGAGTATGCACGATATACCTTGAAATGTCGAGAGGCAAGAAGAGACAACAAAATAAGCAAAGGATAGACATATGCATCACAAAATAGATTTTATTGCTCCATAAGTAACACAATACATCATCAGTTGGCAAGAGGCAAGAAAATTCCATTACAGATCCATGAGAAGAGGCCTAGTCTCCGCATTCTACCCTAAGGAAGAAAGAGAGAGGGGGGTAGAGGAGAAACAATGATCAACCACTTGAAAAATGCCCCTTCTTTATAATATTTAGGAAGAATAAGAGAGAGAGTAGGGAAGAATTCAGACTCTAATCTAGCCACCCATGGAATGCATTGAATTCTTCTCTAAAATCTCAACCACCAACCATCAATGCCCCTTGAAAATATTCCTATAGTATGTCGATTTTGGTTCCTCGTGTATATTTGTCATGTTGAAAAAGGAAAAACGATGGATCAAATAAAATATGATCTGGTTGTTGAAGCAATCGGATCATATATTAATGACATGAAGATGATTTTCTACTTTTTTACCCACCTAACCTTTTCAAAATTAGGGTTTTAGGCCTCCATGGTGTAGAGGAGGTTGAGATCTTTTCAAAAAGTCTTCTCCCACCCAAATATAAGTTTCTAGTTGAAAGATATGGATGTCTCAAGATCAAGGTAACAAGGACACAATATTTAAAAGAGTATGTCTGTATCAGGTCCACGTGGCAGCCTCGTGCATCTTGAAGATTCGGCTCCTTCTTTTCACTCTTAAAATCACACCGGACTGACATGTGGTGGCATTTGCTGGATTCTTTGTTTCCTTTATATTTTTCCTAAGTCCTTCCCATTGGTGGAGACACTGTGCCCGACCCAAGACACATGGAGGCTTCACGTTCATTTGGAAATTGACCCCAAAATTCACTTTTTAAGTTACGCAGAAGAGACATGTGGAGGCCTCTGCAGGATTTTAGAATTTTCAACGGGTGACCTTACCTCTTCGGACTCTGACCACGTGGCAGGTTGGCGCTCGTTTAGGAACTACCTTTTCGAGCAACACCTTTGAAATTTCACTGATGAAACATGTGGCTCCTTTCACGGCTCTTCCCTATTTATTTTTTTCTGGCTAAGTCCATTTTTCTCGGTGGGGTGATATGTTTGACCCTGGACACATGGAGGCTAAGCACACATTTGGGAACCCACTCTGAATATTAATTTTGAAGTTACACCGTGAAGACACTTGGCCCGTTCTATTGGCCTACCTTTTCTTAGAATTTTTAATGACCGCGTCTGTATTTTTAGGATCTGGACACTTAGAGGGTCAGCATTTGTTTGAGTCTTTGCATTGGGTCACACCTTTGAAATTATGCTAATGCAACATGTGGCATCACTAGCTAGTTCTCTATACTTATCTAATTCAGGCCTTGATCCATTTGAATTTTGTTGGACCCAAGACACATGGAGATTCTGCGCATATTTGGGAAGCTGCCCTTTGGACCCAGCCTTGGTGTTGTAATGATGAGACACGTGGAGGATTCTGCCAATACCCTTATACTTAGTCATTTTAAATGGTTGAATCTATCTTCCTTTTGAATTTTCAACTGTCGACTCTATCCCTTTTTGGACCTGGGACATGTGGAAGCTTGGCGCTTGTTTTAGGTCTCCATTTTGGATCTTATCTTTGGATTTGCACCATTGAGACATGTAGCACCATTTGCGGGTATGTGACTTTTCAACGATTGATGAGACCCCCGCGGGCCTGCACTTGAAAATTGTGCCATTTTGTGAAAGGTGATAAAGTTTCAAAGTCCCCCGCAGACCCATCGGCCCGTATTCACACTTGGGAAAATTTTCCTCTATGGCCCCGTAGACCCACTTTTGGCAAAAAGTCATCCTCAGGCCCACCGGCCCACATTTTCCACTTGGACAAAAATAAATCCTTCTCGAACCCTTTGGCCAGCAATTATACTTGTGCCCCTTTGTGAACAGTGGAAAAATGTCAAAATATCCCCCACCACCTTACCAGTCTGAAATTTTCCATTGCAAAAAATCTTACCTAGGCCTACTAGCCTGCTTTTGGAAAAAAATCCTTCCTAGTCCCACCAGATCGTAACTTGAAAAATATGAAGAGTTAGAAGGAATTATTTATATCTCTGGAAAGGGGAAGAAATTCACTATCTGATGGAAATACTTTCAGGGGGCCTTAAGTGATTATAATATGTAAATATTCAGATTGAAGCACAAAAGAGGAAAAATGATGTTAGTTGACTCAAAATAAGTGTGAGCTTATTTTGGTCATTAGTCCCAAATTTGGACTTCGGGTTTGAGACGTTTGTATTTTTGGGGTTTCACGGTTTTTGGGTTTTGGTGTTTCAGGGATTCAGGTTTCAATATTTCAGAGGTTTGTTATCCATCTGGTCGTCACATATCTCCAAATTCTTGAAATCTTGAAGTCTAAACTTTTGACTTGAGCTGTCAGACTTATTCACTCCTCGCGTGGCACTGTTCATCACTTTGAGCTTGTGGCTAACTATGAACTATCAAATGTCTGAAGTATGAATATTATACATCACACTCTGAAATGTCTCTTTAAACGTGAGCTCATCCATTCTAGGAGTCTCAATGTATCACCACTTCTGAAATCTCTGTTTAGCTTGAGCCTGACATGTGATTCTCCCAAGACTGCAAGCTCCAAGACCTAATCAATCCCTCTAATTTTCTCTCATGTGCAAGATCATGTTTATGCAATTTTTCCTTGAGGGGAAAAAGTAGATAACATCTGCCTTATCTCGCTCACATCGACTTGGCCCCTGGAAAGCTCGCTCCTTTGGCAAACTCACTTCAATGCCAAACTCTTCCTATCTCCTCAACTAAGAAGTCCTTATGCAAGCTTACCTCAACTCAGATGAAAAACCATATGGCTCAATCCTCTTTGGATGCACATCGTCAATCCATTCATCTACATGATCGACTCAAAACAACCTCACTGAGCATCCCTTTAGGTTCACTATTCCTGCGAGCTTGCATCACATTTTTCTGTTGCTTGTGAATCATCAAATCTACATGGAGAGCCAACCCTTCAACCCTATAGCTTCCATCGTGCATTATCTACTCCCCTAAATCACCTAATAACTCACCCAAGCTCATCCATAACCTGCTAAATGCATCCATACTATCTTGGAAAGTAGCTCACATAGTGGTTTGATGAGCTCAAAAATAGCTTGGTATCACATCAACTTGTTGCAAATTTCATCCAACTCACTCCCCTTCTCTATGAGTTGGTTGTAAGCTATTTTTAGCTTAATGTTCCTCATAGGCCATTTTTGCATTTTTTGCCTTGAACTATGGATTCTTTCGAATTTCTCCAAACCAGAAGGCCTACGAAGACCGAGTAAAATCAATTTCAAGCCCAATTTCGTTTCCCCCCTTTTTTCTCATTTTGGACCAAAAGTGGGCCTATTGGAGCCTATTTTGACCTTAAGTAAAATTTGATTCTTTTCAAAAAAAAAAAGAGGAATAAAATCTTTTGAATGATTTCACACCCTCTGAATCACTTTAATGCTCCCAAAATGTCAAGCTTTACTTGTGAATCCATATTTTCCTATGAGGGTCTTGCTAGTACTTCAATCTGGTCCTACCTCGTTGTCCCTTTTTCCTCGGGAAAAAATTGATAATAGATTCATGAATTTTTGGGATATCTTCTTGGTGGATGTGTTGGCCAGTAACCCATATGCATATTTTGGGAATGGAGTCATTTTTTATAGCCTTTAACTGATCCAAACCTCTGAAATTCAGAACTCGGAATTCACTCGAAACACTATTGAACCTGGAATTTATCTGCCACTTGCATCCCTAATCTTCATAAGAAAATATCAAAGTTTGTATGAGTACGAAATTGTTTTGATTTCAAAATTTGTTTCTTTTCTCTCTATAATCCTCATCTGCGGGATATAAAATTGACTTCCAAACCTTTCTCAAAACCTAATTTTTCCAAGTATGAAGCATAATGAAACCAATGATTTCTTGGCATGCATTGCACATTGCATAGATTTGAGTAAAAAATTTGTTAATTTAGCACATCATGGAACTCTATTAAATTCTGATTTTTATCCTTCCTCAAAATACTCCACCTCCAACACACTGTGTAAGAGCAATGATGAAACACAACACACACTATATACAAAACTAAAAATCATACATGCTTCAAGTGAAACACGCACAGTGTGTACATGCACTTCTTCTGTTGGAAATAAATATATTCCTTCCCTACACTAACCAAAGGCAAGGAAACTATTAACAAATCCTGGCACTAGTAATGAAAAGTAAGTTCCTTTCCTTTAAATGGGCAGCCATGCAAATGATTTGAAAATCAACATGGCTGAGATTGAGCATAAAAAACTTAAAAATTCCTAATTCTCCACTTGGTTCACCACATAATCAACTAGAAAGTGAATGCATGCCTATTTTAGTTTCACTTCCTTTGTTTTATATAGGCATTGTAGCTGATCCTCGGGACCGTGAAACTTAGCCACACATTCTGAAGTGAATGTGACTAGTTATGCATTCTCCTTTGGCTTCAATGAATCCAAATACCTGATTGGGAAAGGTTTGAACCTTTGGATTTTCCCATTTCTTCAAACTCCAATTTCAATAATGAAGTCCTCATGCAAACCTTCCTAGAAAGTGGGGTTATCTGTGAGAAGATTTTTTCTTTGTTTCTCATTTACAAACAACTTATTTTCTACCTTGATAAATAGTATCAAAGTGGTGTCACCTTAATTCCCTTTCCATTCTATGGAAACTAAATACTCCTCCACAACATGCAACTCTTCAAGATTTCCTAGAGCTATTATCTCAAAATCACAGCATCTCTCGAATTGCTCATTTTGAGATGGGGCATTCGACATGACTTCATAACATGGAGCTATCCTAGGTGTGGGACATTGTGAAATGGGATATCTTTCTAGAGAAGGTTGGTTCCTTATCATAACCTGCCTAGCACTAACTACTCCTAATTTAGGAAAACTACTATTTATTCCTAATCTAATGATTCCAAGAGGATAAGAAGAAAGATACATGGAATGGAAACCTACATGAAGAGAGGTGATACACCAAGAAAGGAGTGTTGATAACATCCCCAACCTGTAAGAATGATGAATAAATGAATCTATAAAGGGTGGTATTGCACCAAAAACTAGATCACACCCAGTGCATCATTCCCAAAAATGATCACAACACACCCAAATATGTAACGAATAAGGATATACATAACCATTTGTTTGCAATGAGAGGTAAGAAAATATAGTAAAATCATGTAGAGGTCGAAACAATCAACACAGAACACAATTTTATTTCTCCTTAAGATTTACATAGTACATTGCATGTCGAGGAAGGCATGAAGCCATTATAGAGTTTAGAGGAAGTCCTAAAGCTTCAATAGAATAAGGGTAGCATGGGTGAGAAAATGATGAACCTTTTTCAAAATGCAACCCCCTTATAATTTATAGAGGAAGAAATGAGGAGAGAGAGGGAAGAAAATTTGAAAATGGATTCCATCATCCTACAAAATCCATTATTTTCCTTATAGGAGTGATGGGAAAATATCTCAAGCCCATACTCAATTGTACCTTGCTTGTTAGGAAGAAAGAAAGACCATACCTAATCATTGTGATAGGTGAGTAATCTTGAAACATTCCTCTAAAATGATGGACTGTATATACCCATTTTGTAATAATTAACCTTACTAAAATTAATAAATATAGTTTCATTTGTGTAGAAGACACCGAGAGCTTTCCAAAAAGTTTTATTTTGTGAAAATTGAAGCTCTCAATCAAAAGTTATGGCCATCTAAAGATGAGGGTACCATACCACAATAAATGGAGGTTGTTGATCTGATTTTTTAGATTCTGACCTTGCATCGCATCATGTGAAATCTGAAATTTCAAACATTTGGGATTCAAAAATTTGGGTATTTATATTTTGGATATTATCACCACTATTCATCCAACAAGCTAGCTTGAGAGTTATGAAACACCGAACCTTTGAAGTCTAAACTTCAGACTTCAGAGTTTGGACTCCGAGCTCATATCATACAGCACTGTTCACCCGAATAAGAGCAAAAAGGTCCCAAAAATCTGAAACCACGAAGTGTGAAATTCATACTTCAAGTTTCATACCTTTTTTTTAGGCTCATGGTACTATTCATCTGACTGAGCTCATTTAAATCTTCGAATATCTACAACCCCAAAGTTTGAAATTGAGACTTTGGGTTTTGGACCTTTTGTTCTCTCACCTTTTCTGGAATTTAGTCCGATGAGTTCCTTAAGTTCATGTGTCATTGACCTCCAAAATCAAAGTTAACCTATAAAACTCCCTGAGCCCTTTTGGACTATGGAATTTCAGGATTTCACCTCATTTTTTTCATTTTCCGTAGTGAGAACTCTGAATTGCTCAATCCCTAAAGTTTGAAAAATTCAGATTTGGGGCCTTTTTGTTTTCTGAATTTGTTTCTTGGCTTGAGCTCGAGCCTTTATTTCTTCCTTTCTTTGCTGACATGGCCCCCCAACTTGGTAGAATCCCTTTCCGAGCTCTCCTCCATAGCTTGGATACTTTTACACTGTCAAATCCTCATGCCTTTTATTTAACGATTCATTACTAACCCGAGCCCAACCCCCCTGTGATCGTTTCATGTCATTCTCCCACTGATCTGAGCCTCAACTAATAATTGTGATCTCCCATGGCTAGATTGATCCTTCCATTTTATTTTGGTGAGGTCATGTTTGTCCAATTTCGCCTGAGGAGAAAAATCTGATAACAACCTCTAGTAGAACCATTGGTGATTCGATGCAAGTTGTCAGATTTTTATGCTCACTTGGAAGTTTCTCCTTCCTTCCTCAAACACAAAATTGACTTTCACATACATCCTCCTCATCTAACTCCTCATCTAACATGAATTTTAGAAGGTCAAACTCCTCTACTTGCTGCTCTTGAAGGCTTCTTTAGGCAACAGGGTTTTCAATATTTTCCTCCACTGTGGATTCATTAGAAAATCCATTTCCATGAAAAGATAACGGGAGAGAAAATTCTAAATTTTCATCACCACAAGAGAGAAATAATATCTCTATGATCCCCTCCTTCTGTAGGGCCTCTAAAATTTTATTGTTCTCCTCCATGAAATAAAAATTCTCCTCTTCTTTTGGATTTGGGGTTGTTCTCCCTTCCTCCATAATGACCTTTGAATCTGAAACTTGTTCACTACAGTTGTCCTCATCCAACATGAAGTTTGAAAGCTCAAACTTATCTCTGAAATTAGAATCTTAAGAGGATGAAGTGGGAGAAGGGCTTGAAGTTTCTTCTAAGGCATGCCTTAAACTCGATACCTTTTAATTTGTATATTTCTCTTCCATGTTCTCCTTTCTTGGACTTAGAGTTGATTTCTCTTCCCTCTCAACTAATTCTATAGTGGATGACAGACCTATAACCTTGGAAAAAAGAGTGCCCATATGAACACTACATTTCGAACACACTGATTATTTATATTATTATTGTTCTTCTTGGTTTTCTACTACTACAGACTTAGTTCTCCACCACCTGTTCCCTAACCTTAACCTCTTATGAAGGATTTACCGGCAAGGGTATCTTCCCTATTCGAAACCTTGAACCCAAAATTCTCAAAAATAAATTTGATTCTTATTTATTAGGATCCTCTTCTTATTAATATTGACTGGTTATTTGGGTTTCCTCCCAACATGGACTTGGGAATGCAAGAGGAGGGGTGGGTTGGGATTCAACTGATATTATCATTTTTGTGGAGGAGGGGAAGGTATTACATTCTACTCTTGTGGAGGGGACTTGATCTTGGAAGTGAAAAGTTCACATAATTTAAGATGGGATGGAATAATAGGAAATGAAGAAGTGGATTCCACAATGGGGAAAGAGAGTGATAAGCTTGGAAACTAAGCTTTAGCTTAAAATGACACTAATTGGGGAATGTGAATAGGACTATGAGATGGTAATTTAGGGGTCCCCAATTAACAATATTAAATAACACTATATCTTTGAACCTCTATCTCCTTGCTCAACTTTGCAAGTATTGGAAACATTTCAATCATGAATTCAAGCTTCTTTTAAGGGCTGAAATGTCTTGGCATAGGGAAAACCCAAGGTAAATGTGACCCAAAATCAATCTTGGATGTATGCATATGATATGTAGCCATTAAATGCACCATCTTAGCCTTCATGTTTTGAATGTTCTCCTACAAACCATCATCTCCATATGTGGGGTGGCCTCCATAGTCTGTATATCCTTTCTCTTCATTAGCTCTATATCTTTTTGCATAGCCAAAATGACGTTCATGTTGCTCATGTAGGTATACAGACTGAATCTTGCTTTCATCATAATATAGACCTAGAGGTGATTTATAATAACGTGGGGATGGATCTTACAATTTTTGAGGTATATAGAAACTGTATGGTTACTTCTACAAATTTTAATTTCGTGGTGCGAATGAATTCAAGAATGTAAAAATTTATGGAATGGAAGAATATGGAAAGATGTGGAGATAAAAAGTGATGGAAATGGGTTAGAAGAAAGGGAATGTTTATAACTGAGAGACTTTACAAGATGGAGTCACAAGTTTTTCTTTGCATATGCCAACGAAGGATGATATTTTATCAAGATATTAACAACTTGGTAAAATTAAAATAACAAATTTGAAAGACCTGAAAACTAATTTCGGTAGTTGGACCTTGTTTAGCAGTAGTTAATCTTCAAAACAAAAAATTTGGAACCTAGCTCATGTAAAACAACCTCCGAAGTATGAAAGCCAAAAAGTTCAAAACCCAAAAATTTGAAATCTCGAAATTGAAGAAAAAATTTCAAATCCAAAATCTCCATATTCCAAAATCCAAAATGAACCTCTGAAGTATAAATTCCTAAATGCAAGATGACCTCGAAATTCTAAAATTCCAAAATAAAAATTTAAAACCATATTTGTAATTCCAAACCCCAATCTATCCTTTTTAAAAACTTAAGACATGTTTTACATATGTAAAACTCCTGAAGATATAATTTCAGAACTTATACCCTATAATGCAATCTCCAAAATCTTAAATCTGTAACCTCTAAAACCTGAAGTCTCTTGCAAATGCCCCCAAATTTGTTAAGAAATGCATTCTTTTTCCCACAGAGTTATCTATGAGTGTTATCAAGAAGTGAAGGTCATAAGGCCACTAAGATCTTACAATGAAATGCCAAATAAAGAATATAACTTTAACTTATTCATTTGACCAAATCATAGCACCCACTGAGTTGTTAGCATTTGAATGAGGAATTTGGTGTGATTGGGTAATATGGGTACCATCTCTCAAGTTGTGGGGCTTTTAGGCTTGAGATGAAAATATAAAGAAGGTTGGATTTCTCTTCCTAATCCTATACTAAAACTATTCCCAATGCAAGAAAACAACCTAATGTGATACCCGCAAAAACAACCCACTTGAGACCTAAGAACAACCTAGGATTAGTTATGAAAATTAAGGAATAATTGTTTTTGTTTAAAAGAGTATACAATCAGGCTACAAAAAAACAATGGTCACTAACAAGTTCCATATCAATTCTATTCCACTAGAATATTCTTTTCTTTAATTAACAAATATTAGAGGTCATAAGGTCCCAAAATTTAGGGTTAGAAGGTTCAATAAGGTTCAGAGGTCAATTCCTCACCATACACACTCTATAACAGGATTAAAGATTCAACTTGATTTTTCTCAAAATTAACGCTTTCAAAATTTCCCTAATTCATTCCCAATGGATAGGAAATTTCCTCACCTTTCCATTTATATAAATAGGTCCTCCTAACTCCTCATATTTCTCAAGTTATGGGCTGGTAGGCCTAGGGGTGAAAATTTTCCCCAAGATCGGGCTTGCGGGCCCAGGGGAGAAAATTTTCCCTAGGGGTGGGTCAGCGGGCCGTAGAGAGAAATATTTCCCCACGGTAGGTCTTCAGGCCATGGAAAGAAATTTTTTCTTAGGGAACGAGTTGGGTAAGAGGGGCCGTGGAAGACATTTTTGAAATTTCCCGCGCGGGGGTGAAAATCTACCTTTGCATCCATGCTCCCGCAAGTTCGTGAGAGACATATGGTGCCTCCAAATCCATTATGGGGAAAGCGGGGCGGCAGGGAACTTTAGAAATGTTTCCCAAAATTTTCCTAAAAATGTAAAAGGAAAAAAGGAACCCGCTCCTCCGTCGATGCCTCATGACGCCATGTGACATCTCGTGATTGGCTACGGGCCGACAGTGAAAATTTAGGAAATTTTCCCATTTTTTTAAGCACTAAGTTAAAGAGGGATCCGCCCCTCTGCCAATGCCTCATGGTGCCACATAGCAGCCTCTGATTTTCTGCGTGCCGACAGGGAAAATTAGGAAAATTTTCCTAAAAATTCTATGAAGCGCTAAGGGAAAATTTGGACCTGCAGGTCCGCTAAAGAAATATTTCGCATTTTTTTTTAAATTTTTATTTAATAGTTAGAATTACTATTTTTTTTAATGTTGAATGAAGAAAAATTTTAGAAGGCCATAAATTTTGATAGAGAGCTTAGTTTTGGGAAAATAAGGAGTTTCTTGAAATATCTCGACGTCCTCTCTATACAAGATTCATTAATTTTTAATTTTGATAGAGTATAAGGGGTCAATTTCATGAAAATGATCTACAGGATTTTACAGTACAAATGGGTAAATTTTAACTTATGAGATTTATTTAATTTGATCTTCTTCCTCTCTCAACATGACAACTAGACATGGACAATTATTATTAGATGGATTTAGGAAAGATTTCAAGATTCAATTTGTCTGATTGATTTGCAATTTGAACATTTATATTTCTTGACAGCAAAAAGACTGTGAAATCTTTGAACTCTTTATCGCCATGTTTTGAAAGATTTCCTTTAAGTGTTTTTGTCTAATTTAACTCATTTATATCCTGGCATGTTCAATTTTAATGTTTCATTATTATTTCTTGATTGCAGGTTCAGTCTGTTCATTTATGGTAAAGTTACCGAGTTTAACGTGAAGCAAAAATGGAAAGAACAAAATTAACTCAATTGTTCTTATTTTACTTTCCTTACAAATGAATTTATTTCATGATAGTTTCAAAAAGGTTTCATTCCTTCAATCAAATGATAAAGACAAGAATGTAACTTTTATTCTTTTCAAATCATGCACTTCAAAAAATAGAGCATTACATTTCCTTCATACGCATTTATTTCTTTCAATTAGAGATTTCAATTAAATTTAAAAGATTAGATTCAATACCATAGTACAATTTCAGAAATGTAATACATCATTTATTGATTCCAAAAGACAACTTTGTAACATCCTTCTTTTATTCTTCGAATGCAATTTCTTTCACATTATTTCAAAACAAAAACAATGTTTATCTCTTTTACATTTCACCTTACAACTTTCATAATCAAAAAAACATCTCTCCATTACAAAAAATTTACAAGTTCATCCACTTCAAATGGGAAATATTATAGTAAAATTATCTCAACACGGGATTGTCCAACTGTCTTTTTCCTTACTCGAGAATAGAAACATATGTATTTCTCATTCTTCCAATTTGGTCACAACATGAGTAGGGGAAAGGAACCTCTCTCCAGCCAACCAAGACTTCCAATGAAGAGGAGAGGCCATCCAACCCATTGCAACAATAGGCTTCTACAAACACACAAGTAACATTTTCACAATAAAAACACATTCCAAAAAAGAATGTAGTTTACAACTACATTAAAGCATGACAAACATTACCGAGACTTCATCAATAAGCCAAAAGAGCAAGAAACTACGGGGGATTCTTCTTGTGCCTCCCAAAAGGGGAAATGGGTATCACCACCTAAATTACAAACCACAAAAATATAGTACATCAAAACCCTGTCAGTCCTTATGCCTCACCTAGTACCCCTTATTCGTCACATTACCTTATGCCTCCCCAACCTGTTATGCGACCGCATAATGAGTAAATAAATGCAAGCTATTTCTTTGTAAGGTGGAACCCAAATCCCAACACCCTCCTCCCTTTTACCTCCCTAAAACACACTTGTCCCTCCCACAAAATAAACCTCATAGTCTTCTCCTACACCATTCCTAGGCCATCTACCCAAAAACTGAAAAACATGCCAAAAAATTTACACATTAACATTTTCATAAACAAAATGGAAGAATTTCAAGAGCCAAGATCCTACCTCTCCATGATGGAGTTGTTCCAAGTTCCAAAACAACAAGCTTTATCCCAATGCAAGCAATCCAAATCAGCCAAGCACAGGCATGCAACAATATTCAAACTTCTCCAATATCAAGAGCTCCCAAAACAACAAGGAATTCACTGAAGAATGAAGTCTCCAAGGTGAAGCAACCCAAAACAAGGCAAGGAATTCAGATTTTATAGAAGAGGGAATGGAAGAAGATGAGGTGGATCGACGTAGGATGCCACATCACACATCCTCAACCCCAACCCCCAAAAGTAAACATCATTCCGTAATGCATAATAAATAGGTGGGTGAACAAAATGACAGTTTACTTACAAACTCAAACCCAACCCACACCCCAAAGGACTGAAATTAAATCATGTAAGAAAAGTGCAATTAAAAATTACAATTTGCCTTCTCAAAAAGCATTATAATCATCAAATTTGAACTCTCCAACCATATGTATGGTTGGTAAATGAATTTAAGAGGTATGGGACAAGTTCAACTTGTCCCAGAAGCCTCCAAAATCATCCTTCAAGGACAAATTTTAATTTCTAACAAGATGAAGTGTTTCACACTCAAAATTTAACTTACACATCACCTACACATCTCTTACAACATTTTAAATCAAGGCCAACAAATCTATTAATTAATTCATTATGACCTTTTTTATTTAATTAATATTAACAACATGCTTACCCACAATATTAATACAACATTTAATAAATAAATAAAGGGGAAAATGCATCACAAAATAAACACATGCAACATTAAACAAAAGGGTCAAATAAATAAATACACATAACCCCTTGGTCACATTTAAAGGCGGTTCCCCCCATGGAAACCCATAACAAAACAACCACACACAAACATTAAAATTTACCATGATGACTTGTTGAATTCATCTAGAATTCCAATGTGGTTGGTCTCCAATCCCCCAATGTTTGTTGTGATATTGTAACCTGCAAAACACAATGGATCCTTCAGCCTCATGGCCATATCACAACATCCAAAATAATATAAAGAAAATTCCAAGATCATCTAGATATATGAATAACAAAAAAATCCAAGCAACCAACAAGATCATTTACAATTTTACTCGAAAACTATATCATCATCAAATAATTTCCATTTCTAGGTCTACTCACAATTTCCAAATATCACATGTCCGAACAACATCCATAATATAACCATGTTAAACAATATATCAACATCAATATCTAAAATGTCTCTAATAATCATCATGCATTATAACTAAATCAAGTCAACAATAATCCATAATATAACATGTAACATCATAGTATAATAAATTCCATAATCATGTCCATAATATAATCAGCAGTATCATGATCAGTATCAAAAGGTGTCAAAGGGAAGTGGGCACTACATCCCCCTCCCCTTAGGCTCGACTTCCTCCTGGAAGTCACTAGAACAAATATAGAAACTGAAGTCGTAGTAAAGTAGCATCCTCCCATGTAGCTTCAGTCTCATCATATATGTCCCACTACACTCATACCTGATCAACCTATCTACCTTAAAGGCCCAGGGTCCTGTAATCTATTATGCAAATGTGCTCCACCATCACCTGCCCCTGATCCTGCACCTGCAATGAGGTCCAATCTAACACATGAGAAGGATCTGCAACATATCTCCTGAGAACTGAAACATGAAACACATCATGTACGTGAGACAAGCTAGGTAGTAATGCTAGACAGTAGGCCAAGGGGCATATACACTCCAAGATCTCAAAAGGACCAATGAATCTAAGAGCTAACTTAGAAACTTTTCCATAATGGATAGGGATCTTATGTGGCCTAACAGGAAGGAACACCTTCATGCCCAAATAAAAAATATGGCTGGTCCTATGTTGATCTGTGTACTTCTTCTACCTATCATGTGCCTCCTAAAATATTTTTCTGATCAAAACCACCTATTGCTCCATGTCTTGCAATAAAGCTGGTCTGAGAGAAACCCTATCCTCTAACTTGTCCCAACTAAGAGGTGTCCTACACTCTCTACCATAAAAATCTTGAAAAGGATCCATGCCTATAGAACTATAAAAACTATTATTATAGGCGAACTCCACCAAGTATAGGTACTCCTCCCATCTACACTGTTGATCCATCACATACATCCTGAGCATATCCTTTAAAATTTGATTCACCCGCTCAGTCTATCCATCTGTCTCGGGGTGATATGTTGTGCTGAAGTTGATTCTCGTCCCAAGGGCATGCTGCATGGTGGTCCATAAATGTGAAGTGTACAAAGGATCATGGTCACTAATGATCTTGCATAGAATGTCATGCGACCTAACAATCTCATCAAGATATACCCTAGCCACTGCACTAGCTATATAAGTGGTATTTACTAGAGAAAATCTATCCACTTTTGTCAATTTATCAATTGTGACCATGATGGCATCATGGTGATATCTCAATATCGGTATCCCAACAATGAAGTCCATGGAAATGGTGTCCCACTTCCATTCTGGTATAGCATGAGGAAAGAGAAGGCTAGCTGGATCCTAATGCTTGGCCTTCACTTTCTAGCACTCTAAACAGTTTGACAAAAACTGAGCTACATCTCTGTGAAGTCCTCTCCAATGATACCACTTTTGCAAAGTAGCATGCATCTTCTTCACCCCAGGATGGGTTGAATAGGGTGCACAATGTGCCTCTGTCAATATGTCCTACCTCAAGCCTCCATCTCTAGGAACTTAAATCTAGCCTCTTTTCTTGAGAAGACCATCTTCCTCTAAGGAAAACCCATCAAATTTCCCCTTGAGGGGTCTCTGAGACTCGATCTCTGCTTGAATTATAATGTAGAAGCTATCAAGAGGAAGCTACTAAAGAATCCTTCTTCGTAAATTTGTGCCTACTTAAGTAGCCATAATCACATGTCTTCGTCTACTAAGAGTGTCTCTAACCACATTCTCCTTTCCTTTAACATGTTCTATCTCCATATCATACTAATAAAGAAACACTATCCAACGCCGTTGTGTAGCGTTGAGATTGGGCTGCGTGAAGAGGCGGCGAATACTCAAATGATCAGTCCTGAGTGTGAATCTCCAAACAGGAAGAAAGTGCCTCCATCGAACCAAAGTGTGCACAACTGCCGCAAGCTCAAGATCATGAGTTAGATAATTAAGCTCATAATATTTGAGTTTATGAGACTCAAAATCCACTACTCTGCCCTCCTGCATCAACACACCTGCAAGCTCTAGTAAAGGAGCATCCGTGCAAAATAAAAACTCACCTTATGGATCCAACACTGCAAGAATAGGTGCTATAGTTAGACATTCCTTCAGTTTCCTGAAGGCCTACTTGCACCTATCTGACCAAAAAAACTTATTCCCTTTACATTGAATGGAAGTGATGGGGTGCGCAATGTAAGAGAAGTCTTAAAAAAATCTCCTATAGTAACCTACTAATCCCATGAAGCTACACACTTCATTCATAGTAGTGGGTGTTGGCCAGTCCATGTTAGCTCTAATCTTGGAAGGAACGATGGTGATACATTCCCTAGAAATGATATGCCCCAAATACTACACCTCTGTATGAAAAAATGCACACTTCTCCAACTTCCCGTAAAGCTTCTACTCTCAAAGACACTAAAGAACCTAACGAAGGTGACCCTTGTGCTCCTCACGTATACGTGAGAAAATCAAAATGTCATCAAGGAAGATGAAAAAAAAGTGATCTAATAAAATCCTAAATACCCAATTCATCAAACTCATAAATACTACGGGGGAATTAGTCAAACCAAAAGGTATCACTATGAACTCATAGTGGCCATATCTCATACGGAAGGTGGTCTTATGAATGTCTTCCTCTAAAATCCTCAGCTGATGGTAGCTTGACTTAAGGTCTATCTTAGAGAAAGTTGTGGCTCCCTTCATCTGATCAAATAAATCATCAATGCGTGGAAGGGGATAACGATTCTTGATCGTTACCTTATTCAGTTGGCCGTAATCAATACACAACTGTAAGGATCTGTCCTTGTTGTTTACAAAGACCACCGATGCACCCCAAGGGGATACTCTAGGATGAGTCTAGGTAAGGTTCTCATGACATAGGCTCTGCTCCTGGAACTAGATATATATGAAAATCAATCTCACGTGTGGGTGGTAACCCCGGTAGCTCCCCTAGAAATACATTTGCGAACTCCCTCAAAATGGGATGATAAACTAGCGATGGTCCACTATAACCATCCTCTGACTTGTCATTTATTGTGAAAAAAAACATATAACAACCTCATCGCACACACCGGTTAAGTTGTATAGCGGAAATGGTGAAAATAGAAACGGGTCTCCTAACACCTGATATCACTGAATCAACTCTCAAATCATCTACACAAGATATAATCTTGTGATAACAATCCATCCTAGCCCTGTGAGCAGAAAAATAGTCCATGCCCAAGATGACTCCATAAGAGCCCAAAGGAAGGATACGAATATCTGAGGTAGTGGTGAAAGGTCTGAAATCTACCACACACTCCTTAACTAAGGTGTCTATAGAGATTTTGGCTCTAGAAGCCATCTCAAAATCCCAACTATGACTATGCCTAATTACCACCAGCCTCCATCACTCTACCAAATTTGTAATAAAAGGATTAGAAGAGCCATAATCAAATAAAATGGAGATATGAATGCCACTAATGCTACTTGAAGTCTCAATAACTGTACTCTATTACTTTACCTAGCAATTATCGACTGTTGCATACATCCTATGACTTCACCCCATGTAACCAATAGTAGGCTCTTAGATCTGTGCCGTACCATTGTTATTAGGGTTACGTGGGAAGTATCTTCAAAAATGTCTAGCAATACCACACCTAAAACAACCACTTGATCCTCTCTCTTGTGTAGCAGCTCCGACCGGTACTCTAGAGGTCTGGATGTGGATCCTGATGATCTAGCTGCAATTTGTTGAGGTATGTATTGGCGAGCTCCTACTAAGTGACCTCTTTGGGCACCCTCCATCCTGATGGGACCCCTAGGGGGAGGCCCCATACTCCGACCATTCTATGCATCAAACCTCTGTGGAGGTTTATAAGGTGGGTGGGACTGATGCTGCTACTACTACTACTGTGGTCTAAAATATGACTTTGCTGATCCCTGTCCACCATGAGGGAGAGGTACTGACCACCTTGATCTATTGTCCTACATCTATTGTATGTAGCTCTAGACTCGGTCTTTATCCTGTTGGGTCTTTCCCCTAGTCTCCTCTGCTATATAGGCCTTCTCGACGGCCTCAACTAATGTATGTGGACAATGGATCTACACTACACCTCCAATGTCTAGATTCAAGCACTGGTTGAACCTGTGGATTCACACCTGCTCATCATGCATGTAATCAACATACTGGAGTAGATCAAGAAATATACTCTCATACTCATCCACTTTAAGATATGCCTATCGGAGATCATGGAACTCATCTATCCGCTACTGTATGAACCTCCATGAGAAATTTCTACTCCTGAATCACTTGTCAAAGAGCTCCTAGGTAACTATCTCAAAATCAACATGGAGGTTCTACTCCTCTATCCTCCATAGACACTAGCTCAATCCCTCAGTAGATGGATCCCGACATGAGCTTTCGTGTTACTAGGACAAGGATAGAGCTTGAAGCACCCGCTCACGCTGAATAACTAGGCTTTTGCCTGAAATCCACCAGTGTCACTAGAAAAATGTGATTTCTAAAGCTTCAGGATCTCCCTAATGTGATCTGTAGCTATGGTCTTATGGCCTCTAGGCCTCTCTTCATGCACATCCCTAAGCGTAGGACTCTGAGACCTCTCTCTATGTCATGAAACTCAGTCACCCTGTCCCCTCTATGGTGAATCTACTCTGGATGAATCTGAATTGAATTTATCTCCTCCATGCTCCTTGATGGGTCGAGGAGATACATGACCCTCAATGGAAGTGTCTTTATCATGTCTAGCTGCATGCCCTCCTATTGATCCTCTGTGTAGAGAAGAATTAACATCCTGAAGAGTCTACAAGATTTGTGGTATGATAGCTGCTACGGCATGCTCTAGAGGTTGTATGCCTAGGTCTATGTGAAAAATCTCCTCATCTTCTCTACACCTCCTGCACAGAGTAAGACGGGAGTTAGTTCCTTATTCTAGGTTTTACTTAGTTTCCATGTTCACTAAAATATGTAATTTCTAAACTAAGTTGTCTTCTAAATTTACAAGTGTGTTAGGTTTAAGGTTCATGTCTCAAGTTCTAGTTTTCCCAATGGCCCAAGCTTTTGAACTCTTGGTGTGTATTATTTTCCACATCACTTGGTGAGTCATCTCACTTAGGTGAGATCATCGGTCCATGTGTCATTTAGGGGTCATTATGAGATTCTCTTACGCATCAGTGTGTTAGTGCTTCAGTGCATCACTACATCATATGCGTCATTGGGAGTTACACTTCTATTATAGGAATGTAACTCACCCTCTTTACTCGAGTTGTCATGATTATAGCACTGGGGGTTACTTAGCACCTCCTATATGTACACCCCATTTGATCTATGAGGTAGAGGAGATTTTTATGGCTTAACCAGGTTTTTCCTGTGTTTCAAATCTGTGCATGCACATTCGGTTGATGCTCACTCCTCCTAAGATCTCTTCATGCTACCATTCACACATTCATTGATGTGCACGTCATCCCTCATGATCCTCACTTGCGGGTTTTAAACACTCTTACATGGTATCAAAGCGGATCTTATGGATCCGTGCACTCTTCGTCATTTTTCGTGCATTTTTTGGCTTCCAGTATGATATCCAGTTCTCGTTGTGTGTGTCATAATGGATATTCCGACTGTGCTCTACTTGCATTGATTCAGGTTTCATACCTCTGTTTGGGTTTGTTTGTGGTCTGTTTGGTCTTGTTGGTGGTTATGGATTTTTCAGGCTTCTTCAAGGTTAGCATGCATTTTTTTGGAGTAGCTTCAGCTTCCATTTTTAAGGGTTCTTGGTTTTATGTCAGGTTAAAAGATCCAATTCAGGGTTGGTTGGGAACCGAGCTGTCCCTAGCTCGTTATGCACTTCCCACAAATTTTCCTTAGCCATTTGTTTCAACTCGTTAGTCGGTTTTGCATTGGTTGTTCATTGGATCGAAAATCTCACCATTTGCATTGATTATCCACGGCTGTGCATTCAACTTGGGATTAAATCGATCTACCTCCTTGCTCAGGATTATTGCTGGGAGGGTTCTGTTTGGATTAAAATAGGGCTCGGCCTTGGCATGGTGGCTGCTTGGTGCGAACACGGCTCCTTTTCCAATGCAAATGTAATTTATTTGCACCAATATCTTTAAAAAATCTAGCAGCTAGGCCTGTAGCCAATACACATTCAACTTATGCTTGGTTCATGGTTCTTCACGTACAACTCTTGGTGTGTTCTTCATGTGGCATTAATATTCCTAACCATAAAGTCTCATTGGTTATTAGTGTTGTTTTTTGGGCACCTTGGTCTTTGAGCTCGTGTTGTGCGTTCAGCCACGGATCCCTTGTTGTGTATTATTAGACTGATTCAGGCTGATTCCCCGTAATCTTCAAACCTACTTCAATGAATCACGTCTTCCACCCTACTACATGACATTGCATGTGGATTTGGATCAGCATGTGGCCTTCCACTGCTGCATTCCACTGAGGCATGTAGCTCTGTATAGCCGTTTGAATTCCCAACCTGGTCCAAATTCAGCTTGGCCTTGGCGTTTCAAATCTACAACTCCTAATGTGTGGCCTCTCTACTAAGTTTCAAACCTATAGATCCTAACATGTCGTATTTCAAACCTACAACACCTGACACGTGGACATCACAACAACTGAGCCTGTCCAACGTATCCTCCAGCTCTGTTATCCCGTAAAATTGACAAGGGCAATTTTACCGATAACCATACCGAAACTTTTGTTTCGATCCCTCGTTAGGGATCCTTCGCGTTCGAAACATTGCAAAATCCCTCCCCGGGAAATCTAGTTTTTGAACTTAGTCTTTTTGAGCCTTTTTTGGCTGGGCGCATGGATTTTCCTTGTAACACAAACTTTTGGTGCACCCCCTTAAAAGCCTTTGGCGCATGGTTTTCCATGTTAGCACGCTTCTCGGTGCGCCAAAGGGCGCACATAATCTACCTGCAACACAAAGTTTCGGTTCGCCAAAGTGCGCACATAGTTTCGTGTCGACAATGCATATGGTGCGCCAAAGGCGCGCTCATTCTTCTGTTGTCAATTCCTTCCATGCGCCAAAGGGCGCACGCTTTCCCATGTCGACAATGGTTTCCATGCGCCATTTCAAAAGGTTGGTGGCGCATTGATGACAGGTTTTTCTATAAATATCAGTGCGCGCCCATGTCATTTTCATTCCTTTTTTCGAAGCACGTGATTGCTCTGGATTTGTCAGCTCTGCTCTGTCGCTATCTCACCCTGTGGACCCGCTTTCCAAATCTTTTGCTATATTTAAGGTAAGAGGTTCTCCCTCTTCTCTGTTTTATTCTTTCTGTTGTTGGTCTGCGTTGTGGTCTGTTAGCCAGTTTTAAAGAGAGAATGTTTAAGCTAGCTGTTTCCCCCCCCCTTGTGCTGTCCTGTTCCTTTTCTTTCCTCCTTCCTTCCTCCCTCTTTCCAGATCTGCTGGAAAAGGAGTCATTTTGAAATAGCTTGGTTTGCTAGATTTGTTATATAAACCCCTTTTCCCATGCTATCTTTGAAGTGGAAGAAAGAGGAAAAATATTTGAGTAAGTGTAGTTCTGTGGCAATAAAGACAGTCGCGCCCCTCGGCGCACCTACCCGCCATGCAACATATTCGAAACCCGCGCCAATGACGCAGCCTTCCGTTCTGCTGCAGTTGAAATTCATGCGCCCTCAATGGCGCGCCCTTTTTGCATACTACAAGTCTAAATCCCGCGCCTCCTTGAAGCCTTTGGCGCACCCTATATCCATGTTGCATAATGTTTCCATGCGCCAAAGGGCGCACCCAGTTTCGATGCAACACAAGCCTTATTCGCGCAAGTATAAAGATTACATAGGTGCAGGTGCACCCTCCATTGCAGTAACATGATGTTGTGTAAACCCTCCATGCACCGCGCCATATTCCTTTGGCGCACCATTTGTCCATGTTACACAATCCGTCCATACGCCAAAGGGCGCACCGAACCTCAATGTAACACGCCTTTCCTATGCGCCCTGCTATAAAATGCAACCTGCTTCATCCATGCGCCATGCGCCTTTGGCGCCAATATAACCTCTGCAACATTCCTTTTTTGTGCGCCTTATCTATTTGGCCTGCCAGTTGCATTTTCCCTGCGCCCTGAGCCTTTAAATCTCTAACTCCTTCTGTTAGCTTTCCAATGGAAGATCAAATGACTAATTCAACCATTTTGGATTGGGTCTCTCTTCTTCTTCATGTAGATCAGCAACTGAGTTCGAAAGAACACATGTCTACGTCAAGCAAGAAACCCACAAAACCAAGAGGAAAGGCTAAACTGACAGAAGAAGAGATGAAATACAAATATCAGAGGGTCAGGATGCCAGAATCACAGGCTGAGTGCAGTATGGATGTCAGAGATTCTGAATTGGGTCACATTGACATGGATGAGTTCTGGGTTAGAACTCAAAAAGTTACAAGAAGTCCATGGATGGACAAGTTAATAGGCAGTGCTCTGCATTTCGCCGGAGGAATCCCAGTCAGCACTGTAAATAACGAATTCATGATGGTGGTTGCCCAATGTTACAACAAAGACGCAAGATGTGTCGAGAACAGTAAGGGCGAGGTAGTCATAAACCTCACTGCCCGTCATTTTGAGTTGATGCTTGGCATCCCTCACCACCGGAACTACGTGGATGTTAGCCAGCAAGAATGCATCAAGGCCTGGGAAGACAACGAGGACCAGTGCATGCAGTTGATGAATGAGGTCTACCTTAAAAACAAGAAGGTGGTGACCCGGTGGGCTCAAACTATCCACCGAAGTGATTTCTCAGAGGAACTCAGTGATACTATCACTTTCCTAAGCAGAGTCTTCGGTCTTTCAGATGCCCACTATTTCCATAAGTGGATGCTGCGGTACCTGGAAACAATGAATAAGAATTTACCCGATCAGCGCTTCTGCTGGGGTGAAATAATAAGCAGCACTATATCTAAGCAGCTACAACAACTTGCCACAACAGGAGTATTCCATATGAACTCCTATGTAGTCTATGCTGCAGCGTCGGCAAGGGATTACCCAGGGCTCAGCCGAAGTGGAGTATGGCCTCAGGCCAAGATATTTGATTACTACCCAGAGCTGAGGCTGGAGAATAGTATCCCTCCATTTGCTAAAATCAATGATGTTTTCTTCTACCACATCATGTGCATGTTGCGGCCAAATTTGACTCATAGCCGGACGACCAAGAATATAGTGGCAGTCACAGAGAAATGGGGAGCCTTGTTCACCCAATTTCCCACGTTCACCTATCTAAGGGCTGCCAACTTTTTGGGAGAGCCAACCAGGCTACCGAGGTATGCTGGACCAAGGCTGATTCTACTGGAGTTATCAAGGCAGCTGGTCACATACCATGAAAAGTTCCTCAAAAGAAAGAAGGGCGGAACTCCTTTCCCCCTCACAGTGGGCCGGTACACATGCTCCTCCTATCACAAGGCGAAGGAAATGTTCACAGAGCTCGAGTTCCTAAATTTGAAACATGACTTCCCAGCCAGGCCTACCTTCGATCCTAGGGGCTTCCTGCCAAGGGCTAAGCTTGATCCGATCCATGTCCCTCAAATTGAGGATATTTACATTGATGTTCTCCATGAGGTAGAACTCAGAAGAAAGGATCACTCGCGCTTGGCATTAACGGAAATCATCCAATACGGAGTGGCCATTGTCCCCAAAGGATTCCAAACTGTGGAAGATGAAGTGGACAAGGTGTATAATGACACAGAAGGGGATGATTGGCCCTTCCCGGACATTGACAGAAGCAAGGCTCCTCAAACAATTGAGGAGAGGGTCAAAGAGACTATGCGGAGAACAGAGCATTGGTGCCGCATGAACGGACTAATCTACCTCGGGGTAGATTTCACAACTTCCCCTTTGGGCAGCGCACCTCCAAGGTTAAAGAAGCAGCTGAAAGGCAAAGGTGCAGAAGGTGAGTCTAGTACCACCCAAAAGGAGACTTCCGAAAGTCCTCCTTCCTCAGATCCGGAACAAGTAATAACTCTGGATTCGCCAGAGAAAGAAGCAGCAGAGGATAGTCCTATACGCCCATCCACCCAGGATGTCGGCGTCGCTACAACTTCAGAGGTCACTTCTATCCCTTCTTCTTCTCTTCCTTCCCCTCCTCGAGCAACCACTCCTTTGGTTGTGTCCTCTGCCCCTTCTTCTACTCTTTCCCCCGCCTCTTCGTCTATTTTCTCCTCCCTCGCTGATTTGTCTTCTTCCATTTCTTCCCTCCTCTCCGAGCTCCCTTCCCTTCCTATCTCTTCTACTGTTGCGGTTTCCCTTCCTCCCGTGGGCATGTCTTCGGCTATTCTTTCAATGCCACCGCCGCGTGTCTCCACGTTTTTCCCTTCTTCTACCGTCGCTGCCGCCGCCTCTGTCTCTGGTCCTTCTTCTATAGGACCAGCTTGGATCTCTCAGCAGCTGAGCCAACAAAAGAGGAAAGTCCCCATCGCTCCGATGGACTTTTCGGTCATTCCGGCTAAAGGAGGGAAGAAGCACAAGCCGGTTACACGCTTCTCAAAGAGCGCTGCAGGGGAGAGAGTCATGGAAATAGCGTACCCCGACCCTCTCAAAGAGAAAGAAGATCTGTCTCCGACGGATTTCACCGTGACTCAAGTCACAATGGGGACATCCTCCGAAAATCTCCAGGGGGAAGCTCTTTCCGCAGTGGATGCACTCTGCAAAAAGCTTCAGGAAACGAAAGAGGAGAAAAGGCTACTGAAGGAGTAGAACAAATATCTGCTCCAGGCCTTACAGAAGATGGGAAGTGCACCTCCCACAACTTCCGCCGAGACTCCTGAGCTACTCAGTCAGGAGAAGACCAAAAAATATTCAAAGATCGGCGAGAAAGGTATGGCTGTTTCTGCTTGGAGGAGCCAGATCCTCAAAGATAGTGAAAAAGTAATCGCCGAGTATATCAGTTTATACCTGAACATCGAGAAGGCGAACAAGGAACTCCAAGCATTAACAGGTCCAGTATCGGAAGAGTTAGAGCATGCTAGACTCCAACAGTTTTTGGTGACTCCGCTGGGGATCGGATAGATCTGACAGATCTGTGCTGGTAGTAAGATATAAAAAATCAGAAAAATCAAAAGATTGCTGCCTGTTTGCAAACCTGAATTTTTATAAAAATCTGAAAAATTTACAAAAGTGCTCAAATCGAAAAATTTTCTTCTGAGAGTCATAGATCGGGCCTAGTTACAGATCTTTAGTTCGCTGAGTTTTTATCAAAATCATTATTTTTCCGTAGATCTGAGTTTTTGGCTGTTTCCTAAAAATTTGAAACCCTCTGAAAAAGTAAAGATCAGATCTGAAAATCAGCTTACTATCCTCCCTACCATCTTATCCTCGCTGTTATTTGTCATTAACCGCAATCGGTTTCTGAAGAGGATATTTTTTAATATTTAGAAAAGTACATGCTGCTGGTTTTTGACAGAAAAACCAGAAAATCAGCAAGTACACCCAAAAATAAATCCGTGCCTTAACATTGCAGATCTGGAAGGTACGCTGGCAAGTGAACCTTTTACGCGCAGCAGGAGAGCCCGTGGAGAAGTTGATCCTACTTTCGATCTGCTTCAGAGGCACAATTTTAGCGTAACACCGGCACATTTTTCAGCGCTAAGCTCGGCTAGCCGGTCATCCAGGAGTGTCTCACCTTCACGAAGAAAAAGTCTTTTACAAGGAGCATCCACGTCCCTTTGTAGTGCCTTGCTACTCAGCGGAACTACACTTCCAGCTCGTGTTCTCTTTCCGGCTTTTCAGATGGCGGTACCATGGGGAAATGCTATGGGCCCCCTCACACTGCCACATCCAGTTCACGCGCTCCCTCATGGAAACAGAAAGAATTTTCCTAAATTCGACGGGAGCGGAAATCAAAGCACGGATTCCCACATATCTGCATTCATCATGTCATGCAGTATTTTGGATGTGACTCATGAAGATGTGTCAGTTCGCCTTTTTCTGGAAACCCTACAAGGGCCTGCAGCTGAATGGTTTCAGCATTTGCCGGCCGGATCTATCACCAGTTGGGCTACCTTGCGGGATGCTTTCGAAGACAGGTATAAGCCTTCAGAGGATGCATTTACTTTATTATCACGAATCACTCACCTGAAGAAGGAGGCAAATGAGACCATGCGTGATTTTATCGCCCGGTTCAATGCGTTAATCAACCGTGTCCCTACTGCCATGCTCCCAATGCCGGAGAATCAAAAGTGTTTCTTCGTAAACGCTATGAGCTCAAAAGTCAGCTTCTTGCTCCTTCAAGAGCGAGTAGCTACTCTACCTCTCACTCAGGCTGCTGCCATCCGGATAGAAGACAATTTGATAATATCTGGCGAGTTGAAAAAGGAATCATCAAAGCCTAAATCTTTGGGCCCTTCGCCCACCACTTCGTCTGATCCAGCATTCCAAAAGATGGCAAATGACCTGCTTGCACTGAAAAAGAAGCTGGCCCAGGCCTCTCCCAGTTCCTCGTATCGGGATATCCCGCGAAGGAATTTTGTTCCTAACAATGCTTCACAAAGGCCGCGCTTGCCTGCAGCTGCTCCACGGTTGGCGCTTGAGGCCCCTCTGGTCAATGCTCTGGTCGAGATTGAAGAAGAAGAGCAGTACTATGAAGAACCTTCGTCTCAGGGCGAAGATGATCAAGATGTCGGTGAACCGACTGGCGACTCTACTATTGGATACATGGAATTTGATGAGGATGAATCTGATGAAGAAGAGAGTACTCAGGGCTATGCAAGCGGACAATCCTACGCTGTTTTTACCCGTTCGCAAGGAAAGGAAGTGGAAGTTTCTGCCCATGTGCAGAAGGAGAAGGTCGTGTCAAACATGCCTCCAACCATTGCTAGAAGAGGTAATCCTCTTCCTACTCAATTCCCTGTTAAGTCTGTTGCAAAGAAGTCTTTTCCGCCCATCTCTCCTCCGAATCAGCCCCCTCATATTCCTATCAAGATCAGTAACCCGATTCCATCATCGCGAAGTGAGGGACTCATTCCTTTACCAACCCAACCCTTGGCCGCATTCGATATAATAGATCATGCAAAAAAGACCAAGATCCAAATGTCTGAAGCTGAGTATCTTCAGTCAAACCCCGAACAGCTTGTAAGATTGACTAAGTATATCCAAAGTCAAGCTGTTATATCTAGTCAGGCTTCCCCAAAAGGAATCCTTTCCACTCCCCCTGAATCCCATATAAACGTAGCTTCAACATCTGCGTCAGGCAAGATAGAACCTTTCTATCTCTCCCTGCTGATCAATGGGCACAAGTTGAGCAACTGTATAATTGATTCCGGGTCTTCTGATAATGTCATGCCAGTAAAATTCGCCCATGCTTTGGGCCTCACTCTTACCAAACCTTTCGGAAGATGTTACTCATTGGAGACCAAGCAAGTGCCATTGATTGGCCAAATCAAAGACGCGCAATTTGCGTTTGCGGCCTTCCCGGATAAAAAAGTAAAAATGACCGTCCTTGTCGCTGACATTCCGGCAGCCTATGGAATTCTGCTGGGAAGGAGCTTTTGCAGCGAAGTTGGTGGAGAAATTCACATGGACTGGTCTAAAGCTAAAATACCCGTCAAAGGCGTAATGCAAACTTTGGAGCCGGAATCTCAAAAGAAGTACTTGGTCACTAGCTCCGAAGACCCCAAAGCCCAAATCCTTTTTGAATCATCAGGGATGGGGAACTACTTTTTGTCTACTGAGGCGGATACAAAGGATGTTTTCGTTCAAGAAAAGGATCTTAATGAGGTTTGGACCTTGCAATTCGATGGCAGCTGCGCAACTAGTGGATGTGGTGCTGGGGCCGTGCTAATATCTCCTGAGGAGGAGGTAATTCCTCTTTCTTTCAAGTTGCAGTTTTTCAATACTAACAATACTGCTGAGTATGAGTCTCTCTTACTCGGTATGCAAGCCGCAAAAGAAAGAGGGATAAAAAATCTAAAAGTTCAAGGTGATGCCGAGCTAGTTGTAAATCAGGTCAAAAGGATTTACCAAGTAAAAAATGAAAGGCTCAGGCACTACCGTAATGCAGTATGGGACAGCATTGAGGAGTTTGACGCTTTTTCAATAGAGGCAATTCCAAGAGCCCAAAATGACATGGCTGATTCGTTGGCTGTTTTAGCATCTCTCATGCTCCCACACCCGGGTTTGAAAACGAACAAATACACCATTGAAGTGATTTTCCGCCCGAGCGTGCCAGACAACTCTCAGCATTGGCAAGTATTCAACGATGATAATCACCTCATTGCCTTTATGGAAAAATCAGAAAATTTTGATGAGTTGTATTTCGAAGGATCCACATCTACATGCCGCGAATCAATCAACAGTCAAAACCACGAAACAAAGGAGAACGACGGCATATGTCAGCTCAAGGGAAATAAAATTCCAAAGGGCCTGGTTTCTCTGGAACGCCTGTTTGACAGGAATGACCATTTTGTAAAAAAGAAGAAGCGGGATGATCCTGACTCATCCCCAGAGACCGAATCGGTCAATATAGGTTCTGAGGCACATCCGCAATTTGTGAACATCGGGAAATGTTGCACGCCAGAAGAAAAGCGGAAATTTTTCAAGTTGCTGAAAAGATATATGGATGTATTGGCATGGTCCTATGCCGATTTAAAGTCCTTCAAGCCAAAGGAAGTTCAGCACGATATTCCCTTGAAAGACGATGTCAAAGCCTTCCGTCAGAAGCAGAGGCACTATAATCCCAAGATTTCGGGCACCATTCAGGCCGAAATTCAGAAGATGTTGGACGCAAGAATCATCGTCCCTATCCATCACAGCACTTGGGTAGCCAATATTGTGCTAGTGCGCAAGAAAAACGGTGAAATACGCATCTACGTAGACTTCCGAAATTTGAATCAAGCTTCGCTAAAAGACAACTACCCTCTTCCAATAATGGATCAAGTTCTGCAAGCAGTAACTGGATCAGAAATGCTGTCTATGCTTGATGGTTTTTCAGGCTACAATCAGATTGAAGTCTCGCCTGAAGATCAATTCAAAACAGCATTCACTACTCCATGGTGTACATTTGCCTATAGCAGGATGCCTTTCGGCCTAACTAACGCTGGTGCCACTTTTTAGCGGGCCATGGATTTCGCATTTAAAGGAATGATGGGAAAAGTCATTGTAGTTTATCTAGATGACTTAACCGTGTTCTCTAAACAACGAAATGATCATTGTGATCATTTGGAGCAAGTATTGGCCAGGTGCCGAGAACATGGAATTTCCCTAAATCCCAAAAAGTCTGTTTTTGGGGTTACGGAAGGGAAATTGCTAGGCCATGTGGTTAGCAAAGAAGGAACAAAGATCGATGCCGAAAGAGTTAAGGCTATCCAAAGCCTTACTCTGCCTACAAGCAAGAATGGTGTTCATTCTTTCTTCGGAAAGGTGAACTTTCTCAGGCGTTTTGTTCCTGATTTTGCTGAGAAGACCCGCCACATACTAAACATGATGAAAGGGTCACCCACTTTCAGATGGAGTGAAGAAGGGAAAAGATCGTTTGAGGAGATAAAAACTTCTGTGGCTCATGCACCGGTCCTGGTATGTCCGGATTTCTCCAAAGACTTCATTATGTATAGTTACGCCTCCGAACATACTGTGTCTGCAATCCTAATGCAAAAGAACTCGGAGGATATTGAATCTCCAATCGCATTCATGAGTTCTCCTCTCAAGCCTCACGAACTGAAAATGACTCAGCTAGAAAAGCACGCCTTTGCCATTGTCAAAGCAGTGAAGAATTTCAGGTATTACATTCTAAATTCGCATACGGTGGTGCTGGTACCTGACACAGCGGTGAAATCAATTCTAACTCAGCAGGAGTTAGGAAGCTTGAGAGGGAATTGGATCGCAAAATTCCAGGAATATGACCTGGATATTAAGCCCACCAAGCTGGTGAGGGGTAAGGGCCTGTGTCATTTAATGGCTGAAAATGAAAATTTAGAAGGTCCTAAGGGAAAAGAGGATTGTAACAACGAAGAGCAAAGCCCTCTAAAGGAACCTGATTCTCTGCCTCTAGTTTTATTTGTTGCGACCAGTGATGAGTGGTACTCCGACATCGATTTCTTCCTTACCTATGGCGAATGCCCAATGCACCTAACTGCAAAGGAGAAGCGCACTATAAAGCTCAGGGCAGCTAAATATGTCATCTGGGATGACGGTTTATATAAGCGCGGGATAGATGGTGTCTTCCTGCGATGTGTTGACAAGCCCCAGCAAGTAAAACTGCTGGAAAGTTTTCACAATTCAGCTTGTGGGGGGCATTTCTCTTCTTCCGTGACAGCGCACAAGGTCATTCGAGCCAGGTACTATTGGCCTACGCTCTTTCAAGATGCGGCTACCTGGGTGGCAAAGTGTGAACCCTGTCAGCAATTCGTCGGCAAGCCCAAGTTGGCTACCCTTCCCCTAAGGCCGGTCATTATCAATGAACCATTCAGGAAATGGGGAATTGATTTTATTGGCGCACTCAATCCTCAATCGAGTGCTAGACATAGCTATGTCCTTACAGCAACGGATTACTTTACCAAGTGGGTGGAAGCCATACCTGTCAGGCACGCCACTTCTGAGGTGGTTTGCAGTTTTATCAAAGAAAATATCATTGTCAGGTTCGGTGTTCCAAACAAGATCGTTGCTGATAATGCTTCCAACTTCTCCTCGCGGGAAGTTATTAGTTTTTGCTATGAATATGGAATAACTTTATCACACGCCTCGGATTATTACCCTCAGGGAAATGGTCAGGCGGAATCCAGTAATAAGAACTTGGTGACCATCATACGGAAATTAGTAGATGAAAATCAACGGATGTGGCACAAGTCTTTGTACGACGCTTTGTGGGCGGACCGCATTACCCCCAAGAGATCTCTCGGCATGTCACCTTTTCAAGTGTTATATGGCACTGATGCCGAACTTCCCATTTCTGCCGAACTTCCTGCTCTACGCTTGGCACGAGCAATTGAAGATGAAACTTTCCAGAGTTCTCTAGAAAAGAGAATTATGTATTTGGCAGAACTTGAAGAAAAGAGAGTAAAGGTAGTCGATAGGATCACTTAACACCAGAATCAAGTTAAGAGGCTTTTTGATAAGAAGGCCAAGCAGAGAGATTTTCAAGTGGGAGATCTCGTCCTTCTTTGGGACAAGCGAAGAGAACCAAAGGGCATGCACAGAAAATTTGATTCCCTATGGAGAGGGCCCTTCAAAATCAAGCAACTCAATGGAGAGAATAGTTTCTATCTCTCATATCTGGATGGAGCTGAACTCCCGCTTCCCTATAGTGGGCAACATCTCAAGATCTTCAGGAAGTAGAGCTTGCTCTCTTCTTTGTACAGTTTATTTTAGTTGTGTGTTTGCTTTTGTCGTGTGTTTGCTTTCAGTTTGTTTTGTGTTTCCTTTGTTCTCCCTCCGGTCACCCTTGTTTTTGACTCTGTTACCCAATGGATAGGCACATGTGATCTGGGATTCTCTACCCTCGATTTTCCTCAGGGATAGTCCCCAGAAAGAGCCAGCTGTTATCCCGTAAAATTGACAAGGGCAATTTTACCGATAACCATACCGAAACTTTTGTTTCGATCCCTCGTTAAGGATCCTTCGCGTTCGAAACATTGCAAAATCCCTCCTCTGGAAATCTAGTTTTTGAACTTAGTCTTTTTGAGCCTTTTTTGGCTGGGCACATGGATTTGCCTTGTAACACAAACTTTTGGTGCGCCCCCTTAAAAGCCTTTGGCGCATGGTTTTCCATGTTAGCACGCTTCTCGGTGCGCCAAAGGGCGCACATAATCTACCTGCAACACAAAGTTTCGGTGCACCAAAGTGCGCACATAGTTTCGTGTCGACAATGCATATGGTGCGCCAAAGGCGCGCTCATTCTTCTGTTGTCAATTCTTTCCATGCGCCAAAGGGTGCACGCTTTCCCATGTTGACAACGGTTTCCATGCGCCATTTCAAAAGGTTGGTGGTGCATTGATGAAAGGTTTTTCTATAAATATCAGTGCGCGCCCATGTCATTTTCATTCCTTTTTTCGAAGCACGTGATTGCTCTGGATTTGTCAGCTCTGCTCTGTCGCTATCTCGCCCTGTGGACCCACTTTCCAAATCTTTTTTTATATTTAAGGTAAGAGGTTCTCCCTCTTCTCTGTTTTATGATTTCTGTTGTTGGTCTGCGTTGTGGTCTGTTAGCCAGTTTTAAAGAGAGAATGTTTAAGCTAGCTGTTTCCCCCCCCCCCTTGTGCTGTCCTGTTCCTTTTCTTTCCTCCTTCCTTCCTCCCTCTTTCCAGATCTGCTGGAAAAGGAGTCATTTTGAAATAGCTTGGTTTGCTAGATTTGTTATATAAACCCCTTTTCCCATGCTATCTTTGAAGTGGAAGAAAGAGGAAAAATATTTGAGTAAGTGTAGTTCTGTGGCAATAAAGACAGTCGCGCCCCTCGGCGCACCTACCCGCCATGCAACATATTCGAAACCCGCGCCAATGGCGCAGCCTTCCGTTCTGCTGCATTTGAAATTCATGCGCCCTCAATGGCGCGCCCTTTTTGCATACTACAAGTCTAAATCCCGCGCCTCCTTGAAGCCTTTGGCGCACCCTTTATCCATGCTACATAATGTTTCCATGCGCCAAAGGGCGCACCCAGTTTCGATGCAACACAAGCCTTATTCGCGCAAGTATAAAGATTACATAGGCGCAGGTGCACCCTCCATTGCAGTAACATGATGTTGTGTAAACCCTCCATGCGCCGCGCCATATTCCTTTGGCGCACCATTTGTCCATGTTACACAATCCGTCCATACGCCAAAGGGCGCACCGAACCTCAATGTAACACGCCTTTCCTGTGCGCCCTGCTATAAAATGCAACCTGCTTCATCCATGCGCCATGCGCCTTTGGCGCCAATATAACCTCTGCAACATTCCTTTTTTGTGCGCCTTATCTATTTGGCCTGCCAGTTGCATTTTCCCTGCGCCCTGAGCCTTTAAATCTCTAACTCCTTCTGCTAGCTTTCCAATTGAAGATCAAATGACTAATTCAACCTTTTTGGATTGGGTCTCTCTTCTTCTTCATGCAGATCAGCAACTGAGTTCGAAAGAACACATGTCTACGTCAAGCAAGAAACCCACCAAACCAAGAGGAAAGGCTAAACTGACAGAAAAAGAGATGAAATACAAATATCAGAGGGTCAGGATGCCAAAATCACAGGCTGAGTGCAGTATGGATGTCAGAGACTCTGAATTGGGTCACATTGACATGGATGAGTTCTGGGTTAGAACTCAAAAAGTTACAAGAAGTCCATGGATGGACAAGTTAATAGGCAGTGCTCTGCATTTCGCCGGAGGAATCCCAGTCAGCGCTGTAAATAACGAATTCATGATGGTGGTTGCCCAATGTTACAACAAAGACGCAAGATGTGTCGAGAACAGTAAGGGCGAGGTAGTCATAAACCTCACTGCCCGTCATTTTGAGTTGATGCTTGGCATCCCTCACCACCGGAACTACGTGGCTGTTAGCCAGCAAGAATGCATCAAGGCCTGGGAAGACAACGAGGACCAGTGCATGCAGTTGATGAATGAGGTCTACCTTAAAAACAAGAAGGTGGTGACCCGGTGGCCTCAAACTATCCACCGAAGTGATTTCTCAGAGGAACTCAGTGATACTATCACTTTCCTAAGCAGAGTCTTCGGTCTTTCAGATGCCCACTATTTCCATAAGTGGATGCTGCGGTACCTGGAAACAATGAATAAGAATTTACCCGATCAGCGCTTCTGCTGGGGTGAAATAATAAGCAGCACTATATCTAAGCAGCTACAACAACTTGCCACAACAGGAGTATTCCATATGAACTCCTATGTAGTCTACGCTGCAGCGTCGGCAAGGGATTACCCAGGGCTCAGCCGAAGTGGAGTATGGCCTCAGGCCAAGATATTTGATTACTACCCAGAGCTGAGGCTGGAGAATAGTATCCCTCCATTTGCTAAAATCAATGATGTTTTCTTCTACCACATCATGTGCATGTTGCGGCCAAATTTGACTCATAGCCGAACGACCAAGAATATAGTGGCAGTCACAGAGAAATGGGGAGCCTTGTTCACCCAATTTCCCACGTTCACCTATCTAAGGGCTGCCAAATTTTTGGGAGAGCCAACCAGGCTACCGAGGTATGCTGGACCAAGGCTGATTCTACTGGAGTTATCAAGGCAGCTGGTCACATACCATGAAAAGTGCCTCAAAAGAAAGAAGGGCGGAACTCCCTTTCCCCCTCACAGTGGGCCGGTACACATGCTCCTCCTATCACAAGGCGAAGGAAATGTTTGCAGAGCTCGAGTTGCTAAATTTGAAACATGACTTCCCAGCCAGGCCTACCTTCGATCCTAGGGGCTGCCTGCCAAGGGCTAAGCTTGATCGATCCATGTCCCTCAAATTGAGGATATTTACATTGATGTTCTCCATGAGGTAGAACTCAGAAGAAAGGATCACTTGCGCTTGGCATTAACGGAAATCATCCAATACGGAGTGGCCATTGTCCCCAAAGGCTTCCAAACTGCGGAAGATGAAGTGGACAAGGTGTATAATGACACGGAAGGGGATGATTGGCCCTTCCCGGACATTGACAGAAGCAAGGCTCCTCAAACAATTGAGGAGAGGGTCAAAGAGACTATGCGGAGAACAGAGCATTGGTGCCGCATGAACGGACTAATCTACCTCGGGGTAGATTTCACAACTTCCCCCTTTGGGCAGCGCACCTCCAAGGTCAAAGAAGCAGCTGAAAGGCAAAGGTGCAGAAGGTGAGTCTAGTACCACCCAAAAGGAGACTTCTGAAAGTCCTCCTTCCTCAGAGCTGGAACAAGTAATAACTCTAGATTCGCCAGAGAAAGAAGCAGCAGAGGATAGTCCTATATGCCCATCCACCCAGGATGTCGGTGTCGCTACAACTTCAGAGGTCCCTTCTATCCCTTCTTCTTCTCTTCCTTCCCCTCCTCGAGCGACCACTCCTTTGGTTGTGTCCTCTGCCCCTTCTTCTACTCTTTCCCCCGCCTCTTCGTCTATTTTTCTCCTCCCTCGCTGATTTGTCTTCTTCCATTTCTTCCCTCCTCTCCGAGCTCCCTTCCCTTCCTATCTCTTCTGCTGTTGCGGTTTCGCTTCCTCCCGTGGGCATGTCTTCGGCTATTCTTTCAATGCCACCGCCGCGTGTCTCCACGTTTTTCCCCTCTTCTACCGTCGCTGCCGCCCCCTCTGTCTCTGGTCCTTCTTCTATAGGACCAGCTTGGATCTCTCAGCAGCTGAGCCAACAAAAGAGGAAAGTCCCCATCGCTCCGATGGACTTTTCGGTCATTCCGGCTAAAGGAGCGAAGAAGCACAAGCTGGTTACACGCTTCTCAAAGAGCGCTGCATGGGAGAGAGTCATGGAAATAGCGTACCCCGACCCTCTCAAAGAGAAAGAAGATCTGTCTCCCACGGATTTCACCGTGACTCAAGTCACAATGGGGACATCCTCCGAAAATCTCCAGGGGGAAGCTCTTTCCGCAGTGGATGCACTCTGCGAAAAGCTTCAGGAAATGAAAGAGGAGAAAAGGCTACTGAAGGAGCAGAACAAATATCTGCTCCAGGCCTTACAGAAGATGGGAAGTGCACCTCCCACAACTGCCACCGAGACTCCTGAGCTACTCAGTTAGGAGAAGATCAAAGAATATTCAAAGATCGGCGAGCAAGGTATGGCTATTTCTGCTTGGAGGAGCCAGATCCTCAAAGATAGTGAAAAAGTAATCGCCAAGTATATCAGTTTATACCTGAACATCGAGAAGGCGAACAAGGAACTCCAAGCATTAGCAGGTCCAGTATCGGAAGAGTTAGAGCATGCTAGACTCCAACACGAGACCTTCCAACAAATGTTCGACTGTTCAGTCGAAGATCTGGTCAAGTTCGGTGTCTTCGGCCATCCAAGGGCCCTCAACAAAACTATGTCCACTCTGGAATATTGGATAGATCAGCTAGAATTCGTTTTGGAAAAGATAGACAAGGTGAAGGAAGAGGCCCTGGATGCAATGCATCAAATGGAGAAAATTGTTCTATCTATGACTCCAGGGTTGCTCACTCCTTCCCTTACCTTGAGATCAGCTGATGACACTATCTGCATTTTCAAGGAGATAGCCTCTCAAGGAACAGGACCAGAGGTCACATTCGACATCGAATCCATCAACAACCTACTGGCCTGTAGGGACTTCATCGGGTCCCTAATCGAGGCAGGTAAAGATTATTCTAAACTCCCAGAAAAGCTCATAGATGAGTGGGAAACTTGCGAAGCAATCAGTGAACGGCACAAGGATCCATCACAGGATCAATTTGGGCCGATGATAAGCAAGTTTTTGGAATACCACACTCAGTTCCATATATCATCACCTGAGCAGCATCAGAAACAGGCGACCCCTTTTCGGCCGCAGGATGATGATGATGAGTAGCTTCTTCTTCTTCTTCTTCTCTCTATTCTCCGACTTTCTTTTCGTAATATCTGAAGTAAGTTGATACAAACGATGACATCATCCATGTTGCATCATGGGATGATGTCATCCATCAAAGTTGTCAAAGTCAACATGACTTTTAGATATTTTGTAAATATCTTTGTAAATAAGTGGTTGGCTCCATTTTGCCTTCTCTCTCCCTCATCTTCTATAAATATGAGAATACTTGTTGTATTCCAGGTGAACATTTTTTAGATAGAGATAGAAGTGAGGAGAGAAATACTTTGAGCTTTCTTGTAACAAAAAAGAACAGTAATACAATTATTCAGACTTTGTGCTCAATAGCTGTGTTATACATTAGATCTTTCTTACGTTAGATCTGTATGTGTTTAATCTGTTGGATTCATATCTATTTTTCCGTCATTTGTTTATCAGTATTGCTTTGTTTATTTATGCAAGTAGGTTTGGCTCTGTTTACTACCAAACTAAAAACATAAATCTTCTGACCTTTCCGCTTTGGAATCCATTTCTTTTCTCCCTTCGGATCTGTTCTTTCTCTTCTCCCTCTTTCATTCCTTTCTTTTCCCATCCTAGAACACTCTACTGGGATGAGATCCCAACCCCCGAAGGCAGAATCTGTGAGACTTGCATAGGTTCCTGCTAGTAGAAATAGCAATAAACCAGTTTCGCTTTGCTGTCTCAAAGAGGGGCTAAGCCCTGCACACTGTTGGCTCGTCTATCCATAGATCTGTCCACGCGACAGATTTTCGGACCAACAAGCTCCTACATTGACCTGCAACACCGATTAGCTCGGTGCATCCACAACGTGGGCCCCCTTTCTCATTTTAGACATTGTTTGGAGGTTTAAAAAATCCATTTTTTGATGTTTTAATGATAAAAAAACTCTTTATGGAATTGTAATAATTTTTGGGTTCTAATTTTGCTTGTATCATGCCCTTCCTACGTGTGTCGAAGATGGAGGGTGAGGTCTGGGGTTATCAGGAGGCTAATTACATCTCACAAGTAAAAAAAACCCTAACTAAAATTTGATACCATTTCCAATGAGTACGCACACGACACCCTTTTCACCCATTTAGAGCATTTTTTCAATGCATTTGTAGCATTTTTTGATATTTTCCATCAGTTGTGGGAATCATATTTATGTTATAACTTTTGACTCGTCACTCGTTTTTTAGAACTTCTTTAGTCAAAATTGCATGATTTTTCACACATTACATGATGAAATTATTATTTTTTGTAAACACACTACTTTATAAAGTGCCACATTCTGGGGGGGTTCACTAGTACTCTTGGGTTTTCACACGCAGACACATTATCATCTGAGTCTAACATCTTGCATTTGTGCATCTTGTATTCTGCATCATGGAGAGTTCTCTTTCAAGACTTGATCATCGTAGGATCACCTTACAGCCTCCGCCACTTCTCACCAGGATAGGGAACTATTCAGCATGGTGTGCTTCCATGGAACGTTACTTTGCCCACGAGGGTCTTTTACCCTTTTTGCTTGGGCCAGTTCCTACACCCACTGATCATCGTCATCTAAAGGACTTCCTTGACACTTGTGACCATGTCTTTGGTCAGATGATGATGCATATCTCTTGATATCTCTAGTTTCACGTGGAAGACTCAAATCCACCTCACTATGTCTGGAGAATTCTTCCGGGAACTATTCACCAAGTGTGATACCCATGAAAATAACCCACTTGAGACCCAAGAACAACCTAGGATTAGTTATGAAAATTATGAAATATATTTTTTTGTTTAAAAGAGTCTACAACCAGGTTACAAAATAATAGATGTCACTAACAAGTTGTAGATCAATTATATTCCACTATAATATTATTTTCTTTAATTAAAAATTTTTAGATGTCACAAGGTCCCAAAATTTAGGGTTAGAAGGTTCAATAAGGTTCAGAGATTAATTCCTCACCATACACACTCTCTAACAGGATTAAATATTCAACTTAATTTTTCTCAAAATTAGTGCATTCAAAATTTCCCTAATTCATTCCTAATGGATAGGAAATTTCCTCACCTTTCCATTGATATAAAGATGTCCTCCTAAATCCTCATATTTCTCAAGTTATGAGCTGGGGGGCCTAGGGGTGAAAATTTTCCCCAGGGGCGGGTCGGCAGGCTGTGAAGAGAAACATTTCCCCATAGTAGGTCTGCAGGCTGTGGGGAGAATTTTTTTCTCGGGGAAGAAGTTCGGTTGGTGGGGCAATAGGAGACATTTTGGAAATTTCCCACGTGGGGGTGAAAAGCCACCTTTGCACCTGCACTCCCACGATTCTACAAGGGACACGTGGCACCTCCTAAGCCAATGCGGCGAAAGCGGGGCAACGAGGGAATTTAGAATTTTTTTTGAAATTTTTTCTAAAAATTGAAAATGCAAAAAGGAACCCGTTCCTCTGCCAATGCCTCGTGCTGCCACGTGGCCTGTCTTGATTGGCTACTGGGAAGTGGGGAAAATTTAGAAAAATTTCCCTAATTTTTTTTTAAGCGCTAAGTGAAAGAGGGATCTACCCCTCCGCTAATGCCTTGTGGTGCCACGCGGTAGCCTCTAATTGGTTGTGGGCTAGTATGGTAGCGGGGAGACTTAGGAAAAATTTCCCAAAAAATTTATGAAGTGGAAAGGGAAAATTCAGACCCACGGGTCCACTAAGGAAATTTTTCAAAAATTATTTTATTCTTATTTTTTTAACAGTTAGAATTTTTTTTTTTTTAAAAATGTCGAATGAAGAACAACTTAAGAAGGCCATAATTTTTTATCAATATCTCGGGTTTGGGAAAACAAGGACTTTCTGGAAAGGTCTTGACGTCCTCTTTGCACATGATTCATTAATTTTTAATTTTGATAGAGTTTAAGGGGTCAATATCAACCAAACAATCTGCAGGATTTTAGAGTGCAAACTGGTAAATTTTAACTTATGATATTTATTCAATTTGATCTTTTTCCTCTCTCAACATGTGAAATAGACATGGAGAATTGTTCTTAGTTGGATTTAATTTTTTTAATTGATTTTTAATTTGAACATTTACATTTCTTGAGAGCAAAACAACTATGAAAGATTTGAAATTGGTTTTTCTAGGTTTTGAAATATTTCCTTTATGTTTATTTGTCTACTTAAACTCATTTATATCCTTGTTCAATTTTAATGTGTCATTATTATTTCTTTATTGTAGGTTCGGTCTGTTCATTTATGGTAAAGTTACAGAGTTTAACATAAAGCAAAAATGAAAACAACAAAATTAACTCAATGGTTCTTATTTTACTTCCCTTACAAATGAATTCATTTCATGCTAGTTTCAAAAAGGTTTCATTCCTTCAATCAAATGATAAAAGACAAGAATTTAACTTTTATTCTTTTCAAATCATGCACTTCACAAAATAGAGTATTACATTTGCTTCATACGCATTTCTTTCTTTCAAATAAAGATTTCAATTACATTTAAAAGATAAGATTCAATACCATAGTGTAATTTGAGAAAGGTAATACATCATTAATTGATTCGAAAAGATAAATTTGTAACATCCTTCTTTTATTCTTTGGATGCAATTTCTTTCAGATTCTTTCAAAATAAAAACAAATTTATCTCTTTTACATTTAACCTTACAACTTTCACAATCAATACAACATCTTTCCATTACAAAAAATTTACAAGTTCATCCACTTCAACAGGGAAAGGTTACAATAAAATTTATCTCAATAAGGGACTGTCCAATTGTCTTTTTCGTTGCTCTAGAATAGGAACATGTGTATTTCTAATTCTTCCAATTTGGTCACAACAAGAGTAGGGGAAAGGCAATGCTCTCCAACCAACCAAGACATCCAATGAAGAGGAGAATCCATCCTCCTTCATTGGCCCCCGAGCCCTAACCATAGTGCAATAAAAGAGGTGATCCAACCCATGTCAAAAATAGGCTTCCACAAACACACAAGCAACATTTTCACAATTAAAAGTTAGTCCAAAATAGAATATAGTTTACAACTACATTAAAGCATAAAAAACATTACTGAACCTTCATCAACAAGCCAAAGGAACAAAAAACTGTGGGGGATGCTTCTTATGCCTCCCAAAATGAAATGGGTATCAACACCTAAATTACAAACCACCAAAATATAGTATATCAAAACCCTGACATTCCTTATGCCTCCCTGAGTACCCCTTATTCCTCACATTTACTTATGCCTCCCCAGCCTCTTATGGCACCCCATAATGAGTGAATAAATGCAAGCTATTTCTTTGTAAGGTGGAACCCAAATCCAAAATCCCTCCTCCCTTATACCTCCCTAAAACAAACTTGTGCCTCCCACAAAATAAACCCCATAGTCTTCTCCTACACCATTCCTAGGCCATCTACCCAACACCCCACAAACATGTGAAAAATATTCACACATTAATATTTTCATAAAAAAAAAAAGCATTTCAAGAGCCAAGATCCTACCTCTCCATGATGGAGTTGTTACAAGTTCCAAAACAACAAAGATTATCCCAATTCAAGCAATCCAAATCATCCAAGCACAAGCACGCAACAATCTTCAAACTTATCCAACAACAAGATCTCCCAAAACAGAAAGGAATTCACCCAAGAATGAAGTCTCCAAGGTGAAGCAACCCAAAACAAGGCAAGGAATTTAAATTTTATAGAAGAGGGAAGGGAAGAGGATGTGGTGGATTCGTGTAGGATGCCACATCACACAACCTCAACCGCAACCCCAAAAATTCAGCTTCATTCTCCAATACATAATAAATAGGTGGGTGAACAAAATTACATTTTACTTACACACTCAAATCCAACCCACACCCCAAAGGACTAAAATTAAATCATGTAAGAAAAGTGCTATTAAAACTTACAATTTTCCTTCTCAAAAGGCATTATAAAATTCAAATTTCAACTATCCAACCATATGTATGGTTAGTAAATGAATTTAATAGGTATGGGACAAGTTTAACTTGTCCCACAAGCCTCCAAAATCATCCTTCAAGGAAAAATTTTAATTTCCAAGAAGGTGAAGTGTTTCGCACTCAAATGTTAACTTACACGTCACTTACACATATCTTACAACACTTTACATCAAGGAAAACAACTATATTAATTAATTTCATGTGACCTCTTTTATTTAATTAATATTAACAACATGCTTACCCATAATATTAATACAACATTTAATAAATAAATAAAGGGGCAAATGTATCACAAAATAAACACATGAAACATTAAACAAAAGGGTCAAATAAATAAATACACATAACCCCTTGCTCACATTTAAAGGTGGTTCCCCCCCATGGGAACCCCTAACAAAAAAACCACACACAAACAATACAAGTTGCCATGGTGACTTGTTGAATTCATCTAGAATTCCAATGTGGTTGGTATCTAATCACCCGATGTCTGTTGTGATATTTTAACCTGTAAAACACAATACCTCCTTTGGCTTCGTGGCCATATCGGAACATCAAAAATAATATAAATAAAATTCCAAGATCATCTAGATATACGAATCACAACAACATCCAAGCAACCAACAAGATCATTTGCAATTTTACTCAACAACTATATCATCATCAAATAATTTCCATTTCCATGTCTACTCACAATATCCAAATAACACATGTCAAGACAACATCCATAATATAACCATGTTAAACAGTATATCAACATCAATACCTAAAACGTCTCTAATAATCATCATGCATCATAATTTAATCAAGTCAACAATAATCCATGATCTAACATCGAACATCATACTATAATAAAGTCCATAATCATGTCCATAATATAATAAATAGTATCATGGTCAGTATCAAAAGGTGTTAATGGGAAGTGGGCACTACACCTAACTCAACCTATCCTAATAATTCAAAAGAGACAGGAATAGAAAAAATGCATGAAATAAGGGAAATCCTACACTAAGGGGTGATAACGCCAAGAGAAGGGATTGCTAGACAATTCCCAGCCCTACAAAGCAAAGAAAAATGACCATAGAGAGGATGGAAATACACCTTAGACCACAAAACATGCATTCACCATTCCCTAATAACCACAACAAACATTGAATCCTTCAATGAAATGAAGATATGCAAAAAATCTGCAAGGACAATGAGAGGCAAGAGAAATATTATAAATAATGCAAAGGATAGGCAAGTATCATAAAACACCATTTTAATTACTCCATTAGTTTTCAAAGTACACCATTTTAGCAAGAGAAGGTAAGAGATTTTATTACAACGTTCATAATGAAGATTTGAAGCCTCAAAATTAACAACTAAATTGTGGAGAAGAGGGGAGCATGAGGAGAAAAAATATCTAATATTTTACAAAGATGCATCCCTTTTACATTTATAGAAGATGTTAAAGAAAGAGGATAATAAATTAGGAATTTTTTGCATTATGGGGCACCACAGAAACTTGCATCATGATATGGGGTATCCTGTTGATGCCCATACGTCCTTTACTTTGCTTTGTGCCAGAAGACTATGTGTACATGCTTAATTAAAGGCTCCCCACCTACACTGGAACTATTCACAAGTGTGAAATTTTTTACAAATATGAATTTTTTTATGATTCCAAGCTTTTTCTTTTATTCTCATGATTCTAACAACTGTGATTTTGTGAAAAATGGACATACAAAGATCAAGTTATGTTAATTTTAGTTATGAGGTTTCCTTTTCAATTTTGAAATTTACATGCATTAGGGAAAGTAGCTCACCGAACAACTTGCTGAGTTGCTCAACGAGCTAGACATTTATCTCCTCTGTTTTATCCCTAGTGGGCCCCAAAAATAAGTCGTTGCATTTTTGTAGCAAGCTCCCTTGTTCATCCGCCCCACCTTGGTCGGGTGAGTATTATTTTGGTCAGTGAGCCTCTAGGCTCCTCACTCACTGCCTTGCATGGATGCCCTTTTGAAATCTCATGCCTAAAGCTTTGCAAGCATTTTGCTTCCTTTAAGCTTATCTTCATTGATTAGTCATCCCCAAAAGCATTTAGACTACCTTGCTTGTGTATCAGGGCTGACTCATCCAATAACTCAGACCCCAAGTTGAATTCTAAGTGGCCACCTCCATTTGGTTGGCTTGCCACCAACCCCAACTACCTTCAACATAGTCCCTGGAACTCCATGCACACTTCAGAAATCACCTTGATCATAGTTTCAAGTTTTGACCCCAACTGAGATTTATACTATTCATTACACCGAGCTCCTAAAATATTCTATTTCTGAAAGACCGAAAGTACAAAATTCAGACTTTAGTTTTTAAGACATTTCTCTCCTTTTTCATTGGAAAAATTCACTGACCTCATCAAAAAATATGAAATTCTGCATACTCCATGTTTGAAATTTTGACTTTGGGGACCCTGAAATCCATAAAATTTCATCCACACCAAACTCCAAATTCCGTGTTGTGCAAACACCTCGGCGCCATGTCACAAACACTTTTCCAACCCAGCTTGGCTTGTATTCCCCACATCTCACCGAAGTGAGTTCTCTCTATGCATTTGAGACAATCCTCATTACTCTTTAGGATCACTCTTCCACTGTTTAGGTCAAACCACCAAGTCTCTTGGCTCCTGAGCTTTATCTTCTTCTTTGCCAAATTAACTCCATTCAATACTGAGCCTCTCATCCTGAGCTCTCACCAAGCACCCCTCGTGAGATCAAACTACCTCACTAAGTTGATCCATTTTTTCGTTACATGATTTTTTCTCATTCATCTACCTCATCTAGATGACATCGTCTTGGCCCTAGTTAAGCTCACTCATTCGGCCAACTCACTTCAACGCAAAACTCTTCCTATCTCCTCCACTATGAACTCGGTGGGAAAGATGAACCCCACTCGCCTGCCTAACTATATGGATCAATCTCATCTATGTGAACAATGACGATCCATTCATCACCATGACCAAATAAAAATTCCCTGGCCTGGATTCCCTGTGGGCTCAATATTCGTGCAATCTTTCCTAACTTTTTTTCTGCCACTCTTGACTTATCAACTCACTATGGAGAGCCATCCCTTCAATCCTATGGATTCCTCCATGCATTTTCCACTCCCTTGACTCACCTAATACCTCATCTGAGCTAATCCACAACACGTGCATTCTCCATTCATACTAGCTCACTGAGAATCTGAGCTTGATTCTCGACGAGCTTGAAAATATCTTGGTCTTACATCAACTCCCCACAATGTTTGGCCATCTTGTTCACAAGCTCGGTGAGATATTTTTAGCTCGAGGCTCCTCATAGGCAATTTTTGTAATTTTTTTTCTTGAACCTCATATTATTTCAAATTTCACCAAGCAAGAAGGACTATGAAGTCTGAGAAAAATGAATTTTGAGTCCAATGTTGGTTTTTTCCCTTTTTTTCTCATTTTGAACTGAAAGTGGGCTCGTTGGAGCTGATTTTCATCCTACGTAAAATCTAATCCTTCAAAAAACCTAGAAGAGGAAAAAAATCCTCTAAATGATTTCACACCCTCTAAATCACTGCAATGCTCCTGAAACATGAAATTTTATCTGTCCACCCAAATTTTCCTATGAGGGCCTCGCAAGTGCTCGATTCTGGTCCTACCTTGTCGTCCAATTTTCTCGCAGGGAAAAAAGGATAACAATGTTATTATATTTCCAACTTTTTCCTAGTGTTATTATGGACATGTTGAGTTATTACTTGCAGTATTTTTAGTTTCCTAAGTTCTTGTGCACACTTTGCATGTTTCCATTTGGATAATGTACGATTTCCAATTTTGTAAAAAAAGTTTTATAATCCTCTTTTCAACTGATCACATTCTATATTATTTATTTTATGGTAGTAATAAATGTGTAAATAGAATCTTCATGGCAGTGCAAGGTTCAGTGCTTCATGTAGGTTTAGGATAGGTTTTACATTTCAAGATCATTTGAAGATGTATGTTTGACTCCATGCCTAATGGATATGCTAGGTTAATGGTCATTTCAGCTACTAGGTACATGTCCCCTGAAAGTCGTGAAAATGTTTTACAAAGTAACACCAATGTTGTTTTGACAACTTCATTTAAGTCAACAACTTCAACATTATTTTGGAACACTACAAAATAAAGGAAGATAGTATTTTACGAAAGGAAGAAACATAATGTTTCAAAAGTATAGCTAATCCAAAAAATAAATGAACAAGGGCTTAAGGCTTATGTGGATCTGAAACATCAATATTTTGGAGAACAGAGTAATTTATCTGTATAAATGACTTAGAGGTACAATATTCAATGGTTTTAAGGATGATAGTACATCTTGGGTTTATAAGGTCCATGTTACAAAAAAAAGGGACCAAAAATTTATATGCCACGAAACAAAGAAAATTCCACAAAACAGAGGAAAATCCATGAGACAAAATTTCATCCATGGAAATAGCTAAACATAAGAAAGATCATGCAGCACAAAAAGTTCTCATAGAAAAGGAAATATATAGAACAAAGAATATTTTGTCTTTGGAACGAGAATATTTGAAGAAAATATAACAAACAATTTAAATGAGGGTTTAAACCTCACGGAAAAGAGGTGGGGAGTGAAGTAAAAGAGAAATATTTAGAAATATACCCGAAGGTACAAGAATAGGACATGGAAGGAAAATTTATAATTCTTGATTAGGAGAAGAAATTAAACAAGCCTACGGATCATGTGAAAGCTTCTAAAATTTATGGAAGTCCTTGAAAAGATGAAAATCCTATGGATCAAAGTAGAAACATAAAAAATCCACCCAAGATAGAGGAATGACACTAGATCATATGAATTCCATGGAACACAAAAACCCAATTCATATTTTGAATTGGGTGCTCAACAACTCCAACAAATTCAACAACAAGAATTTAATTTTTAATGATGCATTCCTCATTAATTAGTGATCTAATGGCATATGATTGGATCAACGTAATCCACATATATCTATATGAAATTAATGGAAATTGTTCCATCATAGGTGGCAAGTGGTTTTTTTTTGTTCCTTACTAGTGCAATATTATATTCTTTGTCTCTCTTACCTTATTTTCTATATAATGGAACACATTTTCATTGTAAAACATCCTCTTTTAATTTTGTAAACTTACCATCTTATAATGTTGACTAAACTTAAGTCGTATATCTATGTTTTAATATTTTATAAGGCATCCAATGTATTCTGAGTGAATATAATAGGTTCTAATCTTTATAAGAAATAATATTAGTCAAATGTGGATCCACCATTTTCTTATATTATTATCTTTTTTCCTCTCCGTTATTTTTATTTTATGTTGTGTGTGGACTATATATACATTTTTATGATTTAACTATGTAATATATGTAGGGTTTTATATTGATATAGTTGTAAAGCTACATTTTGGTCAATAGTTTTTTTTTTCAATCTTGTGTGATACTTCCTTTTTTTCCCATATGTTAAGGAAAGATATGACTCCTTTTATTTTTTATCACCATTCTTTAACTTAGTTTCTCTTTTAGGAATTCCTTCTCCCTTTCCCCCACATACTTTACTAGTATAACCTATCTTAGGATTAGTTTATCATTATTAACAAAGGAATAGGAATATAACCTTTCCCATAGGTCTATATCATACATTCAAGTCCCATATTGATATATCATCTCATGTTTCACTAAGGTAATGAACCTAATTTCAGCAAGGCACAACTTCAAGTGATAATAGACCTTGCTCCATCATTTTGTCACCATCTTAACCCATATTTAATAGAATAATCCTCACTAATATGTTTTACTTGATATGTGGAAAACATTTATTTCCTCTACCCATGAGGTTTGATATATGCATTACCACACAACACTTATATTTTTAATTTACATCTAAATTATGAATATAAATTATATGCACACCACATTACAATAGGTTTTAAGTAATAATTTTTTGAAAACATTATTTCTAGCTAATTAATGTATTAGTCCTATTTATTTCTCAATATCCATTGTGAAATTATGGGACTCAAGGGAAAGAAGTGCGAAAAATGGAGAATAAGTTTGAAACCTGAACTCAAAATTTCAGGAGTTCGAGGATTTGAAGATTCAGAAATTTCATGAGCTCAAACGGGTGAAGATTTCCAGGAGCCCGAAGATAGGGTAAGTGCACGAAGTAGGTGGACAATTCCGTGGACATAAAAACATGAAATAAACAAAACCGTGATCACGGTTCCTGAATTCTAGGTTCAGTAATTACCGAACCTAAAACCATGATCGCAGTTTAGAACCACGAGCACAGTTATAAACCGTGATTGCGGAACTCTGAGACAAAATTTAAGAGTCCCACGACTCATTATTTTCCTCATTTTTCATTTCGAACCGTGAATTTTCCTAAATGTTTTTCACTCGCGCTTTCAATACCATCTCAAAATTGCTCATCAGTCTTCTAGATAGTGATAGATTCAACCATGCCGCCAAGACGAGGAGGTAAGTCCCCGATTGTAATCATTTTTTTGCATTTTAGGTTTATTTTTTTTCATTTTCATGGGTTTTTTGAAATGTATGTTTATGTACACGATTTTCTTGTTTTATCAGTTGGTCGGCAAGCTCAAAATCATGCAAACCGTCAAAACATTCCTCAAAACCCTCCTCCAAACATAGATCTACCTCCTGTGGCTCCTTCTGTCCCCACTGAGCCAGGTAGGAATGCAAGATAATATCATTGGAAGAATCAAAGAAAATAAAATTGTCATTGAGAACCTAATTCAAACTATAAGACAAAATCATACTACAAATCCATCCCACATGACTTTAGCCAATACATTGCAAACATTGATTGGTGAAGTCGAGTCTGCAACCAACCAAATACATAGATGGAACATCTTTAGAAGTGAATGTAGGTGGTGGTATGTGGATAAACTATCCCATGCAGCCGTCAAAGACAAAAACATTGGAAAAGACCTCATTTGTGCATTATTTACCGGCCCTAGAACCAATACCCCCCCTACAGTTACTTGCAAATGGTTCCCAATCCATTGGTGCCATGATGATATAATCAAAAAATAATTTTTGGGACCGATGGTGGATGGTTTTTGATTATCCACCATGCAACAACAATGAGGTTCCTCTTTATTTTTTGAAGAAATTATATTCTGAGTTTGTTCTCAATGAGGTCACGAATTATTTTGACTTTTCTGACTTTTTTGGTCGAGGAGGTGGCTCTGCACAGAGTAGACCTAGTGCACTCATAGGTCAGCCTAGGATACCCCATGCCCCAAAACCCCCACTGCCTTCAGTTATCCCTCCTACAGTGAAGGAGGTTGTGGAGATTGATACATTGCATGCATTGAGGGAGCTCACTGACACTCTCACCTAGCATAGCACCCAGATTACATCTGGTGATGTTGGTGTAGGTGCCAGTTCTAGTGCACCACACCACTGTGGATCATGTGGTGTCATATGCACTGCAGGCGAGACATCATTTGCTGGTTCACAGGATTTCTTTTCTATAGATGAGATACTGGGGAATGTTTTTGGAACTGGAGCCACTAATATTGGTCTTTCATAAGTAAATTTCAAATAAATTTAAATAATATATATACAATAGTTTAATTCACACATTTGAGATATTAATATATATATATATATATATATATATTTGATTGTACGTCATGTACATACATGTAAAAAAATAATTTTTTATTTTATTTTAAATAGCAAGAGCCGGTGAAGGAAACATCCGGTGTTGACATGCTAGCTACTGGGGCTGGGTGTGTTTCAAACGTAAGTTTCAAGTTGTACAAACTTACATTTTTAATAAATCATTTAATTGCACTAGATTATTATTATAATTTGTTTCACGTGTATGTTGTACATGTATTAATATTTTTCTCTTTTATACACAGGAGCCTGACGGGTCATCATCTGCTCAGGGAACTGAGGCACTAGCATGCCTCACATGAGTTTTACGCAGGTTAGTAAATCTCTTTACACTTTGTTTCTAATTATTGGAAGTTCACGCACGGATTGCATGCTTTGGACCTCTATCATGTAGATTTTAATATTGATTTGTACATGTTTTTTGTATAGCTTATGACTGCTAGAGAGACTCCTCCATATATGCAGACTGTGGAAGCTACTGTAGATACTGCCATAGCATCTGCAGATCCACTAACTGAGGTACATAATTTTTTAATTTTTTTTAATTTTAGAGGTTCATTATTTCTTATTAAACTTAAATCTACAATATCAAATTTTGTAGGTATATATGTGAAATATTAAATTTGAAAATTAATTATTTGTATGTATCTTACCCCTCGTGAGTCTATTGTTGTCCCTGTGACATGTCAAAAACAAATTGATAGGGATCATGACATTGCGGTAAGATTTCACATGCATTTTAACTAAATTGTACTAGTTTCTAAATTTTGAATGTATTTTAAAATTTTGGGTGTTAAAAACTTGTTGTTTATGAATGTGCAGGTTAGGTTACTGGCATGCTTAGAGACACTTAGGACCACATGGATGAAATCCATAGTGGCATCTCCCTCCACTACATCCCCAGGTCGTGGACGTGCTACTTCTAGCAGGGCAAAGAGAGGGAAGATGTTTTGTGAGTAGATTTATAGTCCACTTAGATGTACATATGTGGTCATGAGTAGATTCACAGTCCATTGTATATATATAGCCTTTTGCGACCGCATGTGGTCCCATATGTACATTATGACACGTGCTTAGTTTGAGATGTACACATACATTATGAACTTATGTACATATATATTTTCAGAGACGTGGGTCTGGAGCACACTTTGTTTGATTCTTATATATATATATATATATCCATGTGTGTTGGTTAAATCATATCTATGACTTTTTTAGTTCTTTAACAAGAAGTGTAACATGGTTAATCATCATCTTTGAATGGGTATATACCAATTTTTCTATATGTTCTTTGTCTTGTTTGTTTACTAATGACTCAACTGGAGGATTTCACTATGAGACTTATGTTTGTTTTTCTTGCACTTGGATCAAAGAAATAAATTGGGATGTGAAATTTTTTATTCCAATCTATCGGTTCAGGATATAGTAGGGTAAATTTTCAATTGGATGGAGTATCTAATTATATGACAAGGTAAAAATAACTCAATTAGGAAATATGTTACTTGAGTAAAGATCCTCGTATAGGACCTCCATTGGGAATATGCATCACGTTGTCAAAATGAGATGAGCCATCCTCATTTTTTGAATAGGTTGTGTCTATCTCATAAGGTGGATCATTATGGGGCGTAATTCCAAGGCCTTGTTCAAGTTCAATTTAAAATATAAGGAATGGGAATAGGTTCTGGAACCTTATTTGTGCGTTGATTTTGCATCCTTGAATCCATTATAAGGTCCATGACATATACCATTCAGTGGAATTTAATATACTGTGGATCTTGATGACATGATGACATCATGCCATGGTACCCTAAGGACAGGGAATTTTTTAGATCATGATATATGTTGGCCAGGTATTTATATTGGAACCACTAAAGTACCTATTGATTCTCACTCTTCATTATAATACAAGTGATGTGATTATAATATTTTTTGTACCCAAATAAATTTCTAAATGACAATGGTATAAAGATGCTAGATCTGTAAAACTGAAACAGTTAATTATCTCTAGATTGTATTTTCATAATTTACAATCTTGGATGCCTGCATTGTTTTGTCTTGGAAAAATTCACATATCGCATCATTCACTTACATGCAATATTCAAACCAATAGATCTATAGGGATTATCTGATAACTTATGGAAAATGTTTTCAAGAGGTAGAGCATGCATTATTTTAAAGAATATGGTGAGTATAATCTTAAATTGGTAATATGCTGCAAGAATTGTTCTTGTGATGATTATACTTGAATAAGCTACTGAGATAGGTAGCTAGTTTTGTCTATGACTTGAGGTTTCTTGAATCAGTATATACATATAATTTGCTTATGCGTCTGTAAAGAATATTTCACAGGTGAAATGTGTACATTCAAAAATACAAGTATCTGTCTAGTGTCCATTGTGCTACATGACTTGAAATTTTCAAATTTTCTCTAATTTTGTAACCTACATGCTTGTATGTGTTACTTAAAGTGCTTGAAAAAAATGCTCAATGCCTAATCTTGACAGGAGTACATATATGATAGATTCTTGAAGGTACTCTAGGTGATTTCGTGTGCTAGAAAGGCATTTTTTCGACAAGATGAAGCTAGATTTGGAGGGAAGGTTGATGATTTTATGATAATAATTTTACAATGATATGAAAAGGAGATTATATAGAGCTATATGATGATGTGTATGATACAAAACACTAAGAGGGACATTGTTTATTTAAAGGCTTTTGAGGTCTGTGATGAGTGTATTCTCCAAGAACAAGTAAAGTATGAGTCATGAATGCATTATTTCTTCCCAATACATGAAGGCTACAAAAATGTGAATAAATGAAGGTTTAGAGACCCTCTACAATAGCCTCTCTCAGTTTTTTCCTTCTCATTTCGGTGCTCTCGTTGTCCTACTATTTGTAAACGCGTGAAATAGTGCAGTTGGAGCCAGTGTAAGGTTGTCAAACGCTATATTTTGCAAACGGTGGGTCCTGGCACAAAACCGACTTTGCCAGCACATCTAGGTGGCCAGGTGAATGCTAGAGGAGGTTGTGTTTCGATGCGCGAAAGGTTTGTTGCTTCTGGGATACTTCGTTCGGGCGTAGTCCCTTAAGAGCCCAGAGACCAAAATATCGTTCAACTTTGACGGGTGACTGCTTGGACTCCGTGGAACCTAGAGAGCCCTCATCTAATCCAAAACCCCGGTGTACAGACCCTCTAAAATATCCTCTCTCATTTTTTTCCTTCTCATTTTGGTGCTCTTGCTGTCCTATTGTTTGCAAATGCGTGAAATAGTGCAGTTGGAGCCAGTGTAAGGTTGTCAAACGCTATATTTTACAAATGGTGGGTCATGGCACCGAACCAAATACTCCATCACATCCAAGTGGGCAGGTTAACGCTAGAGGAGGTGCTGTTTTGGTGCGTGAAAGGGTCATTACTTTCGGGCTACTTCGTTCGGGCATAGTCCCTTAAGAGCCCTGAGACCAAAATATCGTTAAACTTCGACAGGTGACTAATCAGACTCCATTGCACCTAGAGAGGCCTCTTCTAATCTAGAACCTTAGCGTACAGACTCTCTACAATAGCCTCTCTCATTTTTTTCCTTCTCATTTCGGTGCTCTCGCTGTCCTACTGTTTGCAAACGCATGAAATAGTGCAGTTGGAGCCAGTGTAAGGTTGTCAAACGCTATATTTTACAAACGGTGGGTCCTGGCACCGAACCAACTGCACCGACACATCCAAGTGGCTAGGTTAATGCTAGAGGAGCTATAATTTTGGTGCGTCAAAGGGTCGTTGCTTTCGGGCTACTTCGTTTGAGCGTAGTCCCTTAAGAGCCCAGAGACCAAAATATCGTTCAACTTCAACGGGTGACTACTCAGAATTCGTGACACCTAGAGATGCCTCGTATAATCTGGAACCTCAGCATACGGAACCTATACAATAGCCTCTCTCATTTTTTTTCTTCTCGTTTGGGTGCTCTGATTGTCCTACTGTTTGCAAATGCGTGAAATAGTGCAGTTGGAGCCAGTGTAAGGTTATCAAACGCTATATTTTGCAAACGGTGGGTCATGGCACTGAACCAACTGCACCAGAAAATCAGGGTGGCCAGGTGAATGCTAGAGGAGTTTGTTTTTTGGTGCGCGAAAGGGTCGTTGCTTCCGGGCTACTTCGTTCGGGCGTAGTCTGTTAAGAGCCCTGAGACCAAAATATCGTTCAACTTTGATGGGTGACTTATTAGACTCCGTGGCACCTAGAGAGGCCTCTTCTAATCCAAAACCTTAGTGTATGGACCCTCTACAATAGCCTCTCTAATTTTTTTCCTTCTCATTTCAGTGCTCTCGCTATCCTATTGTTTGCAAACGCGCAAAATAGTGCAGTTGGAGCCAGTGTAAGGTTGTCAAACGCTATATTTAGCAAACGGTGGGTCGTGGCATAGAACTAACTACGCCGACACATTCAAGTGGCTAGTTGAATTCTAGAGGAGGTGGTTTTTTGGTGTGTGAAAGGGTCGTTGCTTCCGGGCTACTTCATTCGGACAGAGTCCCTTAAGAACCCTGAGACCAAAATATCATTCAACTTCGAAGGTTGACTACTAAGACTCTGTAGAACCTAGAGAGACCTTGTCTGATCCAAAACCTTGGTGTACAGACCCTATACAATAACCTCTCTCATTTTTTTCCTTCTCATTTTGGTGCTCTCGCTGTCCTATTGTTTACAAATGCACGAAATAGTGCAGTTGGAGCCAGTGTAAGGTTGTGAAATGCTATATTTTGCAAACGGTGGGTCGTGGCACCGAACCGACTACGCCGGAACATCTAGATGGAAATTTTAATGCTATAGGAGGTGGTTTTTCGGTGCGCGAAATGGTCGTTGCTTCCGGGCTACTTCGTTTGGGCGTAGTCCCTTAAGAGCCCTGAGACAAAAATATCGTTCAACTTCGACGGGTGACTACTCGGAATCCATTACACCTAGAGAGGCCTCATCTAATCCAGAACCTTAGCATACAGACCTTCTACAATAGCCTCTCTCATTTTTTTATTTCTCATTTCGGTGCTCTTGCTATCCTACTGTTTGCAAACGCGTGAAATAGTGCAGTTGGATCCAGTGTAAGGTTGTCAAACGCTATATTTTGCAAACGGTGGGTCATGGCACCGAACCAACTACATTGGCATGTCTGGATGACCAGGTGAACACTAGAGGAGGTGGTTTTCTGGTGCACGAAAGGGTCGTTGCTTCCGGGCTACTTCGTTCGGGTGTAGTCCCTTAAGAGCCCTGAGACCAAAATATCATTCAACTTCGACGGGTGACTAATCAGACTCTGTCGCACCTAGAGAGGCCTCGTCTAATATAGAACCTTGGCATATGGACCCTCTACAATAGCCTCTCTCATTTTATTCCTTGTCATGTCGGTGCTCTTGCTGTCATATTATTTGCAAACGCGCGAAATAGTACAGTTGGAGCCAGTGTAAGGTTGTCAAATGCTATATTTTGCAAACGGTGGGTCGTGGCACTGAACTGACTGTGTTGGCACATCCAGATGGCAAGGTGAATGCTATAGGATGTGGTTTTTTGGTCCGTGAAAGGGTAGTTGCTTCCGGTCTACTTCGTTCAGGCGTAGTCCCTTAAGAGCCCTGAGACCAAAATATTGTTCAACTTCGACGGGTGACTACTCAGACTCCGTGGCACCTAGAGAGGCCTCGTCTGATCTGGAACCTCAGTGTATAAACCCTATACAATAGCCTCTCTTGGTTTTTTCCTTCTCATTTCGGTGCTCTCGTTGTCCTACTATTTGCAAACGCGTGAAATAGTGTAGTTGGAGCCAGTGTAAGGTTGTCAAACGCTATATTTTGCAAACGGTGGGTCATGGCACCGAACCGACTGCGCCGACACTTCTGGGTGGCTAGGTGAACACTAGAGGAGGTGGTGTTTTGGTGCGCGAAAGGGTCGTTGCTTTCAGGCTACTTTGTTTGGGCATAGTCCTTTAACAGCCCTGAGACCAAAATAGCATTCAACTTCGACGGGTGACTACTCGGACTCCGTGGCACCTAGAAGAGTCGTTTTCAAAATTTACAATTTTTTCAAAATTTACAACTTTTTCAAAATTTACAACATTTTCAAAATTTACAACATTTTCAAAATTTACAACTTTTTCAAAATTTACAACATTTTCAAAATTTACAACATTTTCAAAATTTAGAACTTTTTCAAAATTTACAACATTTTCAAATTTTAAAACTTTTTCAAAATTTACAACATTTTCAAAATTTACAATATTTTCAAAATTTACTTGACTTTTTCAAACAATGAAAGCTTCTATTAGCTTCGAGAATTTAAAATTCTCTACTAATAATGCCAACCATGTGAAGGTGGAAGCTTTTCTAGCACCACTAACCTAAACATAAAATTGTTAGTCAAAGAAATTTAAGTTTCAAATCAAAACCATATACTATCTATATACATGCACACAAAATACACAACTTTAAAATAAAATTTATTCAAACTTAAATCTAGATCTTTAAACTAAAAAAATTATATATATATATAAATTGAAAAGAAATTAAATATATACCAGAAATGAGCATTGTAAATTCATTCCAATGAACCATCAAGATCAGATCTACTCTAAATAGCAGACAAGATTGCTTCATGATATGACTCTCGAACCTTCCAAAGAATCTTGTTATTAGGCCTTCCTCGATATCTATACAACTGAATATTTATCGCTAGAACTAGATGTGAATATAAGAGTATTTTCCTGTGTGTCTCAAAGACTTCAAACACCCAAACAGAGGATTTTTTTAATGGATACCATCAAATCCAAGTTCCAGTAACTACCACTGACCCTGTAGGATACTCAATCTCTTCGCCATCTATAATAGGAGAAGTCAACTTATTTCTTTCCTGGATGCAACGACATAAGAAATAGTATGTTCCTTCTTCATTGTCTTCTGTCGCAATTACTGCAAACACATGTCCTACAAAAAAATAACCAAGGTTGAACAACTCAAATTTAAATTACATATTAAAATTTCAATGGACATAACTCAATACAAAAATTAAATAAATAACCATAAATACCTTGTCGCATCAAAATCAAAATTTCATCAAAGTCCTTGGATGTTGTAACTTCATCTGCAGAAACAAGTTGTAATGCTTTTGGAGGTTGATAACTAGGAAGCGGAGTTAGAGGCCTAAAAATCCATCCTTCCACCCATTCTTGTGAGTCACACTCAGCAGTGAGAAATTCAATAAAAGATGCACTAAAACATGTCAACTTTCTTGTACAATACAACCCACGAAGTAGCGTCTAAGCTAGACAAAATGAGTGCATATCACTGGACCCAGTGAGTGTCATACAATCCTCGTAGTTAGCAATATGTTGTTCCTCTATCAACCAAAAATATCTACGAACTGTAGAATTTTCTTGAGAACCTTCGGGCCATGTTGTTCAGGTACACCATTCCACTATGCTCTTTGCATCTTTTAATTTAGCACCATCTTTGTACTTTAACTCTTCTCTTGCAAGAGCTCTTTTCACACAAGCCCCTACACCGTCATGCTCTCCTTTTCCATGTCTAGCCTCAGTGAAACTCCAAATATGTTGCACACCCATCTTGATGTGCATTCTACTCATCCAATAAAACATTCATCCATTCTTAAACTGAGACGTGTAATTATCTTACCATATATAATGTTGTTTGAAGTGGATGTCCCTATTAGACAAGTTTCCATAAAATAACTGGAAACACCCTTGCACAAATTTAGTAGAATGAGGTACGATCATCACCGATATAAAAGTGGTACTCTTTTTAAAAAATTTGATGATTCTCTGTACTGTACAGGAGAATGTAGAAATGCTATATGCACAAAAATGGCAACTTGTACTGAGTTGTAATATTGTGATTGAATCTCCATTTGTGGTTGCAATGTGTAATTCTCTGCAAAATCGACCACTAAAACAAAAGTACCAATAGGAAATGTGTCTTTGAATAACTTGAATTTTTCATCCAACCATCGAGCTCTATGTGTATGACTCGCATACTCACAAATAAGTTTCATCCTTAAATTTTCTCATAAATTGCAAAATGGCATTTGTTCTGTAACTAGCTCACACCGTTTCGACTCTTTTCCATCTTTCAACTGTTATGCAACTAATTTATATTTATCAAATTCAACTAAATTATGTCATATTATACCTTCAATTTGCTCATGGATGTAACTTTCCAATTTAGGTAATCCGCCGCATGTACTACAACTTCCATCTAAACAATCCTGACTATAAAAATATTGTCCAACTTCTTTTTCACAAAATATAGTAGGAATGAAATCCCTGGAAGATATTGGTGGAGCTTGAATACCACATTCAGATAACATAGTTTCAGAATGAAAATTAGAATGAATACGTAAAAAATTAGCATAATGCATCGCAAATTCAACATGTTTCCTACAACAACAAGTGGTGCGAGCATGGTTGATTTTCACATAGAATGGTTTCAACATTTCAAAAAAACGTTGACTAATTTTAATTTCCAGATTCTCTTGTTCAAACTTACGAACAAATTGAGTTTGAGTCATATATAAGAAATGCTTTGGATGTGGTTCATGATTAGTAGAACCAACTCTCCGTTTTATAACATCTCTTGTATTAGGTGAAACTCTAGTGTTATCATGTAAAAATTTAATAACAAATTCTCTTATAGCATCAAAATTATTTTTATCCTTATGCGGTGCTCTAGTAGAAAATGCCCAAAAATCGACATTATTGAGTGATTGAAGGATATTACGTCTTTCAATTGCTTTCATTAGTGTTTTTCGATTAACTTGCAACATTCGACTTGTTTGCGTAATCAAACCATTGTTTTTTTATTGATTCACTTACAACACTAGTAGCAAGCACACGACGCACAATATTACTATCCCTAGTGTGTCTCTGGACACCAACAGTTTGATATGCATCATGAAGGTTTTCAACAATTGTAGAGGTTTTACCACGTATGTTAGATGTTGTCAATTCTAAGGTGTTTAATGTAGGTCTCATTTTAATCAATTTCATCAAACTAACCAACAACTGACATCTTTGGGAATCATTTAAAATTTCAAAATGATTATCCCAAATTTCAGTGGCTTTTCTTCTTATTTGTCATTTAGAAAGTTTGTCAGACATTGGTTTCAAAATGTTTTCATCAATTTCAATAAAAAAAATTAGGTTTCTTACGTAAAATCATAGGAGGTGTTTTTGTCAAATTTTGCTTGTTTACAGTTTCAACATGAATTTTCTTATTCACATTTTCATTGTCTCCTTCAATTTCAACATTTGCTACATCATGAGTATTTAATTCTTCTTCAACATTGATAGTAAAAACTTCTTCATCACGAGTATTTAATTCAACTTCAACATTGACAGTAGAAACATTACCTAGTTCTTCATTGCTTACAATAGTTGGGATTGAATATGAACCTCTTCTAGATTCACCAAGTTTCCACATTCGCTTATCATTTTGAATTTTGTTGGCCTCTAATTCATTTGGTGTTTTTTTACTTAATGACTTCCTTTTTTGACTTCGTTTTTTGTCTCCCACGATGTTTTTCTTCTGGTGATAAGAAAAACGTGCAGAAAAAGATAGAATTTCACATTAATTCATACAGTAAGGTCAGAGAGTAAAAATCACATGGTAATTCAGACATTGGAATGTGTGTAAATATGATTTCTGAAACCACAAGCGTGCTTTATGAACCGCGAGCATGCTTTATAAAACCGCGCTCGTGGTTTATAAAGCGCGCTCGTGGTATTGTTAAAAAAAGAGTGTTCGCGGATCTATCTTCCGAAGCTAAGCCTCAGAAAATATTTGTTTTTCCCCAACCAAAGCTATGGAAGGTCATTATGAAGTGTAAAAGGTCAAAAAACCTCAAATCTGCTCTTCCAAAGACTTGAACCATGCTAAAAAACTGAAAACATTTCACAAAAATAGTGCCATCGCGTAGGGGAGACTCTTAGCTTCATAAAAATATAGTTTTTAAAGTGAATAGAATAAGATAAATATCATTTTATAATTTCTTACTAACAATAGGTCTTTAAGACATTTTTTCTCGTGAATATTCATGTCTACGCTTAAGACTGTAACTTTTGTTTCGCTTATCAAAATATAATAAAACTTATACCATCCCAAGCGTGGACAAATTCTATACACGTTAAAAAATAAAAATTGATTTCGATATTTTTTGATATAGTTATGGCGGGAAAACGGGAAGCACTCCATTTTCTAAATATTTTCAGACCACTTTCACGGAAAAAATCATAAAAAAAAAATATTGGTAAAAAAAATAGAAAATAAAATCCATCCCAATATAGACAACTACATCTAACGTTTCACCAAAGGGAAAAAAAAAAACAAGATTTGGTCATCCAAAATGCGGGCAAACGGACTATAATCTTATAAGTTTTTTCAAAAAAAAACTAAGTCATATAATTTTAAGTGTTTAATATAGCTAAACTTGTCCATTTTTTAAAAAAATTATTATTTTAGAAACTATATACCGAATGCTACGATTCATATTTATATAAATTTTTCTAATTTAGAGTGCGTGTATAGCTAATAATCCCTACAAGTTGAGATTTCACTATTTTTTTGCAATATGACGTCCACGGATGACCCTATATTTGTCCATCAACTTCCTGCGCTTACCCGACACAAAGGTCTAAAACCCAAAGTTTAAATTTCAGACTTCGGGCTTTCGGGACTTCAAAGAAATGCGTTGCCCGAATGGATGAAAAGTACCTAAAATCCCAAAACTCAAAACCTTGAAACCCCAAAACCCTAAAACCCCAAAACCTCAAAACTCAATCCCCAAAACCCTAAAAAACACAAAGATTTGAAACCCGAAGTCTAAATTTTACACTTCGGATTTCTGGCATTTTGAAACATTTCATCCATCTCACTAGATGAATAGTGATAACTTCCTCCCTAGTTAAGATACCTAAAGCTCCAAATCTTGAAAGTTTAAAATTTCATATTTCTGAGGGTGTGTTGAAGGCTCAAAGCTCCTAAAAGGAAGATCAACCACTCATATTTATTTCAATATGGAACCCTCATCTTCAGATGGCCATAGATTTTGACAAGGATCTTAGATTTGCAAAAAATAGGATTTTTTCAAAAACTCTCAGTGTCCTCTACACAACAATGATATGTTTTCATAATTTTAGTAAGACTAAGTATTTAAAAAGCAGGAAATACAGTCCTTCATTTTAGAGGAATGTTTCCAAATTTCTTACTTACCAAAATGATGAAGGTATGGTCTTGCTTTCTTCCCTACAAAGGAAAGGTATGTGGAGGTATGGGTTTTGAAGTGGCACCCATCATTGTTGTAGGTGAGTTTAGTGTATTTTAGGGTAGTTGAAGCAAGAATTTGAATTCTTTCTATCTCCCTGACTGTTATTCTTCCTATATATTGTAAGGAGGGGATTATTTCAAAATTTTGGACACCTTATATATGACCCTCCATTATTTATTATCTGTAAGATATTTGTGGAGCTCCACACCCTCCCTATTGAACATTGTAATGAAAAATCTGTACCTTTGGACCTAAATGTGTTTTATCATATTGACTTCGATAGAAATAAAGTCAGATCTACAGATGTTTCACACCATCTTCTATGTTCTATTGTATCTTTCTAATCTTTCATTACATGCGAGATTATTGTGTCTTGTTTTCATTTTCATTGCAAGTTTTTTGTACTGTTGTGCTTATTATGCAAGTTGTTCAACATCCTTATTGGTGCATCATCTTCCCTTAGAGTAGGTTTTATTTTCATGAATTTTCTCTATCTGTCTCCTTTTAAATATTAAACTAGGGTTATATCTGTAATTGTCTGCAATTTGGATTAGTTGGCATTAGGATAGGATAGAAATTCAGCCTTCTCCAGTGATTTATCCTGATCTAAGAGTCCAACACTTTGGGATAACTCCATGTTTGAAAATCAGACTGACTTCCTTAACAAATCATTTGTAAGCAATAAGGGGTACTTTGATTTTTCCATAACACAAACATGAATAAAAAATTAACATCTTTAAATTAAAAACATATATATCTTTAAAAACTACACAATAAACCAACAATACTCATGGATTTTTAATCCCAACTACTTCTCCATTAATCCTAAATTCATTCAAATTCTCAATTCGATTTTGAATTTTTATTTTATAGTTCATTTACATTTCACATTAGGATTCATTTCATAGCTTTAAGAGATGTCTTAGTTAGATTTTCGTCATATTTTATGATTCAATCGTGTGTACTAAAGTATCTTTAAATCGGTCTCTCATTAATTGGAGAATTAATAATAAATATCCTCATAAATATCCTTATGTTTAAACCACACTTAGAATCTATTCATTAAGTCCCTTGAGCATTATCTTTTTATGTTATCCAATATGATCTCCACACCCACTTCATCTCTTCTCTAAAGCCAATTTTGATTATAAACCAATTAAAAATTTGAGAGATATATTCGAATATCATGTAAAAATTCAAAAACATAAAAATAAATAATACAATCTCAAAATTCTCTTTTAGGGTTCTTGTTAATATCTCTACCATTCTGATGGATACCTAGATGATAGTATATAAATATCTTTTTAGAATAAAATATATCTTTTTCGGGGTTATCAAAACTTGGATGATGCTACCAAAATGCATAGTTGACAGTCTCCCTCTATCCCATAAATAACAAGTAAATTTTTTCAATCACACCTGGACATTGTCTTGTGTTATCACTTATTATCTTTCAGGTCTTTACTTTAACAAATAATTCCCTTTTACGCAAACAAACATAGATGGTATCAATGAAAAATATGGATAATATATTTCTAGGTGAACTTTATACCTTGATTAAACTCTTATTTTATCTTGTTTATTACATAATGATTGAGTCCTTCTAGAAAACCATATTTGTCAAAAAAATATCTTGTATAAAATCATGATGATACAAATTTGTATCTATTTTACACTATCATTAAAATCATGTCACATACAAAATTAAAATACATCCCTCATAAATTAAACCTCGCTGCGATTTTTCTACCTTGCACATAATTGTTTCATAAACATAATTCTTATCAAAAATGAATTGCAATTATTTCTCATTAGTATTGGTTGGGGCCAACATCAATCTCACACTCTCTAATGGACATCCACTTTTGCACTCCTATTCAATAATCAATATTGACTTGTGGAAATATTTCTCTCATTCTCTCTAATTTACATCAAATATTGTACTTGTAAATCAAATTTAAGATCAAGAAGTTAGTCCATATGATGCTCGAATAAATCATATTATTGAGTTAGATGAAGAAATAAGGGCATCCCATCAGTGGCATGTGAAGTTTAGAGAAAAGTTGAAGAAGTTATTTGATAAAAGAGTGACTCCAAGAGATTTCAGTGTGGGAGATATTGTGTTATTATGGGAAAATAGATATGACTATAAGGGTAAACATGGAATGTTTTATTCATTGTGGATGGGCCATTATTCAATTAACATTTGAATTAGTGAACATGCTTTCTTCTTAAAATACTTATATGGGGAATTGCTTCAATTTCTTGTTAATGGTATGAATTTGAAATATTTCCTTGATTGATATCACAGAATCAAGGTATACACCATTGTATAAAGACAAGTTAAAAATTCTTTTGTTGTTGGGCCCCTAATTTATTGGCTAAGTGCAAAGAAACACGTGGTGTGTAGGAGCTACTTAAAAGGGCACACAAGGAGAAAGTGTGCAGGACAGGGTTTCATCGAGAACAAGTGGCACACGTGCAATGTAGAGCAAATGTTTTGGGACCTATCCATATTTGGTGTGATGTCAGGCAGAACATGATAAAAGTGTGACCCGAGTGTGCATGTGGAGTGGATAAGGTGTCATCCTAGCAACAGGATGGCCTAGGAAGGAAATACCTTGCGATGGAAGATTCTAGAAGGCCATCATTGTAAAGCAGTTACTACCAGTAGTCTATTGTTAGCGCACTTGCATGTGTGGCTATTTTTGTAACACGTGTGGCTAGTAATAGCATGTGACCTATTTTGGGAATAGATAAGTGGTGAAGGGAAAGTCCCCACCCTATAAGTATGTAGTACACTATGTAGAGAGAGAGGATAGATAGATGTGTGCATACATAGGAGATTATGTTGCTAAATCATGTTACGCACATACTATTTATTGTATGAAGCTTCTGTATACTTATTACATTTAATATAATCTAACATCCTGCAACAACAACCCTAAAGGGACCCTGGTACCTTTGCGCGCTTCGGGTGAGCTCTCAGTCTAGGCTGAGTGATGTGTGCAGTGCACTCTAGGGTCTTATTGGCTTGTATCACTGAATTCTAGGCTGCATCATTGGTTCCATTGTTGTCGGGACCTCTTTTTCAGTTGTTTTCAGGATGGTTCACGATGAAGACATACCAGTTGACCTTAGCAAGTGTTGAAGAATGGATACATGATCTGGAAGAAGAATACACATGGATTTCAACACTGGATCTGAGTTTAACACACATGCATGTGAGATCTACAGATCCATGTGAGGTGCTTAAAATAGCTATGCACACTGGGGAAATAGGAAGTATAGACACTAGAGTGAGCCCCTTCTTGGAAGCTCAGATTTAAGAAATGGTAAAATAGTTAGAGAAACTATCAACTAATTGAGCACATGAGACGCACAATGAAATTTGGTGCACAGATTCTAAGGTAGAGGGGAATACTAAGGATAGTTGTCCTTGTAGATTGGCATGATCATTATCATTGGACTATGAGATCTATCACTTGGACCATATCTCAAGTTGGTGCAAATTATTGTAGTGCACGATAAGGAATAATGTGTCCAGTTACTGTAAGATTTACAGGTCTTCTACCCATGATAGTAAAGATTGCGAGTTGATTGGTCAGATCCATGATGTCATTGATATTGGTGTACAACAAACTGGTTTTGCAAATAAATCTAGAGAGAAAGGTGAGCATCACAACCATGACCATAATGAATGACACTCTGATGGCGGCCATGGTACAGTTTGGGGTTATAGAGGAGGATTCAGAGGCCGAGGTTATGGCAGTGGAAGAGGTGAGTTCCCTCATGGAATATATTATACATGTAAATCCCTATATCATTATAGGTGTGATTTTCCTTAGAATATTATTTGTTCTTTTTACGAAATCAATCATAACTATGAAAAGTGTCTATACTTGTATGAACATTCGAGAAAGAAGCATAAGCAGGAGAACAAGGGCGCGTGAATGGTCAAAGTATAATGTGACATAGGAGACCAATAGATTCCAAATTTAGCGTCAAATCTTGAGTTGGTACCTATTATCACCGAATCACAGCACCCCTGGAGATATACTTGAACTCACGGTGTGATTGGATAACATGGGTACTATCTCCAAGTTGTGGGACTTGCTACTTGAGATAGACCTCCAGAGAAAGCTGGTTCTTGCTCCTAAACTACCTGCCACAATCTACTCTAATGCAGGATAAGCTAACTGTTCTAATCTAAATTTCCAAGGGACCAGGGAGAGAGAATACATAAAATGAAAGCCTACACTAAAGCGGTGATACACCAGAAAAGGAGGGTGTGAGAATAATCTTCAAATGTGTGAAATACAGAGGCAAAAATCACACTAGAAGAGGTGATGACAGTTCTCCATAATCTAGCAAAATGCATTCACAGCAGTATTCCAAGCACACACAATGATAATGAATTCCTGCAAGAACATAATAAATAGACACAATATTCTTGTGGAAAGATAAAAGGGGCAAGAAGAATGCAAGAAAACACAGCATGTGGAAGATACATCCACAAACTTGTATTTTATTGCTTCCTGGTATGCACAATTTAGTCTATTACAAGATAAGGGCCTGGATCACCATGCAAGGAGTCCACTACAAGGGCCTGCAACACACTGGCTTCACAAAGCAATTTTGACAGAGCTTTGCTACCCAAAAACTCTCTCCTTTTTACAATGAGCCCAACACTCCAATTTATAGAAAAAATGAGAAGGAAAAGAGAAGGGAAAATGGAAATCCTGAAATCTGTCCTTCAACCACCTATAAGAGGCATTAAATTGAGTGAAATGGTTATAAATTACTTTCAAAAGGCTCCCCATATTGTCCCATGTGCTGCAGCAGAGAAAGAATGATGACCATGCCTCTTAATTGCACTCCCAGCTACCAAATAAAACACTGTTCTGAACCCGACCACATTTTCGTAAAAAAATAAATAAATTTCTTATCAAATATGGAATTTCTTGATTTTTTTGCATCAGTCTCGGAACCAAAATTCCAACGGTACCAATTTTGTGTGATTTCGTTGAGAAATGCAAAAGTTATGGCCTTCTGAGTGCGGGCAACTATTTTGGGTCTGGCAGGCGTTTTCTGTCATTTGACGGGAATGAGCATTGACTGACTGGAGCCGAATATGTTTATTTTATTTAAATATATCTACCCTCATCAAAAATAAGAAATCCAATTTTTTTTGGCGTAGAGGATGTCGTGCTCATTCCAGAAAGTCCAATTTTGTGAAAATCGGAGCTCGGAGTCAAAAGTTATAGCCGTTTGAAGTTTCACGGGCCAAGCGTTGACTTTTCTTCTTCTGCCTTCAGCTGCTTCAGCTTTTCACATCCCATGCATGCCTTTGTCCCAAATGTCCCAGTGCTGCGTGGGACAAATTCTTCCTGAACCGCCCGAAATGGGCAGTTCACATGTCCCTTTTCTGTCGGTGACAGCTGTGGCGTGATCTGATTGGGACAAATTTTCCCGATTCGCTCCGGTTCGGCCGGTATCTGCGTCCCGTGCGTCCCGTGCTGTCCCAGACTTGGCACAGTGCTGAAATTTCGTCCATTTAGGCCGGTTCGCGTAATTCACGTACCTCACGCGTCCCAAACTGTTTCGGGCTGCCTTGACTCATTTCGCCCGACTTGCAGCCGGTTCGCGTACTCACTGTCCCGCGATGTCGCAAACGGCCTGTTTCGACAGCTAGCCAAATGACTCCATTTTTCGCCCAGATTCGGATTTCCGCGTTCCGCGTATCCCTTTGTCCCACGTGTCCCAAACTGTTTTGGGTTGACCTTGACTCATTTCAGCCTGGTTCAGCCAGTTCACGTACTTTTGTCCCTCAGTGTCCCAACTATTGCAAGGACTAAGGACTTAGCCATTTTTCATGATTTTTTCTAGCCCGAGCCTGTATTTTTTTTGCAATTTTTCTCACATTTCCTCAGAACTTGCTCTCTTCTTCTTGGACAGGGGAGTTAAAAAAATATGAGGGGACCCTAGAAACATGACTTTTTGTCTGGACTCAATATAATTGCTTGGGACTAAAGAATTTGATGCATGTTATCAAAATTACCTTGGGGGTGAATTTTGGATAACAGTACCTATGAAGTTTACTAGATGCGATGAGGCTGCGTGTTCCAGAAAAAATATGTAAAAAAATCCTACCATTACTAAGGAGGAGGTGCTACATACAAAGTATCCAGACCCTACACATCAGAAGGAATTTTATCAAGAAACCATTGAGGTAATCAGGAATCTACAGCGTGAGATATACTATTTGAAGGAATAGTTACAGAAGTTGGAACAAAATAAGGCAACTGAGCTCCATGAGTCTGATGTTGATGATTTAAAGGAGATTTGTAGGATTTTTCATCAAGAAAACATTATTTCCTTATTAGGGAACTCGTTAAAGGGAAACACTTCATGCGCTGGTATTGAGAATGGAAGGCAGATTTTGCATGCTAATTTCCCCCTCATAGCTTTGATTATGACAAGGAAATCACTATAAATGTTGTTGTGGATGGTTGGCTTTTGAGTAACATTTTGATTGATACAGGTGCAGAAGTAAATGTGTTTACTTTGGATGCATGGGTTCAGATAGGTAGACCTCCATTACAGCCATCTTCTAATGTGTTATTTTTGGCGAACTAGAAGAATGCCATGCCAATTAGGGTTTTTAACTATGCATTAATTACTATACTTGGAGCAAGTTTACTAGGGGCTTTGAGGTGTTAACACTTGCAGAGGCGGATAGATTTCTAGGATTTCTTTGGTGCCCTTGGTGTTATGTAAATAATGTTGATCATTGTTTCAATAACGGGTACATTAGTTTTGAGAAAAAGGAGGAATGGGTTACTATCCCTTTGATAGATGGAAAATATGCACCTTATGTTGGTCCCTTAAGTGAAGAAGACTTGAAAAAAAATTATGTGTGCACCATTTGATATCTGGAAGTTCTTAAGCCCTCAAAGGAAGGTTTTCTCCATTGGGATGATGCACAATCCATAAGTGAGACCACCAGTGTTGAATGTGATAACTGGGAACATGGAACTTATGAAACAGTTGGGCACGAAGTCATAATTGCATTTGCACATGTGAGAAGGCCGCGTTGTGTTAGGAATTTTGGAAACAAATAGGTACCTCGGTACACTATTGAATGAAACCCTAAAGTGTTCTTATGAGCTATCGAAGTACAGTGGAAATATCAAGTGTAAAGAAGGAATATGTTAGTCTATACTTTGTGTTGGATTGCAGAGTGCTTATGGATGGTTCATAGAGACAATTTGTTAGAATGGTGGGAAGTCATAATTGCTTTCTCTGCTTGATTCCTCCAAATTAATGCACCTACTCAGATCTGTGAATTTCATGGTAATGATCATGTTCAACACCACATTCATCATTGTGAGAGAGTCTAGATAGAGGAGAAATAATCTTTACCACCTTCATTATGGGTGCACAATCTATACTTCACCTTGTGACGATGGGTGCATGCATGGTATGTCTATGCAGAGTTAGATAGAGAGAATGGAAATGGGAAAGAACTGACTACATGTATGATTCAGACTTTTGACTAATTTCCACTAAACCTCCCGTGAATGAGGAATTACAGGTTATGAAGTGCTTGACTATGGGAGATAGTGAAAAATCTAAGGAATTTATCTAGGAGTTACTTGGTGAGTCATACTTAAAAGTGTGCTTTGAAGAAATGGAAGAGACATATGCAGAACAGCTTGGGTGCGCCTTCCTAGAGAAAGAAAAAGGAGAGATGGTCTACATGATTGATGACAAGGAAGTGGAAAATCTATATTTTGAGCATTCAGAGGGTACGTACGAGGCCTTTGACAGTGTAGATGAGAAGGCATGTTCGTACCATGATCCTATGAAAATAAAGAAAGTAAACATTGGAATGGATGTTGAACCTAAGGATGCCATCATTGGAGATTATTAGTCTGACTCTGAAGTTTCCAAGATAATTGAGTTGTTGCGCGACTTCCAGTATCTGTTTCTTAGAGGCTATCATGAATTAAAAGGGGTGCATGAATCTTTAGGTGAAATGAGGATTAAGTTAAAGGAAGGTGCATGACCGGTTAGGAAGAGGCCTTATAGGATGAACCCTAACCTGCGCTTCAAAGTTAAAGAGGAAATTGAAAAAATGTTGAAATCTTGAATCATTGAGCCCATAGAGGAATTACAGTGGGTTAACATTGTGGTAATCAGTATAAAGAAAGATGAAAGGATCAAAAATTGTGTGGAATACACGGAGTTGAATGTTGCATGTGTAATTGATCCTTTTCCCACACTATTTACTGAAGAAATCTTGGAGGGTGTTGTAGGGCGTGAAATTTACTCCTTTAATTATGGATTTTCTAAATATCATCAAGTGAGGATAGCTAAAGAGGATCAAAATAAGACAACATTCACCATTGAATGTAGAATTATTTCATATACGATGATTCCCTTTGGATTAAAGAATGCACTTCCAGTTTTTTTGTGCCTTTTTGTTCAAGCATTCCAGGATTTTATTCATAATTTCCTGCAAGTTTACTTGGATGATTAGACAGTGTACGGGATATTCAAGGATCAATGTGATGATTTGAGATTAATGTTTAAAATATGCAAGCATTTGATCATCTCATTAAATATTAAGAAGTGTGTGTTCACTACACCCTTTGGTACTTTTCTAGGACACATTGTCTGCAAAGAGGGCTTGTTAGTGGACCCTGCTAAGGTTGCAATTATCTTAGGATTAGAGGAGCCTACTAGATAGAGCAAGGTATGTGGAGTTTTGGGCCACACAGGGTATTATAGGAAATTTATCAAAGGTTATGCCAAGATAGCCAAGCCCTTGGAGTAATTATTGAAAGGAAAAGGAAAGTTCTATTGGGAAGAAGTGCAATAGTGCACATTTGACACATTGAAGGAAAGTCTTACTACAACACCTATTCTGCATTTTCCTTCATGAAATATACCTTTTCATGTACATGTGGACACCTATGGCATGGCCATTGGTGCAGTATTAGCCCAGTATAGAGAAGATATTGTTGATCATCCTATTTTCTTCGTTAGCAGCAAGTTGACTCCAACATAACAAAATTACACAACTATGGAGTGTGAGGCTTTGTCCATGTTCTATGCACTGCATAAGTTTTGATTGTACTTGCTAGAAAATCCTTTTGTTTTCTATATAGATCACATGGAATTAAAATAATTGGAGAACAATCCCATTTTATAGGGGTGCATATGCCTGTGGGTTCTATTATTCCAGGAATTTGAATTTAGAGTTATGATGAAGCCAAGTAAAAGCAATTATGATCTAGACCATTTATCAAGGATTCAATATGGAGAGGATGTGCAGAGAATTAAGGACACAATTATGGATGCACAGTTGTTTAGGTTAAATCTTACGCCCTTGAACTTGGAGGATATTGTTGTATTTTTACACACAGGTGTGACACCCAAATGAATGAAGGCATTAGAAAATAATTAACTTATCATTCGCGTCACACCTCACATGTTAATCAGTGGAGAATTATACAAGTTATGATGTGATGAAGTTTTACGTCGGTTTGTAATTGAGCATGCATGTACATAAATTATAGAAGAGGCACATGCCATTATTACAGGTGGATATTATGCAAGGGATGCTACCACGCGCAAGATTCTAGTATTTGGATTATGGTGGGAAACTTTATATGAGGATTGTAAATAATATTATAAGGTGTGTGACAGCTGTCAGTGCCTTCGAAAACCTAGGTAGAGAGATGAGATACCTTTGAGGGCTATTGGTAATACAAAACCTTTTAATAAATGGTCAATTGACTTTGTGGGACCTATTTCCCCAGCCATGCATAGAACTAGATCGCACTACATTATTACTTAAACATATTATCTTACAAGGTGGGCATAATCACCTTTTACAAACAATAGTACGGCATCTACAACAGCAAGGTTCTTTTGGGAAAATATTATTAACAAGTATAGATGTCGTTTAAGTTTGAAAAGTGATAGGGGTACTCACTTTCTTAATGAAACCATCAGGATGCTATTGGACGAATTTATGGTTTCACATCGTCAGACAACACCCTATCACCCTCAAGAAAATGGAACTGCTGAGGCCTTCAACAAGATATTGAGCCAAAATTTGAAAAAAAAAATTGATGTTGGAAGGAAATAATGGGATGATAAAGTCTTTTTTGTACTTTGGACATACCGAACAACCTACAAGAGCTTGAATAAAGCAACACCTTTTTTAGCTGGTGTTTGGTGCAGAGGTTGTTATATCTATGGAATTTATGTTACCTTTCTTTGTGTATTACGTGCGCAAGGGTTCTGGCTTATGAGAAAGCATTGGAAGAACGTATTGATAAATTTATACCATTGGATTAGAGGCACACCATAGCATGTTGGAGTCATAATTAAGAAAAATCTAGGTAAAAAGCATGGTATGACAGGCACATCAAGGATAAGAAACTTTAGGTTGGGAAAATGGCTCTTTTTTATGATTCAAAAATTTTGTGCTTCCTAGGAAATCTTAAGGTGCATTTTTTGGGACCATATGTTATCACTCATATACTTATATACTAGATGGAACATGGTTTCCTAGTTAATTTAACGAAATTAGGATGAATCCCTACTATAAATAAGTCTTCTTAGTGTTTTTAATAAGGCAATATTTCTACTTAGATTAGATTTCCTTAATGCATTCCATTTATATGAGTTTCATTCTTTATAAATTTAGTTGAGTGTTGTGTGTAATAAGCACGCTTGCACACCAGAAGATGATTACTATTTAAGTGTTTTCATGCACAAAGGACTGTGCATACTCTTAGTGTGGGGTAGTTTATATACATGTATTATTGCCAAGTTGAATATAGTTTGATTTTCATTTGAATATGGGTACGCACAAAAATAAATAGATTGCTCATGATAAAAAACCCACTTATGGATGGTTGAACATTGTAGCATGAGGTAGGTTGTAGTAGTGGAAACTAATTAGAAAGATGTGCAGTTGTAACGTACTTCAGTGTGGGAGGGCATGTGAAACGAGGTTTGTGGCCAATAAGTAGAGGGCGCACCAGAAGGTTATCACTATGGTGTGAAGATGAGCAGTGCGTAAAAATTAAAGAATGATGAGTTAATGTTGAGAATGGTGGTACATGGAGGAGAAATAAATGCGATAAATTTTTAAAAATCTATATAAGGAAGGGTTGTAAGGCCGTTTTTACCTTTGCGATTATGAATTCTTGAGCGAGTTATTTACAAGCAAGCTAGCAAGATGGTGGTGAAGTGTTGAGAACTAAAAACCAGGTTTTGTTATCATATTTATGCATAGGATTCACTTATGCTCCCTTTGGAGAAGTGTTTGATCAAATTAGAGGCATGCGGGGACGATAAATCAAGATATATGGTTTGGATTGAAACTAGGGCATGCGGAGTTGAGTTGTAGATCTCATAAGAGGTAAAAATAAAAACCCTTTTTCATTAAAATAGCACCAAAGATAAAACCTAGGGCTGGAACAAGGTGAAAGAAACAAAAATAAGTTGAGATTGAGATTGAGGATGCCCTTGAAAGTAAGTTTTCTGAAATGTAATACCTAGAGTAATTATTCATGGGTCATGATTGGGACTCACATGTTTGTTGGTGCAAGGTGAACGACTACAATCACATGAATACAAATAAAAAACAAGAACTGGAGAAATTACCCATGAAAAAGAAAAATAAAAGGACAATAGATGATATGGCAGTATACGATGACGTGGGAGAGAAGATATTGAGAAAGGTAGGATCTTTACAATTGTAAAAAATCCCATAGTTTGGAAAATTGGAGAAATTATACAAGTGGCTGATGAGTAGAGTCCACGAGGAATTTTTCTACTTCGCCCAACGATGTATGAGGCTCACCACGCTATTGATTGAGATCATGACAAGACTTAGGAGCTCGGGCATTGAAGTGAGTAGTAGTTTTTCAAACAAGGAAGGTATTTTGAAGACAAGGAAGGAGTTAGGATACCTTAAAGGAGGGCACGGAATGGATATAGGAAAGCTACATAAGTATCGTGTGGTTTAGGCAGTAGCGCACCTCCTCACCAAACTCAATAACTAGGATCGGTGGTCACAGGTAAACACATTGTGGCTATATATAGCAAAGAAGATGTTTGAAGGTGTAGTCTACAATCTGGCAAGGTTTATTACTGAAATTATAATTGAAGAAGCGTGTGGTGGAGATAAGAATAGTTTTAGTGCTATACTTTTGTCACTTTTCTTTATAGAACTTTAAGTACTTGATGAGCCTAAAGAGAAAATTTGGCAATACCCTGAGGAGAAGAAATATCTTGTATAGAGATGGGACCATGAGTGGCTCCTTTAAGAAAAGAGTAGATGGGTAAGTACAACAAGTTGGTGGACAATTAAGTGGACATAAAAACCTAATATTTAGGCACCGCAATCGTAGTTTTTAAACCGCGTGCGCAAAATTATTTTTATTAGGTTTGGAAATTTCCGAACATAAAACCGAAATCACGGTTTAAAACCACAATCACGGTACTATGAGACAAAAAATAGACCCATGACTCCTCATTTTCCCCATTTTTCTTTTCACACCTTGATTTGTCCTAGACGTTTATCACTCGAGCTTTGAATACCCATTAAAAATTGCTCATCATACTTCAGGATCACAATAGATTCAACCATGCCACCAATACGAGGAGGTAAGCCCCCGATTTTGATCAATTTTTTGTATTTTAGTTTGTTATTTTTTTATTTTCATGGGTTTTTCAATTTTTGTTTATGTATACAATTTTCTTATTTTTCCAGTTGGTCAGAAATCTCGTAATCCTGCAAACCATAAAAACATTCCTCAAAACCCTCCTCCAAACATAGATTTGCCTCCCGTGGCTCCTTCTATCCCCATGAAACCAGTGGGAACACAAGCTGATATTGTTGGAAGAATTTGAAAAAATAAAATTGTCATTGAGAACCTTATTCAGACTATAAGACAAAATCATGCCATAAATCCATCCCACATGACTTTAGCCAACACATTGCAAACATTGATTGGTGAATTCGACTCCACAACTAACCAAATAGATAGATGGAATACCTTTAGAGGTGATTGTAGGTGGAGGTATGTAGATAAATTTTCCCATGCGACCATAAAAGACAATTTTTTTTAGAAAAGACCACATTTGTGCATTGTTTATCGACCTGAGAACCAATGCCCCCCTGTAGCTACTTGCAAACGGTTCATAATCCATTGGTGCCATCATGACTGAATCAAGAATAATTTTTGGGACCGATGGTGGATGTTTTTTTATTATCCACCATGCAACAAAAATGAGGTTTCTTTCTATTTTTTGAAGAAATTATATTTCAATTTCGTGTTTAATGAGGTCCCAAATTATTTTGACTTTTTTGAGTTTTATGGGTGAGTAGGTGGCTCTATACAAAGTATACCTAGTGCACACATAGGTCAACCAACGATACCCCATGCTCCAAAACCCCCACTTACTTCAGTTTTCCCTCTTACAGTGAACGAGGTTGCAGAGATTGACACACTACATGCATTGAGGGAGCTCACTGACACTCTGACCTAGCATAGTGACCAAATTACATCTAGTGATGTTGGTGCAGGTGTCAGTTCTAGCGCACCACACCAGTGTCGATCATGTGGTGCCGTATGCACTACGGGCGATACATCATTTACTAGTTCACATGATTTCTTTTCTCTAGATGAGATGATGGCGGATTTTTTTGGAACTAGTGCAACTTATGTTGGTATTTCACAAGTAAATGTCAAATAAATATAAATAATAATAATATATATATATACAATAGTTTAATTCATTTTTCAGATTTTAATATATATGTATTTGATATTACCTCATGTACATCCATATAAAAACTAATTTTTATTTTATGTTAAATAGCAAGATTCAATGAAGGAAACATCGAGCATCGACATGCTAGCTACTGCAGTTGGGCGTGTTACAAACGTAAGTTTCGAGTTGTACAAGTACATTTTTAATTTCATTTGATTGCACTTTTATTATTATAATGTTTCACGTATATGTTGTACATATTAATATGTTTGTCTTTTATATACAGGAGCCTGGCGGGTCATCATCTGCTCTGGGAACTGAGGATACTGACATGCCTAACGTGAATTTTACACAAGTTAATTTCTTTTTACACTTTGTTTCTAATTGTGGAATTTCACGTGAATTACATGCTTTGAACCTCTGTTATGTGTCATTCATGTAGATTAATTATATTGATTTGGGCATGTTTTTTGTATAGCTTATGATTGCCAGAGAGACTGCTCCATATATGCAAACTGTGGAGGCTACTATAGATACTACCATAGCATCTGTAGATCCACTAACTGAGGTAAAAAATTTCAAATTTTTTAAATTTTGGAAGTTCATTATTTCTTATTACTTAAATCTACAAAATCAAATTTTGTCCATGTGAAATATTTAATTCAAAATTTAATTATTTGTATGTAGCTTACCCCTCATGAGTCTATTGTTGTCCCTATGATGTGTTAACAAAAATTTGATAGGGATCATGACATTGCGGTAATATTTCACATGCATTTTAAATAAATTGTAAGTTTCTAAATTTATAATGTATTTTAAATTTTGGGTGTTAAAAACATGTTGTTTATTAATGTGTAGGTTAGGTTGCAGATCTACTTAGAGATGCCTAGGACATTCATAGTGTCATCACCCTCCAATACATCCCCAGGTCATGGAAATGCTACTTCTAGTAGGGTGAAGAGAAGGAAGATGTTTCATGATTAGATTCATAGGACCTGGATGTACATATATATATATATGGGTCATCTGGTCCTAGTTCATATTTCTTCATATAGTTCATTGTATATATAGACATTTCGGACCGCATTTGGTCCTATATGTATTGACACACTTAGTTTGAGATGTACACATGTTATGAACTTTTATTTTAAGAGACGTGCATCCAACACACTTTCTTCGAGATGTAAGCATGTTATGAACTTGTATTTTCAAAAACGTGCATCGAGCACACTTTGTTAGAGATGTACACATGTTATGAACTTATATTTTCAGAGGCGTGCCTCTAGCACACTTAGTTTGATTCATTATATATCCATGTGTGCTGGTTTTCATAATGATATTACTTCTATGTTTGATTTAATTTTATTGCATGTATGATATCCTTCTATGTATGTTTTCATAGCCATATATTAGTTCTATACATGTTTGATTTAAAATTAAAAAAACCACTTCCCGGAGCGCTACATTGTACAATTGTTAAGAAAACCTATTCCATTAAGAAAAACCTATGATAACCGTGCTAGGTGAACTACAAAAGGGCAATACATAATTACTTTTTTTTCTTTTAAAGCTAACACTCATCTGTTGTATATCAACTAACATTGATAGAAATAAGTGAGGTAGAGTTCATCTTGAACTATATGAATATAGCATTACTTATGGTACAACATTGCATGGTACAATTGTTAAGAAATTAAGGGAAGCATTTACATTGTTTTAGAGATTATCCCATTAATAGCCCGCTTAAACCCATTGATCGATAGATGTACACTTTATCTCTTTATAATTTGGTGCTATGAAAATCAACTAAGAAGTTACATTCAATTTTATTATCGTTTAAGGTATATTTACTTCCCTATTAAGTCCTATATGTTTTTGTATTTAAGAACACGCTTTAAAAATCCCATTGTCTGTATACCCTACAATCATTCTAAACTCTAAAATACACATTTTTGTGAGGGGGTTTGTCAAATAATTCACATCCTTACCAATTCAAGGTATATGTTATGACATATCAATCTATAAGAACACATATAAAGGAAAAATAAAAGAGAGAGAAAAAGAGAAAAGAGAAGAAGATGAGAGAAGGATTATCACTTCAAAAATAAATAGAGGAAGTGAAGAGAGATTTGGAGAGAGTGACCACCATGTGGTTAAAATTGCAGGAAGAAGAGAGACATCAGAGTGGCCTATTATTGAAGAGGAAGATAAAATGTCTTGTGAGGTCATTGGTGAAAAGAGATAGAAGGCACAAGGAGGATTCCTTGAGGAAGAGAGAAGAGGTGAAAGAAGTTCTCATGATGGAGAACAAGAAAGGAGAAGAAGTGCCACAAGAAGAAATCAAGGAAGGAAGAGAAAGAGTGTTAAGAAGAACATTCAAGGAGACATTTTTGTCTCTAATTATGTTCTATAATATTGTGTTTAAGAATGTGTATCCAAATCTCATACCCAATCATGGGTACATAGTTTGAGCTAGTTTAAGGCTTTCAAACACTATATTTTGCAAACAGTGGGTTATGGCACCAAAATGACTACAATGACACATTTCAGTGGCCAGGTGAATGCTAGAGGAGGCATAATTTTGGTGTGTAACAACATCATTTCTTCTAGGCTACTTTGTTCGGGTATAGTCCATTAAGATCCTTGAGATCAAAAAATCATTCAACTTTGACAGGTGACTACTTGAACTCCGTGGCACCTAGAGATGTCTTGTTAGATCCTACACCTTGGCGTAGGGACCCTCTATAATAGTCTCTCTCGGTTTTTTCCTTCTCTGATTGATGCTCTTGCTGCCTTATTGTTTGTAAACACATGAAATAGTGCAGTTTGAGCCAGTGTAAGGTTGTCAAATGCTATATTTTACAAACGGTGGGTCATGGAACTAAAACAAATATGCTGACATGTCTGGGTGGCTACGTGTTGGTCATCAAATAGGATTTTTAAGCAGAGAAACAGTCAGGGGACAAGAAGTCCCTCCTCTTTAATGGGAGAGGTTCCCTTATTCAGAAACGAACTTATTTACAAATGTACAGGACATGATTTGTTGGTTAAACTTGGATATCACGAAATTGTTTTCTGTGAAGGTCATCAATTACAAAAGGACTGAGGAAATGAGAGTATGGGAAAGAGCAGAAAGGCAACATACAGAATTATAGATATCAGAGTAATTCTTTATGTATGCGAAGTCACAGTGAATTGAAAACAAGATCATTCGTATCGAACAAATAAGATGGAATTTAAAGACACAAAGTTCAGTAAATAACATCTGCCAGAACACAAAGTTTCTTAACGTAACACAGATTCATTAATCAAGGACACAAAGTTCCTTCTTGGTTATACAAGATCACCAATCGGCAAGACTAACAAACTGGAGACAAATGATCTTCACAAAGAAAATAAATGAAAGCTCAGAGATAACAGAAATCAGATAGAGAAAGAATAGAAAGCCCTTCTGTATTGATTTCTTTATGATCTATTTACACTTTCAGAAAATAAGCCAAGTTCTTCCTCCTACTTTAGAATGGCGTGGAAAGGCCATTATATAGCTTATAAATCAGTTACTCTTTGTAACCGCTTCTTTAACCAAGAACAGTTAAGGACCTCCAATCGTAACGCCTTAACTTCTTACAAAGAAAACGGAAAAAGAAAGGGAAGAAGAGAAAAGAACAAGGAGAAGAAGACAGGTGGCCAGTCACTGAGAGGGACCCACTGACTTCAGAATCCGCTGTCTGAATCTCTTCAACGCCTCAGCTATGTCTCTACCACGGGGAACTGACGTGTTGGCTGCAGACTGAGTCCAAAATCCCAAACACTTCTCCATCTCTTTATCAAACTCGACATGAGTATGATAATCTTTATTTGCTTCTTCAATGGCAGATTGAAGAGAGCAGATCTCCTTCAATTTTTCTTTGGAGATGGAGCTTTCCTTGAATAAATTGTCTTTTACGAAAGATCTGAACTGAGCTTTGATCTCTTGTAAGGAAAGGGGCGCATCAGAAGTTTCATCTTGAATATGAAAGTGTATATCTTTTAAAGCCAAGACAACCAATGTCTTGAAGGCTTCGCCCTTCTGCCAGCTGTTCTTCATTTCTCCCAAAGCCTCCTCCAAGACTTTGATCTTCCAATCCACACTGTAGACCCAGGACTTCGACAGATTGTCCTTTGCATCATCAAAAACTTTATTCGCCAGAAAAATGTTCTCGTCTGTCTGTCCCATAAGGCGAAGGTCTACTATGCAACTGCTCCAGATTTTGAGCTCTTTATCCATGGTATTGATAGTGGAGGAGAGTTTCAGTTACACATTGCTCACCTTTTCGTGAAGTTTGAAAGCTTCGCCGATGAAAGTTTAACCCAGCAACAAGCATGTCATCCACCATGGCTTCAATAGCTCTGCCATAGACATAATACTTGTGCATATCTTTAATGCTCTGCACTTCATCTTGGCTTAGAATTACAGGAGGTGGGAGAGCAGTCAAGGGGGTAGGGTCCAAAACTTTGTCCTTAGACAAAAGGGACTTGATGAAACCTATGAGAACTTGGGCCTGTTCTTCCAACTGTTCAATAGTTTGCTGGTCCTTTTCTACCCTCCCAATGACTCTTGTGACTGTTTCCTAGAGGTTGTGAATTTCACCTTCAGGGGTAGACTATCCCATTGGGATTCTCGAGAGCTCCAAGTCAGATGCCTGCAAGTCCTGCTCTGATTTATCCGTTGTAGGCTTGGCAATCTCCAGGAATTGTTGACCTTGAGCATCAGACACTATTTTGGAGGTGACTTTGGCTTTCTTGGCATGAGAAGGAGTGGTGCCCAACAAGGCTGCGATAGCATCAAAATTTGATCTCGAGCTTTGAGAGGAGAATTTTCTCTTCTTTTTGTCGACCAAAGGTTGCACCCACGTGAAAGAGGAAGAGGAATCAACAGGAGGGGCAAGGTGACCAAGAGACAGGGAGCTCATGACGCTCAAGGTCTGTGCAGCTGTTGACTAGAGTTGAGATGTGAGCGGGGCACTGAAGGCAATTTTGGTAGAAGAATATACAACACCTGGAAGCTCAGTGCTCTGGACTTCTTTATCTTTATCACCTGGGTCTTCAGGAGCATTTGCAAGGGTTGGCATTTCGCTTTCTTCACTTTCACTAAGAATAATGATGTTCTCTGGCCCTATAGGCAAATTTTCCTATTTTTTCTGGAGATATTCTTCCACAGGTTCTTTCTTTACTTCTTTGAGTTTCTTCTTATATACCTGGGTGGATGAGGAAGGAGTAGATTCTGCAGGTCCCTGAGTTGATGAGGCGGGAGGGGTCTTCACTGGTGTCTCAGACCTTGGAATAGATGCTTCTCTTCTTGGTGTTGAAGCGTCCTTAGAAGAGGATTCCCCTGAATGCCTCCTGAACTCTCGAACTCTCCTGTCAAACTAGACCCTAGTCCTGACTAAAACTGGAGCAAGGATCTTAGCCAGGTCATCCCTCTCTTTCCTGTTCCAATCCACGTCCTCTAAAGGAGTGTGCTTAACCACATTTTCATACTCATACGAGTATAGGTCAGAGTTTTCATCCTTTAGCCCTTCAGGAACTTGATATAGGCTGAGTTCTTCAATTAATTGCAAGGAGAATCTTCCATAGTGCCTCCTTCTAGCCTCAAAATCATCAGCACAATCAGCCCAATAGTCTTCTGTATCAGCTCTGTTACAATAGACTATTTTGATGTTCTGCCAAATGAACCTCTTCAAGTCGAAGAAAGTCCTTGGCTTGAAGAAGTGAACCGTGATGGGAACTAGGGCTCTTTCTACATTCTGTGCATCTAGGGCTGTTTTGCAGGTATAATTTCCCAAAGAGATGGGAAAGTGTAAACCAGTGATCCTCTTATCCCTGCAGGTTCTGTGCAATTTGTCCAATTGCCTGCATATTTCTATCAAGGCCATCCTATCATTACAGAACATGGGCAGTCTTAGAGGGGTGCCCTCATAGCCGGCAAGCCTTATATAAGAGAATTTCCTGAACTGGATGAAGTAAGCACCGTAGTGCGATATCAGAGTCATAGCTTCATCAGAGAATCTCCTGGCAGTATCGCCTTCGAGCAGCCTAACCACGTACATGGTGAAAGTGTCGTTGACCCTTCTGAAGTTACGATTGCTGGTCTCCAGGGTGAACTGCGGGCAGTATGCATATATTGGATCATCTTTGTGTTCATCTATGTAAGAGAAACCAAACCACTGCCTTGATGCTGCCAGAGTGTACATCAGGTACGAAGTCATATAGAACTTCTTTGTTTGCTACACGTTGGATAGCTGCTTTGGCAAATTCATGCTAATGATCTCCGCCCAGTTGATATTTTGTGTTCCCCTCGCATACCATGTTGATGAGCGGGGCACATCCAGAAATGGAACTCATTGGTGGAGGGCAAGCCCATAACCCGAGCCAACAGAGTTATGAAATCAGACAACTCTTCATTAAAATCTGCCCGCAGGAGGGTTTTGGTCAGACGAGAAGCTCCTTTCTTAGGGTTCTTCAGCCAGGACTTTTCAACCCGTGCTTTGTATTTGTCGCTGTCCTGATTGAACAGGGCCTGTGCTTGATCCCGAGAAACGACTATGGCATTATCCGTCTCTGGGATCCTCAGAGCAGTGCTAATGGCGGCAGCATCTAGTTTGGCAATGAGTTCCCCATGTATATTGGTCAATTCGCTCGAGGCGGGGTCGAAGTGAGCCCCGCATGAAAGCACGGTATCAGCACACTTATACCGAGATCGGGAAACCACCAGCAAAGGCCAAACCGCTGTCGTGAATCATTGCTGCCATTGGAGTAGGGTTTGTATCTGCCACCCCTCGCCCAAAAATCGCCGAAGTCAAGATGTCGAGCTTCATTGTCTCCAATGTTGAGAACGTCAGACTCTAGTGGTGAAACTTGCTCCTGTCCCTGGAATTTGATCTTGATACTGATAGTAGTTGAGAGAGAATTGCAATCTAGACTTGCGAAGGAATTGCCGTAGGGATCGGGTATGTGCGCAAGAAATTAGATTGTAGGGGTTCGAGCAAGGAAGCAGTGTGAAAAATGTAAAAGGGGGTCTGCTCGTTATATAGCCGTTTTGGAGAGAGAAAGGAAATCAATGCGCATTAAATTCATATCTACCAATTTGAAAAGCAACATATTCGGGTAGAGCGGGGAAAAACTAAGTATGAATGGTATTTGGTTCACTTGGGACATGTGAGACGCGAATGCGCGAAACACGTGGCTCAGCCAATTCGGGTGAAGCAGGGAGAATACGCACAAATGCGTTTTGGGACCATTTGGGACGAAAACGCGCGAAGTACGCGGTTCGGGCATTTCGGCCGAAAATGGGACAGAGCGCACTTTTGAAATTGGGACATTTGGGACAAGAATGCGCGAAGTACGTGGTTCGGGTGTTTCGAGCGAAACTGGAATGACTTGCACTTTTTTGACTTGGGACATTTGGGTCAAAAAGTTCCGAAGTACGCGACTTGGTCAATTCGGGTGAAAACGTGACAGAAGGTCCGGAAGTGTTTGGGACATTTGGAACAGAAATGCGTGAAGTACGCGGCTCAGGCGTTTTGGGCGAAAATGCAACAAAGGGGCCCGTTTGAAACTGGGACATGCGGGACAAAAATACGCGAAGTACGTGAGAAACACACAAAATGACCTAGGAATGCAGATCTGTTACAATTTCTTGACTTTTAACATTTTCAAAGACGACAGAGAAGACATTCAAAACTCAAAATTTTGAAAATTTAATTTTAAGTGCGGGGAAATTTTGAGTGGACAACACTACGTGAACACTATATGAGGCATTTTTTTAGTGCGTAATAATGTCATTACTTCCGGGCTACTTCATTCGGGCGTAGTCCCTTAAGAGCCCTGAGACCAAAAAAATTGTTCAACTTCAACGGGTGACTAATTAGACTCCGTCTGGCACCTAGAGATGTAAAGTCAGATCCTAAACCTTGGAGTAGGTACCCCTATACTATATCCTCTCTAATTTTTTTCCTTATCTAATTGGTGCTCTTGTTTCCTTATTATTTGCAAACACGCGAAATAGTGCAGTTCGAGCTAGTATAAGGCTGTCAAATGCTATATTTTACAAACGGTGGGTCGTGTCATTGAACCGACTGTGCCGAAATATTTGGGTGGCTAGGTGAATTCTATAGGAGGCACCATTTTGGTGCATGAAAACGTCGTTGCTTCATGGCTACTTTGATTGGGCGTACTCCCATAAGAGCTCTGAGACCAAAAAATCGTTCAACTTCGACGGGTGACTACTTGGACTCCGTAGAACCTAGAGACATCTCATTACATCGTACACCTTGGCATGGAGACCCTATATAATATCCTCTCTCAGTTTTTTCCTTCTCCGATCAGTGCTCTCGCTGCCCTATTGTTTGCAAATGCGTGAAATAGTGCAGTTTGAGCCAGTGTAAGGTTGTCAAACGCTATATTTTGCAAACGCTGGGTCGTGGTACTGAACCTACTACAAAAAAAATGTTTGGGTGGCAAGTTTAATGCTACAGTAGGTTTCTTTTTAGTGCACGACAACATCATTTCTTTCGGGCTACTTCGTTTGGCCGTAGTCCCTTAAGAGCCCTGAGACCAAAAAATTGTTCAACTTCGACGGGTGACTACTCAGACTTTGTGGCACCTAGAGACATCTCGGCTAATCCTACACCTCGGTATAAGGACCCTCTACAATATCCTCTCTTGGTTTTTTTCTTCTCTGATCGGTGGTATCACTGCCCTATTGTTTGCAAACATGCAAAATAGTGTAGTTTGAGCCAGTGTAAGGCTGTCAAATGATATATTTTGCAAAAAGTGGGTTGTGGCACAAAAATGACTATGAACACGCATAGGTATGGTCTTTTAAACACTTGGGGAGGTGTCATTTCGGTTCTCTACAGCTCCAGGTGCTTCTAGGATACCTCCTCTGGAGCCAAGAACCCCCCTCCGTAGGTACATAAATCGTTGTTAATTGCTTCTCGTTTCTTGTAAAACAATGAAAGTTTCTCTTATCTTCGAGAATTTAAAATTCTCTACTAAAAGTTCCAACCACATGAAGGTGGAAGCTTTTCTAGCACCACTAACATGCACATAAAAGTGTTAGTCAAAGAAATTTAAGTTTCAAATCAAAACGATACTAGATATATACAAAATAAACAAATTTAAAATAAAATATATGAACTTAAATCTATCCAACTAACAAATTTTATATTTACCAAAAAAATTATATCAAAAAAATTATATATACTAGACATGAGCATTGTAAATGCATTCCAATGAAACCATCAAGATCAGATCTACTCTGAATAGCGTACATGATTACTTCATGATATGAATCTTGAACATTCCAAAGAATCTTGTTATTAGGCCTTCCTCGATATCTATATAGCTGAATATTTTTCGCTAGAAATAGATGCGAATATAAGAGTATTTTCTTGTGTGTCTCAAAGTATTCAAACACCCAAACAGAGGATTTTTTAATGGATACCATTGAATCCAAGTTCCAGTAACTACCACTGACCCTATGGGATACTCATTATTTTCACCATTTATAATAGGAGAAGTCAACTTCTTCCTTTTCTCAATGCAATGATATAAGAAATAGTATGTTACTTCTTCATTGTCTTCTGTTGCAATAACTTCAAACATATTTCCTACAAAAAAATAAAGGTTGAACAACTCAAATTTAAATTACATATTAAAATTTCAATGGGTATAATTCAATACAAAAATTATAAATAACCATAAATACCTTATCGCACTAAAATCAAAATTTCTTCAAATTCCTTAGATGTTGCAACTTCATAATGCTTGTGGAGGTTGATAACTAGGAAGCAGAGTTAGAGGCCTACAAATCCATCCTTCCACCCATTCTTTTGAATCACACTCAGCAATGAAAATTTTGATACAAGATTCACAAAAACATGTCAACTTTCTTGTCCATATGGCCCATGAAGTAGTTTTTGAGCTACCAAATGAGTGCATATCACTGGACCTAGTGACTATCATACAATCCTCATAGTTAGAAATTTGTTGTTCCTCTATCAACCAAAAATATTTGTAAATTGTGGAATTTTCTTGAGAACCTCGGGCCATGTTGTCAATACAGCATTCCACTATGCCTTTTTGCATATTTCAATTTAGCACCATCTTTGTACTTCAACTCTTCTCTTGCAAGAGATATTTTCACACATGCTCTTGCACCATCATGATCTCCTTTTCCATGTCCAACCTCAATGAAACTCCAAATATGTTGCACACCCATCTTGATGTGCATCCTGCTCATCTAATAAAACATTCGTGCATTCTTAAACTGAGGCATGCAATTATCTAACCATATATAATGTTGTTTGAAATGGATGTCCCTATCAAACAAGTTTCCATAAAATAACTGGAAACACCCTTGCATAAATTCAGTAGAATGAGTACGATCATCACTGATATAAAATTTGTACTCTCTTAAAAAAATTTGATCATTCTTTATACTGTCAGGAGAATGTATAAATGCTATATGCACAAAAATGATAACTTGTACTGAGTTGTAATATTGCGATTGAACCTCCATTTGTGGTTGTAATATGTAATTCTCTTCAACATTGACCACTAAAACAATAGTACCAAAAGGAAATGTATCCTTGCATATCTTGAATTGTTCATCCAACCATCGAGCTCTGTGTGTATCCCTAGCATACTCATAAACAATTTCATCCTTAAATTTTCTCATAAATTGAAAAACACACATATGTTCTATAATTAGCTCACACCGTTTAGACTCTTTTCCATCTTTCAACTGGTTTGCAACTGATTTAAATTTATCAAAATCAACTAAATTATGTCCTATTACACCTTCAATTTGCTCATGGATGCAACTTTCAAATTTAGGTAATCCTCCGCATGTACCACAACTTCCATCTAAACAATCCTGACTATAAAAAAAATGTCCAACTTCTTTTTCACAAAATAGTGTAGGAATGAAATTCCTGGAAGATATTGGTGGAAATTGAACACCACATTCTGATAACATAGTTTTAGAATGAAAATTAGAATGAATACGTAAAAATTTAGCATAATGCATCGCAAATTCAACATGTTGCCTACAATAACAAGTGGTGTGAGCAAGGTTGATTTTTTACATAGAATAGTTTCAAAATTTCAAAAAAACGTTGACTAATTTTAATTTCTAGATGCTCTTGTTCAAACTTATGAAAAAATTGAGTTTGATTCATATCTAAGAAATGCTTTGGATGTGTTTTTGCGATTAGTAGAATCAACTCTCTGTTTTATAACATCTCTTGTATTAGGTGAAATTCTAGTGTTATCATACCAAAATTGAATAACAACTTCTCTTATAGCATTAGAATTATCTTTGTCCTTACACGGTGCTCTAGCAAAGAATGCCCAAAAATCTGTGTTATTGAGTGATTGAAGGATATTACGTCTTTCAATTTATTTCATTAGAGTTTTTCGATCAACTTAAAAGCATTCAACTTATTTACATAATCAAACGTTGTTTTTTTATTGATTCACTTACAACACTAGTAGCAAGTACATGACGTATAATATTACTATTCATAGTGTGTCTCTTGACACCAACAGTGTGATATGCATCTTGAAGGTTTTCATCAATTGTAGAGGTTTGACCATGTATATTAGATGTTGTCAATCCTAAGGTGTTTAATGTAGGTCTCATTTTAATCAATTTCATCAAAGTAACCAACAACTGACATCTTTGGGAATCATTTAAAATTTCAAAATGATTATCCTAAATATTAGTGGCTTTTCTTCTAATTTTCCATTTAGAAATTTTTTCAGACATTGGTTTCAAAATGATTTTATCAATTTCAATAAAAAAATTAGGTTTCTTACGTAAAATCCTAGGAGGTGTTTTTTTCAAATTTTGCTTGTCCTATAGTTTCAACCTGAATTTCCTTATTCACATTTTCATTATCTCCTTTAATTTCAACTTTTGCTACATCACAGCAGAAACATTACCTAGTTACTCATTGCTTAAAGATGAACCTCTTCTTGATTCACCAAGATTCCGCATTCGCTCAATATTTTGAAATTTTTTTTCCTCTAATTCATTTGATTTTTTTTACTTAATGACTTCGTTTCTCGTCTCCCATTATGTTTTACTTCTGGTGATAGTAAAAATGTGTAAAAAAAGACAGAATTTCACAGCAATTCATATGGAAAGGTCAAACAGTAAAAATCACATGGTAATTAAAACATTGAGATGTGTGTAAATATGATTTAAGAACTATGAGAAAACTTTATAAACCACAATCACGGTTTATAAAGCATGTTCGTGGTTTGTGTTATAAAAACCGTAACATCGGTTTATAAACCGCAATCGCAAATCTATGTGTACCATCAAATCCGACCCTAAGGCTCGGAAAATATTTGTTTTTTGTCAACCAAAGCTATGGAAGGTAATTATGAAGTGTAAAAGGTCAAAAACTTCAAATTTTCTCTTCCAGAGACTTGAACCAGACTAAAAAACTGAAATTTTTTCACAAAAATGGTGCCATCGCATATGGGAGACTGTTAGCTTCGTAGAAATATTTATTTTAAAGTGAATAAAATAAGATAAATATCATTTTATAATTTTTTATTAACAATAGGTCTTTAATACATTTTTCCCCGCAAATGTTCATGTCTACGTTTAAGACTATAAGTTTTGTTTCGCTTATCAAAATTTGATAAAACTTATACCATCCCAAGTGTGGAGAAATTCTATACACATTAAAAAATATATTTGATTTCGATATTTTTTGATAAATTTATGGTGGGAAAATGGAAAGCGCTCCGTTTTCTAAATCTTATCAGACCACTTTCATGGAAAAAATCATTAAAAAAAATATATTGCTCAAAAAAATACAAAATAAAATCCATCCCAAGATAGACAAATACATCTAACTTTTCACCAAATGAAAAAGAAAATAACAAGATTTGGTCATCCAAATCGCAGGCAAACGGACTATAATCTTGTAGGTTTTTAAAAAAAAAAACCAAGTCATATAATTTTAAGTGTTAAATATAGCTAAACCTGTCCGTTTCTAAAAACAATAGTAGTTTAAAAACTATATCCCGGATGCTACGATTCATATTTATATAAATTTTCTAATTTTGAGTTTGCGTATTTCTAATAATCCCTACAAGTTGAGATTTCATTGTTTTTTGCAATTTGATGTCCACCGATGACCCCTTTTTTTCCACCAACTTGCTGCACTTACCTAGATATGTTGTATGAGTGCTTGCATGCTGCGTTTGAAGAAGAGAGGTGAATACCAAAGGAAAGTCTTGTGGTATTAGGGAAATAGGTTCATTTTTCCATAAATCAACACTTTTATATTACACGTTTTACAATGAAGGACAAGAAGTGGTGCATGTGGTATAAGATTCCTTATGCTTTCACCATGCATTATTTTCATGCATATGTACATAGGTTTTTAGATGCATGCCAACTGATCGTCAACATGTATAAGGTAGAATGTGACTATCACACTCTCAGAAAGACTTACATGTATCCAAGTAAGTCTGCATATATTGAAAGATTGATTTCTGATGATATAAATATGAATGCAGTGAGTTTGGAAGTTGGGGAGATTGGGACTGCCCCTGTTCATATCCAACTCAAGTCAAGGTTGGCGAAAGGGAAGTATGTGGAGGATGAGTTCAGACTTCCTAGCCCTGCCCAAGGGGAAGCATACAGTTGGCACTTTTGAAGATGAGGAGCCAGTTTCACCCATTTTAGAGGAAGAGGGAGAGGAAGAAGAACCTGATGAAGAAAGTGGTGGCTTGAAGCATATGGTTAAAAGATAATGAACTGTTGAAAATTAAAGTGCGCACGAAGTGATCCCTCCTTTACAAAAGTAGGAAGAGAAATTATTAGAGACAGGCGTGTTGGAGGTAGATGTAGAAAAGACCACCAAGGATAAATATTTTTAAAGGGTGTTCAGAAGAATAAGAGATCAGGGTGCGGGATCATCACAGCCACTTCAGAGGTCACCTGGGACTTCACCACAGAAAGTAGAGCCTAAGAAAAAGAAATTTCACAAGGTCAAAACTCAGAAGGAAGATAAGGATGAATTCATGGAAAGCATGCCAAGAACTCTAGTTCACCCAGAGAATATAGAGGAGCCTCATTGTGAGGAGATGAAGAATGATGAAGAAGTGTTGAAGAAGCCATGTGTAGAAATAGATAAGGATGAAGAACCTTTCGGTGCATCCCATACTAGAAAAAAGGTGAAGGTCCAATTCTTGATTCAGATGCATAGATTCCAAAGGGAAATAGAACAAATAAGGAGAAGGGGGTGAAGACTATGAACCTCCTATTATGGGCTATTTGGATGGACACAAGCAAGATCATACGAACATGGTTTCAAATCACTATGGATCCCAAGGATTTGTTTGGTTGGGAGCTGATGGATGTGGATATGGTGAACACACCCACACAAAAACAATTATCATGGTCTATACAGACTCATATGGATGAGCCTAATTTTAACATGTGTGAGGAATCATGTTTTTTGCACAGGATGAAGAAATCACCCCACATCCGACACATAAATGTTAATCCTACTATCATGTCAAATGAACTGGTGATAAATACCTTGGTAAAGGTATCTTCAGAAGTCACGTGTAGGAACATAGATAAAGAGGCAACAATTATGGTGTTGATGGATGAAAACAAGGATAAATATAACAAAATAAAGCGCTTAACAATAGATAAAGAAAGGGAAGAGGCAAAGACAGAAGCATTAATCAGTGTGGCTGAGCAAATTGGAGATGATATTCTTAAGGTAAGGCCACATCTGGAAATACAAGTTATAGAAAAATTTCCTTCTATAATACACTACATACACATGCTAGTAATGTTTGTAATAGATTAAGGGCCCATGCGTATGCTTTCACCGAAAGATCCTACCGAGGAAGCAGCAAATGTCAAGGGCACAATTTCGAGGAAGATTGTAAGTTATGAATATTTGTTCTAGGCCTTGAAGGAGGAGCTTAAGAAGGAAGATAAATCTATGAACATGTACGCGGAGCTGGATACTATTATTAGGATAAGGACTATTGAAGAAGATAATGAGGTCATTAAGGCAATGAAGAATGAGACACTCAGGCGCATAGATAGGCTTTCTCTAGTGGAAGCTAAGAACAAAGCACTTACAGAATCCCATAATCCACATAGGGAAATAATAAATGAAATTGTAAATATCATCACATAGAATATGGATATCATGGAGGAGATTGTGTCAAGCATGGATAACGTAGTCAGGGTTTTACAGAATGAGAAAGAGAAAAGGACTCAAGATATAATGGAAGCCATAGTGAAAGAAATCCTAGATAATAGGGGCAAAGCACTAAGTGATTAGCAAGTATTAAAGGAAGAGATTAAAAATCAATACCTTGAGTTAATCCTTCCTGTGGAAGACCAGAGAGCCGAGTGATCTTTCATTCATTTTATACAGTTATTCATCTACTATTTCTTTCTTTATTCTTTATTCTTGGAGAAATGAGTTGTAATTACCCATTTTTAGGGTGGCAATGATTTTAGTGTGGGGTAGTGTTGATTGCATGAGGTACACCTAGAGGATGAAAGCACATAAGGTTTGGGTGCGATGATGTAGGGTGTGCAGGAGATCACACGGGTATAACAGAACATGAGCACGCCCAGGAACAGGTGCATACAAGACTTAGTTTTTTTATTTTTTAAGGATTTTTTTGGAGTTGGAGCATGGAGAACACAGTGAAATGAATACTTGCAGTTCAAGAAAGGATATTTTAGGAGTTACAACAATTGGAGCATCATGCAGATTTTTTGTCTAATAATAGAATATATATTCTTAGAGTTATTTTAAAAGATCTATTATTATCACTTGCATGCTTTTGTATTCTCTTGTAAAGGCGCATCACTATTATTAGAATGTATCCTATTTTTGGAAGGTGCATGGGTGGTGAAGGTAAATTCCCCACCCCTATACATATGTATTGATTTGCACAATTTGGATATCCCATTTTGATTGTAGAGTTATGTTGTTGGTTTTGTTCGCGCGCATGACTCATGGTGACACTATTGTGATGTATGAAGCTTCTGTGTTTTATAGTACTTAATATAATGGATCATATTGACAGGATATTTTTGTCAGACATGACTGAATATGGTTCTTATATGGTAAATCTCATTATATTCATTGTTAGGTCAATCTTTCATATGGTTAAGATCTAGATCTGATTTGTGCACTGTGGTTTAATTGATTATCTGTTATGGATCTAAATTATACTTGCAATCATGCTAACATATTGAACAAGCCACTCTAAGAGGGACCTAGTACCCTTGCACACTTTGGGTGAGTGCTCAGTTTATTCTTAGTGATGTGCCACCGTGCCTTGGGTTATTTATAGTGAATTCTATAATACATCAAGTCACGTGTTGATTCTTAGATGTACAAAATTGGTGAACCTGACGTGAATGACTAGTTCCTTTTCATTTCCTCTTCCTTTCTTTTCTTTCATCCATACTTCTCCTCTCCCATTATTCTAGGGGTTTTCATACACCACCCGAATATGTCAGGTTAGGATATTAGCAGACCCATTTTGGGTCTTAAGGCTTATTATTAGCAAATGGGTGTGCAATAGTCACCCTTACTCTTAAGGTGGGATAATAATTACTCGACAATTTTTCCTTTACCTCACACTACTCCTCTTCAATGTGTTAATACTAACTCATTATTCATGATTGATGAGGTTGGTCATTCAAATTATAGCCCACAACCAGGGTTATCTAACTTCAATAATATGGCATTCAGGGGAGAACTTGGGTATTATTCACACATTTTTCTAGACCTCAAATCAACATGCAGTTTGAACCTACTTCTTCCTACTTTTCACCAAACGATGAATTCCTAATACACCTCTCTCTAAGTGACGAGAAAATTAACACTATAGACTAGTCCTTTGATAGGATGCAAGGGTATGCTAATGTTCTTCTTGAGAAAAACACTGGGACCCCTCCTTCTGTTATAGAAAATATGCCTAAAGAGGTGTGGTCTACTAAGTATCAATTCATAGGAGGACGTCTTACGCCTTTGCAACCTAACAAGGCTCAACACATGTCTAAAAAAAATACAACACATTCAATGGGAGATGTGATTTAAACATTGGTAGACATATTTAAGGAGTTATAACTTTCCCAACCTTCTCATTCTACACCATTTGCATGGAAAGGCATGGTTCTCCACCATGTCAAGAATCATGGCTATGTTCTTTCTGCACCACCACCTTCTCAAATCTGCATGGGTGTTCCTAGCCTTGGAGGCCTTCTTACTAGATCGAGCACATTGGATATTCCCTCTCATGCTTCATATGGATACCCACCATACGAGCCAACCAGAAATGTGTTTTTGAATGCCATTCTAACCGACAATGTGACATTCCTTGGTTTTTTTCCTAACCAACCTATATCAAAACAATATTCCCCTTACCTTCACATGTATTTTAAACCACCGTGGGGGGACATGCTTTCTTTTTCTGGTTTGTACGCTCAGCCTCATAGGTTTCCTTATTTCCCTGTGAACGCTTATGTTGCACCATATCAACTTCGTATCCCACATCCACTTCCCCATCAAGGGTCACCCATGGTTGAGACTTATGCAGTGGGCACATATTCTAAATATCTTAAGGATCCCATTGAATTCACCATTTAGAGTTTAATGCTCTTGCGAACTTTTCTAGATCTTCCAAAATTCAAAGGGGATGGAGATCCAAATGCTCACATTAAATCATATGTGACTACCTTTATAGATTTACTCTCATGGGATGCGGTCGTAGCTAAGATATTCCCCAAGATACTTGAGGGGATTTCTCTAGATTGGTACTACAGAATACCATAAACCTTGATTCACTCATTCAAAGAACTCATTTCACAGTTTATAAAGGCTTTTGATATGAACAAGATCTTAAGAACATGAATTAGAGAATTCCTTCGTATTAAGCAAGAGCATAACGAATCCACCAACCAATTCATCCATAGGTGTGTAGAATTCCCTCCTCTCCTCAGATAGCACTCCTAACATGGATCAAATGGATATTACAAACCTTCTCCCTCCACTCCCTCAATCAGGAAAACAGGAAGGAGGTACAAAGGTTTCATATTAGGAGATATGAGGAGTTCTAAGAGGGTGTTTGTCTACATTGACAAAGCATTGATCAATAGTGGATGAAAGACTTATGGCTCAAATGAGGATGGTGTGAGGAATGCCCCATTCATTCACTACACATCCTGTGAGCAGCTGTCCCGGTGTCTTCTCATATGGAGTGAAAAGTGTCCACAAATATTCACTAAATAAAATATCGCCAACCATCAGTAGTAGATGTAAAATATAAATGGAAACAACATAAAGTTAAAAAACTTTCGAAAACAGAAAGAATTAATAGTGTGTAATTCACTAATAAGTGCAGTCTAAAAAGTGTAGTCGAGAGAAGAGTATTCCACTTACTCAGATCTCCTCTGGCCTCTAGGATGGATCTACTAGTTCTAGTAATGGTGGTGGTGAAGCTGCTACCAGAACCTCCTCTACTTTGATATCCTCTGTGGCCATCCTTCACCCAAAAATTGACTCATCATCCCCTCCTTCAATAACATTTAAAGTCTCCTCAGTGTGCAGTGTCTCTGCCTCATCCCTAGTATTTGGGGAAGTCTCCCTAGTAACCACCCACTATATGTCAGTAGCATCCTCTCCTCCCTCCTTGTCTCCCTCCTCCTTATCCTCTATCTCTTTATCAACATCATCCTCCTTCTCTTCGTCCCCATTGTGTGTGAGAAATTCCTCAATGTGTAAGATCGCCCTCGGTTTGATTGGGTCCTACAAAATCTCTAGAGCACCAATCAGAATCCATTGTATGACAACAGTCCACTTGAGTTGGCCTCTCGGACCAGCTCTAACATCTTGGATCCCCCTATAAACTATCGGGACTACTAGGAGGGCATCAACATAAGGTAGTCCAAACTATTAGGGAACTTCGTCAATAGGATGAGTCTCCACCCTGCTACTTCAATCCACTAACTGCGTAGTGGAACTACAAGTAATCATTATAATATCCCCTTACCCCATACGTCCTCTATGTCCAGATATGGTTAGGCAATCATGTCATTCGTAGTAAGTGTATAAAATTACTAATGTCACCCCTTCATTGGTGCCATGATTATCCATCTCATGGATCTAATAGATCTTGGGTTAGCTATCCTAACACCCCTCTAGTATGGAATAATGCGCTCATAAATCTAGCTCATCACCAGTGTAAGATGACTAAGGGCCTTTCCATTTAATCTATCAAATCTATGGATATCATGGTAGGTACTTCCTAGAATTTTGGCACTCCATGTATAAGTGTAACCATGCTACTCTAAGCTCTGAATAATTAGGGCCTAGTAATAAAGTAATTTATCTCTACCCTTTCCCCTAACCAAACACGAAGCTAAAATGTCAATAATGGCCTTGCAAAAGGTATGGATAGGAACGGAGGCAACTAAAAATAGTCTCATCCCCTACTTAGCACCGGTACGATGTGTCAATCCATCTCCCATATAAGTAGCCCACTATCTGGATAGTGCCATGTATCTTGCACTCATTAGAGTCCACTTCCTGTCAGTGATACGAACTCTAAGAATCCTGTAGACATTCTCTAGATTAATAGTCCATTCCCCTCTGACTCAAAACAACTAAAACATGTTTTTTTATGTCCCAATAACTTGGTAGATCATATAGTAAATGACCATCATGTGTAAACAATTATGTCTTGTATATCCTCCATATCTCAGATCTATGTAGTAAATCCCTCTCCTCTTCAGATAATGAATCCAAAATAGGAGCAAACAATCACACTCTTGAGCCCTGCTCCATTTAACATACTGACCCTGCATTCACAAACATCGAGAAAAGAGCAAGTTAGAACCTTTTAGTGAAAAATAAGCTCACAAAACAAAAACATCATAAAAACATTCAAAATCAAAAAATTCAGTCATACTTAGTCAATTCTGAAATTTTCATTAGTAATTAAGCAATTTTCACTATGTGCAAAGAGGCAGTTGTGTAACTTCCTTTCTACACAGAGAAGAGGTTACGTAACCACCATGGAAATTTCATGTTTTTCCTTAACCCTTTAACAGTTGTGTAACCTACACAAAATTTTCTTAGCATCCGCTTTACATATAGCAGCAGTTGTGAAATCACCGCGGCAATTCCATCCACATAAGGCGGGTCATACCCTAGGGCCCCACAAGTTCACAAAAATTGACCTTTCTCAATAAAACAAATTGCAAATCCTACTATGCACCCCCCTTATGAACATATTGAATGTAAAATTATTGAAAATAAACCTCTTTAAATTGAATTCTTCACATTTTTCACATTTTAGGGTGGAAATAGATAAATGTAAATAACTCACATGTCTATGAGCCACTACTCCTCCCGCTGGTTGGGCCACCATCACATCACTACGCTATTTGTTTTGGCTATATTCTTTCTCGAAATGGTCACATGTAATCCAAAGCTCAAATTTTCACCAAGTGGGTAAGTGCAAATGATTTCCAGAAATAGTAATTTTTATATATATCATGTTTTAACTCTATTTTGAGTGTGTGTGTGTTTTGCAGGGCTGGAGCACTGGCGCAAGCATATTTCTATCCTCGCAGACATAGTAAGTTATCTTGTCATTTTAGTTTAGCATTTTTTTTCGATTGTACATTATATGCACTTGATTCCCCTATTCTTTTGTAGGTAGCGGGAAGCTTGGATTAGCATAGTATAAACACATGAGCGTGTCAGGTATAATTTCCAACCTCCCCATTCGAGAGTGCCATACTCAGAATCTATGTTTCATGCCTCTTTATAGCTAAAATGCTTCTCAGAGGGGGCAATATGTATGTACCCAATTTTTCATGGTGTAACATTGGTGCAATGATTAAAATCCACAATGATGATAAACTATCAATTTCAATGATGTTCAAGTCCAAATCCTCATTTGCAGTATGTTTTGTAGCTTACTTGTCCTTTTCCTAGCTTTTCATTTTTTCCTTTGTCTTGTTTGCAGCTTTTCCTTGGCCTTTTTTATTTAATTCATAGAATGGCATCATTGGTTACGTAACCACCAGTATTCTCTAAGTGGTAGTTACGCAACCTCCGTGGAAGTTGTGTAACCGCTAGTCTGCGCAGACTGGTGGTTCTGTGAGTTTTCTCCTGAGCCTTTTCCTACATGTTTTGAATGTGTGTCACCTTCTTCAAGCTTATTTTTAGCTCAAGTTTCTTGACCAAATTGGTTGTTCTTGAACTTGTTAGATGCATACAAACTTTTCCTTCCCTAGTTACTGTTATTAGTAATTTAATTGCCCCTTCTTTGAGTAATGTGGGACTTCCTGGCTGTCAAGTGGGTTGGACCACTTCTCTGCCTATTTTTTATAAGAGCCAAGCTTCTTGCCAAAATAGTGGTTAGAGTAATTTATATTGGAATTGTATCATTATGTTGTCATAATATTTCCAAGAAGCACACAAGAAAGCACAAATCTCTTTCCTTGTTACTCTCTTTCCTGCATTGCCACCATAATTCCTACAAATCAACTAGCTCTAACAATCTCTTTCATTCTTTCTAGACAATTCTAGCACAGTTCCCTGGACACATTTGAATGTTCATTGGAAAAAGAAGTTAAGGGGACATCAAAAGGAATTTTTTAGGATTTGATTGGTCTCAGTACAACATTTCCAGGTTGGGGTTTCATTAAATTCCTAGATTTTTCTTTTATTTGTATAGATATATTCAAATTTATAATCTGTAGGATACATTTGTTTAGAAAGGTACAATTACAGTAGTATTTACAGTAGTTCCTATTTTCAAAGCTTCCATTAAGGATTTCTTCTCAACTCATCCTTTTTCATTTTCTTGGGAAGAATTTGAAGGTGGTTCTTGCCACAATATGTTTTTAATCCAGCACAATTTATTTACCTATAGTTTTACATTTCTTCATTTAGAAAGCTTATGTTTTACCAGGGAAGCTTCAAGGGAAGAATTGCTTCTGAGAAGATTTTCATTCTTCCCATGATTCTTAGGTAGAGCCAGAAGAAGCAATATCCACAACTACAATATAGGAAAATCATTTATTTTATTAGACTAGATTAAATCCTCTACAATGGGAAAATAGTCACATTCGGCTATTTCACTGTTTAGTTTAATCAGTTTTAGAATAGAAGCAATTTTATTTAATTAGAGGAAGCTATTTTGTCTGTGCACATTTTTTTATTTTTTTTCTAGTAAACACAAAAATACAAAAACATTAGATTAGATTGGTTAAGTCTTTTATTTGTTTTATTCCCTTCTGTTAAAAATCATTGAAAAAACACAAAAACAAAAAGATTAAATTTGTTTTCTTTGTTTTAATCAATTAGATTTAATTTGTTAAATTATCTAGTTGCACATAGATTTAATTAGAATCAAGGAGAATAATCAAATTGATTTAATTTAAATCTGTGCGTTCTCATTTTTTAATTTAGGAACATAAAGTTAATTAGAAAGGAATGAACACAATTCCTTATGTATCTTTAGTTGGCTTAGGTTTCCTAAACTACGACCTTGTCCTCTTACGGATTCTTTGCGTGTTTGTTTGATTCTTTGCTTTAAGTTGTTTACCTATCCATATGACCATCCAAGGCCCTAGGCAACCCAAAGATTTAGTGTGTCATCCAAGAGTTCCACAACCAAACACAATTGAACAATTCACAGACATAGACCAGGGCCTCAGACACCTCGTTTCTCAAACCACCCCACTTTCACCCGTTATTATCTTACAGTTGATGGATTTGAACATCGAATCGGGGTTTTTGGTGACCATTCTCCTTCACCATTCCATTTAACCCGCCCAAGTTAGGTAAGCATTCATTGCCTTAGATGAGAATATTCTCGTAGTTCCAATAGAATACATTTGATTATCATGACTCACTTATTATCAATTTCCACCTATTCATCCTATTTAGCCATCCCATATCCATCTTCCATTTCATATCAGTTATCCCAACACAACCTCGGGAGATCGAGTGCATCCAAGAGTCATGTGTTAATCCTTAGACGTAGGTTTCTTTGTCATCGTGTTCGATATTTCGCCAGATGGTGAGTCCTCAAGCCACCACATGGCCTACCACCACGACGAAGGTTCTATTATACTCAGCCAACTCAGTTTTCTATTAGCCCCCTGGGATGAGTTCACTATCCCTTCATACACGGAAGGCCAAATACGTGGCACGTTTTATTTACCACCGCCACATATCCACCAATATCTCATACAACTCAGGTGGTCTGTATATTGTGCAGGAAAACGAGTTTGGTGTGACCCATGTCATGTATCAGCGTGGTCGTCCGAGCCTTATTAAGGCTTTCGTACTTGTCCACCCATGAATGTGGGATAATAAACAATCTTACCGCCAACGAGAACCACATGGAGATGGTGGGAAATGCATCGCAAAATGGAGCCTTATGTGGTAGATAGGGGCAGCACGTGTATAAGGTGGGCAGAAAAAACAAAGGTGTGGACCATTAAAATGGTCAATGGAAACCCACGTGGAGGCAAGTGGAGCGGTGGAAACACCCAATACAAAGTAAATGCCAAGCCACGTATGGGGTGGCATTAAATTAAAATTGGGGGCGTTATAAATATAAAGCAAGCTTTAAAAGGATTAAGTGGTATTAAAGGGTTTTTAATAACCTCAGCCCGCCAAGTAATTGCCATGCAATATGTAATGGTGGTGGAGAGAATCTAAATTCCAACTATAGCCCCTCACCACCATACCGTTATGTCTTTTTTTTATATAAATACGAGACTGAAGACATGTGTAAAACACAAGTTCTAGTCATAGGTTGCATTGTGATCTTAAGCCTAATATAAGTTATTATGTAAATGCTCATTTTACGAGCATTTAGAAGCCTTTCTGTAACTCGGTGTCAACTGGAGAAATTTCCTACACCCCAAGATACTCCTAGTAGACATCTTATCATTACATTTCATCTTTCTAGGTGAGAGTTGTGGAGGGAGTTACGATCACTATCTGTTTATAAGCCATGTGCTTAAGAGGCATCCTATAGAAATCATCATTTTCGGAGCACTTAGAGGAGGAATCATCCTTTGTTGTAAACTAGAGATATGCTTCGAATTCTAATACGCTCCTTATATTGTATTTATTTTCTATTTATGAAGGTTTTATGACATTTTTTTACCCTATGGAAGTCATTAGTGCACTTGGTGTTCATCTGGAGCCTGCATCCAGTGTACATCTCTTTGAAGGAAGAAATTTTGGATATTTGATCTTCTACACACTATGCAACTCAGTTCTTCACTCTTTGTATAGGTTGTTTATGACCATGAAACAAAGTAACAACTATTGTTCTCTATTTACCAGTTCATAATCATCTTGAATAAACTGGTTATGTGGTCATTTTATTATCTAATTTGGAGTATGTGTGAATCAACTAGATATATGATCACCTATATGTTCTAGTTTGGAGCTATTGTAGATCAGCAACAACATTGTTCTTTTGCATTTGTTCATCTCATATCTTCGCTCTGCGTAGAGGCATTGTGGTCATGCAACAAAGTGGTATTTGTTCATGTAGAAGACTTTATAATTCAGGAGGATCAGTTTAGAGTCATATGTTCTTCTAGAGGTCAATTTAGAGTCACTGTGGAATCAACTAGTAAATCTTGGTTCAGGTTGTACCTTCATAGCTTCATTGTAAATCGTACTTGTTTACAATCAAAAGTGTAATAAATCGGTTCAACATTTGAACCCGGAGACATAGGCCTTTTCCAAACTTCGTTATAAAATTTTGTGCATAGTGTGGGTGTTTTCCTTTTAAGTGCATTTTCATTTAAGTTGGTAAATTTTATGGAGTTTATTTTACAAGTACCTATAGGGTTCTATAGATAGTTTAAAATAAATTTACCCTTGTTTACGGATCAGATATAGTAGTGTATGTAGCTAATAAATTCATGTGTGTGTGTGAGAGGGAGAGATTTCAATTAGTTATAGGATGTATGCACAAGTTATAATATAAAAAATCCAAAAATATTATTTATAAAGGACAAGTTTCCAATTTTAAGTGTTTATATTTCCCCCCCTTTAAATCTAAAATTAAAAATATTATTCTTAAAGGAAAATACATTTGAGATTGCACACATACTTTATTTTCACTCAAATTTATTGTTCTTATGTTGGCATTGCTATAATCCATGATGAAACCTACCGCACATAGTGTAGTCAACGTCTTTACGAAAATTAAACTTTAACTCAAATGTGAATAATGTATTTGTAAATTTGAAAATTGAATTTTGTTAATAAAATAAAGAGAGACAAAACATGGAAGGAATGCAAATGTTATTTTTATCGAGGTAAGAGTTCTTACATTTTTTGTACTTGGATATTATAATTTTTATTGAGGTACCAAGGATTAGGTGTGATCATCTCCCAATTTTACTAAAGGAAAAGTTGAAGTAGGAGAGGATTTGAATACACTTCACGAAACACATAGAGGAGAGGTACCATTGGATTATTTTACCAAAGAACCCAAATAAGAGGGAAGAACAACATACAAGGTATCTATCCACCTTGATATCTTCGCAAAAAATATGTAAGGAAGAAAAATATATATATTATCTACCCACTATGATATCTTCCTACCCCATGGACCATAATGCTACCCACAGTGTAAATAACTCAAATTCAAAAGGGAATGAATTGTGTCACATGCCTCCACTATGTGTTGTAATTATTATATCTAGGGTATGTAAATTTTGAATAATGATAAAGAATAATAAGACCCATGCCATCATACCATCTATCTGAAAATTTTATCGATATGATGTAGTAAAGAAGGAATGAATTTCTCACACCTCCTATATTTTGTAAAAATATGCTTTGAATTGTGTCATTTGTATATGAATATATGTTATAAACATGTAAATATCTAGATAGAAATTTAAAAATTATTAAACTTATGTAAATTTCCCTTATGATGGAAACATACATTCTAGACCATAGCGTACCACAATTTCATCCCTATTAGATGGTTCTCTACCACTTTCAAATATGTATCTAACTTTTTTCTGAATCCATTTTTTAGGATATGTTCCTTGTATAAATATATATCTAAGTCCTATATTTTTTCTTATCATAAATATGTGTGTAATATACCCCAGTGAATTACCCCTCTCTTGAGGTGCATGAGATGTGTAAAGATAGCATGCGGCTCAAATAAATTAAGGGTACACGTGTAAAATATATATGATAATCAATGTTGGATCACATGATGGATATCTATGGTGGCCACCATTAGGATCTTATTCCTGAATATTTTTGATAAGGAGTGAAAATAAGATCTGAAATACTTTCTAAATAAATTTAAAGCTATCTAATCTTTCCCAGATTGACTAGCAATTAAACTTGTTTGCTTGTATGTGAGATTGGTGACATAATATGCAGTGTATAACTCAACAAAATGAATTCAAATATTTTTTATTATATATAATCAAATAATTGCAATAAAATCAAAGCTAAACACATTGGAAAAACCAACACTTAATTGGAGAAAGTTTCCCTACTTTACATTAAAAAAATTAAATAATAAACAAAGCTAATATATTCATTACAATAATACTTATCTCAACTTGGATGAAAAGAAAAAGATTAATAATAGATCCTACACATCCTAATTTAAATAAATTCAACTAAAGAAGACTAAAAATAGACTCAAGATAAAAAATATTATCTACTAATAATATATGGTCAACATACAAGAAGCCGTAATTAATTTAGGTGACATGTGCACACCTATCAAGCATCCTAGTGAACTTAGGCACCCCATTATTTTATAATAATACAAATGGATCAATATCAAACAAAGTTTAGTCATATAAACATAGAAAGTGTGGCCCACCTCTTAGGGATTAATGGATAATTATTAAAACTTGTTTAAGTGCAGAACTAATGAACTACACTCTAACTGACACTTCCAGTCTAAAAATAGAAATTTTAAAAACACAATTCTAAACATAGATATTTATAATTTTAAAAAATAACCAAATTACAACTATATAAAAATACTATACTTTTCAATAACTAATCATTCGCCATATTGGCATCATACTCAACATCCCCACTCCCCCCTGATGTAAAGAGAAGAAATGTCTATTACCTCCTTAAGTTTTCCATGAATCTTCTTCAACAATCCCTTAGTGAAAATCAAATCAAATCAATATTAGCTTCTCACATACTCAAATACAAACTGATTAACATTGACCAAGTCTCTGATAAAATGATTCTTGAGTTCAATTTGCTTATTTTTAATATTGAAAATTGGATCCTTGGCCAATTTATTGCCCCATTATTATCACACAGAATTTGTGTAGGCTCAATTTAAGCCTCTTTGAAATCAAATAAGATTATTCTAAATCACATACCTTGTGTGCAATAATATTTAATATCTACATATTCAATTTCATATAAAACAAGTGTAGCTTGCTTTTATGATGACATGAAACCAAACCACTTCCCAATGTGAAGTAATAACTTGAAGTAAAAAAATTTCATGAAGAAAACCTCCCCAATATGAATATGTGTATCTAATTACACATAAGGAATTTGTTATAAAATTAATACCATGATTATAAGTAACTCTTACATATCATAAAACTCATTTCAATGTTTGCAAATGCTTTAGTGATGGAATTCCCATAACTCTAGAAACTAGTGAAATCCCATAACTAATATTAAGTAATTTCATACTGAGATACATCAAACATTACACCATTACTAGAAACAAAATCAAATATAGTACTTCCATCCTCCCTCATCATATTTTCTCCACTTATAATTGAAGTTTCCATAGGATTACGATCTTGTAGATTATACTCTTGTAACATGTTCTGAACATACTTATCTTGATAAATGAACACTTCCTTTTTCTTTTGATGGAACTATATGACAAGAAATTAATTCATGAGACTAATATCATTCATCTCAAAAAAACCATATATTCCTTGAAGTTTTGCAACATCTCTATGAATATTCCTATAAAAATTAAGTCATCTACATAGATACAAATATATAACACATTATAACCCAATGTTTGTATATAAAGATTTGGTTAATTTTTACTTTCTACAAGTACTTATCTAATAACAAGCTATAAATTGTTGAATACCAAGATCCTATAGATTTATTCAACCCATAAAGATACTTTTTCAACCTATATACCCAAAATTCATTACCCTTTACCTCAAACCTTGTGGTTTCTCCGCATATACTTATCCTTCTATCACTTAATTTAAGAATGAACTATTTGCATCCATTTGATGGATTTTATAGCCTTTTTTATCAGAAACAATAATTATTATTCTTATAGTATCTTGACAAGACACAACTGCATAAGTTTCTTCATAATCAGCTCCATATGTTTGTGTAAACCTTTTATAACTAGTGTAGCTTTTAGCTTGTCAAGTGTACCATCATTTTTCAATTTGGTCTTGTAGATCCACTTTGTTCCAATAAAATACTTATCAGATAGAGGATAAATAATATTATATGTATCATTACTCTCAATCAAATCCATCTCATTTTTTATAGCATCAACCCACACTTTCCTTTGACTATCTTTAATATAACTTCTAGGTTCACCATAAAGTGGAAGAACCAGATTTACAGAATAAATATCCTTTGATTAATCCCAACCATAGATCATAATACAAAGCCTATTATATAGCCACATAAGTAGATAACAAACATCCCATAAAATAGGATGTATTACAAACAATAAACCCGTTAATAACATTACGGGTGTAAATGACCTCTACAAATAATATATTGTTGAAACAATATATTATAGCAATATAACAATAATGTACACACTAGTAAAGTATATTTCCTAACATTCCTCCCCTTAGTGTGAACATTGGGAAAACCTACCTTATACTTACACCTACTCATGATCTGGTGATTTTCACGGGATGATCACAAATCTCAAGGATGGTTTTGCAAATGGTTGACCACAAACCAAGAATGGTGGTTTTACAATTGGTTTACCATAAACCAAAAAGTGATGGTTTTGTGAATGGATTACCAACAACCAATAATGATGGTTTTGTTATTGGTTTACCAAAAACCACAAATAAAGGTTTTTAAGGGGTTTACTTACAACCACATCAAGATGTGTCAAGTACTATTATCAGTCATCATCAATATTTCACTGCAAGGAATAACATAGGAAAAATTGTTGAATTATGCTCCTCATACACACAAACTAAAAACTAGAAATGGAAAATTGGATCATGTTCCCCCTCTTCAATGTGAAATTTCCACTTATTCAGAAAAATAAGCAATTACCAACACTACATACAAGAACACACCATGCACAATTGGAAGCAAACACACAACTGGAACAAAATGTGCCACCAAATCATCATGCAGCCCTGTCATTGGCGACTGACGAGACTTTTCCCTAAAAGGAAAAAAGGTAGGGAAGAAACTCCTTCCTCCGATCTTAAGTGTTTTCAGGGAATTTTTGTACTGAAATAGCTCTGATTGACATTGAACCTAAATAGAGAGGTTTTACCTAGAATAATAGAAGAACCAGTGTCTAATGCTATTCCAGAAAGACTTGATAGGTTTCTGATTTGTAAAAATTGGGGTTTGGAGAGTTTCCTTTTCTCCTCGGTTATTTTGAAGGTTGCAGAGTCGGATCATGCCCCAATTAGCTTTATATTATCAAGGGATGACTGTTCAAAATGGATCCCTTTCAACATGGAATTCATGTGGTTCCTTGATCCCTCTTTTGGAGCATAATTTGAAGAAGTTGTGGGGTTGTCAAAAGGGAGGGGAGAAAGTGGTTCATTTTGCTGATAAACATGAAGCATGTTAAAGAGGAAGCAAGGAAATGGAATAAATTGTCCTTTGGTAATTTGTTCCATAAGAAAGAGGAATTCTCTTCTGAACTAGAATCTATTCAGGTGGAATTAATGATGGATGGTGCCTCAAATCCTTTTCTTTCTAGAGAAAAGGGGGGCTAGCACAATTGAATCAAATCCTTCAGATAGAAGAATTTTATCGGAAGCAAAAAATAAAGAGTAAAGTGGTTGAAAGAAGGAGATAGGAATATAAATTCTTCCATATTTCTACCACTATAAGGAAGAATGTGAACAGAATCAAGTAGATAACTCTCCCCCCTCATGTGAAGAAATTTTGGATATGGATAAAATCATAGAGGAAGGAGTGGCCTTCTTTAAATAGCTACTGACTGAGGAATAATTTGATGCATGACTTGAGGAAGAATCGGTGCTTTCCATCATTCCCAAGGTTTTAAGGGAAGAGGATAATCCTAGTTTAATGAATCTATTTTCTCAAGATGAAGTGTGGGAGGCAACATTTTTCCTTGGAGTTGATAAGGCCCCTAGACCTGATGGGTTTTAGATGGGTTTTTTTCAAAAATTCTAGCATTATGTGAGTCTAGATGTGTGGGCGGTAGTGGAAGAATGCAGGAAGAAGAGAGATATTTTACAAGAATTGAAATCCACCTTCCTCGCCATCATTCCAAAAAAGAGGATGCTAATTATTTTGATGTCCTTTCGTCCTATTGTTTTATGCAATGGGATTTACAAAATTGTATCCAAAGTAATGGTAATAAGCTTGAATATATTTTTGTGCTCTGTCATATCAGACAATCAGAATGGTTTAGTTGAGGGGAAGCAAATTCTTGATGGTATAATGGTGGCTCATGAAGCTATTAACTCTCTCTCACAAGAAGAATCTAAGATTGATAATAAAGATAGATATGATGAAGGCTTATGATAGATTAAATTGGATATTTCTGAAAGTGGTTCTGTGTAGGTTTAGATTCCTTCTTGATTGGATTCAATTAATCAAGAATTTCTTCTCTACTCTGAGATTCTTGGTGTTGATAAATAGTGTCCTTGTTGGACACTTTTTTGCCTCCCGTGGTCTTAGACAGGAGGATCTGATTTCTCCTTTCCTATTTATAATATGGTTGTATGTCTTTCAAGACCTATTTAGGGGGGTGGTTGAAAAAAGGATATAAAAGGTCTTAAAATATTTTCACATCTTGATCCCATTTTGAATTATCATTTTTTTGATGATACTAAACTTTTTGGTGAATCCTCGATGGCTAAAGTGAAGAAATTCTAGGATATTCTTGCTTAGTATGAGAAGGAAGTGGGTCAAAAGGTGAGTGCTCCCAAATCAGTAATTTTTTCATTAATGTTGATCCAAAGTTGTAAAGGAGGATCGCTGGTATATTTGGATATTCAATTAGATTGTTCGCAAGCACTTATCTGGGTATGCCTTTAATTGGGGGAGCAACTGGTAAGGATTTGTGGAAACCTGTAGTGGATTAGATTCAGCTAAAATTAGCCTCGTAGAAGGGTCAGTGGTTATTTCTTGTAAGAAGAGTTGAATTAATAAGCTCATCTCTTAAGGATATTCCCTCTTATTTCATGTCACTTGTTAAGATGCCTAGAAAAGTGGCAAAGTGTATTGTGAGTCTACAAATACAATTGTTGTGGTGTGGCTCTAAGGATAAGAAGAATTCTAGTATAGTGGCATCGTATGATGTGTTCTTCCCCAAGAAGGATGGGGACCTGGGCTTTAGAAATTGTCTACTTACGAATAAATCTCTTGGGGGAAAGTTGTATTGGAGGGTGTATGAAGACAAATAGAGTCTATGGAGTAGAATATTGGTATCCAAATATTTGAAATCGTAAGACCCAGTAGATATTTTTTTCCAAAAATTATTTCCTTATGGTTCTGGTGTTTGGAATATTATTAAACGCTGCCGCGATTGTGTAGTTCTTGATCTGTATTGGTAGCCCCACAATGGTAGAAAGGTAGACCGGTGGAATTATTCATGGCTTTGTTTTTCCCGCTTAATTGAGGTGGATTCATTGAAAATTTTTAATGATGAAGCTATCTTGATTTGGGGATCGAGAGTGGAAGTCTACATTATTGAGTTTGATGATTTCAAATGTTGGATTTCTCCCAAATTTTAGGAAATTGAGAATTTGGATGATGCCTTATCTCTCTTCATAATGCATAGTTTCTTTCCATGCCCTAATGGGTTAGTGGAAGATTTTCTGGTTTAGTCTGGATTGAGCTCTGGCTCTATGATTGTTAAGGAATTTTACTACAAGATCTTGGTTAGACAAAGAGCTCATGAATCTTGGATAAATTTCCCATCTTCCTCTGTTTGGATTAAAGAGGGCTTACTAAAGGAAAATGTCTTCTTGTGGCTGGCTTCGTTTGGTAGATGTATGTCTTATGATAACCTAATGAAAAGAAGTTTTCATGGCCTGAATTACTGTTTTCTGTATGAAGAAGGGGATGAAATAGGTAATCATATCTTCATTAATTATTCCTTTGCTATCCAAATTTATTCCTTTCTATGGTAGAAATGGAATATAGCCTAGGTTCTTCCTTTTTCAGTTTTTGATCTTGTTTCACAATGGAAGAGGGAAGTAGCTCACAAAGGCCTTCTTCTCCTTTGGAAGTTGATTCTAGTAGCGGTCATTTAAAGCCTCTATATAGAAAGAAACAAAAGAATTTTTGAATGTGTCAATATTTCAGTGCAGCAGGTTTGGAACAAAATTGAAGGACTATTTTATGAACTAGTGGGTACCTGGCATAAATATTTAGACTGCAGTTTTAGAGAGGACAACCTCCTTTGCGTTAAGTGGCCCTCTATTCCCTGGAAGTTTTAAACACTCCCTCTTGATAAGGGGAGTAATGGAAATAATATGGTAAGGTGGAAACCTCCTTCAAAGGATTGGATCAAGCTAAATTTTGGTGGAGTAGCTAAAGGAAATCCAAGTAATACATGGTGTGGATTTATCTTCAGGAACTCCAATTTCCAATCTATTTTGGCCCTAGCCTTTGATTGCGGCGATGCTTCTAATAAATTTTTATAAGGTATGGCTCTTCTCTTTAGCTTTCTTGAATCAAAAAAGATGAATTGGAATCGCATCTAGATTGAAGGGGATTTTATGGCCATCATTGATATGGCTTAAGAGAGTTCTCTTAAGGCTTGGCATTTGAAGTCTATTTTTTTTAATATTAAGGTAATTTTTTCCTTCCTTTTCTGAAGTTAAATTTTCACACACAATAAGGGAAGGAAATAAGATGATGGATGGTTTAGTGAATAGATGGGTTGGCTTATGGGATAATCTTAAATTAATTTCCCAATCTTGGGAGTAGATATTCCCAAATGATATTCAGGTGTTTTTGGTAGGGGATACACATATGGCATTGGTGGAAGGGGGTACACGACTAGGAAGGTTGCTGTCTAATTTTTTCCTCATATTTTGGTATGATGTTGATTGAGTTGAAATAGTTTGGTAAAGATTTAGGGCTTCATCTTACGTGAAGTTTTTATTGTTTTGGTTTGAGGTGTATGTATTAAAGGTTGGTTGGTGGTGAGGTGATCTTTATCCCTCAAGAATTTTTCTTCTTTTATCTATTGGTTCTTCTTCCCTTCTAGTTTGGCTTCACTTCGTTTTCTATCTACATTGCATCAGAGGAGGGTCTGGTGGTGGGGCCTAGCTAGAAGAGGCGTCAGGTTCAAACTGGGGAGTCCTTCGGTGATTCCTGTACGGAATGGATGAGTGGGAGAATAAAAAATTCTACAATGCACTGCTAGTTTTAGAAATTCAGCAAGGTGCTAGAGAGTTTCAAAGTGGAGGAAAAAGAGGGTGACATCTCCAGTACGATGTAGAAGCTCATGTTTTATCCTAGTTAGTCAATAGGACATTAAAATACATTTAAAGTATCACAAAGTTTGAGTGTCGTAAATATTCTCTTGAATTCATCAGACCAGTTCATTTTGCATAGGGAGCTTGGAGATTTGGAGGAAATATTGGTCAGTATGCAATTCCATATTCATGTTATGGCACACAAGATTCAGGCTCTTTCATATGGTTTGGATTTCGTCGCTAAAAATTAGGGTCTTAAGATTCCTATGAAAGTCAAAGTGGAGATGCCTGAGTGTTGTGTAGCTCATTCTCCCTCCTCCTCGCCACTCCACAATGACTCTGAGGTAGAAATTCACACTGATAATTCATCTGGCACTGAAATGGAATCATAAGTGATGTTGGAGTTTTCCTATTGTGTCATGGCTGGTTTCTATCTCTTGATATCTCATACTGCTACCTTCCTTGATTTTTATCAAATTTTGGGGAATCGATGTATATAGTAGTTAAATAGATATGTATGAAAATATATTTTAATATATGGATGCATGATAATGTGCTTATAAAGTTTTCTGAGAGTCCATAGATGATTGTAAATATCATGGACTAGTTTGGAAAGATTTATTTCCAGGTTAAGGCCTTCTCCCTAGGGATCTTAAGAAAAAAAAACACTTGTCTTTTATATTTTCTCCATAAACCCTCATTTTATTAACTAAATCATGTATCTTTATGTAAAAATCTCCAACTCCCTCATTTTCAGGAATCCCCAAATTTTCAAAATTACTTTTAAGGGTTTGATTGTTTTAATATATTACCTTAGTAGAGCATTGATATGAAGTCTTCAATGTATTTCATGTCTCATGGTGATTCTAATATCCTACAAGTATTGGATAGCTTATAGGATCTACGGCACTTTGGAGATATAAAAAACTTGTGTGTTTTCCTTATCTTCTTCCTTTTTCCCTATTTTAATCTCGAGACAAGGTAATCTAATTTTTAGGTAGAGTGTAGCCATGAGTTACATTCTCATAAAATCCCTTCCAAACAAGAATCATCTTCAAATTTTCTCTCCAATACTCAAAGTTGTCACCTTTGAAGATGGGGATATTCATAGAAGTATAATTCAATGAAGTCGTGATTCTCCTGATAATGAATAAAAACACCCTTTCTAACATTTGAAATGTGCAAAAATCATATCTAATGTAATTTATAATTTAAGCTCAAGATAATTTTTAAATTTTTCTTGTATGTGAGATTGATGACATGCTATGCACTATATAACTCCACGAAATGAATAAAAAGATTTATGTTTTGTATAATCAAGAACCTTTAACTAAAATTAGACCGAAATACATTGTAAAAATCAAAACTTCTTGTAAATTTAACCTTTCTTTACATTCAAACAATTAAATAATAATCCAAGCTAATATAATAATTACAATAATACTTGTTTCAAGTTGCATGAAAAGACAAATATGAGTAATAACACCTAAACCTCATAAGTGAACATTATTTTACTGAAGAAGACTAAAAATATATTCAATATGAAAAATATCATCCACTACTAATATATGGTCACCATACAAGAATCCAACATTACTTTAAGTGACATATGTTCACCTATCATGCATCTAGTGAACGTTAGTGATCCAATATTTTATAATAATAGAAATCGATCAATATATGACTAATTTTAGACATTTAAACATAGAAATGATGCCACACCTCTTCAGTATGAAAGGATAATAATCAAAATCAGTTAAGTACACATCTAATGAACTCCACTCTAATTGGCACTTTTAGTCTAAAAATAGATTTTACAAATTTTTCAAAAAAACTCCTAAACACCAAAAACATTAAAAACCTTATAGTTTTCAGTAACTAATTTGTTCCCAATCTGGCACCATACTCAAAAATTCCATCATGGGGGTGTGTATGGTAAAAACCATGGCACACAAATATAGAAACAAAGAAACAATCAAAAGTCATAAAAGTAATCATGTATAGTAGTAAACAAACAAGAATAAATACAACTATACACATAATCTAGAAAATAAGTTTACAAGAAATGTCTCATATATGTTAGTCATGTAGAATTCAAAAAAGGACATAAACATGGGACATGAAAGTCCCACACACATAAACAGAAGTAATAGGTTATCAAATTTTTAAACAACAAACACAAACAAAGTTATAAGATAAGAGATATATATATATATATATATATATATATATATATATATATATATGAGAATATAATAAATCAAGAAAGTGAATACAATTAAAAATAGTAGTCATGAAGCACATGAAGTTAAAATAGTGTTTCAAGAGACACATGTTATCCATATTAGTCCAAAAATATAACATATTCATAATATAAACTATTGAGTCTAATTTTAGAAAGTGAAAGTAATTGTACTGGAAAAAAACACGTTAAACAAACCTTTTCGAAACATTGTCAGTCCACCCTCACCTAAAGTTCCCTTGATTTACATTTTACATAACATAAAATTATTGTAAATAAAATCCATCTAAATCAATGGATTTATTTTAAAATTGAATAATCATAAAAAAATATCTTATACAAGTAAACACATTTGGATAGGTCATGTATTTCACTTTTAAAATTATTTTTTAATTAAACAATTAAGATTAATAAGGAATTAGGGGAACACAAACACTAATTTACATAAATTTAATGTGTTACAAGAGTAATGAACTATATATTAAAAATAAATAGTAATATATTGCAATGTACAATAGAATATTTATTGAAGTCAAGATTATTATGAAAGAAGGGTAATAGTTTCTGAGAAGAGATATGAAGTTGGGTAGCAATCTATGAGAGAGATGTGGGGATATAATGTATCATTTTACTTATAATGTTTATTCCTCTATATCATTTTTAGTAGAAAAAGATATAAATAGAAAATAAAGTGATTTCAATTGGAATATGAAGGGTCATGTGACAAGTGTTTCTATGAGAAGTTGATAGGTTTTTTCATGACCTGAAACTCGTAGAAATGTAATTTACTATTTTTACTTGTATTTTTGTATGTTTTAATATTTTACATTTTTAGGCCATTTAGAGTGTTCTCAAGGGATCAAACTTATTAGGAATTTTTTATTTATATGACATTGTTTCATTTGTTACTCATTCTAATATTTTTGACATATTTTTTTATAGTATATAATTATGAGAAATGCACTAGGAGATATGACATTGAATGGATTTTACACTAACAAATATATTAATTTGTCCACGTCACATTGTAACTAGGTAAATAAACAAATATAATAAGTAAAACAAACCTAATAAAATTAATTGAATTGCCTCTAGAGCATAGAGAAAATAGAAATGATATTTAAAATGTTATAGATAATTCGGGTTTTAAAGTGATAATCAACTTATTGTAAATTTAGAAACAATCATCCATAATAAATAGTGAAAAACATATCTAGACAATAAAACAAACAAAACACGCATATCTAGACAATAAAAAAAATTAAAACTCATAAAAATTAAAGTAAAACAAAGAACTTTTTTTGATGAGCCAAAATTATACAAGTTCGAAAACTTAAAAATAAAAACCATTGAAGTATATAATTCTAGAACATATTAGAAATTGTATAAGAAAATCAAAAAAATGTTCATCTTCTTTTGACCTTCAAAAATCTTGATTTCTTTTCTAGAATTCATTGCATTTCAAATAAAAATATAACACTTTAGGAAAATTTTCTCCTTCATAAAAACCCTAATCCAAAATCTATCTCTCTAGAATGCATAAGGAAAAGAAATATGTTTTAAGACTTGTAATAAACTAAAGGAAAATTAGGCTTCCTTGAAATTTACTACTCCCGTAGATAATTACACAATTTGCCAATGAAACGTATACAAGAAATTTAGTTTAGTGCAAATGTCCCAACCCTTATTTTTTTTAAATGTATTGGATACAACAAGTAGTAAAATGCTAAGATGCTTCTCTAAATGATTAAGATATTAATTTATCATGATGATGCTTTAGAAATAATATGTTCCTTACTTTTATAACTTTAAGAAATTCACTTATAATCGATCTATATATTTTCTAAATGCACTAATGCACCTATGTTAATTTATAAAATTATTGAATTCAAATTTGGGCCCTATTGATTTGAATTTCAAAACATTATGAGTGAAAATATTGAAAAATAAGGGAAAAAACCTTGAGGGACCTAAAAGAGTAAAAAGGCCCACAAAAAAAAGAGCCAAAATCATGCAAGTATGATTTTAGAGAATTTTCTAGAAATTTTGAAAATCTAGGGAAGAGATTACAGCTAAGGAAGTGAGAAACATGAGGAGAGGGAAGTATACAACCAAAAAAAATGGAAGAATATAAAGTTTTCAAGAAGAATATGAAGTCTCAAAGGTTTGCACAAAGAAGTGTTAGAGGTTCCTTTTAGGGATTAATAGTGTGTACATTATTAAGCATATTTTTAATTAATATTTTTTATTTGTATTATAATATAAGTGGTTATGAACAACTCATATTGTTAGGAATAAGTTTTGGTTTTGTCACAATTTGTAAGAACAACTCATTTATTTTGATTGAATAGTTATAGGATCCTTATTAGCCATCTTAGTAATTTCCTATATAAGTGGATGCTTGTGTATTGAATAATATAACACAACATGATTATTCTATTGAAAACACACTTATACTGATCAGGGGGTGAATTATTATTATACAATTTTCACTTATGTAAACATATTCATCCATAAACACAACAATCACTTAAGATATAACAAATGCACAACACATAAATTATGTGGAAACCCTTTCAAGAGAAAACCATAGAGAAAAGAATTCTTGGAGCTATTTTACAAATAAAAACACAAAGTTAATTGTTTTACAGTTATTTATAGGAACAAACCCACTTGAAACACCAATCCATGAATTCCAAGCACCAACTCAGCAAGATTTATGAGCACCAACCCATTGGAGAAACCAATCCCCAAATGTTAAGCACCAACTCATAAATATTTGTGAACACCAACCCACTGGACACCAATACCCAATTGATATGAGGAATTTGATGAGGCCATAAATTGGCCATAAATTACCATTATTTTTTCCTTCCAAGTTACCTTTGAAAGTGGATTTAAATGTAATCTTAGAACTTATAGTTTTCTTGAGATAGAATATATGATATATATCTTGTTTATTCTTTAGAATTCTTCTAGTATTATCTATTTTGTTAACTAATATTATTGATTATTTAGGAAATATGTAAAGTCTTGTGTATGTAGGCCATAAAGGAAAGATAATGCTAGTTATGGAAAAAGTGGAATTGATCATGGATATTATATCTAAAATCAAATATGATTTCATATCCAGATTCATCTCGAAAAATTATGCAAGTTCAAAAAAAGAATCATCTCAATCCCATATCATGTGTAAAAGTTATATTTGTTTTTAGTTAGCTCTAGAACAGTTAGATTTAGCTATGGAATGATAATCTTAGTTCCGGAACTTGCAGTTTTAGTTCCAGAACCTGCATTAATGAAATGACAGTCTTAGTTCTGAAACCTGCATAAAATGAGAAATTGTGAATAATCATATAATCCAATGGGAAATATGAGAGAGGTTTTTGTTCATAAGAAATGTGTTTAACAAAAACCTCATTCATATTTACTATAGGTTTTATTAATAAATAGAAATCTAACTTTTAGTGAGCTGCAGTCCAAGGAAAAAGTGTATTAGATGAGCACCAACAGTTCCACAATTAGAAACATAAAATTCAAATGGAAAATATAAAAGAGGTTTTTTCTCATAGAAATGTTTTTAACAAAAAAATCATTCATATTTTCTACAATTTTTACTAATAAAGAGAAATATAACTTTTAGTGAGCTTTAGTCCAAGGAAAAAGTGTATCAGACGAGCACCAAAAATTCCACAATCAGAAACAACAAATTCAAATGGAAAATCCGGGAGAAGTATTTGGTCAAAGTAATTTTTTGAGGATAAACCTCCTTTTAATAAAGTAGGATAATAAAATCATTGTGATTCTTGTTACCAAAAATCAAGGAGAAGATTTGGGAGCAAATCTTCCTAAAATAGTGAAATAAGACTTTGACTCCAATAATATATATCTCTCCATATTTTGTGGAGATCTTAGTTTTTAGGATTGGAATAAATATAAGATCATATTGTATTTCCCAAAATAAGGAGTTGGTTGGATGCATGAATTATAGATGCAACCTCCCACACTTTGATATGTAATTTTTAGACTACTAAGAAATATATATCTGTTCTTCCTCATCAATATTCTGAGTGGAATTTTTTGTGTAGATTTTGAATTAAAAATATGAATTAAGTCCTCTTCCAAGGAATGAGCTAGCCACTCATTCCAAGGAAGATGGATCAATATGTTATGTTCATTTCTTTATTTTTGTTGTTTTTCCTTTTGTCTTGATTTCCGATTTTGTGTTATGTAATCCTTATTTCCGTACAATTTCTTTTGCGAACCTGTAGGTGGTCTTATTTATCTTTTCTTATTTTTAATTCATAAATTTCATTCATGAAAGTGTGATTTATTTTATGCAAGATTTATTTCTTCAAGTGTGCCTTTCCATTTCTGCAAGTGTGCTTTATTTTATGCAAGTTTGGATTGTGTTTAATGGAGTTTTTTTCCAAAGAATTTTTTTCTCTTAATGTATACAGCCATCAGACACCAGCCCTAGATTGACATTATTAATGGAGAGGATTGATGACCCTCATCAACATTATCTTCAATAATGCAATAATTCCACCTTCAATAGTTAGTTATTTAGCTTGGTGATGGAAAATTAATTGAATATTCACTTTTATTTGTTGTTTACACACACCTGCGCTTCTCATACTTCAAATTTTTTGGGTTGATCACTCTTCAGTCTTATTCACTAATTAGCATCTAGTGTGTTTGAGATTATTCTTCCTCCCTCTTTATCAATCCTCTCTTGATATATCTTCATTTATTGTTCCTCTCTATTTTTCATATCTTCCTCTCTTCTCAAAGATTTGGTATCATTATACCTTCGGTGCACATAGAAAATATTTATATACTATGTTCATTTCATGGAAGGATGTGAATCTTCCCATGATTCAGAAAGATAAACATTCATTTAAAACTTTAACATGAGTCGGCCATTATAGAATGAAATTTGAATATTAGTGGATTTCGAGACTCCTGTGGATATCCCCTATTTTCACTTGGTCCCGCAGATTTTTATGGCCATCAAGGACAATTCCCAACCTTCTCTGCATTCATTTACTTTTACAAAAATTCCATAAACTTTCATCAAGTGGCATTTTCCTATGTTCCTAAATATTAGCAAATTCCCATGAAACACTTTATAGTATAATTTAAATATTATGGCAACCTGCAGCACACCACAGGAACACACGAGAGCACAACACAACCCTGGAGAACACAACACCACCCGTATAACACTACAACACCCATGGAACTCTACACCACCCCAGAACACTACAAACATCCTTAGAATACTATAGAAACCCATGGAATACTATACAAACCCGTGGAACACATTAGCATATTTTTCTATCAAGTGCATACATGAATCAAGAGAAATAAATGACATTATTTCTTATCACAGAAAATACTTATCAGAAAACCTTTGACATCAATGACATTATTTCCAACATATTCTATTATTTTTGAGTTTTTCGTAATTAAACTTGGTGCACTAGTTTTATTTGGTATCATAGAAAATAAACAATGCAGTAAAACTAAGTTAGATTTTATATTTTTTTAACTATTTCTTAGGGAAAAATGAAAAATGGGAAAAAGCATGAATACAAGAAACAATATATATGCATTTAATCATTCAACACTAAGGATTCCTCTTGTATTAGGTGTTTAAGGATATTTACTTGGACTTCAATTACTGTCAGGAGGTATGCAACATAAATGAATCATTCAGGGAGAATGTAACATTTATGACAAGATATACATGTCTCGGTCAAGTGACTCAAACCTCTTATCTGCCTCATAGAACCTCCAAAATCCAAGATCCATATAGAAATATTACCATGCATGTACTCAACCTGTCAGTTAATCATATCTGCCTCCAAGTATAAAATGTTGTCGTGTGATTTGTTGAGTCTGTAGTTAGACATAGAGTTTTGATATTTTCAATAGTTTTTTAATTCAAATAAAAGAGTCAAAATCATGATCTTTATAGTCATTTAAATCCATCTTGGTGTTTCTCATGATTTCATTTTTAAACAAATATGAGATTAAAATCATTATGTGGAGTCAATAGTTTTAGTCTTCCTCATTATTTATTGTCATTCAATTTGTCAAAAGTCATCTAATGTTATTTTGAGTAAAAATAGTAATTATTTTATGTGAGTAAAATTTGTTTTGTCATAAGTGTAGAAGAATAAAAAAAATCATGTCACTTTTAGTTGAATGCATTATTAGGGTAACCAACGTCCTTTTGTTTTTATGTCAATTTGTGAAAATGGAAAAATTAAGTCTCATTGAGAAGTTTGAAGGGATATATTTCTATTGGCATGTTGTGTTCTAGGTGTTTTCATTGATGTAAAATATCATTAATGAAAAAGAGGGTGATGGAGTAGAGTTAGCACATGGTTATAAGGATGATGACATGGAGTTTCATGTGCTGGCATGATTGCATGAATTGATTTAGTGATATTGGCTTGGTCTAGCAAGCCTAGCTGATGGAGCCTAGTAGTTTGAGTGGCTTGGTGGCTTGAGGAGGATGGTTGTGGTATGGAGGGAATTTTTGGGGAGATTTTAGGCACTCACATGAGTTTAAAGGTGTAGGTATAGGTTGAAGACCCAATTATAGGTGCTCATCTAAACCTAATCTAGGTGCTTGGAGGCATGAGGATGCATTGTAGAGCCATATGAGCTCATGGATGCATTTATATGAGTTAATCATGATATATTAAGGTTTTTAGTACCCTTTGGAGTGGTTTCATGATGATTTATAGTGTTATTTCAGTTGACCCTAGCCTAAACCATGCAAAACCTCAAGGGCTAGTCATGCAAATGAGATGGGATGAGAAGATGGAGACTTATTTGAGCTATGATGATGATTGGAGATAGTTTATAGAGGTTTAATAAAGGTTTAAGAAAAATTTAGATTCATTCTTAACAATATTTTTCAAGTTATGTTTTTTTTTGTGAAACAAGGTCAAGAAGAAGTTGTTTTCCAACTCAAATTGCACCTTCTGATGTTCACCATGAATTGTGTGATTTGCATGAGACCTTGTGGATTTTAGGGATGATTTTTAATTGAACTAAAAATGTTTCAAAAAAAATAATAAGGTCATTTCATCATTAGGTTTTATGAAAGAACGTTAAGAAGGTAAACAAGTTTTTGTGAGTTTAAAACCCTAGCTCCAAAATTGGTAGGAGATGTTTGCTTCATAAGTTCCCATAATTGATTTCTTGTGATAGTATGATGATTTTATGTTGTACAGGACTCCTCCATATTTCTATAAAGATATTATAGAGCAAGTGGTGATGAGTAGACCCCACCTAAAAAGGTAAATTACCAAATAAGTTTATTTTGGGACAAGGTTATCCAAAGGAGTTATAAAATAAATTGACGTTATTTGTATACTGGGAATTTTAATTGATTTCCATGATGGTTTCAGATCATGGTGGTGCTTCTAAATGGAAAATTTTCCCTATTTATGAAGACTAGTCATAAGGCAGTTTTGGGGCAGTTTTAAACAGTTTTCAGAGATGGACTTGGTTGAGAGGCCTTCCACTTGGATTTGGAATAAAAATTGATATGTTAGAGAAATAGGACTCATATATATTTCTAATGGTATATGTTTTATGTATTTTTTATAAAATTTTATTGGTCATTTAACTTGATTTGTAGAGAATAAGTTTTCTTGTTTCTCAGGACATGATTGTTCTTGCTAGAAGATAGAGGTAAAAGATGCATGAGATGAATGATTTGATGTTTTATATAAGTTTAAGAGTGAATATGGGTTAATTATTTTTCTATTGAAGGGATTTATAGGTCATTGGAAGTGGCAGAAAAGGTGAAAACTAGTTTAGTTTGTAAATATACTTTTTGGGTAGTTTAGTTTGGTGAAGAGGAAAGTTGGTGTCGTTTGCACATACGGATTTTTAATGAGATATAGCATGAATGGATGTGATATAAAATTCCTTAGGATTACATTTAGTGATTAAATTCCATATTTTAGGTGGTTGGGTGTGTGCTTGAGGTCCAAAGGTGAAGACAGTGTCCTGGAAACTGTTATTTTAAGAAGGATATGAGCCTTCTTGACTTAGTTATGATACATTTTATTGGTGAAATATAATTAACGACAATGGATGGTTTTGTTATGTCATATTTTAAATTTTTGTTGAATTTGGGATCTTGAATAATCATGGTTATGAGGTTTTTGGTTTTAGCTCACACAGGTGATGGGGTTTTGAGCTAGTTTTGTGCTTGTTTGGTGCATTTAGGCATGACCAACCTATATGGGTCCAAAGTGGATGTTTTTATGAATTTATTGTGATTTTTTGAGTTATATTTGTCTAAGTAAATGAGGGATACTGACTTTATTTATTTTTTTGAATTGATAAGGGTATAAAGCAAGGGTTTGCTAGTGGAGAGAGAGGGAAAAATTGTGACCCATGTGTTTGATTATAGAAAGTATGAAGGAATTGATTCAAAGTTAAGGAAGTTTTCAATAGGTTTAGGAATGTTACAGAGTGTGTGTGTAAGGGTTTTAATCCAAAATAAGTTGTGAAAGTATGTGAAAGAATGAGCTAGGTGAATGAGGGTTTGAACAAGGGTTTTAGGGTGTGTGATCTAAATAGGTGATCTCCATTAGTTATTAAAAAAACAAAAGACATCATAGATCTTCTTAAAAATGCATTTTAGTGGGTTCTTAATCATGTTAGTGGGTTGTATCCTCCTTATGGAGTTGGTCCTACTTGTAGTGTTAGTACTCTACTAAACTAGGGGTTGATGCTTGTTGTGAAGTTGTTACTTCACTAAATACTTTTGGTTTGAGTAATATGATCAGAAGTTTCAGTGGGTTTTCTTCCCCTTGATATTTTCCCACTTATATATTTTGTTATGATGTTATCTCTTTTGTTCATGGTTATTTGAATGTATGTTGTATGATGTTGTGCACACATTAATGGTTGAATTATTTATGTTTCAAACAAGTAAATATGAAATTGTTTAAATTTTTAAAGGAATGATTCACCCCCCCCCCATCTCAGTCCATTATGATTCCAAAAATTTGCATCAGAGCAGGTCCTTTTGGAGAAGTTTGATCACTTGAAATGAGATCCTTGAAGCACAAAAATAGTGAGTCAACAGAGTGGCTCTTCTACTAGCAAGGCACCATTGTATGATGGATTGAAATATGTTTTTTGAAGTCTCAGGGATGAGGAATCACATCATGTCCTTAGGATTTGATATTTGGAAAGCTATGTAAGATGGTTATATTGTTCCTTCTACTCCTCCAACAAGTAATGCATATAAGAAGTTGTGTAGTGATAATTCAAAGGCTATGAATGTTATCATGTGTGGTCTTAGAGAATCTGAGCTTGTGATAGTGATGCATTGAAAATAATCTAAGGCTATGTGGGATAAGCTTCAGGTCCTATATGAAGGAGACTCTAAGGTAAGCATTTCTAACTTAAAAACTTTCATAAATCAGTTTCAAGGTCTTAATATGAGTCATGATGAGTCCATTACTATATATTTTCTTAGGGTTGACAAGGTTGTCAACACTATGAAAGGGTTGGAGAAGATGTGAAGGAATAAGTAGTAGTTCAAAAGTTTTTGAGATCTCTAACACCTAAGTTTGATTCAAAAGTGTCTACCATTGAAGAGGTCAAGTATTTGACTTTCTTAAAGATGGATGAGTTGCACGGGACTTTGACTTCCTACAAAATGAGGAAGGTTGATTCCAAATCAGCTAAGAAAGATATTAATTTCAATTTTAAAATGAAGATAAAAGGAAATAAGGACAAGGATGATGATGATGTTGTTGAGTTTGAAGATGAATAATTCTTTTCCATTTTTTGATAGGAGATTGAAGTTTGGCTCTGGAAAATACAAAGATAAGGTTGCATTTAAGTGTTTAGTTTGTGGTGAAGTAGGTCATTTTGCTGCTAATTTTCCTTGTAGGCATGAAAAGGAATGTAATTATGACCATGAGGATGATCATGATGAGAAGAGTCATAATTTTAGTAAAGGTAAGAATAAATTCAGGAGGTTAGACTATAAGAAGAAGGGGAAAATAAGTTTTTACACAAAGGAAAAGGCTTTTTTATCTTATGCGAGTAGTGGTGCTTCATATTTTGAGTCTGAATATAGATCATGAAGATGTTGGAGATGAGGTGTTATTCATGATTAAATATTCCATGGGATATACCAGTGGTGGTTCTTCATTACTAGGTGATTCCATATCAAGTTCTTATAGTTATTAGGAAGGTGAAGATGATGTTGAAGATTAACTAGTGTGTATCCAAGAGGAGTTAAGGCATGTTGAAAATATTAAAAAAAATATGATAGCTACGATCAAAGGATATGAATAAAATATTCATGACCTAAAAGAGAAGCACTAGTCTGAAACAAGCAAGCTAAATGAGTCAGTCATATTGCTAGAAGAAAAGGTAAAGTTCCTAGTCACACGTTTTCAAGACAAAGAGAGTGAGTGCACTAAATTTGAATATTAATTAGAGTTTAGAAGGTAATAATTGTTATCTATTGGTAAGAATACTATTTCCTTTCAAAAATTTGAGAAAAGAACCAAGGATCTTGATGGTCTTCTTGGAAAACAAAGATCAGTGGGTGAGAGAGAAGGTTCGGGGTTTACTGATGGCCTCAAGGGAAAATAAAAGATGCAAGATGATAGTTTTCCAATAAAGAAGGATTATGAACCAAGTCTCAAGGAATGAAATAAGTAGAGCTCTGCCAAAGACAATGTGAAGAAAAAATCAGTTAGCCAGCCCAATGCTTCAAGGTTTGAGAGATCATTTAATGGTATTTATTTCACTTATAATCATTTTTTTCATAGGGTTAAGGAGTGTAGGAGGTTTTCTATTAATGATCACCCTTGGAGGGATAGTGGGAGTGAGATAGCTAATAATGTAGTGTGCTAAAATTTCCATGAGAGAGGTCATGTTGCTAATTATTTCTTGTATGAACACTCAATTCAAATATGGGGTAGTGAGGTTAAAAAGGTAAGAGGTCAGTCGTTATAAGTTTTGACATATTGCTACGGATGTTTATAGTCCTACAAGGAAAGAGAAGATATTTCAATATTGAAGAATATATGATAGGAGGAAAAATAAAGCATATGATCCTCGAAGGAATAATGTTGTTTCATCATGAACAAATATTGATGCAAATTAGGGCATGTCTTAGATCTCATATCGAAAAAAAGTGGATATAAGTAAGGTGCAATTTTTTAAAGGGGTTTTGGAGATCTTCTAGGCATTATTCTAGATTGAACATGATGATATATACCTCTACTAGGTTTTTTAGAGGTGTATTGATCCAAATGAATTTTTGGAAAGAGGGGAAACTAATTATCTGATGTATGCTACTATAAGAAATGTTCCAAGATGTCAAGATATGTATTATTAGTATGAATTTTGGCCTTATTTGGTTGATCAATCAGAGGAAATTGTATTTTTTTTTCAAACGGTCTTTAAGTCTGTGCAGTCATGTTGATAAAGTATGAGTTACTACTATGATGTCCATCTAGTCTTGTTTATGAATTGCTTATATGTAATCAATGTTGTAAAAGGTATTTATATGTATAAGAGGTCATAAAATTTTGTGAAGTCATTTATTTAAGTGCTTGTCAATATATGTCTCAAGAATTTTAAAGTGAGTTTTTTAATCTCAACTTGGGTATGAAGTATTGTTGATCTTTTAAGAAGGGATCATCTTATCCCATATATAGAAATGTCATGTCATGTCTTAGTTGTATCAAAAGTGTGCCATATAATAAAAGTATGCCATAAAAAATGAAAATGTATAATAGTCTAAGATGGTGTCGATAAATGGTTTCTAGGTCACAAATTGGTTTATATCAGTCAACAAAGGAAATAAGACTGTGTTTCAAAGGTGTTCACAAGTATTTGGATGAGGTATCCTATTATCCGAGGCATGATAACAAGAAATTATGAAGGATGAAGCATTATAAAAAATTTCAAAGTCATACATGAGTGTCTACATATGTAAAATGGACAAGGAGGTAAGAGTTCTTGAAGAGTGATTGAGGACAAGTCATGAAGGGTATAGGTACGTGTTGTAGTTTATTTGCTTCATAATCAAAATATGGATGCTCATAACTCTAGAGTGGATTGATATAGTGTTTTTGGAAAAAATTAAGATCTTGAAAAGCATAATTTGTGCATCTTGAGTTGTTTTTACCTCAAATTGGTTCTAAGAGATCATGAAAAGAAGTCTGATGGAAATATTATGTTTAAGAGTCTAAATTATGGATTTTAAATCAAAGACTTGGATCAAACTATCTAAATTTGATCTATAATCATATTCAAGAATAATGTTTGCAAAATGGAGTCACAGTCAAAATAAATTGATGATAATCCTCAGGGTAATTATTTGCACAACTAGTAGACCTAATTGGAGAGGTAAATTTACAAAGGAAAGGGAATTTATCATTTTAAGTAGACCCTACAACTTTTAATTTCCCTTAAACATGATAATGGGTATTCAAATATGGTGAAATGGTATTTTTAAGCTCCATGCATGAAAATATGTACACAGGTAGGGCTAATAGTAGGTAGAAGGGTTAAGAAGAGAAATAGATAAAGAAAGGAATTTTGTCTTCTAAATTGAGATATTAAATTTGACAGAAATATCAAAAATACAAAAGGGTGCCTAGATATTATTTTAATTTTATTTGGATATGAATGAATTACTTCCAACAAATAAGTTTGAATGACAGTGCACTCAAGAATATAAATTTGAGCAAGGAATGAAATTACTTACTACAAGTTTATATGGTCATATTGAGATAAAGGGATCTACTCTTAGTATATTACTAGGGTTATTAGATGATATGAAGGCTATGAAGATAAGTGCAACAATGAGATGTGCAAGAACACGAGTTTTCAATTGAGCGTATGAGAAATCTTGGTCTTTATCAAAATAATAAGGATGGAAAAATGCATGTTACAGGTTAGAAAAAGGCAAAAGAAACTAAGTTTTAAGTTTGAATAAAGTGGATAAGGGATGAAATATGTCAATAAGGATTATTAATAATTTCAGGAAGCTATATAAAGTCTCTCATGCTTTAGGTAAAGTCATAATTCATCAAGGATGTTGTAGGTGGCCATTCAGGGAGGTATATTTTCCATCTATTTAGGTGCATAAGAGGTGTATAGGAATTATATAACAGTATATATGAAGGTTGTAGGTTTGTATAGAATATGAAAAGTAAGATTCCAATCTAGGATGATTGTGTTAAGACTATGTGAAGATAAAATGACATCCCACATGTGTGAAGTATTGTAATGAGACAAGGGGAGATCATTTGATCCTTGATGAAGCATATGATGTATCTACCAAGGATCCTAGATGTCATGAATGTTGTGAAGGCAACTATAATAGTAAATTGTGAAAGAAATTGACCAAGTGACACATGTTGAGAATAAGCTCAAGTGGTCTCCATCTCAAGAAGGTAGAACTATATGACTAATGAGGCACTAGTCATGGTTACTAAAGCAGGTAATTAGGTCTGTGTTATGACTGTATATGGTCATATTTTCTCCAAATGAAGACCTACATGTTAGTTTTGTCTCATTTAGACAGGGGGGTTCATGTTAGATTTCAAATTGATGTATAAGGTATATAAATGGCCTTAATATTTATATGAAGGATGGTGTGATAGTATACTCCAAAGGTAAGAGTCATCTTGATTCAAAAAGATAATTATAGCATGAAAGGAGGTTGAAAATACTAGGGAGGTGATTTACGGTAGATTTGAAGTGATTGAGATCTCTCCAAGGCAATAAATCAAGGTAAGAATCAAAGTTTTGTGTTTTTATTCTGAAACATGATGGTATGAGTTTAGGGGGATTCAAAAGGAGGTATTTCACAGATTGATTTTTGTTCTATATTATTTTGAAATTAGTCCAAAATTCCCTAAAGGATCATATTAGGGATTTCATTCCTTGAGGAATTATGAAGTCAAACTATTAAATAGTTGTACTACGTTTGCGAAAGAACTAGTTGAGATTAAAAAATCATAAGGTAAGATGATGTTTGAGCCTTTTATTCATAATTTTTGGCATGTGTGTGAGGTATTATACATCTAATCAAGGTTTGTTATAGTATCTTCAAGCATTGAAAGATGTAAAAACAAAGTTTAATGAGAAATGAAAAGTTTGTGCCTAATTTGAAGAATTTGGTTTATGTTTCCAACCAACAGGTGACTTTATAAAGCTAAGAAAGCTAAAGATCATGTAAATATAGGTATGATTTTTCATTAATGTAAAAAGGGGGAGAATTTAGTGAGTTTCTCCATCAATAAAAAATGGGGAGATTATTGGCATGTTGTGTTCTAGGTGTTGTAATTGATGTAAAATCCCATTAATGACAACAGGGATGATGGAGTAGAGTCACAAGATGCTTATAGGGATGATGAAATGAATTTTCATGTCTTGGAATGATGGAATAAGTTAATTTAGTGATATTGGTTTGGTTTAGTAAGCCTTGTTAGCTGACCTAGCTAGCCTAGGTGATGGATCTGTTAGGAAATCACTATATTAGTGCTTCGTTAAGTTTTATTATGGGTAGATAGTTACATTTTTATGATTTTTATTAACAACCTACATGTATAGAAAAATAGTTAGAGATACCTCCTTTATTATAGGAGAAGCTTAAACTATAAAATTGTTATCCTGTAAAATTGACAAGGGCAATTTTGTAGGTAACCATACAAAAATTTTGTTTTGGTTCCCCATCGAGGTCCCTTAGCATTGAGAATGGCATAAAATCTCTTTCTGGAGATCTGGTTTTTTCGAACTTAGTCATTTGGTCCTTTTCTGGCTGGGCGCAGATTTTATTCATGCAACATCAAATGTATCTGCGCCTTTGGCGCACTCTCTATCGTGTCAACATCAAAAATTTTGTGCCTCCCCATGTTACGCCTTCCCATGTTGGCCTTTCAAACATGTGCTGAGGAGCATGCGCCACCCTGTCGACATAAAAAATGTTGTGCCCTTGAGCGGTGTGCCAAGGTGCTAAGAAAGTCATGTTGATAGTCACATAACCGTGCCTATGGTGCAAATAATTTCATGCTGATAGTTGTTTTGGTGCACCGGACAAAAAAGTTGGTGGCATATTTGTTACGCCTTTTTCTATAAATAGGTGCATCCAAACTGTCATTTTCACGATTGAAAAAGACGTGAACAGTTTATTCCTCTACACCTGTTAGTGCTCCAGTCATCCCCATGTCACTTTATGTCGCATTCGTGGACCCCACATCATTTCTTCGAGTCTATATATTCCTGGTAAGTGGTCCTTGCATTCCTTGTGGTTTTTGTTTATTGGTTTTCTGTGTTGTTTTCTGAGGTTGTGATTGTTTAAAAATAAACAAATAAACCTAAGAGGCTCCCTCCCCCCCCAAACTATTTTCATCCTCCTTCCAGATCTACTGACCTAGAAGGCTTTGTCTCAGAAATAAACCCAAGATCCTCTTTTCTCTGTTCCCCTTACTATCAAATCCATGTTGTAAGAGCCCTGAAAACCACATAAACCAATCGAAAAAGAAGAAATCCGAAGATATCACAATCCACAGCCGTGGTTTTCCCTTAGCGCAAACGCAATCATTGTTGCATAAAACACAATCACGCTAAAGGGTGAACTGTCCATCCCTAAAGCACGTGTCTTTCCTGAGCCCTTTCAAACTCTAAAAATCCTACACAGGTGTAAGCGTAATCCTGCCTATACCAACACAAAAAACTTATGCAAGTTTTCTCTACATTGCGCCAAAGGCTAAGAACTAGCGCACCTCAAGTCAATGATATACCATTAAAATGTGCACCCCACTAGTGCACCAAAACTATTTTTAACATGTTCTAGACCTGCGCCATTGGTGCATCCTTCTGTCATGCAACACCAAAATTATTTGTGCCCAATTTAAACCTTATGCAATGGTGTAGGTGCATATCTTTTAACATCAACACTGCATGTTATGTGTAATATTCCTGTGCCCTGCACCCTTTGGCACTATTTTATTTTTTTCAACACTCTGCGTCAATGCACCTTTCTTTTCTGACCCTACAGCCTACAATATACTTGTGCCTTATGCCCATAGGCTTCTAAATTCCTAACTCTTCTTTCTGAAATGCGTCGATGGATAATCTCGCAGCTAACATGGAATCGCTCCTTCTTCTTGCAGATCAGCCTCTGAACTTGGAATCGTATATGTCTACATCAAGTAAGAGGCCAACCAAGTCAAAGGGTAAGGCCAAACTCACAAAGAAAGAAATGAAATATAAGTATCAAAGGGTTAGGATGCCCGAGTCCCATGCAGAATGTGACTTGGACATCAGAGATTCTGAACTTGGCCACATTCACATGAAAGATTTTAGGGCCAGAACCAGAAGGGTCACAGGCAGTCCTTGGATGGATAAAGTGGTTAGTAGCAGTCTACAATTCACTGGGGGAATTCTCGTAAGTGCAGTAAATAATGAATTCATGATGGTGGTGGCCCGCTGCTACAACAAGGACATAAGTTGTGTTGAGAATGAGAAGGGTGAGGTTATAATCAACCTCACTGCCCGACATTTTGAAATTATGTTGGGTATTCCCCATCATCGGCACTTTGTGGCCATAAGTCAGGAAGACTGTGTAAAGGCGTGGGATGAGAATGAGGACAAATGCATGCAGCTCATGAACGAGGTTTATCTAAAGAATAAGAAGGTAATAACTAGGTGGCCCCAGGTTATTCATTGCAGTGACTTTTTGGAGGAGCTGAGTGACACCATTACCTTCTTGAGTAGGGTGTTTGGGCTTCCTGACACCCATTATTTCCATAAATGGATGCTCTGGTATCTGGAAACAATGAACAAAAACGTGCCTAATCAATGTTTTACATGGGTAGAAATCATCAGTAGCACCATCTCTAAGTAGCTCCAACAACTGTCAATAACTGGGAGGTTCTACATGAACTCCTACATGGTCTACGTCGTTGTCTCTGAGAGAGATTATCCGGAAGTGAGAAGATGCGGGGTATGGCCACAGATGAAAATATATGAATATTATCGAAAATTGAAAGTGGAGAACAACATTCCGCAATTCATAAAAATCAATGATGCCTTCTTCTATGGCATCATCTACCTATTGAGGCCAACCATGACTCACGGTCAGATGACCAAGAGCATAGTAACTGCAATAGAGAAGTGGGGGGCGTTATTTACGCAATTCCACACTTTTACCTATCTCAGAGCTGCCAACTTCTTCGGGGAGCCCACCAAGTTGCCAAGATATGTAGGGCTAAAGTTAATCCTATTAGAGTTGTCCATACAGCTCATCATGTATCATGAGAAGTGCCTAAAGAGAAAGAAGGGTGGAACTCCATTCCACCTCACAGTGGGCAGGTACACATGCACTTCTCATACCAAAGCCCGAGAAATGTTTGCAAAACTTGAGCTACTTACCTTAAAGCATAATTTCCTGGAAAGGCCAACCTTTGATCCATGAAACTATCTCCCAAAGGCAAAGATCGATCCGATCCACGTCTCACATATTGAGGATATCTGTATCGATCTCTATCATGAGGTCGAGCTACAGAAGGCAGGATCACTCCCACCTGGCCCTAGCAGAGATCATCCAGTATGGTGTGGCCATATGTCCCGAACGGTTACCCAATGGTTGAATCAAGAAGATGATCAGGTCTATCTAGATACAGATGGGGACAACTGGCCATTTACCAATATTGCTAGAGCAAGGGCACCTCAGGCTATTGAGGCAGAAAGTCAACAGGCACTTTCCAGTGGACTAGAGCACTGGTGTCAGGTATCACGGTCTCATCTACCTTGGGGTAGACTTCACCCACATCTCCCTTAGGTAATGCACCTGCAAGGCCCATGATTCACGGGCCAAAGGGAAATGGAAAAGACACAGGAAGGGGAGTCAAGCGCTACTCAAGAGAAAGCTCCCGAGAGTCCTCCTTCCATCTGCCCAGGAGCAGGTCGTACCCCTGATCTCCCCAGAGGAAGGAACATGCGGTAAGTGTTCTAATGGGCACATCCACTCAGGATGTTGCCACTGCTGTAACTGCTGAAGTTCCTTCCATCCCATCTCTCGCTCCACCTTTCCCTCCTCGTGTCACTCAAGCAACCACTCCTCTTAGTTATGTCTATCTCCCCTATCGTCTATATGTACTTCCCCTTCCTCTTCCTCCATCTCTCTCTTCCCTCACAGAGTTGTCCCCCAGTATTTCTTCCCTCATCTCTCAGATCCCTTTCACCCCCACTGGTTTCCTCTTCTGCAGTGACTCCTACCCCCGTGAGCACTGTATGGAGATTCGGCTTCTCTCTCACATGCCACCGCCAAGCGTCTCGACCCATTTCCCATGAGTTCAGTGTAGTTGCTCCATCCTCTTCCGTCCGTTCCCTCTTCCCCCTCTAGTCCCACTCCCTTAAGACCAGCATGGATCTCCCAACACCTGAGCCCAACACCAAGAGGAAAGTCCCCATTGACCACCTATGGACTTCTCCGTCATTCCATCATGAACGGAGATAAGAAGCAATAGCCAATACCCTGCTTCTCTCATAGTGCCTTAGGTGACAGGGTACATGGAGATCGCGTATCCTGATCCCACAAAGGATACAAAGGATCTGTCTCCTACAGATTATACCGTGTCACAGATCATGATGGGAATGTCCTCAGAGATCATTCAAGGGAGGAGGCCCTATATGTAGTGTATGCCACTTTGCCAAGAAGCTTCAGGCAACAAAGGAAGAGAAGAGGATACTGAAGGCAGAATATACAAACATCTTCTCCAAGCCCTAGCAGAAAATGGGTAGTGCATCTCCTACAACTGCCACTCAGAAATTCCTAAGGCCCTTAGTCAAGAAAAGATAAACAAATACGCCAAGATTGGTGAACAAGGCATGGTAGTATCCATCTGGAGGGACCAGATCCTCCAAGATAGTGAGGAAGTCATCGTCAAAGTTCTACCGAGCTATATCAGAATATTGGTCAGGCTAATCAAGGACCTCCAGGTGATTGCAGGGCCCTATCTCCCAAGAGTTGGACCATGCTAGGTTACAACATGAGACTGTTCTAGACGATGCTCGACTGCCCATTTGATGACTTGGTGAAATTTGGCATCTCTCGATCACCCGCAGAGCACCCAACAAAGTCCTTGCTGATTTGGACTATCGGGTTGATCAGATGGAATTCGTCCTAGAGAAGATTGATAAAATTCAAGGAGGAAGCCTTGAGATGCAATGCATCAAATGGAGCAGATTGTCCTAAGAATGTCTCCAGGCTTGCTCACCCCATCATTTTCCTTGAGGAAGGCAGATGACACTATTTGGATCTTTACGGAGATCGTCATCGTAAGGGTTAGGGCTCAAAAGCTGAATTTTGATGTAGAATCTATCAACAACCTTCTGGCCTACCGCGACTTTGTTGCATACCTGATGGAGGTAGGTAATGAATACTTCAAGCTCCCAGAGAGACTTAGAGATGAACGGGAGACTTGTGAAGTCATTGGTGATCACACCAAGGGTCCTGCATCAGGATCAACTTCAACCGGATGATCAACAAATTCTTGGAGTATCGTGCTCATTTCTACATTGCCTCTCCTGAGTAGAAGCAGGATACTCCCTTCCAGCCGCGAGACGACAACGAATAGACTTCCTTCCTCCTAGGATTTTCTCTTTTGTAATATTTAAAAGTTTGTTGGCACAAATGATGACATCATCCATGTAGCACCATGGGATGTTGTTGTCCACCAAATTGCCTAAAGTCAACAGTTGACTTTTAGATATTTTGTAGATATTTTGTAATTAGTTGTTGGTTTCTTTTTTCCTTCTCTCTCCTTCTCCTTCTATATATACTTGGATATTTGTTATATTCAAGTGGTGAACACTTTTTAGATGAAAAATAGAAGTGAGAAGAAAAGGCTTTGTACTTTTTGTAACAGAAGAAAACATTAATACAAATATTGAGACTTTGTGCTGAATACATGTGTTATGTGCATCTGACCTTTCTTATGTCAGATCTGGTGTGTTTATTTTGTTAGATCTATCTCTACTTTTTTGTCATTTGTCTCATCAGTATTGCTTTATTCATTTATGGAAGTAGGTTTGGCTCCGTTTATTACCAATCCCAAAACATAAACCCTCCTGACCTTTTTGCTTTGGAATTCAGTTCTTTTCTCCCTTTAGAATCTATCCTATCTCCTCTCTTCCCTTCATTCCCTATTCTACTCACAGTCAGAAATACCCCCAAATGGGATGAGATCCCAAACCCCTGAAGGAAAAATACTGTAGGACTTGTGCAGATTCCTACCTGGTAGAATAACAATAAACTAGTTTCGCTTTGTTGTCTCAAAGAGGGGCTATGCCCTGCACACTGTTGGCTCGTTTATCCATAGATCTGCCCAACCGACAGATTTTTGCATCCAACATATTTTTTGGCGACTCTAGTTGGGGAGAGAACTAGATCTATGTGAGTGTTCTATCAGTTAAAGGACACTAACAGGTTGCTAAAGTAACTACAGAAAATTGATAAAACTGCTTAAATCACTACCTGTTTGCAAATCTTAGCTATTTGCTTGAAATCCAAAATATTTGCAAAAGTGATCCCAAACTGAAAATTTCCTTCAGAGATCCATAGATCTAGGCTAGTCAGAGATCTTTAGTTCACTGAGTTTTTACGAAAACCCGTATATTTCCGTAGATCTGAGTGTTTGATTGGTTTTACAAAAGTTTTCAAACCCTTGCTAAAACGTCAACTCTTAGATCCAAAAATCAGCTTGCTAAGTTCAACCATCATTTTATCCTCGTTGATCTTTGTCATTAAACCGCAATCGGTTTTCAAAAGAGGGATAAAATTAAATATTCAAAAAAAGTACATGCTGCTGATTTTTGTAAAAAAAAATTAGAAAATCAGCAAGTACAACCAAAAAGAGTTTTTTTTAATTTGCTATAAACACATTGTAGATTTGAAAGATACACTAGCAGGTGCAAACCATTTACTCATAGCAGGAGAGCTCATGGGGAGGTTGATTCTACTTTTGATCTGCTTCAAAGGCAAAGGCACAACTTCAGTATTACACCAGCACATGCTTCTCATCGTTGAGTTCAACCAATCGGTCAACCAGAAGTGTCTCGCCTCCATGAAAGAACCAGTTTTCGTAGGGAGCATCGCTACATCCCTTTGCAGCGCTTTATTACTCAGCGGAACCGTGCTCCTAGCTCGCGTCCTCTTTCCAGATTTTCAAATGGCAGTACCATGGGGATACATGCTATGGGCCCTCTTGCATTACCCACATCCTGTTCATGCACTACCTCATGGAAACTGAAAGAATTTCCCCAAGATTTGATGGGAGTGGAAACCAAAGCATGGATTCACATATATCTGCATTCATCATGTCATGCAGCATCCTGGATGTGACCCATGAAGATGTATTAGTACGCCCTCTTTCTAGAGACCTCTGCAAGGGCCTGCAGTAGAATGGTTCCAACATTTGCCGGCCGGATCTATCACTAGTTGGGCCACGTTACGAACTGCATTTGAAGAAAGGTATAAGCCTCCAGAAGACGTGTTTGCGTTATTTTCCAAGATCACTCACCTAAAGAAGGAAGTCAATGAAACCATGCATGATTTTATCACTCGTTTCAATTCACTAATTAACCGTGTGCTCACCTGCCATGCTGCTAATGCCAGAAAATCAAAAGTGTTTCTTTATGAACACCATGAGCTCAAGAGTAAGTTTCTTGCTCTTACAAGAACAAATTACCACCCTGGTTCTCGCTCAGGCTGTTGCCATTCGAGATAGAGGACAACCTGCTTATATCCGGTGAATTAAAACGTGAGCCATCCAAGCCTAAAGCTTCAACCCCCTTCTCAAGCCCACTTCATCAGTATCCGGCATTCCAGAAGATGATGAATGACTTACTCGCGTTAGAAGAAGCAATTGGCTCAAGCTTCTCCTAGCACTTCATACCGGGATATCCCACAGAGAAATTTCACTTCCTAACAACGCCCCACAACAGGCCGTGTTTACCTGCAACTGCTCCCCGATTGGCACTCGAGGCCCCTCCGGTCAATGCCCTGGTCGAGGTTGAAGAAGAAGAAGAAATTACGAAGAACCTTCATCCCCAGGCGGACATGATCAAGATGTTGGTGAACCGACTTGTGACTCTACAATCGGGTATATGGAATTTGAAGATGAAGAATCTAATGATGAAGAGGGTACCCAAGGGTATGCGAGCAGACAATCATATGTTGTTTTCACCCGCTCTCAAGGAAAATAATTAGAAGTTGCTGCCAAGATATAAAAAGAGAAGGTTGTGTCTAACACGCCTCCAACCATTGCTAAAAGAGGTAATTCTCTTCTTGCTCAACCTCCTATTAAGTATTTTACAAAAATCCTTTCCCCCCATCTCTCCTCCAAATCAGCCTTCTTCTATCCCATAAAGACCAGTAATCCTACCCTACCCACCGTGAAGTGAGGGACTCATTCTCTCATCAACGCAACCCTTGGTCACATTCGATATAATTGATCATGCTAAGAAGACCAAGATTCAAATGTTTGAGGCTCAAGATCTTCATTCTAACCCTGAGCAGCTTGTAAGATTGATCTAGTATATCCAAAACCAAACTACCATAAAATCCCATGTTTCCCCAAAAGGAATCATTTCCACTCCTCCTACATCTCGCATAAATGTTGCCTCGACTTCTGTAGCAGGAAAAAATGAACCTTTTTATCTCTCCCTCCTAATCAATGGTCACAAGATAAGCAATTGCATAATTGATTCTAGGGCTTCAGATAATGTCATGCCGGTAAAAGTCACCCATGCTTTGGGCCTCACTCTTGCCAAGAATTTCGGTAGATGTTACTCCATGGAGACCAAGCAAGTTCCATTGATTGGTCAGATCAAAGATGCACAGTTTGCCTTTGCGGCGTTCCCAGAGAAAAGAGTAAAGATGACCATCCTCATTGCTGATATCCCTGCGGCATATGGAATTCTCCTAGGAAGGAGCTTTTGCAAAGAAGTTGGTGGAGAGATTTATATGGACTGGTCCAAGGCCAGGATCCCTGTCAAGGGTGTAATGCAGACATTGGTGCCTGAATCGCAAAAAAAGTACTTGGTCACCAATTCTCACGACCCCAAAGTCCAAATTCTCTTCAAATCATCAAGGATGGGGAATTACTTCTTATCTACCGAGTCTTACAAAATGGACGTCCTCGTCGAAGAGGAGGACCTTAACAAGGTTTAGACATTACAGTTTGATGGCAGTTATGCAACTAGCGGATGCGGTGCTGGAGCTATTGTAATATCTCCTGAGGAGGAGATTTTTTCCCTCTCTTTCAAGTTACAATTTTTCAAACTGAATAATACTACTTAATATGAATCTTTGCTACTTGGCATGCAAGCTGGAAAAGAAAGGGGAATCAAGAACCTGTTATCACCAAATCACAGCACCCCTGGATGTTGATCAGATTTCTAGTTTGATCACTCTAAGCATCCAGTGTAAAGAATGAAAGGCTCAGGCATTACCGTAACGCAGTATGGGACAACATTGAGGAATTTGATGCCTTCTCAATAAATCCATTCCAAGAACTCAGAATGACATGGCCGATTCACTGGCCATCTCAGCGTCTCTCATGCTCCCTCACCCCGGGTTAAAATAGACACATATACTATTGAGGTAGTCTTCCATGCAAGCATGCCAGACAATTCTCAACACTGGCAGGTATTCAACGATGACAATCAGTTTATTGCCTTTTTAGAGAAAGCAGAAAATTTCAAAGCATACTTCAATGTTGAAGGAATCTACTTCTACATGAACGTGAATCTTTAGACACAATGATTCTTATACGAACAAATTAAAAGAGGGTGATGAAGATATGTCAAGCTCAACACAGCAGGGGATAGATACATCCACAAAAGGATATTAGTCTCTCTGGCTTCGATTGTTATGACAAACACGATCATTCTATGTAAAAAATAAGGGCAACTGGATGATCCATGCAAGGAGTCCTTGTTATCAATGAATCACAGCACCCTATATTCATACAAGCAATTTTGGCATAGCTATTGCTACCCAAAAACTCACCCCCCTGATTGGATACAATGGGCCCAACTATCTCCAAGTTGTGGGACTTGCTACTTGAGATAGGACCTCCAGAAGGAAAGCTGGAAATCCCGAAATCTGCTCCTTCAACTACCTGTACCAGGCAATATACTCTGAATGCAGGGGGAATACATAACTCTTCTAAAGGCTCCCCTAAATTTCCAATGAGACTGCAGAAGAGAGAGAATGCATAGCCATGACAGCTCTTAATTGCACTCCCAGCGGTGACTACACCAGAAGGAGGGTTCTGAATCCGAGCCACGTCTTCAAATGCATGAAATACAGAAGCAAAGTGCACATCTAGAAGAGGTGATGACAGTTCTTCCATAATCTGTGCAAAATGGGATTCACAACCAATATTTCAAACGGTACACAATGATAATGTGATCCCGTTGCATGAACATGCAATAAGTTATGACACTTCTGATTGCTTGTAGCTATCAAGGGTCTAAAGGCAGGCAAGTTTTTCTGTCATTTGACAAGAACACAGCAGGGGACTGACTATATCCACAATATGTTATATTTTATTGCTTCATGATATGCACAATCTTGACGATCTATTGACAAGATAGAGGGCGTCATGGATCGTTCCATGCAAGGAGTCCAATTTTATCAACAATCGGAGCTCTGTAGTCACATCAGCTTCACAAAGCAATTTTGGCAGAGCTCTGCTACGGGTCAAAACGTTGACTTTTCTCCTCTGCCTTTACAATGAGCCACTTCGGATTTTCACGTCCCACGCATCCCTTATAGAAACATGAGAAGGGAAAGAGAAGGAAAATGGAAATCCTAAAATCTATCGGCTTCGAACCGGCTTGTAAGAGGCATTAAATCGCGAGTAAAGATGTCCCATTATGCTATTCGGGCCGTTTGGGACAAAGGCTCCCCATACTGTCCTAGGTGCTGCAGGTTCAGAGAAAGAATGATGACGCATAGTCCCGGACTTAAAGTTATCACTTCGGCCAATCCGGCCAAATCGCATACATTGTATGAACCTTCGTCCCAACATTTTCCGTGAAAACTCCCCACCAATCATCTCATCAAATCTAGCCGGTTCGCGTACTTGATTGCCCATGTGTCGTCAGACTTGAAGCCACGATTCCAGCGGTTAGTCAAATTTGTGTCCATTTTTTCGGCCAGTTCGAGAAATGCACAAGTCCCATGCGTCCCTTCTGTTCCAAATGTTGCGCGGCAGCTATTGGTGGCCTCTCGGCAGGTTCGCGTCCTTTCTGTCCCAACTGTCCCGACTGTTGCGAATGAACATTAATTGACTGGAGCCGAATATGTTTCTTGTATTTAAATCGGAGCTCAGAGTCAAAAGTTATTTTGCCATTTGAAGTTTCACCTTTCCTCCGAACGTTGACTTTTCTTCTTTGCCTTCGGCCGTTTCGGCTGTTCGAAAATGTCTCACGCGGACCCTCAAAAACGTGACTTTTGGTCCCAGCTGTCTCTATGGACTTGCCTGGGACTTGACAATTCTCCTGCATCGGCCGATTCGGGCTTACCTTGAGGGGTGAATTTTGCGATAACTTTTCCTAAAAGTCCAAAGCGATCCCTCAAGTACTTTTCATGAATCCCGTCTGTCCCCATATACCGCGTGAAACAATCAAAGGCTTTACGATTTTCCGAAATGCATTATCGGACAACGATTGAGGAATTTGATCGCGTCCCTCAATAAAAGTCATTCCAAGAGCGTCCCAACTGATCCTGGCTGGACTGCACTGGCCGACAAAGCATCCCTCATGACTCCCTCAGCCAGGATTGAAAACAAACACATATACTATTGAGGTAGTCTTGGGCACCCAAGCTTGGTACGATGAATTCTCAGTACTGGTACCCGAACCCAATCATGATAACCGAACTTATTGCCTTTATGGAGAACAGTAGAAAATTGCAGTGACCTTCATTTTTGCATTTTTTCCATTTTTTCTAACTCGTTGGGATCTGTCTTCTTGGATCAAGCGAGAGTTAGATCAAGAGAAGCCGAGGGGATATGTCATCTCAAAGGAAACACGATTTTGGGCCTCGAATCAAGGTCTACTTGCTCGGGAACTGAATAATTTGACAAACATGTTATCAAAATTACCTTGTCAGGAAGAAGTGACAATTTGGATAACCCTAACTCCTCTCTAGAGACCGAGTCAGTTAATCTGGGTACTATGGAACACCCGCAGCTTGTGAACATCGAGAAAGTGTTGCACACCCAAAGAAAAGTAGAGAAGTTTGTCAAATTTCTGAATAGCATATATGGACGTATTGGCATGGTCTTATGCCAATCTAAAGTCTTTCAAGACTAAGGGACGTTTAACATGACATCCCGTTGAAAGAAGATGTCAAACCCCTTCCGCCAAAAACAAGAGGCACTATAATCCCACCAGATCTCGGGTACCATCCAGGAAGAAAATACAGAAGATGCTAGATGCAAGGATCATTTTTCCTATCCATCATAGTACTTGGGTAAGAAACATCATGCCAATGCGACAAGAAGAATGGTGAGATACACATATACGTAGACTTCTGCAACCTGAATCAAGCATCCTTTAAGGACAACTACCCACTACCCCATAATGGATCAGGCTCCTAGCAGGTAGTAATTGGTTCATAAATGTTGTCCATGCTTGACAGTTTCTTGGGCTACAATCAGATTGAGGTCTCGCCTGAAGACTAATTCAAAACAACATTCACTACTCCCTGGGGTACATTCGCCTACAGCAGGATGCCTTTTGGCTTGACCAACGTTGGTGCCACCTTTCAGTGAGCAATGGACTTCACATTCAAAGGTATAATGGGAAAGATCATCGTAGTTTACTTGGATGACTTAACTATGTTCTCAAAAAAAGCGAAGCGACCATTGTGATCATTTGGAGTAAGTATTGATTAGATGCTGAGAACACAGAATTTCCCTAAATCTGAAAAAGTCTGTCTTCGGAGTCAGTGAAGGAAAGTTGCTGGGATACGTTGTAAGTAAGGAAGGGATAAAGATAGATGTTGAAAGGGTTAAGGCCATTCAGAGCCTTACCTTACCTACAAGCAAGACCGGTGTTCACTCTTTCTTCGGAAAAGTGAATTTTCTCAGACGCTTCGTTCTTGACTTTACTGAGAAGACTTGCCACATATTAAATATGATGAAAGGGTCACAAAAACTTTCTGGTGGAGTGAAGCAGGAAAGGCATCTTTCCAGGATATAAAAGCTTCTGTGGCCCATGCACCAGTTCTGGTATGTCCCGATTTCTCTAAGGATTTTATCATGTACAACTATGCATATGAGCATACTGTATCGACCATCCTAATGCAAAAGAATTCTGAGGATGTTGAATCTCCAATCGAGCATTCATGAGCTCTCCCCTCAAGCCTCATGAATTGAAGATGTCTCAGTTGGAAAAGCATGCCTTCAACCATTGTTAAAGCAGTCAAGAACTTCAGGTATTATATCCTAAACTCTCATACAATAGTGTTGGTTCCTGACATGGTAGTCAAGTCAATCTTAACTCAACAAGAGTTAGGGAGCTTGCGAGGGAATTGGATTGCAAAGGTCCAAGAGTATGATCTAGACATAAAACCAACCAAGCTAGTAAGAGGCAAGGGCCTATGTCAACTTATGGCTGAAAACAAAGATTCAGAGGTCCCTGAAGAAAAAGATGATTGCATCGATGAAACGCAGGAGCAAGCCAAAGAAAGCTGATTCTCTGCCTATGGTTCTATTTGTTGCGATTAACAATGAATGGTATTCTGATATCACTTTCTTTCTCACTTATGGTGAGTGTCCAGCTCATCTAACTTCAAAAGAGAAGTGTACTGTAAAGCTCAGGGTAGCCAGATATGTCATCTGAGATGACGGTTTATACAAACGAGGAATTGATGGCATCTTCTTACGATGCATTGACAAGCCACAACAGGTAAAATTGCTAGAAATATTTCATGATTCAGCCTGTGGTGGTCACTTTTCCTCTTCCCGTGACAGCACACAAGATCATCCGGGCCAGGTACTATTGGCCAATGCTATTTCAAGATACAACCACCTGGGTAGAAAAATGTGAGCTCTGCCAATAATTTGTTGGCAAACCAAAATTGGCTGCTTTTCCCCTCAGGCCCGTCATTATTGATGAGCCATTCAAGTAATGGGGAATTGACTTTATCAGAGCACTACATCCCTAATCGAGTGCAGGGCATAGTTATGTCCTAACAATAATAGATTACTTCGCCAAGTGGGTGGAGGCCATACCTGTTAAGAATGCCACCTCGGAGATTGTTTGTAACTTCATCAAAGAAAATATCATTGTAAGGTTTGGCATCCCACACAAGATCATTGCTGATAATGCTTCCAACTTCTCATCATGGGAAGTTATCAGTTTTTTCTATGAATATGGGATAACCTTGGCCCATGCCTCAGATTATTACCCCCAAGGAAATGGTCAGGTAGAATCCAGTAATAAGAACTTAGTGAACATCATACAGAAAGCTCGTTGATGAGAATCAGAGGTTGTGGCACAAATCGCTATATGATTTTGTGGGCAGACCAAATTACTCCAAAAAGGTCCCTTGGTATGTCACCCTTTCAAGTGTTATATGGAATCGACGCCGAGCTTCCCATTTCTGCGGAACTTCCTGCTCTATGCTTGGCAAGAGCGATCGAAGATGAAACTTTCCAAAATTCTCTTGAAAAGAGGATCATGTATCTAGCAGAGCTTGAAGAAAAAAGAATAAAAGTGGTTGACAGGATCACCAAACATCAGAATCAAGTCAAGAGACTGTTTGATAAAAAGGCCAAGCAAAGATATTTTCAGGTGGGAGATCTCATCCTTTTGTGGGACAAGCGAAGAGAGCCAAAAGGCATGCATGAAAAATTTGATTCTCTATGGAGAGGACCTTTCAAGATCAAGCAGCTCAATAGGAGAGAATAGCTTCTATCTCTCGTATCTAGATGGAACTGAGCTCCCGCTTCCCTATAGCGGGTAGCATCTCAAAATATTCAGGAAGTAGAGCTTGTTCTCTTCTCTGTACAGTTTACTTTAAGTTGTGTGTTTGTTTGGTCGTGTGTTTGCTTTTGTTGGTTGTGTGTTCTCCTTTTATTCGTCACCCCTTGTTTTTGACTCTGTAACCCAATGGATAGGCACATGTTGATCTGGGATTCTCTACCCTTAAGCTTCACTCAAAGATAGTCCCTAGAAAGAGCCATCTGTTATCCTGTGAAATTGACAAGGGAAATTTTGCAGGTAACCATACCAAAATTTTGTTTTGGTTCCCCGTTGAGGTCCCTTAGTATTTGGAATGGCAATAAAATCCCTTTCCGGAGATCTGGTTTTTTCGAACTTAGTCATTTGGTCCTTTTTTGGCTGGGTGTAGATTTTATTCATGCAACATCAAATGTATTTACGCCCTCTTCTGCACCATTTGCGCACTCTCTGTTGGACTGTCAACATCAATATTTTTGAACCTCCCCATGTTTTTCCTTCCCATGTTGTGCCTTTCAAACATGCACCGAGGCGCATGCGCCACCCTATTGACATAAAAAATGTTGCGCCCTTGAGTGGTGCACCAAGGTGCTAAGAAAGTCATGTTGACAATCACATAACTGCGCCTATGCTGCAAATAATTTCATGCTGATAGTTGTTTTTTTGCACTGTACCAAAAAGTTGGTGGTACATTTATCACGCCTTTTGCTATAAATAGGCGCATCCTCCCTGTCATTTTCACGATTGAAAAACACGTGAAAAGTTTATTCCTCTACACCTGTCAGTGCTCCAGTCATCCCCGTGTCACTTTAGATCGCATTCATGGACCCCACATCGTTTCTTCCAGTCTATATATTCCCAGTAAGTGGTCCTTACGTTCCTTGTGGTTTTCATTTATTGGTTTTCTGTGTTGTTTTCTAAGGTTGTGATTGTTTAAAAATAAACAAATAAACCTAAGAGGCTCACTCCCCCCAAACTAGTTTCATCCTCCTTCCAAATCTGCTGGCTTGGAAGGATTTGTCTCATAAATGAACCCAAGATCTTCTTCACTCTATTCCCCTTACTATCAAATCCATGTTGAAAGATCCCTGAAAACCGCATAAACCAATCAAAAAAGAAGAAATCTGAAGATAATCCACAGCAATGGTTTTCCCTTGGCGCAAATGCCATCATTATTGCATAAAACACAGTCGCACCAAAGGGTGCATTGTCCCTCCTTAAAGCACGTGTCTTCCCTGCACCCTATCAAACTCTGAAAATCCTACACAGGGGCAAGCACAATCCTGCCTGCACCAACACAATAATGTTATGCAAGTTTTCTCTGCATCGAGCTAAAGGCTAAGAACTAGAACACCTCAAGTCAGTGATATACCATTAAAATGTGTGCCCCCACTGGCACACCAAAACTGTTTGTAACATGTTCCAGACCTGCGTCATTGGTGCATCCTGCTGCCATGCAACACCAAAATTATTTGATTCCAATTTAAACCTTATGCAATGGCACAGGCACATATCTTTTAACATCAACACTGCATGTTATGCGTAATATTGTTGCGCCCTATGCCCTTTGGCATTGTTTTCTTCCTTGCAACACTTTGCATCAGTGCACCTTGATTTTCTGACGCTACAACCTACAGTATACTTGTGCCCTGCATCCAGAGGCTTCTAAATTTCTAACTCTTCTTTCTGTAATGCTTCGATGGATAATCGAGCAGCTAACACGGCTCTTCTACATTGGACTTCTCTCCTTCTTGCAGATCAATAGCTGAACTTGGAATCACATATGTCTACATTAAATAAGAGGCCAACCAAGTCAAAGGGTAAGGCCAAACTCACAGAGGAAGAAATGAAATATAAGTATCAAATGGTTAGGATGCCCGAGTCCCATGAAGAATGTGACTTGGACATCAGAGATACTGAACTCAGCCACATTGACATGGAATATTTTTGGGCCAGAACCAGAAGGGTCAGAGGTAGTCCTTGGATGGAAAAACGGGTTCGTAGTGGTCTACACTTCGCTGGGGGAATTCCCGTAAGTGCATTAAATAATGAATTCATGATGGTGGTGGCCTATTGCTACAACAAGGACACAAGGTGTGTTGAGAATGAGAAGGGCAAGGTTATAATCAACCTCACTTCCTGGAATTTTGAAATTATGTTGGGTATTCCCCATCACCGGCACTTTGTGGCCGTAAGTTAGGAAGACTGTGTAAAGGCGTGGGATGAGAATGAGGAAAAATGCAAGCAGATCATGAACGAGGTTTATCTAAAGAATAAGAAGGTAATAACCAGGTGGCCCCAGGTTATTCATCACAACAACCTTTCAGAGGATCTGAGCAACACCATTACCTTCTTGAGCAGGGTTTTTGGGCTTCCTGACACCCATTACTTCCACAAATGGATGCTCTGGTATCTAGAGACAATGAACATAAACGTGCCTGATCAACATTTTACGTGGGCAAAAATCATTAGCAGCACCATCTCTGAGCAGCTCCAACAACTGTTAAAAACTAGGAGGTTCTACATGAACTCCTACGTGGTCTATGTTGCTGCCTCTAAGAGAGATTATCCGGCACTAAGCCGATGCAGGGTATGGCCCCAGGTGAAAATATATGAATATTATCCAAAATTGAAACTGGAAAACAACATTCCATTGTTCAGCAAGATCAAGGATGCCTTCTTCTATGGCATCATCTGCCTATTGAAGCCAAACATGACTCATGGTCAGACGACCAAGAGCATAGTAACTGCAACAGAAAAGTGAGGGCATTATTTATGCAATTCACCACTTTTACCTATCTTAGAGCTGCCAACTTCTTCGGGGAGCTCACCAAGTTGTCATGATATGCACGGTCGAAGTTAATCCTATTGGAGCTATCTAGATAACTCATCACGTATCATGAGAAGTGCCTAAAGAGAAATAATGGTGGAACTCCATTCCCCCTCACAATGGCTAGGTACACATGCACTTCTCACACCAAATCCTGGGAAATGTTTGCAGAACTGGATGCTCAACTTAAAGCATAATTTCCCAGCAAGGCCAACCTTTGATCCATGAAACTCTCTCCCAAATTCAAAGCTAGATCCGATCCACGTCCCACAGATTGAGGATATCTATATCGATATCTATCACGATTTCAAGCTCAGAAGAAAGGATCACTCCCGCCTAGCCCTAACAGAGATCATCCAGTATGGCATGGCCATTGTCCCGAAAATTTTCCAAACGAATGATCAGATATATCTAGATACGGATAGGGACAACTGGTCATTTGCTGAGATAGACAGAGAAAAGGCACCTTAGACTATTAAGGAGAGGGTAAAAGGCACCTTGCAGTGCACAGAATACTGATGCAGGTTTAATGGTCTCATCTACCTCAGGGTAGACTTCACCACGTCTCCCTTAGGAAATGCACCTGCAAGGCCGAAGCATTTTACAAAGGGCAAAGGAAAAGACAAGGAAGGGGAGTCAAGTGCCACTCAAGAGAAAGCTCCTGAGAGTCATCCTTCCACCGTCCAAGAAAAAGTTATAACCCTGATATCTCCAGAGGAAGAGTAGGCGGCAAGTGTTCTAATGGGCACACCCACTCAGGGTGTTTCCACTGCTGTAACCACTAAGGTTCCTTCTATCCCATCTCCCACTCCTCCTTCCCCCCCTCATGTCACTCAAGCATCCACTCCTCTATGTGTGTCTTCTCCCCCATCTTCTACTGTTCCCCTTCCTCTTCTTCCATCTTCTCTTTCCGTCATGAAGCTGTCCCCCAGTATCTCTTCCATCATCTCTCAGTTTCCTTCCACCCCCGTGGTTTCCTGTCCTGTAGTGTCTCCTTCCCCCATGAGCACTTTGTTAGCTTCTCTCTCAATGCCACCACCAAGTGTCTTGACTCATTTCCCCTCATCCACTGCATAGCTACTCCCTCCTCCTCCACCGTTTCCTGTCTTCCCCCTCTGGTCCCACTCCCTTAAGTCCAGCATGGATCTCCCACCACCTGAGCCAGCAAAATTGGAAATTCCCCGTTGCACCTATGGACTTCTCCATCATTCCATCAAAAGGGGATAAGAAGAAAAAGTGAATAACCCGCTTCTCTCAGAGTGCCTCAGGTGAAAGAGTAATGGAGATCGTGTATCCCGATCCCACAAAGGATAAAAAGGATCTATCTCCTACAGATTATACAGTGATGCAGGTCACAATGGGAACATCCTCTGAGATCCTTCAAGGGGAGGCCCTATCTGTGGTGGATGCCCTTTGCAAAAATCTCTAGGAAGTAAAGGAGGAGAAGAAGATGCTAAAAGAGAAAAACAAACATCTTCTCCAAGCCCTGCAGAAAATGGGCAGTGCACCTCCTACAACTACCACTGAAACTCCTAAGGCCCTTAGTCAGGATAAGATAAAGAAATATGCCAAGATTGGTGAACAAGGCATGGCAGTATCTACCTGGAGAGACCAGATCCTCAAATATAGTGAGGAAGTAATCGTCAAATTTACTGAGCTATATCAGAATATTAGTCAGCGAACAAGGAACTCCAGGTGATTGTAGGGCCTATCTCTGAAGAGTTGGACCATGCCAAGTTACAACATGAGACTTTCCAAAATATTCTCGACTTCTCAGTCGATGACTTAGTGAAATTTGGAATCTTTGATCACCCGCGAGCACCCAATAAAGTCCTTACTGCTTTGGATTATCAGGTTGATCAGATGGAGTTTGTCTTGGAGAAGATTGAAAAAGTTAAGGAGGAAGCCCTAGATGCAATGCATCAAATGGAGAAAATTGTCCTAAGAATGTCTCCGGGATTGCTCACTCCATCATTCACCTTGAGGAAGGTAGATGAAACCATTCAGATCTTCAAAGAGATCGTCTCGCAAGGTTTAGAGCCAGAAGCTACTTTTGAAGATGAATCCATCAACAACCTTCTGGCCTAACCGTGACTTTATGGGATACCTGATGGAGGTAGGTAATGAGTACTTCAAGCTCCCTGAAAAAACTTATAGATGAACGGGAGACTTGTGAAGTCATCGGTGATCACACCTAGGTTCCTGCATAGGATCAACTCCAACCGATGATCAGCAAATTCATGGAGTATCGTGCCCAATTCCACATTACCTCTCCTGAGAAAAAGAAAGACACTCCCTTCCCGCCATGGGACAATGACGAATAGCCTTCCTCCTCTTGGATTTCTTTTCGTAATATTTAAAAGTATGTTGGCACAAATGATGACATCAGCCATGTTGCACCATGGGATGTTGTCATCTACCAAGTTGCCCAAAGTCAATAGTTGAATTTTAGATATTTTGTAATTAGTTATTGGTTCCTTTTTTCCTTCTTCCTCCTTCTACTTCTATATATACTTGAATACTTGTTGTATTCAAGTGGTGGACACTTTTTAGATGAAAAATAGAAGTGAGAGGAAGAGGCTTTGTACTTTTTGTAACAGAAGAAAACATTAATACAAATATTAAGACTTTGTGCTGAATATATGTGTTATGGGCATCTGATATTTCTTATGTCAGATCTTTGTGTTTATTCTATTGTATATATCTCTACTTTTTTGTCATTTGTTCATCAATATTGCTTTGTTCGTTTATGCAAGTAGGTTTGGCTTTGTTTACTACCAGCCCAAAACATAAACCCTCTGACCCTTCTGCTTTGGAATTCATTTCTTTTCTCCCTTCAGATCTATCCTATCTCCTCTCCTCACTTCATTTCCTTATTTTCACAGTCGGAAATACTCCAACTAGGAACGAGATCCCGAACTCCTGAAGGTAGAATACTATAGGACTTGTGCAGATTCCTGCTGGTAGAATAGCAATAAACCATTTTCACTTTGCTATCTCAAAGAGGGGCTATGCCCTGCACACTGTTGGCTCATCTATCCATAGATCTGCCCTCCCAATAGATTTTTAGCCCAACAAAAATGTATCTAGCATTCCGTATGAGATATATAGTAAAACAATATATTGTTGTATGTTTGACTTCACTGATTAAAATTTGTGTTAAAGCTCTTTAAATTATTATCATTGTATCAGAGAAAGTTTTGATCTATAATATGGAAGGATAATTGTTTACGTTGGTGTAGTTTGTGTGACAAAAATCCTAGAATCTCAAAGTTTATTTTATAGCATATCCTTTAAAATGTCTTTTCTGGATATAAAATTGATTAATAGTTTCAGAAGCAAGCACATATTATTGGCTTTGTTGATCTTTCCTACTACCTGAACTCCTAAATTCTAGATATTTTCATGCTTCAGTCATTTCATTATATTCAAGTGAATCTGACTACCTTGGTGATTACATATTTTTTGATTTATTGGCATCGCGAGTCTTTGTTATTTCGTGATTTAATACCCACATTCCATCTATTCACATCTATGTCTAGGTGTGGATTTCTCACGAGTTTGGGTCTTTAGTCAACACATCCATGCACGTTCTCATGAAGATTGGATTATATCTAACTATGAATGCTCATATTCTCAATCAGAATCAATTTTTGTGCATTTATAACAAGTCTATTTTTTGAGAAGAGTGGTAAAGGTACTTGAGTTTTATATACATTAGTTTTGTTTTTCATCAGACCGACTCATCCTTTAAATGCTACTCATTCATTGCAATCAACCTCTATTACTTAAAAGACACCCATTACCTATCTATTTCAAAGCATTGAGTGTGTGTTGACAGTTTGATCATGCATCAATAGCCAGAAACAATGATTCATTCAATCTGTTATGTGATGTTTAGATTTTGGTAATCACAGGTTTTATGCATCTAGAGTAGATTAGATTAGAAAATATATATATCTTGTTGATTCTTGTAGATTCATGTGTTTTTCAGGTCCCGTGAATGTTTACTCTAGTTCGTAGCTCATTCGTTCATTCATCAAATCTATTCATCGCAAATCTAGATTTCTCCTAGGCCTAAACAGTGACATTCAATCATTGCAATTGTGGATTTGATCTCATGTCTTTACATAAATGTTGAGAGCTCCTTCCACACGATTTGGTGACAAGTTTCAAGCTTTAACGTCCAGTGAAAAATTCTTTGAGGTGGATCTATTATCCCTTAACTTGGTACCTGAATAGATTTTTCATAAGCCTCGACATTTTTCTTTAATATAGTTCTAATTTTGTTATAGTGTGACCATTATAGTCTTTTTTCAAAGTATAGAATTATGTCACTCTCTTGTCAATATTAAAAATCATTGGGTTTTATCTTAAATATATCACTCTCAATAGGTATATTTCTCTAAGTTGTTATTTTTTTAGTCAAAAATTTTTAAGTCATCAAGATTTGTAGGTGTCAAAAAGTCAAAAAAAATTGACTTACCGACGCATTATCACTGGAACGCAATGTATAATATTTAAACTTGAGCTTCATGTTCACATTTCGCTAAGATAACAACATGAGATCAGAATGCTAGAGGCATACAAAGGTTGGAGGTCAATCAATGACCTCTCATTAGTCACCAACGACAAGGTCCGCACAAAGGTTTGTTGGTGTTTTTGTTTGCAGTGTGTTTTCTGATGTGTTTGTTAGAGATCCTATTTCAGTGTACTTCAGTTCGCAGTGTTCCTATTTGAATAAGTGGAAATTTCACATTGAGGGGGGAGCATGATCTAATGTTCCATTTCCAATTTTTTTTGTGTATGAGCACTAGAATTCAACATAATTTCCTATGTTATTCCTTGCAGTGAGATGTGATGAGAACTGATAATAGTACTTGGCACATCATGATGTGGTTGTAGGTAAACCTCTTGAACTTTCATTTTTGGTTTTTGGTACCTTTATTTTTGGTTTTTGGTACTCCAATTGTAAATCTACCATTTTTGGTTTGTGGTCAACCTTTTGAAAACCATACAACAGGTTTTTGATCATCTTGCAGTAAAAATCACCTAATCATGAAAGCAGATGCAAATAAAAAGGTAGGTTTTCCCCATGTTCGCACTAAGTGGGGAATGTTAGGAAATCACTATATATTAGTGCTTCGTTAAGTTTTATTATGGGTAGACAATTATATTGTTACGAGTTGTTTTAACAACTTAAGTGTATAGAAAAATATTTAGAGCTACCTCATTATTTATAGGAGAATCTTAAACTATAAAATGTATCCGGCATTCCTTATGAGATATAAAGTAAAATAATATATTGTTGTGTGTTCGACTTCACTGATTAAAATCCGTGTTAAAGCTCTTGTAATTATTATCAGGATCCTAGTGGTTTGAGTGCCTTGCTAGATTGGTTATCATTGTAGCAGCATGGAGAACATGTTTGGGGAGTGTTTAGGCAATAACATGAGTTTCAAGGTGTAAGTACAGGTTGAAGACCCAGTTACATGTGGTCATCTAAACCTAATCTAGGTGCTTGGAGGCATGAGGATGAGTTGTAGAGACATGTGATCTCATGGATGTATGTAGGTGAGTTATTCATGAAGTATTAAGTTTGTTTATGACCTTTTATATAGGTTTCATGATGAGTTATAGTGTTATTTCAGTTGACCCTATCCTAAACCATGCAAAACCCCAAGGGCTAGTCATGAAAATGAGATGGGATGAGAATATGGATACCTATTTTAGATATGTTGATGATTAGAGATACTTTACAGAGGTTTCTGAGATGTGTGATAAAAAAATTGGAGTCATTTTGAAGAATATTTTTCAAGTTATGTTGTTTTTGGTGAAGCAAGGTCAAGAAGAAGGTGTTTTCTGACTCGAATTACACCTTCTCATGCTCACCATGAATTGTGTGATTTTCATGGGAAATTTTTGATTTCAAGTTAATTTAAATAATAAGGTTTCACAAAAATAATAAGTGTATTTCATCATTAGGTTTTTATGAACGAATGTAAAGAAGGTAAACAACTTTTGTGAGTTCAAAACCCGAGCTCAAAAAGTGGTAGGAGAGATTTGCTTCATAATTTCCTAGAATTTGTTTCTTTTCCTAATATGATGATTATATTTTGTATAGGACTCCTTCATATTTCTATAAAGGTATGATAGAGCATGTGGTGATGAGTGGACCCCACCAAAAAATGTTAGTTTCCAAATAAGTTCAATTTGGGACAAGGTTGTCCAAAACAGTTACAAAATAAATTGACATTTTAAAAGTATGGTACTTGTAATTTATTTCCATGATTTTTTCATATCATGTTAGTGCCTCTAAATGGCAAAGTGTTCCATATTTATGAAGACTTTTCATAAGGTAGTTTTGGGGCAGTTTTAATCCGTTTTCAGAGATGGAATTGGTTGAAGGAATTTCACTTAGATGGAATTGGTTGATATTCATATATATTTCCATTGGTATATGGTTTGTTTCTTGGTGATGATATTTCATGGGTCATCTAGCTTGATTTGTGAAGGTTTCTTGTTTCTCAAGACAAGATTGCTCTTGTTAGAAGATGGAGGTAAAATATGCATGATATGAATAATTTGATGATTTATATAAGTTTAATAGTAAATATGTATGAAATTTTTTCCTATTATAGGCCTTTAGAGGTCTTGGAAGTGGCATAAAGGGTGAAAACCAGTTGAGTTTGTAAAAATGTTTTTTAGGTAGTTCAGTTTGGTGAAGAGGAAAGTTGGTGTGGTTTTGAACATATGGATGTTTCATGAGCTCTATAATTAATGGATGTGATATAGAGTTCATAAGGATTCCATTTATTGGTTACATTCCATATTTGAGGTTTTTTTTTATGTGCTTGAGGTTTAAAGGTGAAAACAAAGTCATGGAAATAGTTCTTTTGAGAAGGATATGAGCCTTCTTGAGTTAGTTATAATAAATTTGATTGGTGAAAGATAATTAACAGCAATGGATGGCTTTTTTATTTCATATTTGACATGTTTTGTGAGTTTGGGAGCTTTAATAATCATGGTTATGAAGTTTTTTTTTTTATCTCATCCAGGTGATGGGGTTTTGAGCTAGTTTTGTGCTTGTTTGATGCATTTCGGCATGGCCAACCTTTATGGGTCAAATGTGGATTTTTTTATGAATGTATTGGGATATTTTTAATTTTTATTGGTCTAAATAAATGAGGTATACTGACTTTATTTATTTATTTTAATTGATAAGGGTATAAAGCAAGGGTTTGAGTTCAAATTTAAACTAGTAGAAAGAGAGGGAAAAAGTGTGACCCATGTGTGTGATTGTAATAGGTATGAAGGAATTGATTTGAATATTAATAAATTTTTAAGATAATTATGAATTTTATAGAGTGTGTTTATAATTGTTTCAAGCCAAGACAAGTTGTGAAATTGTGTGAAAGAGCGAGCTAGGTGAATGAGGGTTTGAAGGTGTGTGAGCTGAATAGGTGATCTCCATCAGTTGTTGCAGAAACAAGACATAAAATATATTCATCCAGATGTGATAATTAGATTTTTTATCATCTTATGGGGTTGTATCCTCCTTGTGGATTTGGTGTTTCACTAAACTAGGGGTTGGTGGTCCTTGTGGAGTTGGTACTCCTTGTGAAGTTAGTGCTTCACTGAATACTTTTGATTTGAGTAATATAATTAGAATTTTTAGTGGGTTTTCTTCCCCTTGCTGGTTTCGCATTTATATCTTGTGTTATGGTGTTCTCTCTCTTATTCATGGTTTTCTTAATGTATGTCATATGATGTTGTGTACACATCAATGGTTGAATTATTTATGTTTCAAGCAAGTAAATATGAATTTTTTGAAAGTTTTAAAGGACCGATTCACCCCACCTATCAGTCCATTTTTTATTCCAACAATTTCTACACTTGGAAAATACAAATGCAGTTAACCTTGATTAAAAAAAACCTTTGGGATATTTGTTAAGCCGGATACAGTCAAACCAACATATTCAAATGAGCTCATAAAATGGGTTATAAAAGATCAAAAATATTTTGTCTTGGCATCTAAAAATATTATTTTCATCATGGGGACTTCATAAAGTCAACAATTTTTTTTTGGGAGCCGTTGAATAATTTGTTCAGATCTAAAAGAGAAAGTGCAAAGAAGACATTGAAGAAATGCTTATATGGTTTGAAGATGGAAAAATGGCATATCATATAACTAAGGTTTATTATTTGTTAAATCATTTAGTTGATAATAACAAAAAATTCAATTATTATGATGCTAAACAATCCTCATAAATAACATGCTTAAGAAGTTTTCTAGTATGGTTTTTACCTTAAGTAAAGTGAAAATCAATTTGGAAGGGGTTATTTCAACTTTACTTGATGAGGGAAACTCAAAATTAAATTTTTGAAAGTGAAGACGTAATGTATGTAAGAAATAAGGAAAGTACATCATCAAAGAAAAACAAGTACAATTCAAATCTCATTTCTTCAAAAGGAAAAATCTAATTTTTTTATTGTAAAAAACCTAGACATGTAATTCTGAATATTAAGAAAAAGGCACATGATCTTTTAGATGCCATACTAGATCAATATGCTTTAATTGTGGAAGTTAGAAAGAACATTTAATTAATGAAGATTTTTTTGCCCCAATGATGAAGATTATTTATACTAAATAAAACATACTATAGGTCAGAGGAAATAGAGGGGGGAAGGTGTTCAACATGTCTCGTCAATCACCAACGATGGGGCCATATTTTATTATAGTGGCATCTATTTTTTGGTTATTTTTTATGTTTGGTGTGTGCAAGAATAAAACTGTGTAATAATTCTCATGCTAAGATTTAAAATAGGAGAATTCATGTTCTTTATATTATTAATAGATGAATATGAGAGCAGGTGATTGCAGAGATCCTGTGACTATCATACTTCTTCATTAATCAGTTGGTGAAAGATCATTCACTGGAATTTAAATCAGGAATTGTTGAGTTCTCATATGTAGGTATATTGGTGGAAGTGTGGTCATCCAGTGATAATTTCACTATGGTGAAGTAAGTGATCATGTGCAACAAGATCCAAATAGTATATTGTAAACCTAAAGATTTATTCCTATAAAGGACACATATTTTTATTTCTTATTCAAATGGTGTACTTATTCCCCTTGTTCACATTAAGGGGTTGAAATGTCAACAATTAATAATGTTCACACTAAGGGGGTGAATTTTAGGAATTAATAGTGTTATCATTATTAATCATATGTTTAATAAATATTTTTATTTAGATTATAATATGAGTTATTAAGAGCAATTCATATTAGTAGGAATAATTTTTTGTTTGGTCAAGAGTTGTTAGAATAACTCATTTATTTAGAGTGAGAAATTATATGATCCTTAATAGGCTTCCTAGTGATTTCCTATATAAGTGAAATTTTGTGTTCAGAATAATATAATACATCATGATTATTCTATTATTTATTAGTTTTTTTCTAAATAAACTTGGTGCACTAGTTTTAGTCCCACAAAACATAAAAGAAACTAGTTGAAAGGAAAACAATGCTAGGAACATGTGCCAACAATATCTTAACTTTGACAAAAAAAATAATGATAAAAATATACGTACACTAGCTTAAAATATCCTATTTATCATGCATGCTTGAAAACATTATAACCAAAGTAAACAAAATTTGAATCTTGGACTTGTGTCTTGCAACTCTTATAATCTACCACCATGTTATAACAAAACTTAAGAAAATTTGGTTGAAAATTTTACTTTATAGTCAAAACATTGACCATAGCAAAATATGTGATGTTTAGACACAACTCACTAGCACCCCATAATATAACTATTTCCATACCAAAATGAGGTCTCTACATTTGGTAAGGTGCCATGCTTGTGATATATACAATTTTTTCTATATAATACACAAAAAATTGTCTCAAATTGTCACTTAGATCATTGAATGTTGTTAAAAATGTTATGAAGACAAATATTATCTATTAATTTTTTATGTGAGATTTAATTTATTTTTAAGTTATCTAATAACTATTTCCACGAGAGCAACCACTACTCAATGATATTCATCTCAAGATGAGTTTTGAGTAAGATGACTTCCATGAGTAACCATTACTATGTAATGATATTTTTCTAATGTATTTTCGGTAGTAATCAGAGGGCATTGTAAGAATTTTCTAGTAGGAAAAAATAGTAATGAATTTAATCCTTAGATTTAGGATTCTCACACTCTAGATTTATTCCTCATTAACAATCTTCATGAGTAGTCATTACCCTTCCTTATGTATTTTTGGAAAATATCATAAGGTCGTGAGAGCTACATAGCACACAAGCACCATAAGCATTTATTTATATGTGAGAGGAATAGGGAATGTAATTTATCACTTTAGGATTCATTCCATCTAGTATTTTTTCCTACTCTAAAAGTTTTTGAAGCATGTAATGCTCACAAGTTGCCCAATTACAACCTAATCTAGATATTATTATTTCATTTTTTTTTGAATTGTTGCTTCTTTTTCTATGTATTTTATTTTTGAAGATTCTAAGAATTAGAAAGGCACATAAATAAAGAGGTAACTCAAAGATTGTGAAATCATTTTAATTGGGAAGACTATATGAATTTTGAAAGCACTCAAGTTGCAAAAAGTCTCAAAATAATTGAAACACTTAAAAACAACAAAAGAAATAAAAATCACATACTTTACATAAAGTATATTTTACTTTTATTTTTTAATGTCCACACATTACATTATGCTCTACATACTAATTTGGTTTTATGAATATCATAGAATATCAATCAAATATATATTTTTAATTAAATAATTTGAATTTAAAAGTTATTTATAGAAAATATAACATATTAATACGAAATTAAATCTTGACTTGAATCTCTAACTCTAAATTGAATGTAAATGAAAATTTACGTAATTTATTCCTTTATTATGTGTTACCTCAAATAATTATTAAAATGAAGAACAACACCTTAAACAATTGTTAATAAGAAGAATTTATTTTTTAATTGTTTGGTTACTTTATTTATAACTTAAAAATAAATTATTCTGATTAACAATTGTTTAATGTTTTGTTATTCGTTTTAATAGTGGAAATGATTCACATGACAATAAATGTGATGGGGATTCATGTAGTATGTGAGACTATTCATTTTTTACCATCAACAAAACTGGAGTAATCCATCCTATGAATGGGTGTGATTTCCTTCTTATGGGCATTGCCTAGTCTCTAGTGGAAGGCCATATCCATCACACATGTTCCTTATGCAAGGGGGAAAAATTGAACTCATAACATGCTCCCAAATAATTTATCCATGCACAACTGCGTCAAACCTTATTTTGGTGAAACATTTTCAAAAATCTAAATTTATCCAACACTGCAAACGTGCATGACACTTAGGAAAAATGGTCTCTAGTGGCTAGTGTAATATAACCATGTGTTATATGTATGGTGAATTTAATTTTCCTATAGCAATGGACACTTGTGTAGAAATTTTTGGCGGGAGAATATCTTTGCATATGATCTTCAAATTGAGGATTTTTAATAAACATATGGTAGATCTTGGGCCATGAGCCACACCAAATCAAAATAAAATCAATTCCAATTTTTTTGCAGTTGTACTGCATGATTTTTGACTAAACCTCAGGTTCATTTATAATTTATCTGTTGGATAATATCTTTATTTTTGAATTCAAGGGTTCTATATAGTATGGTTTAGCATTTTATCTTTGAGTCTCAACAACTTAAAATCAAATAAATTCCAATGACCTATGGATTACCTTGCACAGTTGCTTATGGAAACTGGGGATCATGTAGTGATATATCTTTAATAAGATTTATAATGCTAATATTATGATTTTTGATCATATTTCATAGATATATCACATAATAATCACATGTGATAGTGTAAAATGGTCCATTGTTAAGGAACAAAAGATGGTGTTGAACATCTTCTATAATTGCATTAAGGTGTTAGAACCATGGCTCTTCAAGAAAAAAATTATCTGCATGGCTATCCTTGGTTACCCATAGTATCATTTATGTGATGCAAAAGTTATAAGAAACAAATATATATACATATCCATAAGATTGGGGCAATCAAGATTCATACATAAGGCATGATAAACTATAACCGAGTTATACTAATGTTGCTCTAGTGCATATGTTGTGTGGTTTATTTCCATCAAGTGGGACATGTTCCTAGTACTTTTGATTGATGTAAACTATAATTGTGGGATGATATGAACATGTAGTGTGTGAATCAAGGTAGGTAAAGATGGTTTTCATGGATGATCTTGGATGGTTATAATTTTACCTTTAGCTTTGAGTTCATTGATTTCAATGATGAGGATTTCATAATTATTAGTGTTGTGACCAAATATATGATGGTAATCACAAAATGGCTTGTTGGGTTATTAGGAGAGCTATGTAGCATAGAGGTGATGTGTAGTAGGTAATGGAAGTAAGTTAAGGTTAATCAAGATAGATAATAACTCTTGAGGTTTGTCTCAATGTTAAATAACACAAATAGATTTGACATCAGGGAATAGTATCAAACACATTAACAACATGTTGCATAATATTATGGGTAACTATAGTGGGCACTTCATGATGAACACAATTGTCATCAAGTGGACTCAAAGTTAATACATAAGTCTTGTGTTGAGAAAGAGTATATACAAGAGTTGTAGATGTAGTAGAAATGTTTGGTGGTGTAGGAGAAGTGTCACTAGTATATTTCATTGGATTTAAGTTGATAATGCTTAGGGATAGTAGATATAAAAAGGGAATGAAACATAGAATCATCCTCATCAATTGGATTAAAACTCAATTTATATACAAATTATGATAAATGAGTTATATAGTTTTATAATTTTTATCTCAATAATCAAGAAAAATGTTAAGTTCCTTCACTATATTTTAATAAAAATAGAATTATTAAACCCTAATTGTAGAGTAACTGATGTAAACTATGATATTTAGTTGTTAAGTACAATATGCAGCAAGAAAATAAGAAAATAAGTTTGAAACCCTAAGCAATAAATATAGAAATAATGACTTATCTAATTTACACTTGATCTAGAAGTGCTCTAGACTGGGAAAAATGGTTAACATGAGGTGAACAATGTCATAAATTCTTAGGAGAAATTCTGGACTACATGAATAAGGCCATACATGGGCACCTATGGCTGGATAGGGGATTCTAGGCACTGGAGACCTCTTATGGGTGCATGTGACAGAGAAAAGGGTAAGAACATGATCTTTACATTATCACACAAGTTTCGTAAATATTCTCTATTGATCACCTGTTTTTCATTCTTTAATCACTGAGGGTGCATGTAGCCTGAAAAATAGATATCACCTACAAAATACCACAAAAAACATCAAATACAAAAAAAGAAAGATGTAGAATCGAGATTTGGACTGACCTTGGTGATCACCCCAAGAGAAAACTTACAACTGAGAATTACACTACATCTTATATTCCATGTATTTCTAGTGATTGTTTGCAGGAATCATGCCCTAGGATTCCCTTACGCAAGTGTACTTGATAGTAGGTTGTAGCTAGATGTAGTAATTTAATAGAATGTATAAATGGAAAAATGAACTTCCCCTTCCTATGTTGTGTATGCATAGCTGCAGCCCTTGTCCCTTGAGTGATTACTAGATGGATGCTTAGGTCATGATAGTATTTGCTTAGTGTTTGGTCCTTGATTTTAAAAACATAACTATGTATTTATGTGATTCCCTTGTTTGAATTTTGTAATTGACAATTGGAAGGTCGATGGATAAGTGAAAAAATATGCCGAAACGATAAAAGAGACCCAAAAGGAGTGAGTGATATAGAAGAGGATCAAGGGGTCCCAGAGGCTAGAGGCCAGAGGGGAAAGGGGTGTCTGGGCACTCCTGTTCTATCAGGGCACTGGTGTCTAGAGTTATAAAAGATAAATAAGTAAAATACTAACTAGGTTGTAGTATTTGTAATACCAAATAGAAAAAAAGAAACAAATACAAGAGGCCAAACATAGTCATTAATTACGATTTTTCTTTCTTAGGAATCATATGAATGCTAGTATATGTTTAGGACCTAGAAATATACCCAAGTGTGTGCTTTTATGTCTACATTTTCCACCACTTTTATTTCTGATTGCATACTAAATAAAATATAGTAGATAAGATATACATATTTGATAACCATACAGAGCATGCAAGAAAGAACACGCTTAGTGGACAAGTGAAGCATATAATGATGTAAAAATGAAGTGTGGAAACTAGGAAAGGAAAGTGACCCAATGAAGCATATGTGTTGTACCATGTTTTACATATTATTGTTGTATCATTGTGATTGTTTCTTCTTGTAAGGATGGACATGTAAAAATAAGAGAAAGAATTTAGTCAAAGTCATGTATATGATAAATCAAAGAAAATGTGCATAAGTATGTAAAACAAAAGTGTGCACTTGATGTAAAAGACTGTAAGAGAATAGAAAAGTGTCCTAAAAAAATTTGTATAATGATTTATTTGGGTGATCTCATGTCAAGAGAAATTGTTTGGGTGATCTCATGCCAAGTATGAGTTTTCTTGGTGATCTCATGCTAAAAAGAAAGTGTTGGGGAGAGAGGTCTAGTGTTACTATCCGTCCATAACTCTTCTTGATAAACACCACTACATATGGGGTGTCCCTTTTTTATTTTTTATGTCCCTATTTTTTTCAATGTACTAATTATTATGATTTAAATGGATATTACATGCATTATACTGCTAGAAGATTTTGCCTATAACTGGAAAACTACTCTGAAGACTTATGTGAAGTGTGTTGATGTAAGAAACTAATTGTGCATACCCCCAAGACATTAGTGCACATGTACTCATGTATAGTCCTGGGCGCTTGTGTTTCTAATATGATTATGACCCAAGTTTGATTCTGAGCTAGTGTTGTAACTGTAACCTATGTTAATTTTGTATCATATTGTACTATGTTGTAAATACGAGCTAATGTATGGGGTGTATTTTTCACCCAATGTATTCCCCCCTCATTTGGAGTGCATGCGACATCAATAAGAGCATATGGCCTAAAGAGAGGACCTAATATTGATCAAAAATGTATCCCTATAGGGGAGGTAAATGTGCATGGTATAAACCAAGACATGTGCAAACAAAGTGGCTAGATACATATGTTAGTAGTAAAAGTATAAACCATGTCATAGAAAATAATGTAACAAGAAAATGTGCATACAAGATAGACCACGAAAAGTAGGTTTCAAACATGGGACATCACTCACTATACCACAAGGCAATCAGGGATAAAGCAGAAAAAAGCATACAAGAAGCATACAAGACATAAGGCATAGCCCGCAAACAATAGTATTCAAGTACAAAAGTAATGAAAAGTAAAATGTAGCAGACAACCATGTTAGCCAATAGTCCTACATGGAAAATGTTGCACATGAAGCACCCATTAGCATGTTAGATATATAAATAATTATATCAAGGCATGTATGTTTTAATAGAATAAGTGGTGTGCTAGTAAGAATACAAAGTAGTATATGATGAAATGAAAGCACATGTAATGTGTGAGAAATTAGATGCCCCTAAGAGCCTTAGTGGTACTGGTAAGAGGTATAGTTCCAAGAATCATTGCAGTTTGTAAGGTCCTGTAAGAGATCTACATTCACTTTAAAATACAAAATGAACGTACATATGTATATAGAAAATATATTGACATACTAAGTATATGTCTAGCATGGGAAACAAAGTCTACTTATAAATATAAGCAAACAAGAAAAAGTGCAACCAAGATATGTAATATGCATTGTATGAGTGAGATATAATGGTATGAAATGTGAATATGGTAGGATCAGCATGCCCCCCAATGGATGTTGTATACACCTATAATTTAGCTTGAGTGATTTAAATACTTAAATTGCACAAATTATACACTTTCCTGCAAATTGACAACATATCGTCAATATCACACATTTTCTCTGCTATCGTTATTAATTAATTACATTATGTTAGTTAATTAACTCTTATATCCAACAATGAAGCCAATTAATGACCTTCCATTAATCAGCTCCCCTTTCTATCTATATTAATTAATTATTTCTAATTAATTAAGATCCCCTTTCTATTTAGATTAATTAATTATTCTAATTAATTCATTCTCTCTTCTATTTAATCAATAAATCATCATTTATTTGATTAAAATCCTCTCATAACATAAATTATATTAACTATTCCTCTAAAAATCTTTTATAAGCTTGTACACTTATTAATTAATCACTTTGGTTAATTAATAAACCCCCTCAATCCCCATGAGTTGCTAGAGGACAAATTAAACTCTCCTAAAGAAAACTCAACCTCTTCTAAACCATGCTTATCCATAAATAACCTATCTTTACTATGATCCCATATGTAATATGATGTAAATCTTCTTCAAACCATTGGATTATAAAAGGAACCCTCCTCCAACCTTTCTACTTACACCTAAATGAGCATAGAGCCTATACTATAGCCATTTTATAATCTTAGAGCATTCTTCCATTAGAGGAGCTAGCTATATTCATTTCTTGCATTCATCTATCCAAGTTTTGAAGTCATATGGAGATATGTCAAATGGTCTTGCAGCAATGGATTGACAAGACTCCATTCTTGAAAAACTTGGGATTCAAGCATACAATCAACCCTTTTGATTGCTATGGATCTAAATAGGTTCATTTCATTAGCATTCCATTAGAGATAGAGGTTAATTTTTTAGCATGTTAGTTTGAATCTCCATTTCATGTTCTAATGCAAATATGTTGATAGATTAGCTTTTTTTAAGCTCTAAATGTGATGGTATATTGATCTAGTTAGCATTATATTGAATCTATTAGGTGTTAGCTTTTATTTCATTTGCATTGATAACTAATTCATACACACATATGTGGATGAGTATGAGATGAGGATCATTTATAAAATACCCCTCAACAATCAAGAGTGAACCATAGAGCAAGAGTGTGTCATCGAGAAATGGTTTGAAAATGTGCACTAAAAAAATAAATCCTAAATTGTACAACAGAAGAGTGAATGATTTGAGGTTTAATTCAAATTTATACCCTTAATAGTTGATTATGAACTATAGAACTAGAGTGCGTCATAGGGTAATGACAATACAAGTTTTTATATCAAGATGTATAAGAGATATGAGAAATACTAGATATGAATCACATAACGTGATAGTAGAAATGATAGTCAACTAATGATATTATGGGGGATTAAGCATGATGCCCAAAATGTGTGATGAAAATTAAGCTATCCAATGAGAGTGAAGGGAAAGGCTCCTCCACCCAATGTCTAAGAAGATAAAGTCTTGTGACAATGCTCTAAGATCAGTGGTATATGAGAAGGATGATGTACATGTTAAGGAAGCCTATGTGGTGAAAGAGATGGTGAACACCTATGTGAATTAGACCTATGAGGTGAGGGAAGTGGTGAACACCTATGTGAAGGGGCTGCCCAAGTAGGGGACTTATGCTGACGAGATGGACTAGTGGACCTATGAGGACAACAACTTCGTGAAGTAAGACATGTACGAATAGGAGAACTAGGTGTTGAATGTGTCTTAGATTTGAAAGCCTGGATATTGTATATGGTGGAAGAATGTCGTCAAGAGGAGGTAGAGGTAATGGTGTGCATGGTGTAATTCCTTTAATAGTGATAACCTGTTTATTATAAATGAATTTAAGACACATATGATGCATGGAGGGAATAGCTTAAGCAACATAAAGCCAAGGGAGACCTAAGAACATGTCACAGCCTTTGATTGAAGATGCCATAACAAATGGAACAAGCATCGTAACAGGCCCAACTATAATGGGTATCTTAATATAGCCAAAAGAGTTAGGAACTTGATATGTAATAAAAAATATTGGACATTGATAGACATAAGAAGTGCAATATAGCATTTAGTGATAGGATTCCTTGGATATATTATATTATTATTGATAGTATATGAACCAATAGAATAATTGATATGTAAGGAGTCAGAAGTAAATGTCGCATGATAATCATGATCTGAAAATGTAGTGGCTGGTGGTGATGCATCAACAAAAGTGACAAGAAAATTCAGGTGCCCCAATGAAGGAGGGGGCACATCATGATATGCATGATTAGCAGAAGAGTCAGAAGGTTTTTTGTCATGTTAAGGTAAAGGTTCATTAAATATTTTGATATTTTTTTCTATCATTGACCAGTTTAGAAGTAGATGTCACAGGTATCTCAAGTGTATTATTGTCAATTATATCTTGAATAAATTTCATATTTTTAAACAAAGATCGGTGGAATACCCAATAATTGATGATAGTCACACTTAGTATTTTTTTCATAATTGCAATCACGGGGGTGAAATGGATCAAGATTGAGCGGTGGTAGAAGAGTAATTAGATTTTTTTGAGATGTTGAAGCAATAGAAATTGAGGTGCATTTGCTACTTTTATAAAAGTAAACTTTGGAGATTTATATTAATGCTTTTTAGGAGGAGAGATGAAATTGAGAGTAGCATTTGCTTTAGTAGGTTTAAAATATGTGTTGAATGTGGATTTAGATTAAAACCTATTGGAAGAAGATGAGGGAGTATCTTGATATTTGATTTTTCCCATACATAGAATTTTCACTTCATGTATTTTAATCATTTGATATAATTTATTAAATTAAGGAGAGGTTTTAAAGATGAAACTCTCTTTTAGCAGTGGTAAGAGGATTTGAACAAAAATATCTTGTAGTTCCGAATCAACAAGCACATTGGTCATCTTAACTAGATTGTTCTTATAATGTAACACATAGTCTGCTAGATGTTCATTATATATTTGTTTGATTTGAGAAAGGTGGGAATAATAGATCTTAGTGTCGATATTGATTGAAAAATGAGCAAGAAAACGATCGGATAAATGTGTAAAATAAGTTACCGAATGAATGGGTAGATCATAAAACCAATGTGTGGCATAATCCTAAAGAATACGAGGAAATATCTTAGATAATAATGTATGATCATCCATATAATCTAGATATGCCACATGAAAATCTTGAAGATGATCTTGAAGTTCACCATGGCCATTGAAAATGGGTAGCTAATGCATGAAAAAATTGAGAGGAAGTGAATAAGAAAAAATGGCACGTGCAAAAGGAGTATGTAGAAGTAATGAGGAATAAAGAGAGGAAGAGGCATGTGATGTATCTAGCTAAAGTTGACATATTTGAACTTTTGGATCCTAATATAAAGAATCTAAATAAAGGGTACCAGAAAAGGAACTGAATTTTGCATTAGAAGCATTAATGCGGAGGAGGGGAGAAGTCTAAATAGGAATGGAGGTAGGAATGTTAAGGGGTTGGGTGGAGGCCACGGAAGCTGAAGAGGAACGTATAAGATGTATGGAATAAGAATTTAGAGAGTGTTTGGTAGCAAGTAAAGTATTGAGAACATGTAGAAGATGCAAACAATTGGCAAACATAGCTTAAATAAAATTAGTAAGCTTGTATAATTATTATTAAACAACATTAGTTTCTTCATTATATGATTGTTCACTATCAGAGGTTTCAATGTCTTTTAGAGGAACATTCTATAAGTTACCAAAGGGATTATCATATCCAAACATTAACTTATAATATTTAAGAATAGAGGGAGGAAGCTCAACGTACTCAAAAGAACTAAAATGACCACTACATGTGATAAGCATAATAATAAAACCCTAGAAAGAATGTGGAATTCGAGTGATGGGTTCACCAAATGATTTAATAAAAATAGAATTATTAAACCCTAATTACAGATTAACTAATGTAAAAACTATGATATACATCTGTTAAGTACAATATGACGTGAGAAAATAAGAAATAAGTATGAAACCCGAAGCAAGAGATATAGAAAAAATGACTTAACTGATTTACGCTTGATCTAGAAGTGATTTAGACTAGGAAAAATGTTGAACATGAGATGAATAGTGTTGTAAATTCTCAAGAGATATTCTAGAGTACGAAAATAAGGCTAGACATGGGTATCTTTGGCTAGAAAAGGGAACCTGGGTGCTAGAGACCTCTTATGGGTTCCTGTGACTGAGAAAATGGTCAGAACCTGATCTTTACAGTGTCACAAATATTCTCTATAGATCTCATGTGTGACTCCCTATGATTTCCGACGGTACATATAACCTGCAATATATATATCACCTACAAAAACCCATAAACCACATCAAATCAAAAAAATAAAGATGCAGAATGGGGATTCAGACTTACCCAAGTGGTCACCCTAAGAGTGCACTTACAACCAAGTATTACACTACATCTACGACTCCATATAGTTATAGTGAGTGTGTGTAAGAATATTTCCCTAGGATTTCCTTGTACAAGTGCACTTAATAGTGGGTTGTAGTTAGATGTAGTAATTTAATAGAATGTGTGAATGGAAAAATGAACTTCCCCTTCCTATGTTGTGTATGTAGAGTCGTATCCCTTATCCCTTGAGTGGATTTCTAGATGGATGCTTTAGAGTGCTTTAGGTGCCTTTGGATGCAAGCTTAGGTGATGATATTAAATGCTTAGTGTTTGGTCCTTAATTTTGAACACATAAATATGTATTTATATGATTTCGTTGTTTGAATTTCATAATTGAAAATTAGAAATTCAACCCATAAGTGAAAAATATACCTAAAAGATAAAAGAGACCCAAAAGGAGCGAGTAAGATAGAAAAGTGTCAGGGGTGCCTAGAGGCGATAGGGGCATCAGGATCTCCTGTCCTATCTGGGAAGTGGTGTTCGGAGCTATAAATAATAAATAAGTAAAATATCGATTGGGCTGTAGTGTGTGTAAAACCAAATAGAAAATAAGAAACAAAGACAAGAGGCCAAAGATAGTTGTCAATTACTAGTTTTCTTTCTTAGGAATCATATGAATGCTATTATATGTTTAAGAACTAGGAATGTACCAAACTGTGTGATTTTTTGTCTACACTCTACAATAACCAATAATTTGGGAGAATTGATAGTAGCATGTGGATGAGTACATAACCTCAATGATAAAGAGACAGTAATGTCAAGGTTTTTTGTACAAGAGGTGGCACATAATGTATGGTTTTAGAATTAGTGTTTGGCTCACCATCCACATATGTATGCAAGGTATCCATAGGAATGGGTTATAACGGAGGAGTGATAATGGGCTTACTAGAATCATTGGATTCAATTGTGTAATATTTTAAATGGTCATTATCGATGAAAATAGTGTATCAATAACAATTATGTATAAATTTGACACAGTGATGGAGATTGGATGGTATATCTTCTATAACATGAATACAAGGGCATCATAAGAGGAGATAATAATAAAGAGCATTTTCCATAATGTATAATGTAGTAAGGAGCTTCTTAGGGTAAAATAGGAGATCCAAAGAGATATTAGCCAATGTAGATCATCTAAAATTATAAAATCCTTACACAATAGTAGTAGTGTTTTCAATTGAATTCATATAAATATCCACTTGTTTGAACAAATAGGTAGGGAATATATTCAAACCATACCCACTATCAATCAAAACATGCTTAATTATAAATCCCTAAGTGTGGGCACTAATCATTTTTGTGGGCATTGGTCTACACCATGTTTAGGATGGATATCAAAGGGAGGAAAATTAATTTATTTATCCATGGTTTTGAATATGTTCATAATAGATGCAAAGGTATCTAGTTGAGTATCGATAAGTAAGACAATAGACTACAATGCCTCACATAAGATGTACTTATAAATGGGGGATTTCCTAAGTATTCAAAAAGAGATATCTTAGCACGAGTGTTGTTTAATTTTTATAATATATCATATCATTTAGGAGGAGCAATAAGTGTAGTGATAATAGTAGAATGTGGTGAAGGTAAGGTTGGATTACCCCCAAGTGGTTTATTTTTACACCTTGTTATAACCACACTAACTTTGGGTTGCCTAGGAAAAAATTAGATGTAAAGTGGCTTGGATGCTTGGTAGTGATAGGAATAATATTGTATTATACATCAATATAAGTAGGAGTAATTTGGGAATTGGGGGAATATTTTTTAGTCACATATTTAGGAGAGGAGAAAATGGGTAATGCACTGGTAGTGGTAGCAACAAAATAGCAAAGATATTTTAGAGGGGTGAAGCTAGGAAGATTACTCTAAGGTAAAATTATGGAAGTAGTAGTTTTTTCTCCATGTGTGATGCCTTGGAATATTGGTGAATCAGTTTCCTAAATAAATGGGGGGTTTCATGGGTGGAGGATGGAGTGGACCAGGTGATTCACACACATGTGGTTCTTATTTATCTTGACTTCCCTAATTCCTCCAAATTGTTCCATGAGTGTAACATTTTTTTCTTAGAAGTAGATTCTATTATCTAATCTCTCATCTTTCTCCTCTCTGGTGCAAAAACAACTCCCATGTAAATTAGTTAGGGAAAACCAAAATGGTTGTTTTTGGTTGCAGAAAAATAGGGCCAAGTGTATCTTTAAATGGAAATCCCCATGTTATGCGGCAAGAGGGACTTGAGAAGGTTTAATAGGGAGATGATTATTTTGTGCAAGTCAATCTAAGTGATAATCTCATCTCCAATAAAATTTAGAACCTCTCAAAAAATGGTTTAATTTTTACATTCTTTGGTAAATGGGCTATGCATGAAGACATCGAAGAGTGGTGCTCAGAAATTTGGAATTTGATATTTTCTTTTGTATTCTACCAAAATTATTTTTTGTGGTATTTTTTATAAATGAGCAAGGTTCTTAATCAAGATGATCCCCACCTTCAACCCTGGGTCCCCAATTTTTATGCAATGAACATAGTTATCAAACCTACACCTAGTGGGTTCATCTTTACACATTTTCAATTGAATTCTAGGAAGAAAACACATTAAATAAAATTGGTTTTTTTTCTATGTAAAGTGCCTATAATTTATAAAAACTCCAATTTTGGGATAGTGGCTACATTTTCCATGGATTTATCTAAAAAAATCCCTTAATGCTTTCATATTAATTATCTCTATGGTTTTTTATGGGTGCAAAAGATCAAGATAAAAATTTTGAATTCTTACTATTTTTGGTGTCAAAAACTTGCGTAGATGAAGGTCTAGTGTCTAATCATATCTCTAATCCCTCCAACCAAATGTGGCATCCTAATCTTGGTTTCCTTTTGTCGATTTCTTAAGTATAAATTATCTTCGATATGGTTTTTCCCAATTGGCAAAAAATCTAAATCTCCAATACCTTATAAGAACTCTAAAAAAATTTATTTTCATCAAATGACTCCTATAACGATGTTCATTGAATTAGAAATCAGCCTTCATATTCATGACTATTTTTCGTGGTGATTTCATGGATAAGTTGAGAAATGAAGGTGAAAAAAGGAAGAATGAAGAAATATACAAGGAAAATGCAAGAAAAGAAGGTAAACAAGAAGTTGAAAAGACTAAGAAAAGCAAAGGAAAATTCATGACATTTGAAGTTGGGCATAAGAAGAAGATAAATAAGTCAAGAAAGCAAATAAAATGGAATAAAAGAAAACATTTGAGTTGGAGCTCAAATATTCCCACTTGGGAGTATGATGTAGGAACATAATTCACTTGTAAATATCAACTTTTTTTTGTTCTTCATTGTAACTTTGGGGTGAGTTAGGTTTAGAAGGATAATCTAGGTGCTTTAGATGTATCCCAACTCATTTGGGTCCTTTTATGTTTGTTATAAGGTCATTTTGGGTTTTCCTTCCAAAATGAACCATGTTAAACATTTGAAATTCCTAGATACATTTAGGGGTTTAGGTATTAGGTTTAGAAGAATGAGTGATGTAAATGACATAAATGACTTCTTATGTTGTAATTAATATGTCTACATCTTTTCTTGTAGGGTTTCATATACATGGGTTTCTTTCACCATGGTTGGGTTACTTGACTAAGTGTAACTAGCTCTATTATAGGTATTAAAGATATTTATTCAAATGAGTACATATGGTGAGAGGTGACATGAGTTAGAAAGGGTATATATAGTTTGGGTGAAAGAGCTAAGAAGGATCAAGAATCTAGAAATGTATCATTAAAGATATTAATATGAAGTATTTTGATGATCCTTGTTAATTCCTATGTAAACCCCCATTTTTTTGTGTCATCTTTTTGTATTAAAGGTGATATCATCCATTTGTAATTAATAATTTAGTATATTTGAAAGAAATTTTTGTACATAACCTTTTTATTTTCATCTTGTGTATGCTTCTTCGAATGAGTTTAAATGAATCATTATATGCATTAGCAATGTGTTTGAAGAACATATCTTAAGCCAACACAGGACTCATACATGGCTCAATGTAGGAATCATTCATGCATTGGTGTAGGAATCACCCACGCATTAGCACATGAATTGATTTATAGTGTAGTAATCGCCCACACATTAGCGCATGACTCACTTAGGAGCATAGGACTCACCCACGCATTAGTGCATGACTTGTTTGGAGTGCAGGACTCATGCTACGAGGATCCAAGACTCATTTGAAGGAAGAAATGGACTCAGATCGAAATTAGGTGAGTTGATTTAGTCTGCATATGAGTTAACAACATGAAAATAGAATTAAAAATGGACTACCATTTAGACATCATAAGAATCATGTAGATTATATAACTCCAACTTAACATCTACTCAATTGGAAATGTGGGAGAAATGAACATAACAACTGGAAGTAACAGTGATTTGAGGGATTCAATGCATGATCCTTGGTATCTATTGGAATTACTAAATTATCTCAACTGAGAGTTAGTTAAGGACTCGACTCAGACTTAACAAGATGAAATCTAGTCAATGTTCAATATGTAGTTGTTCTCTCAAAGTTGTAACTCTTGACAAGTATTTTTTGTTATATAGATATTTTAGTTAAGTAGTAGTTAATTATTGCAAATAATTCATCCTCTTTTATAGTGAAAAGGACTTCTCTTGATACAAATTAGAATTTTTAGTAGAATTATAGAGTTAGTTAATTGATTGTTGTGGAAGAAATTATTCCATTTAATAAAGTACATGCTTTTGGGTTAGATTGACTTGTGTGATTTGCAAAACTAAACCAAATCAAAGGGAAGGAGAAAGGGAAACTCCTCCCCAACATGATGGGAGAAAATTTTGTTTGTTTAATTTATGTCTATTCAACATTTCTTTAAATTACTAAAATTTCATCACTTCCAACATTTTAATTCTAAATTTATTAATCGTTGATTTAGAAATATAAGTCATTATTTAATTTCATTTAGAATTAGTATTTTATTGAACTCAATAGTTAATAAAAGTTGAGCATGATTTCAATCATTGTCTTTATTGCAAATAGCCATGGACACAGCCCTAGATTGACAATTATAAGATAATTAAAGTGTGATTATCAATGATGCTCGTCAGATTTATCAAGAATAAGCCTTGTAAATATGAAGAGATTGTACATGTTTTATTAATAAAGGTTAATACATGTTGTACATAGAACAATATTGTGGTTGCAGGTATTGGAACATTATGAAAAAGTTTTTTCTTGAAAGATGGACATGATGAAAGGATTTAAATAGTTGATAAGCGCATAAAAGTCAAGCTTGTATGTAAGGGTCTATCCTACCATTCCTTATGAAATGAATTACTGAAATGTGTTTATTTGATCTTATAACTTTAAAGAGTAAATAAATTACCAGTGAAGGAATCAGTGTAATCCTATTATATTGTATGCAATCCTTTTTTGTGATAAATAACTAAAATATTGTAAAATAAGAAGTTATAGTAAAGAATAAGATTGAAAACATTTTTTTTGGTAATTTTAAGTAAAAATTGATAAGGAAATTATGATATGTCTAGAGAAGACCTGGCCTAATGTCAATAGAGAAAATGTGAGCCTTGGAAAAGCTTGATAAAACAAGAAAACAAATTTATCCCTTAAGAGTAAACTCCTGGGTTTGAGAAACCTTGTTTTAGTGTTAACACAAGAGAAAAGGTCATAACTTTTTTTATACCATGAAAAAAGTATAAAAATTGGAGGGAAGTTAGATTAGTGTTTAATGAAAGCAATCAATGAATTTCAAGTAGATTTATTGAAGTTTGAGGAGATAAAACAATAAAACTTATAATAGTTGTCTCACACACGATGTTTTACTAGTTTATAAGAAATTTCAAGGAGGAAACATTCTAAAAGTTCAAATTTCATGAGGTTTTTCTTATGATGGAGGTGTATCAGGTTGCACGACTCATTTCCAAATCTTCTAGTAAGTATGCATGAGATTTATAGGTATATAATTGAAGTTTATATGTAATAGTGGGAGTCCCAATATTAAGAAAACTAGGTAAGATTAAAGCATATTTGGTTTGTGAAGTGATTACAGGAAGAAAGAATGGTTACATAATGTAGTATGATGAAATGGAAGGTTTTAAATGGCCTTGAGTAACCATAGGTGATATTTAAACAGTTATGAAAACAAGTTTTCTCTTTATCTGTCACAAGTCTCATTTGTTGAATAGTCATGGGTACTAAGGTTAGTTTGTTTTTTTATGCATGAAAATATTAGTTATGCAATTATAAATTAAATTAACACCTAGTAGTTCCACCATATAACTAAATCTATCAAGAACATCATGATAAGAGATTACGAAACTAACTTCTTTAAATATGAATGAAACTTTGAATAAACCAAAATAACATCCTAAGATATGTTTTACTCTTTATATTTCTAACTTTAAATTAACCTAGCTAGATCATAAGCAATCATATTTGTGTTTTTTTCTCCAAAAAAGGTGAAGATATCTCTCTAAAATGGCTACAAGACCATGTCTAGATATTCTACTACTAACCAATCTTGGAGTGATGGATTCAAGATGAAGAAGCCACTACAGTGGAGGAGAGATCAAGATCAAATGTCTTATAGCTTTAGCTAATACAAATGAGATTTCATGCACTTCTAAGGAGTCAAGGTGTAAAGTTGAAAGGGATGCGTTAGGATTTTATTTATAGGTTTCCATTTGAGAAAGTTTAGAATCCTAGTGCATGTGGGACAAAAGGGTAAAGCAAAAATGTGCTTTTTGATTAGATTAGGAGATAATTAATATTTTAGGATTAATTAAGGATCCTAAGTAGGCTTAGGAAGATTTCTGAGAGTATTTAGAAGGGGTTATGATAAATTTTGGATGTTTTGGAAGAGGAATTTAGGTAATAAGAAGGTTTATTGGTTAAATGCAAGATTAAAGGCTTAATTAACACATAATTAGCTAATTATTAGGATTATCACTAATCAAAATGTTGTTAATTGGCATCCTGAGTGAATTAAAAGCATAGTTAGATAACGAAGTTTCTTTATTTAAACAAATCGAGAGGAAGTGAAATTTTTTAGTGAAATTTAATTATTAAAATGCATAAGCAGATTTTAGGTGTCTACATTTTCCCCTTTTGGGGTGGTGTAAGTGATGCCACTTCAAATATAATAGACAAGTACATGCAAGTAAATTTTTAAGGGGTAGAAGAAAAATTATTAGAATGAAGGATTACCCCTTGAGTGTCAATGAGGTGATGAAAGAGGTTGATCTACGATTGAAAATATGAAGGAGATAAATAGAAGATGAAAGGGGGGTAAGATGCCCCTAGTAACATAGCAGAATAGCATGAAGAGAAGACAGGGGGTGTAGAAGAAAAGAAGTATGAGGAAGGGGGATTGAGCTAACATGTATCTAACGGCATGTAAACAAGTTAATTTTCATCATATTGCAAGTGATCTTCATTATCGATCCTTATTAAAAATGTAAGCATATGAAAGAAGTATAGAATTACATGAAAAGCCATAGTACAAAAAATTTCCATTGCTAAAACATCAAATCCATGTAACTTGTAGAATGCAATGCGATATGAGAAAGTAAACAAGTAAAAACACACATACTTAAACCAAAAACGTCTAAGATAGTTGTACAAATGTTTTGTTATTGAGTTGCAACTCCGACCTATGCGAATTAATAAAAAATGTTAAATATGGTGCCCCAAGTAAGGATACATGCAAGGGGAATATACAGAGGACACAAGGGTCCCATGGAAAATGAATCATGCACTATGATACTGCCCTAAGGAATGCATTCATGTAAGGGAAAACAAACATAGTAAGTAAACCAACTTTTGTTAATGGAAGGTAGATCCAAATGATCTGCGAGTCACGCACAAGACCAAGCGATAATCCAAGAAATATTTTTTGTAGGATGATTTTAATTTCTTGATGACGATGCATGTGATATAGGCTTTAGTTACATGTATACTCATTACCATTTTTTTATTTATGTGATGTTTTAAAAGTTTAATATTATTTTTGAGTTTTCAATGGAAATGTATTTGGATGTTTTTATTTTCCCAAATAACATATTTGAATGTTTGGGGATTTTCAAAAGTTATATGAATGTTTTTTTGATTTTGTAAACATATTTGAAATTTTTTGGAAACTATGTATAGGAAATGAAGGGAATGTGGATGCCCCCAATGATAGATGGGATGTATAAGTGTAGAATTCCATTCGTATATAGAAGTGGATATGCTAGATCAAGGAAAAAATAGATGTGTTCAACTGGATGATGAACACGAACCAATGAAGTTCCAAGAAGGAGAAAGGATGTCCCCAGCGTAAGCTAGCCAAGAAGCCACTAATAGATAGGAGTAGAGGATTATTTATTAAGAGAAGGAACAAAGTTTCCCTCAAACATAGTAAAAATGCAATCTTGTACACATGGATGTTGTGAACAAAGCAGAGGAAAAGTGTGAATAGTATGGAAGGGTAGGGGAAATGTAGCCTTGCAATGAAAAGGTGATTATCTCAAGGAAAAAATCATGAGACAAGATAAGGACTAAAGTAAGAGTTTTAACAAGGTTCAAAAAAAGACACTTGGTAACATGCTAATCTTGTTTGATCATAGAGATACAGTGTGCACATTTATAAGTTTATTACTTCTGGAAGGAAAGACTCAATAGAAAATAAGTGAAGAAACACTAACCAATGTGTAGGAATGATTTCTTTTCATAGGTGATTTATGAATGGAGGGTGGAAGGAGATCCATACATTGCTCCACTGTCAGCCAGACATCCATAGCCTCGATAGAGATTTATTTTATTCTAATTACAACATTACTCTACTTCTAGTTAGGAGTCCATAGCCCTGGTAGATATTATTGGAAATACCCCAAGACAGGGTTATATATCAATATGCTTTTACTTTTAGATTTTTTGATTTTTGATTTTGATTGATTCTTTTTCTTTGTAAAAATTTATTTCAGCTCTATTGACTATTTTGACAAGGGATTAAGAATAACTTATGGCTTGATGGAATGATGTGGAAGTGATTACGATGACAACATTGGCTAGTGTCAACAAATATGCTCAAAATTTCTTCACAACAAATTTATTAGATGGTTATTGTGATAGGATCTCTACGAGGTCATCCGTTCTTTAATTTACCAAGGTGATGAAAGGCCAAGGTCAAATGGATACCATATAGATAAATGTCATAAAATTCATGTGAAGAGACTAACCAAAATATCATCGAAGGGATGAATATGGTGGGTGAATTGCAAAGGAATGACAAGAAAGAGAAGAAAGAACATCCATGCATATGCAATACCTGATTGCAATGTTTGATCTTTATTCCATTGATTTTTTGTAATGTTTTAATGTTTTTCTCATTTAAAAAAATTTGAATTTGTGTTGATTTTTAGATTTTTTTTATGGTTTTTTGATGATTTAGCATGATAAGATTCAACAAAAATGTTCATGATTTACTTGATAAGGGAGACTAGGCATGTTTTGTTATCAAGGGTCATTTTCCCTCCAATCTTAATGATCGTGGTAAGCTCATACTGAATAAATGACTGTGATTTATCTTGTAAAACAAATTTTTCATGTGGGAGCTTGAGTTCCCTATCAATAGGTTTATGCACTTTGTTCCATGCTTTATGGTTGCATTGGTATGCATTCTTGAATCGTGTTTGATTTTTAACTTTATGACTATTTGATTTTTTTGGATCTTTGTAGCTATTTGAATGTTTTATATTAGCTTAATAAACAATTTTTTTGGGTTTTGTATAAGATAAGGTGTGACTCATCTAATCCCGAAAGGTGGGAGAATAAAGTGGATGTTTAGGATCGATGTGAGAAATGATGGTGAGCTTACCACAATAATTAATAGGAGGATGATACGATGGAATAAGATAATATGATCCAAGGTTTGAAGAATATTTTCTACTAGGAGGTGATCCATAGATAGATGAAGGAGGACTACTAGGATGTTGCCCCAAAATGGAAGAAAATTGGGTACAAGGAGGTGTCCCACAGATAGAAAAAAAAGGACTACTAAGATGTGGCCCAAGTATAGAAGATGAGAGACTACTCAGAGGTGTCCTATAGTTATATGAGGATGAAGGGATACCAGGATGCGGCCCAATAATTGAAGGTAATGGGATACCCCAAGTTGACTCATAAATAGAAAATAATGGAGGGCTACTAGGAAACAACCAAAAAATAGAAGATAATGGGTTACCCAGAGGTAACCCACAAGTAGAAAACAAAGGGCTACTATGATGTGGCCCAATGATAGAAGATAATGGGATACTCGTAAGTGACCCACAAGTATAAAATGGAGGGCTACCAGGTGGTGGCCCACACATAGGAGAAGATGATGGGCTACCAGGAGGTGATCCAATGTGAGATTATGATAGAGAAATTAGGATAGATAAAGAATGGTAGGGCGATGACAAGATATAACATGGATTAATTCTAGACCCAGGCCTATCATCATGCACAAAGGAAGGTGACGATGAAAGAATAAGAGGAGAATCATGTTTGATGATCTTAGGGTCTTCCTCTCTTTCCTGATGAAAGGAATCAGTATATTTCCCACAATACATGAACGTATCGAGGTCTAAAGAGATTTCTTACTCACAACCTTTGAGAGGAATATATTCATGTACCCCCATAAATTATCACATTGCTTCTTCATTTTGAAATGAATCAACCTTTATGGGTGGTTGTTCTTATACCATAATAGGTTGATTGGAAGAAAGAGTTCCAACATGTGTGTAATATCTATAATATTTTTGATCAGGGGAAGGTTTGAACTTATTGTGTCCATAAAGGAATTGGATAGTGTGTCGAAAAGATATCTTATCACATTGTTTCTTATTAATTGTTTGACATGGACATAAACATTGATCTTTAGAATATTGATGATTATGGAATTAGGTATGATCAACATGACCCAAGGGCTGAAGAGGGATTGAATTTTGATTGATAGAATAAGATGACTCAAGAGATGAATTAGACTTGGAATGATATGTCTCACTAGTGGAAGAAGATGACTCGAGAGACGAAGTAGACTTGGACTAAGATGTCTCACGAGTGGAAGAAGATGGCATTGGTTTACCTAGAAGATGACATATTGCTGGTAAATCAATAGGATCATTCATCTAGGAAATATATTATGACGTATGGGTTGACTTGGATTATTTATTATAGGAACTTCGATTCAGAGAGATCTTCAATGGAGGAAGGGGTCTTTGAGGCAACTAATAAAAGGGGTCCTGTAGAGAAAAGTAGAATCATAACTTAATGGTAGAATTAGTTGTTTGATTGGATGGACTTGGAGTCACACAAATATTTAAAGGAAGAGGACGTTGTTCAAGAGACTAGTAAAGGGGGTTGTATAAAGAAAGAGAGGACCATGACTTTGGAGTAAAATTACATAAATATGAATAATAATTCAGATTAGAATCATTAGGAGATTGAAGAGAATCAGAATAATAGTTTGAAATAGAATCATCATAAAGAATGTTTTTATTGGAATCATCAAAATCTGTCCATTGACCATGATATCAAGGTGGGGAAAGTGGTAATTGAATGATTTTTCCATTGCGAAGAACCAAATGAGGTTTATTTGTGATGGGAATATTTTGCTTTGAAGGCCTAAACCTTGGTTCCCTATTGTCGTTAGAGTGGGGAAACCTGTGATAGTTAGTCATTATTGGTGTTGTTTAGATACACATGCGTAGACCTAGATAGTGTAATTGAACTCCTTCAAAGGGAAGGAAGTTCCATGTCAACTTAGGGAAGCATAATGAAAACCAACTAGACATTTTGCAAATAAAGGGATGCTTATTTGATTTTCCAATGGGAATCTAAGGAAAATAGACATCATGATTGAAATTGTTTTTAAAATCAGTAAGGTTTGGATAACAATTTGCAAGTGTAAACTTCAAAATGGTTTGATGAAAGGGTAAGTGCAGGAAGTTGATGGACAAATATAGGGTCATCCGTGGACATCATATTGCAAATAACAACATAATATCAACTTGTAGGGGATTATTAGCAATACATACAATCAAAATTAGACAAATTATATTGATATGAATCGTAGCATCCGGAATCTAGTTTCTAAAATACTATTTTTTGTAAAAAATGGACAAGATTAGCTATATTAAACACTCAAAATTCAATGACTTGGTATTTTTTTTTTAAAAACGCTGATAAGATTATAGTCCATTTGCCCACAATGTGGATGACCAAAAATTGATATATATTTTTTTTCCTTTGTGGTGAGAATTTATATGCCCACTATCTATCTTGGGATGAATTTTATTTTGTATTTTTTTTGAGGTAATATTTTATTTTTTATGATTTTTTCTGTGAAAGTGGTATGAAAACATAAAGAAAAACAGAGCACTTTGTCGGTGTTGGTTGCCCGCCATAACTTCATCAAAAAAATATTGAAATCAGATATATTTTTTTTTGAACATGTATATAATTTCACCATGGTTGGGATGGTATAAGTTTTATCACATTTTTGATAAGTGAAACAAATTTTGCAGTCTTAAACGTAGACATAAACATTCACAGGAAAAAGTGTCTTAAAGACCTACTATTAGTAAAAAAATTATAAAATGATATTTATCCTCTTCTATTCACTTTAAAATTAGTATTTCTACAAAGCTAATAGTCTCCCCTACGCAATGGTACCATTTTTATGACATAGTTTTTTACTTTTCGGCATGGTTCAAGTCCATGGAAGGACTAAATTTGATGTTTTGCTGTTTTTAATGTAAAATTCAGGATTTGATGTCCACTTAATTGTCCCCCAACTTGGTGCACTTACCCGAAGGCTATATATTGTTGAACCTTACCACTCATAATATTTATATTGAGAGAAGTGTAAAGTTTGATGAGTCACCTTCTACTTCCACTTCTCCACCCACTGAGGTCTTTTTCCCCCTCTCTGAATCTGATTTTGATTCTTCTAATGATGATCACATTGAGCCTTGTACTCCTAATCCTCCTTCTCCTCCCACTCCTCATGCATTGGAGTCTTTCGATTCTAGTAGTAGTGATGATGAGGATTATGTATCCTATCACTTGAGTGAATAATCACCAGATTCTAAGCCTAACTCTCCTCTTGGTCCTTTCTAGGCTAAGCAAAACCTTGCAGAGTGCTAGAGATTAGATAGGTAATCCTTCGGATGATAGAAGAACTTGTTTAGAGTTCTTTGGACCTAACACCTTCTTCACCTCTGCTTCCAAACCTCAATATTTCTAGGAGGTTATTGGGATTCTTTAGTGGGATTCTACCATGGACGAGGAGTATTCTTCTCTCATGAAGAATGATACTTGGGATATCTCCCCTCTTCCAAAAGGAATAAAAATGGTTAGGTGTAAGTGGGTGTATCGAACAAAGAATGGTGCCGATGGGAATGTAAAAAAGTATAAAAGTGCAACTCATATCTAAGGGTTTCTCCCAAGTTATTGGGGTTGATTATTTAGAGACCTTTTCTCCCATTGTGAAGATGAATTCCATTCGAATGACCCTTGCCATCGCTTCCACTAATAGATGGGAAGTTTTTCAAATAGAAATTAAGAGTTCCTTCCTTCATGGGGATAAAGGAAGAGATCTATATGGAAAAAACCTATGGGTTATGTCCAAGATTCCTCCCTCATTTGTAAGCTAAAGAAATCTCTCTATGGCCTTAAATAAGAACCTCAGGCTTGGCATCCTAAGATGGAATCCTTTCATCTTACATAAAGGTTCACTAGGTGTCACTCTAACCCAAATGTTTACATTTTGTGTTAAGATGAGTCTATGCTTATCCTTGTTCTATATGTTGATGGATTTTTTTTTACGGGTAGCTCTTCCTAGATCATTGATTTTGTGAAGAATGCCTTAGCCAATAAGTTATCCATGACGGACTTTTTTTTGCTTCATTATTTCCTTGGGATATAAATTACCCATTATGAATTAGGAATTGTGATTACTCAGCCTAAGTACGCCCTTGATTTGCTAGCTAGGTTTTCACATGTCTAATTGTAAGCCATCTCCCACTCCCTTCCTTTATGGGGTTAAATTAGTTGCTGATTTCTCCAATCCCTTAGCTGATGGTACCCCTTTATCATGAGTTGGTGGGGAGTTTTATCTACCTAACTCACACTCATCCAGACCTTCATTTACTATTAGCATCGTGTCCAAATTTATGTAGAATCCTAATGAGCTGCATTGGAGAGCAGTTAAGCGGATCATTCACTATGTTCATGACACTCATACTGATGGAATACACTACTTATGAAGGACAAAGATTGATTTAGTTGGATTCAAAAATTTTGTCTGGGTTAGTGATCTTGATCATTAGAAGTATACCTCCAATGACAACTTTTATCCTTGTCCTGGTCTTGTCAGTTGGTTGAGCAAGAAGCAAAATATGATTGCGATATTTTTCTATAGAAGTAGAATATAGGGGAGGCAATCAATGCTACCACATAAGCTATTTGGTTACAAGGGATTCTGACAAAGTTTGGTATTCACTTTCGGTGACCTACCATCATCTACCATGACAACATGAGAACTATCTTGATTTTTTGAAATCTTGTTCAACATCAGCAGACAAAGCACATTGATATTCACATGCACTTCATATGGGATTTGATCCATGGAGACATCATTTATTTGCAGTAACTATTAGAATTTTGATTAGGTTGCAAAACTATTTACTAAACCCTTCACTAAAGCAAAGTTAATTCACTTGTGCTCTCTTCTTGGGGTGAGGTCAATTGCAGTCACTCAGATTCTTTGGGATCTCTAGTCCCTATTATCCTCTTCTTCTTCTTCTTCTAGAAATATTTTCCATTTTTTTTACATGTGTATGCTATCAGGACATTTAGTTGTCAGTACCCATATGATGTATCCTTCTTAGTTGTTCAAGGGGAGTCCTCTTTATTTTTTTGGCTTACCATGCCTTTACCTTAGCTTTGATGAATGGGGTGTTAGTGTGAGGTGTATTTTTTGTCTTTTATTTTTGTTAGGGGTTTTCCACCTCACACATGGTAAGTCATCTCACTTAGATGAGCTATAGGTATTTTAGGGAGTTATATGACATATTACATCATAGAATATGTCATATTGTCATATGCATCATTTTCACATGGGAGTTACATGTTATTCCTAACATTGTAACTCCTCACTCCATCATGGAAGTATGACACAGCCAGGCATGGGAGTTACACAACACTCCTACTTGTACTCTTTTTTTTGATCTATAGGAATGCTATGCCTATTTTTCCTTCATGTATGAATAATTTGGCTTGTGATTAATTTTTATTGCTAATTACTTAGAGCACATTATCATTTCCATTAGAGTGCAAAGAAATTGATATTCATGGGCTCCATTTGATCCTCATTGTTAACTCTCACATTTCTTTGTGCTCCATGTTTTATACCATGCAAAATCCCCTTTGCAGAAACAAGATCCCAACTGTGGTCACTATTACAAACCTTTTATGTGAAATGTTATGAAATTGATGTTTATATTATATTTGAGGTATTAGTAATTATGTAAATGTAGAAATGTAATTACTATTGTAATAATGAATTTTTTAATAAACAACTCACTAATGTAGGTTTGGGAGGTTAGTCGTATAATATTAAATAGGTTAGTGGTTGGAGTGTTATACCCAAGATAGTAGTAGTAACACCTCCCCTATTATTTTAGAGGTTGTTTTGCTATGTAAGTGGCTATATAATAGCCATGATTTGAGTAAGTTGGAGAGAGAATAATGACATATTATATTCAGTGAGTTATCTCTGTGCAAAACTGGTTTATTTTCTAGATTTGGTATCAAAGCAAGTATGGATGTGTGAGAATTTGTGAGGGGCTAATTTACTACTCCTTTAGGATGCCCCAATAGATGAGATATTAGTTTCTTGTGAATGTGTTTTATATTACTAGCATATATTAGGAGTATTTATTGTTATTTAACTGAGCATTTCCGATCAAAAATTTGTATATTTGCAGTCATGTATTCATTGAATTTTTGGTAGACCGGTGCTTCTCTACATCCCTTTTGGCGATTTGTCTGTGCTTGTTCTATATTATCTATAATTCTTCCCCGCATATTGGCTTTGAGCCTACTTATTCCAACATCTAGATATCAACCAAAATCAACGAAAACATTGGTCGATTGAATTTGGTGAGACTCAGGGCAGTTATTAAAACTGCAAGAATAGTGTTTCCACAAGTCAAACTTATTAATGTGTTAGCATATGGATTTGCACACATGCAAATGACATGAAATAGTGTGGGAATGAAGTAACTCAAGGACAGTGAGGCTACCTTTATTAAGAACCAAAACTGTATTTACATTTGTACATTCAAAATTGTATGTGGGGGTGTTTTGGAACATCAACGAAAAGAAAAGTGAATGAGGGAGGTGGAATGGAATGAAGGAAAGGACTGGAATGGAATGAATTGAAAGAACATGCAAGAGTTAGGTAAAAACAGAGCCTAATATTACATGAAGAGGAAAGATGAACTCAACACATTAAAACATGAATATTGGTATAATTTCCACTTATGTTGCATCTCTCTGATCAATATAGGTACGGAGATGTCACACAACGGCTAATTGGTCAAAAAGGCTACGAGGAGGGACCTTAAGGAGGATGACGTCAATGTACAGTTAAAACAATACTTAAACATCACTTGAATTGATTGACCTTGAAGAAATAAGTTAGTGACACCCTTCAGAAATGAGAAAAAAAATAAAAAGGCCCAATTAAGTGGTGCAATGACACCTCTGCAAGGAAGGAAAATAACAATTCTTAGGTTATGGATTCACACATGCCAGAAGGGCCTCACTGATAAAAGAAGCGATACTCAATTAAGCCAACCATGTAACAAGTAGAGAGAAGACACACACTAAAAGGACACACACCAGTAGAGAAGAGGGAAAATGTTCCAGAATCATAACCATGGTTAAACTATTAGTCCCAAAAACTACACAACGCCCACCCCAACCAAAATCACCACAGACGAGTACAAAACTTCTCCTGCTATATTCCTCAAGTATAAGTCTCATCAAGAAATGGGAAAGGTAGATAGAGTTATTATGCATCCATACTAGTAGAACTGATGCACACATCGAGTCTGCAATCGTTCCAAGAAAGATAGTAAAAACCACTTAACTAGAAATAAAAGAGGAAAAAAACAAAAACAAGATGTTGAGAGAAAAAGGAGGAAGTGGCAAAATATGTTTTAAAGGAACAGAAAGACAAGGAAGACATATTTGCGAAAGAAAGAAACAGAGGAATACTGGCGTATAAAGTAGAAACAATAAAGTTTGAGAAGAAAAGAACAGAGGTGCTGAAAAGTGAGGATATTGGAGAAGAGGAAAAAATATTAAAAGGAGAAGTAAGAAAAAAAAAAAAGAAAATCCAATGCACAAGTGGAAAAAAAAGATATTATTGTAGAGGAAACAACTTTATAAAGAAGAACAAAGGAAGGAAAGAAGAAGAGAAATTAAAGCAAGAAAAACATGAGAGAAGGCCCCAAAGAAGAGAAAAATAAAAGGATAAAAAAGAGGGAAGAGGATAAGAATAAGAAGAAGAATACAATGACGAAATTAAAAGAGAAAAGGCATCTATATGCTACATGTCTAGTATAAAAATTGAAAAAAAATTCCATGACAATAAGCCGACACTCAAAAAAATCCTTGATCTGGTAATGTAAACCTCCCTTGGCAATTTATGAATAGTCAAAATCCATTATGGGATGAGGAAGATCTGACTGTGCTAAATATATTTTGAAAAGTGTTTTTCATGTACACACAGACATACATTGTATGTGCACCCTTGATGACATATGTGCATCCCTGTGTAAAAAAACATATTAAGGGTTGCATCTGCACAACCCAGAATGAAATATGCGTGCCCTTTCTTGTAGGTGACTAAAAAACACAAGAAATTTCAAGAAAAATCTCAAAAAATATTAAAAAATTTGTAATTTGGAAAAAATTTGGTAGCCCCCCCATCCTTTCTTCCTGCAAAGAGCATAAAAATGAAACAATCCTAACTAAAAAAGTTAGAAAACCCTCATATTTATCTAAATTTGTAAAAAAAGGTTAACATACCAAAAACTTGAAACAAATCTACAAATCTTGAAATGAAAGAAAATGACTAAGGATCCGTCCCATTGGCCATGCCAAATTTCTGCATGAAAATATTAGTTATGCAAGTAATAAATAAAAATAAAACCTATTAGTTCCACCATATAACTAAATATATCAAGAACATCATGATAAGAGATTATGAAACTAAATTATTTAAATATGAATGAAAATTTAAATAAACAAAACTAAAATCCTAAGCTATGTTTTAATCTTTAGATTGCTAACTTTAAATGAACCTAGTTAGATCCTAAGCAATCAAATTTGTGTTTCTTTCTCCAAAAAAGGTGAAGAGATCTCTTTAAAATGGCTAAAATACCATGTTTAGATATTCTCCTACTAACCAAGCTTGGAGTGATGAATGCAAGATGACGAAGACAGTACAATGGAGGAGGGTTCAAGATCAAATGTCTTATAGCTTTAGCTAATACAAATGAGATATCTTTCATTTCCAAGGAAGCAAGGTGTAAATTTGAAAGGGATGCCTTAGGCTTGTATTTATAGGTTTCCATTTGAGAAACGTTAGAATCCTAGTGCATGTGGGAGAAAAGGGTAAAAAAAATGCCCTTTTTGATTAGATTAGGAGCTAATTAATATTTTATGATTAATTAAGGATCCTAAGTATGCTTAGGAAGCTTTCTAAGAGTATCTGTAAGGGGTTTTGATAGATTTTGGATGTTTTCGAATCAAAATTTAGGTAATAAGAAGGCTTATTGGTTGAATGTAAGATTAGAGGATTAATTAACACATAATTAGATAATTAAGAGGATTATAACTAATTAAAATGTCACTAATTTGCATCCTGAGTGAATTAGGACCATAGTTAGATAATGAAGTGTCGTTATTTAAACAAAGAAAAAGGAAGTGAATATTATTAGTGCAATTTAAGTATTAAACTCCGTAAGTGAATTTTAAGTGTATACAATTTTGAATTAATACCCAGGGTGTTAGGAGAAGGACAAGAAATGTTGTATACAAGTGGGAAAAGTGACTTGGAGATAAAAAGAGAAAAATAAAAGTTGTTAAGGGGAAATTTTTTCTTACCATACCTAAAGACTCTAAAACTCTAGTGTTCTCTAAACCAAATGTGAATCACCATAATAATGCTACAATACTATAAGATTATGAGGAGGTATAATTAAGGATAATACGTCTATGAAGTTAATATAGGATAGTTGTAAATGACAAGAAATGAAGATAGAGAAAAGAAAGAACCGGTCAAGGTATGAGTATCCTTAAACTCTGTTTTGAGACCTAGAGACACCTAATTTAAGATCCGTAAAAATTTAACTGAAGGTATTCCCTTGTGAATCAGAGCCTAAATTTTTTGGTGAAGCTAAAATGCAATAAATGGTATATGATAATATGTTTGGTTTCCCGATTTTTTTGGGAGTTGTTCTGAACAATAATACTTACATGTAAATAGGGTTACTAGAATATGCCTAATTACAAACAATGATTGGTAAGTTTAATAGTTTGAACTTCGAGTTAAGATATAGAAATTGATGAATAGTTTTAAACCCATAAAAGGTGTTTGAAAAGGTTTTCAGTTTCTATCAAGTCCTTTTGATCTAGTCAAAATAATAAGGTTTACAAGAAATTATGGCTAGTAGAGATTGCCTTGGGTTTGAAGGTGAAAGTGATGAATTAACGTCATAACTTATTATTGAGAGTTATAGTAGAAGGTTATGGTTTAGAACAGAGTTAATGAAGAGTGTGAAAAAGTGAAATCAATCCTTTAATCAATATTTACAAGAAATTTCCATTCTATGCCTTGTGAAGTTTAAAAATTATATATTTATTGATCTTGAATATAATGTTTGTGGTGTTTCTTAATCATTGGTTTTCATCCTATACATAAAACTAGAAATATAAAAGGAAGAGTTATGCTAGAAACATGACATGATTACAACACATGCGTAAACTTTGTGTATTGAAAGGCCAATAGAGCCAATTGAAGGAGGTATACAATCTAGACAATCTAAGAAACCAACAATAGAAACTCAACCCACAACGTAAGATGAAGTAGAAATGAGGAGGCATACAAAAGGCCACTATGTACTATTAGACCTCCTAGCCGTAGGTTTAAAGGACCCCAAGTTACCTAGTTGGTTCAGCAATATATAATTTGACAAGTTGCAAGTTAGTCAAATAAAAAGTGCACATAGTTGTATCCAAAGACATAGGTATAAAACTATATATACCGAAAGAGAGAAGATACACTTGGAAATTAGATAGAAGAGTGAAAGATCTAACTCAAAACATAAAACATGAATATTTGGTATAATTTCCACTTATTTTGCACTCTCTCATGATCAATATAGGTACGGAGAATGTCACACAAGATACTTGGTCAAAAATGCTATGAAGGGACTTAAGGAGGATGAAGTCAATGTTAAAGTTAAACAATACTTAAAATCACTTGAATTGATTGACCTTGAAGAAATAATTCTAGTGACACCCCTCAAGAAATGAAGAAAAAATAAAAAGCCCATTAAGCTGGTGCAATTGACACCTCTGCAAGGAAATACAAATCTCTTAGGTTATGGATTCAACACATGCAGAAGGGCCTCACTGATACAAGAAGAGATATCTCAATAAGCCACCATGTAACAAGTAGAGAGGAAAGACACACAATAAAAGGAAAACACACACATAGAGAAGAGGGAAATGTTCAAGAATCATAACATGGTTAAACTATTAGTCCCAAAAACTACAATGAAAAAATATTGAGTACAACTTCTCCTGCTATATCTCCTCAAAGTATAAGTACTCATCAAGAAATGGGAAATTAGGTAGAAGTTATTATGCATCCCATAATAGTAGAAATAGATGCTACACCCTCGAGTCTGCAACTAGTTCCAAGGAAGATAGTAAAAACCACTTAACTAGAAATAACCGAGGAAAAACAAAAACAAGATGTTGAGAGAAAAAAGGAGGAAGTTGGAAAATATGTTTTAAAGGAATCAGAAAGACAAGAACATATTGCGAAGGAAGAAACAGAGGAATAATTGCGTAAAGTAGAAACAATAAAAGTTGAGAAGAAACCAGAGGTGGATGCAAAAGTGAGATAATTGGAGGAAGAGGAAAAAATAAAAGGAGTAAGAAAAAAAAGAAATCCAATGCACAAGTGGAAACAAAAAGATATATTGTAGAGAAACAACTTTATAAAGAAGAACAAAGGAAGAAAGAAGAAGAGAAATTAAAGCAAGAAACATGAGAGAAGGCCAAGAAAGAGGAAAAATAAAAGGATAAAAAAGAGGAAGAGGATAAGAATAAAGAAGAAGAATAAAAAATGAAGATAAAAGAGGAAAAGGCCTATTATGCTAAATGTCTAGTATAAAATATTGAAAAAAAATTCCATGACAACTAAGCCGACACTCAAAAATCCTTGAATCTGGTAATGTAAACCTTCCCTTTGGCCAATTTATGAATATGTCAACTCCATTATGGATGAGATGAATGTGCTAAATATATTTTGAAAGTGTGTTTTCATGTGCACAAAATTTGGTGGCAATCAATTCATTGATTCATTTTGATCCACTTTGAAGGAAATGCTCCCAAAATCCCCAAAAAAAAAAATTAAGGGTTTTTTACACCTAGTAAGAACCCTCTAGGTATTAACCAAGAAGATATAAATCATTTAAGTAGTGTGTGATAAATATATGAGTTCATCAGGGGTAGTTTAGGAAAATTTTGCAAGGATAAAAAAGGTTTAGGAATAATCTATGCAAACACTAGGCTACTTATAGCATTGTGCAGGCAAATGAAAGTAGTAAAAAATATAGTCAACTTATTTTGGATGTTTCAAGAGCCTTAGGAAATTGTTTGAAGTGAAAAAATAATCATCCTAAATCTAAGGAGGCCTAATTCACATTAAAAAAGGTTTCAAGATATTATTCCATCCATATTTTGACATATTGGCCAAATAATACAAATGAAGATCCTCGATCCTGGTGAGGATTCAAATGAGGCCTAATTCAAACCCCAATTTGACCTAATCATTTCCCTAGTCACTCAAAACATGTTGGCTATCATTTTCATCATCAATTTTTTTAGGGAAAGTCTCTTTCACCGACATATAGACTTGAGAAGAATTAAAAAGTGGGGTAAATTTCATATTTTAAGAATAATTGGCTCTTGAAACTTGTGCGAATGAACTCAAAAGATATTTTTGAGTGAAATATATATATATTTTTCTTATTTAACTCTCAGGGAAGCTTCGGGGACAAAGAATCACTCTCTCGTGTCTATTTTTGGTAGTTGTTAGTGAAGGTGTGTTTTCGAAAAGTATCCATGAGGAAATTTCGCACCTTGCATGAAATTTTGAACCTTTACACTTGGTAAAAATGTGAATGATGTTCAAACATATGCACCACAAAGGAGAGAGGAGGAGTTTTAAAGATTTGCAATACTTAAAATGTCTTTTTGGTGTTTATGTGAATGTTTAAACTCTCAAGTCAAAATTACCCCCCTCCTCATGAAAAGCAAGACCCATGGCAAACCTTGGAAGATTTTTTTCACCTTTTAAATTGATGAAAACGTAAACAAGGTGCAAGAAATTGCACCATTAAGGGAGATATGGGTTATCGTCACTTAAACATCATCTTTAGTGTTAGGTCCTCACACGCTCAAGATTTCTCCTCTCCACAATGAGCTCCACCCTTTATGCCATTTTATACCCTTGATGAACATTTTCACTTGGTGTAAAATTGCATCATGTTTAAAACATTGTTCCACCATGTAATCCTTCTCTCTCCCAACACTCATAACTCATAATGTTTTCCCTAGGGAATGTTTTCCACTAACCCAACTCATCCCAATTGTCCCCCACCTCATGTTGGCTACCCCCATGGCACATTTTATCCATGCTACTGCACACTTTCACCTCTTGTCCCATTAATAATTTTTTTAAGGGACTTGAGAGGCTCTCAAACCCATTTAGTAACCCCTAACCCCACTTTTAACCCGAGTTAAGAAGAAAGTGTTGCAAGTGGGTCAAGAGGTGAGTTTCCTTAACCATGTTTAATTTGAATATGTGAATCATCGTTAAATGAATTTGGAGCCATTTTTATAATCATTTTCCCCTGTTTTGCTTCTATAACTTGGTCATGTCAAGATTCCACCATGAAAACCCCATCCCTAGAACACACTTTTTCTCATATCTTACAAACCCCTACTCCTATCTTCACAATATTTGAATTGAATCTTACCTACATAAATGCCTATAGAATGAGTTTTTTCATGACCTCATTAGTGCTATCATCCATATTTTATATTCATCTAAAAAGTTCAGCCATGGAAAACTTCCTCCTTAGATATCCAGAGCTACAGCGAGCCAAATGAGTTAAAATTTGAAGCATGAAATCTTCTAAAACTTAGCTTTCTGATGTGCACTTTCTTGCCCCATGAAAATTAGGTATGATTGGGATATTGGAGGACTATTATTTCTCTACAATGTACCTTGTTAGAGGAATAAAAAATAGACCTATGAAGAGGTTCATTGCAGTACTCATCATTTAATCTTAAAGAATGTAAACACCACCATGTGTCCAAGGCTATCTGCAAAAAGCGATAAAGAAAATAATTATTTTACATTTATTTCATCTAGAATTGAAAATGATTGAAAGGAAATTCAATAACTGAAAGTGAATATAATATAAATAAATGAAATAAATGATAGTAAACAAATGAAAGTAAATCTTCACAAAGAAAACAAAATAAAACACCCAATGCTGATTTAAAAAAACTAAGTAAAATAGTAATGGTTTTATCCTAAAAAATAATAAAACATCCTCCTCCTAGGGTAATAATGGGCCCTTTCTCTTCTCTTAGTGTTGGGTTGACAAAACTAAAAATAAGCTACTACTAAGATACTTGAACTATGGATTTTATTAATCATAAATGATGTTAAAAACCCATATATCTTCTACCACCGTTACATTGAGTATTTTTGATAGTTATTTATAACTCGTCCCTTGGACAATACTTCAAGATTATATAACTACCTACCTATAATATTGGGAAAGAATTGATTAAATATTCCACTTTACAATTAGATAAATGTGGAAGGGATTTATTTGAACACTACAATTCCATATTTAACTACTTGTTTCACTTGCATTCAACTGCTTCTTCAACTTAACAAGGAGACAAATATGGAAGAGATTTAATGAAACACTATAAATCAAGATTGAACTACTAATTATTCTACTCGAACAGGAGACAAATGTGGAAGAGAATAAATAAAATATTACAACTCTAAATTTAACTACCTCTTCCACATGCACTTTACTTCTTTCCATTTACCAAGTCTACTCTTGTATGACTGAATCTTTCAACATGATATTTGTCCCACCATATTATCATACCTGATTTTATGATCATTACTGTGAATTTAATTTGAAGAATATTTTCAAACCTGTTATGGGTTTGGTGCTCCTTATTGTAACATTTTCAAACCATCTTTAAATTCTTATTTTCATTAAGAAATGAGGGAAATATTACAATTTTACTGAACCTATATTTTTTTGTCTTATTTTCTTTCCTTCAACCTTATTATGATGAAACTTAAAATTGTAGACACAAAATTATGCACTTTATAGATAATATGGCCCACTCTTATATTACTATTTAGAAGGTTCTCAAATGTACAAATTACTAATTAATCCCACCTTTTGGCCATTTTTATTTTATATTTTTTTTAGTTCCCATGTATTTTCCAACATTTATCCGCCCATTTCACAATTTCCCTGAAATTATAGCCCTAAAGCAGGGCACCCCATCCTATACTAGGTTACCCCAGGGCACTTTGGTCCCACTCTGGGTGCCCCAATATATGAAAACCCCCTTACACTCCTTTTTGGGTAATTTCTAGTTGTTCGTCATCTTTATCTTTTTCTCGGTCAACCTTGTTAGGATTAATTATGAAATTAAGCTTTAGATCCCTATAAATATAAAGTTATAAGACCATAAAGAGGATCCTAGGTCATAGCATTACATACTACTATCACCTCCATCTATGGCTACATCCATTGTATCACTTGCATCCACATAGTGCCATGCATCAAGTCTAGGATATCTACATCACACATACTTCAAAGGGGGAAGGATTCTATTCTATTCCATGCACACATGCTATTTACATTTTTTATAGTTATTATTGCTCGCTACTTCACAAAGTACAACTGACATGAGAGCATCTAGGGCACGACATGCAAACATTCCATAGAACTATATCCGGGTCTAAAATGTAGTGCAACACTCAATGATAAGTCCACTAGCTTGGTGGATGAGGCCAGTCTAAACAATTTATATGCATATTTTATTTTTCTAGGATTTGATACTTCTCTTTGCATTGCAGCTCCTTTTCCAGCTCATCTGATAGATCCAATGCAAAAAACAGGGAAGGTTCGAAACCAACTTGTGACCATACTACTTACAGGTTTTTAGCATTACAGTGTTCAGAGTGGCAAGATTAGAGACCCAGGTGCCCCAAGGTGCCCCAGTCACTTTAGATCCTTCATATATGTACTTCGTAGGGTTCTTGGGTGTTCATCTACACTTCCAAAGTTTATTCTCAGACATGGGACAATCACTGCCAATCAACTAAGCTATTTTCTCTCCCTCCTCTTGCACATTTACGGTTTCATTTTATTTAGCATAATTATTTACATCTACTTTACTGTTATTTACTACATTTATACAACGTTTTAGTCCTTCTAATTAGATAAACTAGGATTACCACTTCCTTGCATTTAGTCTATTTTTACTTAATCATTTTTGTCAACCTCACTTCTTTCACACTTAAGATCCTTACTCTTCATATATCATGGGTCAAGCTTCTTTATCTGATTTACTTAAGAGATATCCCACTTGTCAGGCCATTTACAAAAAATTCCTAGACACCAATTATTTTGATGATAATATGTCACTACATGAATTAAGTGCCATGATTCATTATTTCTTTTTCGAAATTGACCTTGATGATCCTCCATCTAACCAACCCATCTTAGACTTGATTGAAGCCTTACATGTGAATTATTTTTTCATGGAATCAACAATCAAATCTCTTATATTCGAAGGTCAATAGTCTAAGGATGTTTCTCAATCGTATACATCCTCTATGTAATTTATGGAATCAACGATCACATCTCTTAGATATGAGATCCAACAACTTAAATATGTTTCTCAATCACATACATCCTATATTATATATATGTAATCCACCATCACATCCATTATATATGAAATTTAACAACTGAAGGATGTTTGTCACTCATATGTTTATTCTTCTTTGACATCTCCTATTCAGTCTATGTCTACTACATGTCATATAGTTGATCCTCAAGTCACGCCATCACCAAAACCTCTCGTACTTGATCGCAATGCTAATCTAGATGACATTCTGGCCCAAATTTTTATTCGGCAATTGATTCTTCTACCACCTACTGATTTTTATCCCCCTTATTAAAAATCCAAACACTAAGATTGTCTATATTGTCATTATCATCAAATCAATGGGCATAATGACCACAATTTCTATTCTTTACAACGTAGAATCAAACATCTTGAGTGTCAGGGATTCATCTCATTTAGTGTAAAACATCCTATTTCATGCCCACCTAAAAATACTACATCTAGGGACCCTCACCCTACCAATTCTCATACACATTCTTCAGTTAGTCAAGAGCCACCTAATCAAAAACCTCCCCAAATTAGTTCACCATCTCCTCTTACACTGTCCTCTAAAAAATTATCAAATCAAAAAAAATCCTCACTTCTTAAGTGTTCTTCTACATCTCGTCCTATTACTAATTTCTCTATTTTATTACTGAGTCAAGCTAAGAAACCTCCTCTTAAGTATGCTCTCATTCCTCGTTCATCAAAGGTATATACAACAACATCAGGTTGTGCAAAAAAACCACCTTCTAAAGTTAATCTAGTTATTCCAACATCCTCTATAGACCCTACATATGTTGATAATTGTGACTCAGATGACGTTTACTATGATGATGATGAACCATGTGATGGTCACAATCCTCTCTCACATCCCATCACTTTTGTTAAGGAAATATGCCTTCCATTGATCTGCTTAGTGTATTTTGATTCAACCTTCATTACATACATACTTGGGGGGGAAAAACCATATGCATACACACTACATGATCTCACACCCTCGTTTCCCAATGATGGACTATTGTGCTTCAGTCCACACTAGAATTTTGAGGGAATACCATTCCACTAAACCCCACATATTGCACTATTGGTCGTACACACTTACATCATATCATCATAGTCTACATCCTACATTATCTTCTACATTAATCATCTCATCATCTATCTCACTCACGTGACACTAGTCATCCTTATGTATGAGTCTAGTATCATATTTTGTCATTACCTTCTATATTTACGATAGGTCACATTATCTATGGGTCTAGCTTTACATATCATCATTACATATTCTATCTACATCCTGCATTACATAGCACATCTATCCATCATATACATTCTATATACTACACTAGATGAACCATTGTATATGGATCTAGTTCCATCTATCATATTTACATATTCCATTTCTATATACACCTATTTGTGCCTTTCCTACATTTCACATGCTACACATTCTACACTGCATGGCCTACAACGCACATTTACATACCCTACCTCTTTACATGGTCATTGATACTAGATGTCTTCTACATGTTGCTTTCATCACCCTATGACACACTCTACTTTCTCAGTTCATACTCAACTTCCGAGGGTTTACCAATAAATTGGACCTTACCTACACATGCAACATGTCATCATACAACATTCATTGAATTAGTGACCCATGCTCTAGGTTCTATCATCACCCACACTCATAATCATATCATATAGTGGTATACACCTTAAGTTAAATCAATGCTCTTGTAATAAATTTATCATTATCCTCTTACTACATATTCTATTATCCTATTCTAAGTCACTCTATTACATCATAATTTATCCTACTCATCACTTAGTTATATATGCTTTAGGCTACATCACCACCTTCTATTATCCACCATATAGTCATATATGCTCCATCCAATTTCATCACCCATCTTGTCATTGATATATGCTATAGGCTAGATCGTCACCTTCTTCTTCCATCATGTAGTGTATACGCTTAGGGATAAATCATCACTCAACTATTCAACTAAGTTGTGATATATGCTTCAGCTATATGGTTCACCCATATTCACTATACAATCACATACTTCATCACCACTTACTACCACTCCTCCCATAGTGATATACGCGTATGGTCTAAATCAATCACTCCTCTATTCAACAAAAGTCAGGATATACACTTTGGCTATAGGGTTCACACACATCTCTCCCCGAGTCAAATTTTTTCACCACTACACATACAAAAACATCACAACACACTAAACACAACCTATACTACTCGACCACTTCCCAATGACACACTCTCGGTTATGGTTCATTCTTGATTTTTGAGGGGGGGGAAAAAAATAAACCTCGCCGCACACACTTCCATACACTCAAGGGGAACGTTTTTCGTATCATTACATCTTGCATTTCATTCCATCCATATACAAAAAACTGTATCGTCTTGGTAGTATTTACTCTTGCTTACTGGTGTTTTCACATGCTCACTTTATTACACATGTTATCTTGCTTTCTTATAAGTCATTATCATACACACATGCACGTTCATGCACTCATTTAGTGTGATCGCAGATATAGGAAATTTACATGATGCATGGATACTCGCCTTCTACCCTTCCCATACTGGTCATTGAGGGCATCCCCATTTGTCTCATACAAGTGTTATTGTTTCATTTTGTGTTTACAATCTTATACTACTTGTTCATACACGCTTTGACATATTGGTTATCACTCTAACATGCTAATGGGTGTTCTACGTGCAACACTTGTTTTACAACATTATATGTTTCCATGATTACCTCTTTGTTTCTACTTGTCTTCTTTGTTTGACTTTGTGCGCAAGATTTTCCCTTTTCTTGTGTGCACACTTGTTAGTTGTTTGTGGCCATGATGGCCTGGCATGTATTGTGACATTGTGAGTGACGTACCATGTTTTTAACCATCTTTATGTAGTATTCTTGTTTTTTCTTATGTGTTTACACTATAGTGTTTGGTATTTTTTCTACATTATATGCATATTTTACACTTATTGCATGTATTTGTTTTCATACTAACACCTGTATTTGTTAGCCATCCCCTTTTTTGCGCGCCTTGGTCTCCACCAAGTGTTTTCCCTTCCCCCCTACAAGGCAGAATTATACAGGTCATAGTGTGGTTGGTCCTCTTTTGGGGCCACATTCCCCTTAGAGGGTCATCACATGCACCCCCAAAGATGGGGGGTCATCGATGTTTTTCTACTAATACATCATATTTACACTGATTCAAACACAACAAGTGAGTTCAGACCAGTCTATGGACTCCATACATAGTGTACTTAACAGGACATGGTTTCCCTTGGTAATTCTGCAGAGTAGTTACAGGATCAGGGGTTACAATGGGTGTACCTCTCTACACTTTTCCATCCATTGGAGTTGGATTGCCAAAAAAATAGGACAGTATATAAATCTCTTCAACAAATTTCAGTAGAAGTAGTTAGAGTTGGAGGACACACAACATTTCCTCCCTACACTTCTTAAACCAGGGTGGTGTGAGATCACCCAAAAAACTCGAGACAGTACATGAATCCTTCTACACCCTTTTTTTCGACATGGATCATGTACACATGTTCCATTTATATGTTTCTCTATAATATTTTACATTTTCACATGTGTATTTTACACAACATTTTTACATACATACATATTTGACTAGATCGTTTTCTCTTTGCTGGTCCACCGTATGAGAAAAAAGAAGTCAAATTAGGGACAACAACAACAACACACCATCATGGTACTTTCCATACTAACAATGTAGGTACATTACACACCACAACATCTACACACGTGCTCCACCCTAGGTTCACTCTCATCACTTTTTATGCACATTTTAATCTTTAGATTTCATGCTCCTCCACATTTTTATTTTTTACATTCCACACTTGAGTCTAGTCCATCGACATGTCTTCTTCTATACTCTACATGGATATCAGGTATGCATCTCTATCTACTTTATGTTACTGAGCTTTCCTCTCACCAACATAAAGTGGGGGAAAAATGTAGACACAAAATCATGCACTTTACACATAATTTGGCCCGGTCTTATACTACTATTTATAAGGTTCTCAAGTGTACAAAATACTAAATAATCCCACCTTTTGGACATATTTATTTTATATTTTATTTCCTAGTTACCATGTATTTTCCAACACTTATATTCCCATTTCGCAACTACCCAAACATTCTATCCCTAAAGTAGGGTGCCCTAGCCTATACTAGGGCACCCCGATCCCATCCTAGGCACCGCAATCTATGAAAATTCCATTTCACTCTTTTTCGGGTCATTTGTAGTTGTTGGTGATCTTTATCTTTTTCTCAGTTGGCATTCTCGGGATACAAAATTAAGCTTGATATCCCTACAAATATAAATTTATAAGACCATAATGAGAGTCCTAGGTCATAACATTACACATGACTATCACTCCATCTAGGGATGCATCCATTACATCACTTGCATCCACATAGTGTCATGCATCAAGGCTAGGATATTTACATCACACACACTTCATAGGGGGATTGATTCTATTATATTGCATGCACACATGCTATTTAAATTTTCTATAGTTACTATTACTCACTACTTGACACGAGAGAACCTAGGGCATGACATGCACACACTCACTAGAACTACATCTGGGTCAAAAATGTAGTGCAACACTCAGTGATAAGTCCACTAGTTTGGTGGTTTTGGTCAATCCGATCCATTCATATGCATCTTTTATTTTTGTATGGTTTGATACTTCTCTTTGCATTACAAGTCATTTTCCAGCTCATCTGACATATCCAATGTGACAAATAGGGAAGGTCTGGAACTAACTTGTGACCATACCAGTTGTAAGTTTTGAGCTTTTACAATGCTCAAAGTGCCAAGATTGCAGACCCAGGAGTCCCGGGGTGCCCGAGTACACTCCCAGGTGCCCCAGTCACTTCAGATCCTTCAGGAGTATCCTTTGTAGGGTCCGTGAGTGTTCGTGTACACTTCCAGGTTTTATTCTTAGACCTGCGAAAATCACTGCCAATTAGGTAAGCCATTTTCTCTCCCTTCTCTTGCACATTTAGGTTTTCATTTTATTTATCATAATTATTTACATATAATTTACTTTTATTTATTGCATTTATACAACGTTTTATTCCTCCTAATCGGATTAACAAGGATTACCACTTCCTTGCATTTAGTCTATTTTTAGTTAATCACAAATGAAGATATCTCCACAATTATTGTTGTTGTGTAAAAATGGAAAGTTATTTTTCTTCCTAACAATAAAAGGAACAAAAACCTCTTTCATTTTCTCATTTGGAGGTTTGTAATTTTAGTTTGAGAGAATTTGGTGTTGCTTGTGAGATTTTTGTTATTGAAAACATCCTTCTTAAAATGTTGATATCTTTGTAACCATTATTGTTGTGTAAAACCTAAGAGAGGTTTTTCCTCCTAAAAAAAAGAGGAACAAAAACCTCTCTCAAATTCTCTTGTGCAGGTATGAAATTTTAGTTAGAGAAACTCCAGTGTTGATTCTACTAGTCCTACTCTCATAGCTTTGTGAGTCATGTGAGTCATGTGTTGTTAGCTAAGTGAGTCTTACGCTTTGTAATGTGTCTATTTAACTTGGCTATGTGATTCTTGCATTGACTGTAATACATTCTAGAGATAAAATGACTTTCTCATACAAAATACTACATTCCAACTTACAAGAAATATTAGGAAATGAAAACATTCAGATTGCAATGGAAGTTTTAAATATAGTGTACATTTTATCTTAAACAAGTTATCTAATTCTTAAGAATACATATAAATCTAATTTTTAAAAAGAAGGAATAATGTTCTTTTGTGCAATAGACGATACTTAGTTTGGTCTCATTATCCTACAAGTTCAATTTTCATTTCGGGAAGATTCAAATGAGAGAAACTCTTGAAAATTGGAGCAAAGCATCACAGTGAGAAGTAGAATTTTTAGAGACCTATTTCAGCTCAATTCGACACCCCATGGCCATTTTATTTTTTTAGTAATTACCCATTCAAGAAAATTACTAATAGTAGTATTTTTGAAGGTTGAATGGATTCAAGACACTCATTTCATTCCATAGGAGGAGAAGTGCTCAAAAGTGACAATTTGGTGAAATTTCCAAAACTAGTCACCCAAGAATAACTTACTAAAAATAGTAAGTTTTTGGAAAGGATCAAAATGGTCATGGTTGTTCATCATCCATTCCTCATTGATCCAACTAAGGTAAAACTCATTTTTGCAAAGGGTGGATAGTGATTGTGTCTCAAGAAGTAGAAGTGCCTTCTCAGTTCCCTATTTTGGTCACAATGGAGCATTTTGGTCTTAGTATGTTTCTCACTTCACCAAATGGGTTGATCAAATTATTGAAGCATGTTATATAAACTATCTAACCTTCACTCATCACATGATTAGAGTGTTCTTCACCTCATGATCATCTCATGGATGGCTCCATTTTCCTAAGGCCCCAGATCATCAGGTTAAATTGTTCATACAATGGTCTTAAGTTACATCAAGAACTTGGCATTTTGGGAGGCATTGCAATGCTTCAAAGGATTGAATGTTTATTCAAGGGAGAGAATCATTCTCTCATCATATTTAATTGTCTTCACCTCCCATTCTAGTGGCCAATCAGTCAAGGCATAAGCTCACAATGTGCAATGTTATAGAGATGGGGTAATGGTCATCGCTTCTCTTCTCAATGTGTTCAAGTAGTATTGTGGAGGTTCATCATTTCAAGAGTTTTCAAAGGGAGAATAGTGTTCAAATGTATTCATCAATGCATCACAATGTTGGAGAGAGTCATTGCGGGTCAAGTTTTGATCTTCAATACCATCGGATCTAATTCTCATCTTCCTCAAGAGTGGAAACATCCATATTCATGCTTCCTCTCCTCTCTCATTCTTTCTCCTCTTCTTTCCTCATAACTCCTCATTGTACATGATCATGATGGTTTTTCCTATTCATTCAAGTGACAATGAAATATTTGTAAGATGTAAAAGTGGGTAAGTGCATGAAGTTGGTGGAAAATTCTGTGGACATAAAAACCTGAAATTTGATCGCGGTTCAAGAATTCCAAGTTCGCCAATTACCAAACATAAAACTGCAATTATGGTTTAGAACCACGAGCGCGGTTATAAACTACAATCATGGAACTCTGAGATGAAAATTAGTAGTCCCGCGACTCCTTATTTTCCCCATTTTTCTTTTCAAACCATGATTTTTCCCAGATGTTTTTCACTCGAGCTTTGAATACCATCTCAAAATTTCTCATCGGACTTCTAGATAGTGATAGATTCAACCATGCCGCCAAGCCGAGGAGGTAAGCCCGCGGTTTTAATCATTTTTTTGCATTTTAGGTTTTTTTTTTGCTTTTTCATGGGTTTTTTGAAATGTTTTTTTATGTATACAATTTTCTTGTTTTATCAGTTGGTCGGCAAGCTCAAAATCATGCAAACCATCAAAAAATTCCTCAAAACCCCCTGAACATTCCTCAGAACCCTCCTCCAAACATAGATTCACCTCCTGTGGCTCCTTCCGTCCCCACTGATCCAGCAGGAACACAAGATAATATCATTGGAAGAATCCAAGAAAATAAAATTCTCATTGAGAACCTAATTCAGACTATAAGACAAAATCATGCTATAAATCCATCCCGCATGACTTTTGCCAATACATTGCAAACATTGATTGGCAAAGTTGAGTCCACAACCAACCAAATACATAGATGGAATACCTTTAGAGGTGATTGTAGGTGGTGGTATGCGGATAAACTATCCCATGTAGCCGTAAACGACGAAAAAAATAGAAAAAACCTCATTTTTACATTATTTACCGACCCTAGAACCAATGCCCACCACAGTTACTTGTAAACGGTTCCCAATCCATTGGTGCCACGATGATCGAATCAAAAACAATTTTTGGGACTGATGGTGGATGGTTTTTGATTATCCACCATGCAACAACAATTAGGTTCTTCTTTATTTTTTGAAGAAATTATATTGCGAGTTCATGCTCAATGAGGTCCCAAATTATTTTGACTTTTCTAAATTTTTTGGTTGAGGAGGTGGCTCTGCACAGAGTAGACCTAATGCACACATAGGTCAACCTAGGATCCCCCATGCCCCAAAACCCCCACTTCCTTCAATTATCTCTCCTACAGTGAAGGAGATTGTGGACATTGATACATTGCATGCATTAAGGGAGCTCACTAACACTCTGACCCAGCATAGTGACCAGATTGCATCTGGTGATGTTGGTGGAGGTGCAAATTCTAGTGCACCACACCACTTTGGATCATGTGGTGCCATATGCATTGCGGGCGAGACATCATTTGCTGGTTCACATGATTTATTTTATATAGATGAGATGATGGGGAATATTTTTAGAACTGGTGCAACAGATATTGATCTTTGACAGGTAAATTTCAAATAAATTTAAACAATATATATATATACAATAGTTTAATTCACATGTTTGAGATATATATATATATATATATTTGATTGTACGTCATGTACATACATGTAAAAAAACTAATTTTTTATTTTATTTTAAATAGCAAGAGCCAGTGAAGGAAACATCCAATGTCGGCATGCTAGCTACTGTAGCTAGGCGTGTTCGAATGTAAGTTTCAAGTTGTACAAACTTACATTTTTAATTTCATTTGATTGCACTAGATTATTATTATAATGTTTCACATGTATGTTTTACATATTAATATGTTTCTATTTTATACATAGGAGCCTGGCTGGTTATCATCTACTCAAAGAACTGAGGCTACTGACACACCTCACATGAGTTTTGCGCATGTTAGTAAATCTCTTTACACTTTTTTTCTAATTACTGGAAGTTCACATCAATTACATGCTTTGAACCTCTGTTATGTGGTGCACAATCAAGTAGATTTTAATATTGATTTGTACATGTTTTTTGTATAAATTATGACTACCAGTGAGACTCCTCCATATATGTAGACTGTGGAGGCTGCTGTAGATACTGCCATAGCATCTGTAGATCCGCTAACTGAGGTACAACTTTTTTAATTTGTTAAATTTTGGAGGTTCATTATTTCTTATTACTTAAATCTAAAATATCAAATTTTATATGTATATATGTGAAATATTTAATTTGAAAATTAATTATTTGTATGTAGCTTACCCCTCATGAGTCTATTGTTGTCCTTGCGATGCATCAACAACAAATTGATATGGATCATGACATTGCGGTAAGATTTCACATGCATTTTAACTAAATTGTACAATTTTCTAAATTTTGAATGTATTTTAAAATTTTGGTTGTTAAAAACTTGTTGTTTATGAATGTATAGGTTAGGTTGAAATCATGCTTAAAGACACCTAGGACCACACGGATGAAATCCGTAGTGGCATCTCCCTCCACTACATCCCCAGGTCATGGACATGCTACTTCTAGCAGGGCAAAGAGAGGGAAGATGTTTCATGAGTAGATTCATAGTCCACCTGGATGTACATAGATATATATATGGGCCATCTGGTCCTATTGAACATGTTTCTTCATATATTCCATTGTATATGTATAGCCTTTTGTGACCACATGTGGCCCCATATGTACATTATGACACACTCAGTTTGAGATGTACACATACATTATGAACTTATGTATATATTTTCAGAGACGTGCATCTAGAGCGCACTTTGTTTGATTCTTATATATCCATGTGTGTTGGTTTTCATAACGATAAATCTGAACTGTATATGTTTGATTTGATTTCATTGCATGTATGATATCCTTCTATGTATGTTTTCATAACCATTTAAATTAGTTCTTTGATATGTACATGTTTTATTTAAATATTTAATCATGTCTTCTTGTATTTGGATTGAGATGAATTTTTTTCATTAGATTAGATATTTTCATATGGTTTCCTACTTCAAATTTCAAGTGTTTTCGATCTCTAGAATTGCAAGGATCTAAAAAGACAAGTTTTTTCTCTGAAATTTTAAATGGGATGCTAAAAAAATTAGGGTAGCAATGGAAAATATTTTTAGATCATCTTCAAGAAGTTCATGAGTAGAAGTTACTAGCAAAATTACGGGGGAAATGGATCAAAAATGAAGGAGATATGAGCAAAAATGTGATTTTTGCAATAGGGTTTCTTGAAAATTTAGTAGCATAACTAAATACTAGCAGCAATGAAGGAAAAGGAAATATTTTCAAAAGGGATTAAAAAAATGGCTAAGTGTATGTTTATACTCACCTCTTAACATTAACCTAGCTAACTCACCTTCTAAATCATCCTTGACCATTCTGGATTAACCTGGGTTACATGGCATGACAGGGTAGGGTTACAAGCCTTAAGTGACAAAGGGAATTAAGGGGGTGATAATGTGAGAAGTGGTTAAGTATTCATGAGAGGGGGCAACATAATCAAGTTGTGGTGCTGAGGAATTGAATACCTAGTGAGAATGTTACAAGCCTTAGGTGACGAAAGGGAGATATTGAATCATGTGGTGGTGCATTCTGATGTCCCAAGTTGAAAAGGGTAAAAATTTGACAGTAAGCCCTTATTAGTATTCTTAGGTTCCACCCATTACATGAAGAATCCTCCTCTAATGAAGAATCAACTCATTTCTTCCTCCGAGGAAGATCTTGAATGATGAGGCTTTTCTATAGACCATCATGTTGAATTTGGAAACTACAAATGAAACTTTTTCATCTTCCAAGATGTTCGCATGCTCCAATGTGTTGAGTCAATTCTTAGGAATGGCATTGATATTTCCACATTGACTAAAATATTTTTCATTTAACTCTTCGTAGGATTCTAGAGATATAACCTATGATCTCTACAAGGGTTGAACTAAAACTTGTTGACTATATTGAAGGAAAGGGTCACAAATATTTTCCTGAACCAATTCTTAAAAGTTGAATCCTGAAGATTCTTCATGTGGAATTATTCTCCCTGAGAGGAGTACCAAGCTCATGCATTCTTGTGCCAAGATCTTCCAAATTTTTTGATACATTCTCCTCATGGGATTCAAAATCAGAAATGGCTTCTTTTAGAGCTTCAAACCTCTAGGTGATGGTATGGGACAAAATGTCATACAAGTTCTCTAAGTTAGATGAAAACACACTTGAGCTCACTAAGGAATGAGAATCAAAATTATTCATCTCACTCGCAAATGGGAGATTTGAGGCAAAGATGATTAATCTCATGCAATCAATTATGACACTTATGAATAAAAGGTCCTCACACATGTGTTCCCTTAATTTTTTGATGATTTACTTATACTCCTAATTCTATGACTAGTGATATGTGATGAAGAATTCTATTACAATGTAAAAATAATGAGCATCTAAGCACATAGCCGGGGCAGCAGAGGATGGAGAGAGATCACCTCAACAACATAGCTCAAGAGAGCAAAGAAAGGAAGGTTTTCAAACACTATATTTTGCAAACGGTGGGTTGTGGCACCAAACTGACTGCACCGACATGTCCAGGTGGCTAGTTGAATGCTATAGGAGGTGGTGTTTTGCTGTACGACAAGGTCATTTCTTCCGGGATACTTCGTTCGGACGTAGTCCCTTAAGAGCCCTGAGACAAAATAATTGTTCAACTTCAATGGGTGACTACTCGGACTCTGTGGTACCTAGAGATGGATCGTCTAATCCAAAACCTCAGTGTAGGGATCCTATACAAAATTATCTTTCAATTTTTTCCTTCTCATTTCGGTGCTTTCGCTTCCCTATTGTTTGCAAACGCGTGAAATAGTGCAGTTGGAGCCAGTGATTGGTTGTCAAATGCTATATTTTGCAAACGGTGGTTTGTGGCAACGAATCGACTTCACCATCATGTCCAGGTGGCCAGGTGAACACTAGAGGATGTGGTTTTTTGGTGCGTGACAAGGTCGTTGCTTCTGGGCTACTTCGTTCGGGCGTAGTCCCTTAAGAGCCCTGAGACCAAAATATTGTTCAACTTCGACGGGTGACTACTCAGACTCCATGGCACTTAGAGATGGTCTGTCTGATCCGAAATCTCGGTGTAAGGAGCCTGTACAAAATCCTCTCTCAATTTTTTCCTTCTCATTTCGGTGCTTTCGCTGCCCTATTGTTTGTAAATGTGTGAAATAGTGCAGTTGGAGCCAGTGATTGGTTGTCAAATGCTATATTTTGTAAACAGTGGGTCATGGCAACGAACCGAATGCACCGTCATGTCTAGGTGGCCAGGTTAACACTAGAGGAGGTGGTGTTTTGGTGCGCGATAAGGTCATTGCTTTCGGGCTACTTCGTTCGAGCGTAGTCCCTTAAGATCCCTGAGACCTTGAAATATCATTCAACTTCGACGGGTGACTACTCGGACTTCGTGGCACCTAGAGATGGCTTGTCTAATCTGACACCTTGGCATAGGGACCCTCTACAAAATCCTCTCTCATTTTTTTCCTTCTCGTTTCCCTATTGTTTGTAAACGCGTGAAATAGTGCAGTTGGAGCCAGTGATTGGTTGTCAAACGCTATATTTTGCAAACGGTGGGTCGTGGCACCAAACTGACTATGTCGGCATGTCTGGGTGGCCAGGTGAACACTAGAGGAGGTGGTGTTTCAGTGCATGACAAGGTCGTTTCTTCCAGGATACTTTTTTCAGGTGTAGTCACTTAAGAGCTCTGAGACCAAAATATCATTCAACTTCGACGGGTGACTACTCGGACTCCATGGCACCTACAGATGGCTCATCTAATCTGAAACCTTGGTGTAGGGACCCTCAAAAAAATCCTCTCTCGTTTTTTTCCTTCTCATTGTGGTGCTCTCGCTGCCCTATTGTTTGCAAACGCACGAAATAGTGCAGTTGGAGCTAGTGATTTAATGTTAAACGCTATATTTTGAAAATGATGGGTCATGGCACCGAACCAACTGTACAACACATTCAGGTGGTCAAGTGAACACTAGAGTAGGCCGTGTTTTGGTGCACGACAAGGTCATTGATTCCGGTCTACTTCGTTCGGGCGTAGTCCCTTCAGAGCCCTGAGACCAAAATATTGTTTAACTTTGACGGGTGACTACTCGGACTCCGTGGAACCTAGAGATGCCTCATCTAATCTGACACCTTAGCATAGGGACCCTCTACAAATTTCCTCTCTCAGTTTTTTCCTTCTCATTTCGGTGCTCTCGCTGCCCTATTATTTGTAAGCACGTGAAATAGTGCAGTTTGAGCCAGTGTAAGGTTGTCAAATGCTATATTTTACAGACGGTGGGTCATGGCACCGAAATGACTATTTCGACACATCCCAGTGGCCAAGTGAACACTAGAGGATGTGGTTTCTAAGTGCGCAACAAGGTCATTGCTTCCATAATACTTCGTTCGGGTGTAGTCCCTTAAAAGCCCTGAGACCAAAATACCATTCAACTTCGATGGGTGACTACTCGGACACCATGACACCTAGAGACATCTTGTCTGATCTGACACCTCTATGTAGGGACCCTCTACAATATCCTCTCTCGTATTTTTCCTTCCCAAATCGGTGCACACGTGTAGGTATGGAATTGTAAACACTTAGGGAGGAGTTGTTTTCAAAATTTACAACTTTTTCAAAATTTACAACTTTTTCAAAATTTACAACATTTTCAAAATTTACAACATTTTCGAAATTTACAACTTTTTCAAAATTTACAACTTTTTAAAAATTTACAACATTTTCAGAATTTACAACATTTTCAAAATTTACAACTTTTTCAAAATTTACAACATTTTCAAAATGTACATTAGTTGTTTTATTGTTGTTGCTTTGTCGGTTGTTGGTTTACTTTGAAGACAGTTTTCTGTAGTCGGGCTTTATTGTTCTATCTGGATTTTGATCCATCTCTTATGCTTTAACTTTCAATTCTGGCTTCTGAGCCTTGGTGTATAAGGGTATAGTCTCTTTCAAAAAACTATTTACCAATAATTAAAAAAAAAAACATTTTCAAAATTTACAACTTTTTCAAAATTTACAACTTTTTAAAAATTTACAACATTTTCACAATTTACAACATTTTCAAAATTTACAAATTTTTCAAAATTTACAACTTTTTCAAACAATGAAAGCTTACCTTAGCTTCAGGAATTTAAAATTCTCTACTAATAGTGCCAGCCACATGAAGGTGGAAGCTTTTCTGGCACCACTAACCTAAACATAAAAGTGTTAGTCAAAGAAATTTAAGTTTCAAATCAAAACCATATACTATCTATATATACAAAATACACAAATTTAAAATAAAATATATATTCAAACTTAATTCTAGATCTTTAAACTAACAAATTTATATATATATTGAAAAAGAAATTATATATACCAGACACGAGCATTGTAAATTCATTCCAATGAACCATCAGGATCAGATCTACTCTGAATAGTAGACAAGATTTCTTCATGATCTCACTCTCGAACCTTGCAAAGAATCTTGTTATTAGGCCTTCCTCGATATCTATAAAATTGAATATTTGTTGCTAGAACTAGATGCGAATATAAGAGTATTTTCTTGTGGGTCTCAAAGTCTTCAAACACCCAAACAGAGGATTTTTTTAATGGATACTGTCGAAGCCAAGTTTCAGTAACTACCATTGACCTTGTAGGATACTCAATATCTTCACCATCTATAATAGGAGAAGTCAAGTTATTTTTTTCCTCGATGCAACGACATAAGAAATAGTTGGTTCCTTCTTCATTGTCTTCTGTCCCAATTACTGCAAACACATGTCCTACAAAAAAACAACTTGGTCAAGCACAACTCAAATTTAAATTACATATTAAAATTTCAATGGACATAACTCAATACGAAAATTAAATAAATAACCATAAATACCTTGTCGCACCAAGACCAAAATTTCGTCAAAGTCCTTGGATGTTGCAACTTCATCTGCAGAAACAAGTCGTAATGCTTGTGGAGGTTGATAACTAGGAAGTAGAGTTAGAGGCCTACAAATCCATCCTTCCACCCATTCTTGTGAATCACACCCAGCAATGACAAATTTGATACAAGATGCACAAAAACAGGTCAAATTTCTTGTCCATACATCCCACGAAGTAGCGTTTGATCTATAAAATGAGTCCATATCATTAGACTGAGTGAGTATCATACAATCCTCGTAGTTAGCAATATGTTGTTTCTCTATCAACCAAAAATATCTATGAACTGTGGAATTTTCTTGAGAACCTCGAGCCATGTTGTCAGTACACCATTCCACTATTCTCTTTGCATCTTTTAATTTAGCACCATCTTTGTACTTCAACTCTTCTCTTGTAAGAGCTCTTTTCACACATGCCCCTGCACCGTCATGCTCTCCTTTTCCATGTCCGGCTTCAGTGAAACTCCAAATATGTTGCACACCCATCTTGACGTGCATTCTACTCATCCAATAAAACATTCGTGCATTCTTAAACTGAGACATGCAATTATTTGACCATATATAATGTTGTTTGAAGTCGATGTCCCTATCAGACAAGTTTCCATAAAATAACTGGAAACACCCTTACACAAATTCAGTAGAATGAGTACGATTGTCGCTGATATAAAAGTGGTACTCTCTTAAAAAAATTTGATCATTCTTTGTACTGTCAGGAGAATGTAGAAATGCTATATGCACACAAATCTGTAATATGTAATTATCTACAAAATCGACCACTGAAACAATAGTACCAATAGGAAATTTTTCTTTGCATAGCTTAAACTATTCATCTAACCATCGAGCTCTATGTGTATGCCTCGCATACTCAGAAACAATTTGATCCTTATATTTTCTCAAACATTAGAAAACAGACATTTGTTCTGTAACTAGCTCACATCGTTTAGACTCTTTTCCATCTTTTAACTAGTATGCAACTGATTTATATTTATCAAACTCAACTAAATTATGTCCTATTGTACCTTCAATTTTCTCATGGATGCAACTTTCCAATTTAGGTAATCCGCCGCATGTACTACAACTTCCATCTAAACAATCCTGACTATAAAAAAAAATTCCAACTTCTTTTTCACAAAATATAGTAGGAATGAAATCCCTAGAAGATATTGGTGGAACTTGAACACCACATTCCGATAACATAGTTTCAGAATGAAAATTAGAATGAATATGTAAAAATTTAGCATAATGCATCGCAAATTCAACATGTCGCCTACAACAACAAGTGGTGCGAGCATGGTTGATTTTCACATAGAATGGTTTCAACATTTCAAAAAAATGTTGACTAATTTTAATTTCTAGATTCTCTTGTTCAAACTTACGAAAAAATTGAGTTTGAGTCATATCTAAAAAATGCTTTGGATGTGGTTCATGATTAGTAGAACCAACTCTCCGTTTTATAACATCTCTTGTATTAGGTGAAACTCTAGTGTTATCATGCCAAAATTTAATAACAACTTCTCTTATAGAATCAAAATTATTTTTCTCCTTACGTGGTGCTCTAGCAGAAAATGCCTAAAAATTGGTATTATTGAGTGATCGAAGGATATTACGTCTTTCAATTGATTTCATTAGTGTTTTTCGATTAACTTGCAACATTCGAATTGTTTGCATAATCAAACATTATTTTTTTATTGATTCACTTACAACACTAGTAGCAAGTACACGATGCACAATATTACTATCCCTAGTACATCTCTTGACACCAACAGTGTGATATGCATCATGAAGGTTTTTAACAATTGGAGAGGTTTGACCACGTATATTAGATGTTGTCAATCCTAAGGTGTTTAATGTAGGTATCATTTTAATCAATTACATCAAGATAACTAACAAATGAGATCTTTGAGAATCATTTAAAATTTCAAAATGATTATCCCAAATTTCAGTGGCTTTTCTTCTGATTTTTCATTCAGAAATTTTTTCAGATATTAGTTTCAAAATGTTTTCATCAATTTCAATAAAAAAATTAGGTTTCTAAAGTAAAATCCTAGGAGGTGTTTTTGTCAAATTTTTCTTGTCTACAGTTTCAACATGAATTTCCTTATAGACATTTTCATTGTTTCCTTTAATTTCAACATTTTCTACATCATGAGTATTTAATTCTTCTTCAACATTGATAGTAAAAACATCTTCATCATGAGTATTTAATTCAACTTCAACATTGACAGTTAAAACATTACCTAGTTCTTCATTGCTTACAATAGTTGGGGTTGAAGATGAACCTCTTCTTGATGCATGAAGTTTCCGCATTCGCTCATCCTTTTGAATTTTTCTGGCCTCTAATTCGTTTGGTGTTTTTTTACTTAATGACTTTCTTTTTTGACTTCGTTTTTTGTCTCCCATTATTTTTTGCTTCCTGTGATAAGAAAAACGTGCAGAAAAAGACAAAATTTCACATTAATTCATACAGTAAGGTCAGAGAGGAAAAATCACATGGTAATTCAGATATTGGGATGTGTGTAAATATGATTTATGAATTGCAAGCGCACTTTATAAACCGTGATCACAGTTTATAAAGTGCGCTCAGTGTTTGTGTTAAAAAAACTACGATCGCGGATCTATCTGCTGAACCTAAGCCTCAGAAAATATTTGTTTTTTTCCGAACCAAAGCTATGGAAGGTCATTATGAAGTGTAAAAGGTCAAAAAACCTTAAATCTGCTCTTCCAAAGACTTGAACCATGCTAAAACACTTAAAACATTTCACAAAAATGGTGCCATCATGTAGGGGAGACTCTTAGCTTCGTAGAAATATTGATTTTAAAGTGAATAGAATAAGATAAATATCATTTTATAATTTTTTTACTAGCAATAGGTCTTTAAGACATATTTTCCCATGAATGGTCATGTCTATGTTTAATACTGTAACTTTTGTTTCACTTATCAAAATATGATAAAACTTATACCATCCCAAACATGGACAAATTCTATACACGTTAACAAAAAAAAATTGATTTTGATATTTTTTGATATAGTTATGGCGGGGAAAACGGAAATCGCTCCGTTTTCTAAATATTTTCATACCACTTTCACAGAAAAAATAATTAAAAAAAATTATTGCTAAAAAAATATAAAATAAAATTCATCCCAAGATAGACAACTACATCTAACATTTCACCAAAGGAAAAAAAAAACAAGATTTGGTCATCCAAAATGCGGGCAAAAGGACTACAATCTTATAAGTTTTTTTTTTTTAAAAACTAAGTCATATAATTTTAAGTGTTTAATATAGCTAAACTTGTCCGTTTTTTAAAAAATTAGTATTTTAGAAACTAGATTCCGAATGCTACGATTAATATTTATATAAATTTTTCTAATTTAGAGTGCGCGTATAGCTAATAATCCCTACAAGTTGAGAATTCGTTACTTTTTTGCAATATGACGTCCACGGATGACCCTATATTTGTCCATCAACTTCCTGCACTTACCCAAGTACTTCCTCAAATTGTAAGAGGGGTACTTAATTTTTTATTTCCTAGGATAATGAAAATTCACAAGTTGAATAGGAACATGAAAATTCATGTGGGGGGTAGAGGAAGATTCGAATTGTAAGGCTATAAAAGGAGATGACCTCCTCATTGTAAAGGGATGGTTAATATTTGTTTACTAGCTCCCATTATCTTTCTAGGAACAAGTGCCTTCATTTCCTCTATTTTCTTGTCTATTGAAATTTTTTCTCCATCTCAACTTACACTCCAAGAGCATTGTAAATTGTGCGACATGATACAATAAAAAAATTTCTTTCTTTTTTATTGTTCCTATTTCTATGTGAATGGTTTTTTTTCTAATTAATACAAGCGAAATATTCTTGTTTTGAAATAGTAAACTTTGTTATACTATTTATTGTGCAAAACCCCCTCTTTGTTATTCTCTCCACTCTAAGAAAATTTCCTCCCTTGTATTTTCTACAAGAACATTTTCACAAGTGTAGGGAAGTACCCCTATTGAAAAACAACCCTCAGTTGATAGAATAATGTACATGATATTCCTTATTTTCAATAAACAAAGTTTCCCCATTCGAGTAAAGGAATCTAGTCCTAGATGTTGGTGAAATCCCAAAATTTTCCCTTGCGACAAATTATTTCGCCAAGAAGGTCGTAAGATAAAAAGAAGAAAAAGAAGAGAAAGACAAAGTACAAGGATTTCTAACACTGCAGGGGAAATTATCAAAGAATTATAATCCCAAACCACAAGGGTACCAGAACTATCGTAATCAAATATGAAATTGGACAACAAGTATAAGGAATACAAGTTAGAGACACCACGAAGTCCGCAAAAACTTTCTCAATGTAGCTGACCACTGTGTAAATTCAACCATAAATAATAGCCAATAGTATAGAGATTCCACCTTCTAAATCAAAGAAACTCACTCTAGAAGAAGCTACTAAAGGAGATATAATTTTTTTGGTGGGTATTGTAGTCAACAATGAAAAATTAAAAGCATAAGCTAGTCCTTCATTCATCTCAATACCTCACTTAAGTTCCCCATATTTCTCAGAAACATGCAAAAGCCACAATATCACAAACATTAATCAACACAATCAAGGTTGATCTTGAGAAGATACCATTATAGACATAAATTAAAGGGTTCCATACACTCTAGAAAAATATTGGTGCAACTATAACGTGATTAGCTCAATAGAAAGAAACCCTATAATAGACATTTGCACAACATAAAGTCTCAACTTGAAGATAATTGTCCACATCTTGTCAATGATGCAATAGGTGAGAAAGTAATGAGAAAGAAATTGTAACTAACTACTACAGTTGTTGAGCTCATGGAAAAAGGGAATAAATAGGAGACTACAAAGAAAATCAAAGAAGGACGTAAAAGATGTAGTTCCAATCTTACAAGAATACTCTAGAATTATCCAACAAACTAAAGCATAACCCAAATAGGTTACTTTTGAGCTCCTCAATTGGAATACACAGTTGTAGGATATTATGGCCCCGAATAATATTGATATAGACACTAAAAACACAATACAATAAAAAAATATTATAGAAACAAATGAATAGGATGTGGAAAAGGAATTGTAAACATCCTTATAGGATCAAGACAATGTCGATGATAAAATAGATGAAATAGAACACAATATGCCATGCAATAAATTTATAGGAGTGGAAGCAAAATGAATGTGGGATCGACTAGAATTACTCATACAAGACATACAAACTTCCATTACTCTCCATGATAAATCTATGGAAAACACCAAAGAGGATGATTTGTATAAAGTTATACATGAATTATCATAATTGTAGTTATGTTTTGGTAGAGTAAATGAAGTTTCCACATATTAGAACATGTTCAAGACAAACCTTTAAGTATTTCTTCCCATTTCAAATACAATGAAAAATAATCCCAAGTATGTCATCCCACATCTCATTTTTCCTATAATCAAGGTAGTGCAAGAACTACCACCTCATCCAAGATATATAAAATTCCGTAACTCTCCATGATAAATCTATGGACAATACCAAAGAGGATGCTTTGTATAAAGGTATACACACATTATCATAATTGCAGTTATATTTTGGTAGAGTAAATGAAGTTCTCACATATTGGAACATGTACAAGGAAAACCTTAAAGTATTTCTTGCCATTGCAAATACAATGAAAAATGATCCCAAGTATGTCATCCCACATATCATTTTCCGTATAATCAAGATAGTGTAAGAACTACCACCTCCATATTCTACTTCAGTAATTCATCCTGTTAAAACCAAGTAGTTTGAACATCAAAAATAAGAAAGGGAACAACACAATTTTGAGGTGGGTACTAAATTCTAAACATAATTGCACAAATTTTTTTAGATGTCTATAAACTTAGGACCACATATATTGAAAAACTCATACATGGGATCTATGAGGGAGTTTCCACATATTAAAAACCCTAAAGGGAGGTCTATTGGAAATATCACTTAATTGGAGACCTAGAAGGGAGGTTAATTAGTGTACAGAGGATGAAAACAAATAAATAATTTCCTTTGAATGTGAGAATATTATCTCAATGTGCATTACAATACACATTTGGAAAGACCCGGAAAAAGAAGAATAGAACATCCCCTAGAAGAATCGAAACATATTTTGTCTTGAGATAAGACAACTATTAAAGTCTGGTAAAGTGTTGGGAATATATAGGGGTTTACATATGACATGAATGCATTTTTTATATTTGTGCAATACTAATGTATATGCCTAGTCCAGACAAGAAAAAATATAGAATATTTAATGTTATTTTAGAATAGATAGAGAATATCAAGAGCCCCTTTTGTCAAGGAAAGGAAGAAGAAGGAACTGGTAACTTAACAATCACCTTATTTTGTATAAAACTATGTAAGTGCACTACGTAAAAGGTTGATATTTATTTGGAATTAATTTTATATCCTTGAAATGCATTTTTTTTATGTCTAGGTTTTAACTCAGTAATAATTATTCTAGTTTGTTGTTTATATTTCTTGTTCACTATCTCTGGCTTCCTTGAATTATTCAAATTATGTAGCTATTGGAAAATTGATATTTACATTATGTCATATACTCACTCATTGTCTAAGTGCAAAAACCATGGATTCATCCTAGACCAAAACATGTTACATGTCATGATGTCATGATATAAGGATATTTACTAACATCCTTAAGGAGCCAAGATTACTACAACTCAGAGTCATTCCCATTGTTGTTACTGAGACACCAGGCCCTCAATTTTTGATCTACGGGTATACATATCAATAGACCAATAAAACCATTTAGTAGGTTGGATAGTGATGGAATACTATAGAGTGACCAACCACTCCTAAGTCACTATAACATGCCATGTCCCATGCATGTATTTGGCTGCAAAGTCTAATCCTATTTTGGGCATTGAGTGTCTTTATGAATCTATCCTAAGGATTGTTAACATTTGGCTTGATCTAGTGATGTCGTAAATAATGATCTATAAGGTGTTAAGGTAGGTAAAGAGGTGATTGTGGTTCCATTGGACCAAAGAATGACACATGAACTAATGCGAGAGTGAGAGAGATAGAGTTGTGGACTGTTAGTTTAGGAAACACATAATATATATTATAGTTTTGAAAATACATATTTTGTTATGACTTCATAGAATCATTGTTATTATTTTTAAGATTGTTTTACAATTCAAACCAAGTACATTGAATAGAAAGAAATATAATGAAATATAATACATAATTTTATTATTATTAAATCATTCAAGTTACATAAATCAATTTGATGCTACCCATGAGATAAAAAGACATAAAGTTTTATTCTAGTTAGTCATGTTCTACTTATCATTTGGGTATACAGGTTTGAGCACCTTAAGCTATGACCTTTATACATGGAGGAATAAAATAATCAATATGTTCTTTTAGTTACTTGGCTAGGAACCATCAAAGGTTGAACTTTTTACCCTCAATCGGGAAAAACATTGTGTGCCCCCTTCTCCTAAGCCTACCACCTGCGACCACCTTTCCACATACAAGATAATTTTTGAATATATCACAAGTAAGTTCTCAATGTTTTCATGTGTTTTTCCAAAACTAATTATTCAAAATTTATAAGAATTTCACCTCGGGTAGTTGACAAGTAACACATCAATTCATAACTAATTACACTCCCATTAATTGGGTCATTTTTAATATGTCACCTCCTTTTAACAAGGTTCATTACATTATATTCCATTAAAACAAGATCTTTTATTTATATTCCTTTTAAGAATAACTTGGTCTTTTATTTTACTTTCTCTGACTTTGCCCAATTCTTTGAACTAATATTATTCATTACATTTCATGATTATTTAAATCATTTGCCAATAAAGTTAATAAGGTCATATTATCTTATTAATATTCAATCCAAAACATATAAAACAATTTTCTTAATTTTAAAAATATTTTTGAAACAAAATAATGTATTAAAAATCATGTGAAAAGAATAATAGTTCTTTGTTAAAAAGATAAAACAATTGATTGGACACTGATGCAAGATTATTTACGTTGATCAATTCCTCTAATATCCCTTCCACATATGACTACTCAAATGTAGTTAACATAATATATTTATCTATAAAATAAAGATAACTTAAAATATATATTATTATGCCGAGAGGCATCTACAGTTGTATATATGGAGTGAAAGAGTTTGATGTCGTGCCCGTGAAATTAAATTATTTTTTTACCTATGAAATAAAAACAAGGGCCCACTCACCTTTTGAAACTATAAACAAAAACAAATGTAATGAATTTTATTTTGTACCCGTAAATAACAACTCAAGTGAATTTAATTTTGTACCCGTAAATAAAAAACTAGGGCGAATTTTATTTTGTACCCGTAAATAAAAAATGAGGTGGATTTTATTTTGTACGCATAAATAAAAAATACTTTCCGCACTTTAGTAATTACATTAAAAACACTTATGTCTGATTTTCTTTTGATAAGGCCCACTCACCTTTTCGAAATTAAAAAAAATACAAATAAATTTTCTTGTTGTACTTCATCAATTACATAAGAAAAAATACACTATACCTCTCGGTATATTTTACATAGATTTTTATAAGATATGTATGATAATTTAATTAGCCAGTCTATTTCATAGTATTTTTTTATGAGTAAATGCTTTTGACCGAAACTATAAACCGAGATACAATAACTAGATAGGGCCAACAAAGCTGACCCTAAAACAATAACTAAACAGAACCAGTGCAACTGAAGAAAACCCAATTAACAATTTATTTCAACCGAGGGATAGTAATCCAACATATTTATGAAACGCCCCTTTTGGCCTTTTGTCTTTCTAGCCACTTACCACTGACCAGGATTAGAGGCTATCACCAATATGAGATTATTTGACCCTGGTGGGGACTCGAAACTACCAAAAGATCCCTCCTAGTCTGAATATGATTCAATTCAAAATTATCAAATGCATGCCCCCATTTCACAAAATCCGCCCCAATCGGATGACCCCGTTGACCAACCATATCCGATTAAACAAAACTGAAATCTGGAACTGATTGGAGAGGCTCTCCTGGTTCTTCCTTACAAATAGATTCTTCCTTCTGAGCCGAAGAGGGTTTGTCCCAACTGCCTCCAGATGACACATTCTTTCTTCTTTGAGGACTTTTCTTTTGTGGGCAAGAATCCTGTAGATGACCCGAATCCCTGCAAATATGACACTAGCATGATGTGTTCTCGTAATCTAGGGGCTAAACATGATGTAAATTCCCCAATTTCAGAAGTATCTTACCAAGTAGTCATTTGCTAAGGTTGATCTTTGCGTAAAATCTAGCATAAGTTCAGAGTCTAGCCATTGCCCTAGCGTGATCCACCTTTAGAAATTTACCCAGAACATTACCTATATCCTCTCGAGCGTGCCAGAAATGCAAAGGACGGTTAGGTAATCGAACCCACATTGAAATTTTCAAAACTGAAAGAGAGTTCAGATAGAACTCGGGGAACCACAGAGTAAGAAACAAGCCCGCGTTGCCCCAGAACCATGAGCCGTCTAATAGGAACTTCTGATATTCCTCTACTTGCTAGAAATGAACCACGACAAAGCCCTTGGAAAATAAGGAGATCTCACAATTTCTGGACCAATTTTCTAAAAGCGACTGAGATAGGGATGAGGAATTTGGCCACATTCCATTAAATCTACCAATAATCGCTAGATGGGACAAAGATTGGAGGTAAGCCTCGATTTCAGGATTTTCCAACCTTAGGGTTTGCGCCTCCTATGTCAGATCTATTATATACGCTTGCGTGGAAGGGAGACATGATTTTTTCTACTCTGCAACGTCCTTGAAGGAGACAGGTGTTGGGCCAACAGCTAGGGATGACACCTTCCCACTGTCATACAAGCTATGAACTAACTTATGACCTACTAAGGACACTAAACCTGAACCACCAGACAGATCTGTATAAGGCTGCCTAATACAAGAAATTGTGGAAGGGATTTCAATCCCTAGTTCTTTGGCTTTCTGAAGGTAGGCATGGAAGAGACACAGTGTCTCCTAATCTCACGCACCCTGCAAACTATTGTCAATCTGTTCGTCGCCAGAAATAGGCTCGTGACCAACTCCATAGCCAACGATCGCCCCCTTCCCTGCGCCGGTGCCTTTTCTAGTGCTGCTCCGATTTACATACTTTACCACCATCCATCCCTCACCCTCGATCCCCGATCCCCTCTAAGAAAATATCACCTTCAATCTATGTCACAGTATTTAAGTTCTTATTGAAATTTACATTTTTGAGTAGTTATTGGATAAATTATATTTTTTCATTATATAAATTATAAACAAGAAAGAGGTTAGCGGATTAGAAGTTTAAAATAATTATTTATGTTCATATTACTCCCGTTACTAATACATAGTTATAGTTATTGTTAAGTTAGTAAAGGAAGAAATGCTTTCAAATCATAGAATTTATGATATCATCTTAAATATGACATGTGAAAAGATAAATTGATATGTATAAGAAAAATGATCATAAACATATAATAATATGTCATCATCATTTTCTTAAAATTATTGAGTGTGAAATAAGAGGGAAAAAAAATAACCAACCACATACAAGATAAATAACAATAATTATGCCAATAGGCATTCTACAATAGTAGAAAGGAGTGACATCTAATGGTGTGTTCATGGAATTTTTGTTTTTGACATTAAATTTTAAGTTGATTTGACCATCATTTTGATATTTTAAATTTTGATGAGTGAAACAAAAAATAGTAATATATCGACCATCATTATGACCCTTTTATTCATGAAATATTTGTTTTGTCATACACCAACGGAAATATGAAGAGAATGTAATAAAATAATTAAGAAAAATGATATATGCATACATTAATCTTTTGATTTTTACTATATATATATTGCATATACTATTTTATAATTTATATGACTAGTTCAATATGGTTATGTTTATATATTTAATAGTGTTACCATGTATAATTTTATTTTGTACATTAATTTTGACATCTATTTGAATGTCGCTATATAAAAATTTTATTTATAATTTGAGAAGTTAACAAATAAAAAATATATTTTTATTTTACAGTAGACTTTGGGACCCTTTTCTCTAAAAAGTTTTTTTTGTCACTAACTAGTATAAAATATAAAGAAAATGTCGTGTAACTTTTTATCAATGCCATATGCATAAAATCAAAGATATGAGCCTTAAAATTGATATATAACGACATTTTCCAAATAAATGTATTTAATATTTATGAACTATAAATAAATATAATAAAAATTATTTATTAAAACTAAAAAAAAACCTGGAATAATTCATCTTATTTAATTATGAAAATTATATATAAAAGTAATTGCCTTTAATTACATACTAGCTTTAATATATACTAATTAATCATGTTATAATATTTCATTTATAAAATAATTAACTAAATCAATGTTCAAAATATGGGGGCCATAAACCCTTTGGAAGAAAAAATATGAAGTTTTTTATGGCAACTCTGAGGGGTACCATAATACAAGGCAATCACAACCAAAATACAAAGTAATAATAAATTACTAAAAAACTATAAATTTTATGCTTAATAATTCTTATAAGTAACCACTTTTATTGTATTAAAAAGTCATTTTCACAAGAACAATAAGTGTAGCTACATGGAGGAAAAATGCAAACCTTATTAAATAACGACAAATAATTTAATTCAACAATTTTCCACAAGTATTTCCAAGTAACTGCCACGAGAAAACCTAGGATTGCACCCACTGTAACTTGAGAACATGTATGCACTCCTCCAAGAACTCGTAACCAAGCCTAATAATTTACATGCACACGATATATTAGTAAAATGCCAAAATAACATAATGTTTTAGTTTAAAGCATAGTTAAAAATTATAAAATAATGTCACAATCACATAATAGATAGAGATGTCACAATCTATGTAAGTCAGTGTTTAATTGTAATGTTTTGCATTCAATAAAAAAATTATTTAAAAAATAATAATATTTTTTCTCAAGTATTTGAAGTTTTGAGAGCAATTTTTTTATTAATATTGTAATTAAATTGATGATAAAAAAAAGAATAAAAACTTCAACTCAAGCTTCAATTGTACACAACTTCTATAATACAAATAAGTGCCACTTAACCACCGTGAACTAACAATAATAAATGGAGTGGTAAATAGAACAAACTTAAAATTAATGATAAATATTTTTAATAATGGGTTTTCACAATCAATTTTTTATATGTAATTACTGTGATGTAAATGGTGTGCTTAGAACTTTGAAAACTGTAAATCATGATAAAACTACTACGTGTTATATTTTCAATCTGCTAAGGAATAATGCTCATTCATAATATGTTTTGATCAATAAGGTTTTTTTTTTAGAATTCAAAACAATATAATAAAATCAACATATTTTGAGATGTGAGAAAAACAAAATCCACAGAGACATGGTTCTCTGAGGCCCATTCATTGAAGATACAAAACTCTTTTTTTTATCACTGTGCTTGCAAAGTGCATAAAAGAGAGAAATAGAAGAACACATAGGAAAAGGGGAATGGAAGAAATGTAGCTTTTATTCCTTTTGTAGTGATGAAATAAAAAACATCAATCAATCTACTACAATTCACAATTGCTACGAAGAACTAAATTTCAAAATTTTTAGGATCCTTCGGCATGGAGAAGCCATCCCAATTTATAGCCTTGTGAATTGACCATTCATCTCCCTCTACATGATTCTTCGTGTTCCCATTCCACTTGTAACATTTCAATTGACCCTATAAGGGAAAATTTTAGTATCTCTTATAATTTTTGGAGAATAATTTTATAAATTACAAATATTGTCACTCAAGTGAATAGGACAAAATACCATGGTTGTGTACAATGAAGAATTATAAGAAAGGGAGAGAAGTGAAGAAGGGAAGGGAATTGATTGAACTTGTTGAAGAAGCTCCTTCTAATGAATAACTTGCTGATGATGATCATAGTCTCCTCCTTTTGCACGAAGCACAGAAACTCTAGATCGCTAAATGCATGTTTAGAAACATTGTTTCAAAACCTTCCAATGTGAGCTTGAGAATGAACATGAACCTCACCCATGGATGATGCATTCTTGATCTCACAATGAGAATGAGGATCACTCTATTATTTCTTAGGTTTTCACAATTGTTGTTCATGATGCCAAAACCTCTTGATACTTGCATCCATGTTCTGCAAACTGTGTTGCAAGATTGCAAAATTTTCCTTTACTGCTCTTAGAGAGGTGAGCTCTTTCCTAGATTATTCCTAGCTCACTTGTCTTGGCTAACTCAATCAATTCAACCATTTCAAACCACTCATCTTGTTGGCTCACCGAGCTCAAATCAACTCACCGAGCACTCACTAAGAGGTGATTATGGATCCAACTTGAGCAATGGGCTATGTTGGCCTCTTACCTCATGAATCAAAATTGAATTCTTGACATCTTTTGAATCTCTTCTGATGGCACAACATCCCTGGATCTTACTTGTTGCACCTTGTGATGCTCTACCTTGCTTTTAGACATAATTCAGCTCAACATAATGTCTTTGAGACCCATATGGAGGGTTCATTTCTATGTTTTAGCTATGAAATCATCCTATAACCCTATGAAGAGTTAAAAAAACAAAATAATGAGTTAAAATGGAGCCATCTGCAAATTTTTACATCCAAAACGAAGACTTCCTATTTTTAGCAGGTAAGACTAAGACCTACTATTTTGGGACATATCCTCTGTTTTGCTAAAATCTGACCTTTTGAACCTTTTGGAATATTCTAATCCTAATTATTTGATGATGCATTTCTACTTTTAGCCACTTTATATTTATAGCAGGTGTTTCTTCTCCCTGACTTGTTATTTTGGGAAAATTGGCAATTTTACCCTGCTTACCATTTTTGCATTGTTTATTATTGTTATGGGTGATCAAAGCTTGAAAATTGAGGGAATTATTATTTTTATAATGTGAAGGGGCATGACATATGTTATTTTTAGTAAGTGTATTGTGGGCATCAGATTGTGATGAAAAATGTTTTGAAATTCTGGGTTTTATTCCAGGATTTCCCACTCCAAATCTTGGGTGATTTCACCTTCCAGATCTTTGGGAAATTGAAATTTTATTCGAAGAGGGAATAATTTTGATGAAAAACACAACCCTCCTTATCCCTAACAAAATAGGGACTTCATGGCACGAAAATTAACTCAGGATAAACTAGAGTTTTTAATGATCTTTTCCTCCAAATTGTGCATGATTCCACCCATTGAAACCTCAGGAAGTGAAGATGATTCTCGCTGCCCTTTCAATATTGTGTCACATCCATTAATGGAGACTCAAAGATTTTACAATGAGAAAAATCACAGAAATTCTTTGGAGAAGATAACTTAGCACAAACCCTTGGTACAATTGATTCTTCTTCGTTCGCCAGCAGTGAAAAATCATCATTCTCGCAACCATGGATGCTCTTAGAGAAACTTTATGGGTTATCTGATGGATTTCCATGTTTAATGGAGGTTTTACATCAGTGGTCATGGATTTATAGAGAAGAAAGGAAGTGGGCAGGAGTTTATTTCATGGTAAAAACTTTTTGGTAACATTTTCACTTCACGAGTAGAAGAGGTAGGAAGAAGCAGTGTGAAAAATTAGTTTATTTTTGAATTTTCAATCAATTTGGGGGTAGGGTGCATTTTTATGTTCCAAATTTACCCACTGTCTTAAGACAGTTCAGAAAATAAAATACGCCCTACTCTCAGAGCCTGACAAGTGGTGGGAAATGAGTGGGTGAGAATGGAGGAGAGAGAAAGGTTTCAACACCTGATGAGCAAGATTGGAGGTCACATTATGAACTAGAGAAGGGGATAGGCATGGGGGAACATTTTACTGTCTTGAATTTCCTAGATAGTAGGCATAGTAGGGCCAAAAAAATGAGCCTAGGGCCTAGGAGGTCAAAAACTTAACGAAATTTTACATGTTTGATCATTTAGCACCTACCACGAAGGTTCATGGTCACATGGGGTATAAGGGATTCAAAAAGGGGGTAGGGTGAATTTTTTTTTCCATTACTATCCCCACTGTCCCAAATATCCTAGAGAGTTGGGAGAGTCTGGATACCATACTGAGTCATGCTTCCAACTGTAAATTTGACTAACTCCCAAAATCTTGAAATAAACTTTCCTGGAGTTGTAGGAGATATTTTTAGGTGAAATTTAATATCAAATTTCCTTGTAAGAAAATTTTGAGATCAATGGGATGTGTTTCAAGAATTGATTATGCATCCTTCTCAAAAAAAGTTTTTATTTTTCATTCAGGATTGTCAGGTGAGTCTGCACAAATTGCTCTACCATGAGAAGCGCCTATGCCTTGAGATGAATCTAATGTTTTCCATCATGTAGGAATTGAAAAATATTTCGAATGTTATCTTTTCTTCTTCTTGAATCATCCTGGAGATCTTGAAATATTCAATTGAAGGTTAGGTCTTTTTTTGCACTGCATTTTCATTGTCCTGACTCCAAAATCTCTGAAACTTTCCCAACATTTCCTAAACCTGATCCGTTTAATTTTATACTCTTTAAAGACATCTTGAAATAATTTTAGGCTCTTTAATCTACTTCATAGGGTGCACATATGTCCCAGAAATACTGGGGAATAACATTTCTAGACCTAGTATAGATGTCAACTCTTAATGACACTTCACATAATGGACTAGATGACCTCATGACCATATTTCACATACTTTGTAAGATTTTTTATAACATCATGAGGTATTTCAATGATGGGAAGGGTATGACACAAAATTTAGGTTGATTTGGATGATGAATCAAGAAGGGTTTTTAAAAAAAAAATTGACACTTGGGTATGTTGTCATGCTTGAAAGTTTGAAATTTTTCATGTTGCACATTTGCATGACAACTAAACAACAAGACACATGTTTATATGAGGAATATTTCATTTACGTGTATCAACACTTATTATTTATTGACAACACAAAGGTATTTTCAAACATTATTGAGCAATTTTTCATAACTTAACTCAAAAGATAAGCTAATGACGGTTCCCAATTTTTATTAAATGGATATGAAATTTTAAGTTAAAAAGTGATTTGAGGAATGTGTGAAATATTTTCCACACATATGGAGTATATAGTGGTATGGGGAGAATATTAAAGCAATTAGACTCAAGTGTTTGTAATGACTAACATTGCTTCATACACATGGTTCATTACATGTGCATTCAGTTACACAACTCCTAAATGTGACTTGAATATTTTCAAATTCATTTCCATTTAACTTGAACATATTATTTCAAAAAAGAGGTAAATTCTTGGACATTTAAAAAAATACAAATAAATGGGAATAAGAAGTAATTGGAGTTAGATAATAATACCAAGCTCATGTAGGATGAAACCATCGTAGAAATTTTTGAGTGGTAGGATGGTTAGAATTTCTTTAGATGTTTGAATTTTTTGTTTAGAATTTTAAGGGGAGGAACTCTAAAGTCCAGAAAACAACCATCAAGGTCATTGTTGGAATCATAAGAAAAATATCTACAATTCCAACTATATAAATAGCTTCTGTTAGCTCTAGGAAACAAGCTTATTCCAGGATGGCATTGGTAAAGTAAAAGGAATTTTGATACATAATTTTTGTGACCCATGAAAATTAGTAGAAAAATGGGTTATGAAATAACTTTCATGTGATGGCCAACATAAAATTTTACTTGTCCCTACCATGTGCATTTTGAGCCATTTACGTCATGGGAAATAACAACTTGAGTTGAGGGTGATTTTACTAGAGTTTCTATACAATTCCTTGCATAATATGGCATAAAATTTTGACAGCAAACAGGCACCCTTAAGGCACCATGGCCTAATCAATTTAATTTTCAAGCATCACTTTCTATAATTGTATATTGGAGAGTTATCCTACAAGAAACTTGTGAATAAATTCAATAAAGAAAAACCAACGACGAAACATGTTATTAAAGCCCCTACTCCTAAGAGATAAATATAAAAAAGAGAAGAAGAAGAGGTGACAATTTAGGATGAATTCAAAGAACCTAACATTATCAATTTTCTCTATAATTCAGAGTAGGTTCCCCATGAGAAAATATATCCTTCATAAGTTAATACCTTCAAGGTTGAAATATATAAGGTGAGGCTAGTATTGCACAAAAATGAGGATTTTGAAAAATAAAGGCTCATGGCATAAACTCTCTAGAATCTAGGGCATCTTGTCACCTTCACAAAAAAAAACCTTCAGAACAATTTCCCACACATGAAGCACCTAAGGGACAAATTTTCATACCTTCGACAATTGCTTCATCAACAACAGAAGAAGGAAAATTTAAACCTCAACCCTCACCAAGGGATAAAGGGAAGGCCCCCATTAAATAAAGTAAATAATCCTATCAATAATCACCCCAACATGCAGCGGGAGGTCTAAGTTCACCTAGTGAAGAATATGAACAAATGAATCAGGTAATGGCCCTATCTAGAGTTGACCTCTTCTTACAAGAACAAAATAAGGATATTGCAAGACTCAAATATATATTAATTTAAAAAGAAACAAAAATTCAGAGCTTAGAGTCAAAATTCGTAAATGAAAAACAGAGGTTGGGAAGCTTTGATTGCAATATGGCAAAGTTACAAGAAGAATTGGAAAGCACAAATGACAAGTTGCAAGAAAAAGGTAACCATGTATTACCATAGATTAATGGACTGGGGAAAAGCAAAAATAACTTAAGTCCATCTCCTATTTTAGCAAGAAATTATTGAAGCAAAAGGGAACATAAAAAAAAAATTAGAAACTAGCTCCGAAAAAGAGCTAATTGCCAAGGAGATCCAAACTAATTTCCCATTTTCATCTCTAAGGGAATCCCAACATCGACATCCTATTGTTTTGAATTGAGAGGAGTTGAGGGAAAGAATAAAGAGCTAAAATCCAAGATCAAATAATTTAAGAAAGGTAAAACAAATTTAGAAGAAAATATTACACCATCTTGTTAAATAGGTGATACGTTGCTCACTTGCAGGAGGTCCTCCAAATTCTATGTTATACTACTTAGGGAAAAACTTCTCAAGTGGTATATTTTCAAGCTCAAGAATAATATTCCACATCATATTAAAGATCCTAAATAATTCACAAAAGCCTATAAGAAAAGTAATACTGAATTGAATTTTTTGGTGTGAATACTATGTCCACATATTTATATTGGGGCATAATGTAAAAGCTCATATTAACTTATTCATAGGGGAAGTGCAACTTAGGGATTTCACATTAACCCTTAAAAATCAGGAGATTTGGGTGTAGAAACTTGCAAAATTCAAAAAATCTAAGGAAATGTAGGTCTCATCATGAGGGATGACTATATTACTTGTTGAGCGGAAAGAATGGCTAAGTACTAGCAACACGGGAAGGATTGGACCTGCACGAAAGGGGTGCACGAAGGGGCGCACATGTGTAGAAACTCAAAATTTACACCGCTCATTTCCTACCATCATTTACACTATCTTCACAATTATATTAATCAAAGATCACTACTTAATTCATACGTCCCGTATCCTAAGTCTAAAACTTCCCGACCATGTTTATTGCATGTAAATATTCTTCACAACTGTAAAATCTCATCTTTTCCTCTCTTAAAACCACTCAAAACCACTTAGAAACTAAAAATAAATAAGAAAAAACTAAAATAAAATACAATCCTATAACCATCTCAACCTCTTTACATCATCCTCCAAACATCCACCTTAGCCATTTAATCACATATTTGAATCAAAAATTCCATGATTAGAAGTGGGTTTAACCACTCTTGTAGTTGTTTCTCCCCGCAAAAATTAGATCGCCGACGATTCCAGTTGAATCGCCAGTGATTATAAATAACACTTTTGTGCTCTCCCTTAGGGATCTTCAATCATGATATATCCTGGCCTTCTTGTTGACTCTTGCACTTTAATGTTTGACACTCAAAACATCCAGGACATCATCAAAACATTATCAGGCATCAACAATAATCATTTTCAAGCATTTTTGAGCGATCATTTTCATCAGTCATACTTCAAGAAGCATCTCAGACACAACTCATCCACTCAGATCTTTCCTATCAAATATTTGAGGCATCATTTAGCTCCAAATTCATTTCAAATGTATTCTTCGATCTCTCTTTTTCCATTTTCAAGTCAATATCAAACTCTTAAATCAATTAAAAACATCATTTTAGTAGTTTCAAACTCTCGTTTTTGTCTAAAGCTATCAAAAATCACAGCAATCTCTAACAATTCACCCTAATCGCCAGTGATTGGCCTAAATCGTCAGGTAATTCCTGTCAAAATTTATCTTTTTATCAATTTATCAGATCTTGATCACATTTTATTAAATACTCCTACATTTAACATTACTTGTTTCCAAGTATGGCTCTCTATTAGATGGCAGTTCCTAGCCGTTCTCATCCAATTACCAACATTTATAGCCTTCCTAATAGTTCAACACCCTTTCTTCTGGGAATAATACAATATTTTACATGAACTCTACCTCTGCACAATCCATTCGTTATCTGATTCACCATTGATCAAGTGGACGTTGAAGATCAATTTGAATTCCTTCACGAAAGTCCAGCAAGAAACTGACGACTTCTGGTACTAACTACTTTGAACGTGTTTAGATTGCATCTACTCTCGCATCAGGACTATCTTTTGAAGCTACGCTTGGGACTTACCTATTCATCTTGGAGTTATAGAGACATTATCTCGTATTTTCTATGTCATTTATTTGTATTGACCATATACATTTTTATTTACGTATTTAGTTATCAATTCTACTTAATTGTTATAAAATGAGCTTGACATCCATCCAAGGAAGTCCCTTTAGACTCCTGGAATTGGCCCTTGCTGAGAAAATTCATCTATCCATTTGTCTAATCCTTTCTATTTAATGTCTTGTGAGCATGCAGGTTTCCTTCGTAGGACAAGAGGACTTATACATTCATTTAGACACTTGATCAACTTCAATCGGATATCAACTTCATCATCACATCATCCCTGCGAGTATCAGTAAACCCAACGCTATTTTTCGAAGTCAGTTTTGTTTCTATTGTTTCACTTCATTTAATTTAGATAGAAAGGCAAAAACATATTTGAACATTCTGGCATGCACCTGGTGGGACCATTTGTCCCTTTTCTTTCATTTCAATTTTTATCAAAAATTCATTTTTTAGATTTTTTCTTTGTAATCGCCAGCGATCCAATCAAATCACCAACGATTGTGTGAATTGCCAACGATTCTATCAATCACCGACCATATCTGTGACTACTTCTGATTACTCAATCAGATAGTCCCTAACACCATTTTATTTTATTGTTTTGTCTTATGCTAACCTTTCTACAGGTTTCTACTCTAGTAGCTTTTGGTTTGCTACACTTTTTCTTTGCTCAAAAACATCAATCAATATTTTTGAAAAACTAAAAAAGGAAGCTTTTTCATAGGGGTGTTTTCTCCTTTCTTGTTGTTTTTAATAGTGTTGAATTTTGTTGCTTTGTCCATCATCAAAATCAATTGTTCTTTTATATTTAAAATGAACCTTGCATCCTTCTTGATAACATAGATTAATTTAAAGGATTAATTTATTGCATTCACATTAATTTTCCCTCACATATAGCTGATCCAAATCACATTGAATATCAAATTTACATCAAACACTCCTACCCACGTGATAACTATTGGGATTTCATCACCCAATAGGGAAACCGACTTGGTTTTCTGGCCGAAGTGTACATAAATGGTTATCGATATATTGACTAAGCACCCTAACTACCTTATCGCCATTGCAGGACCGTTAAATGAGGGGATATGCCCCAATACTAGGCCTCATAGCGACACCAAAAAATATTTTGGCCTCGGGTACCTGTCAGGTATATCAAGGACTCCAGCCTTAAATGTTCCTAAAACCATCCATAGATATCCCTTTCCTAGGACCTTATCACCCATTTTACACATTTAACCTTTCTAAATTAATTCAAGAGAATCAATTTTTTTTTCTATGTGACTTTCTTGCTTCTTGCAATAAACTCATCTAGATTTCTATTTCATTGTGTTCAAGCGATTCTTTGTTTTTCAATTATGGTGCTTACAAGATAACAATGTTGTATCCAGACTTCTAAAAACATCTATAGTCCCATTACAACAATTCACACAACACTATCAATAAACTCTTACAACATGCCCATAGCATGTATAGAAGATGCTTACTGACTCATTGATCAACGAGAAACTTTCCTATCCAACAACTAAAAAATGAAGATCAATAGAATAACCACATTCTCTTAGTAGCTATTCTGCTTGATCTTGAGATACTAGAACCTTTCAGACCCCATTTATTTGATAGTGGGGATCCCATGTTTTCAGAGATCTTAGATTCAAACCCTATAGACTTTAATGCCTACCTTATAACTAAGAGATGTTCATCTTCGAGTCACCATTACATGAACCAACAACCTTATGTACCTGGACCCCTCATGTACGGTTTTTCACATCTCATTGATATGGATCACAAACCCATTCATTCAACAGATGTATTGTTAATCCTCCTAGCAGTTTCGATCAGAAACGTCTAGTGTTGTGTCTTCAGTTCCCATTTTTTCGATTTTAATGTAATATCTTCGCAAGAACACAACTATTCAAAAAACCGACATCTTCACCGGATCCTATCCATTGGATCTACATCAATTAAAAATAAAATGAGTAATCTCTCCATCCTCGCACACCCCTCTAGCATTCCTCTGCCATTTGAATACACCTCTCGATAAGTTTTGCCTTTATTCCTACTAGCATATCTCAATCCTCCATTCTCCCAAAAAACCATGACACCTATTCAAAATATTACCATGTCTATCCCCACATCCACACCCTTAATCAATACACTAGTGTCCATTACCAGTACTCACCTTGTTTCACTACAATCATCGACACCCCTCATTTCACAATACACACCTCAACCATCACAACCACTTGCTTTCTTCCCAATACATACCTCAATAATCACAACCTTTTCCTTTCCAAATCATTCCGTAATAATCACAACCCTTCATTTTCACCTCTATTCCTTTTCAATAACCACCCTGTATTCACAACCCCTTATCCACACATATATTACTTTTCAACATGTTCCCTCAATAGTCACAACCTCTCCTAAACACATCTATCCCTATCCCGTATTAGTAAATCCAACCATCTCAACCCTTAGTATCACAACCCACTTACAACATCCCCACGAACATTCCTCAACAAAACATCCCCTTCTAACAAAATCTCCCTTAGCAATATCAAACTAATCAATATTCATTTAATCAACCTGGATCTTCGTCATCTAACACACAACAATCACCACAAATAGACCCTCTTCAGGATTTAATGAACAAGATATCCAACCTTGAAGCCTGACTTCCATGGGCCCTAAGAACACACTTTCATATGAGAAAATATGTAATGAACCTATTCATCCATCTGTACCTTACAAATTTTATCCACCTCACTGGGAGCTTCTGAAATTTCTCAAATTTTATAGCAAAGAAGACCCCCAACAACATATCCAATATTTTTGTCATGCTTGTTATCTTATAGCCCATGACCAAGACTTGATGCTTAGGACATTCCTATGTCTCTATTCGGTCCTGCCTTACGGACTGGTATAACAACATCCCATCAGTACTCTCTCTTCTCATTTGCACAACTCACCCAAATCTTTCTTGAACACTTTTCAATCAACATCGCCCACAAAATAACCATTATAAACCTTTATGCAATTAAACAATTTGAAGAATGAGTCCATTGCAAAACTTTTTTGCCCACTAGAGGGGTATAATTAATCAATTATCATTCTCACTCCCACAAACAAAATTAATTGATTATTTTTCCGTTCATGCACCAAAACATTTCATCTACTCATCCAAATTCAATCTTTTCAAGTGTTTGATGAAGCTTTTACCATGGCCCATAAACTTGAATTCTGAGCCCTTGAAGAAGGTAGAGTCAAATTTAGACCAAAGAAACCTAAATCAAAATTTTCATCAAAGCCATCCTTCAATCCAGATAAATCTAAATCATCCATCAATGTCATAGTCATTAAATCCATCTCTAAGGAATGTTTGACCACCGAATGCTCTCAACCTCAATGTAGTTATACCCCCATTGGAGAGACTTACAATGCGGTTTTTGAAAAACGTCCTTGCTATCTAACATGATCTCTCTTCCACCCATTCATCCAATCAACACATTTGTTTCTAAGATCCTCTTGGTATAGGGATAATGACTATTATAAATACCAAAAGTTAAGGGTCATGACATCAAAACGGTGTCATTCCTTCTGTAATGTCCTCCTAGATCTGATTGATAAGGGTGAAGATACATTTAGATAATCCTAATGCACCCCAAAATCAGAAACTTGGATGTCTTCAAGCAACCATTCCCAGAATCATTCCCCATCAAGTAGTCAACCACAAGCTAACAATGTACAATCCCACCACACCATAAACACCATTAATAAGACATTTCCTATCACTGAATCTACGCCCGATAGCTTCTAGTAATAGCCCCTGAGTCAACATTCGACAAGCAATCAGAAATATCCCCACAACCCAATATCAAATAATGAATCTTCTGCATCAAAAGTTACTACCTCTTCATCCTAGCCCATCTTATAACTCTTTGCAAACATCTAGATAAGCAACCAGTCATCCAAATCATGAAAAATTCCTATGATGAATTTATATCCCACTATCACCCACATAACATTCAAAAATGTCATTCCACTTCTCATCTAAAAAGGTTATGGTCATATATTGAAATCATCCACATGAAAACAATGCAAAACATCAACCTATCAAATGTTTATCTTGGGTCCTCATGCTTCGTCTAGATCACCTATTACTCAACACATCTTTGAAAACCATGCATTTACAAAAGACTAAACAACACACATTCCAAAGCTAGTGTCTCCTATGAACACCAAACTAAGTGTGACACCTTCACCTTCGACATCTGCACCTGAAAGGTCACTATGAAACAACTCCTAGAAAAATTTCTTCACCAAACACTCGTATGTGCATTACCTCCTTTTAAATCATCCAAATCTCGAGGCTAGAAACCATCCTGGTATAACTTCAAAGATTTCTATGATTACTATTAGACACCAGGGCACTCTGTAGAAGATTGTAAAGCCTTTTACACAATCATTAAGAAACTTAAAAGTAAAGGTGTTCTTCCTCCAGAGTCACATAAATCAAAGAAACCTCATATAACTATTGATGGTGAATCATAGCACCCCTGGATGTATGCAACTCGATGGGTTGATATTCTCAGTGTGATTGCATAACATGGAGCTTTTCCCAAGTGTGGGACCTTGCGAAATCGGAAAATCTCCGGATGAAGGTAGGTTCCTATTCCTTTGTTCAGATGCACACATAAAAATACAGAGGGGTTACTCAAAAACCTAATCTAACTTTCCAAGGAGACAAGGTAAGAAGATGCATACAAATAAACCTAAACTAACAAAGGTGATGCACCGAGGAATGAAGAACATCCGTCTTACCAATAAACACAAACCATTAAAATGTAATGCAAGATCATGCACAGATAACCAGATTTACAGTGAAAGATTAGGAGGATGCAAATGAACACAGAGAGGGTTGAGAATCATCCACAGACATGCATTGTTTGCTCCAAATATTGATACAATACACTACAAAATGCCAAGAGGAAAATTTGCATAACATTTTTAGATGGGAGGTTTGAACTCCACAAATTCACCTGCCAAAGAGAAGAAAGGAGGGGCAAAACAAGAATGTCCAACCTTTATAAAGAAGCCCCTCCTTACAGTTTATAGGAAGAATGAGAGAGAAAAGAGAGAGGAATTCCAAATCTACCCCAACCACCTCCAAGTTGCATTTAATTCATCTCATTATGGCGGTAGGTGAGGACCTTAGGAAACCCAAAAAATAGAAAATTATATTTTACATTTTTGAAGAACTTGTTCTCACCCAATTAAAGATAGATAGAGGACCTTGTAAGCTCTCCGAAAAGTCCAACCTTGCATGAATCTGAGCTCCTTGTGAAATGTTATGGCCATTTGAATATCTACGCTAGGGTTTGCTTTCTGTCGGGGTGTCAACGCTCAAAATGTTGTGCCTCTTGAAGATGTGCCTCGGTGCATCCATCCTTATGTCAACATACTCTTATGTGTGCCAGAGGCACTGAAAATGTGGTGTCGACACTTTGTGTTGTGCGCCCCCAACCTTCTCCTTGGGCACGAATTTTGTCATGTCGACACTTTGTGTTGTGCACCTCCAACCTGCGCCTTGGGCACAAATTTTGTCATGTCGACACTCTGTGTTGTGTGCTTACAACCTACGCCTTGAGTATAAATTTTTTCATGTTGACACTCTGTGTTGTGCACCTCCAACCTGTGCCTTGGGCGTAAATTTTGTCATGTCGACACTCTATGTTGTGCGCCTCCAACCTATGACTTGGGCGCGAATTTTGGCGTGTCGACACTATATGTTGTGTGCCTCCAACCTGCACCTTGGGTGTGAATTTTTGTGTGTCGACATCTTCTTAACTGTTCCTTTCCTGCGCCAGGGCACATCCATTTTCGTGTCGACATCTTTTGATCTGCGCCCTTCCAGTTGGCAATGCAATAAATGTCGGGGGTTTGAGTTTATTTGATTTCTATATTCTTTTGTTTGTCTATATCTACCTGGGGGGGAATATATATACAACAATAACATCTACATTCACATCCTCATCCACACCTAAGGAATCCTATAATAAGGTTCTTCCTCGTCAAGTTAATGTTGTCCATATCACCACACACTCACGTGCTCATAATCCTCATTCATAAAAAAAAAATCTAAATTCTTCGTTGCCATTCCCCTACCTCTATAAATTTCCTCTTCTTCTAATAAATGTAATGTTTCCATCTCTCTCACACCATCATACTCCAATCAGAAAACTAAAATCTCCATTCTCACCACTCCACTTTCTTCTACTGCAGTACAATAGGTTGTCATCAAACAATTACACCAAGATCTAGTTAAAATGTCACTTTACGAGCTTGTTCAAACATTACCTTCACATAAGAAAGCTTTGATTGAATCCCTTCGATCCATATCGGTACCCACAGACTACCCAACACCTTTTATAAAATTTTTGGGTGCTCTCAAAGAATACTCTGCCATCTTCTTTGAATCTTACGAAATATAATCACTTTGGTGAGAGGATCATGACTTGCCTCTCTTCATCACCACTAAGATCAATGATGTCCTTTTTAAAAGGGTCATAATTTATGGGAGGTATGCTATTGAAATTATTTCATCCATCACTTTAAATCAAATTAGACTACCAAACATTGTCATCACTCAAACACTAGTCTTACTCTTATCCTTTAACGAAACCATCACACCCACATTAGGCATCGTCATTTTACAGCTCAATGTAAGCGTCAAAACCTTTCCAAAACTCTTCTACATCATATATGGAGAGTTAAAATACAATATGTTGTTATGAATACCTTGCATACACACCATGCATTGTGTCTCCTTGACCTTTCACCGATGCATTAAATACAAACGCGAGGGTCAAACATTCACAGTCCCTACGAATCCTAATCCCTTTGCCGATTGTAACATGACATACCATCCAAATGACATCTTAATACCTAAAGCAATATCATAATCATCCAACAAATCATCTACTAGTGTGTCTATCCCATCATCTAAATTACCAGATGATTCCTCCCTTGGAGACATCATGGAGTTTCTTTCACTAGGGGAGTATCGTTTTCTCATACTTAACTCACTACCTACATCTAAAATGTATGGTAGACCAGAAAAACAACCTATGTATGAGCCTTATATTGGAAACATCATCTATTATGGTCTAGTGTATTTAAAAACCAACCTCGTTTATGGAGGAGTCGACTGACCTTCATCATAATCCATCAAACAACATCATGTCATGTTCTGTTCATCATATTTCCAATCTTTATATAATCAAAGCTTTGCTCAGATGTACCCCCATTGTTGTGCTTGGAAGTGCTTTGGTTTTGGGTGTTATGAATAGATAATACATGACTAAATCATCCAACAATCTCTTAAACCACACAAAAAATATGGCCTAGGATATGAAACGCCCATTACCCAAACATCTGTACATACTGAATCTTTACGTATCATAGAACTAGAATTATCTCCATCCAAGGAATCTGATGACCCCATGGACATTGATGACACCATCTCCATCCCACCTAACTTTTTTTTAGTCAATACTATTTCCTTAGGACCATTGACTTATCAATCCACTCACATCACCAACACACTTCCTTTCATTTGGCCAGAAATGATTGATGAAGATTCACCCACCATTGATGTCCTTCAATTTTACGATGATCAAGACATCCTTTAAAATCCTTGCCACCTAACACATTAAACCTCCTTAATGAATCCACCCTCAACATTAACCTAGGGACCACTCAGGAACCTTGCATAGTTAAGTTCGGTCAGTCACTAAATTTGCAAGAGTTAAATGACTTCAACAAATTCTTATCGAAATATAGTCAAGCCTTCGCATGGTCATATAGTGATTTGACAAGTATCAATCTAAACATTGTCATACATAACATCATCACTTATCCTAACACTAAGCCAGTCAAACGAAAACTTCGTAGGATGCATCCCCACATGGATCTCCTTATCAAAGAAGAGTTACAACACTTTCTTTCTACCAATTTCATCATATCCATTGACTATCCATAATGATTTTCTAATATCGTACCCATAACCAAAGCCTCAGGTAAGTTACGCATCTACACTGAATTTTGGGATCTCAATATTTCCTACCCTAAAGATGATTTCCCTCTTCCCAATATCGATCAAGTTGTCAATCTAACAGCCAATCATGAAATGCTCTCCCTTATGGATGAATTTTATAATTACAATCAAATCCTTATTGTTACTAACGATCAAAAAATGACATCCTTCATCACCCCTTGGGGGACCTTTTGATACCAAGGAATGCCTTTTAGACTTAAAAATGCTGGAGCCTTTTATCAATGCGCTATGACATATAGTTTTCATGATCTTATCCATAAAACTATAGAGGATTACATTGATGATCTCTTAGGAAAATCTAAACACAAAGATCACCTTACTGCCCTTGATTCAATCTTCATTTGTCTTATCCAACACTTCCTTCATCTCAACCCCGCTAAGTTTGTTTTTGATGTTCTCACCAGTAAACTCCTAGGGTTCATCGTATCCATCCAAGGTACTGAAGTAGATCCAACAAAAATTAAAGAAATCATTGAAATTCCTCCTCAATCAAATCTCAAGCAGCTGCGTAGCATTAAACGAAAGTTGCAATCTATCCAACATTTCATATGTAAATTATCTTACAGTTGTAAACCATTTCACCACTTTCTCTGCAAAGATGTAGATTTTAGATGGTAGCTTAGCTATAAAAAGGATTTTAATGAGCTCAAACAATATATTTTGTTAGTACATGTGCTTATACATCTCTACACAATCTCCACAAACCATGCCTTAGGAGCCATGATTTCCCATCATGATAACCAAGGCCATGAACAAGCCGTCTATTACATAAGTTACACACTTCACAAATATGATACCCATTATACTGAAGATGAAAAATAATGATGTTCTTTGTATTTTGTAACTTCCAAACTACGTCATTATCTTCTCAATCACAGGACATATGTGGTCACCAACTTCAACCCACTCAAAACCATGCGTTCTAAGCCATAACACAGTAATTGCATAACTCAGTGGCTTATTCTTATGACCGAGTTTGACCTTGAATTCATATCACAAAAATTCATTAAGGCTCAGGCCATCGCATATCATATTTTTGATGCACCCCTTCCTGACACTCATCTTCCTTACTTACAATTTCTTAACGAATCCATAAACACCATCAAAGAACATGAATTCACTCCTATCAAAATGACCCTTCTTCAATGGATCTAAATCCTAGCAAGGGGGAGGGCATGGTATCATCGTCATACCTCCCAGGGGGATTCTTATTCCACTATCATTTAATATTAACTTTGAATGTACTAATAACATGGTAGAATACAAAAAATTGACTATGGGTCTTACAACCACTATTCTTCTAGGTGTTCAAATCTTAGAAATATACGGAGACTCACAACTCATCATCAATCAAATCAACGGAGAATATCAGTGTAAAAATGAAATCTTACAAAAGTGTAAAGCCAATGTTGATTTTCTCCTTGGAGCATTCGATCATTACACCATCCAAACCATTGCACAATCCTCTAATAAGTTTATGGATACCATGGATTCTTTAGGAGAACTCATTCCTTTATCAACTGAAGAATCAATCGATAACTCCAAACTATCTAAATTCATTCAAATAGTGGATCACCACTCACATCAAAATCAACTCCTTATCATCGATACTATTGATGATCATCATACTTATCTATGGTATTACAAAATATTTGATTATCTTTCAGACTCTAAAATTCCCTCGAATTATCACAAAATGCTAAACAATGATTTCTTCAACGTGCCACTCATTATGTCATCATAGGTGGTATCTTGTATAAATGTGGCTTTAATATCCTTCTATTAATATGTCTTAAGTCTCACAAATCTACCAAAACAATCGAATAAGTCCATGACGATATATGCGGTGGACACTTTAATGGTAACATTGTCGATAAACGCATCTAACGACGCAGCTATTACTGGCCTACTATCAATTAGGATTGTTGTGTGTACATCAAGAAGTGCGTCAAATGTCAACAACATTCAAATATCATCCATGTTCCTAGTCAAGCTTTGTAACCTACTCGCGATCTATGGCCTTTCTCACAATGGGAGTTAGACCTCATTGACACTATCAATCCTAAATCTTCACAACAACATCATTCAATCATCACAACCACTGAATAATTTACAAAATGGGTTGAAGGTATTCCCTTAACTTCAACTAAAGAAAATAAAATCATCAATTTCATTTATCATACACAGATTTGGTGTTCCTCACAAGCTTGTCACATATAATGGAAAATCCTTCAAAAACAAGGATGTTAAGAAACTCTTTGATGCGTTCAACATCAAACTTAGTTTTTCACCACCATATTATCCCTGAGTAAATAGATAGGTTGAGTCCTCTAAAAATACACTTACTAAAATCCTCATGAAGACAGTAGATGAAGCAGACAGGAATTGACATCTCCAAATCTCATTTGCTATCTAGGCTTATCGAACTAGTATCTGTACTCCTACAGGTGTTATGCCCTTCTCACTATTTTACAGCTCTGAGGTGGTTCTACCCTTTGAATTTAAAATTCCATCACTTTGTGTATCACTCAAATACTTTATCCCTGACAAAGAATATCGATAAGACATTCTTGCAAAATTAGAATTATTAGATGAAACACATTTAATTGCCCTTGAACACCATCAAGTCTATCAAAAATGCATCAAATGTGCATATAATAAACATGTAAAAGAATGCGAATTCAAAATTGATGATCTTGTTCTCAAAGAAAATCAAAATGCCACTACCTTAGAATGAAGTAAACATGGAAAGTTTTTCCCTAATTGGATCGGTCCATGCGTCATCACTCACAAGTATGGGTTGAGAGCGTATTTATTAAACTCCCTTGATGGTGACCCTGAAAATAAACCTTTGAATTCCTTGCACTTGCGGCTTTTCTACTATTAAATTTTGACCATTATGACAATAATTTCATCTAGGATCTTACTCCACCATTAACCAGTCATTTTTTCATCGTAATGATTTGAAATTGTGTGGTTTTCCGTCACTATCCTTGAAAACCTTAAAGATTAGCACCACGGCTCTTTTCGTCACATATTTTAGATGGAAAATTTCCTCCCTAACAGGAACCCCATGATCATTACATCCACCTACCTTGTACCTACTGAAAGCATGTCACAGGGCATATATGTGTAGGTCATGTACAAATCTATTTCCCCTCCTTGAAACAAACTATTAGGATTTTTCCCTCAACTCAATAAAAGTAAAAAATATATATATGGATGCTTCTTGTCAAAAATGAAAATAATAGACTTTATCCCTCGAAGGATAGCTATTCTAAAATATTAAAATCATATTACCAAAAATAAAAATTAGAATGATCCCTCGAAGGGAATCTACCAGTCAAAATCATAGAGTGATCCCTCGAAGAACGAATATCTCTATAAAAATCAAAAATCAAAAGTCAATATTATAGACCACTCCCTTGAAGGATGGGTACCTTTGTAAAAGGATTCCTGCATTGATCAGCCTTCAAAAAATTCAAAAATCAAAGCATCCTTGGAAATCTTCCCACATCGATCATCTTTCCTATCAAAGAAAACTTCTTGCATCGATCAATTTACGTCAAAAACCAAAATATGTATAGTTAGGGCATTTGTCTATGAAAATATTGAAAAAGATAACCCTCTTTCCCACATTGTCCACACATGTCAAACCCCCTTCATGTCCTAATAAGGTACATCTTATCACTACCATCTCTATAGCTGAGATCCCATGTATCACTACCCATTGATAGTCTCGTGTTAACATTGTTAAAGGATAAAAGTGCAAGTGCTTTCACATTTCTATACCCATCACGTATGTATCAAATCCATATCAAAGCAATCATTCCATTTTTACTCCTATCTTTTTTTCACATTTTGATAAAATTATTTAGATCACATTTAAGTCACATCTATCATTATACATCACCATCTACATCATATTAAATATTTAAATAATATAAAATTTTCATATTTAAAACCCATGAACATCAAAACATTAGGAAACATTAAATACATGCATCAACACATAAATCATAGGACAAATCACATCATATATATAATAAAAGTCTCAAATACATCATTAAGGAGACCCCCACTCTGTATATCAGAAAATATATATCGAGGTTTCACAAAGATCTGCATAGATATAAAATCCAATTATAATACATATAACAACTAGTCAATGAACTAGACACCTCCAACGAACTCACTAGCTCGAAAAAAACTACCATCACCAACATCTCCTCTATCTGGTCCTTGAGGTGGCTGACCCACACTCCCCACACTAGCACTAGGAATTGCTCCTCGTTGCGCTAAGTGATTGGAATATAAAATGACATTATAATACTGATGTATCACCATATCCTCAGAGTAAGACAACTCTACCCGCAAAGAATGATTATGAGTAGAACTAATTATCCCTAGGGAACCCATCTGACTACAAGCCTATGCTCGTGCCACCAAATTTGCACTTGATATCAAAGATTCTATAATACTGAGAGCCCTTTTCAGGGTCTCTCGCTGATATCTATACCGATCTCGATCAATAGTGGCATGTTCTAAGTATACTCTACTTCCATCCCACTCATCAATAACACTATCCCTCTCATCAATCAAAGTTATCCTCACCCCTATCAAATCATCCCTCTCCCTGCATAGGCTATCCCTCTCGGCCTCCACTGTGGCATTCTCAGTCATCAACAGTGCAACTGTGGCCTCTAGGTCCTCCTCATCATCACTGACATCAAGAACCTCATCTACCTCATCTACTTGGGCACACACCATCCTCCCTCTCCTCGTCAATCGAACTCTTTTAGAATCTACATATTTAGCAATTCACCATGCTCATCTAGACCCCTGTCTCCCTACTCATCAACTATAAGTGGAGTCTTTCCTACAACTACCTTGGGAACATCAATATCTCCCTCATCCCATCTATAAAGTATTGGAGCCTCAAGAACATCCTATATCAAACAAAATTTCCATCGAACACAACTAAATTTAATGAGCTCCCACTCTCCCCTTTGTCTCCCTTGCACCCATTACTTCTATTGTAAACCATCCTTACAACCTACCTTTACGAACCATATTTCCATAAGAAACGAACACTTTGGTTCCACAATAGCACTTATCATTTTGGTACCCTGTCTTGAGGCAATTTTTAATGAAACACGTGTCAAAATTATCCAATAAACCTTGTCAAACTAGTGTTCCTTACATTGCATTGTAGTCACCCCATTTTGAGGAGGGTCACCCATACAAATCAATATATCATAATTTTTCTCTAGCACTTTGCCTAAATCAAAATACTTGAAAAAAAGGGGCAAATTTAGACACTCAAAATTTGCATCACTAATTTTCCCTCATCATACACACTATCTTAATCAAAGTCACTATTTGATTCATACATCCCCTATCCTTAGTCTAAACTCCCCCACCGTATTTACTCCATGCAAATATTCTTCACAGCTATAAAATCTCCTCTTTACCTCTCAAAACCACTCAAAACTATTTAAAAACTAAAAAACAAATAAGACAAAACAAATTCAAAATAATCCTATAACCATCTCAACTTATTCACCTCGTCCTCCAACACCCCTAACCATTCACTCACATTTTAAACCAAAAAGCCATGATTAGAATTGGTTTCAACCAATATTACAACATTTTTCCCACAAAAACCAGATAGTCAGCAATTCAGTTGAATAGCCAGTGATTATAAATAGCACTTTCATGCTCTCCCTTACGGATCTTCAATCTCAAAATTTTGGCCTCCTTTTGGCTCTTGCACTTCGTTGTTTGACACTACTCCACCTAGGAAAGCATCAAAAATCATCAAGCATCAATACTAATTGTTTTCAATCATCTTAAGGATCATTTTCATCACTCAGGCTTCGAGCAACATCTCAGCACAACTTGTCCACTGATATTTTTCTTATTGAATATTTGAGGAATAATTTAGCTCCAAATCAGCTCAAAGGTAATCCTAGATATCTATTCATCCTTTCTTATTCATATCTATCTTTTAAATATATCAAAAACATAATTTTAGTGCTTCAAACTCTCATTTTTATCAAAACTGTCAAAATCATAGAAATCGCTAGTGATTCACAATAATATTTAGTGATTGGCCTAAATCACCAGTAATTCCTTTCATATTTATCACTTTATCAATTTATCAAATTTTTATCATATTGCACCAAATCCTCTGCATTTAACATTGTTGTTTCGAAGCATGGATCTTTTCCAGATGGCAATTTTTAGCCACTCACATCCAATTACCAGCATTTATGACCTTCATATAGTACAACACCCTTTCTTCTTGGAACAATACAATGTCTTACACGAGTTGACACTTTGTGCTATCTGATTCGACGTTGATGAAGAGGACATCAAAGACCAGTTTGAATTCATCCGTGAAATCCAACAGGAAATTGAGGATTTCTGGTACGACTACTTGAACGCATACAAATTGCAGCTTCCCCCGCTTGGACTACCTTTGAAGCCACAAAAGAGCTACCTTTCAACTTGGAGTTCTATGGATTCTTATATCCTATTCACATAGTTGTATTGATCATATATATTTTTCTTTACCTACATCATTATCAAATACTTAATTGTTACTAAACGAGCTAACATCCTCCGAGGAAGTCCCCTTGGATTTTTGGAATCGGCCTTTGCCAAGTAGTACGTCTATCCATTATTTAATCTTTTTTTTTAGTGTCTCTGAGCGCAGGTTGCCTTTGCAGGATGGGAGGAATTGTATGTTCATTTGGACTTGATCAAATTCAATTGGACATCATCTTTACCATCCATCTTTGCGAGTATTGGTAAACCCCACCGTCTTCTGAGGTCAGTTTTGTTTTTATTATTTTAATTCATTAATTTAAAGTAGAAAATAAAAAACATATTTGAACAACATGTACAAGAGGGATCAATGCACAGAGATATTCGTGAAAGAACAAACAAAGTCTGGGACTTAGCCAATTTTCCAAATACATGGATAAAATAGAAAAATAGAGGAGTGGCGTTCAAGTAAGGTTTATAATTAGACAAAAATTGGATGGCTTAGGATGCACACAAAGGGAGAAATGTTTGGAAAAAACACATATAGAGACAGAAATTGATTATGCACAAATCGAGCCCATAATAAGATTAATGCAAGTCATATTTTTAAGCTAATCTATTATTAGCATAAAATGTAAAAATCATGCAAACTATTATTGTATGCACAACTATTATTATGAAAGTGCATGAAGTTGTGAAGGGAAAGTCCCCACCCTTATATATAGGTAGTGCTTATGAGTTTTGAATATGTGTGGGAAAGTTAGAGATTCTTGAGGGTTATTGGTTTTATGAGTTTTGGAATTTGTGTGAGAGCACATGTGTCCTATGCACAAATGTATTGAGGTTATTGTAAACAATTATTTTTTATGTAATACAATTATACTCATGATGGTGTTCGGGAATATGTGTTTTTGTTCTTCCTTAATGATTTGTTTCCTTATTATACATGTTTATGAATTGTCATTGGTATTCTACTCTCAGCACATAATTGGATATCTTGTTAATGAATATGGTGAACATGCATGCTAATCTTCTGATATGAATAATAAATAAGGAACATGGTGGTTGCGCATGCTTCAGGTGAATAATTCAGATCTATCTAGATGAAGTGCCAACACGTATAGTTATTGAGTGGGTAAATAATGGATACATTACCCTAAACAAATTAATCATCACATTTATAGCTCAAACACACATCCCCCAACTCCAGGAACATTATGTGGAAAATTTGGAGGAATATATGAAGCACTTTGAAAATTATACCTTCCTAGCAACACATAGAGAATGTAGAAAAACATGGTAGGATTTTTTAGAATATCTAAAAATAAGGTAGGTAGTCTTTCCAAATAATTTAATTTGGGCCTATAGAAGAGAACAAATATTGGTTTCCATAATTAGGATACTTGAGCATGAGTGGATTAGGATGCATTACCATCCACATCTACCTTGGTAACCAACACTCACACGAAACTCCTAAGATCAACAATTTAGTAAGGAATTTGAAGTATGGAGAAAATTTGCTATATCAAACAATGGTTATATAACTCCAAGAGATGAAACCTTAAACACATATGCCAAAAATTATGACTGTAAAAATATTGTTGAAATAATGAAGAAGGGAAGATAGGAAGTTTATAGGTAGTCTTGCAAGATCTTAAGTTTGGGGTAGTGATGAGACTTGAATAATCTCATCTTAATAAGTTTTAATTCCTTGATTTTGAGTAAGTTTGGAATGTTCTTAATCATTGTCCCAACTATTTTTATTATTTTCAAAGTTTATGGTACATGTATGATGAATAAAACTTCATAAAATTGTGGTTTGATTGTTTCATAACTCCTGACCATTCTTGTGGAAAATATGTTTGGTCATGTAAACATATGAAAATAATAATTATAGAAAGAAATAATTTGATAGATAACCTTAATTTTGACTGAGTCGTGAGCTTTAGACTTCATCACTTAGCTCTGGACTAAAAAGATAAAATTTCAGGACATCTTGAAGAAAGTGCAATAATTTTGAAGAAATCATATGACTCACAAGAAAAGTGTAGGACTTCCAAAGAAAGTGCAATACTCCTTCCATGCTCAAGACTCCAATCCAAACTTGACATATTCACTTCTTTGGACCCATCTATCAAATCTACCTATATATTTGGAGACTGAAAGGATTTTGTAGATCATGGAGAAGATTTATTCAATTCATTACATGGTGGTACAGTGCCAAAGAAGTAGTATTTAATAAAGAAGTAAAGGACACTCTCCCACATTTTGAGAGAGAAGCCTCAATAAGAATATATAGTTCATTTGTAATATGATAGCTATAATGGCATCCATTTATCAATTGAAGAAGTTGGATCCATATCAAAGATTCAATAGGATTTTTACTCAGTAAGACACTATGAATGTAGAAGTTAGTTTTGCATTCATGAAAGGATGAATGATTCAAACTCCAGGTAACTTATAAATTCTTCAATGCAAACTTAGAAGAAGCTATCTAATTTAAATAGATATCAGATGTTTTATTTGAAATACACATCAATTTAATAAAGGTGGTGTTGAAAATATATAATATTGTTCTAAGGAGAAGAGACATAAAAAATATGCATGCAGGAACAAGGCACATTTGAAGGTGTAGAATAATAGGAAATGAAACACATGCTAGAACAATTGGCTCAGGACTCAGCCATATTTTATGGATAAGGGCTATATTTTCAAATAGCGTGTGGAGCACACATCAGGATGGAGACTTGTGCGACATGCAAATGGTATTTTGGGAATGAGTGGCTGATAAGCACCATGCATGGTTGTAGTTAATAATAGGTTTACTTCTTCTAGTTAACTATAGGACATCTATTATAAGTGCACTTATATGTGTGCATGTTATTGTAAAGGTGTTTGGATATTATCAACATGTAACCTATTTTAAGAAATGGTAAGTGGTGAAGGGAAAGTCCCCAACTCTATAAATATGTATTGAATTGTGTAGTTTAAAGAGAGACTAGTGTGTGAATTATTGTAGAGTTATTTTGTTGGATCTGATACATGCATGACTTATGGATATGCTTTATAATGTAAGAAGCTTATGTGTTTTACAATATTTAATGAAATGGATGATATTGGCTGGATAATGGTGTTAGACATAACTAAAACTGGTTCATGTATGGTTAATCTTATTACAGTTATTGTTTAATTAATGATTCTCTAAGATCTAGATTTGGATTATGCACTATGGAATGTTTATGTTTAACTATGGATCTTAATATGTCTTATCTTAATCACACTAAAATCCTATAGAAGCAACTCTAAAGAGGGTCCTAGTACATTTGCGCATTTTGGGTGAGAGCTTAGCTCATAATGGGTGATGTGCCAGTGTGCCTGGGTTTTATAGAGTAGATTCTAGGCTACATTAATGGTTTCATTTCCAGGACCTCCTTTTTATCTATTTTTCAGGATGCTTCATGATGAAGGCGTACCGGTTGACCTTAAAAATTGTTGAGGCATGGATAATATATCTGGAAGAAGAGTACGCTAAGAGGTTTAACATTGGATCTGAGTTTGATGCACGTGCGTGAGTGGAGTAGAATTTGTATTACTTCTTGTATGAGTTCTTCTTTGTTATCTTTCAAGTAGATTTGTATAAGTGGGTGGTTGCTTATGTGTCTAAAAGGAATTGGAGGTATCACACACTTTTCTGGACCCAAAAAGAATTTCAAGCCTTCTATGATGTTGATCTGATCTAGACACACGATGTGGATACTTGGTTCTGTGGTGTTTTGAGTAGCTATATTTTGGAGTAATCAATTTCCAATTACTTGTGCCTGAAGGTAGCTGAGTTCCAATTTTTACGTCATCCCAAGGGAACTTATCTACAAGGAATTCCACTTGCAATCAAAATCTTGATGGTAACCCTAAACATGGAAGAAAAGTCGATGGCTAGCTAAAACCTACCACACGCGAGGGAAGCAGAAGGTCTGGTGAAGGATGACGGACATAGCAGTAGAGAGGAAAAGAGAAGAAAGGTGACTTAAGTACAATGATGCCCACAAGAGGGAGATAGAGAAGTAGTGTGATATTACAGAGCGGATGGTGTTGAGGAGAGAGATGACTCATGAAAGATTTAGACCACATGCAGAAGGCGTGGAGTCAAAGCATCTGGAACGCCCCCAATTGGGAAAGAATGATAGGGAACCCTCCTCACCCTAACGTGGGAGTGCACTAGTAGAGATGACATGGACCATGGGTGGGCATCTGAATCTACTTGGCAACCTAGCCCTTGTGCTTGGTTTTCCAGTATCTAGTATAACCAGTAGTCAACAAGCTAGTTTGGGGAGTAGTAGAAAAGGAGTAAATCAAGTAGAAAGTGCATCTATGGCTAGGAAAATGTCTTATTTGTTATTAGGGGGTACCTTTTCAGGTGCATCGTTGGAAAAAAAACTCAAGCGCATAAAATTTTGGACCCACTTCTAGGAGTAGTACAACCTCACAGACTGTAGGAGTTCAATTTAGTACCACATTTAGGACACATGGTAGTACATCCACTGGTCCACTTCTGGATATAGGTGAAGGATTGGGGGGAATAGGTGGATATAGTTCTAGTGGATTTGGTCGTTTTGGAGGAAGAGGTAACACAACAGGTTCTGGATCAGGTAGGTAGGGTCCTCATCAACCATAGAATATTTATATGGAGATTTATCTTCATCTTCCAGAGTATAGGGAAATAGAAGATGCTGTTGAACATGTGCACATGTGTGACATACCGTTGGACACAAAAGGAATCAAAATTCTGAGCTTAAGGAAAGTTAGTTTATAACTACGTTACAGGGACACGCTCACAGTTTGTACAGGAAGTTTTACCCTGATCATATTTGCGTAGATTATGCAACATTATGAGAAGCTTTCCTTAAGGAGTTTTATATCCCTGAGTTTGAGGAGAATATTATAAGTGCACTAAAGGATATTAAGTAGGTCACTACTGAGAGTGTTCGAGAATATGATGCCCATTTCAAAACCCTATTATCTAAACTTTTGTATGATATTCATGCAAGCTAGCATGCTCAGTCATTTGTTGGGGGTTTGATCAAACCATTTAGGAGGGTTTTGTCACATATGACATATACGGACCCGCTCAAAGAACTTGAAGATGTGTTGCACTGCGGCAGTCGGAAGTATAGACACTGGAGTGAGCCCATTCCTGGAAGCATAGATTGTAGCTATGACAAATAAATTGGAGAAACTATCAGTAAATTCAGTACATGAGACATGCACTAGGATTTGGTGTACAAATTGTGAAGTGGAAGGGCACGCTAAAGATAGTTATCCTCGCAGGTCAGTATGTTCATTATTTCTAGAGTGTGAGATATGTCATTTATACCATGATGCAAACCGATGGCCATTATTACAACATACGATAAGGAATAATGTATCTTGCTATTGTAAGATTTTCGGGTCCACAACTCACAATACAAAAGACTGTAGGTTGATTGGTTAGATCCATGATGCCATAAATATTGGTGTGCGATAAACAGGAGTATCAGATAATGCTAAAATTAAAAATGAGCACCATGATTGTGATCATAATAAAGGCTTCTATGATCAGAATGAAGGGTGTTTTGAAGGAATTCATGGTAGAAGTCGAGGATACCGTGGTGGATTTGGGGGCTGAGGCCGTGGTGGTGGATGAGTCATTTTTTCTCGCAGAACATGTTTTATATGTGGATATCCTGATCACTACCGGGGCAAATGTCCTTAGAATATTACTTGTTATTTTTGTGGGAAGAATCACAGCTATGAGGAATGCTTGGACTTATATGAGCATCTTATCAAGTAGCATAAACATGATAACAAGGGTGTAGGGATGGTTACCATAAATAATCAGTGGATGCCAAAGTTAGCACCAGAACCTGAGGTATTACCGATGAAGATTACTACATGTGCTAAAGATGTGTGCGCCAGAGAGACATTACAACAGAAGGCTACCATTACTAAGGAGGATATTTTACATGAAAGGTACCTAGATCCTACACATCAAAAGGAGGTTTATAAAGAAACCATACAGATACTCAGAAATTTTCAAGGTGAAATACAATGTTTGAAGGAACAGTCAAGAAAGTTGGAACAAAAGAAGGCAAGAAAGATGGTCCAATAAGATGTTGATGATTTGAAAGAGGTATGCAAGAAGTTGTGTTAGGAGAATATCATTCCCTTACTAGGAAATTGGCTAAAAGGAAACACTTTGCGTGAAGGTATTGAAAATGAATGGCAGATCCTGCATGTTAATCTTCCCCCTCATAGCTTGGATTATGACAAGGAAATTACTTTGAATGTTGTTGTGGATGGATGGATTTTGAGAAATATATTGATTGACATAGATATGGAAGTGAATGTGCTTACTTTAGATGCATGGGTACAGATGGGAAGACCTCCATTGCAGTCATCCTATAATGTATTGTTTATGGCCAATCAAACTAAGGCCACTCTAATCATAATTTTAGAGGATGCATTTATTACTATACAAGGGGCCAACTTCACTGGGGACTTTGAGGTCTTAGTATTTGCAGAAGCATATAGCTTCCCAGTTCTACTTTGGCACCATTAGTGTTATGAAAATAATGTTGATCTATGGTTCAACATGGGGTATATAAGTTTTGAGAAGAAACAAGAGAGTGTGATTATCCCTTTGAAAAATGGGAAATCTTCACCTTACGTTGAACATTTAAGTGAGGCAGACTTGAACAGAGTTTATGTGCACATCATTCGGGATCTGGAAGTACTTGAGCCATCGAAGGAAGGAATCCTCTCGTGGGAATATGCACATTCTATAAGTGATACTACAAGTATTTCTTGCGATAATTGGTCACATGATACCTTTGAGATGGTTGGGCGCAAAGTAAGAAGCGCATTTGTATAGAGAAGAAACCCTTGTTGTATTAGGAGAATATGTAACAACTTTGTACCCTGGTATACTGAAGAAGGAGATCCTATGGTATTCCTACACACCATGGAGGAGAAGTGGAAAAATCAAGTTGAAAGAATAAATATGTTAGTGTATACCCTATGCAAGAAAGCAACGCATTGGTGGATGGTTCACAGTGATAATCTCATAGAATGGAATGAATTCATAATTTCTCTAACTAATCGGTTCTTTAGGAGCAACACGCCTACTCAAATCTACATATATTAAGGTAATCAACATGTCCAACACCACGTTCAACAATGTGAGAGACTCTAGAAAGTGGGGTAGGAAACTCTACCACCTTCACTTTGGGTGTACAAAATTTATTCCACTTTTCAAGGTTGTGCACATGCTTGGTATGTTTATGTTGAACTGCATAGGGAAACTAGAAATTGGCAAGACTTAATTACAGGAATGACCCAGAATTTTGAGTACTTTTATACCAAACCTTCGTTAAGGGAGGCATTACGGGTTATGGAGCACTTAACTATGGGAGACAATACAAAGGCTAAAGAACTCATCCAAGATTTATTTGGTGAGGAAGACTCAGGAGTGCATTTTAATGAAATAGATGATACAGATGTCAATCTCTTTAGGTATGCTGACTTTGAGAAATAGAAAGGAAATATGGTCTACATAGTGGATGAAGAGGAAGTCGAATATTTGGACATAGCTCATTCAACAGGTACGTGTGAGGTCTTAGATAGTGTGAATAAAAACATGTGCACCTATCATGAACCTATGAAGACCAAGAAAGTGAACATTAGCATGGATGTTGAACCTAAGGAGCCATAGTTGGGGATTATTGGTCTGATTCTAAAGTGGAAAAGATAATTGTGTTACTACGTGATTTCAAGGACTCATTCCCTAGTGGCTACGATGAGTTAAAATGGGTACACGAGTCATTAGGAAAGATGAAGATTAAGTTAAAGGAAGGATTGAGCTTGGTAAGGAAGATACCTTACAAGATGAACCCGAACATGCGCATAAAAGTTAAAGAATAAATTGACAAAATGTTTAAATCATGCATCATTAAGCCCTTAGAAGAATCAAAGTGGGTTAGCCCCATGGTAATTAGTATAAAGAAAGATGGTCAGATTAGGATTTTTGTGGATTACAGAGAGGTGTATGATGCATGTGTGCTTGATCCTTTCCCTACGCCTTTCATTGAGGAAATATTATAAGACACTGCAGGGCACAAAGTTTACTCTTTTACAGATGGTTTCTTTGGGTATCATCATGTTAGAATTACATAGGAAGATCAAGAGAAAATGACTTTTACCATTGAATGGGGAAGTTTTGCATATACTTTGATGCCATTTGGTTTGAAAAAAATGCCTGTTGTCTTTTACGCATAGTTGTTCAAGCATTCCATATTTTATTCAAAAATTCTTATAGGTTTACTTAGATGATTGTATGGTGTATGGGATTGTAAAAGATCATTGTGACAGTTTGCGCTTGATGTTTGAAAGATGTAGAAAATTATGCATCTCTTTAAACATCAAGAAGTGTGTGTTTGCTACCCCTTTTGGAACTCTACTAGGGCACATCATTTGCAAGGAAGGTTTGTTAGTAGATCTAGCTAAGGTTGCAGTTATTGTAGGCCGAGAGGAGCCTACTAGTCAGATTGAGGTTCTTAGATTCTTAGGCCACATTGGGTATTATAGAAAATTTAGCAAAGGATATGTGAAGATTGTTACACCTCTGGAAGAGTTACTAAAAGGAAAATGGACATTCTATTACGGAGAACCACAGTAGCACACATTTGAGGCATTAGAGGAGAGACTTACTACAACGCCTATTCTACATTTTCCCTCATGGAACCAACCATTTCATGTACATGTGGATGCCTCTGGCACAGGCATTAGTGTGGTGTTAGCTCAGCCTGGAGAAGGTAATATAGATCATCCTATCTATTTTTCTAGTAGGAAGTTGACTCCTATAGAACAAAATTACACAGCTACCGAGCACTAGGCCTTGTTAATGATCTGTGCGCTGCATAAATTCAGACAATATTTACTAGCAACACCCTTTGTATTTTATACTGATCACATGGCATTAAAATACTTGGTAAATAAGCCCATTTTAAAGGTGCGCATATGTCGATGGGTGCTCTTGTTCCAAGAATTTGACTTTACAGTCATGGTAAAACCAGGTAAAAGTAATTCTGGCTTAGACCACTTATCAAGGATTAAATAGGGGGAGGATGCGCAGACAGTTGAAGATAAAATGTCGGATGCACAATTATATAGGTTACATCGCGTGCCTTCAGAATTGGAGGATATTTTTGTCTTTTTATGCATAGGTATGGTGCCAGAAGAAATGAAAGCTTTAGAGAGGAAAAAAATTGCAATTCATGTGGCACCCTTCATGTAGATCAATGGTGACTTATACAAACTAGGTTGAGATGTAGTTTTGTGTCAGTGTGTTCTAGAAAATGAGAACACGAATATCATGCTAAAGGCTCGTGGAGGTATTGCGGGTGGGCATTATGCAGGTAACTCCACTACGTGCAAGATTCTACTCGTTGGATTATGGTGAGAGACCCTGTACAAAGATTGTAAAGAGTATTGTAAAGCATGTGATCATTGTCACCACCTTGGAAAACCTGGGTAAAGATATGAAATGCCGTTGAGGCCTATTGCTAGTGCAGAGCCATTTGAGAAATGGGTTATAGAATTTGTGGGTCCTAATTCCCTATCCATGTGTAGAACTGGATCGCGCTACATCATCACTTACATAGATTATCTTACAAGGTGCACAGAAGCAACACCTATAAAGGATTGCACAAAAACTATGACAACAAGGTTCTTATGGGAAAATATTCTAACTCAGTATGGATGTTCGTTGAGTTTGACAAGTGATAAGGACACACACTTTTTGAATGAGACGATCTGGATATTGTTTGATGAGTTTATGGTTGTACACCACAAGACTACACCTTATCACCCTCAAGAAAATGAGATTGCTGAGGATTTCAAAAAGATATTGAACCACACCTTGACAAAAATTTGTGATGTTGGAAGGAAATATTGGGATGATAAAGTTTTTTTTGTACTTTGGGCATATAGAACAACCTAAAAAAGGTTGAATAAGGCCAAACCCTTTTCATTTGGTGTTTGGCATAGAATAAGTTCTTCCAATGGAATTCATGTTACCATTATTACATATTGCACATGGTGGAGGTCTAGCTGATGAACATTAATTGGAAGAAAGAATTGACAAGTTAATATAGTTGGATGAGAGGCATGCTATAACATGTTGGAGTCAAAAGTAGGAAAGGCCAGACAAAGGCATGGTATGATAGACACATCAGGGACAAGAAGCTTGAGGTTGGACAGATAATACTTCTTTAGTATTCCAAGTTTTTGTGCCATCCAGAAAAATTTAAGGTGCATTGGTTGGGATTGTATGTTATAACTCATATACTTAGTGGAATATAGCTACCTAGTTACTTCAATGGAAGTAGACTAAAGCCCTACTATAAGTAACTCTTCTTGGTGTTTGTTATAAGGTAGTATTTCCATTTAGTATACATTTCCATTTTTGTATTTATTTTAATGTATTTTCTTCTTTGTCGTTATGCTTTGTCAATTTAGTTTGGTGTTGTGTGTAATAAGCATGTTTGCGTGCTGGAAGCTAATTACAATATGAAGAATTTTTATGCGCAGAGTACTGCACATACCATTGGTGTGGGGTGCTTGTTATTTTCTACTCAAAAATGGGTACATATAAGAACATACTATTACAGGTTCTATTTAAAGATGAAATGAAGCTGCTAGAAAGAAGATTGATCCTAAAAAATACCATAGTTGGAAATAAATGAATGAAAAGTATAATGTGAGGTAAGCAGCGGCCATGGAAACTACTAGAAGAGGGTGCAACAGTGAGGTTCTTTGGCCCATGGAAGCACGCAAAATAAAAGTTTGTAGACAAAAGGTAGGAAGGTGTGCTAGAAGGTTATAGCTGGGGTGTAAATGTGTACCACGTAGAAATTGTGAAAATGGTCAATTCATGAGAGGATTGGTGGTAAGTGAAGGATCAATAAATGCACTAACTTTTTGAAAATATATATAAGGACATGATTCAAGTTCATTTTTACCTTGTCGATCACAAGTATTCGACTGAGCCAAGTGTGACTGAGCCAAGCAAAGCACGTTGAGGTGTGAAGAGTTGTGAAACCAGACATGGAGAGCAGATTTGTGCATGGAAGTGTCTTGCGTCCCCATTGGTGAAGGGTTTGAGTGCAAAAAAAGCATCGAGAAGGAGCTAAGGCACATGGTTTCGAGCTAGGGCACATGATTGTAAGCTAGGGTTTGAGCTTACTCAACACAGAAGACAAAACGTAGGAATTTTTTACGATGTCACCAAAGAAAGCACTTGCGGCAGGTGCAAAGGGGAAGAAAAAGGTGGAAGTTGAGGTCAAAGTTTCTCCTAAGAGTAAATTTTTAGAGAAGTGGTATCTAAAAGGAGTTATAGCCAAATGGGATTGGGATTCCCACATTTGTAGCAAGGTAAGTGATTACAACCACCACAACACTAACAACAAGGGATATTTGGATGCTTTCCTGAATAAGAAGACCAATAAGTGCATGGTGGGGGACATGTCAGTGTATGACGATGCTGGGGAGAAGTTTCTCAAGAAGGTAGGGGTTTATCAATTGTATGAACTCCCATATTTTGGAAAACCATAAGATTTATACCAATGGCTTATGAGTAGTTTCCATGAGGATTTTTTCTATTTTGCTAGACTGAGAGTAAGGATCAGAACAACTCTGATTGCTATATTGAAAATATTGAAGGGCACATGGATAGATATTATTAGTGATCTGAATGATAAAGAAATTTTTATAGCCACTATAAATGAGTTGGGATACTCCAAGGGTGGGCGCAGAATGGAAATATACAAATTGAGGAAGTATCTTGTAGTGTAGGTAGCCACGAATCTGCTCACTAATTTGAATGATCAAGATAGATGTTCACAGGTAAATACCATGTGGCTATATATCACGAAGAAAATGTTGGAAGGAGAAGTCTACAATATAGTAGGGTACATTATGGAGACTATTACTAAGGAAGAACATACAGGTGAGAAGACAAGTTTTTGTGTTATTCTATTATCTCTTAACTTTGTAGAAATTGGACTGTCGGATGGGCTAGCAAACAAAATTTGGGAATACCACACAGAGAATAAGTACCTCGTAAAGAGGTTCGAGAAATACTTATGTGAATGAACAATGAGTGACCCATTCAAGAAAAGGGAAGAACTATGGTATGACCGACTTCACATGGCATTTGAGGAGGAATGGCACATTCCAAAGGATTTACCTTCGGTAGTGGGAAAGGTAGTACAGTTTGTGGTGTATCAGTATTTTTGCATCGTGCAATTTGTAATGAAGGATGATACATGGAGCCCATGGTGTAAACTATGATATGCCTTCACAGTGTGCTACTTACTGGCCTCAATTCACAAGTTTACTGATGTGTGTTGGCAGAAATTCAACGTAGATAAGGTTTATTGTGACTACCATACTCTCATAAAAACATATGTTTATCCACGTCGGTCTGCCTACATTGAGTGGCTCATTTCAAATGATGTAAATATAAAGCTATTAAGTTTTGCTATTGGAGACAGTGAATCCACACTTGTATATAATCAACTTAAGCCTAGGTTGGATAATAAAAAGTATGTGGAGAATGAGCTCATGCTCCTAGGGCCACCTAAGGACAAACACATAGTTGAGAATGTAAAATCTCTAAAGCCTGCCACGACCATAGAGATAAATGAGGAGGAAGAGCACGAGGATAATGGAGGCTTGGACCATAGAGGCTAGAGGAACCCTAAAGGTAGAGTGGAAAGTTAGCGCGTAGATACTCCACTGTATGTACAAGAAGGAGATGAGGATTTGTATGTGGATATGCTCCCTAACGAGCGCCAGTTTAAGAGCATATTCAGAAGAACTAGGACCCAAGGAACAGGAAAATCACAACCTGTAGGAAGATCACCTCGATTCTCCCCTCAGAAAGAAGTACTAGAGAAGAATAGAAAAATAAAATTGAAGCTTAGTGAGGAGGCAGAGGATTCTAAAGAGATCGGGCCTGGTATCCTAGTTCAACCAAAATATGTAGAGGAGCCCCAAGATGAAGAAATGAGAGATGAATAAGAAGGGATGAAATAAGTAGAAGAAGCTATACACGAGCAATCTAGGGCACCTGTTATGAATCAGGTAGGAAAAGGGCCAACTCCAAACCTTGGCACTCAAGTTCCCAAGGGGCCAAGAACAAAGAGAAGTGAAGAGTATATTATTCCAAGTATGGGCTATACTGAGGACATAAGAAAAATTGTCTTCACCCAGTTTCAAAGCATAGTGAACCTTAAGAAATTATATGGATGGGAAATGATGGATCCAGATATGACCACTACACATGCAAGGAAATACCTATCCTAGTCTATGTAGACCCATATGGATGGAGCCATATTTTTATGTATGCGAGGAGTCTTGTGTCTCTAGAAGATTAAAGAAGGCACCACAAAGTAGGCACATGACCATAAATCCCACTCTTATGTCTGATGAGCACGTCAAATGCCTTAGCCAAGGTATATACTAAGATGGCACAAAGAAATATTGATAAGGACACTGCCATTAGAGCATTGATGGCGGATAACAAGGACAAAACTACAAAGATAGCGATGTTAAAGGAAACGAAGGAAAAATAATGTGCAAATAATGAGGCCTTTATTGGCATGGCTGAAGAAATTGGTGATTACATTCTGAAGGAAAGGCCTCATCTTGAACCAAAGGTACCTAAAAATTTTCCTTGTTCTATGCATTATGTGCACACTTTGGTTGATTTAGTGCTAGAGGATGCACCACTTAGAACACCCACACCAAAATATGTTGAACAATAAGTAGAATGAGCAAGGGTCACTATGATCATGAAAATTTCAATGTATGAGGCACTGCTCCAAACATTAAAGGATGAAATAAGTAAAGAAAACCAAGCTCTTAATTTGTGTGCAGCACCAGAGGTAGTGATAAGGATCAGGACTTTGGTTGAAGATAATGAAGTCCTAGCAGCAATGAAAGATGAGACTTTAGGGCACGCATAAATATTGGCACTAGTAAAACAAAAGCATGAAGCCATTGCAGCAGCCCAAGATCCACATAAGGAGAGGATAGATGATATTTGGTAGATCATAGCGCAGAAGATGGATCTTCTAGAATGAATGATGTCTGCAATGGCTGATGTTGTCTGGGTACTATAGAATGAGAAGGAAAATATTACTTAAGATGAGTTAGATGCCATCGACACAAACATTCCAGAAAAGACATGGACTGCGATAGATGATTGAAAAACATTGGAGGATGAGATTAAGAATGAATATCTAGAGCTAATCCTCCCAGTTGAAGAAGAGGATGATGCAAAGTAAATATTCATTCTTTTATTCAGTGATTATTTAATTCTTTCAATTTTTATTCTTTATTATTTGGGAACATAAGAAATAATTCCCCATTGTCAGGAAAAAAATGTACTTTAGTGTGTGGTAATGTTGACCAGACATAATACTGTTATAAGGAGAAGACACACAAATAATACGTGCGCAAGAACAAGGCACATTTAAGGCGCAAAATAATAGGAAATGAAATGTGTGCCAGAACAGTTGGCTCAGGACTTAGCCATTTTTATGGATAAGGACTATATTTGGAGATAGCGTGTAGAGCACACATCAGGATCTATATTTACACGACAAGAAAATGGTATTTTGGGAATGAGCAGTTGATAAGTACCATGCATGGTTGTAGTTAATGATAGGTTTACTTCTTCGAGTTAACTATAGGGCATTTATTATTAGCCCACTTGCATGTGTGAATGTTATTGTAAAGGAACTTGGCTATTATCAACATGTGACCTATTTCAAGAAGTGATAGGCAATGAAGGGAAAGTTCCCTCCTCTATAAATATGCATTGAACTACGTAGTTTTAAGAGATACTAGAGTGTGAATTCTTGTATAGTTATGTTGTTGAATCTAATACGCACATGACTTATGGATATTCTTTATAATGTAAGAATCTTCTGTGTTTTACAGTATTTAATGAAATGGATGATATTGGCTGGATAATGGTGTTAGACATAATTGAAATCTGTTCACGTATGGTTAATCTTATTACAGTTATTGTTTAATTCATGATTCTGTAATATCTAGATCTAGATTATGCACTATGGAATGTTTATGTTTAATTATGGATCTGAATATGTCTTATCTTAATCACACTAACATCCTGCACAAGAAACTCTAAAGAGGGTCCTGGTACATTTGTGTGCTTCGGGTGACCGCTTAGCTCAGGCTAGGTGATGTGTCAGTGTGCCTGGGTTTTATACAGTAGATTCTAGGCTGCATCAGGTGGAGTTGTTGAATACTTGTGTTGAGAATTCTTGATTATTTCTACACCAAATCAAAGGGGGAGAGAAAGGGATACTCTCACCCTAGGAGGAACATTTATCTGGTATTTTCATTAGTTAGTTTCATTTCTTGTATTTTGTATTTAAATGAATTGTAGAACTTTTTGAAAGGATAATTTTATTTGAATTTCATTTATATTTTTTATGAATTTAAATTAATGATTTATTGTAGTTATTATATTTTATTATTCCCACATTTATGAAAGTATTCAAATGTTTACTATTTTAATGTCAGTTAGTAAGGTTAGTGGGAACATATTTTATCTTGTTACCTATAACAGACAACCTTGAAATTTACCCTGGATTCGTCATAAATAACTAAATTGGAGGATATACTAAACCTTAGTAATACCCTAATGGAATCGACTATTATGAAACTTCGCATGTATATACCAATGGTTTTGTCACCATATAGGAAATACTCCTTTTGAACTCTATTTTTATAAATTAAACCGATTTTTATCTCATTAAAAGGTGAAGAGGATATATTTTTCTAATTCATATGGATCATGCCCCCTTCTTGGGAGGAGTTTTTCTCCAAAAAAATCTTAGTGGCTAAAAATCTGTAGATATAGTATTACCATTTTATCCTTGAAGTACCATCTTGACTATTTGTGTGCCTTATCATTGATGTAGACATGGTAAGATTCTTATGGCCATCTTATTTGTCTCACTAATTTTTTTCTATAATACTACATCCTCTTCCTACCTCCATTGAACATCAAGGATACAATCCCATATAGAGGGAGAGATTTTCCTTCTTCTTCATCATCAAACATGGATGACTAATATAGGTGCATATTATCATATTTTATTACTAAATTTACATCCTTATGAATGGGGTGGATCAAGGTTAAAAACGTATTCTCCATTCTAGTCCAAGATGGCAAATAGCCCATGTTATGATTTTTTATTCTTGAAAATGCCACTCTTAGATCACCTATATTTTTTTTTTAAATAATGGGACTTCATCCAAGTGTGGGACTTGGATATTTGAATAATATCTCTAGATTAATATGCATCTCTACCTCAACTACTTTAGTGATATCCCTATTGCTTATATTGATTGAGATACTCTAATCTAATGGTCATAAACTAAAACTTGATAGGGGAAAGGGAAATGGGAAAAATTGAAAATAATTTACACCAATGTTTCAAGGGTATCTCTCTCTATTTATCTAAATATTATGTAGTACATTATACATTACGAAATAGAGTTCACAAATAATATCACAATACATAAAAGGTAATAAATAGATCTATAGAGATCAATTAAACTAAGAGACAAGTTTTGAAGCGGAAAAAGCATCCAAAATTAACTATTATTATTACTTGAGAATGCATAATTGTTTCACACTAAAAAATGAGATACTAAATGCAATACAAGTATCAATATAGAGGCCAAAACACCATATAGCAATCCAAGTTAGATCATAAGAGAAGATATATTATGGACTCAAGAGAGGTAACCATTTTCAATAACAACATTTTGTTACTTATAGAAGAAGAGATGTGAGGAAGCTTAAGAAGGAAGAAAATAGGGATCCATGAAAATATTTTACTATCTAAAAATCTAAAGAATGTCTCAGTTGAAGTCACCCAATTATTCCATCTTAAGGTAAATATGATATTTTGTGATGTCATCTCAAATGCTCAAGGGGAAACACAACTCCCAAAATCAACCTATTTATCAAATATGATTTTAAATAACCCTAATTCACAACTTTATGCTTAAGAAGTATTAGATAGAGGCCCAAGATATCATGCCAGTGAAGAGTCTAATTTACTCTTGAAACGATGCCCCACTGATTATGAATCATTTTAAAAATCTTACCATACCAGTTTTAAGGTGCCCTAATGTCTTATAAGGATCTAAAATCACATTCAAAATCTCAAAATACTCCCAAAGGTAAAAAAAAATTAGATTGAGATTTAATTTTGAGTGTGAAATGATATCCAAATTCCTGTAAGTTCTCAAAATACACTGCAAATATTTTAGAAAAATCAATACATTATACGAAACCTTGTTGACGGATAAAACCCAACATAAGGTTTTAGGGCTCATCATATTCTAAAGTGACATCCTTTTTGGTTTGCATCAAATACATTATGACTGTTTAGGGTCTCAAAAACATAAATGGGAGTTTTTTTGAGATGTTGGGAATCACCTAAAACATGTTTACAAGGAGAAACAACTCTAAGAAATTTAAACTAAAAAATTGTAGGCTCATTATATACTTAATCTCTCTAAAAGTGAAATCAATACAAAAATCTCTTTGAGAGATTTGAAATGAGACAAAATTTGTGTTAATGGAGTTCTTGATCCAAAACTGAGTGGTTTCAGATTTAAATAATAGATTAAAAATTGTGCCAGATGAATTGAAAAGAACTATCTCTGAAAAGAGATGTAAATTGCTTAAAAAAGACTTCAAATACATCAATTATCTCTACAAGGAGATGTCTACCTTCCCTTTGTAGGATACGTATGCATTTATAGTACTTATAGAAATAAAAAAAAGGCTCCTAGAGGAATGGGAAGGTCATCGGTCTCAAGGGAGATGAGGTGTTTTATCTTCCAAAAATTGCATGTGTGCTAATTTTGTGAAATATATTATTTTTAGACAACACTACAAAAATTACAATTAGGTCCCTTTAAACATGGATTTCAGGGGTCAAATTTTTCCCAAAAATTTCCACATCCTTTCATCACGTTCTACGTGTTCCAAGATTTTTGTTGCACTTTGAACGGAGTCAATTGGAGCTACGGTGCAGAAGTTATGGTCCCTAGAAGTTTCTCCAATGTAATTGCTACCTAGATCAGTTCTGTTGATGCAAAATCACAGCACCCCTAGACGCACATCAGGCTTCTAGGTTGATGTTCAGGCATCCAGTGTGATTGCACAACATGGAAACCTCTCTCCAAGCGTGGGACTTGTGAAACCAAGAGAGGAATCTCCAGAGAAGGCTGGTTCCTGCTCCTAAACTACCTGCCACAAGCTATTCCAGTGCAGGCAAGCTAATCTAATCCTAATCTAACCATGCCAAGGAGACAGAGAGAGAGAGAGAAAGAAAAAACAGCAAAAGCCTACACTAAAACGGTGATACACCAGAGAAGGAGGATGTTGAACATCTATCAAAACTGCCATGGGACAAAGAGAGGTGAGCAATGGGAAGGATGGACAGATGCATCATAGGCCCAAGGATAGATTTCACACAGAAAATGTCCCAAAACTCCATGAACATAGATCCAAACCTGCAATGAACATTTAGACATGCACAGATACCTGCAAATGAAGAGAGGCAAGGAGAGAACAAGCAAAAGCGAGAGAGGATGGACAGATGCATCACAGAATACGTTTTGTTGCTCCAGAAGTTTGCACAGAACATCATTCCATTAGTAAAAGGAAAAAAACGCCATTACAGAGCAGGGAGGAGGTTCAAACTCCATTTTCAACCCTAGAGAAGAAAAGAAGGGAGGGCAGAGTAGAAAGAATGAACAACCCTTTTTTTAAATGAGCCAAATCTGGCTTTTACATTGCATGGGTCGAACCCAGGAGACAGAAAACGTACAAAGGAATAGGAGCCCATTCTTCTTGACTGTAGGTGCATTAAAATGGCATGGGGGACCTTACAAACCCATACCCTGTCACTTTGACCGATTAACAGGAGAATGCGACCCATTCTGCATTAAAACTGGTTGTTGAAAGGTCGCTTCTGGCCATTACCACACGTCAGAGCCGTTTCTCGATTTTCTCTCTTCAGACTGCACCAAAAATCGAGATTGATCCCAGAATCATGTAGATCATCTCAACATCTTTCCGTTGATATAAAGAACGTGGAAATCCGAGCTCTGGATCAAAAGATATGGCGATTTGAAGAAAACAGGAAAAAATGGATTTAAAAAAGCTTTTCCCGCGCTTCGCCACTTTGATGACACGTGTCATGCGTTGATTGGATGAGCAAGGTCTTCAGCCTGTCGGGTTCAGGATTCTCCTCTGTATTTGCATCGGGTTTGGGAGGTGGCTCGACATATGTTTGATGCTCGTGTTTTCCCGAAACCCGCTTCCGCCAGATTATCCAAATTTTCCTTTGTTGTCGGGCTTTCCGACCCCTCCGGCATGTCCTTGCGCCATGTTTCTCCGCTGTGTTTTCCCGACTTCGAAACCCACTTTCCCTTTGCATCGGATTTTCCAACCCCTCCAACACATTTCTTGATGAAGACACGTGGCAGCTTCTCGTTGGCTCGGGCTGACCCTTCAAAACTCGCCCTTTGACTTTTTGACTTTTCTCTTGTGAGGACACGTGGCAGCTTCGGATTGGTCCTCGGCTGATTCAGCTCCTTCGCGTACTTCGCCTCCATTTGTCCCGGATGTCCCATTTGATTTTGGGCCCTTTGTGCTCATTTCGGCCGGTTCGGGCATTTCGCGTCCATTTGTCCCAGACGTCCCATTTGATTTTGGACCCTCTGGACTCATTTCGGCCGGTTCGGCCGGTTTGCGCCTTTTTGGCCCGATTGTCCCACAGGCGTCTCTCAGCAGTTAGCCAATTTTTTCCTCTCGGTCGAACCGGCATTTCGCGTCCACCGCGTACTTTTCTCCCAGATGTCCCTGTTGCTTTGCGGGCTGTTTGTGCTTACTTCGGCCGAGCCGGCCGGTTCGGGCCTTTTTGTCCCAAATGTCCCGACTGCCCCTAGGACTAGGACTTAGTCATTTTTATGATTTTTTCCTGGATCAACCTACTTGCCTTCTGCAACCTTTTTTCCGCATTTTCTCAGAGCTTGCTCTTTTCCTCTCAGACAGGGAACTTAGAAAATATTTGAGGGGACTCTAGCAACATGATTTTTGGCCCCGAATCAATCAATTTTCCTGGGACTTGAATACTCTGATGCATGTTATCGAAATTTACCCTGGGGGGGTGAAATTTTGACAACAAGTTCTACAACAAATTTCATGGAATCCTAAAGTTTAAGGGTTCTGCCCTCATGAAAATGACTCAAGGGAGAAACATATAACATTATATAAGGCTATGAGGTGTGAACATATGGTCCAAAGATGTGCTTTCATGATATTTTGTGTCACAAAAGTCTTTTCTTATTTAAGTTCTTTGCGGGCCCATTATATCTATATCTCCCTATTAACATTGTTGTCCCAACCTCATCTCTAACTCGACTTGAGATCACTTTGTGATGGTGACACACATAGGTTGTAGATTTTTTTCTATTTATGGGATCCTCACACATCCATGATTTTTTATGCATTATATTTGTTGACCCTAAAAAATGAAGAATATTTATGCACAAAGTAGATAAGCACCACTAATATTATTAAGTGCGCAAAAGGAATAAGACAGGAATAAGGAAATGTGAGTGTTACCCAAGTTAAGTACAACATGTTAGAACAAAATATGGAAGGATCTATTAGTGGAATTCATGGTGCCAAAATAAATAGAGGGATGTTGAAGCCAGTTGGTTGGAACTATCTAGACATTAATGGCTGAATATCACGATTCTTGTAATTTGGGTGGGATAATTCAAATTCAAACCCCTTTTAGGCATTACAAAGAGATATATTTCCTTTTTCATTGTTATAATGTTTGAATTTATAATGAATTATGTATTGTGCCCCATTAATTTTAACTATCTCTTTTTTATGAGTCTTGTATATGATCTATCTTCTTAATGCTTAGTAAACTATGTCATGTCAATGTTAGATTGCATTAACCATATTATAGGGATATTTAGTTAGATAAATATCTATGAAATTTATGGTGTATTTATCAACTTCAAAGAAGTTCCTAATGGTAATCTATCAAAACCCTAAACCTAATCCAAAAATATCTTGACCCCTTGTGTGCTTTGGTTAAGCACTTGGATTAGAAAACTGAGTGGTGTCCCTGAGCGTATCAAAGTAATTATGAATGGGTGATATATGATGCACTCTACATTGTGTTTTCTGAGCTCACCAAAAATATGTATGCATGGATACTAGCATATACAATGGAGAAGAATATATATTTGCGATATTGATATTCACGGACTCTTGAGAAAATTGAGTGGTTGAATTAGAAAGATGAGACATGGATGCATGTGATATAAATTTTGTGGGAAGGTGCATTATAAAGATATTTTTACATTTTTATATATCAATGTACTCCTTTCCTAAAGAACTAGAGGACCAATTTTCACATAAACCTCAAGGATCATATGTTTTATCTATTTCGTGGGGAATTAAGATGTTTATTCATTAGGGATTCAAAGTTCTTCTAATGAGAAAATAAAAAACCTAGCATATGGAAAGAAGATGGTGAGTGGAAGGAGAATGTGTGGAGACTGCAAACATAAGAGGATGAAAGGGAACTCTAGATTCAATGGGCTCAACAAGAGCCTAAAGTTGGGAACTTGGTAAAAAAAATGGGTTCAACATGATATAAATATATGTATTTGGGTTTAACACAGATTCTAATATTTGGATTTTGTATGGGAAGCTTCACATTCTTCATCACAATTAGGTGTATTCCTTCTTATTATCATTTTCCTAGATTTTTTCATGTTCTTGGTTATACATTATATAGAAAATTACTTACACATGTTTACCGTATGTTTATAGGGCCACATGTTTCCATATACAAGACACACGAGCATGAATTTTAGTTCCAAAATCTTCCCAACCTTCCGCTATGAAGACCATGTGATATATCTCTACTTTTGAATTTCAATTCAATATCATTCCTATCACAACTTTGAGAATTCTAAAGAGGAAGTGAACTAACCATGAATTTTTTGAATCTAATTGATGAATTTGTTGTTATTTGTACATGTACATACACATCAAAGTGGCACATTAGGTAGAAACGTAATTGTGGTATGAGACTAGTTATTTTAAATGGTACTAGTATATGTTTTTTGTTTATTGATTATTAATTTATAATAGGTTATTATTGCTACATGTTCCTCGTGTTTTCTTGACTTTCATCATGATTTTTATGTTTTATTTGAATTTTGACAATTTTTACTCTATCTTCTACTTTTCGATTCACTATTCTTATTTGTCTAACACTTTTTGCTTTCCCTTCCAACTATTTAATCTCTTCTCCCTAGTTTTTTATCCCTTCCACTGTTTTGATATTATTTTGGCTTTTTTTCAAAATGGTATTAATATGGTTCTTGTCTACTAGAACTAAATGGATACCATGTTGGTCATGTTTTTCATGATTCCTCTTAACCCTTTTTTATCCCCTTGTGGTATTTGATCTTCTATGATATATTTTCTCTCATATTATGTGTCAACATCACTCCAATAGGGTCCTAAATTCAATTCAAGAAGCCCACCAATATGTAATTTCCTTTAAAAAATAGGAAATTATACAAGAGTCATGTATTGAAGTTGTTAATGAAATAAATATATTTATTTCAAGGGAATATTATAAAAAAATAAAATTTCAAGAATTTAGAGAAAACTATATATCATTTATTTGTTCCATTGTATATGATTGATAGCTTAAGTGTTGCAATAGTTGCATTACACTAGACTACATGTTGAATTTTATTATGCTTGGTGTGCAATTTTCTGAGTTGTCAAAAATCATATGGAAGTAATAATAATGCAAGGATAACAAAAGCTTGCATGAACTATGATCAAATCTTAAAATTTTACAAGGTGTTGTGAGCTTATTAAAATTTAAGGGATTAGATTTTGTTTACTAGTGAAATGTAGAATGTTTAAGAAAAGTGAGTGATTTTTTCATAGCCTAATAATAGATGAACAAGGTCATCATATCGGTTTTATACTTGATGATAGTTTCATGTGTCTGTAATGATTCGGTTCTAGATATGCTACATAAGGTGCAATAAAATCATAATCATGTTTTATTATTTTAGATTAATTTTATGGGTTTCATTTTCCTTACTATGTGGCCATGATTTCCACTACATGTTTGTGATGATTGTCATCAAAATTGTAACAAAAACTTATGTCACTCTAAAACCCTATTTATCAAGTATTTTTTAAGTATTTTAATCATCCCATGTTCCTGTAAGTTCAAGTTATACATTGAAGTATTATTTATTGAGTTATAAATGCTTAAGATTATACTATAAAACCAATTTCCACTCAGAGTTATGAAATCTTTGTGTAACTATCATAATTAAATATTTACATACCACAAATGCTCCAAATAATATAAGTATAGCTCCAAGTCCAAAAGTGAATAGATATAGGCCTTGTGAATAAATTACTGTCATAAAAACAACAATTAAAATGTTATAATTTCATTTTATATAAAAAGAAACAATATAACAAGGTGTGCACGTGCACGCACATGTACATATATCAAATAGTTGAATTGAAAACTTTGCATTTTTTATTTTATCAAATCATATTTATAAACAAAATATTTGACTTGGATTTCTTATTTTTTGGAGGCTAACACTAATCATTTACTAATTTAGGATAACCTTAAAAATAAATGTCTTCATTAGCAATCTAATTTTGAATAATATTTATGGGTATAGTTTTTTTCTACATAAATTATATTTATGCAAGACATTCTTAGAAACATTTGTGGAGCATTATGAGAAGGAATGCTCCATTTTATAATGAATTACAAAATTTTAAGAAAATGGCCTTGAAATATGTTCTCTTCTCATGTATTAAATATCATTTCAATTCTAGCTCATTCCTTCATAATTTGACATACATATTCCATAACTATTTTTCTCTCATTTTTGCATATCAATTGAAAACTAATTAAGGAGATAGTTAATTGATATATGAATCCTAATTTAAAGTAAATTATCCTTACCAGGTAAAGTTAGTGCAAAAAATTAAACATTACTCAGTCATAAGATCATAACACCACTAATTATTTCATGTATGTTTGCAATATTACGTTTATGATGGAAGCTATAATTAGTAAAACGAGTTCACTACATAAATTAACAAACTTATTGGTCACATGAGTTTATGATTCACAACCAGTTTAAGAACAATCTTTGAAAGTGTTATAAAATTTAATTAAACTTCTATAATTCAATTAAAGGAAACAATTACAACAAAACAATCTTTATAAGTTGACAAAAATTACTCTCAAGGAATCTAGGAATCTAGTGTGGGGAAACATTAGAATTCAAATGGGGTACATTTTTATAAACCTATATTTGGTAATTTATGACTTGATAATGTTAGAATTTTCTTGATCCCTAGTTCATGCCTTGTGTGTACATTTCAAGATCAATTTTATATCATTATCCTTTTTGCATGATTTTATCTCCTTAATTACACTTCTAGTCACTCATAAAAGTGTTTGTAATAGTACACAATGTTAGATCATATCTAAATTTCATGTCTCGAACTTTTCAACACCTCACTCACTTCCCATACAAGACATCTAAATAGGGACCAAAACATTTGATGGTTTAGTCGAAATTGGTGGTTTCATCCCAAGCCACCTAACAATAATTTTTCACTTTGATATATTTATATGGGTTAATGTTTTCCTTTTCGGCCTTTCTTAATGCAAAAGTATAACTATGAACTCCTATATGAGAAATTCAAATATACTCATCTCCTAACCAAGAATTTTCAAGAGAACTACTTGGAAATATTATTATAAAATCACTCAAAACTCTCGTAAATCTCCCTAGAGTAACCAAATACATTACAAGAAAGTTGTACATAATTATGAAGAACTCCTTAGAACCAAATTCAAGAGTCTATCTTCCAAACTTACAAGACCTCCAATCCAATTCGAACACAAAAATTCCAAGTCAATAAAAAACATTATTAAATATACATGGCTAAAGATAGTTACATCCATATAGATGTCACATATCTAGGTGGTGAACTACATGTGGTTTGTGCTTGAAGTCTAATGAATTTAATAATAAATTAAATGTCAAAACATTAGATTCTAATAAGTAATGATAGGTGTTTGATTATGTAATAAAAAATCAGTTATATACTAGCAAAAGAAAATAGAATGTAAATATATTAAAAAAGAACATAGGATTTGAGTGGGGAAAACCTGTAAACAGGTAAAAAAACCTTGCTATAAAGCACTTCCAATTTCATTAATCAATAATAGAGGAACACAAACTTATTATAATAGGTTTAACCAAGAAAGAAATATTCCTTCAACTTCCTCACAATAACATTAAATAATTGACACATACAACCAAACATTAATTCAACTATATAATCGCTAGGAGAAGATCACCATTTTTAAAGGGTGGGTGATTCAGTTGCAACCATTTGGCTGAATCATTTTACTCCTTAACAATGATTAATTAAATTAAACATTTATAAATTTATAAAAATTATGAATAACTTATGATATAAGTTGTATACTAAGTTTATAATACTTTGTTGTTAAGACATATTAAATGTGGCGGCCACATGAATGTTTCCCCATAAATATTACTACCCCAATACTCCCTCTTGATGTTTAATGGGGATATATGTGAAATTCACCTTTTTTACAAAAGGAATTGCAATCCTTAAACCATATATGATAATTTTATGTTAGCATTTCTACAGGGACAATTATGAAAAAATATCACAAGTTACTCCTAAATAACTGTATATAAGAAGTCTTAAATGATTTTGTAGATCCTATTATAAAATAAGGAACATCCATAGCACAATGCTTTTTTGGGTTACAAGTAAACTTGTTGGGATTTTTCTAAGCATTCCCACACATTTATCCTAGAAGGGTCTGATGCAAGTGCATGACCCTGTTTAAACCACTACACATGTTGGCATATCATAAGGGATTTCTCTTGTGTGCTCACCTAAGGCACACTTGGTGTGGAATGTCCCTTGATGGTTAGGGGAATAAATAGCATCCCATGATACTTAGTAATATTTGCATGAATAATAACAACTATCTACATTGAACAAGAAACTTCATGCATTATCACATGATACACAATCGTCAGACTAATAAGGAAAGTAGTAACATGAACCATTCATATATTCATTATTTTGAATCAAATCTTATCGAGTGACCATTAATGACATACATTTACCAAATACAGGTCCATTTTAGAGCATAGTTCTTCATAAGAGCCAAGTAAATAAAAACTAATAAGATGTATAAAAAATATCAACTAAAAATCAATCTATCAATCCTTTTTCTAGACTCAAGTGGTCCATTTATACAAAAGTTACATTTTAAATGTACATCCAATCTCACCCAAAGTGGATGGTCACCATTACTGGAGGTGGTTGGTACCCACCTAGATTTTTCAGCTAGGGGACACCTAGGACTCTTTCTGATTCAACATGAAAGATAGGCTCCATTCTTGATGATTCAAGATGACATATCAGATACCTTTTACACTCACTAGTATAACATTTCTTCCATTAGATATCACCAAACTATTTTCTATGTTATCACCTCTTTCTGTTCTTTTTCATTTTCTGCCAACTTAGCCTCCTTCAACTGCTCTCCACGTGGCACTCTTTGGTCACTCTCCTTCTTGAATTTTCCTTTCATCCTTCCTATCATGCACATTGTTCAACTATTCTTGTGTGCACTAGACCGAAATTTCTCAAGTGTTATTTTTCCTTGATGTTAAGTTCTATGCGCAGTGACAGATACTCGACAAAAATTGTGGGGTCAACATCCCCCATACTAAGTTGTTTGTCAATACCTTGATAAACATTTCTCCTCATGAAGAAGTCTAACCACACTTAATTTCACACACGGTTTGAATGTGCTCCATTTGATCAAGATTCCCTTCATGCCTTCAGCTGTTTGGGGTAAGAGAAGCCCCAAAGTCTCATTCTCTTATCCCTTATCTACAACCTAAAGTTCCAATTTCACCTTGGTTGAGAACAAGGTTATTCGTCATTTATATATTATTTGAATTCTATGGCTTCAAGGAACAGGACCCAAAATTTCTCATCATAGGTTGTCTTTGTGGTTGATCTTGAAAACAATAGCTTTGATTTCATTGATTTTCTTCTCACACTTGGCATTTTCCTTTATCCAAACCACTTGTCTCTCCAAGGCCTTGGTGTCCACAAAACTTCAATTAGAAATTTTGGGATACCCCTTAAAATTTTGGTCTACTTACCTTGTGAAGGCTAGAGGTCACATTACTTGTGTCCCCTTGAATAATACTTAGTTGTTTAGATTGTTACCTTAACTCTTTTAGATTGCAGGATTGCTCGATATTTCTTCAAATGGTTGTAAGAGGTTAGTTGGTTACAATTGGAAAAACACCCACTTGCTCAAAATCGCCCAAAATTCCTAAAAAGCTAAGTATGGGTTTCACTTTAGACATATTCAGGTTTTTTAAGTTGCTTTACTTCATGATTTGCAATAAGTCCCCATCCAAAGCCTGATTTGCACTTCACCATGTTAGGCGGGTTTTCACAACTGCTTTACTTCTAAAAATGAATAAGCAAAGCAGTTCCAAAAACCTAAATTACACCTTATTATTTGTTGCAGAAAACTAATGCCTCTCTACTTAAAAAAGCAACTAAGTAAAGATACCCCAAAAATCCGATTTATATTATTTCCTTCTTTGAGCTAAATCGATGTTTCTCTACTGCTAAAAGTAACTAAGTAAATATAATTCTAAATCCCGACCCATATCATTATGTTGAAATGATATCGCTCTACTTTTAAAAGAAACCATGTTAAGTAGTTGGCAAACCCTGCAACCCATGTACTTAGCTTATCATCTTTTTCAACCTAATCTACTTGCTTCACATTGTTAAGTTAGCAAGTAAAGATGAGTCTAAATCATGCGCTGCTTGACTCAATCAGGATTTTGATAGCTTACTACTTCATAAGTAAAAACAAGCAAAGTTATTCGTAAAACCTACCCCATCAGTAAAATGATGTGGCAATGGTACCCTATGTATTTAATGAGGTGGATTATTTAAAAAATTAGAGGAAATGTACACCATTTTTATGAATGCATTTGGATTGAAGCAAAGGAGTCCTCCTTGCAAAACCTGAGCAACCTCGAGTAGGCAAACTAGATAATTTTTTAACAATCCGACCTCAACCCAATTGTAGAGTGTTGGGTTTTAAAATGGTACTTTAACAAAACCATAGTCAGGGGATATCAAGTCCCTCCTCTTTATCGGATGGGTTCCCTTATTGAAATCAAGAAACAAAGCTTATATACAAATGTACAAATCTCATCCTAGGGCCGGACTTTTGACATCTTGAAATGTTCTTAACCAAAATAGTTTATCAATACAAACAAATGGAAGAAACTAAAGAAAGGAAAGAGTAGAATATAACAGTACTTTCAAGAAATATAGATAGCATAGAATAACCTTATACATACTGAGAAAAGGTGATACATAATAGAATCATTCATATTCACAGCATAAGACACCATTCCATAGACACAAAGTTCTAGAAATCATATCAATAAGAACAAAAAGTTTCTTATTACAAAAGATAAATGATTCACAAATTTCAGGTAAGCAAGAAGAGACGATAGATGAAGATAGAGAGAAAAGGGAAATTCTTCTGTATATTTTTCTTTTGATTCTATTTACACTTCAGAATTATCAGAGTCCAACATTTGTAATGAACCAAGCTCTTACATTTATAGATGAAGCCAAGAGAGGAGAAGAAGAGAAGGAATAAAATATGATTTTAAAGCTCAACCACCAAACATCAATGCCCCTGTGAATCCACCTACAATCTATCAAATCTGGTTCTACATGTCTTCGGCATGCTGAAGAAAGATGGAAGATCATATCAGATTTGATCTAGTTGAGGTAGTCGGATCCCGTATTAATGGCTTGAAATATTTTTTCTCGATTTCCACTCAAATCAAGATATCCAATCAGTTCCCCGTGTCTATTTGGAATGTTGGAGAAGGAAGGATGAATATCAGATCAGATTTTGATCTAGTTTGAAGCAATCAGATCACACATTAATGGCATGAAAGATGTTTTCTAGATTTCCAACCAAGAATTCCTATTGAAAACAATATTTTATGCTTCCATGGCATAGAGGAGACCAAGAAATCTCCAACAATATAAAATTTGTCAAATTTTGAGCACTGGAGTGAAATTTATGCCCATTTGAATATTTGAATCGAATCTGTAAAAAAATGGCAAAAATGCAAAAATGGATCTGCGGGCCCAAAATTGAAATCATGCCTTTAGCGGAAAATATGCAAAAGTGAAAAAGTTCCCCATAGCCCCGCAACTTCACATTTTTTGTTTGGGTCTAACGCGTGGCTTTACCAGAGTCGTGACTCACTTTATAATTTTACTTCTTTTAGAAACGAGGCTCAAAATCTCAAAGTTCGTTGCTAATCTGCCTTCCCGCTTTGACTTTTGATGTGGGCTCAACATTTGACTTTTTCCCTTGGCATGAACGAGGCCACGGTTCACTTTATCACTTTACACCTTTTATGGAAACAAGGTTCAAAATATCAAAGTTCTCCACCGGCCCTGCCTTCCTGCTTTGAATTTCGACATGAGCTTAACATTTGACTGTTTTGATTCATTTAGTGAAGGCTTTATGTCTGACCCAAGACATGTGGAGGCTTCTTTCTCATTTGGAGACTCTGTTTGGATTTACCTCTTGAAAGAGTTCCAAAGAGACACGTGGCTCCTTCCGCTGCCTCACCTTGTTTCTTTGTATTTTGGCTAAGTCCATTTTGTTTGGCGGGGTCATATGTCTTACCCTAGACACGTGGAAGCTTAGCGCACATTTGGGACCTGCTTCCAGATTTTGCCTTTGAAGTTTCATCGAGCTGACATGTAGAGGCTTACACATACCATTCCATACTTAGCTGATTCAATGGCTGAATCTATTCCCTTTTTTGGACTTGGGACACATGGAAAGTAGGCACTCATTTGGGCGACCGTCTTTGGCTTCGACCCTTGACAATGCACCATCGAGACACATGGAGACATCCGCAGGTTCTCTTATACTTAGCTGATTCGGGCCTACTTCTCATTTGACTTCTATTGGACCCTAGACACATGGAGGGTTGGCACTAGTTCTACGACACTCTTTGGGCTACGCCTCTGAAGTTACACCGATGAGGCACGTGGAGAGATGATGCATGTTTGGGGAACCGTCTTTGGCTTCGAACCTTGAAGGTACACCGATGAGACACGTGGCGGCCGTCCAGCAATCCTTTTTTTACTTAACTGATTTAGGCCCCGCTCCTCTTTCTCCATTTTTTGGCTGGGTCTCTTCTGCTTATTTAGGAGTGACTATGTTGGGTTTTGGAAACATGGAAGCTTCACTCTTGTTTGGGGACTCGCTTTGTATTTCACCTCTAAACTTGCATCAAGCTGACAAGTGGTTCTTTCCACTGGCCTTAGACCTTTCAATGATCGATTTAACTTTTTGAGGCTCTGAAACACGTGGAGAGTTGGCACTCATTTAGGGTCTATTCTGAACTTTTCCTTTGGAGGTGTGTTGTTGGGACGCGTGGAGGCTTCTGCTAGCTCATTATACTTAGCTGATTTATCCAATGGCTTTATCATTTTGGACTCTGACCACATTGAGGGCCTGAGCATGTTTGGGGTCTCTTTATTTTTACAGCATACCAAAAGTGCACCAAATATACATGTGGCACTTTCCGTGGTACTTGTATACTTAGCTGATTTGGGCCTTGATTGAACACTTCCTTTCTTCATACAAAACAAAATTTCCAAAAGTTACCTGATGACTCACCTTCCCACATCCAATCAGAGATGTCCATGTACTCAAGGATGTTGGGACAAAAAAGTGATAGGGAAGATGCACCCATTACTCACGACTGTAGAAAAATACAGAGAGGGAAAACTCCACCATTTCTGCCTGAATAACACATTGCTCCTCGTGGAAAGGATAATTGTAAACAACACTAGGCTTGATGCGACCCAAGGTCATAGAGAAAGGATTTGACAATTTTGTTCGAATGAAGGAAACAATTCTCGAGCATCCAAATGGTCACCATGCGGACTGCAAGATTCTAATTTAATAGAGCGAGATTGCAAATGAGGCACCCACTTCTCCAAAGCACGAATTTTTCCTATCTCTCCTGACTTCTCACTCTGCTCAAACATATCTCAAAGGCACCAAATCAAAATATATGAAAGCTTGACCTAAAAAATGAGGGGAATTTTGAGGGTGACGACATAGAGAAGGTATGATTTTCTCTCCCCTTCCTTCTTTTCAATTTTTACCTTGAATTTTCATAGGTTGTTTGGCCAAACCCGCCCTGTCCACCATTTAAGTCATTTCTTGTTTTGTAATTATTTGTTTTTCTATGGAATCATTCGGGAACTAGGTTGAATTTATTAAAAGAAGTTGAGGGTTGTATGAGTAGGTTGAATTCATGGTTATTTTGTGTCAAAACACTCAAAATCACATCTTAGGAAGTGTCCTAGTTTTTCCATAGCCTAAAAACTAGCAATTTGGATCTATAATGTCCCCCTTTTCTGGGAAATTACTAATATCTATTTTTATTTGCATTATAACCCCTTGGCATACCTAGCGCTACAAGTGGGAGTCTCTAATTTGTTTAAATGTGTACCTAGGATAGTTGTTTTTATTATTTAATTAAAAATAATAAAATGCACAGTCTTAGTTTATTAAGAGACTTTATTATAATGAGAGTTTATGTTTTCCCTCTAAAAGGGAAAGGTCGGCCTTTTTTAATATTGCACCCATTAACTCTATAAAAGGAGGTCACATTTCATCTACTAGGGTTATGTTGAGTTGATCATTTGATTGCACTCCATGCTTGGAGTAATGGGATGTATGCCCTAGTTCTTGCATTGTGCTCTCTCATTGTAAGCTTCATTTGGATCCATTGTTAAAGATATTGAATAATTTATTGTTCTCTCCATTGTGATCTCTTGTGTTGAGTTTGTTTATGCATTTTTTTTCCATTCTAAGATTAGAGACTTGGCTCATATGTTGATGCATTAATTTGTGAGGTTAAATTTGCATGTTGAGGCTCCAATTTAAGTGATTTTGGAAGGATTTATGGTGTTTTATTTACTCATCTTCACTGCTGCATTTTTTTAGAGCTAAAGTGACTTGCATAGGAGGTTGTTTTGACATGTTCTGGAGTCTCTTGAGCTAGATTTGCAATCTGATGTGTATTGACACATTTTCCCAAGTGTGGGAATAATATTTATAGGGTTTTTGAATCAACGAAAGAGCTGATAATAATCTGTGTAATTTATTCTAACTCTAGAGACTGATTTTCATATTTTGGGGGTTGTTTTGAAGGGGTTTGGCTGTTAAAAAAAAAATAGTTTCATAGTCCATTGGAAAGACCTTGGTTTATAGATTATTGTGCAATTTATTTCATACAAAAAAAAGCAAGTATTGAAGGAGATATTAATTTTTTAGGTTTCAGTTGTTCTAGGTGCATATTAATTAATTAACTACTATTAAAAAATCATATCTGGAAGTTATTAGTTTTCTAATTAGTTATCCCATCTAACCCACCACTTTGGCATACTCCAATCCTATTTTGGGTTGTATTATTGTCAACATTAGGTTATTTGAGGTCAAACTCAGAGGATTTAATCCTTCTAGGGTCGATTTGGTTAATTAATTTACATATTTAAATAATATCCCATAAGGGGGACATTATAGTGGTATTAGAGTTATTTTCCTCTACTCCTTGTGGGTGATGTTTGCAGAGATTGAATCGTGGAGTTTGCTAGTGATGGAAGTTTGATGACAAAACTCTATAGGCTTGTGAGATGGCTTGAAATTCCTTAACTTGAGAAGAGTGTATTTCTCAACACTCTTGAAGAGATGGTAAATTTTTTATGTTTGGTAGAGAAATCAGATTATGGTTCTATGTCTTCCATTTTAGATCCCTTCATGAATCATTTGGCTAGATCTGATTTATTGAGGCATGAGGAGGTGGATGTGAGACTCTTGGTCATCACATGCATTAGTGAGATCAGTCGGATATCAGCCCCAAACTTGTCGTTTGACGATATCACGAAGGAGGAGATCTATGAGCTCATGATAGGAAGCTTTGAAAAGCTTTGGGACACCAAAAAACTTTCACTTTGGCAAGAGGGTTAAGATCTTGGAGAACATGGCTTAAGTAAGGTATTGCATTCCAATGTTAGATCTTGAATGTGATGACCTCATTTTATATATGTTTGAAGTCTTCTTTGATGTTCTACATGAGGATAATTCACAAGATATAATGGATGTTATGCAAATTGTAATGTTCTTAATGTTTAATGAGTATGAGGAACCTCTAAAATCTTTAATATCCATACTTTTGGAAGGATTGGGGTAGAGAGAAGTAATGCATTTCTCACTCCTTAGCAAAAATAAATGTGAATCAATGTTCAATAAAAATGAAGACACACATAAAAGGTATGGGTCCTTTTATTTTTCATGATAAAATTTTTGGCATCTAATGATTGCATGGGTTTGATTGGGTGTAAGGGAAATTCAGATTTGGTTGATGGGCATGATGAGGATATTAGTGTCAAGCATATGCATGATCAAGGAGAAATGATGGCAAGGGAACATGTGATGGAAAAATCATATTTGAGGGGAGTTTTTTAACCCCACCATTATTCATTTGAAGGGAAAGGAGAAGGCATGGCCAATGACCACACCATAGAAGGGCATACTCATTCATATAATACATCATTTGTGTCTACTTCTATGTGGAAAAAAGAATTCTTGAAGCATTCATTTCATGGTAATAGTCTTTATGTTTGAAAAATTATTGGTTCCTATTAATTGCATCAAGTTGAACATGAGTGCAAAAGTAGCAGTGTTTCAAAAGGGACTATGAAGATGGGCTTGTGAAGAGGTATGCTTATGAAGGAAGGACACCATGGGATGCTTATGGTAATTTTCAGTTCGCTGTAATTTTTTGAATAGGAGGCCCTAATGGGAAAATGAATGAGGTGTTTCACCCAAGCATGGTCTTATGAATGTCCCAAGTCATTACCCACCAAGTATGAATGCTTGTGAGGAGGAAAAAGGGGCTTTGAATGAAGAAAATGAGGAATAAAAAATCATTGTTCCAAACTCAAAAACTATGAGCTTTGTAGATGTTGGGAGCAGCCTAAGGTACGATTTTTCATATTTTATTTCTCCTCCCATATTGATTTTTGATGGGTGTGATTTTGAGCATGATGGGGAGATGTATATGATGTGCAACATAGGGTATAATGGTCACATTCTTGCTATTAACATTTAGGTTCATAAAGAACATGATGGAAAAGGAGAAAGAGTGATTATCACTCTTCCTAATGATGGAAGCCATAACAATAAGCTTGTTAATCTGTATAAGGAATTTATCATTAGAAAGAAACAAATGTATGATGGTTCCATGTGTTTTTCTCCCTCTCATAAGGGAAATTCATTAGCACAAAGTAAGGGCAAATAGTTCCTTAGTTTCCCTATGATGATATTCATAAATGCATGCACTATATTTTAGCTTTGTCCTTTCTTTGTAAGCATAGAAGAAGAATATATTTGGGGGTGTCATCTGACACATGTTGCTTCATGTTAGAAGGGGATAAAAGGATTTTAGTTTTACAAGCTTTATTTGGATACAAGGATATCATATCCTTTCTGTTTTCAAATAATACTAACTTCCATCTCCTTGGAATGCTTGAAGGAAGGATGGATCACATGGACTACAAATTGCATGGTAAGAAGTCCATTTTCAGATTTTGAACAAAAGTTATGTATTCCACTTGGATGTTTGATTGATGTTCTTCCAAAGGTAAAATCAACAAATGATATGTGTTGAGAATGTTTGGTTGTTGTTGCTTGCATGACCACTAACTTTTGGGCTTCAATGGAATGTTTGGAAAAAATGAAGGAACAGGCTATGAATTCTTCTCAGGGCATTTAATTTTCAGCTGTGCATATTAATAATTTTCAGTTTGTTATTGTTGAGGATGAAATTTCAATTACATGGGAGAAATTTTTATTCACTAGATTGATCATCATTCATGTTGGGGTTTTTTTTTTTGAAATGTGCTATTTTTTGTCCCATCATTTTTATGAATGATATCATTATGACAAACTTCCCTATGACTTCTATAATTCATATTTTTGTCATGCATTTGATGATATGGTTGTTGGTGCTTGATTTTGGCTCATGGGTGAATACTTGGGGATGGAAACCAACCATTATAATTATGATTTTTGAAGAGGAAATTCATGATTATAGCAGTTTTTGGAGCCACATAACAGATTTGGGGACAGCCCATGCATGAGGAAGATTTGGGGGCTATCCATGCCTTGGAGACATAAAGAAGAAATGGGAAAAGTGTTTCTCAACACTTGTTTTTCTAATGAGTTTTCTTCATGTGTAGGATTGAAGACATGTGATGGAAAACCATTATCATATTCACTACATGAGGGCATCTTTGAGTGGGCAGCCTTGGAGCTTAGCAAAGCTCATCCCTTTGATGACTCCATAGACCATATGGAGAACACAATCACTTGGAGCACATGTTACAAAGTAGATGACCCATCTTTTTGGGTTGACATGAGGGAAAGAATAATGATTATCACATCTTCCGTATTCACATGTCTTTAATGAATTAGGTAATATATGGGGTTTAGAATTTTACTCTTTCAGTAATCCACTGAGTTTGAAGGCAATTTAACTTTATGAGCAAATTGGATGATCATATTGTTCAAATCCCAAGTGCATCGATATCTTATATTTAGAATTCATTATATATGATGCCTTTTATTAGATCTGAATTCCACATTGTTGTCGGAATTTCTTATGAAATGGTACAAGTGGAAAGATTTAAGAACATTGGAATTTTCATTCAAAAAAAATCTTGTTGTGTTAGACTGAAACTTTTAAATGCCTTTTTTGGACCTTCCCTCATGTTAGAAATGCATAGACTTGGATCCACTCTTTATTCCAACCCTTCCACCTAGAGCCTATTAACTATAAGACGACTCTTTTCCAAGATCCCTCCCACTATGTTGCATATGTAATTTTTTATGGAGTGCTTTGGGAGCTATCAACTTATTTCAACTTTGGAAAGCTAGAAATGCTACTAATATCTTTAGCAACGATTATCTTTCTCAATAATTTTATGTTAACAAAAATATTGTTATCTCTATTGATTGTCTCTACATTCAAGTGAAAGATGAGAAGGTTTCTCTCAACATTAAGCATTTGCATGAGCTATTAAACCACTGGGGGAGTGCTCCCTATGTTGCAATTCGTGTATCCCCAGATCCTCCACAGTTTGGCCCTTTGCTTGCCATCACTAGGCAGTAATGGAGCTGCTCACATGGTCGGTTCTCATCAAACATTCATGATTGCTTCTATACCCCAATCCTCAATGGGGGAAACTAGAGCTCACTATCACCTCAGGGAAAATTTGTTGTTGGACCTTCATGGTGGCCTTCACTAGCTTAAGGAGGAGTTACTGTGATTGATTCTCTGCCATCAAATTGGTGGATTATTGTGCCTTTGGGTTGTGCAAGATAACTCCTCAAAATCAAAAGGGGAGGGATCCTCTAGCAAAGAAGCTTTATAGTTTGGGCCCCCTCCCTCCCAAGGATGATTTGTTGCTTCCCCATGGTGTTGTCGTTGCTTGTGCTTGATTCTTTTGTATTCTATCTTTTTATGTAATCTTGGTTTTTTTTGTTAGTTGTTGAGTTTGTGTTCTTTCCGGTGTGAACATCAAGTTTGTGAATTCCAACTGACCACTCTATTATTGTGACCACCCTATATTTTTTGATCTTTTATATTGATTGATACAATGATGTGTTCCAATAAAATAATAATTTTGCAAATTCAACAACTTTTTAAATTCCTAAACATTAAATCTTGATCAATTGCAAGAAAAGATATTTGATAGACTGATATAAATGTCTATAAATCTCACGGTGAACATTGACAACTATTTCTAACTATTTATTTCTTTCTTATTTCCTTTTTTTTTTTGATAAACAAGATTTTGGTGATGTCTAAATCATTATCTTGCTTATAATTTATAGGTTTGATTGTAGAAAGCTACCACTATAACCTGTCTTATTTAGGTAAATAAGGCTCGAAGTGAGGAAGACTAAATCTCGAGTAACAGACCTCAAGCTGGAAAACACTCAACAAAGATGGATCCATACTAGCCATACCCTACATTCACAACTGTTTCTATTCAAATCTTCCGTATACCCTAATTTAGCTTTATGAGCAAATTGGATGATCATATGTTCAAATCCCAATTGCATCGATATCTTATATTTAGAAGTCATTATATATGATACCTTTTATTAGATCTAAAATCCACATTGTTATCAGAATTTCTTATGAAATGGTACAAGTGGAAAGATTTAAGCACATTGGCATTTCCATTCAAAAAAATCTTCTTGTGTTAGACTGAAACTTTTAAACGCCTTTTTTTGGACCTTCCCTCATGTTATAAATGCATAGACTTGTATCCACTCTTTATTCCAACCCTTCCACCTAGAGCCTATTAACTATAAGACGACTCTTTTCCAAGACCCCTCCCACTGTCTTACATATGTACTTTTTTTATGGAGTGCTTTCGGAGCTATCAACTTATTTCAACTTTAGAAAGCTAGAAATTCAACTAATATCTTTAGCAATGATTATCTTTCTCAACAATTTTATGTTAACATAAATATTGTTATCTCTATTGTTTGTATCTAGATTCAAGTGTAAGATGAGAAGGGTTCTCTCAACATTAAGCATCTACATGAACTATTAAACCAATGGGGGAGTGCTCCTTGTGTTGTGATTCGTGTATCCCCAAATCCTCCACAATTGGGCCCTTTGCTTGCTATCACTAGGCAGTAATGGAGCCGCTCACATGGTCGGTTCTCATCAAACATTCATGCTTTCTACTATACCCCAATCCTCAATGGGGAGACTAGAGCTCACTATCACCTCAGGGAAACTTTGTTGTTGGACCTTCATGGTGGTCTTCACTAGCTTAAGGAGGAGTTACTGTGATTGATTCTCTGCCATCAGACTGGTGGATTATTATGCCTTTGGTTGTGCAAGATAACTCTCAAAATCAAAAGCGGAGGGATCCTCTAGCAAAGAAGCTTTATAGTTTGGGCCCCCTCCCTCCCAAGGATGATTTGTTGCTTCCCCATGGTGTTGTCATTGCTGTGTGCTTGATTCTTTTGTATTCTATCTTTTTATGTAATCTTATTTTTTTTTGTTAGTTGTTGAGTTGTGTGTTCTTTCGACATTAAAATTTTCCTCCGTAATTTCTATTTTATCATGTATGTATTAGAAATGGGATGTTGTTAAGTATGATTAGTAGTGGCATCTGAGAGAAGATAACGGTGTCGTCATTACGGTGCCACCAATAAAGTAGATTATGGTAATTGTCAAAATACAATAGGAATGTTGTGGTAAAAAAGTAAATATTTTTTCGTAAGTGTCCGGGTAATGTTAAAATGTCATAGTTGGGGGTAAGTAGAGATGTAGGGGTGTACATGATTAGGAATTAAAAATATTATATTTGTAATAAGGACAAAGAGTGATGTCATAAATATTTTGTGTATTTTATTTGTGAAAAATTCTAAAAAGGTGGAACCCATGTGAGATGATAAGGTTTATCTTATCTTAGAAGATAAGCCTAGATGTAAAGGCAAGAGTTTAGGCATGGAATATGATTGGCCAGAAGAGATTTCCTATCCTATCTTAGAGATAGGATGGATAAGCCTAAATTCCTATAAATAAAGAGGCCACCCTCCCCTCATTTAGCATAGAAGGAAGTAGTGAGAAATATTGTATGAGTAAGTGTGTAAAGGAATCCATCATTTTGAAGGTGTGTTAAAGAAGCCATTAAGAGGTGTAATTGTGAAGTTTCTCCCATAGTTATTGTTGGAAGGAAAGTGAAGTCAGTAACACTTGAAGTACCTCATGGGTGAGATTGTAACAATTTCATGTTGATATTATAATTTACACTTATATTTCAGATTTATCATCATTCCTTCTTATCATAGTCTATGGTATTTTTGTGTTATGTTTGTTGTTGTGTTTCCATAATACATCCACCAAACTAAAGGCTGTGCATTAGTAAATAATCATAGCATGAGGAGTTCCCAATGAATTATCATAGTGCCGGATTGGTGTTGGAATTTTTGTTCCGTTACCGAGACCATTCCTCGTTGGTAGATTTTTCTTGAGAGATATTCCTACTTAGTCGGAAAACATTTGGAGGGTAACCTTGTTTTTACTGTGCATAGTAGTTACCATGGTAATGTTCATTTTTGCCATGAATAGTATTTACCGCAGTAAAGTCACTTTTTATCGTGAATAGTATGTACCACAGTAACTTCACTTTTTACTGTGAATATTGTTTACCATAGTAAAGTCAATTTTTACCGCAGTAAGTCAAGTTTTACCGTGGTCATTCCTATTTTACTGTAGAAAGGTGTAAACTCACTTTCTATTGTAGTGATTCCAATTATTTGTGCACACAAGTCTTAGTGATTGTACTTGTGAATTGGTATTTCACTGTGGTTACTTTTAAACATGGCTAAGATTCCTATTTTTTCATCCAAAATCTAATGAATATGCTTCCTCTTTCATTCAAGAGTTTAAAAAATCTTGCATTTGTAATGGCATCATAAGAAGGGAACAATGGACTGAATTTTTTCCTACCTTTTTGGATGGTTCAGCCGTTACGTGGTTTGAAACACTAGGTGGTAATGTGAAAAATTCATGGGATTTATTAACTGAAAGTTTTCTTGAAGAATTTGGTGAACAACAAAAAATATGCAGATCTCATGATCGATATCACAAAGCTATCCCAAGGAGAGAAGGAGAAGATAAGGGATTATCATGCTCATGCTCTAGAGCTAAGGAGGAATCTCGATGCCTAAATCTGAAAGGAAGGATTAGCAGATGGGTTCATGAATGGCATGGATAATCTCCTCTGTAAGCACTTCATTCTTTGGATGAAGCCAGATTTTAGACAATGAGTGAAGTATGACCACCCAGCTACCATTGAACAAGCAAAAGAGATTGCAAGAAGGAAAGAAGAAAGCATGGAAAAGGAGCCCAAAGAAATTACTGCTAAGGTAGAGCCTACACCCAAAACCTTTGGTCCTGAATCCACAAAAACTCTCAGTGAGCACAAATATTTCTCCTAGTACATGTATTGAGTATGAAGATCTACTCAGGAAGTTGGGTCAGTTAACTATTAATCTTCTTAAAGGAAAAGAATTTAGTTCTCAGGGAGGAGATAGAGCTCCAAAAAGAAATATTTCTGAATTCATATGTTATGGTTGTTATAAAAAGGGTCATTATAAGTATAATTATCCAAATAGAGCTTCTACATCCGGTAAAGAGATAATGATAAAGGAACAGCACCTGTGAATTCTTTTGATGTAGTAGATAAGAGCATAAATAATGAAGTAGATCTGTTTGTAACAAAAAAGAAAGAAAGAAAAAGATAACCAAGATTGAAATGATCCTAAGAAAATGAAAGGAGAAACTAGAAAGAAACATAGGAGAAGAAAGTTGGGTGTGCAAGATTTTCTGATTTCACAGGGACAAGGACCATTCTCCATCTTAGAAGATCTATCCAAAAGGCCTGCAAATATTACATATGGTCAAATCTTGGCTATGTCTTCTGAGAAGGGGCGGGAGCTGCGAAGTGGACTCAATGCTCGAAAAAGGAAGGAGGTTGAGGTCCCTACTTGGAGGTAGAAGCAGATCCCTATGCTCCACAACCTGAGGTATTATGTAACGGTATTTCAATTCATGATGTCTTAGTTGATGGAAGTACTATAGTTAATGTAATGACCAAGTCTATAATGAATATGTTGGGGTTAAAAATTTATCACCCCTCAACACTTATGTTAAGGTCATTAAATAAGGGAAAAACTAAACCAGAAGGTGTTTTTTCAAATATGGCAATATCTGTTATGGGTGTTGTATGTGTGGTAAACTTTCAGGTGATGAAAAATGGTACTGTTGCGTACCCAATGTTGTTGGGAAGACCATGGCTAAGGAGAGTTCATGCAAGAAACTACTGGAATGAAGGCTTCATGACACTTGGATGTGACAGAGAGAGGGTGAAGATAAATGTGATCCCTCGGCATCATAAGGTACAACCTGTGGATTCAAGTGATGAAATTGATGATTAGACATCCTCTAGTTACTCTAGTACCAGTGAAGTGAACAAAGAAGATGAATAAAGTGAGGTTGATGTTTCGATCATGGATATCCTTCTAGTCACACCGACTCATGAACCTATAAGATTATCTGAAGAATAAATTGTTGATCGTCTCCCAAAAATAAAGATTGGTGATATTGTGAAGGAGAGTTAGAAGGAATCCTACCTCCATCTCTTTCGAAGGTACATACACCTATTCACTTTTGATTACAAGGAACTCCATCAAGTAAGTTTGGAAGAACATTATATTGAGCTGGTAGATGGTGCTAAGCCCATAAAGCAAATGCCATATAGAATGAATCCTATTTTTTCCAAGACTATAAACGAAGAAATAGATAAGTTGCTTGATGTAGCATTCATATTTGCTGTGGAGAATTTAGAATGGGTTTCTTCAATTATGATCTCAATACAAAATAATGGGAAGCTATGCATTTGTGTTAATTATAGGAAGCTCAATAAGGCAACAAAGAAGGATCATTACCCTCTTCCATTCTCAGATCAGATCTTGGATGAAGTAGCTCGCCAGGAGTGTTATAGTTTTGCTGATGGATATAGGGAATACAACCAAGTTAGTATAACGGAGAAAGATTAGCTGAAGACCATGTTCACCACACCCTGGGGAATGTTTGCTTGTAGAGTTATGCCTTTTGGGTTGTGTAATGCTCCGAAAAAATTCTAGCATTTGATGAATAAGGTGTTTGAACCCTACATTGGGAACTTCATCAGATTATTTTTGGATGATTTTTGCATCTATGGGAGCAAGATGGACCACCTGCATTAGATGGAGACAACATTTCAAAGGTTAGATGAACCACAAGCCTCACTAAACCCTACAAAGTGTGTTTTTGGATGTTCTAAAGGCATTTTGTTAGGCATGTTGTATCCGGAGATGGTATTGGTAATGATCTTGATAAAGTTTCAGAAATCAAAGAGTTACCATTTCCTATGAATAGAAGTAAGTTGAGATCATTTTTACGTCATGTGGGTTACTATAGAAGGTTCATCAAGAATTTCTCAAAGATTACACAACCACTAACCCAATTCTTGAAGAAGGATGTTATTTATGAACCAAGAAATAAGGCGCATGAAGCTTTTGAACAACTGAAGGAAGCCCTAGTGTCTTCACCTATTTTAAAGAATCCGGATTGGAGCAAGCCATTCATTGTGTATACTGATGCCTCAGATGCAGCAATAGAAAGTACTCTGAGCCAAAAGGATGAAAATGAGAATGATCATCCAGTTTTCTTTGGGAGTAGACAAATGAGCAGTGATGAGGTAAATTATACTATAACTAAAAAAGAGGCTCTAGCTATAATTTTTGCTGTGAAGAAGTTTATAAATTACTTGCTAGGGAAAAAATTTATAGTTGTAACAGATCATCAGGCTCTAAAATATATTGTAAAAAAGCCTAACCCATTAGGGAGGATAGAAAGATGAATAATTTTGCTACAAGAATTTGAATTTGATATTATAGATAGGCTAGGAAATAAGCATGTCAATGCAGATGCACTCTCTCGAGCCTATGAGGGTTTAGGTTCATCTTGTGATGATGATGATTTCCCAGATGCAACATTGTCATCCCTTGACACAATCCACATTGAATACATAGATATTTGTAATTATCTACATGAATTCAAGTTTTCTGATGGTGCCAATGCAAAGACTAAGAGGAAGATTACTCAAGCCATTCATCCATATTCTGTTCTACATGGAGTATTATTTTGAATAGGACCTGATGGACAGTACAAGAGGGTAGTTGGACGTGATCAAGGGAAGGATCTGATAGAAGAATTCCACAATGGCACATGTGGAGGAAACTTCTCTGGACAATTTAAAACAAGAAGGATCTTGGATACAAGTTATCACTGGCCCACTCTTTTGTAGATATTCTTATAATTATTGTAAGACATGTGATATTTTTCAAACACATGGTAATCGCAAGACTTAATCAGCTCCATTATGCCCTATTCTTCAACTTGGTCCCTTTGAAAAGTGGGGAATAGACATTGTAGGTCCACTTCCAACTACCCCACACCAAAATAAGTATATTGTAGTTGCCACAGATTATTTAACCAAATGGTTTGAAGCTAGGCCATTGAAAACAACTTCCATGGATGAAGTGGCAAGGTTCATATATGAACACATTATCACTAGATTTGGTTGTCCATTAGAAATTGTACTAGATCAAGGAATCCACTTCATTAATGAGGTGGTAGAAGCCCTAGTCAACAAGTTTTCTATTTAGCACAGGAAGGCAACAACATACAAGCCAAGCACAAATGGACAGGTGGAATGAATAAATTTTGTGTTGTGTCAAATTCTAGAAAAAGATGCAGCCTTGCAGGTATGTAAGTGGGATAAAAGGATTCATGCAGCATTGTGGGCATATAGGGCAACATCAAAGTCAACAACAAGATACTCCCCATTTTAGTTGGCTTATAACACTGATCCAGTTCTTCCTATTGAGTTTGATATTCCCACTATGAGAGTTATGAAAAATGAAAGGATGGATGAAAGTGATTCAATAAAATAAACGTTGGTGCATCTTCATTTGCTAAAGAAAATGAGGGAAATATCAATGGATACAAGCTATAAGAATAAAATGAAGCAGAAGGAATACTTTGATCAAAAGATCTGTTGGTCTCCATTTCATGTGAATGACTTGGTTCTAGTATATGATTCCAAATACAAAAAAATAAGACAAAGACAATTTCTTCCAAATTGGATGGTGCCCTACAAAATAGCAGTTGTACATGAAAATGGTACATACTGACTGGAGGAATTGGATGGTACTCCCATTACGAAATGGGTCAACCATGACAAGTTAAAGATTTTCCAGGCACCAGCTTTAGAATGTCCTAAGCGTCTACTCCAAGGATGGAGTAGAAGCTAGGAAGGGGGAAAATGTCGACATTAAAATTTTCCTCCGTAATTTCTATTTTATTATGTATGTATTAGGAATAGGATGTTGTTAAGTATGATTAGTAGTGGCGTCTGATAGAAAATAACAACGCCATCATTACGGTGCCGCCAATAAAGTAGAGTACGGTAACAATCAAAGTACAATAGGAATATTTGTCGTAAGTGGTCCGGTAATGTTAAAATGTCAAAGTTGGGGTAAGTAGAGAAGTAGGGTTTACATGATTAGGAATTAGAAATATTATATTTGTAATAAGGACAAAGAGTGATGTCATAAATATTTTGTGTATTTTATTTGTGGAAAAGTATAAAAAGGTGGAACCCATGTGAGATGATAAGGTTTATCTTATCTTAGAAGATAGAGTTTAGGCATGGAATATGATTGGCGAGAAGATATTTCCTATCCTATCTTAGAAATAGGGTAGATAAGCCTGAATTCCTATAAATAAAGAGGCCACCCATCCTCATTTAGCATAGAAGGAATTAGTGAGAAATATAGTATGAGTAAGTGTGTAAAGGAAGCCATCATTTTGAAGGTGTGTTAAAGAAGCCATTAAGAGGTGTAATTGTGAAGTTTCTCCCATAGTTATTATTGGAAGGCAATTGAAGTCAGTAACACTTGAAGTACCTCATGGGTCAAATTGTAACAATTTCATGTTAATATTATAATTTACACTTATATTTCAGATTGATCATCATTCCTTCTTATCATTGTCTATGTTATTCTTGTGTTATGTTCCTTGTTGTGTTTCCAGAATACATCCACCAAAATAAAGATTTTGCATTAGTAAATAATCATAGCACGAGGAGTTCCCAGTGAAGAATTATCATAGTGCCAGATTGGTGATGACACTTCTTTCCCGGTGTGAACATCAAGTTGTGAATTCCAATTAATCACTCTATTATTGTAACCACCTTATATTTTATGATCTTTTATATTGATTGATACAATGATGTGTTCCAATAAAATTATAATTTTGCAAATTGAACAAATTTTTAAATTCCTAAACATTAAATCTTGATCAATTGCAAGAAAAGATATTGGATAGACTAATATAAATGTCTATAAATCTCACGGTGAACATTGATAACTATTTCTAACTATTTTTTTCTTTCTTATTTCTTTTTTATTTATTTCGAAAAACAAGATTTTGGTGATTTCCAAATAATTATCTTGCTATAATTTATAGGTTTGATTCTAGAAAGATACTATAAGGGGGGCACGTCTCCATGCTCAGAGAGTGATTGCCTCCACTAGGATGGGCAGACCCCATCCGAGCAGGGTAGTGCACGAGGTGCTCTCCAGGGAGCCAGAGGGACTCTCAGATGAGGAAAATGGTTAGCCTCGCATGTGGTTGGGTTGACGACCTCACATGCGTTGGCCTACAAAATATCTGGGTGAGTTGGGTGAGTTAAGTGCGTAGGCATAAAATATGTGACCTCCCAGGAAGTTCCCTGTGGTGCACCAATGCAACTCTTGAGGGCTAGCTAGTGAGAAAGAGTTGTGCATGGGGGATTGAAAGGACCATGCTCTAAGCCCAAGGATGTCTCAGAATCAAGGTTAGCTGAGGTGGGTTGGTGAGAAAATTTGGTTGCACTTAGGAACAATGCAGGGTGTCTTGGAGCAAACAACACACCCAATATACGAGGAGCAAGTTGGGCATTTCATGAGAGCAATGTAGAGGAAAATTCAGTTGGTTTGAACAAGAAGACCTTGCATGATAGAGGCCTTGCGTTGAGAGTGCATCGTAAGCCTAATGAACCAAATGAGCATGGAAGACATTAAGACCAATGTGGGGAAAATCACACCCACACCAAGTGGAGCGTGGAACACTTGGTGCACTTGGACATTCAAAGGATGGGGTGTTCAGGAGACCTTGGAGATATACTCTACCCTTATGGAGTATGTCCATGTAGAGATGTGCATCGTGGATCAGTAGTGAGACTCTAGAGTTAAGTAACAATGGACTTGGGGAGACCTTTGAGGTGGCAATGTCCTTAGAAGTAAAGTTCATGTGAGAAATAGCCAAGAGGCATGATGGAGTGAGACTGGGATCTAGAGGTCGAAACTGAGGAGAAGTAACTCTGACGCGAGCAAGCCAAGTGTGGTGAGCTCCTCAAAATTGCAGAGGTTAAACAATGAAGATGAGTGAAGTGCTCACATAGATGTATCGGAGGCGCAATGGAAGTGTGGATGTGGAGTGGGTGTAGAAGCAGTGGCTAAGACTCATTGAAGTGGACAGAGGATGGTTCACATGGTGATGCGCGACATGGTGGTCTGAGTCAAGGACATCATGGATATGGTTGTATTGTGGTGAGGTGTCAACTAAGGTAAAAGACTTGAGTGGGATTCAATGCGGTCTAGACGTGGATGGGTGTTTCAAAGAGTAGGCACAGAGATGTCAATGGCCATGGCATCGTGGCGAGATCAGAGGTTAGATCGAGCCGAGGGAAGAAGAGCACCTCACCTGCATGTGAATCGGTCTACAAAGATGGTGAGCTTACAGTGCTCCCCGCAGGGATCTTTGGTGTTGTGGACTTGAGTGATAGAACAATCAGTAGGTCGGGGTGAGTAGAGGCTCACACCGGAGAACGACTCATGAGTAGGAATTTCTCCTTTGGTGCACACATCGGTGACAAGCATGACAACTCAGGTAGACTCATGGATGGATGACAGAAAGGTGTATGTGATGTTCCTTAGCCGCGTTGTGTAGAATAGTTGGATGTTCGACAGTGAGCCGACCGGCAGCGTAGAGAGTTGGGTCAGTGATGAGTCTTGGAGGCATGAGTTTTGCATTGCCTCAGGTGAACTAAGAAGGAATATTAAGAGCTCCTGGAGGTTGTATGGGCAGCTGTGGTATTTGGCAAGTGGTCTTCTGGAGGAGTTATATGGGTAGCTGTGAAAGGTGTTAGAAGGGTTCACTTGTGCATAAGTTGGAGATGCATTGGGAATGGGAGGTGGATGAAGGTGGATTGAAGGCATAGTCTGGGACTACTGGAGTAGATTGATCCTCTAAGGCAAGAGAAAAAAGTAGTGTCTCAGTGACACACGTTGGCCAGTGAAATCCGCTGCTTAGCTAGCCCCATGACAACTGGTATCAGAGCTTGTGAGTTAATGTTGTGCCTTATACTCAGTGTGACAACTGATTTCAGAGCATTTGAGGTGATGCTCTCTCTAGTATGTAGAGTGAAAATGAGCATCGGAGATGGAATTGGGAAAAGAGTGTAAACTAGCGTGAGTAGTTGGTGAAAGAGATCTCAACTTCAAGTGCATGGGATGTTGAATGAAGAACGAGTTGGAAGACTAGGGAGCCAATTCAATCATCATCATTGGTGATCGGATGGGCGAGACACTAAAGTGGTTGGGATGAGTAGAAGTAGACTGATGTGTGTTTGTGAAGCAGCGTCAGATTGAAGTTCCCAACATAATGTGTGGCTGAGCAGAGTCATGCATGTTTTTAGGAGTTGAGTCTTGTGAAAATTTGCAATCAACGGTGTTGGCGATCGGAAGGTGGGACACAAAGACAACTGGATCAAGAGGATCAATTATGTTCCTGTTATCCAAAATTCACCCCTTAAGGTAATTTTGATAACACGCATCAGATTATTTAGTCCCGAGCAAGTAGATTGTTTCAATGCCCAAAATCATGTTTTTCGGGGTCCCCTCGGCCTTTTTCTAACTCTCCCATCCAAGAAGAAATCGCAACAAGTTAGAAAAAATGGAAAAAATGTAAAAATACGGTTGCAGGACTGTTTTGAGGCATTTCAGGTCTGAAGGGCTCGGGTCGTCCCAGTTCGGGTTGAACTGAGGTTTGTTGTACCAAGCTTGGGGGCTGAAAAAATGAAGAAAATTGGCTAAGTCCTAGTCCAGGCAGTCCGGGACAGTTGGGACGTCGGGACGCGAAAAGCCGAATGGGCCAAAAGAGGTAAAAAATTACCTAAGTCTTTTTTTTTGCGCGGTTTGGGACAGTTGGGCCGAAAGTACGCGCAGGACGCGGATCGACCGGTTTGGCGCAAGTCAGTCCATTTCGGGCGGTTCGGAGATATTTGTCCCAGGCAGTGCGGGATAGTTGGGACAAAAGTACACGAAGGAAAAAAACCGGCCAATTCAGCCGAAACAGGAGACTTTCTTCTAAGGCAGTTTGGGACATCCGGGCCAAAAGTACGCGTGGGACGCGAAAAGCGGAAAGAGCCGAGAGCGAATGGAATCTCGCCACATGTCTTCACTGCAAACAGGAACAAGGAATCCTGAATCAGCCGAAGCAGGAGATTTTCGTCCAGGACAGCCAGGAAAAAAGTACGCGGGGGATGCGGGGGACGTGAAAAGCCGAAGCGGCCGAAGGCAAAGAAGAAAATTCAACGTTTGACCTGTGAAACTTCAAACGGCCATAACTTTTGACTCAGAGCTCCGATTTTCACAAAATTGGACTTTCTAGAATGAGCACGATGTCCTCCTATTTTTAATTAGGGTAGATATATTTAATTAAAAGAAACATATTCGGCTCCAGTCAGTTAATGCTCATTCCCGTCAAATGACAGAAAACGCCTGCTAGACCCAAAATGGCTGCCCGTACTCAGAAGGCCATAACTTTTGTATTTCTCAACGAAATCACACAAAATTGGTACCGTTGGAATCATGGCTCCAAGACCGACGCACAGCAATAAATAAATTATATATTTGATGAGATATTGATTAATATTTTTTAGAAAAGGTGGCTGGGTTCATAACAGTGTTTTATTTGGTGGTTGGGAGTGCAATTAAGAGGCATGGTCATCATTCTTTCTCTGCTGCAGCACTTGGGACAATATGGAGAGACTTTTGCAAGTAATATAAAATCATTTCACTCCATTTAATACCTCTTACAGGTGGTTGAAGGACAGATTTCGAGATTTCCATTTTCCCTTCTCTCTCTCTTCTCATTTTTTCTATAAATTGGAGTGTTGGGCTCATTGTAAAGGGAGGTAGTTTTTGTAGCAAATCTCTGCCAAAATTTCTTTGTGAAGCCAATGTGTTGCAGGCCCTTGTAGTGGACTCCTTGCATGGTGATCCAGGCCCTTATCTTGTAATAGATTGAACTGTGCATATCATGAAGCAATAAAATATCAGTTTGTAGATGTATCTTCCCCTGCTGTGTTTTCTTGCATTCTTCTTGCCCCTTTAATCTTTCTACAAGAATAATGTGTCTATTATTATGTTCTTGTAGGGATCCATAATCATTGTGTATGCTTGGAATATTGTTGTGAATGCATTTTGCTAGATTATGGAGAACTGTCATCACCTTTTCTAGTGTGCACTTTGCTTCTGTATTTCACGCATTTGGGGACTACTCTCACACCCTCCTTTTCTGGTGTATCACCGTTTTAGTGTAGGATTTCATTTCATGCATTCTCTCTCCTTGACCCCTTGTAAATTTAATAGTTAGGTTCTCTTGTATTAGAGTGGATTTTGGCAGGTAGTTTAGGAGCAAGAACCAGCTTTCTCTGGAGGTCTATCTCAAGTAGCAAGTCACACAACTTTGAGATAGTACCCATGTTATCCAATCACATTGTGATTTCAAGTATACGCACTTGTATAAACATAGGGGTGCTGTGATTCGTCGATAACAGTTCCATGTAAGAAGAGGACTGGTGCGGGCCAGAGGGCAGCATCAGATCAGAGTGATCTACTGGAGTATCAAGGCTAAGTTGAGCCTTATTGATTTCACAGTGGGATGAATGAAGCCAGTGAACTTTCTCAGAGGTAGAAAAATGGGTTGATGAGGAAGGAGTCATGTAATTGCCACGTGGTCAGCATGGTGTTCGGTGATAAGGGTGCTTTAGACCCATGCAGGTGTCAAGAGTTGGCACTTGTGTAATGCAAGTAAGCTAGTGCAATTTACTAGAGGCTTTCTGGGAGAAGAAGGCCAGTTTTGATCAGAACTTAGATGTGGAGGAGGCGGCAGGGAAGCATATAGTGTGGGCTGGGTAATGTCACTGAGGTGGATAGTTCATGTGAAGGCTGGTGCAGAACTAACTCCAAGCAGTGAAGAGTGAAGGGATAACACTTGGTAGAGTTCAGATACATAGGCAAAGTAACTTGAAAACTTGGTAGGTGTGTAAGCATTGAGTAGCATGACGACTCCCCAGAAGTTGTTAACAAAACTTGTACATTGAAGATAACTGAATTACAGTGTTTGTGATGTGATATCAAGTTGATACTCAAGCCATGAAGTGGACAAAGTTTCTCTCCCTTGGCAGAATTAGTGTGGTGATTTTGCGAAACCTCAGAATTTTAGGTTGGCAACAGTGGTAGTGAATACATTTCTGGAGTAAAACAAGTGTTGCGTTTTCGGAAGTGCTGGTTGGTTGAAACGACGGTGAGTAGATCAGTCAATTTGCAGTGAAATGAGGTATTCCTTGTGAAGATTTTGCTAGAAGATCAGCATCAAAGGCACAGTGATGGTATGGTGTTGGTAGTAGTGCTGAACAAGGGAAACATTGTGGTGAAGTTGTGGTGATGTAGGCCCCCAAATCAGATGGATATTTTCATGTTACATGTGGAAACCTGGTGTGACCAGTTCTAATGGTAGTGAAACCTTGCAGTGGTTCATCAATTAGTGTGGAGGTTATTGGCGGTTCTCTAGTTATGTAGTGATTGTTGTGTAGGAAGGGCTTAGAGCTTAGCAGGGTAGCTAGTACATCATGTAGAATTCCTAAGATTTGGTATGAATTACAGAAGGGGTATCTCATCAGACATTATGTTGGATGTTTTATGAAGTGTCGTTCAGTGGAAGGGAGCTACAGTGACACAAGTTTTGAGTGACTTGGCACTTATTTCCCAAGCATAGGGAGTTAGTGCAGTGAGATGTTGAAGAGACTCAGTTGTGTTATGTCAGTGTGACCGATGTGTTCCTTGTGTATTTGCATGTGAGTAATGCATTTACATTTTGTCCGAGTGTTGCAAACAATGCTATCCTTTTTGAAGGCTTGTGAAGTCTAGAAATGGTGATGTTGGTGTCACCACTTTGAGTGGGGGAGAATATAAGGCGGGCACGTCTCCATGCTCATAGAATGACCGCATCCCCAAGGATGGGCAGACCCCATCCGAGCATGGTAGTGCATGAGGCGCTATATAGGGATCCAGAGGGACTCCCAGCCAAGGAAAACGGTTGTCCTCACATGCGTTGGGGTTGATGACCTCACATACCTTGGCCTACAGAAGATATGGGAAAGTTGGACGAGTTAAGTGCATAGGCATAAAATGGGTGACCTCCCGGGAAGTTCCCGGTGGCACACCAATGCAACTCTTGAGGGTTGGCTAGTGAGAAAGAGTTTTGCGTAATGGATTGAAAGGACCATGCTATGAGCCCAATGATGTCTCAGAATCAAGGTTAGCCAAGGTGGGTTTGGTGATCAAATTTGGTCGCACTTAGGAACAGTGCATGGTGTCTTAGAGTGAAGAATGCACCCAATGTACGCGGAGTGAGTTGGGCAACTCATGAGAGAAATTCAGAGGTAGAGCGAGTTGGTTTGAGCATGAAGATGTTACATGATAGAGTCCTTGCATTGAGAGTGTAGTTCAAGCCTTAATAACAAGATGAGCATGGCAGACATTGAGACCAACGTGGGGAACTCACACCCACACCAAGTGGAGCGTGGAACACTTGGTGCACTTGGACATTCAGAGGATGGGGTGTTTAGGAAACCTTGGAGATATAATCTACCCTTGTGGAGTATGCCCATGTAGAGATGTGCATCGTGGATCAGCAGTGGAACTCTAGAGTTAAGTGACAGTGGACTTGGGGAGACCTTTGTGGTGGCAACGTCCTTAGAAGTAGAGTTCATGTGGGAAACAACCAAGAGGCATGATGGAGTGAGATTGGGATCTGGAGGTTGAAACTGAGGAGAAGTAACTCTGACGTGAGCAAGCCATGTGTGGTAAGCTCCTCAAACTTGTAGAGGTTAAAAAACGAAGATGATTCAAGTTCTCACATAGATGTATCGGAGGCGCAATGGAAGTGTGGATGTGGAGTGGGTGCAGAAGCAGTGGCTAAGACTCATTAAAGTGGACAGAGGATGGTCCACATGGTGATGCGTGACATGATGGTCTGATTCAAGGACATCATCGATATGGTTGTAGTGTGGTGATGTTTCAACTAAGGTAGAAGACTTGAGTAGGATTCAAGGTGGTTTGGACGCGGATGGGTGTGTCAAAGAGTAGGCACGGCGATGTCAATGGCCATGGCATCAAGGTGAGATCAGAGGTTAGATCGAACCGAGGGAAGAAAAGCACCTCACTTGCATGTGAATCAGTCTACAAAGATGGCAAGCTTGCAGTGCTCCCTGCAGGGATCTTTCGTGTTGTGGAGTTAAGTGATAGAACAATCAGTAGGTCGGGGTGAGTAGAGGCTCGCACCCAAGAACGAATCATGAGGAGGAATTCCTCCTTTGGTGCACGCCTTGGTGACTAGCACGACAACTCAGGAAGACTCATGGATGGATGACAGAAAGGTGCATGTGATGTTCCTTAGTGGCATTGTGCAGAACAGTTGGATGTTTGACAATGAGCCGATCAGTGGCATAGAGAGATAGGTCAGTGATGAGTCGTGAAGGCATGAGTTTTTCATTCCCTCAGGTGAACTAAGAAGGCATGTTAAGAGCTCTCGGCGGTTGTATGGGAAGCTGAGGTATTCGGCAAGTGGTCTTCTGGAGCAGTTATATGGGCAGATGTGAAAGGAGTTGGAAGGGTTCCATTGTGGATAATTCAGAGATGCATTGGGAATTGGAGGTGGATTGAAGGCATAGTCTGGGACTACCGAAGTAGCTTGATCCTGTAAGGTGAGTGAAAAAAGTAGTTTCTCAGTGACGCACGTTGGCCAGTGAAATCTGTTGCGTAGCTAGCCGCATGACAACTGGTATCAGAGCTTGTGAGTTAATGTTGTACCTGATACTTAGTGTGACAGCTGATATCAGAGCATTTGAGGTGATGCTCTCTCTAGTATGTAGAGTGACAATGAGCATCGGAGATGGAATTGGGAAAAGAGTGTAAACTAGCATGAGTAGTTGGTGAAAGAGATCTCAACTTCAGGTGCATGGGATGTTGAATGAATAACGAGTTAGTAGACTAGGGAGCTAATGCAATCATCATCGTTGGTGATCAGATGGGCAGAACACCAATGTGGTTGGGCTGAGCAGAAGTAGACTGATATGTGTTTGTGAAGCAGCGTCAGATGGAAGTTCCCAACATAATGTGTGGCTAAGCAGAGTTGTGCATGTTTGCAGGAGTTGAGTCTTGTGAAAATTTGCAATCAACGGTGTTGGCGATCAGAAGGTGGGACACCAACACAACTAGATCAAGAGGATCAGTTATGTTCCATGTAAGAAGAGGACCGGTGCAGGCTAGAGGACAACATCATATCAGTGTGATCTAGCGGAGTATCAGGGCTGAGTTGAGCCTTATTGATGTCACAGTGGGATGAATGAAGCCAGTGAACTTTCTCAGAGGTAGACAAGTGGGTTGATGAGGAAGGATTCATGTAGTTGTGACGTGGTCGGCATGGTATTTGGTGATAAGGGTGCTTTAGACCCATGAAGGTATCAAGAGTTGGCACTTTTGTAATGCAAGTAAGCCACTGCAATTTGCTAGAGGCTTTTTGGGAGAAGAAGGCCAGTGTTGATCAGAACTTGGATGTGGAGGAGGCAGCAGGAAAGCATACAGTGTGGGTTGGGTAACATCACTGAGGTGGACAGTTCATGTGAAGGCTGGTGTATAACTAACTCCAAGCGGTGAAGAGTGAAGGGATAACACTTGGTAGAGTTCAGGTACATAGGAAAAGTAACTCGAAAACTTGGTAGGTGTGTAAGCATTGAGTAGTGTGACGACTCCCTAGAAGTTATTAACAGAACTTGTACATTGAGAAAAACTGAATTACATTGTTTGTGATGTGATATCAAGTTGATACTCGAGCCATGAAGTGGAAAAAGTTGCTCTCCCTCGACAGAATCAGTGTGGAAATTTTTTGAAACCTCGGAATTTCAGGTTGGCAACAGTGGCAGTGGTTACATTTCTGGAGTAAAGAAAGTGTTAAATTTTCGGAAGTGCTGGTTGGTTGAAATGGTGGTGAGTAGATCAGTCAGTTTGAATTGAAATGAGGTATTCCTGGTGAAGAGTTTTCTAGAAGATCAGCATCAGAGGCACAGTGGTGGTATGGTGTTGGCAGTAGTGTTGAACAAGGGCAACATTGCGGTGAAGTTGTGGTGATGTAGGCCCCCAGATCAGATGGATAATTTTATGTTGCAGGTGGAAATGTGGTGTGACTAGTTCCAGTTGTAGTGAAACCTTGCAGTGGTTCATCAATTAGCGTGGAGGTTGTTTGCGGTTCTCTAGTTATGCAGTGATTGTTCTGTAGGAAGGGCTTAGAGCTTAGTAGGGCAGCTTGTACATCATGTAGAATTCCTAAGAGTTGGTGGGAATTATAGAAGGGGTATCTCATCAGAAATTGTGTTGGATGTTTGGTGAAGTTTCATTCAGTGGAAGGGAGCTACAGTGACAGAAGTGTTGAGTGATTTGGAACTTATTTCCCGAGCACAGGGAGTTAGCGCAGTGAGATGTTGAAGAGACTGAGTTGTGTTATGTCAGTGTGACTGATGTGTTCCTTGTGTATTTACATGTGAGTAATGCATTTACATTCTGTCCAAGTGTTGTAAACACTGGTATCCTTTGTGCAGGCTTGTGAAGTCTAGCAAGGGTGATGTGGGTGTCACCACTTTGAGTGGGGGAGAATATAAGGGGGGTGCGTCTCCATGCTAATAGAGCGACCACATCCCCAAGGATGGACAGACCCCATCCGAGCATGGTAGTGCACGAGGCGCTATACAGGGAGCCAGAGGGACTCCCAGCCAAGGTAAACGGTTGGCCTCACATGCGTTGGGGTTGATGACGTGACATACATTGGCCTACAGAAGATCTGGGTGAGTTGGGTGAGTTAAGTGCAAGGCATAAAATGGTTGACCTCCTGGGAAGTTCCCGGTGGTGCACCAATGCAACTCTTTAGGGTTGGCTAGTGAGAAAGATTTGTGCATGGGGGATTTAAAGAACCATGCTATGAGCCCAAGGATGTATCAGAATCAAGGTTAGCGGAGGTAGGTTTGGTGAGCAAAGTTGGTTGGACTTAGGAATAGTGCATGGTGTCTTGGAGCGAAGAACGCACCCAATGTACGCGGAGTGAGTCGGGAAACGCATGAGAGAAATTCAGAGGTAGATTGAGTTGATTTGAGCATGAAGACATTACATGATAGAGGCCTTGCATTAAGAGTGCAGTGTAAGCCTAAATAGCCAGATTAGCATGGTAGACATTGAGACCAAGGTGGGGAACCCACACCCACACCAAGTGGAGCGTGGAACACTTGGTGCACTTGGACATTCAGAGGATGGGGTGTTCGGGAGACCTTGGAGATATACTGTACCCTTATGGAGTATGTCCATGCAGATATGTACATCGTGGATCAGCAGTGGGACTCTAGAGTTAAGTGACAGTGGACTTGGGGAGACCTTTAAGGTGTCAACGTCCTTAGAAGTAGAGTTCATGTGGGAAACGGCCAAGAGGCATGATCAAATGAGACTGGTATCTGGAGGTCAAAACTGAGGAGAACTAACTCTGACGTGAGCAAGCCAAGTGTGGTGAGCTCCTCAAACTTGCAGAGGTTAAACAACGAAGATGAGTCAAGTGCTCACATAGATGTATTGGAGGTGCAATAGAAGTGTGGATGTGGAGTGGGTGCAGAAGCAGTGGCTAAGACTCATTGAAGTGGATAGAGGATGGTTCACATGGTGTTGTGTGACATGGTGGTCTGAGTCAAGGACATCATGGATATGGTTGTAGTTTGGTGAGGTGTCAACTAAGGTAGAAGACTTAAGTAGGATTCAATGCGGTCTGGACGTGGATGGGTGTCTCAAAGAGTAGGCACGGCGATGTGAATGGCCATGGCATCGGGGTGAGATCAAAGGTTATATCGAGCTAAGGGAAGAAGATAACCTCACATGCGTGTGAATCGGTCTACAAAGATGGTGTGCTTGCAGTGCTCCTCGAAGGGATCTTTGGTGTTGTGGACTTGAGTGACAGAACAATCAGTAGGTCAGGGTGAGTAGAGGCTCACACCCGAGAATGAATCATGAGGAGTAATTCCTCCTTTGGTGCATGCGTCAGTGACTAGCATGACAACTCAGGCAGACTCATTGATGGATGACAGAAACGTGCATGTGATGTTCCTTAGCGGCGTTGTACAGAACAGTTGGATGTTCGACAGTGAGCCGACCAGCGTCGTAGAGATCTGGGTCAGTGATGAGTCATGGAGGCATGAGTTTTGCATTCCCTCAGGTGAACTAAGAAGGTATATTAAGAGCTCCCAGCGGTTGTATGGACAGCCGTGGTATTCAGCAAGTGGTCTTCTGGAGCAGTTATATGGGTAGCTGTGAAAGGTGTTGGAAGGGTTCACTTGTGCATAAGTTGGAGATGCATTGGGAATGGGAGGTGGATGAAGGTGGATTGAAGGCATAGTCTTGGAATACTAGAGTAGGTTGATCCTCTAAGGTGAGATAAAAAAGTATTGTCTCAGTGACACACGTTGGCCAGTGAAATCCGCTACGTAGCTAGCCCCATGACAACTGGTATCAGAGCTTGTGAGTTAAATTTGTGCCTGATACTCAGTGTGACAGTTGATATCAGAGCATTTGAGGTGATGCTCTCTCTAGTATGTAGAGCGACAATGAGCATCGGAGATGGAATTGGGAAAAGAGTGTAAACTAGCATGAGTAGTTGGTGAAAGAGATCTCAACTTCAGGTGCATGGGATGTTGAATGAAGAACGAGTTGGCAGACTAGGGAGCCAATGCAATCATCATCGTTGGTGATCAGATTGGTGGGACACCAATGTGGTTGGGCTGAGAAGAAGTAGAATGATGTGTGTTTGGGAAGCAGCGTCAGTTGGAAGTTCCTAACATAATGTGTGGCTGAGCAGAGTCGTGCATGTTTGCAGGAGTTGAGTCTTGTGAAAATTTGCAATCAACGGTGTTGGCGATCGGAAGGTGGGACACCAACACAACAGGATAAAGAGGATCAGTTATGTTTCATGTAAGAAGAGGACTGGTGTGGGCCAGAGGGCAGCATCAGATCAGAGTGATCTACTGGAGTATCAAGGTTGAGTTGAGCCTTATTGATGTCACAGTGGGATGAATGAAGCCAGTGAAATTTCTCAGAGGTAGACAAATGGGTTGATGAGGAAGGAGGCATGTAATTACGACGTGGTCAGCATGGTGTTTAGATAAGGGTGCTTTAGACCCATGCAGGTGTCAAGAGTTGGCACTTGTGTAATGCAAGTAAGCTAGTGCAATTTACTAGAGGCTTTCTGGGAGAGGAAGGCCAGTGTTGATCAGAACTTAGATGTGGAGGAGGCGGCATGGAAGCATGCAGTGTCAACTAGGTAACATCACTGAGGTGGATAGTTCATGTGAAGGCTGGTGCAGAACTAACTCCAAGCAGTGAAGAGTGAAGGGATAACACTTGGTAGAGTTCAGGTACATAGGCAAAGTAACTCGAAAACTCTGTAGGTGCGTAAGCATTGAGTAGCATGAAGACTCCCCAGAAGTTGTTAACAGAACTTGTACATTGAGGACAACTGAATTACAGTGTTTGTGATATGATATCAAGTTGATACTCGAGCCATGAAGTGGAAAATTTTTCTCTCAATTGGTAGAATCAGTGTGGTGATTTTGTGAAACCTCAAAATTTCAGGTTGGCAACAGTGGCAGTGGCTACATTTCCGGAGTAAAGCAAGTGTTACATTTTCAGAAGTGCTAGTTGGTTGAAACGGTGGTGAGTAGATCAGTCTCTTTGCAGTGAAATGAGGTATTCCTGGTGAAGATTTTGCCAGAAGAACAGCATCAGAGGCACAGTGGTGGTATGGTGTTCGTAGTAGTGTTGAACAAGGGTAACATTGTGGTGAAGTTGTGGTGATGTAGGCCCCCAGATCATATGGATAATTTCATGTTGCACGTGGAAACGTGGTGTGACCAGTTCCAGTGGTAGTGAAACCTTGCAATGGTTCAGAAATTAGCGTGGAGGTTGTTTGTGGTTCTCTAGTTATGCAGTGATTGTTGTGTAGGAAGGGCTTAGAGCTTAGTAGGGCAGCTTGTACATCATGCATAATTCCTAAGAGTTTGTAGGAATTACATAAGGGGTATCTCATCAGACATTGTGTTGGATGTTTGGTGAAGTGTCATTCAGTGGAAGGGAGCTACAGTGACAGAAGTGTTGAGTGATTTGGAACTTATTTCCCGAGCACAGGGAGTTAGCGCAGTGAGATGTTGAAGAGACTGAGTTGTGTTATGTCAGTGTGGCTGATGTGTTCCTTGTGTATTTGCATGTGAGTAATGCATTTACATTTTATTCGAGTGTTGCAAACACTGGTATCCTTTTTGCAGGATTTTGAAGTCTAGAAATGGTGACGTAGGTGTCACCACTTTGAGTGGGGGAGAATATAAGGGGGGCACATCTCCATGCTCAAAGAGTGACCACATCCCCAAGGATGGGCAGACCACATCCGAGCATGGTAGTGAACGAAGCACTATACAGGGAGCCAGAGGGAATCCTAGCCAAGGAAAACGGTTGGCCTCAGATGCGTTGGGGTTGATGAACTCACATACATTCCCCTAAAGAAGATCTGGGTGAGTTGGGTGAGTTAAGTGCATAGGCATAAAATGGGTGACCTCTTGGGAAGTTCCCGGTGGCGCACCAATGCAACTCTTGAGGGTTGGCTAGTGAGAAAGAGTTGTGCATGGGGGATTGAAAGGACCATGCTATGAGCCCAAGGATGTCTCAGAATCAAGGTTAGCCAAGGTAGGTTTTGTGAGCAAAGTTGGTTGCACTTAGCAATAGTGCATGGTGTCTTGGAGCGAAGAACGCACCCAATGTACGTAGAGTGAGTTGGGAAACTCATGAGAGCAATGCAGAGGTAGAGTGAGTTGGTTTGAGCATGAAGATGTTACATGATAGAGGCCTTGCATTGAGAGTGCAGTGCAAGCCTAAATATCCAGATGAGCATGGCAGACATTGAGGCCAACGTGGGGAACTCAGACCCACACAAAGTGGAGCGTGGAACACTTGGTGTACTTGGAAATTCAAAGGATGGGGTGTTCAGGAGATCTTGGAGATATACTCTACCCTTGCGGAGTATGTCCATGCAGAGATATGCATCTTAGATCAGCAGTGGGACTTTAGAGTTAATTGACAGTGGACTTGGGGAGACCTTTGAGGTGGCAACATCCGTAGAAGAAGATTTCATGTGGGAAACAACCAAGAGGCATGACAGAGTGAAACTGGGATCCAGAGGTCGAAATAAAGGAGAAGTAACTCAGACGTGAGTGAGCCAAGTGTGTCGAGCTCCTTAACCTTGTAGAGGTTAAACAACGTAGATGAGTTGAGTGCTCACATAGATGTATCGGAGGCACAACGGAAGCGTGGATGTGGAGTGGGTGTAGAAGCAGTGGTTGAGACTCATTGAAGTGGATAGAGGATGGTTCACATGGTGATGCATGACATGGTGGTCTGAGTCAAGGACATCATGGATACGGTTGCAGTGTGGTGAGCTGTCAACTAAGGCAAAAGACTCGAGTAGGAATCAACACGGTCTGGACACGGATGGGTGTCTCAAAGAGAAAGTACGGAAATGTCAGTGGCCATGGCATCAGGGAGAGATCAGAGGTTAGATCAAGCTGAGGGAAGAAGAGTACCTCACCCACATGTGATGTGGACTTGAGTGACAAAACAGTCAACAGGTTGGGTGAGTAGAGGCTCACACCCAGGAAGGATTCACGAGGAGGACTTCCCCCACTAGTGCACACGTAGGTGAAAAGTGTGAAAACTTAGGTAGACTCATGGATGGATGACAGAAAGGTGCATGTGATGTTCCTTAGCGGCGTTGTGTAGAACAATTGGATGTTCAACAGTGAGCCGACCAACGGCATAGAGAGTGGGGTCAATGATGAGTCATGGAGGCATGAGTGGTGCATTTCGTCAGGTGAATGAAGAAGGCATAGTAAGAGCTCCTGGTACTTGTATGGGTAGTCATGGTATTCGGCGAGTGATCTTCTGGAGCAGTTGTATGGGCAGCTGTGAAAGGTGTTAGAAGGGTTCACTTGTGCATAAGTTGGAGATTCATTGGGAATGGGAGGTGGATGAAGGTGGATAGAAGGTGTAGTCTAGGACTACTGGAGGATCTTGATCCTCTAAGGTAAGTGAAAAAAGTAGTGTCTCAGTGTTGCACATTGGCTAGTGAAATCTGCTGCGTAGCTAGCCTCATGACAACTACCAATATAACCTGTCTGATTTAGGTAAATAAGGCTTGAAGTAAGGAATAATACATCTCAAGTAATAGACCTCAAGCTAGAAAACACTCAACAAGGATGGATCCATACTAGCCATACCCTACATTCACAACTGTTTCTATTCAAATCATACCAATGGACAATTTTTATGTTAAAGGAATACCATTCATTCAACTCCTCTGTGATCTATGCTAATAAAGCACAATAAAGGTTGAGGAGTACCATAAACTTCCAAGTTATACCAAAGGCACTTCTGATATGGGTTGTTACTCCAGAATGTGTATGTATTTTATAAATTCATGGTTACATATTTTTATATAAAGAAAAATCCCAGTTATTCATTTAGATCCATTTTTGAAGAAGCATGCTCCATGGAAACTTTGGGAATGCTTGATAAAGATTGGAAAGGCTCTCTAGGACTGTCATTTTGTAGAGAACCTTGACAGATATGAATGGAAACCCACCTAGGGGAACCCAATAAATCTAATCCTTACCATTGATACCAGCAAAAAAAACAGGAAAAGGATGAAAGAGAAAGATGTTTTTCTAGCTTGGGAGGGTTTTAGACAGAACGTGATGAATCAATAGGAAGGTATGGTAATGGAGAATGTGTGGAGCCTTTAAGAATAAATAAATACCTCTCCTTCGCTATACACATTCCAAAACAAGCCAAAACAAAGGCATTTAACATCGTGCAAGTTGGGGAGTTCGGAAAGGTTTCTTACAAATCTGAGAGCATGTTTAATGTGGGTTTTTTGAGTAGATGAAGGACCAACCATAAAAAATAAAACACCAATTTGTTTTCTAGTAGGTTAATTGTTTGACAAAATACCCAAGTTTATATTTCTTGACTGTATAGCTTTAGGGGCTGCAACCGTGTTTAAATACTGTTGTTATTCATTTTTATATTCATTAGAGACCTAAGTAATTTTTATGTTCATATACAAATGCTTTCCGGTGAGTTGGTATCTTAAGGGCTGTAAAAAGTCTCATTTTACTATTGATTTCATGCTTAATAAGTTGTTGTGTTGACAAGAAATGTGCTGGTTTATAAATAATGTTCAACTTCTCTGTGACTGAGGGTTAGAAGTTAATGAGGACAAAATTGTATGCTCAAGAGAGTTATGGTGTTGTAGATGGTGACTTTTTTAATAGGCTGACCCTCCAATCTTAACTGCACCAATATGGAAAAAATCACTACCATTGTATTTTATAGATTCACAATGGTGATTGTTTCTGAACCTTATTACCACAATTCAGATTAAAATGACATTATGGATTCACTTTCTAAATACCAAAACTGAAGATAATTTTAAGGTGATCACTACTGAGAAAATGTGACTAATAAAACACGATTGGAAGAAAACTTACGTGCTAAAGCGCCATAAGTTGTAATATATAAAAATAATTGTGCATGTGAAGATGGCATCCGTGGGTCTACTTTCAAACCAATAGCTGAAGTAGGGCATGGCTGATTGATTAACTTTTTCAAAAATATTGAGTTCCATGCTACAATAACAATACCCATTGCAGCCCATGTTCCTTGATCACCATGCTTCCAAGGTAGTGTACAAATTGTGATTGTCAAGGGAAGCAACCTCACGTGCATAAAGCATCATACAAAGAAAAAGCATGAAGGAAAGCATATAAAAGAATTTTATGTCAAGGTTCTCAAAGATCTTAAATGTTACCACAGAAACATAGAAGTTTGTAACAAAAGAGTTTCAATTCCTAAGACCATTAAGTTTCCTATGTGACAACTTATAATTGCTTGCATGACACCTTACATCTTACATGTACAGTTATGTAGTAGCAACTTATATTTGTAAGGTATCATCTAATATATTTACCAGGAATAGTAATCATCAATTGTAACCATGTTGAAAATTGCCTTAAAAACATCTACAAGCATGATAATAAGGTTTATTGGAGAGAACAATAGCAAAGTCTATTTTGTGCAGACTATATAATAAGCTTTGCTGGAGAGAACTACAACAAACTCTGTTTTGTGTAGACTTAAATCAGGCACATCTGTAAAGGAAGGGAAGAAGAGTTCTCTTTTTTATTCTAGAAACTTGGATAAATAATTTAAATCGATTCCGGATATTCCATTCGACACATTTACCGATTAGTTACTTGGCCATTGAGGTAGCATTCTTATCTAACCAGGCTCTGGTTCACATACCTATGAAGAAACAATCAGGCCTCCACCTCAGACTTTGAACCAACCCCAATTCAACCTACTATACATGATGGGGAGAGAGGGAAGTTATATAGATATGGCGTATCGGCTAATCTAGATAGATGGGGTAGATCTGAGGCCTACCCTATCTATATATGGCTCATTCTGAACACCCCCTATCTGGCTCACCACCCCATCTAATTATATGGAAGTAGGTTCCCATATAGATAGATAGATAGAGAGAGAGAGAGAGAAAGCGAGATAGATGGGGTGGAATGGACACCCTATCTATCTATCTATCTTCTCTCCAGCACTATGATAATTCTTCACCGGGAACTCCTCGTGCTATGATTATTTACTAATGCACAGCCTTTAGTTTGGTGGATGTAATCTAGAAACAAAACAACAAACATAGCACAAGAATACCATCGACTATGATAAGACGGAATGATGAAAAATCTGAAATATCAAAGTAAATTATAATATTAACGTGAAATTGTTACAATCTAACCCATGAGGTACATCAAGTGTTATTGACTTCAGTTGCCTTTCACCAAGACTATGGGAGAAACTTTACAATTACACCTCTTAATGGCTTCTTCAACACACCTTTAAACTGATGGCTTCCTTTGCACACTTCCTACAATATTTCTCACTACTTCCTTCTATGCTAAATGAGGGGGGTGGCCTCTCTATTTATAGAACTTCCAGGCTTATCCATCTTATCTCTAAGATAGGATAAGAAATCCACTCTGACGAATCATATTCCATACCTTAACTCTTATCTGTACATGTAAGCTTATCTTTTAAGATAAGATAAACCTTATCATTTTACATGGGTTCCACATTTTTAGACTTTTTACAAATAAAATACACAAAATATTTATGACCTCACTCCTTGTCCTTATTACCAATATAATATTTCTAATTCCTAATCATGTAGACCCTACTTCTCTAATTACCCAAACTTTGACATTTTAACATTACCGGACCACTTACGACAAATATTTACTTTTTACAACATTCCTATTGTACTTTGACTGTTACCATACTCCACATTATTGGCGGCACCGTATTGACGACATCGTTATCTTCTATCAGACGCTACTACTAATTATACTTAACAACATCCTATTCCTAATACATACATTAATGAAATAGAAATTACGGAGGAAAATTTTAGTGTCGACATCTTCCCCCTTCCTAGCTTCTACTCCGTCCTCAGAGTAGACTATTCTGGTGCTTGGAAAATCTTCAACTTGTCATGGTTGACCCATTTCGTAATGGGAGTGCCATCCAATTCCTCCAGTCGGTACGTACCATTTTCATGCACAGCTGCTATTTTGTAGGGCCCCATCCATTTTGGAAGAAATTTTCTCTGTCTTCTTTTTTTGTATCTAGAATCATATACTAGAACCAAGTCATTCACATGAAATGGAGACCACCGGATCTTTTGATCAAAGTATTCCTTCTACTTCATTTTCTTCTTATGGCTTGTATCCTTTGCTATTTCCCTCATTTCCTCTAGCAAATGAAGATGTACCAACCTTTCTTTTACTGAATCACTTTCATCCATCCTTTCATTTTTCATTACTCTCACAGTGGGAATATCAAACTCAATAGGAAGAACTGGATCAATGCCATAGGCCAACTGAAATGGGGAGTATCCTGTTGCTGACTTTGATGTTACCCTATATGCCCACAATGTTGCATGAATCCTTTTATCCCACTTATGTACCTGCAAGGCTGCATCTTTTGCTAGAATTTGACACAACACAAAATTTGTTTGTTCCACCTGTCCATTTGTGCTTGGCTTGTATGTTGTTGCCTTCCTGTGCTTAATAGAAAACTTATTGACTAGGGCTTCTACCACCTCATTAATGAAGTGGCTTCCTTGATCTATTACAATTTCTAATGGACAACCAAATCTGGTGACAATGCATTCATATATGAACCTTGCCACCTCATCCATGGAAGTTATTTTCAATGGCCTAGCTTCAACCCACTTGGTTAAATAATCTGTGGCAACTACAATATACTTATTTTGGCGTGAGGTAGTTGGAAGTGGACCTACAATGTCTATTCCCCACTTTTCAAAGGGACCAAGTGGAAGAATAGGACATAATGGAGCTGATGAAGTCTTACAGTTACCATGTGTTTGACAAATATCACATGTCTTACAATAATTATAACAATATTTAAAAAGAGTGGGCCAGTGATAACCTGCATCCAAGATCCTTCTTGCTGTAAGTTGTCCAGAGAAGTGCCCTCCACATGTACCATTGTGGAATTCTTCTAGCAGTTCCTTCCCTTGATCACGTCCAACTGCCCTCTTGTACTTTCCATCAGGTCCTATTCAAAATAATACTCCATGCAGAATAGAATACAGACGACTGGCTTGAGTAATCTTTCTCTTAGTCTTTGCATTGGCACCATCAGGAAACTTGAATTCATTCAGATAATTCCAAATATCTATGTATTCACTAGGGATTGTGTCAAGGGATAACAATACTGCATCGGGGAAATCATCATCATCACAAGATGATCCTAAACCATCATAGGCTTGAGAGAGTGCATCTGCATTGACATGCTTCTTTCCTGGCCTATCTATAATATCAAATTCAAATTCTTGTAGCAAAATTATCCATCTTGCTATCCTCCCTGATGGGTTAGGCTTATTTACAATATATTTTAGAGCCTGATGATCTGTTACAACTAGAAATTTTTACCCTAGCAAGTAATTTCTAAACTTCTTTATAGCAAAAATGATAGCCAGAGCCTCTTTTTCAGTTACAGTATAATTTACCTCAGCACTGCTCATTTGTCTGCTCCCAAAGTAAATTGGATGTTCATTCCCATTTTCATCCTTTTGGCTCAAAGTACTTCCTAGTGCTGCATCTGAGGCATCATTGTACACAATGAATGGCTTGCTCCAATCTGGATTCTTTAAAATAGGTGAAGACACCAGGGCTTCCTTCAGTTGTCCAAAAGCTTCATGCGCCTTATTTCCTGGTTCATAAGTAACATCCTTCTTCAAGAACTGGGTTAGTGGCTGTGTAATCTTTGAGAAATTCTTGATGAACCTTCTATAGTAACCCACATGGCCTAAAAATGATCTCAACTTACTTCTATTCATAGGAAATGGTAAATCTTTGATTTTTGAAACTTTATCAGGATCAGTACCAATACCATCTCTGGATACAACATGCCCTAACAAAACACCTTTAGAACATCCAAAGACACACTTTGTAGGGTTTAGTGAGGCTTGTGCTTCATCTAACCTTTGAAATGTCTGTCTCCATTTGGTGTAGGTGGTCCAACTTGCTCCCATAGATGCAAAAATCATCCAGAAATACTCTGATGAAGGTCCCAATGTAGGGTTCGAACACCCTATTCATCAAACGCTGGAATGTTGCTGGAGCATTACACAACCCAAAAGGCATAACTCTATAAGCAAACGTTCCCCAAGGAGTGGTGAACGTGGTCTTCAGCTGATCTTTCTCTGCTATATGAACTTGGTTGTAGCTGCTATATCCATCAGCAAAACTATAGCACTCCTGGCCATCTACTTCGTCCAAGATCTGATCTGAAAATGGAAGAGGGTAATGATCCTTCTTTGTTACCTTATTGAGCTTCCTGTAATCAACACAAATGCGTAGCTTCCCATTCTTTTTTATTGAGATCACAATGGGAGAAACCCATTCTGAATTCTCCACAGCAAATATGAATCCTGCATCAAGCAACTTATCTATTTCTTCTTTTACAGTCTTGGAAAAATTAGGATTCATTCTATATGGCATTTGCTTTATGGGCTTAGCACCATCTACTAGCTCAATAGAATGTTCTACCCAACTTACTTGACGGAGTTCCTTGTAATCAAAAGTGAATAGGTGTATGTACCTTTGAAAGAGCTAGAGGTAGGATTCCTTCTCACTCTCCATCACAGCATCACCAATCTTTATTTGTTGGAGACGATCATCAACTTCTTCTTCAGATAATTTTATGGGGTCATGAGTTGGTGTGACTGGAAGGATATCCATGACTGAAACATCAACCTCACTTTCTTCATCTTCAGTGTCCACTTCACTGGTACTAGAGTAATCAGAGGATGTCTAATCATCAGTTTCATCACTTGAATCCACAGGTTCTGCCTTATGATGTCGAGGGATCACGTTTATCTTCACCCTCTCTCTACCACGTCCAAGTGTCATGAAACCTTCATTCCAGTAGTTTCTTGCATGAACTCTCCTTAGCCATGGTCTTCCCAGCAGCATTGGGTACGCAACAGTACCATTTTTCATCACCTGAAAGTCTACCACACATACAACACCCATAACAGATATTGCCACATTTGAAACTACACCTTCTGGTTTAGTTTTTCCTTTATTTAATGACCTTAACATAAGTGTTGAAGGGTGATCAATTTTTAAACCCAACATATTCATTACAGACTCGGTCATTACATTAACTGCAGCACCTCCATCAACTAAGACATCATGAATTGAAATACCATTACATAATACCTCAGCTTGTGGAGCATAGGGATCCGCCTCTACCTCCAAAACAGGGACCTCAACCTCCTTTCTTCGTCGAGCATTGAGTCCACTTCACAACTCCCGCCTCTTCTCCAGAAGACATAGCCAAGAGTTGACCATATGTAATATTTGCAGGCCTTTTGGACAGATCTTCCAAGATGGAGTATGGTCCTTGCCCCTGTGAAATCAGAAAATCCTGCACACCCAAATTTCTTCTCCTATGTTTCTTACTAGTTTCTCCTTTCATCTTCTTAGGATCATTTCCATCTTGATTATCTTTTTCTTTCTTTATTTTTGTTACAAACACATCTACTTCATTATTTCTGCTCTTATCTACTACATCAAAAGAATTCACAGGTGCTTTTCCTTTATCATTATCTCCTTTACCAGATGTAGAAGCTCTATCTAGACAATTATACTTATAATGACCCTTTTTATAACAACCATAACATACAACTTCAGAAATATTTCTTTTTGGACCTCTATCTCCTCCCTGAGAACTAAATTCTTTTCCTTGAAGAAGATTAATAGTTAACTGACCCATCTTTTTTAGCAGATCTTCATACTCAGTAGATGTACTAGGAGAAATATTTGTGCTCACTGGGAGTGGTTGTGGATTCTGGACCAAAGGTGCTGGTGTAGGCTCTACTTTAGCAACAATTTCTTTGGGCTCCTCTTCCATGCTTTCTTCTTGCCTTCTTGCAATCTCCTTTGCTTGTTCAATGGTAGCCGGGTGGTCATACTTCACTCGTTGTCTAATCTCTGGCTTCATCCCAAGAATGAAGTGCTTACAGAGGAGATTATCCATGCCATTCATCAACCCATCCGCTAATCCTTCCTTCCGGATCTGGGCATCGAGCTTCCTCCTTAGCTCTAGAACACGAGCATGATAATCCCTTATCTTCTCCTTCTCTCCTTGGGATAGCTTTGTGATCTCGATCATGAGATCTGCATATTTCTGTTGTTCACCAAATTCTTCAAGAAAACTTTCAGTTAATAAATCCCATGAATTTTTCACATTATCACCTAGTGTTTCAAACCACCTAAGTGCTGAACCATCCAAAAAGGTAGGAAAAAATTCAGTCCATTGTTCCCTTCTTATGAGGCCATTACAAATACAAGATCGTTTAAACTCTTGAATGAAAGAAGAAGCATCTTCATTAGATTGAGCTGAAAAAACAGGAATCTTTCCCATTTTCAAAAGTAACCACCGTGAAATACCAACCCACAAGTACAATCAACAAGACTTATGTGCACAAATAATTGGAATCACTATAATAGAAAGTGACTTTACACCTTTCTACAGTAAAATAGAAATGACCACGGTAAACTATGGTAAAACTTGACTTACTGTGGTAAAAACTGACTTTACTGTGGTAAACACTATTCACAGTAAAAAGTGAAGTTACTGCGGTAAATACTATTCACGGTAAAAAGTGACTTTACTGTGATAAATACTATTCACAACAAAAATGACTTTATCATGGTAACTACTATTCATGGTAAAAATGACTTTACCATGGTAACTACTATGCATAGTAAAAATAAGGTTACTCTCTAATTGATTTTTGACTAAGTGGTAATATCTCTCCAGAAAATCCACCAACGAGGATTGGTCCTGGCAACGGAACCAAAATGTCATCACCAATCCAGCACTATGATAATTATTCATCGGGAACTCCTCGTGCTATGATTATTTACTAATGCACAGCCTTTAGTTTGGTGGATGTAATCTGGAAACAAAACAACAACATAACACAAGAATACCATCGACTATGATAAGACGGAATGATGACAAATCTGAAATATCAAAGTAAATTATAATATTAACATGAAATTGTTATAATCTCACCCATGAGGTACTTCAAGTGTTATTGACTTCACTTGCCTTTTACCAAGACTATGGGAAGAAACTTTACAATTACACCTCTTAATGGCTTCTTCAACACACCTTTAAACTGATGGCTTCCTTTGCACACTTCCTACAATATTTCTCACTACTTCCTTCTATGCTAAATGAGGGGGGTGGCCTCTCTATTTATAGAACTTCCAGGCTTATCCATCTTATCTCTAAGATAGGATAAGAAATCCACTCTGATGAATCATATTCCATACCTTAACTCTTATCTGTACATGTAAGCTTATCTTTTAAGATAAGATAAACCTTATCATTTTACATGGGTTCCACATTTTTAGACTTTTTACAAATAAAATACACAAAATATTTATGACCTCACTCCTTGTCCTTATTACCAATATAATATTTCTAATTCCTAATCATGTAGACCCTACTTCTCTAATTACCCAAACTTTGACATTTTAACATTACCGGACCACTTACGACAAATATTTACTTTTTACAACATTCCTATTGTACTTTGACTGTTACCATACTCCACATTATTGGCGGCACCGTACTGACGGCGTCGTTATCTTCTATCAGACGCTACTACTAATTATACTCGACAGTACATACGCAAATATATGGCTATAATTCTGTAAATCCGATACTCATCACATGATGGGGCAGGGATGCCCCTGTTTATCAAATTGTTTTAGTGATGGTTATGATCCCCCTTACTTCTCGGTAGGTACATAAACACATTCCTGCAATGCTATAAATCAACTCCCCATAGACATACTTGATTCCCTCAAACTCAAATCAGTAATGATACACTGAATTCATTGATATTTATTGTTGTAGAAATGAGACTGCTCAAAATCAACTCAGGATAGATTTCGAACATTTAGTTTAATTAATTAGAAATGATAAGTCAAAATATTGTTGGTCTATTGATGAACTTGTTTGGCTCACAAAGAGTCCCCCAAGAATTAATTATTGCAAGATGCAAAAACTCAACATCATCATGGAGCTGAAGAAGGTCAATTATTTGACCCAATATGGAAAAATCAAATGCACTCACTGACTCAATTTGAAATTTTTGATTGAGAGGGAACCTACCTTAAAAATTGTACTGTAATATTTATAGATTAAAACCTATCCATTTCTAACCAGTAAAATTATAGGTTGTATACCGTTGTGTGCCATGTTTATGATGCACGTTAACCTAATGTTTCTGTGGTAAGTTTATGATGTCAGAACTCTTGGGCTTCCATGCAATTATGTCCAAGCTTCTATTTTGGGTACTTTTCAAAGCTAACTAGTATAGTTAAAATATAATAGGCAAACCAGTGACCCCTAAAAATATTATAGGACTGCTAGCCTTTTAGCTAGCTATTTACTCTTTTCTTCTGGGTACTGAGCCAGTGAGCACTTAATCTAAATAATAAAATCATCAAGAATGGTACAGATCTTTTGTAATTTTTACTCTGATGGCATACCCTTCATCATTTTGAATCAAGCTGTTGCTGGACTCTTTCATAAAAATCTACTTATTCCAATAATAAAATCAATGTGAATTTGGTTTTTGGTTGACCTATATGATTAACATTGACATGTGAGGGCTTGTTTCAGAAATAGATGTGAATAAAAATGTCCCTAAATTTTTTGAACAGTACCTGCTGAAATAAATTAAGAGCCCCCACTATATAGAAACACAACCTAAGAGTGTGGTCTCATGTTGGGGGCTAGTGCTTCTATTTATTTGGTAAATGTGGTATCATGTAAAATAAAATTAATCGTTGTTGCTAAAATCTAACAAAGTTCCTAAAATTTCTAAGCAGCTACATTTTAGGGAGAGAATTTTCAGCCCCATAAAACAATTGGGGGCACAAAAAAATAGTTGTTGCTTAAAAAATTTATGGAGCTTTATTGACACTTACATTTATATTTAAGTTTTCATCCCTAATTTTCTTTCTAATAAAATTTTTAGCTTGCCACTTGCATGGGACCGCAACCTAATAACAAATAAACCTGACTTGAATGACCCTTTATTAAGGACCACTGACAAAAAACATTCATAACTTATAAACCTAAGAGCATTTTTTTTCCAATAAAAATATGCAGAGCATGCGAGAAGGAAACTTAACCGGTAGGTTGACAAACTGAATAATCCTTGCACTTAGGGTAATTTCTGCACGAGATGTTTCAGATTGGACTGACATATTTGGATGGTCTTCCTCTTCTTCTTCTTTAGTGCTATTTCTGCTACCATTACTGTTGAAAACTGGACGACTGTGAGAGATCAGTGTAGAAGGCACATATTTTCTGCCAGATCTAGATGCGCTCATAGAATACTTGTTTCTTAAATTTGGAGAAAAATGAAGAAGCGAGCTAACTTTTCTTGAACAAGTGGAAGTGATAAACATTGTTTTCATTGCTGCCATCGGAATTGATTGAAGAGTATTTGCAGCTGTTTATGTTCCACAGTTTGATTGAAGAGTGGATGCAGCTGTTTATTTAATGTTATGGTGTCAATTACCTGGTTAGCTGTCCCCACAACGTAATCATTGTACTGAGACTTTGTTAAGCGCCTCGTATACCTATATTAAAAAATCTAGAGTGGTTTCATTAATTCATATGTTATAAACTTAGGACAGGGCGCCTGGCATAGTGGGCCTTTAAATGTCCTTTCATTTTGCTTTCCTGTCCTCTTTCACAGACAACCCCAATATTGCTCTGTAAATTTACACAAGTACTTATCAATCTGCTTTTTACGGTCTACACGTATTGTGAATACCACTGAGTCTCCACCTCTGCTAGAAATATGAGCACATAAAAAGTACTCTCATATAATATGATAAAGGAAACTTGGGAGAAGTTAGCTGTCAAAGACAAGCCCATCAACAAAACGAATTATCGAAGTGAAAAAGCTAAAAACAGCCGATCTTAAATTATTTTGCTCCTAGAAGTTGAACAGACTACAAGGAAGGATTCACCCAAGGAAAAAAAGCCCATGCAAGAAATGCAACAAAGCCTAAAAACTAGAAATCGTAGGCGAGCAGTTCGTGATTGTGCAGAGAAAAAAAAAGTGGAGGCGAGTATAGAAGCATTACCTTGAGGGGTGGGGGGAAGCGCATGTTATTTGTTTCGATTGAAGACAAAAACTATTGAAAATATAAAATCGGGAAAATAACGAAAGCATTATGCTCACCGAAAAGAAACACAATAATAGGTACAATAGTGAGACGATAATGCATTTTTTTTTTTTTGGGTAGAAACTATAATAGTGTTGAAAAGATACTATATTGTGAATGGTTCGCAAACATGTAGTGGGAACCTGGAGGTGTAAGGGTAAAAAGGGTAGAAGAGCGTATGCAGATTGTAAGAGGATGGAAAGGTAATTATATTGCCAAGAAAAGGGAAATTGAAATTCCAAAATAAAATATAGAACAAATAGGAAGCATGAACGGTATATGTGTTTTGTAGGGAAGGAATTTTTTCTCAAAAATTATGGGGAAGGGATGAGGCAATTTAGTCGAACCTCCTCTTTTTTCCATACATTAAACAGAGGGCTGCGAGCCATTTTTGACTTTTGTTCAAAAGAGTAAGGAGGAAAAATGTGTGAATTTGAAAGGGAGGGGACTTTGCAGATAGCAGTGAAGGTAATACCTTGTCTTTTAGTGTCACCAATGTCGAAAACATCCATTATATTTGAAATCAAACTCACTGATTTTGTACTATTATTAATAACACAAGTCAAACGAGACTTGTGATCACTCATTTAAAGAAAAAAAACAATGTTCAAAACCAAAACCATAGATAGATCTAGATGCGCTCATAGAATACTTGTTTCTTAAATTTACACAAGTACTTATCAATCTGCGTTTTACGGTCTACACGTATTGTGAATACCACTGAGTCTCCACCTCTGCTAGAAATATGAGAAAATAAAAAGTACTCTTATATAATATGATCAAGAAAACTTGGGAGAAGTTAGCTGTCAAAGACAAGCCCATCAACAAAACGAATTATCGAAGTGAAAAAGCTAAAAACAGGCGATCTTAAATTATTTTGCTCCTAGAAATTGAATAGACTATAAGGAAGGATTCACCCAAGGAAAAAAATCCCATGGAAGAAATGCAGCAAAGCCTAAAAACTAGCACAGAGGAAAAAAAAAGTGGAGACGAGTATAGAAGCAACACCTTGAGGGGTGGGGGGAAGCGCATGTTCTTTGTTTCGATTGAAGACAAAAACTCTTGAAAATATAAAATCGGGAAAATAACGAAAGCATTATGCTCACCGAAAAGAAACACAATAATAGGTACAATAGTGAGACGATAATGCATTTTTTTATTTTATTTTGGTAGAAACTATAGTAGTGTTGAAAAGATACTATATTGTGAATGGTTCGCAAACATGTAGTGGGAACCTGGAGGTGTAAGGGTAAAAAGAGTAGGAGAGCGTATGCAGATTGTAAGAGGATGGAAAGGTAATTATATTGCCAAGAAATGGGAAATTGAAATTCCAAAATAAAATATAGAACAAATAGGAAGCATGAAGAGTATATGTGTTTTGTAAGGAAGGAATTTTTTCTCAAGAGTATGGGGAAGGGGTGAGGCAATTTAGTCGAACCTCCTCTTTTTTCCATACATGAAACAGAGGGCCACAAGCCATTTTTGAGTATTTTTCAAAAGAGTAAGGAGGAAAAATGTGTGAATTTGAAAGGGAGGGGACTTTGCAGATAGCAGTGAAGGTAATAATTTGTCTTTTAGTGTCACCAATGTCGAAAACATCCATTATATTTGAAATCAAACTCACTGATTTTGTACTATTATTAATAACACAAGTCAAACGAGACTTGTGATCACTCATTTAAAGAAAAAAAACAATGTTCAAAACCAAAACCATAGATAGATGGAAAGGCGTTCTAAAATTTTAAGGTTAAAAACAAAAAAACAATATGTGAAAAAGTTATGTCTTGGGCAAGGATGTTTTTTCTAATGAACATTTACAACAATTAGTTATATAATTTTTCGACCATTCTCAATCATAAATGATAAAAAAAGGGTCAAACAATATTCCCTCATTTCATTTGACATACAACTAGTTTTCAAAACCGTAATCATAAATATAATATAATTCAATCTACCAACCTTAAGCTTTAAAAATATATAACCTTTCACTGCTTGAATTTTTCAGCCACAAAAAAAATCATATACTGATAAATTTGAGGTTTATTCTATTTTTTTATAAATTTATGTCATTTGCTTCAATGAGAGCCTTGCATTCAAATGACAACATTTCCATTTTCTACAAAACATGGTAGAATTAACCGATCTAAATAAATTTTCAGTCATTCCGTTAAATGACAAAAATAGTGACAAATAGTGAACACTTATTTTATTTGACAAAAAATAATAGCTTTAAAACATCATCACAAATATGTCCCCTTTTTGCCAATGTTTTATTTAACTCATAAAGATAATGACTATAATCGACAATTCCAAAACAATTCCAAAATTATATACCCAAGCACCTATATTGCCAAGACAACACATGCAGTTGCATACAATTAGTCATAAAAAGATACACAAAAGCTTAGATATACAAGGTCTGCACTTGGAATATTGATCTGGATACTTCTATATACAATATTTTATATGCATACAATCACCACACAAATGATAATATAATAGTCCTCACATTGTGTCAAATCTGCACATTAACTCGGATTTGTGAGATTGAATCTCAAGTCACCATTGTCAAATAAATTACGAGGTGGAAGTTTTGTGGAACAAGATCAAGATTTTCTCTAATAGTGGAAGAGGCGTGATTGTAGACACTCTATTTTCATTTCCTGCCTACTCCTCGCATACACACATTAATTTATTAAAACCTATCATTTTAAACATTATATAAATCATCTTACTCATCCCGTAAAATTGCTAAATTTACCCCCCAGTAAATCATATTTACCTACCCAACCATCCCTAACCTATCATAAACATTTTCATCCCAACCTCACATAACCTCCCAACCCTGTCTAACCTCTTCTGTAACCATTTTCCCTCATCCCCATACCTGAAAAATCCCGTTTTGGAAGTGGTTGAAACAACTTCCAAATGGCCTCTTCTAAATTTTCTAAATCGCCAATGATTCCAATAAATCACCAACGATTATAAATAGGAGCCAAAGCTTCTGTTTCAAGGATCATGTGAGACTTTGGGACATCTGTACATCTTCATTCTCGAGCTTTCTTAAATCAACAACAAAGTTATGTCACCTCAACTATCATCAAGCTCTGTAACAAAACTCTGATACTCCAAGGAGATACAACTTATTAGTTGGAAAACCTAAAACATCTGGAAATCATCAGACAATCAATAAACCAACACCCCCAACATAGTAAGCTTTCATAAACGTCATTGTAGCCATTTTCATATTTAAAGGCAACCTCTTATTTGTTCATTGTTATTCAAAGCCTAGTTACACAACAAAACAAGTATGAACAATCAAATTCAAGTCTTTGTTTTCATCAGTTTATCATTTATAAGGTGCAGTCACAAAATCGTGTACTTAATATTACATTTTTACCACCGAGTGTTATTTTATATATGGATCTCACATGAGAAAAGTATTCACTAATGACTCAACACCTAGTCCTTTTTTGTCACATAGTTAGGCATCATTGTCAATTGTCTATACATTTATCATCATATTTTAGCAAGTATTAAATGTCGTAATTTGGTCATTTTTCATCTCTAGTCCCTAACTAGGGCGCTTAGGGTCATATAGGGGTGCCCATGGGCACCTCGGTTCTTGATTTTGGGCGCCCTAATTTCCGTGATGTTTGCATATAATTTATTTGTTCGAGGTTGGTTTTTACGGTTTTGTTTTCCCATTCACCTATGTATTAATTTGCATGTCAGGCCATTAGTGTCAAAATTTGAGCAAGAGATCCCTATATAAACATAACATACTCAACCACATTATGGGTGGACTATCTACTATCAAGAGCTAACTGCTACTTAGGAAAAGGGTTGCATTTGGGCATCTTCTACATCTGCATCACACAAGCATAGGGGGAAAGGGTTGTATTGATTCTATTCCATCCACCATTTGCATGTTACATCTATTTATTGCCCCCTACTTCTGCATCATTGATGCTAGGGCACCCTAGGCATACAAGAACAAAAAACTACATTGGGTCTAGAATCTAGTGCAGGGCTTAGTTGTGAGTCCATCATTGTGGAAGCTAATGTCAGTTTGTCCCCTTCATTTACATCTTTATTTTTTTATGAATTTGATTTTTTTATGGGGTTTTGTAGGTAGATCTTCATCACATCACACGAATGATACATGCAAAGATATTGTGACAAATGAGAGAGAAAGAGGAAGACACAACAAAGCACTTGTGACATTACTAGAACCAAGTCCTGAGATTTTCTACAGACCAAATTTCCCAGACCACAGACTAGGGCACCCACATGCACCCATGTCTTCTTCCAGGTGGCCCAGTATAGACAAATCATCATGTGCTACAACTTTCTGATCCACAACTTCAAATTTTTCCCAGTCTTCCTGTTAGTCATCATAGTCCAACAACAAAACAAGGTAATTACTTTTTAGGTTGGTACCATATCCCTTCTTATTTCCATTTATTGTATTTCATTCAATACTTATCTCACATTTCATATTAGTTATATTATCATTGTTACTAGTTAGATTAAATCTAAAATCACTATCTTAGTTAATCATAACGAAATCAATATTTTTACAGGAATCACCTATGATTCCCCTAAATAATTCATTTGAATCATATGGTATTTCTTTCAATTAGCTTCCTTGTCAAATTATTACATTTTATTACTCATTCTATGTATCTTTGGACTTAACTTGTCTTTTGCAAACATGTCTCTAATGTATATAATTGTTCTAAGTCAGTCTCATTTGATCGCAAACATCTATGGTCTCCTGAACATCTAATAACCCTTCTTGCAGGATACATTTAACATCCTTCAAGAGCTTACTCTGTGTGCTATCAAATTCACATCGAAATTAGAATATATTGAGGAACATATTGAGTTCCACTATGAAATCCAAAAAACAACTACGGATTATTGATATGACTACTTAGAGGACCTCCAGATTTCTGCCACTCTGATCTGGGTCACCTATGAAGCAAAACAAGATATACCTTTTCACCTTGAGATCTAGCTATTATCCTTGTCGTTATCATTATTTATCTTATCATTTTTCTCAACTAACTGAATTGTATCAAAATGAGATGACATCCTCAAGGGAATTCCCTTTGGATTCCTGGAATCGGCCTTTGCCGAGTAGCTCATCATCCCATTTATCTAATATCTCTTATAGTTGTCTTTGCTTACAGGTCTCTTCACTTGGAAAAATAAAGAGCACTCATCCACTATTTACATCTCATCTTCTGGAAATTACGATTTTCGATGCATGTATTGCTAAACCCTGCCATATTTTGAGTTTTATGTACTTTCTGCATTTGATAGCATAGACCTAGAATCTACCTAATACATTCCTAGAATGTTTTGTTGGACATTGCTCCCTTTATTTTCCATTCAAAATTAACTTATAATCATTCTTAGATTATCTGCTATGTAATCATTAATAATTCTTTGAAATTACTAGCAAGTTTACTGAATCATCCACTATTCCTTGAAATTACCGACAATCTTTGTGGATTGTTTTTTATTACTTAATCATTTTTCCTTTAGGATTTTACTTCCTTATCTACTTTCTATTTTCATCTAACTATTACAGGTTTCCCCCTTTGGAGCACTTGTTTTTGCATTTCAATTGAGCTAAAAATTAAAAAAAACTAAACAATCAGAAATTAAAAATTAAAAAAGAAAACACATGTATGTTTTCTTTTTTATTTTCCTCTTTAGCATTTCATTTTTCTATTGTCCTGATAAAATTAACATTTATTTTTGGTATTTAAAATGAACCCTTCATATCTGCTTGATCATATAGTATAATTATAGAGTTAATGAATTACATTCACTTAACTTCCCTCACACACAACCAAACCACATTCAACACAATCTACATGAAAACACTCATACCCAGGTGGACCTACTTGGATTTCATCACCAAGAGGATAAGACGACTAGGTGTTATGGCCGAGTATAAATAATCTAGCGGATGGTATATTGGATAAGCATGTGACACCCTTATCATTAAGGGACCATGAAGTGAGGGGGTAGGCCCCAATACCATGCCTCGTACCGATGCCAACATCGATTTGGGCCTCACATACTTTCATGTATATCAAGGAGTTCAACCTTTAACATTATCTGAAACCAACCATATATTGTCATTTCCTAAGACCTCATAAACCAATTTTTCACATTTCACCTTTTCTAACTTAATCAAGATAATAAAATTTCTTGTGTGACTTGCTTTCTTGATTGTGATCAACACTCTAGATTCTTTTTCTTCCTCTTTTAGTGATTATTTGTTTTCATGGTCTTAACATGAAAACAATCTCATTAATCAAACTCTAAAAACATGGTTGAATGTTTACAACAATCTTTGGAAAAAATTCAATCTCATTGTACAAGAGAGTTTTTGCTTTCCAACTTTAACTTAATAAAATTATATAAAAAAAAAAAACCTCGGAGGACGGGGTAAGTGCACCAATCTGGGGTGCCAAAAAGTGAACATGAAATTGAAAATAAGCATAACGCGTACACATTTTTTTTTCTTGGTTTGGTAATCCCCGAGCCTATAACGCTTACTCGTACACGTTTTATAAAACTATAAACAAAAAAAACCCAAGCCCTTTATCATTTTCATTTCCGTTTAACATTATTTTGATAGAAAAACCCTGTAGTCACAGTTTTGTTTCAACAACTAGCTCCCAAGATCATCTGCATATCAGCGCGTAGATTGGAATCAACAATGGCACCGTAGAGAAGAGTGAGAAGAGGTAAGGAAAATTGTTTTTCTTTAAATTTCATTGAAATTTGGTAAATTTACTGTAGCTTTTAATTACAGACATGGTTTTTTATTGTTACAGTTGCACCATAAGTAAAAAAAATCTTGTAAATCCTGTGAACCCTTGTACCCCTTCTATAATTGTTGCACATCCCCAGGTAGTAAGGAAAATTTAGCAGCCCATATAGTGGAAAATAAAATTGAAATTGAGGAATTAATTAAAACAATGAGGGATTCCCATTGTACAAATTCCCACTGTCTCTCACTATCAAACACACGTTGGAGGCAATATTGACTCAGGTAGACACGAAACCAAGTCAAATTGATCGTTCGACATCTTATAGAGAGCATTGTAGGGCATTCTATGCCAGAAAATTATCATATGTAGATGTAAAGAAAAAATAAATTATAGAAGACCGCATATGTGCATTATTCACTGACCCTAGAACTTGTTTTCCTGTTTAGTTGTCATACAAATGGTTCCCAATCCACTAGTGCAATAATGATCCTATAAAGAATAATTTTTAGGATTGATGGTGGATGGTGTTTGATATTCCATCTTGCAATAACAATGAGGTTCCATTGTACTTTATGAGGAAACTCTATTGTGAGTTTATCCTCAATGAGATCCTAAGCTATTTTGATTTTCGTGAGTTTTAAGGCCGAGGAAAAGGTTCTGCATAGGATAGATTAGGTGAACAATGTGCACCTATTCAGCTTGACAGAGTCCCCACACAAAATCCCCATCATCTTGAGACTGTCCCTGCACCAGTGAAGGAGACAGTAGAGATTGATACATTGTATGCACTTTAGGGGCTCTCCAATACCCTTTTCCTACATACGGGGGGGATTTTTTTGTTAGGAAATAAGAGATAAAATATGCGGAATAACCCCTTATAGAATCGCAATAGTAGAAACTAATATGAAGAAAATATTACAGATCTCAAATAAAAGTGAAGAATAAATAACACAACAAACAGAGACAAGATTTCACATGGTTCACCCAATTTGGGCTACGTCCACCAAGAATCACTTGCTCAGAATTTATTACAAGCCTCCACTCTCTCAATATAATACCCAGATCTGTTTGGAGCTATGCTCAACAAACTCTACAGAATTCACACCTGAATTCAAAACACATATGTAATACATTTTCTTGTCATTGTATCATATGCATAAGATCATATAAATAGACAATTTCTTAAGTAGTTTGATACAAAACCGTGGGTATCAAAACTATGGGCAAAAACCATGGGTATCAAAACAATGGGTACCGAAAAACCATGCGCTCAAAAACAGCCCATAATGATTACCCATTACCCATGGGTTAATAAACCACCCATGAATTTTTTCTTCGGGGGCTTCACCCCCTGACCCGCTCACTAGTGAGCGAGACCACCGTAAAAATACCCGAGTGTAACACATAGAAGGCGTACTAAATTCTCACATGAAAATAGGCTCCAAAAACATAACAATCTCCCACTTGGAGATTGATTTTCATTGAGTAAGCTTATCAACCCTTCACTGTCATCCATGAAGGCCAATGAAAGTTGAACATAGCTTTAGTTTATCCCTTGTGACCACCTTGGTCATTATGTCTACATGATTCTGACTGGTATGAATCTTCTACAACTTTAACTTATCTTCCTCCAAAGTTGTCCTGATGAAGTGATATCTCAACTGTATATGCTTTGTCCTGGAGTGGAAAGTGGAGTTCTTAGCTAAGTGTATAGCACTCTGACTATCACTATACAACTTACATTCCTCCTACTTATGCCCCAACTCCTCAAGTAATTGTTGTAACCAAATCATCTCTTTGCTTGCATCTGTGGCAGCAACATACTCAGCGTCGGTGGTTGAAAAATCTACCACCTTCTGTAGTCATGAAATCCAACTTAATGTTGTCCCACCTACATTATAAATATAACCAATCATGCTCCTCCTGCTGTCTACATCTCCAACCATGTTTGAATCTACATAACCACGTAAAGTGGTGTCTGATCCACTGTAGCATAAAACTGTCCCCATGGTCCCTCTCAAATACTTAAGGATCCACTTTACTACTTGTCAATGCTCTTTACCTGGATCACTCATAAATCTAGTCACAACTCCTACTGCATTGGCAATATCAGGCCTAGTGCATACCATAGCATACATCAAACTGCCAACCGCTGATGAGTAAGGTACCTTAGACATATGGTTTCTTTCTTGCTCTGTCTTTGGACACTGCTCCTTTGATAATTTAAAATGGCCTGCCAAAGGAGTCCCAACCGATTTAGCATCATGCATGTTAAACCTATCCAATACCTTCTTAATGTACTCTTCCTGAGATAAATTCAGCTTCCGTTCCTTCCTATCCCGAGTTATCCTCATACCAAGGATTTTTCTAGCAGCCCCCAAATCCTTCATATCAAAGAATTCACTTAGCTATTTCTTGAGTACTTTTATTTCTTGCATGCTTTTACCTGCAGCCAACATGTCATCAACATACAAACACAGGATAATATAACTTCCATCCTCAAATTTCTTTGTATACACGTAATGGTCAGAATGACATCTAATATAACCTTGCTCCATCATGAAGCTATCAAACTTCTTATACCATTGACGTGGAGCTTGTTTCAGGCCATACAAGCTCTTCTTCAGTTTGCACACCATCTCCTCTTTACTTTTGACTTCATATCCTTCTGGTTGTTGCATAAATAGCTCCTCCTCTATATCACCATGGAGAAATGTAGTCTTTACATCTAACTGTTCTAAGTGCAAGTATTTTGCTGCCACTATTCCAAGAACAGTTCTAATAGAAGTCATTTTTACTACAGGAGAAAAGATATCATCAAAATCTATACCTTGTTTCTGTGCAAACCCCTTGACCACCAACCAGGCCTTATATATTTTCTTTCCTCCTTCTTCATCTTTAACTCTGTACACCCACTTGTTCTGCAATGCTCTTTTTCCTTCTGGTAGCTTCACCAAATCCCAAGTTTGGTTTTCCATGAGAGACTTATGCTCCTCATCCATGGCTTGCTCCCACTTCTTACTATCATCTACCTGCATGGCTTCATCAAAGCTCTCTGGCTCTCCACTATCAGCGAGTAATAAATAATAAAGAGAAGGAGAAAAATGTTTAGGTTCTTTTCTTAACCTAGAAGACCTCCTTAATGTAGGAGTTTGGGGTTCCTGTTGAGTAGGTTCCTGAACTAATTCATGGGTCACTTTCCCATCTAGAAGATCCTCTACCACTACATATTCTTTCTTGGATTCTTCCCTGTTTTCCTGCAACTGTTTCTTATACATGAATTTCTCATTAAAGACCACATCCCTAGACCAGATGATTTTCTTGTCTTTAATACTCCAACATTTAAGTCCAAAGTCATCACCATCATAACTAATAAAAGTGAATTTTTCTGATTTAGCCTCTAGCTTGGTCCTATCATCTTTCTCAATATGAACAAACACCTCACATCCAAAGATTCTAATAAATGAGTAATCGAATTTCTTACCGTACCAATCCTCCTTAGGTATGCCTCCATCCAAGGCACTTGAGGGACCTCTGGTTATCAAGTACAGAGTTGTGCTTACCGCTTCTACCCAAAAATAAAGAGGCAGTCCTGCATGTATCCTCATGCTCCTAGCACGTTCCATTATTGTTCTGTTCATCAATTCTGACACCCCATTCTGCTGTGGGGTTCGTGGAACTGTCTTTTACCTGCGGATTCCATTCTTAGAACAATAATCATCAAATTCATTGCTGCAATACTCCCCTCCATTATCTGACCTGAGACATTTTAACTTAAGGCATGTTTCATTCTCTACCAAGGCTTTCCATTTAACAAAAGTATCAAATAAATCAGATTTGTTTCTAATACAATAAATCTAAACTTTCCTTGTTGCATCATCAATAAAAGTAACATAATAACTTGAACCCCCAAGAGGTGATACCTGAGCTAGCCCCTACACATCAGAATGTACCAGCTCTAACTTACTCTCTTTCTTCGTAGGTCCAACCTTGAGAAACCTTACTCGCTTATGTTTCCCATATATGTAGTTCTCACCAAAATCCAAACCTATTTCTGTATATCTAGGAAAATTCTTCTTTTTGATGTCCATGCCCTTATGGCTCATATGACCAAGCCTATAGTGCCATAATGTTGTATCTGCATCTGAAGCCACAAGATTACAATCATTAGTACTATCAGTTGTTAAATACAAGGTTTCGACCTTCTTACCTCTTGCCACCACAAGAGCATGCTTAGTGAAATTCCAAGAGTCAAATGTAAATATCACAGTACAACCATCACTTCCCAATTGCCCCGCCGATATCAAATTTCTCCTCAATGTAGGCACATGTCTGACATCCTTCAATATCCATATATTCCCATTTTTCATCTTAACCTGAACAGAACCTTTTCCAACTATACTACAAGGCTCATCATCACCAAGAAAAACATGCCCAAAATGCCCTTGAATATAATCAACAAAATAATGCCTATGTGGAGTAGCATGAAAAGAAGCCCCTGAATCTAAAACCTAAGATTCATTAATATTATGCAAAGAAAGAATCAAAGCATCCTGACATACATTACCCCAATGCCACATTTGCCTCCTTATTTTCTTCCTGTTGTTTCTTCTTGTCTCGAATCTCCCAACAATCCTTCTTTGCATGCCCAGACTTTCCACAGTTCCAACATACAATCTTGTTCTTGGATTTTGACCTTTCCTGATCTTTCGATTTTCCACGGTTTCCTCTATTCTTCTATCTCCCTCTAGTTTCCATTTTCAAAGAATTCCCTGAAGTAGAAGATTCCCCAGAGCTTTTTCTTCACATTTCCTCGCTTAGAATAAACCCTACAACATCCTCAAACTTCAAATTCAAGTTAGCTAGAACCGAGTTGCTTACCACCATTACTAGGCTATTCCAACTTTCAGGTAAACAACACAAAATTAATAAATCCCTAACTTCTAGATCAAATTCTATTGTAACTGAAGCTAGCATATTCACAACCGTATTGAAATCATTTAAATGATCTGCTACTGAACTATTCTAAGACATCTTCATATTAAACAACTTTTTCATTAAAAATATCTTGTTAGAGGCAGAGGGTTTTTCATATAATTTCCCTAATGCATCCATTAGATCTTTTGTAGTCTTTTCCTTTGAAACATTAAATAATACCAAAGATTCAAGACACAGCTGGATCATTCCAAGTGCCTTCCAATCCAACAAATCCCATTCCACATCTGTCATACTCAAGGGTTTGTTCACCTTCTTAGACAGCGGATTATAAAGATCCTTTTGATAAAGGTAATCTTCCATTTGCATCTTCCAAAGACTGAAATTTTGCCCATTGAATTTATCAACCCTAGATCTTCCATCATCTGTCATAGCTCCTACTCAAGATAAAACTTTCCCTGCGATTCAACACTTCAACAAAAAAAACTAGGCTCTGATACCAATTGTTAGGAAATAAGAGATAAAATATGTGAAATAATCCCTTACAGAATCGCAACAGTAGAAACTAAGATGCAGAAAATATTATAGATCTCAAATAAAAGTATAGAATAAATAACACAACACAAAGAGAAAATATTTAACGTGGTTCACCCAATTTGGGCTACTTCCACCAAGAATATCTTGCTCAGATTTTATTACAAGCCTCCACTCTCTCAATACAATACCCAGATCCGTTTAGAGCTATGTTCTACAAACTCTACAGAATTCACACCCAAATTCAAAGCACATCTACAATACATTTTCTTGGCATTGTATCATATGCATAAGATCATATAAATAGACAATTGCTTAAGAAGTTTGTTACAAAACCGTGGGTATCAAAACCATGGGCAAAAATTGTGGGTATCAAAACAATGGGTACCGAAAAACCATGGGCCCAAAAATAGCCCATAACAGTTACTCATTACCCATGGGTTAATAAACCACCATTGAAAATTTGCTTCGGGGGCTTTGCCCCCGAGCCCCCATCCATCGAGGAGGCCTCACCCCCCCGAACCCCCCTGACCGCCGTAAAATACCCAAGTGTAACACATAGAAGGTGTACCACACTCTAACATGAAAATAGGCTCCACAAACATAACATTTTGATACAAATGTTCATGGAGATAGACAAAGTATTCCTCTAGAAATTACTATCATGAGGCCACATCTTTGCACATCATGTGTTAGCATATGCTTGGGACTTGATGAGGATGATACGTTCATGCACATTGGTGTTAATGGAGTTACTGTTGGTGGTACACATGAGAATTTTTCTATGTCTGACACCTTTCTAAGTGATACATTTGGATTCCAGACATTCACGACACCTTCAAAGGTATTTGTTAATTTTTATTACATGTTACAAAAAAGATGCGAGTACTTTTTTTTTTACTTATATATGTTAAATTTTAAAAATAATTGTATTTGAACTTGGTGAAATTTATTAACTTACACATACATATGTACATATATGTAATAATATTATATCATGTGGGAGGGGCGTCATCATCCTGACCACAGGTTGTGAGCACCATGCCTACGAAAACATTCACAGAGGTAATTTAGAATGTTAATTGTGTTAAATTTTCACCTATGAAAATATATATAACTTTTGAACTCAAATATATGTCTATATATGTATGTTCTTATATATATTATATATTCTCAACTAACTTGACGTGACATTATTTTGATAAATTTGATGACCTCACTAGACACACCACCATCTCTGCGAGGAGTAAAGAAAGGTGTTGCCGCTACGATTTCATTTGCACAACAACTCACTGAGGTATAAAATCTATGTATTTTTGTTAAATATCTTGTGTAATTCATATTATGTTAAATTATTTTAATAATTTCCTTCAGTGTAGCATCATGTACATAATCAACATGACTGCATTGTGTATACATAGGAGTTACTTGCGATAGGTAGCAACCCTGCTCATATGATTCACATGCGTGACACAGTAAAACAATAATTTTATGTTGATGAAATTAGTTAAAATATTGTCATTACACATACATGTACTTAGTTGGCATAAATATTTAGATCTGCATTCAATTTTTTAATTTTTAATAAAGTTATATAAGACAATTTTGATGTTTGATTTTGTAATCTTATGTGTATATAGGGTTCAACCACTTTTATTTTTACTTCGAGGGCACAAATTCCTCGAGTTCATCGTTCTAATACCCCCATTCGTGATCTAGTATCTCCTGATGACTCATCTGAGAGTGAGATGTAGATTCAGCGGGACCAATAGATTGCAAAAAGTGTGTGTAAATGTAAATAGTTTCATTAGCATGGTCTTATACATGTTGAAAACTTATATATTAAGTTTTGACCAAAAAAATGTTTACATTTACATGTTCAACTACATGCGAGTTTAGAGTGGAAGAGGATTCGTAGTATGGCCATGGGGGATACCAAGCCATCTCACAAATATACATCTACGTCTAAGGGAGGTCCTTCTTTGAGCAAGGCCAAGAGAGGGATAGATTTTGATATATATATATATATATACACACACACACATATATATATAGATAGATATATAGATATATAGAATATATATATATATATATATATATATATATATATATATATATATATATATATATATGTCTTATGACATTTTTCGTATGACTATATGCATGGCATCGTATGCACATTTGACATTATATGTATGCCTATATGGCATTCACTTGACATTATATGACCTATTTACTTTTTTATATTTATTACATGCACATTAATACTATTTGGAACTCAATATTTTTGTATGAGTCCTTACATTTCTGAGATTTTTTTGTATGAAACTAATATGATGTGAACTTGACAATATAAGACATTATAGATGTTTTTTTAATTTATTCATGTTGTATACTAGAGCATTGTCAATGTATAATATGCATGAAAATTTGGAAAAAAATATTTACATAACATGCATAAATATTTATCTAATCTCGAGTAATTGTTCATTCAATTTATCAATGTGTATAGGTATATTTACCTTACATGCACTTCTTCTTGCTCTTGGTCTCTTTGTACTAGTTCCTATCTTATCATGCACCTACTACCTTCTTCAATGCTTCTAAGTATTCTCCCCTATTAAATCACCTCAGACAATCATTAGGACTATCCCTAACTTGATTCATAAGGCTCCAAACACCATTTTTGTTCATCTTTCCAAAACTGTCAACTTTGCCCCTTAAGACAATGTTTTTTTACAAAAAACATGGACAAAAGGATCTAAGGATACCCAAAAATTATTACAAGATTTATTATTTCACTTTTTCTATCCCTAAGGTGCTCTCAAAATCTCATACTCGAACTCCTACAACTCCTTAGAGCTCACCTTTTCAGTTTTTGCTCTTGAAGCACTAACTCAATAGTTCACACTTTGCACATACTAGCTGAATATGCCAAAAAGTAGTAAAACATTGAACCATGACCGAAAAAATCTTTAAACATGCTTAACAACACTATTTACACTTGCTCAAACCATCAAATTTGTTTCACAAATCTATCTTTCATCATTTTCCTTTTTTACCCTCACTAGTCGTTGTAGCCCTGAAAAATACAAATTCTGACACATTTTGCAAACCACAATCTTTCATACTTGACTAGTAAAAGTGTTAGGCACCCATTATCCTCATTAAGGTGTATGTAAAATTTCAAGTACTAATTCAACTCTAGTGAAACGTTATGCCACTTTTTGTAATTATCATCATTCTTCTATACACAAGGTTCTCTGCCTATTCTTTACTTCATATACCTAACTAATTCCCAAGAGAGAAGGGAATTAATCTTTGTTCTTCTCCGTAGGAGAGGTATTTGTAATTATGGGAGGAATTAAGGATTTTCCTCCACCATGCCACAATAATAATTGTAGTCTCATGAATAAACCTGACGGTGATTTAACAATTTCAAAAACGTACTTATCATAATAATGGAAAATAAATCCAACTAATACCAATTAATCATCACTAATTAAATGAACTCACCATTTTATTCACGCTTTTAGAGGTCTAGAATGTCATTTCACCCAAAATTTGGAAAATATGGAAAACTTGGAAAGCCGAATTGCCTTACTAAAATTAGACTTGCTATTGCATCCTTATAAAAACAAGTTCGCAAGAGGTGAGGGATATTTTAAAATTATCAAACAAGAATGGGGATCTCTCTCCAATAATAATAGAAAGGATACCTATGATGCTATGAGAAAAAACCAACAAGGGCACAACCCCACCTTCTACCAACCGAATTCCACAAGCACTGCCACTGCCATTGGCATTGCCAATAATCTAAATGTGAATAATTCTTCAAGTGTGGATTGCTTTCCTGAAACTTCCATATTTGACGACCACAGCCAGAACCAGAACCAAAATAGAAACAAGACCAAGAACATGATCTAGACAAAGACCTAGATTGACAATTTGAGAGGATTTCTGAGGTTCAATTTTACTATCCAAGATACATTACTCCAATGTTTGAGAATGTTTCTCTAGATGCAATTCCTTTCTGATTTAGACACTCGATGATTCGTAAATGTCTAATCATGTCACATACCCTACTAGTCCTTGATGCTTGGATATAGGGAGACACCGTTACTTGGCTTCCATTTATAATGATAGAGATATTTGTAACTTCTTGTTATGAACTCTAAGTCTGTATGAATTTCATTTTTTTTGGAAATCACATCTCACCCTTCACTAGGCTTGATGACTACCCCTATCTTTTTGAAGGATATTTTGAAAGCCTCTATGGGTTTATCATAGAAGGAATTTTCAATGAATAGAAGGCCACTAAGCTATAGGCCAACTCACCCCCCATTCAAAACTAAACAAGAAATATTTACTAGGCGATTGATAACCCCTTTGTGTTCTTAGTCATTCCCCTATTTCTATGATTATTTTGTATAAGAATACTCAATGATGGTTCTAGGCATGAGTAGTACGGAAGTTACTAGTTTTTGTTACTTAGTAGAAGTGCCAAAGTTTTAATTTTCAAGGTACAATGATTACATTGATAGCATGTTGGAAGCCATATTATTCTTGTTGATTCTCAGTACTAATTATCCATGAAATCTAAGTCTCCATCTTTCATTTTCTTTGCTCATCTTACACGTCATACTGAATAACTGATTTGATAGGGGAGATGCCATATTCGATGGTGATACACCAAATATGAATATGATCCTCAAGAGCTAACCATTATCCAACCATAATACCATAAGAAATCCTTTGATGGTAATACTACAAGGTCATTGTGCTTTTTTCTTTTTTTAACAGATCATGTTCCATATTTTCTGTTGTAAAGACATATCTTATATTTATATTGAGAGAAGTGTTTGAGGACATAGAGGAAGAATGGTGAATCTAAGTGTGATGGAGAAAGAAAGGAAAAAGTTGACGGATATAACTTCGACGGGTGATATCTCAGTCTCTATGGCACGTGGAGATAAATTTATCATACACATCTATTTTAGGACCCTCCACAAAATCCTATCTCAATTTTCTCCATCTCCATTAAGTCATCTCGCTGTCATATTGTTTGTAACTATGCAAAATATTGTACTTTAAGTCAGTGTAAGGTTGTCTGATGTAATATTTGGAAAATGAAATCCCCTGGGACCAAACCGACTATGCCAACAGGTCTGGTTGGATAGGTAAACCCTAGGGGATGATTCTTTTCAGAGGCCAATGCTACTGGTGCTTCTAGGCTACTTCGTTCGAGTGTAGTCCCTTAAGATCCCTGAGACCAAAAAATACTATAAATTTGATAGGTGATATCTTAGTCTCCATGGAACCAAGAGAGTTCTCTTTTGATTGTACACCTCCTTTTCAAGACCCTCTAGGAAATCCTATCACGGTTTACTTCATCTCTATTTGGTTTTCTCGTTGTGTTATTGTTTGTGTGAATATTATAGTTTAAGTATGTGTAACATTGTCTAATGCATTATTTTGCAAAAATAATCTTGTGGCACAAAATTGACCACACCAACACATCCGAATGGCTAGGTAAATTTTACGGGATGCTTCTTTTTAGAGTCCAACGCTCCAAGTGGTTCTGGGCTACTTCCTCCAGGCGTAGACCCTTAAGAGCCCTGAGATCTAAACAAGCTATAAATTTTCCAGGTGATTTCTCAGACTCCATGACACCTAGAGTGGTCTCATCTAATTCTATACCTCCATGTTAGGACCCTTTACAAAATTATGTCTTATTTTTCTCCATCTCAATTTTTTTGTCTTGTTGTGTTATTGTTTGCAACCATGCAAAATACTATAGTTTGTGTCAGTGTAAGGTTGTCCAGTGCATTATTTTTCAAAAAAAAAATTGTGGCACTAAAAATAATGCTTCAAAATGTCTAGGTGGCTAGGTAAATGCCATGGGATTATTCATTTTGGAAGCCAACACTACTAGTTCTTCTGAGCTACTTCATCAGGGCGTAGTCCATTAAGATCCCTAAGACCAAAAATTACTATAAGTTCGACGAGTGATATCTCAGAATACGTGGTACCTAGAGAGGTCTCATCTAATCCAACATCTCCATGTTGGGACCCTATACAAAATCCCACCTCACTTTTCTCCATCTCCATTCGGTTGTCTCATTGTCCTATTTTCTGTAATAGTGTAAAATATTGTACTTTGAGTCAATGTAAGGTTGTTCAATGAAATATTTTACAAACAGAATCTTGTGGCACCAAACTGACTGCGCCAACACCTCAAGGTGGCTTGGTGAACTAGTGGGGAGGTGTATTTTTGGTTCCATATGCTCTTGGTGCTTCCAGGCTACTTCGTCCGGGCATAGTCCCTTAAGATCCGTGGGACCAAAAAATGCTATAAGTTTGACGGGTGATATACCAAACTCTGTGGCACCTAAAGAGGTTCCATCAGATCCTACACATCCAAGTTATGGACCCTCTATGAAAAACAAAATTTATTTTATCCATCTCAATTATGTCCTCTCACTGTCCTATTGTTTGCAAAAGCACCAAATAATGTATTTTGAGTCAGTGTAAGGTTTTCCAGTATAATCTTTTGCAAATAGAATCTTGTGGCACCAAAATTACTGTGCCAACACATCTGGGTGGCTAGGTAAATTCTAGGAGAGGATTTTTTACAAATTCCAATGCTCTTGGTTCTTCTAGGCTACTTCATCTGAGCGTAGTCCCTTAAGAGCCCCGAGACCAAAAAATGCTATAAGTTCGACTGGTGATATCTTGGACTTCGTGGAACCTAGAGAAGTCTTATCTGATCTTACTCCTCTGTTTTTGGAGCCTATAGAAAATAATATCTTGGTTTTATCCATCTCTATTTGGTTCTCTCGTTGTCCTATTATCTGTAACATTCTAAAATATTGTACTTTGAGTCAACGTAAGGTTGTTCGATGCAGTATTTTTTAAACAGAAGCTCGTAGAACCAAACTGACTATACCAACAACTCAGGGTGGCTTGGTAAATTATTGGGGAGGATTTTTTTGGTTCCCTATTCTCTTGGTGCTTCCAGGATACTTCATTCAATCATATTCCCTTAAGATCTATGAGACAAAAAAATGCTATAAATTTGAAGTGTGATTAATTAGACTCGGTGGCACGTAGAAAGGTCCCATTAGATCATACACCTCCATGTTGGGACCCTATACAAAATCATATCTCAGTTTTCTCCATCTCCATTTGGTTCTCTTGTTGTCCTATTGTTTGCAAAAGTGTCGAATAGTATAGTTTGAGTGAGTGTAAGGTTTCCCGATACAATATTTTGTAAACGGAAGCTCATGGCACCGAACCAACTGCGCCAACACGTCGGGGTGGCCTGGTAAAAAAATGGTGAGGAATTTCATTAGTTACCTATGCTCTAGGTGCTTTCAGGATACTTCATCCGGGCGTAGTCTCTTAAGAGCCATGAGACCAAAAAATGGTATAAGTTCGCCATGTGATTTCTTGAACTCTGTGACACCTAGAAAGGTCCCGTAAAATCCTACACTTCCATGTTGGCACCCTCTACAAAATAACATATCTATTTTCTCCATCTCGATTCAGTCCTCTTGATGTCCTATTGTTTGTAAAAACACTGAATAGTGCAGTTTGAGTCAATGTAAGGATGTATGATGTAATTTTTTACAAACAGAAGCTCGTGGCACCGAACCGACTACTCCAACACATCACGGTGCCCTAAAAAATGCTTGGGAGGTGTCATTTTGGTTCTCTATGCTCCTAGTACTTCTGGGCTACTTTGTCTAGATGTAGTCCCTTAAGAGCCCTGAGACAAAAATGCTATAAGTTCACTAGGTGATTTCTCAAACTCCGTGGCACCTAGAAAGTTCTTATTATATCCTACACCTCAAAATTGGTACCCTTTAGGAAATTATATCATGGTTTACTCCATCTCTATTTGGTTCTCTTGATGTGATATTATTTGCAATCGTGCGAAATACTATAGTTTGAGTCAGTGTAAGGCTGTCCATTGCCAACCACATGAATAATATTGGTGGTTCATACAATATATGTGGTGAAATGATTTTTTTTTTTCCTTTATAATATTCAATTTCCTTTATCTTCTCTTGGCTTCGAGAATAATAAATTCTCTACTAATAGGGCCAACCACGTGAAGGTGGAAGCTTTTTTGGCACCACTAACCTACATAAACGTGTTAGTAAGAAATTAAATAGAATTTTAAATCCTACAAAATTTAAACAAATCATTAAAGTAAATATTTAAATTAAATTCATAGATAACATACCTTTGCAAACTCAATCCAATGAACTACAAGGATCAACTCTACTCTTGAAAGTAGTAAAAAATGCTTTATGATCTGATACAAAAACCTTCCACATATTCTTGTTTAATGGTCTACCTCGATATTTGATCAATTGAATATTCGTTGTGAGAACCAAATGTGAATAGTGAAGTATCTTTTGATGTACTTCAAAGTCTTCAAACAACCAAGTATTTGATTTTTTGATAGGATATTGTTGAAGCCATGTTGAAGTGACTACCACTAACCCAGTAGGAAACTCAAGGTCTTCACCATCAATGACTGCAAAATTCAAAGTAGTATGTTCCCTCTTCATCACAAAGTAAAAATCAATTCAAATTTAAAATACATTAAGAGTTTATCATTTAATAATTTATAAACCTAAAACATCACATACATATGTACCTTGTTGCACTAAATTAGAGACTTGGTCAAAGTCAAGTGATGTTGTCATATGATCTAAAGACACTGCAAGCTGTAATGCTCTTGGAACTTGATATGTGTCAAGTGGAATTAGAGGTCTTCAATTCCATTCATCTACCCCACTATTTCGACTCACATTCATTCCATTAAAAATCAATGCATGATATACAAAAACATGCTTTGCACCTAGTATAAATAGTCTAAGAACTTGTATTTCAACTACAAAATGAGTACATATCACTTGATCCTGCAACTTCCATATAATATTCATAGCTTGCAAAATTTTGTTTCTATATCAACCAAAAATATCTATGAACCGCTTAGCTCTCTTGAGATTCATGGATCATGTTCTTGTCACACCAATCAACAATGATTTTTGCACCTATAAATTTAGCACCATCTTTGAGCTTTAACTCTTCTCTTATAAGTTCTCTTTTCACACATGCTACTACACCATCATGCTCTCCTTTCCTATGTCCTGCCTCAGTAAAACTAAATATATGTTGTACACATGTTTCTTTATGTATCCTACTTAGCCAATAAAAAATCTGTGCATTATTGAATTGTGATGTGCAGTTGTTTGACCAGATGTAATGTTGATTGAAAAAAATGTTCCTCTCATTTGCATGAAACACCTAGAAACACCCTTGCACATATTCTGTAGAATGTGTCTGATCATCACTGATGTAGAAATGATACTCTCTTAATATTTTTTTAATCTTTCTCATTACTTTCTGGAGAGTAATTGAATGTTATATACACAAAAATAACAACTTGCACTAAGTTATAGTATTGAGACTAAACCCCCATTTGTGGCTGTAATGTGTGATTCTCTACAAATTCAACTACTGAAACAACAATACCAAGTGGGAAAATTTCCTTTCTTAACTTGGATTGTTCATTCAACTAACGATCTCTATGTGTGTGTCTTGCATACTCATAAACAATTTCTTCTCTGAATTTGACCATATATTATGATACATGTAATTTCTTTGTAACACGCTCACTACCTCATAGATTATTTTCCATATTTTAATTGATATGTCACTGATTTATATTTGATGAAACCAATGAATTATTTTCCTGTTGAATCTGTACTCTCCTCATGGATACAAATTTTCAATTTTATCAAGCCACCACATATGTTGCACGTTCCATCCAAACATGCTTTGTTATAAAAAACATTGTCTACTTGATTTTTTACAAAATATCATAGGAATAAATTTCCTTGTATATTTTGGTGGGATATTTAATCCAAAATCTTGAAACAAGGTGTATGTATACAAAATAGAATGAATTTGACAAAAAACATCATAATGCATTAAAAATTCAACATGCTGCTTGGAATAATAAGTGGTACGTGAGTTGATTGATTTTCACATAAAAGGGTTTGTTCATTTTGAATAATTTTTAGCTAATATTAATTTGTGGATTTGCATTCTTAAACTTAGAGAACAATTTTGTTTGAGTCATATCCAAGAAATGTTTTGCACACGATTCATGATTATGAGAACCTATTCTTCTTTTTAACTGTATCTCTTCTATTTGGTGACACCCTTGTGTTCTCATTCCAATAATTTACAAGTAATTAATATAGAATATCAGACGTATTCTTGTCTTTCCATAGTAGTGTGCTAGATAATTCCCAATAGTTAGTGTTATTGACTGACTCAATAGTTTTGCATATCTCTATTGCTTTCACTAGTTTTTTTCTGTTTAGCTTTAAAGATCTGCTTGTTTTTATAATCAAGTGATTATTAATTGTTTTATCACTTACTATACATTTAACAAGTGCACGCTATGTAACATTACTATATTTGGTGCATTTGTTAACACCTATAGTTTGGTATGCTTTATGCATATTTTCAAAAATTGACACATTTTGATACTTAACATTAGATGCTCTTAACCCCAGGGTCTTCATTATAGGTCCCATCTTAATTAATTTCATAAATTTAATAAGTAATTGGCATCTTTGTGTGTATTTTAAATTCTCAAAGTACTTATCCCAAATTCCCCTAGCTTTTCTTCTCGCATTTCTTTCAGATATTTTGTTACGCAATGGTTTTATAATGTTTTCATCAATTTTAATTAAGTGAATTAGTTTTCTTTACAAAATGGAAGGATGTGTTCTTATAGGTGAAGATTCATTAACAATTTTTTATTTCTTTATTTAATGTTTCCATACAAATTTCAGGGTTAATATTTGGATTCTTAGGTAAAGGTTCAACAATTGGAGTCTCAAGAAAAGGTTCAACATTTGGATTCTTAGGTAAAGGTTCAACATTGGGATTCATATAAATTTCTTCATCCATACCAACATTATAATTCAATTCAATTTCAATATTCATTCCGAATCATTTTTCTCTACATTTTCAATATGTATTTCATCTACATTTTCTAAAACATTAGGTACATTTGATATACCAGATGTACTTTTCCATGAACGAAGTTTTTTGTATCCTCATCACTTTATTCTAAATTCTTCCAATTTCTCCAGTGTATTGTTCTCGACATTCTTCTTGTACATATGTCATATTTTTTCACCTATCATTGCAAAAATATATACAGTGGGGTAGGGAAGAAGATGAACTACTCAAAATTTGTGAAGAATGTACATGAATCTTTAGACCAGACAGAAAGAGGGTAGAAATCTCGTGAAAGATGTGAAAAGGACATTGGGGGCTGATAATATATGTAAATAATATAACATGTACGTGTTATTATTTCCCCCCTCTTTTCAAGGCATTTCTGTAGGCTTGGATCCAGTTTGGATCCCCAAGCTTGAGGCATGGACTGACACAAACACAAAAAAAACCATGTTTTTGTAGTAAAATGTTGAAATTCTACTTTTTCCATCATAAATCATATTAAAACAATCGATTCGTTTGATAAAAATATGACTGCGATGTAGAGTATACTTTCTTCTTTCTAAAAATATATAATTTTCATTTTTTCTTAATAATAAAGGTTTCCATATTATTTATTTTCTAACTATGCCTTTTTGTAGCTATTTTTTTAAGTTTAAAACGCATCTATATTTCGTCATGTATCTTTTTTTGGGTCATCAAATTTTAGAAAAAATATACTAGCCCAAACTAGGCCTAATTATATACATATTTTAAAAAAAGAATTCATTTTCGATAATTTTTGAGGTATTTGGGGGGGGGGCACAGTCGAAGCTCTATTATTATTCAAAATTTAAAAATGATGAAAAAAACACTCGCTAAAAAAATGTGGAGCCCAAACTAGATGCTCTTAGCTATCTTTCTACTTAAGGGTTTTCAAAAATATTAAATGGTGCTAAAAAAATTGTGGGAGGCATGAAAGTCGCTCTATTATGTTTTTTTAACAAAAACAGGAGCACATGTTGGTATTTTATTTAATTGAACCACTTAAACTTAACCGTTTTCAATAAAATTTAGTAGCTTAGAAACAAGACTCAAAATAATACGATTTATGTTCTTACAACATCTTCCAATTTTGAGTGTAACTATTTCAAATAACTAGTACAAGCTGAAGATTTTTATTTTTCAAAAAAAAGTGTCCACTTAAGACCCCCTTTTGGCCCATCAGATTGGTGTACTTACCCGACAAAGGGGTTTACCAATACCCGTGATGATGGATGTCGATTACTAATGGATAAATATTCTTCTTCTTTTTCTGACAAAGAAACTTGTAGGTCAAAGACAAATAACAATATATATTAGATAAATGGATAAATGAGCTTCTCGACAAAGGTTGATTCCATGAATCTAAAGGGACATCCCTGGAGGATGTCATCTCAATTTCATACAATTAAGTATATTAACAATAATGATAAAGATATGTAAATGAAAATGATAAGAAGATACTAGATACAAATATTTAGAACTTAAGGTTGAAGGGAAAGTACTGTGAAGCTTCAAATGTGGCTCAAGAAAGGGTGGATGCAATCTGGAAAGGACTCAAAGTAATCATACCAAAAGTCCTATGTTTCCTATTGAATGTCATCGATGAACTCAATCTGATCATCAATGTCTTCAATGTTAATGGAAAATAAAATTACACACCATGTAAGCTCATGAAGGATGTTGTACTGTTCCAAAAAGAAGGCATGTTGAACTATTAGAAGGTCGTAAATGCTTGTGATAGGGTGATGAAGTTCAGGTACTACCAATGCTTATAGAGGATAAGCTAAATGCAAAATATTGATAAAATTTATAGTAAACTAATGAATTAATTGAAAGATGCAAATTGATAGGGATTGCTAGAAATTTAGAGGAACCAACTTTGTTATAGATTACTGTGAAAATAATAAAATTTGATAAAAAAGATAGACAAATATTTTAAATGATGATTTTTTATTGTTTTGATGTTCATATGAATTCTAAATAACGTAACAATACAGATAAGTACCTCTTGATGTGAAAGTAGATTGATAAATGTCTGTAAACATTGGATGAAGCTAGGTGAAGTTTATGAACAACTGTTGAAGGATGATTAATGAAAATATTATCAAAATAATGTGTTTTTGAGAGCTTGAAGTTGATACAGGTCTTTGGTAATATTTGGAAATGATTTAGATTTGTTGTTGATTCGAAAATGAAGTGCAAGTATGAGAAAAAGGTTTATGAAGATCCTTGAGAAAGGAGCAAAAACTTGTATTTATAATTGCTGGTAATTAGGTAGAATTATCGACGATCCAATATTTTCGAGAAAAATGTTTAGGAAATGGTTGAAACCACTCCCTAATAAGTATTTTTGGGTAAATGATGAGGGAAAATAGTTAAGAGGAGGTTATGGAAGATTTGGGGAGGTTAGGATGTTAAGATACAATATTTTTGAGATGGTTTTGTGGTTATAATGGGTTTGAAAGAGGTTGAGGTAGTTTGATATGGGTAAATAGTAATTTTTGATGGTGTAAAAATTGGTTATCCTAGGTGAGGAGATGGTTACTTAGGATAATGACATAATGATAAGTTTTTAGATTAAATAATGTGTATATAATATGAAGTACGTGAGTTAACAAAAACCCGGTGTATACATTTCCCCTTTTTGTCGAGTATTTTGTGGCGACCAAATTGCTAGACAAAATGATGTGAGATAGGCTACTTTGTTTTGGATGGGTAATCCCCCCTAAAAATTAGGGGTGTTTGTGATGCAGTGAAAGGATCACTAGTTTGATTGATTTGATTGGATAGGTTTGATTTGTGTGTTTTGTTTAAAATTTCCCTAAGACGAGGTATCGAAACAAAATGGATATCACCATAAAATCAAGTGATAGGGGAACTAAAGGGTTCATGTCCTATAGATGTATGATTTTTAGCGATAACTAAAATATTGTGGAGCTAAGTGCTAGGGGAATTAAAGCGTTTGTGTCCTATAAACATATAGCTAATTGGTATTGACGTCATAAAATAAATCCATTAAGGGATGACCAATTTTAGCGTCCTCAAAATGAGGCACACTGTTAAAAATTCCATGATGTGGTTAAAAAAAAAATGGTGGTTTGTGATAGGAAGTGTCAAATCAGTAACGATTTAGATGAATCATAGCTGAATTAAGATGGATCATCAATGATTAGGGTAAATTGTCGATGATTCCTTCACAAAAATTTGGAGGCTATAACTTGTCAATTTTCTTAAGAAGTTTTTCATTTGCGATTTGCAAGTTTAGAGATCTTAATTGAGTGATAATTGAGAAACAAAAGTTGCTGGAGTGTCTGGAAGGTAGAGGAGGCCTACTCAGACAAAGGTATGAACTCTTGTTTTTTTTTCGTGTGTTTTTTATTATTTTATTATTTTCTTATTTTTAATGTTCGTACGAGAGCATGTTGATGAAATCACCAGAATTGCTGGTGATTTTGATGGATCACCAATGATTTGGATGGATCACCGACGATTTGGATGGATTTTTGGCAATTTTGATGGATCACCAGCCATTCAAGTTTTTTTATATAAAGTTGATAAAATTTTGATGGAAATTTGTTCTAATCCATGTTTTGTGTTTTGTGGATGCAGATGAAGGCCAAATTGACTATCAGAGATAGTATTCCAATGATTTTAAGGGATGTGAGGGAGGATATGTTGGATGATTATTGGGTGCATTTAGAGGATGTGGGTTTTGTGGGGATGCGTCACTATAGACAAATACATAGACATTGAGGGTTGTTATTAATTTTGATGGAGAGGTGGGATCCCGCCACCTACAATTTTTGGTTTTTGATGGGTGAGATGACCATCACCTTGGAGGATGTTCACAGGATCACTAGATTACCTATTCATGTAGAGGGCATATACTATATTGATGATACTGAGAGGGTGGATGTGATGCGGAGGTTATATGAGAATTATGTTGATGATGTGAGATATAAAACGGGTGGTTTTTATTATCAGGCCTTATATTATTTGGAGAGGGAGGCTAGTGCTCACATGACTATGATGATGATGGTGATTACATGTTTTGCTTTTCTTGACTCTAGTGGTGGTCAGTTTCCATGGATGATTACGGGTGTAGTGGAAAATATAATAAACCATCAGATAGTTTTTGCATGGGCCCCTGTGTTTCTAGCACAGTCTTATAGGGATCTGTAGGCCTAGAGGATCTAGAGGAGGTTTGGGATTGATATCACGTTTCTACTACAGTGTTGGGAATTTGAGCATATTTTTGTTTCTCTTCATCATGGTTTTCCATGGGGAGGTGTTGATTTGATGGGGAGATTAGATGGTTTTATGTAATGGTGTTCTAACACAAGGCAGGGTGGAGCGGTACAAATAGAGGATCACTATAGACAAATCCTTTTAATTTTATAGGTAGGGGATGTGTTATGGAATCGCTATATTGGATTTATAGTGTGGGAGGGCCATGAGAGTGAGATGAATGCCACTCAACAAGACTTATGGATATATGGTTGTTGAGGAGGGGAGTAGGATCTTATTATATTTAGTCACGTTAGGTGATAATTTGGTTTAATTCAGGATGTTCTAAAGGATCTAGTTTTGTATAGACACGATGATTGGGATTTGGAGACTCCATTACCAGTGCATTAGTTACATTATTACATGGATGATGAGAAGGGGGCTATGGGTATTGATGACCAAGGAGATATGGTTCCTATAAGTAATGTCGATGCGATTGTGACATTTTTTGCATGGTGGCTTGGAGCCTTTGCTACATGGGAGAGGGATTGGCCAACTTAAAGGGATAGGTGAGTGTGGGGTTAGCATGATAACCCTAGTCAGTAGCTAGCAAAGGATGCAGCTGATCGAGACTGTTATAGAAAATAGTGAGATACCCTGAAAAGGGCTCTTCAGATTATTTCATCTTCAGTGATAGGTGTTGGGTTGGTAGCTTGGGTTTAGGCTAGTGGTCAGATGGGATAACCTGGTATGGTTAGCTTGGATAAATATCAGTCAGTACAGGATGATATGACATACTATGAGGATCTAGTGGTGTAGAACATGCCTAAAGTACTTCGTAATGTAGCAAATCTAACTCAACAAGGAGTAGGCCCCAGTGTTAGCACAATGAGTATGGGTCAGCCACCTCGGGGTACAGATGGAGGGGGGTAGATAGAGGGAAAGATGAAGGTGATGGTGGTGGTGATAGTTGTGCTTGGGGTGCTTAGGGGAGCATAGTTTATGGGAATGATTTATTTTTTGTTGTCTAGTTTCTTGGATAAATGTACTATTTTGATGTATAAGACTCTCTATGCAGCCTTAATTTGATGTATAGTTTTTGATATACGGAGCTTGTGAGAATTCATATGATGTACATGGAAATTTTGATATGACTATATATATATATATATATATATATTTATATATATATATATGTATGATGAACTTGATTTGGAATTGCATGTTGTTTTTTTTTTTATGTGTTATGATGGATCTTTAATACTATATAAATGTTTGATAAATGTTGTTAAAAATTTTAATAGATGTGAGTGTTAGATAAGTAATTGATAGATGTGGTTGTTATTTAAGTTTTTGTATGTTACATACTTTTAATGTGATCCTAATGTATATAAAAATGTGTCTTAACTCTTATGTTATAATATAGCATGGAATGATTTATTTTATATTGGATTTGATGCATGTATGATGGGAATATATATAGTGAAGGCACATGCACTTTTGGCCTTTATTACAAATGTTAACATATGACTAACAATAGCTACTCACATGTAGGATGTGGGATATTTATGGGAGTGATATTTATATTTTCCTAGGACATGGGAATGGTTGATACATATAGGATAAGTGGGAGGGTAAGTTCTCCTTTAAGTGGTTTCCTAGAGAGATGCCCCTGCTTTTATATTTATTTTCGATTCAAAATAATCGATGTGGGAAGTTTTCCTTTATGGAAAATATGATCCATGTGGGAAGCTTTTCTAGGATACTTATAAGTTTTCGAAGGCTGTTCGATGAGGGAAATCTTTTTACATGGGTATCCATCCTTGGAGGGAGTGGTATACAATTTAAATTTTTTAATTTGCTGATAATCACCCTTCAAGGGGCCGGTCTATGATTTTAAAAGGTACTTGTCCTTCGAGGTATCAGTCTACTTTGATTTTTTATAATATGATTTTGTTTTATTTAAATACATTTCCTTTGAGGGATTAGTTTATTTATTTTGATAAGATGCATCCATAGATGTTTTTGAATTTTTTTTATGCTAAGAGTAGTCCCTAGTAGACCATTTACAGGAGGGGAAGATATGCGTGCACAAACTACACATGTGTGCCCCATGACATGTCTTCGGTTGATACACAAGGTGGATGGATGTAATGATTTCAAGGTTACTACAAAGGAGGAACTTGTTCATGTGAAAGATGCAATGAACAAAGCCGTAATGTTCATCTTTAAGTTTTTTAAGATAGTGACGAAAAACCACATAATTTCAAATCATTACGATGATAAAAAATGGTTGGTTAGTGATGAAAGAATATTTTTGGTGTGACTACTATCATGATGGTCAAGATGTTAACAATATAAAGGACATGAGTGTAAGCTAGTCAAAGGTTCCTTTTTAGGTGTACCATCAACGGAGGCTAAACAATAAGCTCCTGACCCATACTTGTGAGTGATGACATATAGACCGATCCAGTTAGGGGAAAACTTTCCATGTTTACTTCTTTCTAGACTAGTGAAATTTTGATAGTATTTGAGAATGAGATAACCTATGTTAAAGTCACGTTATTTTACATGCTTTTTAAATGCATGTTTGATGCACTCTTGATAGACATGATGATGTTCGAGAGTTGTTAAAAAAATTTCATCTAATATTTATAACTGTGTGAGACGGTTTTATCGATAGTCGCCATCAAAGATAAAGTCCCTGAGGAATACATGGAGTGATGGTATTTGAAATTCAAGGAGTAAAAATTCCTCAGATCCATAGATGATGGAAAAGGGTATAACAGATGTAGGGGTAAATATGATAGTACAATAATCCTAGAGAGTAAACAAGATTTGGAGACGCCAATTCCTGCTTAATTTTTCAATGGTTTTCATGAGTATTTTGTTAAGTAATTTGTTAGAAGATTCTACTTTTCCATTTTCTTGAGGATAGTATGGTGATGAAAAACATAGTTTGATATTGAATCTATCATAAAGTTTCTTAACGTCTTTATTTTTGAAGGATTTTCCATTGTCAATGATGAGTTTTTGAGGGATACCAAAGAAACATATGATATGTTGATAGATGAAATAGATTTTTTTTTTTACCTTTAGTAGATGTCAAGGGAATGACTTCTACCCATTTAGTGAAGTTATCAGTGGATGTAATAATATAATGTTGTTATTATGATGAGTGAGAGTTCTATAGTGCCAATGAGGTATAATACCCATTATGAGAAACACCATAAGTATTGAGTAGGTTATAAATATTGACTAGGGATGTGAATAAGATTCAAACGTTACTGAAATTTACCGTATTTATTGACATATGTGCAACAATCCTGATTGATGGTAGGCTAGTAATAGCCCAGTCAAAGGACATATTTAGTGATAATGGTGTCATTAAAATGTCCACCACATATACCTCATGGACTTATTGAATGTATTTAGTATACTCATGAGCTTTAAGGAATCTTAATAAGAGGCCATCAAATCCATGTTTATAGAGGACACCTCCTACGATGATGTATTGGGTAGTGCATTGAAGGAAAAATCGTTTAGCATTTCTAGATAGATCAGGAGGAATTTTAGATCTTGTAAGATATTCAATTTTCTTAGTGTACCATAGGTTAGTTGGATTTCTTTTGATGATGTTGAAAAAAGGTAGTTCATTGTTGTGAGATGATTGATCAAGTCTTTGGACAATAATAAATAGTTTAGAATTATCAATTGACTCTTCAGTTGATAAGGGGACAAGGTATGTTAGAGAGACCATGATATCCAGAAATTTGTTTAAAAGATTGTGGAACTATTTGGATTTTGTAATGGTTAAAGGATTCTAAAAGGAATTCAACAATGAGATTGTACTTTTGTAGGATTTCATTTTTACACTGATAAATTCCTTTAATTTGATTAGTGACAAGCTGCAAGTCTCCGTAAATATCCAAGATTTGAACACCAAACATGACTATGCAGTTTTAAGACCCATGATTAAAGGTTCATATTTGGACATGTTGTTAGTACATTCAAAATTAAGTTTGAATCATAGAGGGATAGGAGTCCCCCAAGGAGGTATAATGATTATAGTGACATCTCCCACTTACTGAAATTTACATCTATTAAAGAAAGAGGGTCATTTTGAGAGGGGTGTATTCTTGATCGATTATAGTGCTGATATATTTTTTGGTGAATTATTCATGAGGTTGTTGATTTTATGGAAGAGGGGATTTGGTGAGATGGTTAGAGATAGCTCGTCCTTTGATAGATTTCTTGGGATAAACTCAACGTCAAACTTGGTCATAAGCATAAGCCACTGAGTAATGTGGTCACTATGAGATGGTTTATAATGCATGGTTTTAAGAGGGTTAAAGATGGTAACGACATACTTCTTGTGGTTGAGTAGATGATAACAAAGCTTGGAAATTGTGAAGTACAAGGAAAAACATAACTTTTTTGGCTTAAGTGTAACAAGTCTCGTGTTCGTGGAGAGTGCGGATTATATAGTAAATGTCCTTCTCATGACCCTTTTTTCATCTTGGTGAGCAGACATGGCACCCAAGGCATAATAAACATCGGATATGTAAAGGTAGAAATGACCCCCCTCACACGGAGGTGTAAGCATGGGTGACGATAAAATATATTTTTTGAGGTTATTGAATGGATTATTACAATTGGAGTCTATCATCACCAATCTAGACACTATGATAATTCTTCACTGGGAACTCCTCATGCTATGATTATTTACTAATGTATAGCTTTTAGTTTGGTGGATGTAATATGTAAACTCAACAACAACATTCACACAAGAATACCATAGACTATGATAAGAAGGAATGATGATAAATTTGGGGAAATATAAGTGTAAATTATAATATAAACATGAAATTGTTACAATCTCACCCATGAGGTGCTTCAAGTGTTACTGACTTCACTTTCCTTCCAACAATAACTATGGGAGAAATTTCACAATTACACCTCTTAATGGCTTCTTTAACACACCTTCAAAATGATGGCTTCTTTTACACACTTACTCATACAATATTTCTCACTACTTCCTTCTATGCTAAATGAGGGGGGTGGCCTCTCTATTTATAGAATTTCCAAGCTTATCCATCTTATCTCTAAGATAGGATAAGAAATCTACTATGACGAAGTCATATTCCATACCTTAACTCTTATCTGTACATGTAAGCTTATCTTTTAAGATAAGATAAATCTTATCATTTCACATGGGTTCCACATTTTTAGAATTTTTACAAATAAAATACAACAAAATATTTATGACCTCACTCTTTGTCCTTATTACTAATATAATATTTCTAATTCCTAATCATGTAGACCCTACTTCTCTACTTACCCTACCTTTGACATTTTAACATTAGTGGACCACTTACGACAAATATTTACTTTTTACCACAACATTCCTATTGTACTTTTGACTATTACCGTACTATACATTATTGGCGGCGTCATACCGAAAGTGCCATTATCTTCTATCAGATGCTATTACTAATTATACTTAACAACATCCTATTCCTAATACATACATTAATGAAATAGAAATTACGGAGGAAAATTTTAGTGTCGACATCTTCCCCCTTCCTAGCTTCTACTCCGTCCTCGGAGTAGACTATTCTTGTGCTTGGAAAATATTTAACTTGTCGTGGTTGACCCATTTCGTAATGGGAGTGCCATCTAATTCCTCCAGTCGGTATATACCATTTTCATGCACAAGCTACTATTTTGTAGGGCCCTATCCATTTTGGAAGAAATTTTCTCTGTCTTCTTTTTTTGTATCTGGAATAATATACTAGAACCAAGTCATTCACATGAAATGGAGACCAATGGATCTTTTGATCAAAGTATTCTTTCTGCTTCATTTTCTTCTTATAACTTGTATCCTTAGCTATTTCCCTCATTTCCTCTAGCAAATGAAGATGTACCAACCTTTCTTTTACTGAATCACTTTCATCCATCCTTTCATTTTTCATAACTCTCATAGTGGGAATATCAAACTCAATAGGAAGAACTGGATCAATGCCATAAGCCAACTGAAATGGGGAGTATCTTGTTGCTGACTTTGATGTTGCCCTATATGCCCACAATGTTGCATGAATCCTTTTATCCCACTTATGTACTTGTAAGGCTACATCTTTTGCTAGAATTTGACACAACACAAAATTTGTTCGCTTCCACCTATCCATTTTGTGCTTGGCTTGTATGTTGTTGCCTTCCTGTGCTTAATAGAAAACTTGTTGACTAGGGCTTCTACCACCTCATTAATGAAGTGGCTTCCTTGATCTGTTACAATTTCTAATGGGCAACCAAATCTGGTGACAATGCGTTTATATATGAACCTTGCCACTTCATTCATGGAAGTCTATTTTCAATGGCCTAGCTTCAACCCACTTGGTTAAATAATCTGTGGCAACTACAATATACTTATTTTGGCGTGGGGTAGTTGGAAGTGGACCTACAATGTCTATTCCCCATTTTTCAAAGGGACCAAGTGGAAGAATAGGGCATAATGGAGCTGATGAAGTCTTACGGTTACCATGTGTTTGACAAATATCACATGTCTTACAATAATTATAACAATCTCTAAAAAGAGTGGGCCAGTGATAACCTGCATCCAAGATCCTTCTTGCTGTAAGTTGTCTAGAGAAGTGTCCTCCACATGTACCATTATGGAATTCTTCTATTAGCTCCTTCCCTTGACCACACTCAACTGCCCTCTTGTATTGTCCATCAGGTCCTATTCGAAATAATACTCCATGCAGAATAGAATATGGATGACTGGCTTGAGTAATCTTCCTCTTAGTCTTTGCATTGGCACCATTAGGAAACTTGAATTCATTCAGATAATTCCAAATATCTATGTATTCACTAGGGATTGTGTCAAGGGATAACAATGTTGCATCTGGGAAATCATCATCATCACAAGATGAACCTAAACCCTCATAGGCTCGAGAGAGTGCATCTGCATTGACATGCTTCTTTCCTGGCCTATCTATAATATCAAATTCAAATTCTTGTAGCAAAATTATCCATCTTGCTATCCTCCCTGATGGGTTAAGCTTATTTACAATATATTTTAGAGCCTGATGATCTGTTACAACTATAAATTTCTTCCCTAGCAAGTAATTTCTAAACTTCTTTACAGCAAAAATGATAGCTAGAGCCTCTTTTTCTGTTACAGTATAATTTACCTCAGCACTGCTCATTTGTCTGCTCCCAAAGTAAACTGGATGATCATTCCCATTTTCATCCTTTTGGCTCAGAGTACTTCCTAGTGCTGCATCTGAGGCATCAATATACACAATGAATGGCTTTCTCTAATCTGATTCTTTAAAACAGGTGAAGACACCAAAGCTTCCTTCAGTTGTTCAAAAGCTTCATGTGCCTTATTTCCTGGTTCATAAGTAACATCCTTCTTCAAGAACTGGGTTAGTGGCTATGTAATTTTTGAAAAATTCTTGATGAACCTTCTATAGTAACCCACATGGCCTAAAAATGATCTCAACTTACTTCTATTCATAGGAAATGGTAACTCTTTGATTTTTGAAACTTTATCAGGATCAGTACCAATACCATCTCTGGATACAACATGCCCTAACAAAACACCTTTAAAACATCCAAAGACACACTTTGTAGGGTTTAGTGAGGCTTGTGCTTCATCTAACCTTTGAAATGCTGTCTCCATCTGGTGCAGGTGGTCCATCTTGCTCCCATAGATGTAAAAATCATCTAGAAATACTCTGATGAAGTTCCCAATGTAGGGTTCAAACACCCTATTCATCAAACGCTGGAATGTTGACTGGAGCATTACACAACCCAAAAGGCATAACTCTATAAGCAAACATTCCCTAAGGAGTGGTGAATGTGGTCTTCAGTTGATCTTTCTCCACTATATGAACTTGGTTGTATCCGCTATATCCATCAGAAAAACTATAGCACTCCTGGCTAGCTACTTCATCCAAGATCTGATCTGAGAATGGAAGAGGGTAATGATCCTTCTTTGTTGCCTTGTTGAGCTTCCTATAATCAACACAAATGCATAGCTTCCCATTCTTTTTTATTGAGATCACAATGGGAGAAACCCATTCTAAATTCTCCACAGTAAATATGAATCTTGCATCAAGTAACTTATCTATTTCTTCTTTTACAGTCTTGGAAAAATTAGGATTCATTCTATATGGCATTTACTTTATGGGCTTAGCACCATCTACTAGCTCAATAGAATGTTCTACCCAACTTACTTGATGGAGTTCCTTGTAATCAAAAGTGAATAGGTGTATGTACCTTCGAAAGAGCTGGAGGTAGGATTCCTTCTCACTCTCCATCACAACATCACCAATATTTATTTGTTGGAGATGATCATCAATTTCTTCTTCAGATAATTTTATGGGTTCATGAGTCGGTGTGACTAGAAGGATATCCATGATCGAAACATCAACCTCACTTTCTTCATCTTCTGTGTCCACTTCACTGGTACTAGAGTAATCAGAGGATGTCCAATCATCAGTTTCATCACTTGAATCCACAGGTTCTACCTTATGATGCCGAGGGATCACATTTATCTTCACCCTCTCTCTGCCATGTCCAAGTGTCATGAAGCCTTCATTCCAGTAGTTTCTTGCATGAACTCTCCTTAGCCATGGCCTTCCCAACAACATTGGGTACACAACAGTACCATTTTTCATCACCTAAAAGTCTACCACACATACAACACCCATAACAGATATTGCCACATTTGAAACAACACCTTTTGGTTTAGTTTTTCCCTTATTTAATGACCTTAACATAAGTGTTGAGGGGCGATCAATTTTTAAACCCAACATATTCATTACAGACTCAGTCATTACATTAACTGCAACACCTCCATCAACTAAGACATCATGAATTGAAATACCATTACATAATACCTCAGCTTGTGGAGTGTAGGGATCTGCCTCTACCTCCAAAACAAGGACCTCAACCTCCTTCCTTCGTCGAGCATTGAGTCCACTTCGTAGCTCTCGCCTCTTCTCAGAAGACATAGCCAAAAGTTGACCATATGTAATATTTGCAGGCCTTTTGGACAGATCTTCTAAGATGGAGTATGGTCCTTGTCCCTGTGAAATCAGAAAATCCTGCACACCCAACTTTCTTCTCCTATGTTTCTTACTAGTTTCTCCTTTCATCTTCTTAGGATCATTTCCATCTTGGTTATCTTTTTCTTTCTTTCTTTTTGTTACAAACACATCTGCTTCATTATTTATGCTCCTATCTACTACATCAAAAGAATTCATAGGTGCTTTTCCTTTATCATTATCTCTTGTACCAGATGTAGAAGCTCTATCTGGATAATTATACTTATAATGACCCTTTTTATGACAACCATAACATACAACTTCAGAAATATTTCTTTTTGGACCTCTATCTCCTCCCTGAGAACTAAATTCCTTTCCTTGAAGAAGATTAATAGTTAACTGACCCATCTTCTGAGTAGATCTTCATACTCAGTAGATGTACTAGGGAAATATTTGTGCTCACCGAGAGTGGTTGTGGATTCTAGACCAAAGGTGTTGGTGTAGGCTCTACCTTAGCAGCAATTTCTTTGGGCTCCTCTTCCATGCTTTCTTCTTGCCTTCTTGCAATCTCCTTTGCTTGTTCAATGGTAGTTGGGTGTCATACTTCACTCATTGTCTGATCTCTGGCTTCATCCCAAGAATGAAGTGCTTACAGAGGAGATTATCCATGCCATTCATCAACCCATCCGCTAATCCTTCCTTCCGGATCTAGGCATCGAGCTTCCTTCTTAGCTCTAGAACACGAGCATGATAATCCCTTATCTTCTCATTCTCTCCTTGGGATAGCTTTGTGATATCGATCATGAGATCTGCATATTTATGTTGTTCACCAAATTCTTCAAGAAAACTTTCAATTAATAAATCCCATGAGTTTTTCACATTATCACCTAGTGTTTCAAACCACCTAAGGGCTGAACCATCCAAAAAGGTAGGAAAAAATTCAGTCCATTGTTCCCTTCTTATGAGGCCATTACAAATGCAAGATCGTTTAAACTCTTGAATGAAAGAGGAAGCATCTTCATTAGATTGGGCTGAAAAAATAGGAATCTTCCCCATTTTCAAAAATAACCACAGTGAAATACCAATCCACAAGTACAATCAACAAGACTTATGTGCACAAATAATTGGAATCACTATAATAGAAAGTGACTTTACACCTTTCTATAGTAAAATAGAAATGACCACGGTAAACTATCGTAAAACTTGACTTACTGTGGTAAAAAATGACTTTACTGTGGTAAACACTATTCACAGTAAAAAGTGAAGTTACTGCGGTAAATACTATTCACAGTAAAAAGTGACTTTACCATGGTAAAAAGTGACTTTACTACTATGCACAGTAAAAACAAGGTTACCCTCCAAATGTTTTCTGACTAAGTGGGGATATCTCTCCAGAAAATCCACCAACGAGGAATGGTCCCGGCAACGGAACCAAAATGTCATCACCAATCTGGCACTATGATAATTCTTCACCGGGAACTCCTCGTGCTATGATTATTTACTAATGCACAACTTTTAGTTTGGTGGATGTAATCTGGAAACACAACAACAACATAACACAAGAATACCATAGACTATGATAAAAGGAATGATGATAAATCTGAAATATAAGTGTAAATTATAATATCAACATGAAATTGTTACAATCTCACCCATGAGGTACTTCAAGTGTTACTGACTTCACTTGCCTTCCAACAATAACTATGGGAGAAACTTCACAATTATACCTCTTAATGGCTTCTTTAACACACCTTCAAAATGATGGCTTCCTTTACACACCTACTCATACAATATTTCTCACTACTTCCTTCTATGCTAAATGAGGGGGGTGGCCTCTCTATTTATAGAACTTCCAGGCTTATCCATCTTATCTCTAAGATAGGATAAGAAATCTACTCTGACGAATCATATTCCATACCTTAACTCTTATCTGTACATGTAAGCTTATCTTTTAAGATAAGATAAACCTTATCATTTCACATGGGTTCCACATTTTTAGACTTTTTACAAATAAAATACACAAAATATTTATGACCTCACTCCTTGTCCTTATTACCAATATAATATTTCTAATTCCTAATCATGTAGACCCTACTTCTCTACTTACCCTAACTTTGACATTTTAACATTACCGAACCACTTACGAAAAATATTTACTTTTTACCACAACATTCCTATTGTACTTTTGACTATTACCATACTATACATTATTGGCGGCATCGTACCGGCAGCATCCATTATCTTCTATCAGAACTACTACTAATTATACTTAACAACATCCTATTCCTAATACATACATTAATGAAATAGAAATTACGGAGGAAAATTTTAGTGTCGACAGGTCCCACTTGAAATTAACATATTTTCGAAGAAGATGGTGAAAGGGATGAAAATGATATGAAATTTGTGATATAAAGTGGTGGATAAACATGAATCTTTCCCTAAAGTCTACGAAGCTATTTGAGGTTTGATAGAGGAGGAATTTTTGATCAATAGACTTATCTTAGTGTGGTTTACTTTAATGCCCCATATATATATGATGAACCCTAAGAGATTACTGGTGAAAACATTGAAGACACATTTAGCGCGGTTGAGGCGGAGAAAATATTGAATAAGACAAGTGAATATGGAGTCAAGGATGAAGAGATGATCCCTGCATTGTTTTGATTTCCCTAAGAGATCATCAATATAGCCTCATATGGTTTCGTGGATAGGGTCATGGAAAATAAATGTCATGGCATGTTGATAAGTGGCCCTTGTGTTTTTAAGTCCGAAAGGCATGACATGGTAACAAAAATTCCCCCAAGGAATGATGGATAAAATTTTGTGGTTATCGCCAGTAGTGATGAGGATTTTATTACAACCTAAGAATCCATCCATAAGGGAGATCATCTCATGGTCATCTGTTAGATCAACCCAAGCTAGTTGATGTTTGGAAGAGGGAAGTTGTCTTTAAGACAAGAGAGATTGAGATATTTGAATTCGATACCTAGTGTGGATAATCAAAGGGTATGATATTAGATACCTAGTGTGGATAATAAAAGGGTATGATGAAGTTATTAGAAAGCATATGTTGTAACTCTTCTTTAATGAAAATAGCTATGCGAGGGTGCATCCTACGTAATTTTTTTTAACAAGTTTGGATTTTGGATAAGTGATGATCCCTTGTGGATGATAATGTTAGGATCGATACCTGATATATCACTATATGAAAAGATGAAGGTTTGACTATATTTAGAAAGGAAGGTGGTAAAGTCATTTAACTCATGTGAATCTAGAGACTAACCAACTTTAGCTATATGAGGATCTTGTGGAGTCCTTATGTTAATGTTGACAGTGGATTCATTGAGGAGTTTTTAAGTGTTAGGTGGTAAGGATTTCAAAAGTAAATGATCCTCTACCCCCATATGAGAGAGGATAGCTTGATCATCTTGACATTGGAGGATGTTAAAGGTGGGTGAATATTTTTGTATCATATCAGGCCATATGAGAGGAAGGGTTTTAATATCATGATTTGTTTGATAAATCAATGTTCCAAATGTAATAGTATTAACTAAAACAAAGTTAGGGGAATAGAGACAATGTCATTTATGTCCATAAGGTCATCATGCACAGATGAAGAAGATGGATTTAATTCAATGACGGTTTTAGATGTGGTATGTGTGGATGATTCAGAAAACATGTTTCTTATAACCTATCATGTATTTTCATGTGGTTTGAGGGAATGTTGAATTATTAAGTCATGTGTACCTTGCTCATAACCCAAACCTAAAGCCTTTCCAAGCATAACAGCGGAGATAAATCTATGTGAAGACTTGATTATAAAATAATTTGAAGTCGGATATGAATGAGGTGGAACAACATTGATAAGTGGTTTTTGTAGAGGGATGATCAATTCCTCCATAGACAAGGTTTGTTTTCAAATGTGGGGGACCATAGGCCTAATGACATATCTAGTTCATACATGGGTTTCTTATCAGGCCATCTGTATGTCTTTGGTGTGGGAAGTGAATTGAGCACGAGGAGACGATACTCCCCCAATGAAAGACATTACATAACATCATCAAAGGAAGAAGCATCTAGTAGTTTTGATGATGGAATGGATGAAATGGTTAATGCTTCATCAACGGATATTGGGATCAATTTGGGAGCAACTACATCATTTAAACAATATGTCATGTTACAATCTCTAAAAAGATTGTGATCCATGAGAACTATAAATATCTTACCTTCACTTCATGCTTGAGACATTGATGGAGTGTTGATGGGATACAACGCATATCATGTATCCAAGGTTGACCTAATAGTATGTTTTATTGGAATTATCTTTCTATGAGATAGAAGAGTTCAGGGTGGTTTTTAACCCTGAATTTAAGTGTTAAGATGATTGTACCAAATGTGGGGGCGATGGTGTCATTGAAGACTCGTAGAAAAATAGGTTTTTGGGCGATGATGGTGTTAGGTATCCAAATTTGATTTCAAGGAATATGATGATATGCTATTTATACTAACATTGTTATCAATCATAACCCTCTTGATAAGAATGTCATTGATTTGATTGGCAATGAAGAGGGGAATATCGTGGTCTTCTGGTTGTAAGGATGGTATTTCGAAATGATCAAAGGAGATAACACTAGATGTTTTGAGAGTACATAGTAGATTTGTAAAGACTTGTGGATCATTTGAGGGTACTGATATGGATTAAAGTTCTTGAATCATGGCTCGATATTGTGAAGATGAGGTTTGGACCAATATGTAAAGGGACATATTGATTGGAGCTTGGTGAAGATGTTTGATGAAGTCATTTTAAACTGCGATAGTGGATTGTGTGTGATGGGCGGAAAGGATGGAAACCTTAGTCTTATTGGGGGTTTTGGAGTTGAAAACTCAGGAACAAGTGGGATAAAAAATTTGGACTTATCCTAATCTAAGGGGTTAGGTTTGTGAGTACATGCTCTAGTGGTTATGTGTACTACGTTGATTTTGTGAGGAGGGACCCTATTAGAAGACTCCTTGTTTTCAATGGTTGTGGGCATAGGAATCGGGTTAGATATAGCATTCATAGCTATCTCATGGGAGTGAAATTTTAATGTTTGTAATTATGCAGAGGATAAGGCCCTTAATAAAAATATTTTTTATAGCATCCTAGAGGGATTTACAATCTTTTGTATGATTTCCTTGCATGTGATGATAATCACAAGAGGCTTTAAAATTATTCAGGAAGGCTTCCACTCTTGAAAACTAGATGGATTAAGAGGGGGTAATGTTATTATTGTCTAAAATAACTCCCCTAGTTATTTTGAAAACTTACATCTCCATCCTGTCTCTGAAGATCAACATTATAAGTTGTGTGCCCTTTGATTGCTCTCTTGACACAATTCCTTGGCTACTTCTTGATGTTCTTATGTGCTCTCATCCTTCTGCACTTTCCATCTTCCCCTCCTTTTTCCTTTGTTCCATTTTTTCCTTGTGCCCACTCTCAGCATATTCACCTTCCTCCCAGTAGTTCAACCTTCATGTGAGCCTCTTGGAATTTCTCCCCAGTTAGCATACTTTCATGGCATCCTTGCGTGCCCATCTTTTTTCTACCATACATTACCTTGTGATGATCCCACCCTCTTCCTTACTTATCTCCTACAAGTATTCCTTCCATTTCTTCCACGTGCGTTACTTTCATGCACCTTTCCTCTGCTTTTCTTTCATACCTCTCTCTTTTGCACGTGCCTTCACAAATTATTCCACACTAGTTACTGTGCCATGTGGCATATGTCAGAAATTGAGTGAGCTACATACAACCAATCAAAGTGCACCAACTAGGCACTAAATCCCTGCAATGAATTATTACATGACACATGGCATAAAATGAAAAGATAACTGATGACACATGCTACACTCCAGATCACACGAGTTTAAATAATGGTGGGAATAGGTAGGTGGGAAGATTAAAAAATTCCCTCACGTCATTAATGCAAGATCATATCGCTCCAACCACCTGATTTGATTCATATATCGCATCCTTACTTCTCCTACATGCCAAATAGACATGGGGAAGTACATTTGAAAGATTTACATGAGGATTTTTAGACATTCATTATTGGTTTTTAGTGGTTGAAGATTCAAATCATATTTTCCCTCCTTTTCCTTTTCTTCTCTCATTGATTCATCTATAAATATAAGATAATTGCTCATTGTAAAGGGTTGGGTTATTTTAGTTTGTATAGGCATTGCCTTGCATTTTGTGTTACAAAACTTTAGATTTGGCTCTTGCATGTGGATATCGCCTCATACAACATTGTAATAGACGGTGCATTCTTGGAAGTAATAGAAGCATAGTTTTTTTGCTATTTTCTTCCTTAACTTGTTTTATTCTTCTTTCTTTCCTCTCCTTTATGTTGTGTAAAAAAGCTTGATACGATATCTCACCTCCCTTGCATTTCCTTTTCTAATTGTGTCCATCGGAAATGAATATGCATCTACATTTTGGTCTATGCTACACGTGTCTAGCCTTCCTCTGCGCATTTTTTCTTGTTTTTGCTAAAATATGATCATGTTTATCCCCTTTCTTTCTGGTGCTATTTCCTTCTTTAGTTTTAATTTTCCCTTTCTGCATGTCCTTCTATACTTGGTTACTTAGCATGTTTTAGCTTAGGATTTACATTTTAGCACTAGGAGTACATGTACCAGTAGAAATAGGTAGATGGAACTGACTTTCTTCGGAGGTACTTTCTCAAGTGCGCAAGGTCCCACAACTTAGAGACAATACCATTGTTTCCTTAATGACTCAGTTCCACCTAATCTGAGATGGGTTCAAGTTTGAGCTCCAATAGTTTCTGGCATGCCAGGTGGGACAAGAATTGAAAGCTTAAATTCCATCATTGCTAAGTTCTGGTGTGTGACCTAGTGATTTCAGCCTTTGGAGGCTTGTTTTAACACATCTGGCGACTCCCAACACTCAAAATATACTATTTATAATAGTCCACGTGCCTTTCATGAGAAGATTTCATACCAGACAAAGAACAACAACTAAAGAGTTCTTTGAATATGTCCAACTATCTCCAAGAAGAATACATAACAAGAACACATGCATGCATCTCCATCTCCAGCACGTCCTGCACTTTCCACTTCTCCTCTTGGTAGACCTCATGTGTAGCATGTCATGATAGCTCCTCCACCACCTCCTATGAAATTTTCCAACTTCATTGGCGGAATTCCTCTTGTTCTTAATGCACAACATGATATGCGAGTAGCCGCACTTAAGAGAATTCCATAGTTCACTGGTGATAATCAAGTTACCCCTATTGAGCACATCTACGACATAGCCAATGTGTCCTTTATCTATTTGATTACACATGATGATGTAATAGATAAGATAATTGTGGGTTCACTCAAGGGAAAAATACTTAAATGGTACAAAAGCATGAGAACTGCATTTATTACCAACTGACATGAGCTTGGAATAGATCTATGCAACTATTTTGAAGATAATTAAGATCACATGTCCTTGGTGAAACAACTAATTACAACAAAAAGAGTGCCTAATGAGAAAATGATTGATTTCAATAATAAATTCCAGAAGACTTGGGAAAAAATTCCTCAGATGGTAAGGCCTACAACCCAACATTCCTTCATGTATTATCTAAGGGATTTGAATAGTGATATCACAGTTGTGATCCAGTCCATGGGGGGTAGAACCTTAGATGCTTCTTAAAACATTACAACAAGGGAAGAAAATAGTCTTATCCACGATGGGAAAGTTATCTCCTAGACCATTTGCGCCCTTATTCCCAAAATGCCTCACATGACATAGCCTTTTATTGCCCCTATTCCTAAATAAAGCTCTTAACCCGTTATATCCACATCCTATTCTCCCATGAAGTAGAAGAAAGATGAGGAAATGAAATTCCTGATAAAAAAATTGTCCAATAAAGTTATATATTTAGAGAAACAACATGCACAAGCCTTCAGAAATAATTCTAATCAAGGACATAACCAAAGCCACCATCCCTTCAGAAATCAATATAAAAATAAGAGATATGGGAAGAAACAAGAAAATTGTAAATGACATGCTAATGAACACCTTATTTTGCAAGTAATCCCTCCTCCACATCCTCTTGTAGTGCCTAACGCAAATCAAGCACTAGTTCCAGTTTAGAACAATATGGTGCAAGATTCAGAATGGTTCTTTCCTTAAAGTAATGCCTCATAGTCAGAATCAATGCTCTAATGCCACGTGCACATGAAGGATTACATGATTGATGCTTCTTCCAACCATGAAAATTCCACAAGCACAACTAAAACTGAAAGTAAAGAAATGCTGAAAGCTCCTCCTGAGGCCAACCTCATGTTCTTTGGCACTGAATAATTCTATGCAATTAACCAAGCCATAAATGACACAAATGGACTGTATGCCTAGGTTTCTGATAACACAAGGTACAAAAAAGAATGCTTGAGACTGGTGTGTGACCTTCAATTCCTGAAACACAGGTCAATCCTCAAAATCAAAGAGATGTAACTAAGGTATCCAACAGGTCATGACACACAAACTCCTACACGTAAGGTCCCGCGCAAAGCTCCGACAGAAGTAGTAGCACAACCCTCCTTTGGTAGGTCAAGACTTTATACTAGCTAAGGCCCCTACTGCTGTACCTGAACAATCAAGAAAATATGTTGTTGTTCTTCAAATGCACAAGGCAATGCGCCTTCCATTCAACATTTTAGACTAGATGAAAAAGAGAAATGTAATTGTCACAATGTGGGATGCCCTAGCCATTCCATCTCAGCACGACCTATTGCATGAAGCTTTAGCGTAACTTCCACGGGATGACCCAATTGTTCAAAGGTCACATGCTACTATCAATATCTCTTAAGAAGAGGAGAAAAAAGTAAGTAAGTTTGTGAAAACCCCACCTTTTCACATGTCCTTGATCATAAACAAACACCTTGTCCACAATTATATGATTGACTTAGGTGCTAGTAATTTTGTTATACCTAAGAAAATTGTTGATGTCTTAGGTCTTAAGTACAACCATTTTTCTAAAAGATTCTTACAACTTGATTGATCAACTATTACCACTCTAGGAGTTATCAAGGATTTTGAGTTAACCCTCTATGCATGTCCAAACATCACAATAACTCAAGATGTGTCAATCATTAACCTACCTCCTTTATTTTCCTTATGCTTATTAAGGGATTTTATTGCTAAAGTGGGTGGTTATTTTTTTTCTGATTGGTCCCATATGTTACTAAAGATAAGGTATGGTACTCGGTTTACCATAAAAGTTGAGACAATATTTTCCTATTATGTTGAGTCATATAACCCACCCCCTCACAAAGATAACTTCCTAATCTAAAAAGGCCAAGAACAAGTTTTATTTTCAGAAGAGCACATTATCCATCCTCTACCTAATTTTTTGTTAGATGATTGGGCAGAGAGGAATAGAAAAATTGAATCATATGCTGAGGAACTTAAAGCTCTCAAAACTGGATTTGGTACTTATTGTATCCATGGAGAATAAACTATGCTATTCGTGTGGGCTCAAACAAAATGAAGAAAATTATGGTTTATGGAAGCTATATTTTAATGGATCTAGAAGTATAAATGGTGCGGGCACATGTGTGGTTCTCATTTCTCTAAAGGATAAGAGATTATTCTTCTTGTACAAGTTGCAGTTTACACGCTCCAATAACATAGTAGAGTACAAAGTATTGGTGCATGGTATTCTCATTACTGAAAAGAGACAGATTAAGGAACTGTAAATTTTTGGGGACAAATAATTGGTTATCCACCAGGTCAAAAATAAGTGCATGTAAGGAATAAGCTCCTTAAATCTTATAAAAATAGATTTTAGGACGTCCTTGAGATATTTGATGCTCTGAATCTATAGGTGATACCAAGTAAGATGAGAAAAGAAGCAAGATTATATGGCTGCGTTGGGTTCCTAGTTTTCTCCTACGAAGGATTTTTTCAAGGGGAACATGCAACACATCAAAACAATGATCATGCCATCTGTCCCAGATAACAATATTAGTTGGCAAGTGTTTTCTAGTGACACATAAATTATCTATTTCATTTAGAACGAAGCTAAGTTCTCTTCAAGCACACAAGCTAATTTGAATGAAAAATAAGGTGACCAAATGATTTAACTCAAGAAAAATAAGCTTCTTAAGGGTTGGTAACCTTAGAGAAAATATTTAGCCACAATGATGAGTTTGAGGGTGAAAAAACTGTATATGCACATGGCACAAGAAGACTTCTCCCTAGTCACTATTATGCACAGAAAGGAATTGATACCGAGTAATCTCTTGCACATGATGAAAAGCATGTCTTAATTTCTTTGTGTCATAATACAATTGATATTTTCTCATGGGATTATGAAGACCTCAAAGGATTTGATCCAATTGTTTCTCAACACTCCACTGATCTTGATCCTAGTATCAATCTCATTAGACAAAAAAAGAGACCCGTCAATCCAATGATAGAGCCCCTAATGAAGTAAAGAGTTATCTAAACTCATTAAGGAGAAGATTATTTTTCCCATCAAAGTACTCTACTTGGGTCATGAATCTCATTCTAATGCACAAGAAGAATAGTGAAATAAGGCATCCTTGAAGGATCATTATCATTTACCTTGTATGGATTAGATTTTGAATAAGGCATCCCTGAAGGATCAATATCATTTAGCTTTTATGGAAGTAGATTATGAAAATAGTGGCTAACGCCCATAGATTTTCCATGCTGGATGGGTATTCTGGCTTCAATCAAATCATCATAAAAGAAGGGTATCAATTCAAAATAGCATTCACAACCAAGTGGGGGATATATACATATCAGAAGATTCCCTTTGGTTTGTCAAATGTAGGTGAAAAATTTCAACGTACCATGGACATTGTCTTCAAAGGATATATCAATGAGTTCATCTTAGTCTACTTGGATGACATAACTATTTTATCGTGGTAGAACATGGATCACATGATGCATTTGGAGAAAGTATTTGAGAAGATGCAGAGAATTTGTGGTATCTCTTAACCCCTAAAAGTGTAACTTTTTTGTGGAAAGGGGAAAATTTTTAGGCCACGTGGTCTCAAAGGATGGTATTTCCATTGATCCTGGGCACGTTTCAGCCATCCTCACTATCTCCCTACCTAGTGCATAAGAAATCCTTATAGTCATTCCTAGGAAAAATCAATATTGTTAGGAGGTTTATTCCTAAATTTATAGGAATGATAAGGCCTATCACTCTCATGCTCAAGAAAGACATCGTCTTCAGGTGGGCATCAGAAAGAAAGGAGAGTTTCAACAAGATTAAGTAAGATATTTCTTGCGTGCCAACACTCATCAATCTATACTACTCCAAGGATTTCATCCTTTATGCTTATGGGGCTAAGGAAAGTGTTGTTTTTGTCCTAACACATGGAAATGAAAAAGGAATGGAGCAGCTAGTGGCTTTCTTTAGTCAAATGCTGAAGGATTATGAGTTGAAATATACTCACATGGACATATAGGTATTTTCTTGTCATGTACACACTTAAGAGTTTAAAAGTATTCTCACCACAAATCATATCAAGTGTTAGTCTTCATACACATGTATGGGAGAATTCATCATGGGAGCATAAATTAGTGAAAGGAGAGAAAGATGGGTGATTGAAATCATGGAGTATGATATAACTATCAAATCTAACCAAATCTGGTAAGAGGCACGATTGCTCTACAAACAGATTGTTGAGGATGCATAGAATGAACCTAGGACTTAATTGATTCTGGATGAAGGTAATCTGCATGCTGAAACTGAATAGAATAGAGATCCTGACGTGCACATTTAGATGAACCACATGACCATATTCCTTTCCTTTGGTGTGTATCCTTCTGGTTTAAAAAAATCACAGAGGGGACATCTGAGGCTGCAATCTATTCCATATGTGTTGATTGATGGAACACTCTTCAAAATAAATATGGATGGTGTGCTGTTGAGGAATATTGATCAATGGGAAAATTGACAAAGAGTTAGAAGAATTTCATGATGGATTCTTTGGTGGAAAATTCTTTTCCAAGGTGAAAACAATGAAGTATCATCAAGGATAAGATTATTGGCTTTTTTCCTACCATGAAATGTAAAAAATGCTCTTTCTTTTTAGGAAAGAAGAAACTTAACAACACTTCCCCTCAGACCAATATAAGTGGTTAAAAATTTCACGTAATGGTGTCTTGAATTTATAGGCATGATCAATCCTCCCTCAAGTCCTGGGTACAAAATGGGTGTTGACAGCTAAAAATTACTTCACCAAATGGATATAATATAGTTACACTCAAGGAATCAATTGAGTCAGTCATCCTTAAATTTCTCGAAGGCATTGTAACAAGGTTTGGTGTTACTCAAACCATTATCTATGATAATGCACAAGCCTTCCTCAAATTAGTGAGTTAATGAGAAATTCTTATTGGGTGCTGTTAGTGTGAAATCACAGCACCCCCAAATGAGTTGTGGATCTAATTTTCTAAGGCAAGTGTCATTTGGTGTGATTTGCATAACATTGGATCATTCCCTAAGCTAGTGGTGGGACTTGTAAATGGGAATGATCCTCCAAGAGAAGGATGGTTCCTCTTCCTAATCCTAGCACTAAACTACTTCTAAGGAAGGAAATGCAACTATCTACTCCTAATCTAACAATTCCAAGGGACCATGGAGGGAGAGAGAGAGAGAGAGAGAGCATAAAAATAAATACATCCTACACTACAGAGGTGATAGCACTGAGAAAAGGGAATTGCTGATCACAAAAACCAACTTCCTGAAATGGAGAGAGGTGAGAAATGGAGAGGATGGACAGATGCATCACAGAAAAAGGATAAAGTTCACACAGAACACCATTTCAAACCCCTTAAACACATATCCCAAAACCTATAATGGACATCAGAAGATATGTACAATATACCCTGCAATGGTGAGAGGCTAGAAGAGACAACAAAATGAGCAAAGGATGGACAAAACACATCACAAAACATATTTTATTGCTCTATGAGTTCACATAGTACACCATTAATGGGCAAGAGGTAAGAAAAGGCCATTACAAAGCCAAGGGAGGAGGCTTAAACTCCACATTCGACCCTAGAGAAGAAAGAGAGAGGGGGGGCAGGGAAGAAGAATGAACAACCCTTTACAATGAATCATGCCCCTGTATTTATAGATTTGATCAGAGAGAAGAAAGAGAGAGGGAAGCGGGATAAATGGGTTGAAACTCAACCACTGTTGTTAATAATTATGATAAAATATGCCCCAAATATATCTTTACTGCATGATTCCTTGATTCGGTGCCTTGAAAGAAGAGGAAATGGTGGAAACAGATCAAATCTGATCTGGTTGTTGAGCCAGATGGATCCTACATTGAAGGCCCAAATATGTTTCCTCCATTTCCTTCACCTAACCTCCTCAAAAATAAAGTCTCAGACCTCCATGGCATGGGTGAGGTTGAGATCTTTCCAATGGTGTCAGATCTATAATATTTTGATCCCTGAGTCAAAAGATATGCCCCATCAAAGTTTGTATCAGATCCGTATGAATGGACGGGGAGAACACTTTGAAAAATGGGCCCCCCCTTTTGGTTTGGGACATGTGGCAGCTAGATTAGAACAAAAAATCAGTCTTACGGGTCTGCAATTTATCTTTTTCCCTTTGAACATTTTTCCCTCTGACCCCCACCTTGACTTTGACTCGGGTTCTAACCCTAAATTTTTCCCCGATGGAGTTACAGGCCATTTTGTAACTTTTACCCTTTTTGTGATAACAAGGGGTAAAGAATCAACTATTCCCCCAACGCCCCCACTTTCCTCTAGGAACAAGCGTCAGTTTGGCACTCGTTTGGTCTTCTTCTTTTTTTCTCGGTTCCTCTTGCAGCACTACCCCTTCTTCTCTGACCCTATAATTCCATTATTGAGTCCTCCCTCGAACCTTAAAATAGATTTAAGATATGGAAACATTCAAAAGAATCGTTTCTTCTATTTCTTCTTGTGTAGGGTCAAATTTGACTTTCTCAGGCCTTTGTTTTCATTTTTCTAGGTTTTGGAACTCGAGCTCATGGGTCTAAGTCATTTCCTTCATAATTTCCTTATGTGCAGGAGTTATCTTGATCCAAATTTTCCTAGGGGAAAAATTTGGGATAAAAATTTGGCGACTCGACGGGGACATCTTCCTACTAGATGAAGAAACCAGTGGCCTTGAAGCATCCATTGGGCATGGAGTCTTCCTGATAAATACAAAACTGATTTGAACTTTTGAAGATCTGACCTTTGAGCCTCTTGGAAACCCACTGAACTTGGAGTTTAACTTCACCAAAAGCTAACTGAAATGGACTGTGCAATAGCAAAACAATAGCACCAAAAACTATGTACAAATTGAAAATCATACATACCCCAAGTGGGATATGTAGAGTGTGCAAAAGCACTTCTTCTGCTGAAAAAAAACTACCTAATCTACTCTAACCAAGAGAAAAGGGAACTCAAACAAAACCTACAAATGGCAAGGGAGAAATATCTTCCCTTCCTCAAAAATGGTAGCCATGCAACTGATTTGGAATTGAACATGGCTGGTTGGATGAGTGAAAAACTAACTACAAGCTGATCTTCCACCAAAATCACCAAAGTATCAACTAAAGACAAAATCAATACCTCTTTTAGTTTCTCTGCATTTGGATTGAAGAGGTATGACAGTTGATCCTTGGTGCTTTGTAGCTCATCCTCATGCCCTGAAATGGGCATGACTATTTTTGGTTTCTCCTTTGGCTCTAATGAAGCCAAGTACCTGATTGGGAATGGTATGATCTTTTGGATGTGCCCATTTCTTTGAAATTCAACTCCAAAAATGGAGTCTTCTTGTGGACCTTCTTGGATTAAGGGCGTGGGATAAATGGTGACATCCTCCTACCTTTTTCCTTCCTCCTCTTTTGAAGAACATGGAAGATTAAGATCTTCCAACCCTAGTTCCAAAGGGCCATTATGGAGTGCAGGATTTTACACTTGAATATTATCCTTCATGTTAGCAGGTTCATGTGCTATGGAAGATGGATGGAGGAGTGAATGATGTAATATCCATGGGCTCCTCTTCATCAAATAAATCTCTTAAGTCTGATAGACAGATAGTATGCCTCCTTGTTCTGCTGCAAGTGCTCTACCTCCTTCATGGTGTCCTCTTGATCTGTAACTTGCTCACCATGGTTTATCTCTTCCTCAAACATTAAGTTTGAAAGATCAAACCCTTATTCAACATCAAAGCTTGAAGGGGATGAAGTGGGAGGAAGAAATGAAGGTTCCCCTATAGCCTGCTCCACACTTAGAGCCTCTAAAGCTGTATGGTCCTCCTCCATCATGGGTTCATCAATCAAATCAAGGCCCTTGAAATGAAAGAAAAAAAATTAAATGATGCCTTCTTCATTAAGTGGTATGAACACTGATTCGATCTCTCCTAGCTGCTCCTCTTCAATGGGGCTTGGGATTGATTGTTCCTCCTCTTTGTTCTTGCTCTTCTTCTGTTGCAAGCTCGGCCTCAGCTACCACTGGTTCTTCAATATTGACCTCCTCTATTGGCTTGACCATCAAGGGGATCTTTGTAAACCCAAATTTGGCATCCCAACTCTTCAAATTGTCTATCATTTCTTTTTCTGTTGGGTTCCTCTTCTTGCTATTCTCCTTGACTGGATTCTTGAGTCTACTCCCGACATGGATTTGGGAAAGTAAGAGGAGTGGCAGGTCTGGCATTCAACCATCTTTGCAATTGTTTGTGGTGGGATGGGAGGCACAACTTCTTGTTTGTTTGGAGGGGATGACTATTTGGAAGGGAAAAGGATAGAAGAACTGAGATGAGGTGGAAGACTAGGAGATGGAGAAATGAAATCAACACTTGGGGTAGTAAAGTGAGGATCTTGGAAATTGGAGCTTGGGTTAAGATGATGCTGCTTGAGAAAGAGAAAAAGAAAAGCTATGAGATGTTGGACTTACCCCATTGACAAGGTTGTCTTGACTCCAAATCATAAGCCCCGATCTCCTCAGTCCATTATTACAAGTTGGGGCAGCATTTCAACCATGAATTCAAGCTTCTCTTGAGGGTTGTAATGTCTTGGGAAAGGGCCTTCCCATGGACAAGGTGCCTTGCAACCAATCTTGAATGCCTTCATTCGTGCTATGCCCCTTGACTGAACCATGCCAGCCTCCTTTTTTTGAATTTTCTCCAATAAACCAGCATTCTCGACATAGCTGTAACCATTGTATGCACCCCCTTGTTCTTAATAAAGCTCCATGGAAAAACTAACTTTGACTCTGCTCATATGGGTAAGCATAATTGTCCTGGATCTGATCATAATGCTGATTTGCAGGAGTTGGGAAATGCATTGGAGGTGGATTGCATTACTATAAGTGTGATTTCCATGAAGGGAATGAAGTCATGATTACACAACATCATGGAATGTGAGAAAATGAAAGAGATGGAAGAATAAATTGGATGAAATGAGTGGAAATGGATGGAATAGGTCTGTAACTTAGAGAATGGGTTTTTGACCAGATGGAGTCATCAGATGTGCTTGAAAGTGCCTCCAAAGGCTAAAATCTTCACCAAGAGCACATCAAACCTGATGAAGTGAAGTGGTAAAGTGCTTCAGACCTATCCCACTGGGTGTGCCAAAACTGTTAGTAGTGAAATCACAACACCCCCAAATGAGTTATGGATCTAATTTTCTAAGGTAGGGTCATTTGGTGTGATTTGCATAACATTGGATCATTCCCCAAGCTGTGGGACTTGCAAATGGGAATGATCCTCTAGAGAAGGCTGGTTCCTCTTCCTAATCCTAGCACTAAATTACTTCTAAGGAAGGAAATGTGACTATCTACTTCTAATCTAACAATTCCAAGGGACCAAGGAGAGAGAGAGCATAAAAATAAAGAAATCCTACACTACAGAGGTGATAGCACCAAGAAAAGGGAATTGCTGATCACAAACCCAACTTCCTGAAATGGAGAGAGGTGAGAAATGGAGAGGATGGATAGATGCATCATAGACCAAGGATAAATTTCACACAGAACACCATTTCAAACCCCTTAAACACAGCTCCCAAAACCTACAATGGACATCAGAGATATGCACAATATACCCCTGCAATGGTGAGAGGCAAGAAGAGACAAACAAAATGAGCAAAAGGATGGACAAAAAACATCATGAAACATATTTTATTTCTCCAGGAGTTCACACAGTACACCATTAATGGGAAAGAGGTAGGAAAAATTCTATTACAAAGCCAAGGGAGGAGGCTTAAACTCCACATTCGACCCTAGAGAAGAAAGAGAGAGGGGGCAGGGAAGAAGAATGAACAACCCTTTACAATGAATCTTGCCCATCTATTTATTGATTTGATCAAAGAGAATAAAGAGAGAGGGAAGTGGAAGAAGTGGGTTGAAACTCAACCACTGCTATTAATGATTCTGATAAAATATGCCCCAAATCCATCTTTACTGCATGATTCCTTGATTCGACACCTTGAAAGAAGAGGAAATGACGGAAATAGATCAAATCTGATTTGGTTGTTGAGATAGATGGATCTTGCATTGAAGGCCTGAAGACATTTCCTCCATTTCCTTCACCTAACCTCCTCAAAAATAAAGTCTTAGACCTCCATGGCGTGAGTGAGGCCGATATCTTTCTAATGGTGTCAGATCTGTAATATTTCGATCCTTGAGTTGAAAGATATGCCCCTTTGAAGTTTTGTATCAGGTTTGTACAAATGGATGGGGAAAAGAGTTTGAAAAATGGGTCCCCCTTTTGGTTTAAGACACATGGCAGCCGGATTAGAACAAAAAAATTAGTCTTGTGGGTCTGCAATTTATCTTTTTCCCTTTGAACAAAAGACAAATTTTCACTTTTCCCTCTAATTCCCCACCTTGGCTTTGACTCAGGTTCTAACACTGAAATTTTCCTCGATGGAGTTGTGGGCCATTTTGTAACTTTTACCCTTTTTTTGATAACAAGGGGTAAATAATCAACTTTTCCCCCAACGCCCCGCTTTCCTCTGGGACAAACGTCAGTCTGGTGCTTATTTGGTCTTCCCCTTTTTTTCTTGGTTCCTCCATGGCACTACCCCTTCTTCTCTGACCCTGCAATTCCATTGTTGAGTCCTCCCTCCACACTTTAAATAGATTTAAGATATGGAAACATTCAGAAGAACCGTTTCTTCTATTTATTCTTATGTAGGGTTAAATTTGACTTTCTCGGGCCTCTATTTTCACTTTTATTAGTTCTGGAACTCGAGCTCGTGGGTCTGAGTCATTTCCATCATAATTTCCTTATGTGCAAGAGTTGTCTTGACCAGATTTTCCCAGGGGGTGAATTTGGGATAACAGACGCTAAACCTTGGAATCTACTTAAAGACCTCTTCCAACTACTACCCTTAGGGAAATGGACTAGAAGAATTAAAAAATAAGAACTTGATCAGAATCATGAAGTAGAAAATGAGTATCAACTAGTGGTATTTGCATACAAATGTCTCACGCACGCTCTGTGAAGAAAAAATCACGGTGAAGAAGGAAATAGGTACTGTACCTTATAAAAAAATTTATGGAAAGGAAGCTCAAATTCATTTATCTCTTGAGTTTCCTTCATTAGATCTTTCCCAAAAACTAGAGTTTGAGGGTATAGATAAGAGAGAAATGAGGATGAAAAATTTGGATGAAAATGAAGAATTGAGAATCTCTGCCATGATAAAGCTAGAACGACATAAAAAATAAACAAAGAAGTGGTTTGATTGAAATTTGAGGCCTCAAGATTTCAAAGTTGGAGAGTTAGTCTTAAAATAGGATACTTTAGAGCCAAACCAAGGTGCTACTTAAATTTTGATGCACTTTGGAGTGGCCCATACATCATCAGTTCATGTAGGGAGGCTAAATATTTTGTGTTTTCTCATTTGATGGAGATGCCCTATCAATCCCAGTTAATCAGATATACCTCAAAATCTTCCATTAAGTCTGTTACATCATTGTATATATTAGGGTAGTATCAATTCCTCCAAGTGCACTACGCACATACTTTTTTTATATATATAGCTCTTTCTTCTCGCCCACTCTTCACACATTCTCTTATTTTTCTTCCACAATGTCAATTATCTTTTGGTAGTTTTAAACAATTTTGTAGGATTTAGGATAGAATTCAAAAAAGTGTTTCAAGCGACTTCAAAAGGAGTAGTTCATCAAACTTACGTATTAGAAATTCATACTCCCAAGATGACTCCACACCCAATGGATACTCTAAGCTCTTGATCTCCTTCATCTATCAGGAAGATGTCCCCAAAATTCACTAAACTATTGTCTAAAAATACTCATCTAGTTATTTTGACATCTTACATCTCCATCTTGTATCTAAAGATAAACATTATAGGTTGTGTGCCCTTTGATCTCTCTCGGCACAATTCTTTGGTTTCTTCCTTGGATGTTTATGCATGCTCATCCTTCTGCACTTTCCATCTTCCCATCCTTTTTCATCTATTCCATTTTTTCCTCATGCCCACTCTTGGCATATTTGCCTTCTTCTTAGCAGTTCACCCTTCACATGCATCTTGGACTTGCAGCATAGTTAGCATGCTTTCATGGAATCCTTGTGCACCCGTATTCTTATTGCCACACATTACCCTATAATGATCACACCATATTCCATACTTTCCACCCACAAGTATTCTTTCCATATTTTCCATGCACATTACTTTCGCACGCCTTCCCTCTACTTTCCTTCCGTGCCTCTGTCTTTTGTGCTTGCGTTCGAACCTTATTTCGTGCTAGTTACTATTCCAGGTGGCATATGTTAGACATTGAGTGAGCTATATACAACCAATAAAAGCATGACAGCTAGGCACTGAATCCCTGTAATGAACCACTATGTGACACATGGAAAAAAATGACAAGATAAATGATGACGTGGAGTACACTCCAGATCACTTGAGTTTAAATATTGGCGGGAATAGGTAAGTGGGAAGATGGAAAACTCCCCTCACACCAGTAATGTAGGATCTGATCTCTCCAATGACTCAGTTTGATTCATATCTTGCCTCCTTCCTTCTCCTACATGCCAAAAATACATGGGGAAGCACATTTGACAGATTTACATGTGGATTAATAAACATTCATTACTAGTTTTTGGTTGTTGAAGATTCAAATCATATTTTCCCTCCTTCTCCTATTCTTGTTTCATTGATTTGTCTATAAATGTAAGATCATTGACCATTGTAAAGGGTTTTGTTCTTTCAGTTTGTATAGGGATTGCCTTTCATTTTGAGTTACAAACCTTTAGATCTAGCTCTTGCATGTGAATATCGGCCTCATACGACATTGTAATAGACTATGCATTATTGGAAGTAATAGAAACATTATTTTTTGGATACTTTATGCCTTAACTTGGTTTTATTCTTCTTTATTTCTTATCCCTTACATTGTGTGCTTGATGCGCTATCTCATGTCCCTTGTATTTCCTTTTCTAATTATGTCCATAGCAAATGACTATGCAGCTATGTTTTGGTCTGTGCTATGAATGTCTAGCCTTCCTCTATGCATTTTCCTATATTCTCACTCGAAGCTAATCATTTTCATCCCCTTTCTTTCTGGTTCCATCACCTTCTTTATCTTTCATTTTCCCTTTCTACATATCCTTCTATCCCTGGTTACTTGGAATTTTTTAGGTTAGGATTTCCATTTTAGCACTAGGAATAAAAAGAAGTATAAGAACCAACCTTCTCCAAAGGTTTGTGTACAGTTTGAAAGGCCCCAAAAATTGAACACAATCCCATTGTTGCCTCAATGAATCAATTCTTCCCGATCTGAGATGGGTGCAAGCTTGAGTTCCAAAAATTATCATGGATCATTGAAGGATTCTTTAAAGGAGTAATGTATAATTCGTTTCAATGCAGAAGTTGAAGGAAGTGATGATTTTTTTGATGGTAGGATCATTGGAGGAATGGTTTCTTGTACATTTTGATTGAATGTTTGTGGAATGACTCTGGATTTTTTCATACTGACTGGTAATTTAGGTGATGAATGTGGTTCTAAAAGGGAAGGTAAAGAACTTGGCTTTTATGTTAAAGGGGTGATTTGATGATGTGTTACTATTGTTTGATTTTTATTTGAAGAAGCTTGTGGTCATGTGACAAGTTTTTGAAATGAGTGTAGATAATGTAGGGAAACATGGTCATCATACAAGATCTTCACCATTTGTAAGATAGGCTTATTTCATAAATATTTTGAAGATATTATAGGTGTTTTAGATGAGTATGAAGCAAAAACAGATAATAGTGGTTTGATTTTAATGGTAGTATTTACAAATGTAGTTGGTTAGATGTTAGGTGTTCATATTATAGAGCTACTAGTGGATAAATTAGATGTGGATTCTGTGACAAGATTTTTTTGGTGATTGTTCTTTGACTCTATTTATAGTATGTTAGGTTTGGATTTGAATTGTATGTGGCTTACTAGTAGATAGGGAGTAATTCGGAAATGGTTGTTTAAAGACGTCCAAATTCTTATTTTGAGGTGCATTGGGATTATCAAATTACAAGTCACCTTTTTCAATTAGATCTTGGAAAATATTTCAAAATAAATGAAACCTTTTGATGTCATGACATTTAACCATATATTACTTATAATAATTATTATCTCTATACCAGGAGGGATTTGAGATGTATGTATCGATGGGGAGGATAGGAGGAAGAGTAATCATGTTGGCGATCTAGAGTTTATCGAAGATTGTACTATAAGACTCACTGATAGGAGTGTAGTTACGAAGAGATCATTTTTAATGTTCATTGCTCGTGGTTTTGACAACAACTGCATTGGATGATTATTTAGACTTGTTTTTGGTAGAAAATGGTTTGGAATTTATTTTTAGGTTTTGGTTTCTTTGATCTAAGTTTAACTCTACCATCTTCAATAACATGAAGTCAAAGTTTTTGAGCCATAGTGAAGGCTTCATCAAACATCTGGAAGGATTGGATCTGTAGTGTGGATGAAATATGTTTGGCACATGAATGAGATAATAACTCTATCATCTCAGTAAATGGGAGAGAAAATGTTATCTAGTTGATAACGCCTCTCCAGCGGGTGAAGAAGTCAATAATGGATCCATCTTAAGGTCAAAGGAAATAACAGGAGGTGAGGATACAACATTAGATGTTTTTGATTTACCGACAGTGGGATAAGGATGTTCTTGTTGGATGACCAACTCATGGTTTAGATTAATAGGATAGGATAAAACACATGAAGTGTTAAATATAGGGGATTATGGCTTAGGCATGAATGGTTACAGATGAACACCCCAAGAAGTAAGGGTGCATTGAGGGAAATAGAGTTTGAGTCCATAATTTTAGAAAATATGGGATCCATGCCATTAAAGAAATGAGGATTGGGTGGATCAGGTATTTAAGATGAGGAATATTTATTGTTATGAGAATGTGAAGGTTCTTGATGTTGTGGTTGGGGTGATAGATATGCTCGATGTTAATCAATTAAGTAGGAAAAATATTCAATACCGGTTTGAAGGTTTTTAATAGTTCGTTGAAAGTTTTCAGTCATATTTTCAGAATTATGGAGATGGTATTGTTTTCTTGTAATAACCATGAAATAAAAAAATCACCTAAAAATGAAGCTAGATTGTTGATTAAAAACATTAAAAAAATCAAACAAAAGGAGTTTTTTGATATTCTTGATTAATTAGAAGAAAAATTAAATATGAAAAACGACTAATAGGGTCCTAGGAAATGGCCATCTAAGGATGGTTTCAGGTGATTTTTATGGCTAGAGTCCTTGATATATCCATAGGTACGTGAGGTTCGAATCCATGTTGGTGTCGGTATGGGGCTTGGTATTGGGGCCCACCCCCTCACTTCACAGTTCCTCAATGATAAGGGAGTTGAGTGCTTAGCCAATATACCAAAAACCAATTATTTGTACTCGACTAGCATAATGAGTGGGCTTCTCCTCTTGGTGATGAAATCTAAGTAGGTCTACCTAGGTAGGAATGTTTCAATGCAAATTTTTTTTATGTGATTTGGTTGTGTGGGGGGAGATTAATTGAATACAATATATTAACCTCATAATTAAGCTATGTGACCAAGTAGCATGAGAGGTTTGTTTTAAGATAAAATGAAATATTTATTTTGATGAGGACAGTAGAAAAAAATGCAATGTTTTGAAAGAAAAAGAAAGGAAAGACATGCACCTATAAAATGCTTCCTTTTTTAATTTTCAATTTTTATTTATTTTTAGCACAACTATAAAATAGCAAGAAAAAATCTCCCATAACAGCAACCTACAAGGGTTAGGTGAAAATAGAGAACAAGAAAGGAAAATGAAATTTAGAGGCTAACTGACTGAGAAATCAGGAAAAATCTTATAGATATTGTCGGCGATTCACAAGAATAACTGGTGATTCACCAAAAATTACTGACAATTTGATTGGATCATTATCGATTACAAAGTAGAGAAACTAAAAGTGGAAATTAATTAAATTTGAAGTGAAAGAAAGGGACAATGTCCCACTGGTCGTGCCAAAATGTACCAGAGATCTTTTGTTTTCCAAATTTAACTTAATAAAATGGAAAAAATAAAAACAAAATGATCTCGGAGGATGAAGAGGTTTACTAATATCCATGATGATGGACGTCGATTTTTTATGGATAGATCTTATTATTATTTCTCTAACGAAGAAACCTATAGATCAAAGAAAACTATACAAAATATATTAGATAAATGTATAAATGAGCTTCTTAGAAAAGGTAAATTCCAGGAATCCAAAGGGACTTCCGTGGAGGATGTGAACTTGCTTTAAAACAATTAATTAGATTGATAATAATGATAAAGATATGTAAATGAAAATGGTATGTAGATAATGGATAAGAAGTTTTAGAACTCAATATTGAAGGGAAAGGTCTGTGAAGCTTCAAATGTGTCCTGGGTGAGGGTGGATGCAATTTGGAAAGACTAAAGTAATCATACCAAAATTCCTCTGTTTCTTGTTGGATGTCATGGAGGAACTCAATCTGATTATCAATGTCTTCGATGTTAGTGGAAAATCAAATTGCACACAATGCAATCTCATGAAGGATGTTGTATTGTTCCGAAAAGAAGGGATGTTGAACTATTGTAAGGTTATAAATGCTTGTGACAAGGTGAGACTTGAAAGGTACTGCCATCTAAAGTAAATCCATGCTTATAAAGGAAAATTTAAATGCACAATATTGATAAAGTTGATAGTAAACTGATGAAATAATTGAAATATGAAAACTTATATGGATAATTGATGATTTAGAGGAATCGCAGGTGATCAGGAAAAAATGTGGGAGATCAATGAAATCGTTGGCGATTACTGTGAAAATAATCAACTTTGATAAAACTGATAGAAAAATATTTTAAATGATGATTTTTAATTGTTTTGATGTTTCTATGAAATGTAAATAACGAAATAATATAGATAAGTACCACTTGATGTGAAAGTAGGCTAATAGATGCCTCCAAACATTGGATGGAGTCGGTTAAATTTGATGAGCAATTATCAAAGGATGATTGACAAAAAGATTATCAAAATGACATGTTTGTGAGATCTTGAAGTTTATACATGTCCTTGGTGATCTCTTGAAATGATTTAGATTCACTGTTGAGTCAGAAATGAAGTACAAGTATGAGAAATTTTTTTATGAAGATCCTTGAGAAAGGAGAAAAAACTCCTATTTATAATCATTGGTGATTTGGTAGAATCACATGAGATCCTACATTTTTGGCAAAACATTTAGGAAATGGTTAAAACCAATTCCTAAACAATATTTTTGGGTAAATGATGAGGGAAAATTGTTAGTAAGAGGTTGTGGATGAGTTGGGGAGGTTAGGATGTTAGGATAAAATAGGTTTGAGATGATTTTTTTTGTTTTAAGGGGTTTTAAAGAGGTTAAGGTATTTTGGGAAAGGTACATAGTAATTTATAAGGGTGTAAAAATTAGTTTTACAAGGTGAGGAGAGGGTGACTTAGGATAATGACATAATGATAAGTTTTTAGATTAAATAATGTGTGTATAAGATGAAGTAGGTGGGTTAATGAGGACCCAGTGTCTACACTAGCTTGATGACATCCATCACATTGTGAATCAACATCAATCACCATAAACAGATTATCAAGAATCCCCACACTCTCCTAGTAGTAAATACACCACATCAAATATTTTTATCCACATACTCATTTCTTCAATATTGGGGATCCAGTCTTCATGGAGATTCTTGATTCAAACTCTATTTCCCGACACACTTACCTAGCTTCCTAGGGATTCCTTTTTCATAAATCTACACCTAAACAATGAAGCCCTCTAACCAAAAATATGTGTGAATTTTCTCCACTTATTGATTTTAACCATGATCTGGTTATTCAACAAGTCCATCTTTATCATACCATTGATGAATAAGAAACGTCTAATCCCACATCTTCAAACCCAATCATTGTTATTGACCTTAATGTTGTTTCTTCACAGGACACAACTAATCAACAATCACCATCCTCACCAGATCCCTCATCTGGCTGCGTTTCATCACAAAACAACACCAAAAAATCCTCATATATGTCACGTAATTTAGTCTCCTCCACTATCCAAACACCTCTTTTGATTTCAATATCCATCCCACTAAGTATGTCCCTACCTATCCCATCTCAACAACCTAAATCATCTATTCAAAATGTATTCATGTCTATCCCAACATTGACACTGCTCACTAATATGAGTTCCATCTGTAGTGTTCACCAATATTCACAATAGTCATCAACCACCCCTACATTCTCTCAGCACATACCTCAACGATATAATCCTCTTATCCATACCTCTATTCCTTTCCATCACATTCCTTAACAATCTTACCCTTTCATCCACACTTCTATCCCCTTCCAACTTATACCCCAACACTCGTAACCTCTTCTAAACACATACACACCTATTCAATATCAATATATCCAATCTTCAAAAATAATAGTCTCACAACCCACCTACAATATTCCTATGAATACCCCAGTCCAACATAATATCCCTTAACCTTGCATTGCATACTAACAACCAAAGACATCTACATATAATCAACCTATTCCTTCACCATTAAATCCATAGAAATAACCATCGCCAAACGATCCCTTGTAGGAATTGATGAAAAAAATATCCATCCTTGAAGCTTCCTCTATGGGTCCCAAAAACACCCTCTCTTACTAACAAATATGTAATGAACCCACCTACCAATTTGTACCATATAAAGCATATCCTCCATGTTGAAAAATCCATAAGTTCCTCAAATTATACAACAAATAATACCCTCAAAAGCACATCTAGGATTTTTGAAATGATTTTTATCTCATAACACACAACCATGAACTTATGCTGAGAACATTCCCAATGTCCTTAGCCAAACTTAACTTAGATTGGTACAACAATCTTCCCTAATACTAACACTTCTCATTCTCTCAACTCTTGTAAATCTTCTTAGAACACTTCTTGATCAACATTGATTGGAAAGTAACTATCAATGATATGTATGCCATAAATTAATTCGAGGAAGATTATATCACATATTTTGTCACCCATTGGAGGGGAATTATCAATTAGTTATTCTTTTCCCTCCCACAGACTGAATTAATCAAGTTATTTTATCGCTCATGTGCTAGAAATATATCATCCATGTTACAAATATAGTCCTTTCAAATGTTTGAATAAGCCTTCACTATGGCTTGCAAACTCTAGCTTTGCACTCTAGAAGAAGGTAGGGTCAAACTCATTTCAAAGAAACCCAAGCCCAAGTCTTCTTTCAAACCATCCTCTAGTAACAAAAATGATAAGATATCAGAAATCACATTCATTGTGAAAACAAATTTTAAAGAACGTTTAACCTCTGAATGCACGCATCCTCAATGAAATTACACACAAATCGGTTAGTCTTACAATGTATTTTTGATAAAAAATTAGCTGCATGTGTGATCACCTTTTCTACCATCCGTTATATCAAAATGTATATTTAAAAACCCTCTTTGTATCAAGAGAATGATTATTGTAAATTCCATAGGGTCAAATGCCATGACATTGAAAGGTTTTATTCATTCATAAATTTCCTTCAGGACCTTATCGACAAAGGTGAGTTGCAATTAAATAAGCCAAATGCACTTCCAAATAAAAAATTAGACATTTTAAAATATACCCATCAAAATCATGCCCCATCCACAAGTAAAACACAATCTAATGTCATCCAATCCTATCACACCATCAACACAATCAAAGATAAGTCATCTATGTCATTAATGTCTAGTTCTCCTTTCATAGAAGAACCATCCAAGTCATCCACAAACAATTCTGTAACAAAAATATCATCCACCATACCTGTGTTTGCAAACTAGAAGAGATTATCAGATCATGTACATTACCTAGTGTTTCCACATGGAAAATTACAAATTCATCCACATCTATTTCATCCTCTTCAAACCCATCTATAAAATCTTCACAAGTTTTAGAACATAAACCTATCTTATAGTATGTGAAAATATCTTACGATGACCATGTCACTCAACAATATGTACGTAATCTTAAAAATTTCATAATATGATCACACATCCATTCATCTAAAAATTAACATTCATATCACGTGATCATTTGACCTCTTCAACACAAAATCCAAAATCCATGCCTTCTATCTTAGGACCACACCCTATGTCAAAATTATCAGTCACTATTACATAATCAGAAACCATTCCCTAATAGGAACATAAAGGTTTCACATAGAAAATGGCCTCTTCAACATCCATACTATTGAAAGTATCATCAGTTCTCTCAAACTCTGGATCAAAATGACATTATGCATTAATACTTGAAAGGATCAGCTAACATTCCATCATAAACTTACTTCCTTTTAAGCCATCTAACTCTCGAGGGTGTAAAATCTTCAGGGATAATTTTGAATCATTTTTGTGCTTATCATCACACACCAGGATATTCTACAAAAGAATGTAAATTCCTTCATGATGATATCAGAATCCTTTCTAAAAAGGTATCCTCCCTAAAAATCTTGAACCATAAAAAACAACCCATCAAAAATTTAAGAATACTACATCCAAACCATCACCTACATCTGCATTGTAAAAAGGAGGGGCTCATCCAAGAAAGCCCACATTCATCAAATTTATGTAGTATGTATTACCACTAGAACATGTATTCATGAATCTAAGAATTTGGATTAAAGAAAGTCAAAAGTCTCCATCCCACTCGTTCACAAGTCGTTTGATCCAACAACTCTCGCCAAGGCTAAGGTATCCATCCTTGCTGCCCCACATACATAATCCACCACTTTTGTACAAACTAATATTATCAAATAACTTAATCAAGATCTAGTAAAAATTTCGCTTTGCGAGATTGATCAAATTTCACCTCAACATCGATAGGCTATGATCAAAACACTCTAACCTATATCATTTAAAAGATCCACAACATTTTGTAAGCCTAGTCGGTACACTTAGAAGCTCATAAATCCCATCATTACAACTAGAGGACCACGATCTCTAACGATTTATCACCTCTCAAATATATGATACTCTCATTAAGAGGGTCATGATCGATAACAGTGCCATCATTAACATCATATCATCACATGCCTTTGATCAACTTCAACTACCCAACACCATTGTTTCCCAATAACCTACCATACTGTGAGCTTTACATGGCACCTTCACCCCCACATTAGGCACGATCATATTACCAATCAAGGTTGTCAATAAATCCCTCCACAAATGATTATATCTTATGGAAGGATAGTTTCAATATAAGATTCTATTAGGTTGACCATGGATACATGCTATGAAGTGTATCCCATCTATTCTCCATCGTTGTCTTAAATATGAACATGAAAGTAAAAATTTCATGGTCCCAATAGAGCCAATCCCTTTCAAAGCATGTCACATGACATATCAAGAAAATAATGTGCTTGTTCCCTAAAAAAGTTAGGATACTCTAATGAAGCCTCCACTATTTCACCCATCTCCTCATCCAAGCTTCTAGACATGACACTTCTTGCAACGATGGTATTAAACACCTTTTACTAGGGGAGTATATCCCCTCCTTACACTTAATTCTCTTCCTATGCCAAAGACATACATAAGACTTGACAAACAACCCATGTATGAAATTAATGTTGGGGATGTTATCTCCTTCCGCTCACCAAATGTCATAACCAACCTCATCTACAGAAGGATTGATCACCCTTCCCCATGTCCTTCTAATCAATTCCATTCCAAACCATTCATATAAGACTTCGAATTCCTATATAACTAAGTTTTCACACAAATGTACCTCCATCGTAGTTCTTAGAAAGGATTTGGATTCGAATGTCATGAACAAAGAATCCATGACTTAATCCTTAACTATTCCTCAAAACCTCATGAAAAATATGAGTTAGGATTTGAAAAAACAGCCTCCAAACCCTGAAAAAGCATCATGTCAGGATCCATAAATGAACCAAAACCACATTCCCTATCTACACATGATGACTCTATGGAAATAGATGAAAGCATCTCAATCCCATATAATTTTTTTAGTCAACACTATCACTTTAGGACCAATGGATTATCAAAGTAGCTATGAAACTAAAATCCTTCCTCTCGTTTCACCTAAAATGATATAGGAGGATTCACCTACCATTGACATTGTTCAATGCCACAATGACCAATACATCCTCTCTTATATGGGGACAGAGGACCATTACCTTCAAAAAAATATATCACCTAACAAATTGAAACTTCTAAATGAATCCACTATCGACATTAATATAGGGATTCCATAAGATCCTCACATAGTCAAATTCAGTCAATCTTTATATTTACAAGAATTAAAGGACTTCACCGCCTTTCTCTCTAAACATATTCAACCCTTCACTTGGTCATATAGTGATATTCTAGGCATTTACCCTAGCATTGTTGTTCAAAATATCATCACTTATCCTAACGTTAATATTGTTAGACAAAATATACGTAGGATGCACCCTCACATAGCTCTCCTCATCAGAGAAGAGCTAAAAAATCTACTCTCTTCTAATTTAATCATACCCACTTCCTATCCATAAATGGTCTCTAATATCATACCTGTGACCAAATCCTCAAGAAATTTATGCAATTGTACCGAATTTCAAGACCTTAAACCTCACTTTTCCCAAAGATGACTTTCTTCTTTTGAACATCAATCAGCTCATTGATTTAACCACCAGACATGAAATTATCTCCCTTATGGATGGTTTATCCAGATATAGTAAAATTATCATTGCAACTAAATACCAACATAGAACGTCCTTCATCACTCCTTGGGGTATTTTCTATTATCGAGTAATGTTATTTTGACTTAAAAATGCAGGGGTCACTTACCAATGCACAATGAAATCAACTTTCCATGATCTTATCCACAAAACCGTAGAAGACTACATCGATGATATTTTAGGTAAATCAAAGAAATGTATGGACCATCTCACTATCCTAGACATAATCTTCACTCATTTTATCCAATACATTCTTCACCTCAACCTCACCAAGTGTGTGTTCGGTGTTTTCATCGGTAAACTCCTGGGGTTCACTGTTTCTATTCAAAGCATTCAAGTAGACCCCACCAAGATTAAGACCATCATCAAAATACATCCTCCATCAAACCTCAAACAAATTCATATCCTTCAAGGTAAACCTTAATTGATCCACGATTTCATTTCAAAACTTTCTAACCATTGTCAACCTTTTCATCATATCCTTCGAAAGGATGCACATTTAAATGGTATGATGACTATCAAAAGTCCTTCGATGACCTCAAACAATACCTCATATCACCACCTATCCTTACATCTCTATGTGATGGGGGGGCCTTTCTACCTCTACACATCCTCTACTAATCATGACTTGGGTGTTATGGTCGCTCATCAAGATGATAATGGACATGAACATGTTGTTTTTTAAATAAGCTAAACTCTCCATGACTACGAGACTCACTCTACTGAAGTTGAAAATTTGTGTTATGCCTTATAATTTACAATGTCTAAGATTTATCATTACCTACTTAATCACAAGAATTTCATCGTTATCAGCTTCAATCCTCTCAAAACTATGAATTCCAAGCCATATCATAGTGAACGCATCATATGATGGCTCATGCTCATGATCGAGTTTGATCTTAAATTCATCTCCTAAAAATATTTCAAGGGACAAGCCATCACTGAATCCCCTCTTCCTAAAAACCAACCAACCCACAAACAATTCCATGACGAGTCTGTCAACATTATTAATTGATATTTTTCAATGCCCGACCACTCTGATAGGATCATGCAGACGATAGGTTGAACCGTTCAAGGTTGTATGCAAGTCAGGGATACGTATGGTCGCTACAAGATTTTTGAAACCTCTATGCAGGTCAAGGATCCATCCGGTCACTATATAAATTTTGTGCACGGTGTAATATTTTCAAACCTCCACGGCCACCATTGAAACATTAAAAAATGCAAACAAGCTACCTAATGGGATTTAAACAATGCACTAAGAAGAATACATGGCCCTAGAAATTAATCGCTTGGATACCATATGATGATAATTAGCCAGAAAAAATATGCAGAGAATAGAAAACACAGGGGACACAAACATATAAGAAAATAACTTGAGACTTTTTTATTCAATATTTGATAAGGCTTTATACAAGTAGCTTGATCCTACTAATTAGGAGTCAAAGCTTATCGTGTGCAACTCACACACAATCCCACTTATCTCTCTAAGAGACTTATTACCACTTCTAGATCTCTATGAGTTGTTAGTAACAACTCATTTCAACACATAATTTAATATTGTTCACACTAATAATATATTTTTCCTAACAATCACCCCCTTAGTGTGAACATGGGTAAAAACTATATCCTGTAATTGCATCTAATTTCATGATATTGGTGATTTTCAAAGGTTAATCATAAACCTAGAAATATGGTTTTACATATGGCTAACCAACAACCAAGAATGGTGTCTTTTACATATGGTTTACCACAAACCATGTATGAAGGTTTTATAGATGGTTTACCTACAACCACATCATGATATGCAGTACTATCATTGGCCCTCATCATTTTTCACATAGAAGGATATTATTACAAATATGAACAGAAATATCACTTCTGTTCTTATTATAGATGAAAAAAAACACACAACTGAAATAAAGGAGGTCACCAATACATTTGAAGCATTCTCTTTGTTGGTGACTAACAAGAGATGCTGATAAGCCTCCTCCTTCTTGCCTCCTACCTCCATTTCCTTTATTTAGAACAAGAAGTCATCACTATTGTAGTCAGGTTCTTCTGGTGCTGGTTCTTCTTCATATTCTGATTCTTCTTCCACAACAACATTTGCTTCATTTGGTTTAACATTTCCATTGAGTAGATCTTTAGCTCGAATTCTGCAATATGTATATGTGTGTCCTTTTTTCTTACAATAGAAGCATTCACGATCTTCTTTGTTTTTAAGAAAACTCTTGTATCTCTTTTTAACAAACAAATTAGTTTCTTCTTTTACATCTTATTTTTTTTTTTTCTCTTCACTTAGAAGTTTAGATATCATGTCTTCAAGTGATTGTGTAAGAATTTGTCTGAGAGTGAACAAAACATTATTTTTCTTAGGTGGAAGACTGTTCAGAAGTATGACTTTAACATCTTCATCTTCTATTACAACTTTTACTTCTGCATGTTGCCTTATGAGTGATCTTAGTTCATTAATGTGGCTTTACATTGTCACATTTTCATTCATCTTGAGTTTGAATCGTTGCAGTTTTAGTGAAAATTTGGCATTGACTGCATTTGAGCCAAAAAAATTTCCGAGTAGTTCCTAAATTGTTTTTGATGATTTTTCCAGATCCACATAGTGTAGCTTAGTATCTGATAGGGAAAATCCTATTATTGATTTTTCCTTATCATCCCTTGTTTCCCACTTTATTATTTTTACAACGTCTATTGGTTTTGATTCATCTCCTGATACAATCCTCTATAGATTCTTATGCATTAATTGTATTTGGATTTTGAATTTCTAGGTGTGAAAGTTCAATCCATTGAATTTTTCTAGTGGAATTTCCTTTATACCTTAGAGCATCAATTTCGACTAAAAAATCACTCTTATGGGAGTCGGTTTTAACTGATATTGCTCCCGATTTACACTATATATTTAAAAAGTAATAAGAATAAATTAATTTTTAAATTTACATGGATATTTCTATAGTATAAATAGAAAAAACATTGAAATATTTTATAAATGACTATTAAGTGAATATCAAATTACATAATACCTTAGATTATTAATGCATTTGAATAATGCACGGGATCACATTAAAAAACAACGAAACATAGGTCAAAGTCAAAGGTGATTTGTTGGAAGCTTTGAGGCTGTGCAAGGTCAGATTATCGCATCACATGCGAGGGACTCCATTAAAACTAAGTTCGTGGAATTCCAAGTGTTAGATCCATGGGCTCTTCAACAACTTTAATGCCCGACCACTTTGACAGGATCATGTAGATGACAGGTCAAACCATTCGAGGGTGTATGTAGGTAAGGGATCCATCCGGTTGCCGCAAGATTTTCAAACCTTCATACAGGTCAGGGATCCATCCAGCCACTGCATAACTTTTGTGCATGGTGCAATATTCTCAAATCTCCACGGTCGCCATTGAAACATTAAAAAATGCGAACAAGCTACTTAATGGGATTTAAACAATGCACTAAGAAGAATACATAGCCCTAAAAACTAATCACTCTGATACTAGATGATGATAATTATCCAGAAAAAAATATGCAGAGAATAGAAAATACAACAAACACAAACATATAAGAAAATAACTTGATAATTTTTTATTCAATATTTGATAAGCCTTTATACAAGTAGCTTGATCCTACTGATTAGGATTCAAATCTCATCATGTACAACTCACAAAAAATCCCACTTATCTGTCTAAGAGACTTATTCTCACTTCTAGATCTCTATGAGGTTTTACTAACAAATCATTTCAACACATAACTAAATATTTTTCACACTAATAATATATTTTTCCTAACACTACTAAGAAATTTTTGGATACCATGACCTTCCTTGCTTCTCAAATTCCCGCCTCGCCTTCCGAATTGAAAATATTTTTCATAGTAAAAAGGCTGCAATCACCTTCTTATTTATTTAGAAATGTCAACTTCATCAGAATCATTGCACCTGACCCACATGACCTTTCCCTTTCCATTCTACCTCCTGATCTTACTCGTAATGCACAATGTACCTTTCTCAAAAGTGTCTCTCGTAATGTCATCATGTGTGGTCTTATTTATAAACATGACTTTGATGGTATTCTATTACGATGCCTTACAAGTTTTAAGATTCCTTATACCATTAAGGAAGTTCATGATGGAATTTGTGGAGGTCACTTTAGTGGCTTAGTTTTTTCTAAACACATCCTTCACATAGGATATTATTAGCCCACCCTCAACCATGACTATTGTGACTATGTCAAACGTTATGTGAAATGCTAGCATAATTCTAACCTTCATCACACACCTATTCATGCCTTACAGGTCACATGAGACCTTTGGCCTTTCTCTCACTGGGGTTTAGATCTTGTAAGAGAGATCAATCCTCATTTTTCACAACGTCACTTCTTTCACGCTTAGCATAGTCAATAATGCAATGCCTTTAGGGTACTATGTTCATAAGACCACCTTTGGTATAGTAGACTCGTTATGATTCTTCCAATTAGGCGGCTCTTTTGGTCACCTCTTATCCTTCACCTTCTTCATTACTTGTTGATTCTCCTATACAGGATTAGACCATCGACACCTACATATTAGGAGTTCCTATTTCACCAACATCTCCATGCCTAACTGACCTAAAATCAACCATGCCTGCAATGAGCTAAACACAACCATGCCTAAATGACCTAGACTCGATCATACTTAAAACCCACCACCCTAGTCCTTTGCTTCACCATATTATTCCCTAGATTACGATAGAACTACATCCTAAGGCCCCTTTTTACCGGGGCTATGTAGGAATCATTCCATAGGCATGGGGCCCTTGAAGGTTAGCTCGACCACTCTTTACCCTAACTAATTTTGCCCCCATTTTTCTATTCACATTCTACCTTAGTTAGTTTCCATTTTACAGAAAACAAGGAAATTAAATAATCATAAATACATACATACCTACCATTATGTAACATCACCATATTGTACATCATCATTTATTTTCCATAAAAACAATAACTTGGAAATTAAATTAAACAAAAAAATAGGACCAAACCAAGTTTAAGCCACCATGCCTAACTGACCTAGACTCAACAATGCCTAGCCCACCTAGAATCTACCATGCCTATACCTGACTCAAGCATGCCTAAAGGACCTAAACTCAACCATGGCTACGTGACCTAAAATCAATCATGCCTACATGACCTTGACTCCATCATACCTAATTCACTTAGTTTCCATCAATACACAATAACAATGGAAAATAAAAACATAGGTACATCATCCATCCAATAAACATCATCAAATATATAAATGGGAGATTTTGTGTATCACTAAATATATACACATATACAAACTTTTAGATACATACTCACCATCTTCAGCACACAGACTGGTATATGATAAAACTATCAAAACTCTCATGTATCCCCACTATCTTCGGTTCACAGGTCAATAAGCATAGAAAAATATTAAAAACAATAATCATACCAAGTGACTAATCATCACCCCACCTAAGACCCTCGAGGCCAGTCTCATCTGACTCCTCCTCTCTTCCTGTCTAGCACATTACCAACATCTCTCCACTCTTTATGGGTCTTGGTATGGTCTCCTCCTGGCCCATAGATAGATCTAGCCTCAGTGAACTCGTGGCTTCACCCTGACCCTATCTCTAGTATCGTTGACCCCCTATACTCTCTGAACTATGAGTGAAGGATCTCATCCTATCACTTGATGCCTGTTGTGCCATGTAATTTACATAGTAGAAGACATCTATCATGACGGTCATTAGGTGATCTTGGTAATACCATGCCTCAATCAGGGAATCCCTGAACCTTGCCATTAGTATCATCTGAGGTGGTGCCATAAGTCTCACAACAACCTGTGAGCTCTATCCTACTAGGGATGGCCTTGGACCTTGTGCTTGTGTACCCTATACTTCTCCATGTACCACGGGACCCTATCCTATTACAATCTGTAATATGGGACCCTACCCCTGAGATTGTGGAGGTGCATGTGTTGTGACCTGGTCCTGTAGGCCCACAACCTAAGCCTGTATAGTGGGCAACTGACTCTGTAACCTTGTGACCTATTCCTGTAAGGTGACTATCTATCCTCCATCCTATGCAAGAGCCTGACCCTCTACATGTACCTATACTTGTGCCTAGGAATTAGTCAACTTCCCTTGTAGTGTAGTAACCTCTCCTCTCAAATCAGCTACCTCTTTCTGTGCTGCTATCAACTGGGCTACTAGTGTTGCTACCTATCTCTGTAGTGCATCTCTCTGCACTATCATGGTTGCCAAAGTGGGTTGCCCTAGTCATGGTGGTGCTTCCTATAACTCTTCTTCCCACCATCATCTATATCCATCTGTTATCCCTGAATCATCTATCTTTTCATCCATTGGTAACTCCTTCAGACCTGCTAGTTCTGTGGGGCAAGGTGGAGACAATGGCCTCTCCACATCCTCTTGCTGATACTCTAGAAATGGTTGTGGCACATCCTGTGCTAGTATGAATTACCATCAGAATCGGTCTACTAGGATCATCTCATGCTCACTGCCACATCTCTTATGTATCCATTGACCCAACTACATCCCCTATAGCTCTCACCTCATGCCTCTGAATGATGGAAAGCCATCATAAGGCCGTCATAGTATGTCTCTCACATGTAACGCCTCTATCTCCTACCTGTAATGTGCCACATCATGTAACACCTCTACTTCTCGTGGCCAACCTACTGGGACCACCCATCACCTGAATCCTACCCTCTACCCTCCATGATGCTAGTCTGCTATAGGTAGTCCTCATGGCCGTGCTACCATAATGTGCTCATAGGCCGAAAAATGTAATATAAAGGTACAACACATGCCATAGAGACGCATCCTCTGATATCCCCACAACTCCCTGTATAATTGTACTAAATAGGTTAGCACCCATGCAAAAGGGACCTAATCCTTGATCCTGTCTAGTAAAACTCCCATCATACCCCTCGGAAATTTACTGCCCTCTGAATCAGGAAGTTCATATCACCCTACTCTCACCATCATCAACACGGTTAGTCAAGTCTCTTGTGGTTATGTGGCATACATGGTCCTGTACACAAAGCTTGCACTTTGCTCAGTAAGCTCATTAGCCATCTCCCTGAACACTCCAATCATCGTGTCGAAGGTTCCATACATAGATACACTTTAAACCGGCTCCCCAATAATCGGTAGCTATAGAATCATGTAGACATCCCCTAGCATGATCATCATCTCTCTGGTAGGAAGGTGGAATGTGTTGGTCACTACATCCCATATATCGATAAGAGTTACCATGAGACTAGGATCCCATCAAATCCATTTTTACTTCTTTAACTTAGTCAGCCATACCTCTCGCATGTGGGCCCACTCCTCCTCCATCAAACTGCACCTCAAATCCTCTAGTAGGGGTAGTACTTTATCTCATAATGTACACTATTGTCCTACTTGTAACAAATCAACTAAACAATGTCAGGGATAGAAATATTTTTTTATCAACAACATAATTCTACATCATACAAATTTATCATGTTCCTAATTTATCCCTAACCACTTATTTATCCCATTCCCACTTACTCAAACCCTGTACCCACCATGACCTAAATTTCACCTATCCTCTACCTACATTTACCTAACTTATCCTTTTACCACCTACTTTTCTCCCTCCTATTTAACTATGCCATTCATTTTTTACCTACTTACCCTACCCTCTCTTTCCCACCCCATTCTCACCTTCTACATCTAACCTATTTTGGCCCCTTCACCTTTTCACAGTGACCGATTCCGGTCACCTATGACCAAAATTGGTCACCCATTATCAACATCGGTCACCAATGACTACCATCAGTCCTTTTTTCCCCCCACCGACTCTAAAAATTCCTAACCAAAGTCAGCTGACCTCAAACTGGTGTTGTTCTCTGGTTCGGCACCAAAGCCGAATCCCCACAGCCCTAAAATTCTAAAATTTCCTAAAAACAACCTAAACCCACCCAAAAACCACCCAAACCTTAACCCAATTCATTTTTACCCTTATTTAGCCTACATTCTACCCTCTCCATACCCAAATCGATTCATTTTACCCGCATTTTCAAATTTTCCATTTCCCCCCTAGATTTGTTCATTTCACCACATAATTCAATTCAAAATACGCAATAGGAGTTGGAACCTACCTCATCCCGCCACCTCCTCCTCATTGACACCTCTAGTCTCTACAATGGTGGGCCTCCTCCACTCCCTCGCATTTCCGCCATGTATAAAATCAATCTCACGATCCTTCAGCAAATCAATGTGTTCCACCCGATCACATGGACCCATCTTCCTCTCTCCAACAACCACTCACCTCTCTCCCAATTAGCCTCAACTTACACCTGATAACATTTTCCTTGATAACTCATTTGACTATTCTTCCTCCTGAGCCTCTTTTCACCACGTTAAAATGATCAAATGAGCACATTTATCATGGGTTTTACATTTTAACCCATTGAGAGGTGAATCGATATCTGTCCAACCTAACTAACGTTGGTTCCATGCCCTACTGTATCGATATCAGTTCACATAGAATGTTATCGATTTCACATGACCGATGTTGGTCATGATTCCTACCCCATTTACACCAATCATCCTAATAACCAATAGCCCACTTTACCTTGTATACCCCTCAAATTACCTATACCTTGCCCTTACCCATGCCATGACCTATTTACTTTGACCTGAACCAATTTGTGTGACCATTGGAATTGTGTACTCATTAAACATTTCAATGTCGTTACACATGTTTTTTAGCCTAACAATCACACCTTGGCCTTGTGCGCTGACCTATATACCCTGACCTGAACCTACATTTTGTGACTGTTGGACTTGTGTACTCATTATACCTTGTGATGTTGTTACCCATGTTTTTTAGCCTAAAAACCATACCTTTCCTATTGCCGAGCCATTTACCTTGACCAGACATTTGGTGTACCATAATGTACCTAAATGTTCTTGCATCTAACCTACGTTGTGTTTTCAGACCATATCCTATGCCTTGGATACCTAAATAACTTCACCCTTGTTTAGATAAATCTATCGACCTTGGACGATATAGAGTTTACAAGCTCTTCAACCTGGTAACGTGTTATAATCTATACATGTGTGTGCATTTGATTACCATTACCCATTCCCCAATTTGACCCTATCCTATTGCCTATTACTTGATTTGACCATTACCCATTCCCATTTTGACCCTGGTCTATTACTTATTACCCGAGTCGACCATCACCCTTTCCCATAATACTCATACCCTTCCCCACCTACCTTCACTTCCACCAACTACACATTTATCAAACCACTCACTAATTCCATATAACACCTCATCAGTTCTTGGTTTTAGGGGGATCACCTTCACCCACATATGGGGCAAACACTTCCTATTTTTATCAGCATCGCTTACCAATACAAGCTATGCGAAAAAAAGGGGTAAAATGTAGACACAAAAACTAGGTCGTACCACCCTTATAACCCTGTTAATTAAATTAACCATACCTTAAAAATTCATATCCCATAGTGCACATGATTAATTAAATTAATTAATTTAATTAATTCAATTAATATCCTCACTTGAGCACATCACCTAGCCACATCACCTAGACACCTCATCATGGACCTATTCTTAGCATGTTTTTGCTAACTAAGACTCATATCTACTTACCATAACTAACTGAGAATTAATCTAACCATAAAATTAGATGCCTATTCTTTCTCTAACAGCATGCCCACTTATCTAATCTTAAAGAACATTTTAGACCTGAACCAACGGGTAGAATTGGCCAAGAGATAACCAACATATGCTATTTTGGAAAACTTAGGATTTCCTTCCGTAAATGACGTCAGTTAACCCAAAACCGATGAAAGATAACCTAAAACATCATCACTTACCATATATTCATTTTAGTAACCTTGTTCCAGAGGTTGGAAATTTCGAGAGGTGGATCATCTTCGAGTTTTGGAGAAAGAGAGATCTCCACGATATCATGAACCAGAGCCTGTTCGAGCATCCAAAAAACCCTAGCCAACACCAAGACTAATCTGAAGGCATTGGAATTCATGGTAACATTTTTATAAGCTCTACTAAAGCATTGATCACCAGTTTCATAGATCAACCATTGTTATCCTCCACCAACCAGGACTGCAAATACAAGTAACTATGTTTTGTATCTACATCATTTTATACTTACTTAGATTTCAGTTTCTTTATCTCTATTGAATTAGATTATATTCTCCTCTGCATTCCACCATCCTCACTTTCTTGTCAATCCACCTATCTAACCACCCACAACTGTTTAACTCCCCATATCTGATTCCTAGGCATTCTTGAGCCTTCCTAGCATTTTTACAAGCCTAACCACCCTTCTTCATTTTTCTATGTAATCACAGATAAGCTCCAAAACTAATTTTATTTTATTTCCACCATTCAGCCGCTATTACACCGGTCATCTTGACCATTATCGGTTTTCCCTTCACCGACATCGATCACTAGACTAACATTGATTACTATATCTTTTGACAAAATTTTACTAAGTTGACTTTATCACCCCTAAAACCTCAAAAAATCCTCACTCCACAGACCTCCCCATCTCTCTGTGTAAACACAGAGAGAACCTGGACCCATATTTATGACATTTAACTATTCTACCCTTATCCACCATGAACCGTCATCAGTCATAGATAAAAAATTATCAGTCACACCCATAACAACATCGATTTCTATGTTTGAGAACACAATTCAGGACAACAAGCTAATAACCACTCCCAAATTTCCAAGAACCATTTGTAACCTTTACCAAACCTCTGTGAGACCTGTAGAAACCCTAAACCACCTACCCAAACTCTAGGTATGATCATAACCCAACATGTTAGATTAGATTTGCTTATTGTATTTGAAAGAGATACCTAAATAATATAAAATGCAATAGGATATTATTTGTTTATGTTATTTCTTACGTTAAATTATATTAAACAATTGATTGACAACTATCTAGGGAGTATCACACTTCATGGATGTAGGACACGCTAGGTAGTCCACTGACATATATTGTTTAATATTATTCTTGTGGTGTTGTTTTGCATATACAATTAGTTCCTCCTAGCCAAAAGTAAGTTCTTCACGGTTAGCCTAGATTAGAAATTAGAAATGCACACACAACCTTTAACCAACTTCACAAATAAGTATTCATTCTTGTCCTATCACCATCTATCTATTTCATTAAATTTTATCAAGAATCTGGTGAAACACCCTATAACTTAAAGAATTAAGTTCCTATTGATTTGAAGTGGAGAAATCTAGCCTTATTCTAGCCACAGTAAGATGCATGCAGTATGCTGCTATACAGATAATATTGTTCAATAACCATTGGTTGGTGATTACTCAACAATCATCATTAAAAAAATCCCTCTATTCTTCTTTTTCATAGAGAGGAATTTATTATCATTAATTTATTACATGTGTCCTACTTAGTCCATAAATTATAGGAAAATGGCCAACTCTCAATCCTATAATGTGATGTATTGTCCAGATCGTTCAAAATATAACCACCTTTGACATGAATCTGTCATCTTACATGTTAGTTAGGCACTTTTGTTTCGTGTTCCTTTTGCAAAATTGAAAAAGTGGGGGGCACATCCATAAAATATCCCATAGCTATCAGTGTATTTAGGGAAGGTAAGGAATATAAATACTAACATACATTGAGAATAATACACCTTAAACTCCACTTTGAGAGGTCCACTCCTATTAGTCATCAAATTTCAATTTGATAGGCCTGATGCTTAATTAGATTTACATGCCACCAATATTTCATCTATTTGATATCATTCACATGCAAGGAAATAGGAAATATTGGATATGTATATAGTGGGGCATCTATAGTGTAGTATAGGGGATCTATAATGGTCTATATGGGCATGTGCTTGAACACGAACCCACTGAAACATGAATTTGATGCATAGCTCTTAAGTGAGAGATAATTTTACTCATAATATTATAACCTTAGTATCTTTCAAATGCGAATATTAATACTTGATTCAGGGTTTTTACCATACATTTATGATTTTCTTTTCATCTATTTTACATGCATGCTTTTTGTCTATAATGACTGCGACAAATTGTAAATTCTTTGGATAGGGTTTGGTTATTTAAATGTTTAATAATTCAGTCTACAATAGTGAATACACATTATTATTTTTAAATGATTTATAAAAAAATAAAATCCACATGACTCATTTACATTGCAATTCCATAGACCCAGTTTTAAAATTTGGCCAAAAAAAAGCTTTACCATAAAACAAAATAACAAATAGAAAACCTACAATATTCTTAGGGTTTGAAGAAAGGGATGAAACTTACAAGATGTAAGATCAGTGATAAACAAATTTGTTTCACCCTCCATTTTAGTGCATCTTAGTGCAAGCTAATCCAACCTTTTCTGCGTCAAAATATGAAACCTATTTTAAAAATACATAAAAGTTACAAGTCTTTAATATAATCCCCTAGAAGATAGTCAATTATTCTAGAGGCCAGAGTTGAAGGATTCAATTGAAATAGAACAATATATGTTTGGATGAGACACCACCCTATAAGGACCCATTGCAGTTTTGGGTTCTTCTTTGTTTGACGTACTGGGAATCAAGTTTGAGAATTAAAGTAGATAAGGATTTAATGTTGTATGTATGGTATTATTATTATTATTTGATATGTAGAGGGATGTATAAAATTCAAACTCAGGGATGGAAAAGAGTTCTTCCATCTATTCCATGTAAGGATGTGCATATGTAAATTCCTTGTAATCACCTCTTTAGACTATCCCTAACATCAATGGACTGAAAATTTCTGTAATTCAACCTCTTCTGCAACCTCCTCTCCATCATTCATTCTTTGACATGCGTAAGTTGCAAAAAGTATCACTCCCATTTAGAACATGCTTTTCAACATAAAAATATGAATTTTAAAAACACAAAAGATGAAGACATGTATACATCAAATAAAAATAAGTATATTAATAATAAATTTATATGTATGTGTTACAGATCCAATATTCATAAAATGGAATAAAAATGAATTATTTGCTAACATTGTTGCATAGTTTCAATATTATTATAATAGAATTAAATATAAATTATATTTTTAATATACATGATTTTTAACCATTATAAATACCCATTTTTGACATAAAATTATGAAAACAAACCCTCAAGGAAAATAATAAATAAACTCAATAAAAATTATATTTGATTATGTCCTTATTTCACTTTAGCATTTTGATTAATTGAAAATGAACTAAACTAGGAGAAGTAGAGCCACTAGTTAATCTAAATAGGAGGAATAAAATGTTGTATAAATGAAACTAAGATAATACGGAATAATAATAAATAATTGCTAAGTAAAATGAAACCCTGAATGTGTAATTTAAGAAGGATAAATGACTTAGTTTATTAAAGAATATTGTTACAGGTTGTCACTGGTCTAATAATAAAATATGGAAGTGTAGAAGACTACTCTGAAGTCCTACAAAGCCTGGATATGGAAGATCTAAATTGACTGGGGCACTTTGGAAGGTATCGAGGCACCCTATGGTTCCCTAGTATGCAGATTAGGTGCCATGGTCTCTATAAATACTCAAAATATGAATTCTATATGGTCACAAGGTGATATGAGACACTTCCTATCTATCATAATGAATTCACTAAGTTGCGCTAGATGTGTAGAATAATGAGATGATGATTTTTAAGAAGAAAGGAACTATCAAACTCTAAGAAAAATAAAATATGAAAAATGAATGGGTCAGAATGACCTCAACTGTCAAAATAGTGGTCTTATCACTGAGCGTTGCACTACATTTCAAACCTAGATGTAGTTCTGGTGAGTGTGTACATATCATACCCTAGGTGTTCTTGTGCTAGTCACACTTAGTGAATTAGTGAGAAAAAATAACTATAGAAAATGTAATAACATGTGTGCATGGAATATAATAGAAACCCTCCACTTATGTTGTGTGTTGATGCAGATCTCCTAACCTTGATGCATGACACTATGTGGATGAAAGTGATGTAATGGATATAACTCTAGATGGAGTGATAGTAGTATGTGACGTTAGGACCCTTATTATGATATCATAAATTTGTATTTATAGATTTATCTTAATCTAATTATGAGAAAATTACTCTAATCTAATACACATAATACATGAAATAGCTATAGAGACAATAATTGAAATCAACAACTCTATATTATATATATTGATTCATTATTTCATTACACTCCATTATATAGGAGATGTATAATAACAATCCTCACAACAACCTTTGTCTGCATATACAACCATACACCCGTATGGTTTCAAACTCTCACCAATATAATAATAAAACAATACTAATTGTTTTGTTATTCTAACTTACTAACTTACCACACACTAACCACATTTTACATTTACTATTTACATTTACATAGTAAATGTACTTTCACTAATTTACCATAATAATAATTACACATGTAATTATTATTCACCCATACATACAAATGGAGCACTAAGATATATTTCCTAACATTCCCCCCTTAGTGCGAACATGGGGAAAACTTGCCTTTGTACTTACACTTACTTTCATGGTCTGATGATTTTTCAGGATGATCATAAACCTAATAGATGATTTTTCACAGGGTTGACCATAAATCAAAAATGATGGTTTTGCAACGGGTTTACCACAAACCAAAAGAGTAATGGTTTTGCATAGGGTTTACCAACAACCAAAAATCGTGGTTTTACAAGTAGTGTACCACAAACCAAAAGGGTGATGGTTTTGTATAGGGTTTACCAACAACCAAAAATTGTAGTTGTACAAGTGGTGTACCACAAAGCAAAAGGGTGATGGTTTTGCATAGGGTTTACCAACAACCGAAAATGGTGGTTTTACAAGTGGTGTACCACAAACCAAAAATGAAGGTTTTCAAGTGGTTTACCTACAACCACATAATGATATGCCAAGTATTAATCTTAGCCCACATCACATCTCACTACAAGGAATAACATAGGAAATTCTTATGAAATCTGTTGCTCATATCTAGAAAATACCATAAATATAGAAAACTATAAATGGAACATTGAAATCATGTTCCCCCCTCAATGTGAAATTTCCTTTATTCTGCAAACCACAATAGGAACACTACAACCAAACAATCTTCTAGACACACAAAGAAACAACAGGAACACACTGTATAAAAAAGTAATCACCATAGCTGATATGGCCCCGTCGTTGGTGACTGACGAGAGGTTGTTGAATGACCTCCAACCTCATGTGCCTCCTTCCTCAAAGAAATTAACTTAGTATAGAAAGTCTTCAAAATTATAGTCAATTTCATCTGTTATTTTTTCATCTCTAGTTTCCCATTCTACCATTTTGCTTACATCTGTAGGTTTTTTTTCTTTTCCATCTACTATCCTCCATAGGTTTTTATTCATTAACTGCATCTAAATTTCTACTCTACATGTATGGAAGTTCAACCAAAAAAATTGATCTAATGGTGTATCCATTTTAATGAATCTAAATATCCAAAAAAAATTGAATGTAGATTTGAATTACCTTTGATTCTCCGATTTCTTCAAAAACCAGCAGTGAACAATGTGTTGTATAATAAATTGCACGTTTCTCCCAAACGAAAAACTGGGTCTGACTGAAATTTCTGTTTTAGCTGTCTATATATCAGAACGTTCCACGTGTAAACTTTTGGAGAAACCCAAATTACAAAAAAAAAATTACGAGATCTTCTTCGAGATAGATTTAACCTGCTCTGGTACCAAATGAGACAATTACCCTGATCTAATACACATAATACATGAAATAGCTACAGAGACAATAATTGAAATCAGCAACTCTATATTATATATATTGATTCACTATTTCATTACACTCCATTATATAGGATATGTATAATAACAATCCTCACAACAACCTTTGTCTGCATATACAACCATACACCCGTATGGTTTAAACCTCTCATTGATATAATAATAAAACAATACTAATTATTTTATTACTCTAACTTACTAAATTACCACATACTAACCACATTTTACATTTACTATTTACATTTACATAGTAAATGTACTTTCACTAATTTACCATAATAATAATTACACATGTAATTATTATTCACCCATACATACAAATGGAGCACTAAGATATATTTCCTAAAAAATTTCGTAAATAACTTTGACATGGACGACTAGGAAAAGGATAATGATAAAAAATTCCTAGAAAGACCCCAAAAAGAAGTGGGAAAGTTGAATATAGATCGGGGCACCCCGGGTGGGACCAGGGCACCCCGCAACCTCCTAATATAGGCCTGGGCACCTGGGTTTTGGCTAAAATTCTAGAACAATCGTGAAATAGGTGGATATATGTAAGGAAGTATGTGAGAATGAAAAAATTAAATATAAAATAAAGATGGCCAAAAGGTGGGATTAATTATTATTTTTTTGACTTTTGGACCCTCTAAATAGTAGTATAATACCGGGCTAAATAATGCCTAAAGTACATGATTTTGTGTCTAATTTTTTCCCCCACTTTATATTGGTGAGCAGAACGCTTGGTAACATAAAGTAAATAGAGATGTGTACTTGATATCCATGTAGATTATAGAAGAATATGTGCCAATGGAATAAACTCAAGGATGGAATGATAAAAACAAAAAATGTGGAGGAGCGTGGTTTCTAAAGATGAAAAATGTGCATAAAACGTGATGAGAGTGAACCTAGGGTAGAATGCGTGTGTAGATACTATTGTGTGTAGTGTACCTGCATGGTTAGTATAGGAAAGTTCCTATAGGGGCGTGTTATCATCATCGTCGTCATTTTTGTTGCCCCTAATTTGATTGCTTATTTCTCATATGACCAGACCTGCAAGGAGAAAACGATCAAGTAGTTCAAATATGCATGTATGTAAAAATGATGTGTAAAATAAGCAAGTGTATAGAAATATGTAAAATATGCAACTATGAAATACACTGATATAAAAGTTGTAAATGGAACACGTACACCTGATTGATGTTGAGAGAAAGGGTGTAAAAGGATATCTTGTATTGTCACAAGGTTTTTGGGTGATATCTCACCACCCTGGCTGAATAAGTATAGGAAGGAAATTATCTATTTCCTCTAACCTTTAACCGCTTCTGCTGAAATGTGTGAAGAGATCTCTATACTATCCTATTTTTTGGGTGATCCGACACTACTGGACAGAGTAGTGTAGAGAAGCATACCCGTTGTAACCACAAATCCTGTAACTGCTCCGTAGAATTTTTGAAAGACACCATGTTCTGTAGAGGCCACTATGTATGGAGCTCGTAGACTGGTCTTAAATCACTCATTGTATGTGAACCGGTGTAAATACATTGTGTTATTAGAAAACCTCAATGATGCCCCCAAATTTAGCGGCATATGTGAAATCACTTAAAATGAAAATGTGGCCCTAAAAGAGGACCAACCGCACTCTGCCCTATAGAACATTTTCCTGTAGGGGAAAGGGAAAATGCTTGGTAGATACCAAGGCGTGATAAAAAGGGGATATCTAGCCAAAAAAAGTGTTATTCTAAAAACACACGCATGTAAAAAGATAAGTGTAAAATACGCAAACAATGTAGAAACTACAAAGTACAATAGTGTAAACATGCAAGAACACAAGTAAACAACATAAAGCAGGTTACAAACATGGGACATCAGTCACAATTTCACAAGACACACAGGGTTGTTTTGGCTACAATAAATAGAAAAGTGTACACAATAGCAAAGGAAAAATCCCACATATAATGGTAAACAATCCAGACAAGTAGAAACAAATAAGTAGTGATGGAAACATGTAATCCTGTAAAACAGGTGTTGCACATGGAACATTAGTTAGCATGTTAGAGTGATAACCAATCTTTCAAAGTGCGTATGAACAAGTAGTATAAGATGCTAAGTAAAAAATGAAAAAATAGCGCTTAGATAAGATGAATGTGGATACCCCCAGTGACTGATATAGGAATGGTAGAAGGAGAGCATCCATGCCATGTGTAGATTCGTGTATTTGTGATCACAATAAACAAAGGTATGAACGTGCATGTGCGTATGATAATGACATATAAGAAATCAATTTAACATGTGTAAAAAAGTGAGCATGAAAAAGTAAATGCCCCTAACATAATGCAATATGGTGTGGATGGATGGAATGGAAATGTAATATGGAATGATAGAAGCAAAATGTGGATAGCATTGGTGAAGTGGACCTAAGCTAGGGGAGTTTCTTTCAGTTAGTATTGTTTCTGTTGAATTAATTAATGATTACATGAAATATGTAGCTATGTGTGCTGTTATAAAACGTAACAGATCACATAGTCTCTAATTTCATGATAATCTTCAGCAAAGTACAAAAAACCCCGAAGGACAGCTATGTTATCTTGATGAAAACATCAAATTGCATAATAGATGAACTGTTAAGTTTTGGAACAACAATCATAATTACATATTGCAGCAATCAAAGTTCATTGCTAAATGATTATAGGAATTTTTATGTTCTCTCCTTCATGGTTAAGACATTCATATTATGTTATTGAGTTGTTTAACTCATCATACAATCCATATAGAAATCTGAAATGCAGAAAGAAATACACAACTCAATTTCAGAATTCAATGTTTTATTCATAAGGAATTTCAAATGTTCCCACACAAGCCATGGGATGTAACTGAAAAGTAAAATACAACAACTGAAGAAAGAGGTACATATGCATGCAAGAAAAAATAGAGTATGAATGAACCCATCATTGCCTTGGGGGTTTCTTCTTCAGTTGATGTATCTTCATCTCTAACTTTTTTCTATATCCATCTTCACTGCTGAAAGCAATGCACCTGAAATGCAAAAAAGAGGAAACTATCAGTTATGAGCTCAGGGTTAATCCATATTCCTATACTATCCAAATTCATGCAGATGAATCTCTTAAAAACAAGAGATATAAATTACATGAAGATCAAAGGCACTACTAATATAAGTACTTTTTATAACAACATACATGATTTACTCACTCAGAAAGAAGGAGAGAGAATAAAAGAAAAACCATGGACATAAGAGAGGCCAAAAAGCCTAAATATTTTCTAACTATTTTCTTAAGTGTGCAGGTACAGGTTGTAATCAAGAAGAAAATAAATCATGTCTTACGGTCCTCACTGTAGATAAATATTGGAGAGTTCAATGAATTCTATCCTATGGTACATGAAGAAGATAAGTCACAAGTACATACTGGTATAAAGGAAGAATGCAACTGTCAAAGTTCAACAACTATTCTAGAAATAGAAGAAACTACAGTACATATCAGAGGAGAGACTTACAGATAATGATAAATGTTTCAGATTACAATTGAACTAGAAAAATCAGAAAATAAAGGATGAAGCTAACTGGAATGATAAGATTAGAGATGAAACAAAATAAAGAAATGAAATCTGGGAAAATTTTAACAGGGCTTCGACCATGTAAAATTGATATTTTAAATTTTCCAGCATGCATACTAAAGTTGTAATGAAGATCAAATATAATATTTAAGCAGAAAAGAAATGGAACTACAACATCTCAACAAAATTTCAATGTTCAACATGCAGGAATAGTGAACATAAAAGTCTAGAAATAACATCTCTTGCCCAATTTCTCAAATAAGAAGTAAATGATTAACTTCTATAGTTTTTAGTTTTCATAATCAAATTTTCAAAGTCATTTTATAACTGAAAATGAAGAAGGATGTCTAGTATAGAGTTACAGGAAGGCCAAATAGTGAGGAATCAAGAAATCAAGCTCATAATTTTACAAAGTGCAGTCATCCTAGAGTACTATTTTCAGAAATAAAGAAAGTATCAAGTGAACATACTACAACAGTATAGCTTCAAAGCTAGGTTTAGATGCATGATTTTACAGATGCAGTAAAATATTGTAACACTTCAGTAGAATAGTATACATTGGATTCATTAAGTCATCAGTTTCCTAAATGAAGGGGAAACTTCTATACTAAAGGTATATCATATTCAATACATTCAAGGAGCAAGTTTGGATATCTTTAGAAACTAATAGCAGAGTAATTATAGTGTCCTTGATACAATGGAATTTTAAGTTGAGGAAGTAAATCTAAACATAGAAGAGAAAGGAAAGTGAAGACAACTATCAACGTGAAACCACTGTTCCAGTTCTTAAGGATGAGTGAAACAAAACTTCATATCAGAACAGAGCTCCAGAATAGAGGAGTTACAAACTGAGATCCGTCAGTTACTTACAGAAAATAGGGAACAAGAGATTCAATCTAATGCAAAAGCATGAGAACCAAAGGGCACCTTAAAAACATGAGGTTGCAGAACTACAAGAAGCTGCATGTAAACCGAAGCTCCTAATTTTACATGTAAGGAGGCATGGAGTTTTTAGAACTCATAAATATCATTGTACAGGAAGTTGAAAAGGAAAAAGTATAAAAAGTATAGATTCAAGGGGGGTTCTTTATGAATATAATAGCAAGTAAACATATATTGAAATATTACTCAGAATACAAACTCGATGAGTATTAAGGTCGAATCGAATTAGGTAGTGCATAACTTAAAATAATGTGAAGTGGATTTTTACTTTTCAAAAACCATTATAATCCTCAAGAATAGATTGCAGAATCAAAAGAATGAAAGAGTTTGAATACTCACATCAATAAACATTCAGATGTGAAAATTTTCAAGGAAAATAGGAATACCCATTTAGTATTCAGAACACAAAATCAAATGGAAAAGCTTGAATAAAAAATGCATGCACATACAAGTTGAAGAAATATTCAAGTATTTCAGAAATTATCATTTCCATTAAAATCAATTTTTAGGTTACAGTATCCGAGGAAGAAAAGTATATATTCTAGATTTAATCGAAGAACCCATTAAATGGGTATCAAGAATTAGAAAAAGAAATAAGAACTCACCATTTGAATTGGAGTTGAGAAAACCCTCGAAGAATGATCAAGATAAGAGCTAAAAAACGAGGACCCAGAACAAGTTTTAACTTAAAGTCTCCAAGGGAACCAAGACATGACACAAAAAATGCAAAGAAGGAGAAAAATATAAATATCTTAAAGTCAAAGTGATAATTACAAAGTAGTTACTATGCTCAGAGATAAAAAACTTACCATCCCTTATCAAACAGTGATGCCAGTTACACAGTCCCGAGCTTGAAATAATTTGACAATAGAGGCCATTATTTCATAAATCTAGATTAACAGAGCTCAAAGGGACATAAATGGTGTCCACAAACATCACTGAGTTATACAAACGTATAAAATGTATTCACATTTGGGAACCGAGCTCAAGGGTTACCTTAAAAATGAAGAGCATCAACCATTCACATCACGAACTCAAAAGGGATAAGAGGAAATAATAATACAGATGCACGAAGGTTTATAAACCAAACAAACCACTCAATTCTGAGCTTTAAGTTCTTGACCATGGTGGCCAAAAGAACAAAATATACTAGTGCTCAAGCCTTCAACCACAAGACCTCACAAAGTAACTGAGATTGAAAGGACAAGAAATGGTGGCCGCTTCAAATAAAACTCGTAAGCACCCAAAGAATAACACGGGGTCGAGCTCGAAATATTTCAACAATGGTGTCAAAATTTTTTTTTCCATAGCCTCGCCTGCAAGACAAAAATCGAAAATGAAGTGATCATTAAGGTCAAGTGACCCTTTACCATGTAAACTCGGGAGATGAGTTAACGAAACTCAACCACAGTAAGATGATCAATGATGGAAGTAAACAATACAAAGATCAACATATTCAGATCAACACCAACATTTCAAGCAAACCACCATGGTTGTGATAACACCTTTCCAATTAATTAGCAATAGTTTAAACCCTAACCATGAGTCAAAGATCGATGACCTAAAATCCCGCAGTACAAAGATCAACAATTGGAAACCGATCAAAAACCATCAAAGAAAATCACCATGGTCACATTAAAAGCTAGCACATTAAATTCCAAATCACAAACCCTAACCGAGGGTCAGAGATCAAATGCTACAAATCAAGGGGATACCTATCAATAGTTAAAAATCGATCAACAAATACAAAAGAAAACTCGACCCGAGTTAAACATGTCACTGAAAAAACATGTCGAGGGTTGATTCATCATCACAAGGGGCCCAACCCCATGATTAAAACAAAATCATTTTCATATTGACTTTCAAAAGTCTAAACCATAGTATATGTCCCAAGTAATCAAGTGGCCTAGCACTATGGTGACCATATGTTATGCGAAGGTGGTTAATCAAACCAAGTAAATGGCATGATCATGTATTAATCAAAGGTGGCCAAGTATGATATGGTGACATTTTACAAAGTTCCCCATTTTCTTATTTCAAAACATAATAATGTGCTAAGTCCACAAGGGTGGCCAAACCAAATAGAGACTAGTGGTCAACTGCAAAGGTGGTCCCCACTGATTATGACGGATTGAATATGACTTGAAATGCAAATTTTCCATGTGATCACAAGGGATAGAGCAGACGTCAACATCAAAATGCAAGTAACTTTCGAAGACTTAATTACCTTATTTTTCACAAATAAGAGTTGATTATTATTGCACATGTGCTCCCGGTGGTCCCCACAGTGAGGTGAATATTTTGCTGATTATTGGAGGTCAAAAGTATTTTTTTTCTTGCACAGGAGAATTTTTGCATGCCTTCATAAAAGGACAAAATAGACAGGAAGACAAATTTGCATGCACAAGGAAGGAAACTTTCTCATCAAGTAAGATTTATTATTAGCAAATTATTCACCCATGCTTTTCTTAAAAATAGAATAGTCAACTACAGTTTGACTGTGATGTAATCAAAGCTATTAATGCCTCTTTGTATTAGTTTGCTTTATTTTATTCCTTTATTTATTAATAAATAAAAGATAAAAATAGGATGCATGGGTGAGTACAACTTTAACCTATTTTTAGGAAGGGTGGGTGAATTAATTTTGCTATATATTGTGTGCCTTGGCAAAGCATGAGAGGAGGAATTTTTAGATACAAGAGTGTTGAAGCAATTTCTGCCAGTTTTCCCTTTGAATGTGAAGTATTTTCTTCCTTTCCAATTATTTGCAGTCTTGTGTATGTTTCCATTAATCTTTTGAATGTGAATTCCCTGATTAATCATCTTACCCTATTGCAAATTCAGTAATTTCTACATGATATTAATGTGTATGTTTAACTTAGTAGTATTGTTGTGATATTTTCCCTCAATACCTCCCAGTGTTTGCCTTTAATATTCTGTAGAAAATTGTCAGCTTGTGCATCAAGAATCCATTCCCATATCAATTGTGCATGTACTCAATCAAATACCTCATACAAGTTTGGTGTATCACCTCATTTTTAATTTCATTTATAGTAATCTTTTACCCTCAAACCCTAGAAAATCAGTTTAGGATACATCTATAAGGAACTGTCCTTGATACAGGAGACTCACCTCAAAATAGGTATACCCAAAGACCTGAGGTGTTTCCATTGTATCTAAAAGAGAAGAGAAGCTTAGAACACCTGCAACTCTCTAAGGGTGCACTTTCGAGAGATAATAGTTTTTGGCATGCCTGGTGGGACCAAGAATCAGATCTGCATTCAAGTTATAGAGATTTACAGCAAGCAAAAGTTACTTTCTGGATAACAAGCTGCAACAATTTATTCTAAAGATTTAAAGATCTATTTGGTGACTCTACAAAAGGCTGATTTCAGACCAATATTGCAGCATGTTCCATGCCTAAAGTGACTACAAGATCATCGGTAAGAGGAATTCCTTCTGAGTTTATTTCTTTACCTTTGAATTCTTGCAAGAAGGAGAAGAGTTGGTAATACTTTACCTTATAATAGGCCTAGTTTTGATAACCCTCCTCCTAATATTCCTTCACCACGTATTAATTTCTCTATTCAGATCCCAGTTTTTCCAATGGCTATTCAACCACCTAGGAATTTTGTGACCTTTACTAATGGCAGCCCATTAGTAATTCCAGTTTATCATGATATCCCTAATGCTGCCATGAAAATTTTTCCATCATTCACTAGTGAAAATCAAGTTACACCTATAGAGCACATTAAAGATGTTGCAGCCCTATGTGTAGTTCATAACATAACCCATGAAGACATGGCTTTAAGACTTTTAGCTGCATCCTTCAAAGGGAAAGCCTTGCAATGGTATAGAAATTTAGAGATTGGAAACATAAGAACTTGGGATGAGTTAGGTGGAAAATTGATGAAATAATTTCAAGATAATTTAGATCATTTATCTCTCATAGAACAACTGGATACCATTAAAAGAGCTCCCATGAATTTATGTCTAGTTTCAACATTCATTTTTCCAGAACTTGGGAAAGAATCCCAGCAAGTGTTAAGCCACAAGCTGACCATGCTTTCCTTTATTATCTTAGAGCATTAAACAGTGATATTTCAACTATGATTCATTCTATGGGAGGTGAAACTCTTCCAGATGCTTATGATATTGCTATAAGAGCTGAAAACAACCTTATTCAAGATGGAAAATTAGCATCAAGGCCTTCAATGCCTTTTCTGGTAGATTTAGCACCTATCCCACAACCTATCATGATTATAGAACCTATTGTTGCAACCCCATCAAATGACATTTTTTAAAGCTTTGCAGACTATGAGGAATAAGTTGACATTCAATTGAGAATAGGCTTGCATTACCTAGCAGACCTTATCAGGCTCCTTATCAGCAAAACCAGCAAAATAGGTAGCCTTACCAGCAGAATCAAAATTATAGGCAGCCTTATCAGCAAAGGTAGTTTGACCCAAAGGCTCCTAGTTCATCTAATGCTTTAGTCCCAGTTAATATGGCTACAGAAGAGTGGTGTCAACCTTGTAATCAACCTCATTCAGCCTCTAGTTTCCCAAATGATTTTCTAAACATAAGTCTTGTTGCACAACCTCAATCTGAGACATTTTTCATGCCTCAAATGGAGGGTGGGCAAGTAAGATACTTAGGTTCAGAAGGCACCTGAGTAGAACTTAGTCAGTTTTCAGTGAGGATGATTTCATTGCAGTTACTACTAGGGCTCAAGAAAAGCTGCAGAAAGTAAAAAAAACAAAACAGGCCTGTTTTTACCCACTATCACAGATAAAACAACAACTACATGCCCAAAACCAGCTAACAATACTATTGTTCCTCAAAAAACAACAAGTGTTTCAGCTGGTAAAGAGCAGCAAAAACAACTACAGCCTGATCCAAGAAGGTTATTTATACCTCAGATATCAAAAGTAGCTGAAGCGGAATAATTTTTGCTAAAGCCTATGCTAAAATAGTAGAATCTGTCTCCAAAACTGTTAGTTCTTTTAACATTGTTGATGTAATGAAAAATCATAATGTTAACATCTCAATGTGGGATGCTCTAAGTATTCCAGGACAACAAGATTTACTTTCTCATGAACTAGTTAAGCTATAGATTTCTTCAAAAACAACAGAAAAAGAAGTTCAGAAAACAGACATGGTCCTTGGAACAATGGAACAATACCACATCAAAGAGGTTAAATGGATGGTTTAAAAAGTCTTAAATGCTCATGACATCAAGAAACCACCACCATTTTATCTATCACTGATTATTGGAGAACATCTTGTTCATAACTGTATGGTGGACAATGGTGCAAGTAGCACAGTTATGCCAAAAGCAATTGCAGAAAAATTGGGTTTGCAGTATGAACCTATAGAAAAGAGTGTTCTACAGCTTGATGGGACTGAAACTAATACAGTAGGTGTCATCAAAAATCTAGAGGTAACATTGCATGCTTGCCCAAATGTTTCCATTCTGCAAGATATTACTATTGTGGATTTACCTCCTTACTTTGCTATATGTTTATCAAGAGATTTCACAGCAAAAATAGGAGGTTATCTCTCTTCAGATTGGTCCTTCTTGTTTTTCACTACATGTTATGGAACCAAAGTTACTATCAATTCAAAACCATTGGCCAGATTTCACATTGAGCCTCATGCTTCTAATGCATTAGCTAATTATGCAGCCTTAGACCAGTCTGATTTTGATAATACAACTCATGTTTCAGCATTAGATGGTGTTTCTAACCTATTTATGGATGAAAAGACACATGAAGAACATGCTCATGATCCTTTCAAAGAAGTTGAAGAACATCTATTTGGTGTGTATTGTTTGCATGAAGAAAACACACCAATTCCCTTGCTGTCCAAAACCAGAAAATGAAACAGAAGGGATTTGGAAGCTTCATTTTGATGGAGCTAAGAACAAGAAAGGACAAGGAGTAGGTTTGATGCTCACTTCCCCAACAAACGAAAGGTATTTTTCAGCTTTGAGTCTCCAATTTTCATGCACTTGTAATGTGGTTGAATACGAAGCATTAATTCATGGCTTACTTTGGGCCAGAAAAAGAGGTATTAGCATGCTACATATTTTTGGTGATTCTGAGTTGGTTATTAATCAAGTAAGAAACTTCAATGTTTGTAAGAATCCATTAATGAAGTCTTACAGACATAGAGTTTCAGAATTTAATGGAAGATTTCAAAGCTATTAATATCCAGTCCATTCCTAGAACAAAAAATAAGCATGCAGATAGACTTGCAACAATTGGTGCTAGTTTTGAAGTGCTGGAACAGATTAAAAATACAACAAGATTCAGCCTCATATAAAGTTGATTGTCAGGCCTTCTATACCTGATAATGATTTGAATTGGTAGGTTTTTGAAAATGATGAACATATCTGCAGGTTTTTACAGCAAGAAGCTGAATTTTCTTGCAGTAAATCAAGATAAATTACAACACTTATATGGTGACCAGATTGTTTAGTTAAAGATGAATAAACTACCTTGAGGCTTGGTCACATTAGAAGACATCTTCAGCACTGATGATCAGTTAAGGAAAGAAAAAACTAAGATGTCAACACATGTTGATAACTATGAAGAGATCACAGTTGATGAAGGAAAAAATTTGTTTCTCGGAAAGGTATGTTCTCTAGCTGAAAAATAATCCTTTATTAATCTTTGCAAGGAATTTAAAGATGTTTTCGCTTGGAAATACCAAGACCTGAAAGGGTTTGATCCTAGTTTGGCACAACACACTATTGAATTACAGCCAAATTCCAAGCCAGTTAGGCAAAAATAGAGGCATGTAAATCCCAAAATAGAACCTCTAATGAGGAAAGAGTTATCTAAATTGATCGAATCAGGTATTATCTTTCTAGTTAAGCATTCAAGTTGGGTAGCCAATCTTGTTCCTGTTAGGAAAAAGAATGGAGAAATCAGATTATGTGTGGATTTCAGAGATCTTAATAAAGCTTCATTAAAAGATCATTACCCACTTCCAAATATGGATCAGATTTTAAGAACAGTTTCTGGTTCAGATAGACTATCTCTTCTAGACATTTATAGTGGATACAATCAAATTATAGTCTGAGAAGAAGATAGGTACAAAATATTTTTACCACCAAGTGGGGTACTTATTCTTACAAAAGAATGCCTTTTGGCCTTTCAAATGCTGGTGCAACATTTCAACATGTGCAATGGACATGGATTTTCGTAACTTGTTAAATAAATGCATCCTTGTTTATTTAGATGATGTTACTATATTTTCAAAAAATTCAGATGAGCATCTAATACATCTAAGGTAGACTTTTCAGTTATGCAGATAGTTTGGAATATCTTTGAATCCCAAAAAGTCTATCTTTTCAGTACATCAAGGTAAATTACTTGGTCATATTGTTTCTAAACAAGGTTTAGCAATTGATCCTTTCAGAATTGAAGCCATATCACAACTATCATTGCCTCATCATAAGAAGGCATTACAGAGTTTTCTGGGAAAAATCAACTTTGTTAGAAGATTTGTTCCAGATTTTGCAGCATTGGTTAAACCATTGACAACTATGTTAAAGAAAGAGAAGACTTTTTCTTGGACCAACGAAGGGAGAGAAGGGTTTGAAGAAATTAAAGAAGCCATCTCTCAAGCTCCTACTCTTGCAAATCCAAATTTTGATAAAGATTTTACAATGTATGCACTTGCAGGAGCTGAAACAATATCAGCCATATTAACTCAGGTTAATGATGAAAACATTGAGCAGCCAATTGCTTTCTTTGGACAAAGCTTGCATGACTATGAAACAAGGTACACATTTTCTTGAAAAACAAGTACTTTCAGTAGTCAGAGGACTAAATAATTTTAAGTACATGCTTTCAAACAACAAAATTCATGTTCTTGTTTCTCATCCAAGTGTGAAATATTTCTTGTTAAATAAAGAATTGAATGAGAAAAGAGCAGGTTGGATAACGAAGGTCATGGAATATGATGTTGATATTCATGTTGCAAAGACAGTTCGAGGTAAAGGTTTATGTGAACATCTAATTGCTGATATGGAAAAATAGCAAGCTGTCAGAACCAGAAGATTCAAAACAACATGCTGAAATTACGTATCAACAATCAGATATCATGGTGCAGCAAGAAAATCAGCAACTTGAACTTGCTCAAGAAGTTTAGGAATCAAGATGGATGACTAATTTAGTTAACTATCTACAACATGGTCTCTATCTAGAAGGTATGGACAAGAATAAACAAAGGTATTTTGTATTTACAAGTTGTACCCTATGTTTTTATTGATGGTGTGTTATTCAAAAAAGATATAAATGGAATCTTTTTGCGATGTGTTGATTATGATAGAATTCAACAATTATTATCAGAATTCCATGAAGGACCTGCAGGAGGTCATTTTTCAGCATGTACCACAACCTTAAAAATTATGAAAGTTGGTTACTATTGGCCCAACATATTCAAGGACTATTTCGAATGGATCAGAAAGTGTAAGAAATGTGTTTTCTTTGTTGGAAAAGAACATTTAGCTTCACTACCCTTGTAGCCTATTTCAGTTGATCAACCTTTTATGCAGTGGGGTCTTGACTTTATTGGCATGATAAACCCACCTTCGTCACAAGGACACAAGTGGATTTTGACTACTATAGATTACTTTACATGCTTGGACTGAAGCAATAGCCTTGAAATATGCTAATGAAACTTTGATACTATCCTTTTATGAAGGTATAGTTTACAGATTTGGTGTTCCAACAACTATCATTTCAGATAATGCTTTAGCATTTCTTGGTGCAAAGGTAACAGATTGGGCTGTCAAACACATGAATTTATTTAAGTTCTTCATCTAATTATTACCCACAAGGTAATGGGTTAGCTGTAATTACTAAAAAAATATCTTTAAGGATCATCAGAAGAACACTCAAAGATAACCAGAGAGCTTGGCATCTAATGTTGAATTCAACACTTTGGGCTGATAGAGTGACTCCTAAAAGATCAGTTGGAAATTCACCATAAAAATTGTTTATGGAAGAGAAGCAAGAATGCCTATTTTAGTTGAGTTACCCACATTAGATTTGCTACATCAAATGGAGCTTTGAGAATGAACCATTGCATGTTCGTTATGTAGAATTAATGGAATTACAAGAGCTAAGAGATCAAGCTCATGTAAACATGGAAAAGAATCAGAAACAGATGAAGAAGACTTTTGATAAGAAAGCCAAGTTCAGAATCTTCAATGAAGGAGATATTGTGTTAAAGTGGGATGCTGATCGTGTAAAGCTAGGAAGACACACAAAGTTTGATACAATCTGGAGTGGTCCTTACATGATTTCATCTTGTAAAGAACAGAATGCTTTTCAAATCTCAAGGCTGAATGGAGAGGAACTTCCCATTCCTGTGAATGTATGTTTCTCAAACACTGTTATTGAAAATCCTACAGTGTCTATTTAGAGTAGGATTTCCCTTCAATAAGTGTAGTTCCTGCACATTGCAATGTTTTTCAATTCAATAAGTGCATTCGTGCACGTGATCTGGTTTACCAGATCCTTTCCTAGTTTTAGTTTATTTTGGAAGGGTTGGACCTTCGGAAAGGTAAATTTTGGTTACATGCTTTGGACTCCATACCCAATGGACAAGAGCAAGGCATTGGTTTATAAGCTAGTAGGAAACTTTCCTCACAGGATCGCAAGAAATGTTGACAATTTTTGCACTTGTACAAAAATGGGCAAATCAAAACTTCGTTATGATGGATAGCATTCGTGAAGTGGACCTAAGCTAGGGGAGTTTATTTCAGTCAATATTGTTTCTATTGAATTAATTAATGATTACATCAAATCTGTAGCTATGTGTGCTGTTACAAAATGTAACAGATCACATAGCCTACAATTTCATGACAATTACTAAAAAAGTTCTTTTAAGGATCATCAGAAGAACATTCAAAGATAACTAGAGAGCTTGACATATAATGTTGAATTTAACACTTTGGGATGATAGAGTGACTCCTAAAAGATCTGTTGGAAATTCACCATATAAACTTGTTTATGGAAGAGAAGCAAGAATGCCTATTTTAGTTAAGTTACCCACATTAGATTTGCTACATAAAATGGAGTTGCTTGAGAATGAACCATTGCATGTTCATTATGCAGAATTAATGGAATTACAAGAGCTAAGAGATCAAGCTCATGTAAACATGGAAAATAATTAGAAACATATGAAGAAGACTTTTGATAAGAAAGCCAAGTTCAAAATCTTCAACGAAGGAGATATTGTGTTAAAGTGGGATGCTGATCATGCAAAGCTAGGAATACACACAAAGTTTGATACAATCTGGAGTGGTCCTTACATGATTTCATATTGTAAAGAACACAATGCTTTTCAAATATCAAGGCTAAATGGAGAGGAACTTCCCATTCCTGTGAATGGTATGTTTCTCAAACACTGTTATTGAAAATCCTACAGTGTTTGTTTAGAGTAGGATTTCCCTTCAATAAGTGTAGTTCCTACACATTTCAATGTTTTTCAATTCAATAAGTGCATTCATGCATGTGATCTGGTTTACCAGATGTTTCCTAGTTTTAGTTCATTTTGGAAGGGTTGGACCTTTGGAAAGGAAAATTTTGGTTACATGCTTTAGACTCCATGCCCAATGGACAAGAGCAAGGCACTAGTTTACAAGCTAGCAGGAAACTTTCCCCACATGATCGCAAGAAATGTTGATGATTTTTACACTTGTAAAAAAATGGGTAACTCAAAACTTCGTTACGATGGATAGTATTGGTGAAGTGGACCTAAGCTAGGGGAGTTTATTTCAGTCAATATTGTTTCTATTGAATTAATTAATGATTACATCAAATCTGCAGCTATGTGTACTGTTACAAAATGTAACAGATCACATAGTCTACAATTTCATGACAATATTCAGTAAAGAACACAAATCCCCCAAGGAAAGTTATGGTATCTTGATGAAAACATCAAATTGTAGAATAGATGAAGTGTTTTTTAGGAACAACAATCATAATTACAGATTGCAGCAATAAGTGTTCATTGCTAAATGATTACATGTATTTTTATGTTCTTTCCTTCATGGTTAAGACATTCAATTGTATTATTGAGTTGTTTAATTCATCATATAATCCATATAGAAAGCTGAAATGCAGAAAGAAATACACAACTCAATTTTAGAATTCAATTTTTTATTCATAAGAAATTTCAAATGTTCCCACATAAGCTGTGGGATGTAACTGAAAAGTAAAAGAAAACTACTGAAGAAAGAGGTACATATGCATGAAAGAGAAAATAGAGGAGTATGAATGAAACCATCATTACCTTGGGGGTTTCTTCTTTGGTTGATGTATCTACATCTCTAACTTTGTTCCATCTCCATCTTCACTGTTGAAAGTGCTACACTCAGAAAATGTATTCATAGTCGGGAACCAAAATCAATGGTTACCCTAAAAATGATGAGCATCAACCATTCACATCATGTAATTAAAAGGGATCAAAGGCGATAATAATACAGATGCACCAATGTTTAGAAACCAGAAAAACCACTTAGTTCAAAGCTTCAAGTTTTCGATGATGGCGGCCAAAAGACCAAAATATACTAGTGCTCAAGCCTTCGACTGCAAGAACTCACAAAGTAATAGAGATTGAAATGACAATAATTGGTGTATGCTTCAAATAAAACTGATAAGAACCCAAATAATAACATGGGGCTAAGCTTGAAAGACTTAAAAAATGGCGTCGAGTGACCCTTTACCAAGCTGAAAATCCAAAATGAAGTGATCATTAAGGTCAAGTGACCCTTTACTACACAAACTCGAGAGGTGAGTTAATGAAACTCAACCATAGTAATATGATCAATGTTGGAGAAGAAACAATATAAAGATCAACGTCTTCAGATCACCACCAAATTTCAAGAAAACCACCATGGTTATGATAACACCTTTCCAATTAATTGTAGGGTTTAAACCCTAACCATGAGTCAAAGATCAACGGCCTGAAATCCCACAATATAGAGATCAACGATTGGAAACTGATCAACAACCATCAAAGCAAATCACCATGGTCACATTAAAAGATAGCACATTAAATGCCAAATCATAAACCCTAAGCAAGGGTCAGAGATCAAAGGCTACAGATCGAGGGGATACTGATGAATGGTTAAAAATCGATCACCAAATACCAAAGAAAACTCAACTCAAGCTAACCATATCACCGAAAAATCATGTGGAGGGGTGAGTCATCGTCATGAGGGGGCTAGCCCCATGATTAAAACAAAATCATTTACATATTGACTTTTAAAAGTCTAAACCATAGTATATGTCCCAACTAATTGAGTGGCCTAGCATGATGGTGACCATATGTTATGTGAAGGTGGTCAATAAAATCAAATAAATGACATGATCATGTATTAATCAAAGGTGGCTGAGTATGATATGGTGACCTTTTACAAAGTGCCCCCTTGTCTAATTTCAAAACATAATAATGTACTAAGTCCACAAGGGTGGCCAAACTAAATGGAGACTAGTGGTCAACTGCAAAGGTGGTCTATTGATTATGATGGATTGAATATGAATTGAAATGCAATTTTTCCATGTGATCACAAGGGATAGAGTAGAGGTCAATATCAAAATGCAAGAAAATTTTGAAGACTTAATTACCTTATTTTTCAAAAAATAAGAGTTGATTATGATTGCACATGTGCTCCCGGTGGTCCGCACAGTGAGTTGAATGTTTTGTTAATTATTGGAGGTCAAAAGTATTTATTTTCTTGCATAGAAGTATTTTTTCATGCCTTCAAAAAAGGAAAGAACAAACAAGAAGAAAAATTTGCATGCACAAGGAAGGAAACTTGCTCATCAAGCAAGATTTATTATTAACAAATTATTCACCCATGCTTTTCTTAAAAATAGAACAATCAACTATAGTTTGAATGTGATGTAATCAAAGGCTATTAATGCCTCTCTGTATTAGTTTTCTTTATTTTAATAAATAAAGGATAAAAATAGGATGCATGGGTGAGTACAACTTTAACCTATTTTTAGAAAGGGTTGGAGAATTAATTTTGCTATATATTGTGTGCCTTGGCAAAGGATGAGAGGAGGAATTTTTTGATACAAGAGTGCTGAAGCAGTTTATGCCAGTTTTTCCCTTTGAATGTGAAGTATTTAATGCCTTTCCAATTATTTGTAGTCTTGTGTATGTTTCCATTTATCTTGTGAATGTGAATTCCCTGATTAATCATCTTACCCTATTGCAAATTCAGTAATTTCTGCATGATATTAATGTGAATGTTTAACTCATTAGTATTGTTGTGATATTTTTCCTTAATACCTCCAAGTGTTTGCCTTTAATATTCAACAGAAAACTATTGGCTTGTGCATCAAGAATCCATTGCCATATCAATTGTGCATGTACTTAGTCAAAGAACTCATACAAGTTTGGTGTATCACCTCAGTTTTAATTTCATTTATAGTCATATTTTACCCACAAACCCCAGAAAATGAGTTTATGATACATCTATAAGGAACTGGCCTTGATACCGGAGAATCACCTCAAAATAGGTATACCCATAGACTTGAGTTGTTTCCATTGTATCTACGAAAGAGAGATAAAATTTGCAATCTTAGAACACCTAAAACTATTTCTATATAGGGTGCACTTTTGAGAGATAATGACAAGATGATAATATAGGTGACACTTTAACCGAAGGTGTATGTCACTAATGTTGGAAATGTCACACGAGGAAACTGTCGCATGATGAATGTAAGGTTCATTTTATTGGTAAAACCTTGGCATTCGAGTATGGACCAATGAACTAAAGTGTGTCATAGGGTGGTGGGTGTAGTTCGTAGAAGACAAGATAGTATAAAAAACCAAGTGATGAATATCGTATGTAAATGCATAGTGTGGGAAATGCAATATAAGATGTGTAGTGCATATAGGTTATGTAATGTGTGAAATGTGATAATGAGGGTATATAAGAAGGGAATATGTAAATGATGATAAATAAAACTAGACCCATATATAATGAAATCTAGTGTAGAATGTAGAATATATATGATGTATGAATGTGCCATGTGAATCATGTACCATAGGAAATGAAGGGTATATAGATTATATAAGATGTGGTGATAGGTGTAGATAAAAGTAGGTAGTGATGAAGTGGAAAGCTAGAATCATATATAATGTAACCTAACATAAATGTATAATGTATGAAAGAGATGCAAAACTAGACACAAATGATATGATGACTAGTGTAGTGTGTATGATATAGATGATGTATAAATGAATAATAGATGAGAGGTGTATATGATAGTGTAGGATGTAGACTAAGCATATAAAGGATGATGTAGGATGCGTGATTTATGTGATAGAATATAAATGTGTAGAACCTATAGTGCAGTGTGTGGGGTTAAGTGTAATGGTAATCCCTCAATAGTCAAGTGTTAACTAAAGCACAGTTGTGTGTCATCGGGTAATGACGGTGCTATGAGGTGTGAGATGATATGCTTATAGGAGATGACAATACATGATTGATATGACATGTATGACATAATACGACATGATTATGCCAAAATAAGAAGGGGGAGTTATGTAATATGATGCCCCCCCACGAGGTAGTGTAGGAAGAGACTATGTAAACTCATAAAAGAGATCATTCTCCTCTAGATCAAGGTCTAATGGATATGGATTAACAACCTGTTAAATTATACTTTGAGGTTGATCACATAAGGATCCAATAATATGTAAGTGATATATACCAATAGTGTATTCTTTTTTAGTGAATGAGCGATATGGGAAACTATGGACATACCATTGAGTGTAGTTATGTGAGTAGCCAAGAAAGGAACTATTGTAGACAAAAACACAACTAAACGACATATGGAATGAATTGTTAGTGTGAGTACGATCTAATATTCTGCCAATCTAAGTAATCCAAGAATCTCCTAATGTGAGTGGAGAGGAACAAGGGGTGTGCGATAAATATACTAGAAGATGAAAAACACGCAAACCATAAGCAAAAATTATAGTGACAAAGCCATAATATAGGTGCGGTACGTGAGTAGAAGGCTGAAGGTCATCTAAAGTGAAACCAAGGTGAGGGAGACCGACATGGGGGCATACGATTTCATCATGGATAGGATTGAATGGAACATGTTCCCAATACGAGTCACGAATTAAGAGTGTACAAGTGAAGGGTGGGTAAACTGATGATGAAGACGAGGATATAATAAGATTGTCTAGGGAGGGAACAAGTGTATCATTTGGAGTAATAGCTGTAGCAGGAGGTGGTATAGAAGGAACAACATCGAGTAAACAAAAAACACCCTCAGGTGGTGGTAAATGAGGTGGGTCACTCATAGGATGAGGCTCATCAGTGGTATGAATGTGAGGGGCAAGAAGACTAGTGTTAGGGTCATGAACACAATATTGGAATGGACCACGATCTTTAAAGATAGTATAGTCAATGCGCTCATCTAATAACTTGACGTAACAATGGACCATAGAATATACAACTTGCATGGCATGAAGCCATGACATTCCTAGAAAGTAATTATAGGATAGGGAAAAATCAATGACAAAAAAGATGACATGAAGAGTAGTACGACATACAGTGAAAGGAAAGGTAACATGGCCTAGACACAGACAGATAGTACCATCATAAGCACAAAGTGAGATAGAATAAGGGCTAATGTCATGATAAAAAAAAACCTAAGGCCTAGAGAAAGGAAATAGGACACAAATTAAGCTCAGAGCCATTATTAATAAGATTTTTCTTGACAACGAAATTGTAGATGCAAGACATAATGTAAAGTGGTGGGTCATTGTCAAAGGGGTGAATGTCGATAGGAGGATTGGCCTAGAATGCTAAATGTTGGGAAAAGGAAATAGAAAATGTGTCATACATGGAATCTGGATGCATTTCAACATAAACATGCATAGTAGCAAAGAGGGTTTGAACATGATGAATAAAATCAGGATGGGTAAGCATATATTCATTAACAAATATATTCATGATGGCTATATGTAAATGAAAAACCTTAGAAGGTGTTATGAAGTAATTACTAAATTTGGATCAGTTTTACAGATGAATAATGTACAATATTAAACACGGAATAATAATATACTTTCAATTCATTCCGGATACATTACATTTTACATACAATGCATATGTATAGGAGATATTGCTCCTAAATATGAGGAACTACAATTCCTTAAATATCTCCTACAACATCTCCTACAACTTCTCCTAAAACAATAATCTATTCGTGATATATTGTTGTAACAATATATCACCAAATAATATATCCATAAATATAAGTTGTTAATAACAACTTATATACTACCAAAATATATACGTGATTTGTTATTACAAATCACTCATTAATTCTTAATCATAGTAAACATTAATATTAATTTCCTAACATTCCCCCCCTTAATGTTTACATGGTAACATAAGAACTTTCACACTTCCTTTGTAGCCTGCCGCCTCTGTGCACTCATGATCTTGGCACACACTCGAACTAAAGGAAGAAGAAGGAACACATCAACTTCTTATCGACCAAGCACTGTCGGGAACACATCTGATGTACGAGGATGGGAACACGCTCAGGAATCATCTGCTTATCAGCCAGTCACTCTAGGGAACACATCTGACCTAGCAGTGTGGGAACTCAAGCAGGAACACATCTGAACAACCTTCAATGGTTTTTAAGAGGCTAACCACAAACCTAGGTACGAACAGGAACACATCTAACTGTTCTACCTCATCAAGCCTCATGATGTTGTGTTTCACTATGTTATTTTTTCTGTACTATGTTTGTGCATTTGGGGAAATAGGAATAGCCACATACTCAACTGAAAAACTGAAAATGGAACATTGGATCATGCTGATCATGTTCCCCCCTCAATGTGAACATTTCACTTATTTAACACAAAACAGGAACTCTGAAAAATAATCACACCAAGCTGAAATTCACACCACACAACTGAATCTGGAACACTGCAAAACTCAAAAACAAGTACTCACACTGCACACCTGTGCCACCAAATCATTCTGTGCGGCCCCGTCGTTGGTGACTGACGAGAGGTCGTTGTCTGACCTCCAGCCTCCGAGGCCTCCATCCTCCATTTTCATTCTGCTAGATCAGCTGGATTTGGATATTAAGCTCATTTTTTTCCACATTGATCTTATTCTTTTCTTCCTTCCCGCAATGTGAAACACTTTATTTTTTCCGGACATCGGGTAACACCGAAACTGCGTCCATGAGGCAATTTTTTATTTTTTTTTACAAGTTTTGACTCACATAACAAAACTTTATGGTTTGACTAACCATATAACACAATTGACTTGGACAAGAAGACTCAACTAGACAGATAACCTAAAATCACCTATTTCAATTAACTTGACATAAGACACAATGAGACTTGACAATAACGAAACTAACAACATAATTACTACACTTTTGGTATTTTGATTCTAAATGACAAATAGACGTTTGGTTCACAACTAATTAATTAAATTAAAAAAAAATGGTGAACTATTATAGAAGACTGACTTAATAAAAGACTGACAAATAGATTATCAATGATGAATGTAGAGGAGATACGTGGTGTTTCTAATCCTATCTCTAAAAGCATATTGACTTATAATAAAAAGCTATTGACAACAAAACGAACCAGATAACTTCTACCAGAATTCTCCTCTTTGATCAAACAAGCATGGAATGTGGCACATGGAGATGAAAAAGCTATCAAATGCATGTTATTCATGATTGCAAGAGCTGGAAATATCAAAATTTACCAGACATAGATAATACAACATTTTGTAGGAGAATGGACGAGCCGCAATCAATGCGCATGATACGGAAGTCTTCCTTTGCATGAGTAGATTTTTAGTAGGAGATGCATGCATTTCCTCCTCTCAACATGTAGATTACAAGTGTATGGGATCCACTTGCAAAACATATGCTCGAAACAACCCTTTTTTTATCAGCTAGCTGGTAATCACTTTTGATGCAGAGAAACGAGGAGTTAAATACAATAATAATGTGACATCCTGTCTTGTACAATAATAAAATACACATGAATGTAAGCACACTGACTCAGATATATGTATGATATTGCGTTGACAGTCAATTGATGGCAGGTATTTTACAACTACACCGCAAAATGTGAATGCTGACAGGTGATCAGAATATTCATGCAGTTGAGGGATACACTCCAATATCCACAATACACGCTCTAATGTTGACAATCCATGCTATGTAATTAAGAACTGATGCATGTATTAGATAAGAACATCCATGAGTGGAAGCAAAAATGACAGTTTGTTAGATATCCACGCATAAATATGAACCACCACTTGAAGGAACAAACACAGGCACAAAACCCATCACATTTCTGCACAGAACTACTCACTTATCAAAATGAATTTTCCAAAACGATTTTCCCACGTTGCAAGCTTTTCAGAACACTTTGAAATTCTCAATTTCGTTAAGAAATGAGAAAGTTACGAGTATTTTACTGAAGTTCTGTTTTGGATCAAGCTTGGCGGAAGGGCTGCGCCATGATGTTACAAAAACATCTTTTCTTACCTTTTTTTCTTTTTCTGCTGGAAATAGAAATGAACCATAGGCATCCCCTTCTCTAATATGAAAAATGCATTATGTGAACATGGTTATCCATGCTCTGAAACCAAATAATAAATTTGGATAAGTTTTACAGATGAATAATGTACAATATTAAACACGGAATAATAATATACTTTCAATTCATTCCGGATACATTACATTTTACATATAATGCATATGTATAGGAGAGATTGCTCGTACATATGAGGAACTACAATTCCTCAAATATCTCCTACAACATCTCCTGCAACTTCTCCTAAAACAATAATCTATTCGTGATATATTGTTGTAACAATATATCACCAAATAATATATCCATAAATATAAGTTGTTAATAACAACTTAGTATTTGTCATAGTATAACTTGATAGTTGTCATAAAAGTACCTGGTAACTAGTCATTTTTAACATGAAAACACTCAATGACATCATGACATGTAAGCTTTGCCTTTTTAAAATTTTCAATGTTCAACCATTATCACCCATGATCAAATAGGAGAGAGACACCAATAGTGGTGCACCCTAAGTTAGGGGGCCCACAAAATCAATCCTATAAAATGTGGGAACCTCATTTTTTCACCAGCACGTAGTTCAAGATTTTTTTTAATTATATATATATATATATTTTTGAGTATTGTGTATTCAAGACATTATATCGATAATTATACCATACTCAACTATTGATGTCTCTCCCCTATGGGTCCCAACCACAATGTAGTGTAACTCAAATTTGCAATTTTAAATAAAGATCAAGAATATGTATTTCCCTCCAATTCAGGCACTTCAAAAAAAATTAAAAAACTCTTGAACTAAGTGTTGGTGAAAAAATTAGGCATCATCACATCTGTATATGCTAAAAAACTAGATTTTGTATGGGCCCCTAAATTAAGGTGCACCACTGACTACATCTCCTCTCCCCTAACATTGAAATTTTCAGCTGAGTTGGAAATGACTCATGTGTGTGGCGCAAACGTAGATTATGATCTACAAGTTGCAAAGGAATTATCAAGACCTTAAGAAAAATACCAAGGTATGGATGTCCAAGAACAAGATGGGTCATGTATTTGAATTTTTAACTGCAAAAGGCTAGTGGTCTTCCATCAATAAAAGCGCTCCACTACATTTCAGATCCGGATGGCAGTTCTGGTGACTGTGTGCATATAAAAAGAACTAAGTATTCTTGTGCAAATCAGACTTCATGAAGTGGCGAGAAATAATAACTATAGAATCTGGGAATAACCTTCGTTTTGCATGAGAGTAGAATTCAAAAGTCCCTATCCTATAATGTATTAATATGGGTGTTTTTCAAAATAATTTTAGCCTTGATACCAATAGTTACATCATGTGAAATGTAAGTTATGTAATGGACACAACTCTAGATAAAGGAGAGATGACCGAGCTACATGAATGACGATAGGACCTGAGTATGGTCTACATAACTCTGTATTAGATAAAGTTGAACTCTTAAAATAAAATCTAGATATATTTTAGAAAAACCCCGACATGGCTTTTTTGAGTGAAGCATATAGCACGGATGATAAAAGCATTTCTAGACCTATTCGGGGTAGAAAAATACCAGATGGTTGAGTCAGGCCACATCGAGCTGCCTCAATTTAGGTTAAACAATACAATGAGACAATTGCGAACATATGCAAGGATATTGAGGTGACCATTAAACATGAGAGCTGGTTATGAGGTAGCAGATCTTTCAACAACCCAACAATCTACACACCGATGGCAATAAAGGTGAGATTAATTACGTAGTTAGTTCACTTGACGAACCCTCTAGAAATGGGGCCATGGGCGATGCTAGGAGTCAATAACCTAAAGCTGCGGGATTCCAAGTCATAGGCACGAACTCAATTCGCATAAGTAATATGTAGAGTAGAAAATTGCTTTTTAGCAAGTAATTTGAATATCATTCGTTGATACGCAGAGCGGACATGATCTGCGAATAGATTCCATCGGATCCATAACGGCACAATCAGAATGGTAACATCAAGGGCTTTCAACATGAAATAGACCTTGCCCAACTAATGGCATAGTCATTTAATCCATAAAATAAAAGAGAATGGCCATCTCGAGTACGATAACTAACCACATAGAGTGGTATGAAAAAAATACCAACTCCAGACTGGTGCATAAGACAGGTGACAAGCTCCCTGGTAAAAAGGCATAACACTTACCTATTTGCAACCCTATAGTTTTCGTTGTTTAGTGCCCATGACAGATGGATCTTTTGCATATTTTTTAATCATGCTTTATTTTAGTATCGACCATAGGAGGGGGGCAGCTAGAGTGTATATTTCCTAATCGATTTCAATAACCAAGTAGTGTAGACTCATGTATTTAAACCTAGGCCTAAACGATGCTGTGTAGGAGGAGATTGAACAAATGGAATCAAATCAAGCTTGAGGTGCACCCTCATTGAGCCAAAAGTAGGACCAAAGGCCTACCTTGGCACTTATGCTAAAAAGGGAGATAACTACCCAATGATTGTTCTGCTAAAGGGAATGTTGATCAAGTGAACAAGGACTTTGACCAAGTCAAGAAATGAAAAATATGACCATCCAAAGGGATATTTTTATCCCTTGTAGAAGGTCATGTACATCAACGAAGTAATAGATTTGTTATTATTAGTTTTTGTATTTTTCACACTTGGGGGTCACCATTAAAAAACCATGGAGGTGTCCCCATTTCTGATTCGCATCTGGATTCATCTCCTAACTAGCTATTTTCAATGTCATTTCTGATGTAGGGAGCTGTCCATATTATTTGGATAGTGAGTTGAGTCAACTCCTCATGCCCGCGAAGATGGGTCTTTTGCAATTGTTTAATCATTGTAGTTTGTATGTCATAGAGAGGCAGGATCCAGAGTGATATTACTCTTAAAGTTAAATGAGAACAACATAATGAAGAGGTCCTACACATGGTATAGTTGCGGTAGAACTTGAGCCACTATTCGATGGGAATCAAATAGATCACTGCACATGGTCATGAGCCAATTCCTACCACAAGTTAACTGTTATCTCTCGAAAGTGCACCTTGTAGAGATATTAGTTGCATGTATTCTAGGCTTGCAAAATTGATCTCTCTCTTTTTGTAGATACAATGGAAACACCTCAGGTTTGTGGGTATACCTATTTTGAGATGATTCTCTGGTATCAAGGCCGGTTCCTTATTGGTGTATCCTAAACTGATTTCTGGGAGTTTGAGAGTAAAAGATGACTGTAAAATGATTAAAACTAAGGTTATACACCAAATTTGTATGAGGGCTTTGATTGAGTCTATGCACAACTGATTTGGGAAGGGTTTTTGATGCACAAACCAATAGTTTTTCTGTATAATATCTAAGGGAAAAACACTTGATTGTACTGAGGGAAGATCACAATAGTACTAATAAGTTAACATGCACATTAAAATAAAGTAGAAAAGTTTGAATTTTGCAGCAGGGTAAGATGATTGATTAGGGAATTTGCATTCACAAGACTAATAGAAACATACAAAAGACTGAAAAATAACTTGGAAAGGTAGAAAATAATTCACACTCAGAGGGGAAAACTGGAAAAATTTGCTTCAGTACTCATATATCCAAAAATTCCTCCATAAGTTCCCATGTGCTTTGCAAAGGCACACAATATATAGCAAAATAAAATTCATTCTCTTCCTAAAAATAGCCTAAGGCTTGTACTCGCCCATGCATCCTATTTTTATCCTTTATTTAATAATAGATAAAGGAATAGAAATAGAACATGTAATTACAAATAGGCGTTATTAGCCTTACTTACATTATAGTCAAACTGAAGTTGACTGTTCTATTTTTAAGAAAAGAAGGGTGAATAATTTGCTAAAAAAAAGATTGCTTGCTAGGCAAGTCTCTCTCCATGAACATGTAACTCTTTCTTCTCCTCTATTATGTCCTGTTGTGAAGGCAAGCAAAAATACAACTCCCTGTTTGTGAGAAAAATAACTACAATACTTGCAATATTTGTAAAAATAATTCATCCACTCTGGGGACCACTAGGAGCACATGTGTAATTATAATCAACTCTTATTTTATGGAAGGATAAGGTAATAAGCCTTCAAAAGGTTTCTTGCATCTAATGTTGACTTCTGCTCCATTCTTTGTGATCACATGAAAATGCACTCCAATTCATGTACAATTTATCACCATCAGTGGGGCCACTTGTGGTTGTGAACTCTTGTCTTCATTGGGTTTGGCCACTCTTGTGGGCTTAGCATATACTATGGTTTCAAAATAACACGAGGTTACTTATAATAGTCACCATATACATTTGGCCACCTTGGCTATTTGATATAGTATTCCACCTTATAGTTGTCGGCCTTAACAAATTTCAAATTTCACCTTTTCGGTGATCATTGGGTATAATTTGGTCGGCCCCTTTATATTATTTGGAGCATGCACTATAGTTAGACTTTGAATTATTGAAAATGATTTTGTTTTATGGACACATGGGTTATCCCCTTCTCCACAGTGACTCACCCCTTGGTGACTTGTTCAGTGGCTTATGTAACTTAAGTTAGGTTAATTATAACCCTGTTGGTTTACTTTGAATGTTGGTGCCTTGATTCAGGTTGTTGATATTTGTACCTTTTAACCTGTAGCTGTTGATTTTCTGACCCTCAGTTAAGGTTTTTGACTGGATATTAAATGTGGTCGGTGAAGATTGACCGTGGTTAGTTGCTTCGATCATGGAGCTTGATCTTTGGCCCTTGATCTCTGTCCTTTTAATTTGATGTCGTCGATCCCAAACCATGGTTGAGTTAGGATGAAACTCACCTTTTGAGTTTGCATGGTAAAGAGTGTCTTCGACCCTCAAGCAAATTTCATTTGGTTTTTGGTTGTGTGGGCGAAGCCCTGGAAAATTTTTCCCTCAACGCCATTATTTTGTTCTTGATTCGAGCTCAGCTATACCTGTATTTTGTACCTCCTCTACAAAAGTTCTCTATCATTATCAGGTTTTCATGGTTGACACTTTTGGGTTCTTCAAGCTTTATCTGGTTTTATGGTTTTTGTGTGGCCATGAGAGCTCAATGTTGATATTTCTTTGTCATTTTGAGATCTGGGTGTTTACCTTCCTCTGTGGAGGGGATCATAACTTCGACTTCCTTGAGTTTTCATGGCGTGCCTTGGTCATTCTCAAGCTTTCCCTGTAATCCAACTTTCTGAGTTCTCAGAACTCTGTGAGGTTTACTTCTGTGGTTGTTTCTTTGAGCTTCTTCTTTGGTCTTCTGTACCATTCGTTCCTATGGTTTTTGAAAGACGAGGTTGGTCTTTAATGGCCCCATTGTTGCTAGCTTCATTCTGTTCGGTCTCTGTGGGTTTTCCTTTCAAGGTGGCGATCATCTCTTGCTATGTGCATCATCGTTTGATGAGGGAAGGTAATTTTTCTTGACCTCTAAGTTTCCTTGTTACTTAGTCATTACCATTTTGACCTCTGAAACTGATACTCGTTTTTCATTTCATTTCTTGTGACCTTCAGGACTCGGCCTTGGTTATTTCGAGTCGAAAAATGTTCTATATTTTGAAATCTGAGGTTTTTGGGTCTATTGATTTTACGACCTTACCTCGAGGATTTACTGAATTCTACTTAGAGTCGTTAAGTTTCAACTGCGTACTCATATTTTCCTATGAAAACTCATGAATTTGGTACTTATCTTTTTGTAAACTTTGTGGTTTCAAATTCATACTCCTCGAATTCACGTTCTTCCTTTTCTGAATGCCATTTTTAGTTCTATATGGTATTTTAGATTTGTAGATCTGTATATTTCAAAAAATGGGTATTCAGACTTCTGCTTTGAGCTTTACTGTACGGATGTATTATAAATGAATAGCCTATTTTTTTGGCGTCTCTGTTAGAAACATCTTCCCTAGCTTTCTTAGATCTGAGTCTTCGTCATTTTGTCATTTGATTTTTGAGACACTGATAATAAGCTCCTTGTTATACAAGATCCTCTGTGATTTCTTGCTACCATTTAAAGGGTCTTCATTCATTGCCGGGATTTGTGCTTCCATGTCATGGGTACTCGTAGATCTTATGTTTTTCTTGTATCTTTACGCCTTTGAGATTGATTTGGGAGCCAGTTGTGTGCAATATTTACTTTGTATCTTACTTCGTTTTACTGTGGTGGAAATAAAGTAATTTCTTCATTTTGTATACTTATACTTCAGCCTCTTCTCTGTATGAGCTCTTTGTGCTTTAACCTCAGGACAACTGTTATCTCATTTGCATTTGTTGAGAATATTGTAGAAATGATGGTTATGATTTTTTCTGCAAATATAGGTTTTGTATATTACTTCAGGTCTGTTCTGAAATCTTTGGCTCAACTTTGTATTATGGAGAATCCATTTGTTACAATTCATTGTTTTAGGATCAACTTGATTCTTTAAAATTTTGTAGCACCCTTTTGAGAATACTTTCTTTAATCCTTTTCAAACTGAGATCACTTGAACATTGAAATTCTCCATGAGATGAGTGTTTGGATGCAATTGGTTTCTAAAAATCTCATCTATTGACTGCTTGACTGTAACAATGTTCTTGACTATATGAAAATAATGTAACTCATATTCCTAGAAACAGTGTTATAGGATGGCTCCATATTGTAAAATTATGAACTTGACTTTGATTCTTCACTGTTTTCTGAACCTCTGCATTGGACATATTATTTCTAGAACTCTGTTTACAAACTCCTGCATGTTGAACAATTCAAGTTTTGTCGAAAAATGTAGTTCCATTTCTTTTGTGCTTCAATACTGTACTTGAGCTTCATTACAACTTTATATGTATGTTGGAAAATTTGAAATGTTGATTTTTCATGGCGAAGCCTGGCAAATTTTTTCCAGAATCATAACTTCATTCCTTTTTATGTTGTAGTAGTTTGTATTTTCTGATTCAGAATATGGAACATAATACTTCATGTTTGAAGTTGGATAAAAATGAGACATCATAGCTATTTATCTTGATCATGACATGCTTTACTACTTTTTTGTATCACTTACTTGATTTAAAATAATTCCTTTAAGCATATAGTAGTTGAAAGTGGCATGATGAAAAGTTGTAAATGTCCATTTTACATGGCGAAGCCTTGTCAAAATTTTCCTAGAATCTTGTCTTCATTCCTTTTCAACTGTAACCTTTCTTTTCTAGTTAACTTCAGCTTCTGAAAATCTGATTCTTCTCCTTTAGCTGCAACTGAAACATGTTATTTTATTTTCCAGTTTCTCTTCTACATTGTAACTTCTTCCATTTCAGAATAGTTATTTAAACTCTGAGTTGCATTCTTCCTTTTATTGCATGCACTTATGACTTGTCTATTTTTCATTGGCTGCAACCTGTACCTGCACACTTAGGAAAACAGTTAGAAAATACTTAGGCTTTTTGGCCTCTCTTATGTCCATGTTTTCTTCTTTTTCCTTCTCTTTCTTCATTCCTTCTGAGTGAATAAAGCATGTATGCAGTTTTTTATTCAAGTAAACTACATCTCCTGTTATTAGAGATTCATATGCATGAATTAGGACAGTGTAGGAATATGATTTGATCCCTGAGCTCGTAACTGACAGTTAACTTTTCTTCTTTTCAGGTATAATGGCTGAGATGAAGAAGAATCTTGAAATGGAGATGTTTTCAATCAAAGAAAGAAACCCCAAGGCAATGATGGGTTCACTCATACTCCTTTGCTTTCTCTTTCATGCATGTGTACCTTTTCTTTTCAGTAGTTGTACTTTACTTTCCAGTTACATCCCATGGCTTGTGTGGGAAACATTTGAAAATTCCTTATGAATAAAACATTGAATTTTGTAAATGAGTTGTATATTTCTTTTTGCATTCTAGCTTCTCTGTATGGATTGTATAATGAACTAAACAACTTGAGTAAAATAATTGAATGTCTTAATCACGAAGGAAAGAACATTGATGAGAACTTGTAACATTCAATAATGAACCCTGATTTTCTGATATCTGTATTTCTGTTTGCTGCTTCAAAATTCAGCACTTCACCTACTCTGTAATTTGTCATCTTCATCAAGACAACACAACTGTCCTTCGGGGCTTTGGGTTCTTTTGCTGAAGATGGCATGAAATTGCAGACTATGTGATCTGTTATGTTTTGTGACAACACACATAACTGCATATTTCATTTAATCTTGTAACTAATTCAGCAGTAACAAATAACATAAAAACTTCCTTAGCTTAGGTATACTACACCCATGACTTTCATCACAACGACGAATTTTCAAGCTACCCATTTTTGCACAAGTGAAAAAATTGTCAACAATAACCTATCATATGCTTATGAATTTTTTCATCAAATTTTACATGAGTAAACCACTTTAGAATACAACTTGGGATCCATTCCCGTCCCATTTTATTTGTTCACCTGATCCACAACGTTTGATAAATCATTAGGTTACTATGTGATATTAATGTTGACTTGAGCCCAAACGTGGTCAATTTCTATGCATCATTCATTTTTTTGAGTGGGGCTCTATGCATTTGCTGGAATGATATATTACAAAATCTCTTTCCACACTTAATAATTCTAGGTAGTAATTTATTTTAAAGGTTTAAGAAATATAATTATTTCTTACTTCCTTCCCCTCTTTGACAATGTCTTGAATGAGGCATGTGCATAGATAGAATACTGTCGAACCCTCCTGTTATTACTTTGATGATAAGAATAGTTGCAACCCTAAATAGTGCTTTTTACAACATATTTCATTTGAAAGCATGTAGTTTGATTCTCAGAGAGTGAATAAATGAGTAGATAAAGTGATAAAATTCACGAAACTATTTAACTAACTAGTTGGAAAACATAGATACATAATTTATCAATCAAAGGCATGTTATGTCCTAGGAAACAATGGGGAGGAGCACAACAATTTTGAAAAAAATTAATACGTCAGTTGTTCCATTTTATGGCTTTGCCATTTTGCAGGCAGTCGGTTCTACTAGTTTGTAAAAGAATTAAAATTTCCAAATGTTTCACTCGACATCACATACATATAAACAAAGGTAATAATATAATTCCACTTTCCATGTTAAACGGTAACCATTTATGCCCCATGCGAACAATGTAGAAAAGTTAGTGTTCACTGGTTCAGACTTTGGCAGCATGAGCTAGGCTTTTGGCCTTTGCTTGATTTGATTACCAAGGAATCAAGATTGGAGATAATAAAAAAATTGGCCCTCAGCTATGCATGAGTTCCTAATGATAGTGGTACTAGTTTTTATAAATTTATTATACATTATAGACTATATATTATTTAAACATAATTTATAAATAATTTCTGACTAGTTGTTTTTAAACAAAGCAGAAGTAGAAAACTAAAAGACTTCATAGGGTTTGAAGTAAGGACGTTTGGATTGGAGGACATATACTAAGGGACACATTAAGGTTTCAGAGATCTTCTTTACTTCACATCGTCATATCACTTAACTGAACTAAAAGTATAGAACAATCAACTCATAAATTATAATGATAAATTCCAATTTATTATTTCCATATAAATTTATAATTTATTCATAAATATTAAAGTGAGTCTGATTTTTTAGTGGGGGCTGAGGAAATTGTTAAGGAGAACCATTCTTGAATCTGTGAGTAGTGATCTTGTGAAAGACATTTTTTATATTATAACTGTTTAAAAAACATGCACATGTAGGTGGGTGTTAGGGCCTAGAGGGGGGTGTATCCTCGACTATTGCCTAGGGTGTTCCAAAACTTTTATTCGGCTCTGTTATCAATGTGTGTACCTAGAAATCAATCTATGACCTTGTTTTTTTTTACACTTGTAAGATCCAATGAACCTTCATCCATATGTAGTGAGGAATGTGCGCTACTAGATCGATGACCTCCAGAGGTCTGTACATCAATGTTTTCTGCACCGCAATCTCCAACTTCCACTTTACTTACTGTTTTCAAATGGGGGAAGTATCTTTCCCATTTGGAACTCCTTTCGGAGTAATAATTTTTTTTTAGCAAGTATAGGTTATTAAAATGTGTTGTATTAGTAAATTATTGCATCTTGGTTGTTACCATAATGGTAAACTCAATCTTCCTCTTATTTTTAATGTTATCAAGGCCATGATATGTAAAATCCTGCCAAAGTTAACTATTTTAGTAATAATTTTTTTAAAAAAAATCCAACATAGAATATGCATTTCACATTTTACCCAACTACTATTTGGTGTTTTAACTCTAGATTTGTCATTCTTATATTTAATATATGTTCGTATTTAGTTACTGAATGAATTAGAAAGAGAGCAACAAATGAAAGAAAAGGAATGCACATAACTAGTTGATCTTCTGCACCCTCATCATTTTCACCCCGCTTGAACAATAAAGTGATAAAGAATAGAGGGAACAAGAGCCCAAAAGAAGGACAATAAATAATACTTAATTTGACATAACTATTGACACATAAATAATCACACTCAAATCAAATAAGATAATGACTAATAAATTGCAATGAGCTCTTTCAAAGTGTCCAAAACACATTCTTTTGAAAACAAAAAGTGTGTAAAAATAGATAATGGATAATATACATAAATAATAAATAATAAAAATGTCACTATTAAATTAAATTGAAAATAAAATTTTAAGTTCAAAATACTATAACTCATTTAAATTCATCTAAAATTCTAATTAAATAATTTATTATTTACAAACTTATCTGCATTACACTCCACCACCACCTGATTCCATTATAATATGTCCAATGATATAATTATATGGAAAAAACAAACCTTTACAAGTTACGCTATCCAAACAAAAAAATAGACTTATAAATAAAATTCGCACATGCCATGTCAACACACAATAACAGAACATTGATGCACCAATTTCTTATGCCATTTTAGAGAGAGAGAGAGAGAGAGGAATTTGTTGATGACCTTACACACAAATAAATTAAAGGATTGTTCATGGGAAAACATTTGAGTGAATTTATTTTTAAGGCATGTATTATTGTTAGTTTATATTAAAATATGCTTACAATTAAAACTAGAAACATCATCCATAGGTGATTATGGAAGGTCGATAGGCACATATTAATGGTGAAAAACAATTAACATAGATAATAATCATAAATACTTATTAAAATTCGCAATCCAATGGGATTTTCATGTAAAGACTTAATTGTAAATGTATTACAAACAATAATCTCTTAACAATACAATTTAAATCCAATAAACAGTTATTCTCCTTAATTCCCTTCATAAAAATACAGATTTGTAAGCAATTAATGAAGAATATTCAATCATGTAGCATTACGTAACAATTCATATGAAAGATATTATTTCACCTTTTATAACATATAATATAAAATCAAAATATGCTCATATCATCAATATATTGTCATTCTATTCATGAAGTTGGTTAGTTATCAGATATCCCACCAATGATCAATTACTAAAATTTATGTTTAACCATCGATAAATACACAAATTCACACAAATAATGTTGAATATTGATTACAATAAAATTCCCTAGTATGGTTGATTGGTTGTAGGCCTGCTATTTGTTGTTTATATCGGTTGGGCTTAGTTGAATATCTAGGTTATCAGACCTGCCTTTTTGTACTCTTTTTTTTATCTAGGTTTTTTACCTTTTTGTACAGCGGTATGCACCCCTAGAGAAACCATTAACCAATAAAAATAATAATAATCCGTATTATGGAACTTATATTCGCATTTGAAATTATTTGCAATATTTTTAACCAATACAAATTATTTTATAGTGCGACAATCTTTTAATATTCATGAATATACCAATGTTTGAAAATCATCTATTTTTTAATTTATACATGTTTATTATCCAATATTTATTGTCTGAAGTTACCAAAAATTATCCTCTTTAATGCTAATTTTCAATTATCGAGTACTTAAATTGAAATAGATGATTTTTTAGAATGATAAGATCCAATATAATTCTTTGTGTAAATAAATTCTAGTTTCCTTCATTTTTTGTCACTCTCATACATCTATTTAATATTCACTTTCCTTATAATTAATAATAACAAATTATTTACAAATTGTACTCTTCATATTTGTTAGCTAGAGCATAAATGGGAATGTTAAAATCCTATGATATGATCTATACAAAACCGAAATCTATAGATTAGAAAATGAATTGTTTGAGATTTTCTATATAAATATATACTCTGCACATGTTGAACATCCATAAATGGTAATATTTGAGGGAATTTGGGAAAATGAATACATAGAGGGAATCCATTTAGTGAATGCGCTTCCCTGTAAATACATTTTACCCATAATAATGTCCAATTTGATATCATTTACCTTCTTATTAAATTATAGAAGAAGCTCAAAGATAATTCTTCCAAATTTCTTAATTTAAAATGAAATTGTCATATTAAACTCTAAATACAAAGGAGGAATAATAGCTTATTAAAGCATATTACAAGGCCTTGGAAAATTTTGTTTTCTTTAGAAATTAATATTGCACCATACTAAAATCAATATACATTATAGTAAACATGTCTATAATGGATATAAAAGACACGTGTATATGTTGCTTTTCTTTACCATTGTGATTGATATTTTCTAGCTTTAAAGAAAGCACCATTAATGACTCACAGTTTGTCAATGAAGGATGAGGGCCCAACCTGTTACATGAATAAACTATCTTCTTACTTTATTATCCTGCCGAAGGCTAGGATATTGTTTTCACCTCTCTCATTAATCTATTTCTCTTTCCTCAATCAAATGTTGCCATGTGGATTATTTTGAAATTGGGCTGAAGTTTAATTTTCCATTATTGTACTTGAGTTCCATTTCATTGGCCAACCCCTTTATTTGGCACTATTTGTGAGAAAGAATTTGTCCTGTATTGCATTTAAGATTGTCACTGTTTATGACATGTTTGATTGGTGTTGTTGGGATCAAGAATGGATTCCCTGGAGATCTTTGAATTTTTACACCTCATTTTGTACTTTCATTTTAATTTTTTTTGTAGCAAAAATCATTTCAATTTTTTATGCATTGAGTATTGTAACTTGGCATTCTTCATTTGCTCACTTGGAAGATTCGGGAAGGGTTAAGCTATGAAAACCATTATTGATTTTTCAAACTTTCTTTATTGATGTACCATGAGATCCTAAGGTGATTGAGCTAGATATGGATCTGTATTTTGCTTGTTGTTGTCAATTTTGGCCGTCATTGGGAATTTGTGTGACTGTTTGCAAATCTCTACCCATCATTGATGATGGAAGAAGCCTATGTTTTTGCCTACTTTTACCATTCGAGATCTCTTCTCGAGCTATGTATTTATGGCCACTGAGATAAGTTGATTTTTTTTCTCACTTCATGGCTTGAATAAGGGTTTCATTCTATTTGTTCATCTCCATTTCTCCATGTTGAAGGGTTTATTTGAGAAGGAAAGCTTCTCCTTTAATGGCCTCCATTGAAGACCTCTGGGAAATGTTTCCAGGAAGCCATTATTTTTCAAAAAATCTATTTCTACCTGGACTCTGGTTTGAGATTTAGAACATGGACACTGTTATTTCCTTTTGCTGGGTGGTCATGACCAGAGCTGAAGAGCATGCTATCAATTTTTTCATGTTCTTGGTATTCTTTAATTTTCTTGTAGCTACTCTTACCTTGATCATTGAACCTAGTTTGAAATTTTTTGCTTTGTTTTGAGCTTGAAACCCTGATGGGTTCAATGTATAATGCTATGTAATTGGAGATGGGTTATTATTTGAAACTTCGCTTGTATTTTATTTCTGGTTCAAACCCCTTCTGGGTTGTATTTGATTGTACTTTGACAGAAGTGAATTTGGGTTCTGTATTTTATATCCCTGACTACTGCCATGATTTTACCTATGGTTATCTTTTCTTTCTACAATGGTTTTGTATATCTACTTGAAGTTATACTCCCTACTCCACATTTTGGTTCTGATACTTGTAAAAGAACTCATAGACTCATTTTGTGTTCTATTTCAGTTTGATCCGCCATGGTGGGTTAGTGATCTTTGGTTTTCTTACATACTCAAAATCTTATTTGATATGTACAACTACCTTATTGCTCTAGATCTGTATAGCTTGGAATTTTTTATTTCTCCTTTTATTTGAAAATACCCCCTTCTTGTGACAACCATTATATCACTTTTGAGGTTTTGGATTTGGAAAAGGTAAATGATGTCTCCTCTCATGGCTTCGTGGTATTGTGAAACAACTCGCTGAATTCAGTTTCTTTTAGTGTTTGAATCAAATCAAACATAAAGATCTCTCTTTGATAGATATTTTCCATCATATTTTCTAATCTTTGGTGTTGAAAAAAACCTTTCACTTTTCTCAATCAGACTGGTTGCCTCCATTTATTCCTTTAAAAATTTTATTTGTTATCAACATTTTATAGATTTTCACTTATCATAACTTGCATCTCATCTAGATCTGACTGTGAGCTTTGTTTACATGATGAAGAAACTAATATTTTTAGAGCTTTATCCTCTTTAATTTACCCTACTGTTGGTTTTTTCTTTCAATTCTAAGCTCATTCGATGGTTGCTTATATCTTTGAAAAGGCACAAGAAACTAATTAATGGGATAATTCATATCTTCACATGGTTGCAACTCTCCTTCCTTACACTACTCCAATGATTTGTGAATTAATGAATTCTTTAAGCTTTGTAATTTTTTGAATAATGCACTCTTTAGAAAATACAGAAGAACAATTTTGTAACTATAGAGATCATATTTCACAATAATCCTTGATGTTCTTTCTATATTGATCTTGCTTTGTCATTTCTAAGCTCATCAACCTCTGGGTGTTTTCCTCTATCCGTTAATAGTTTGATGAGTTGATTATTTATGTTTATCATTCTAAAATGGTAGTTAGACCATTATGTTCTTAAGGATTTAATTTCCAGCTGTAACTCTAACATGAAAGTTCAAGCACAAACACAAAATATTTCCAAATACATGGAAATGCATGCCACGTCATTCTTACACAAGTGACACCCTTCAAAGTATATTAAACTTGGCTATACACTTGTAAAACAAACAAAAAAGATTGGGTTTTTTCTTCTTCTCTTGGAATTTTTTTATTTTTTTTCATTATCTAACCTTCATATTTAATTTTCTCTCAAACCATTTCATGATTATAAATTATCCTCCTATTATATCCAAATAATGTTCTAAACTCAATAATAATCTTACAAAAATACAAAAATGCATAATTTTAAATGTTATTATACACAACGGAATAATTACAGAAACAATAAATCTTTTCTTACTCGTATTTGTAAATTTACTACAAAACGGTGCCCCCCGTAAACCCTTCACTCTTACAATTTTAAACTGCATGTTACAAATATGTTTCAATAATCATCTGAACAAAACAATGACCATTGTAATGTCAAATCCCAAGCAAACCAACCCGTCTTACCTTGTTCATGCATAGGTTCATAATAAAGCCCTTCTCCACACCATAAAACTAGATAATCGGCAGTATTTTCCATATCATGGCCTTGTTTTCCATAATCCCGACCCAAGTACCTCTCAAGCGTACACCACTTACACTCGTACCAAAACTGAAACCTAATGCACTATAGCTCCCACATCGTGAGACTCTGAAAATAATACTGTAATTTCCTTTCTTGGAGAAATATTGTTAGAAAACATGAATTTACCCACTATACAATAGAATTATTAATGATGTGTTTTTGTCTTTTACTTATGTATTGTGTGTTTTAGAATACATTCTATGATTAATATTTTGCGTTTAAATCTAAGCTTGGTATCCCTTAGACAAGTGTGGCTATAAATGTATCCTCCTACCAAAAAATCTATCTTGCATATAATTTTAAATCCTTGTATTATCATAGATTTCCATAGTTTCAAGACACGTTGTCATACTCCAAATCATGGCATGTGTGTTAGACTCATATTATCATAGATTTGCATATTTTAGAGATCACTCCTCATCTAAACTAGGATTATCAATCTTATCATTAAAGAGTAAATATAATTGGTTATTTATAGTATATCATCCATCAAATTACATGATTCTAAATTATTGGCATTCACACCTTTGTAAAATATAAAATGTATGTTAAGTTAGGCTGCCTTCCCTAAAAAATTATTAGAAACCACATTTTTAATGATCAAGTGATATCTCATGGATGCTTATTTAATCTTGAGTTGATGATTAATTATATATTTATTTATATTCAAACTTAAAATTTATTTTTAAAACATCTTGGCATGCATCCATTAGTAAGATATCCAAGAGAAATCTATCCTTAAGCTGACAAATATTCTTCTCTAATTCACATTATTTTTTCAGAATGAATTTTATTACTTTCATAAAACATGTCACCTTCTAGAAAATGATTTCAATACGGTCTCCACCCCAATCATAAATTCCAAATCATCTTCACAAATACAAATTTTCTTATGATATAATTTTCTATCACTACCATGCAACACATTCCTCTTTTTGTGTATCTTTTGCCAATAATGGTTCTCCTATATCCTTGTATCTCTTATATTCCTCTAATAAACATTATTTTTTTCTTCCTTATGACTACTAATTCACCTAGATAATGTTCATATTATTTTAATTCTCTATAGATTTAAATTCATCTTCTTCATACAGGAAACATAAGCAAAAATGTATCCTCATTCTTTCAATTATCCTTATGTCCACATGGAGACTCAAAATTCGTATGTCAAACCTATATATGTACCAAAAACGTTCTATGTTATTATATTGATATACTACGGTAGTTTCTCACTATCCATTTCATTATGATCTTATATCTAGTATATTATTACACATTTAATATAGGAGGCTTCAAAATATGTCACATGGGTAACATATCTATTTGAGAGTTAATCTTGTAAGTAGGTGGTGATTAGATCTATTAGAACACATTTTAAAATTGAGTGGGGTAATTCATAATCACTTTGGTGGTGCTTTTGGGAATTATTTAAAATTCAAGTATTTATAAGCTATATGTTTTTATAGGTTGACCTAATAAAATCAACTTTGTAATGTTCTCATTGTATCTCCTTAAGGATTGTGAAATATTTTTATCTATTTTTTATCTTCCTTAGGAATCTAGTAAAACCTTTACCCTTAGAATTGACATTTACTATTACATGCTTAGGATTCAAGTAATACCTCAAACCATTTATTAGACATATGATTTGCAACCCTACACCTTTGTGTAGTACCAAAATATTTTTCATATGTATTAGGTCACTACTATTCTCCATCTTAACACTTTAGGAATCACTAGACACTTTATATAATAAATATAAAAAGTATCCCCTTTCTTAAAGATAATTCTAACATTACCTAAGACAATTTTGTGGACCAAAGACCGGATCAACTAATAACCTATTGACATGATACGAATCCATCCCTTGTAATTTTAGTAGATCTTATTTTCAAATTCATAGTTTAGATTGGTTAGCACATGTGTTACATTCCAATTTTTAGTTGTTTATTTTTTTGTATCATTCTCCATATGAAATTAAAGAATTGGGATACCTACACGTGGTTTAATCCCTCTTACAAGAATCAAGTAATACCCATCTTATACCTCTAATTTCAATGCACCATCACAAAGACTGAGGCTAGTGCATGGTAATTGTTTTCTAACCCTATATTTTAAACTATAACTTAATTGATAAATCTACCACATATATTACAACATGATATAGAAATACATAATTTATATATTTATATTATCATCATGTTTTTCTAAATTATATTATACAACTAGTAATCGTATTTAGGCCCTTAAATCTCAATTTATTATTTCATTTTTGTGAATAATTTTTATTCTTTGAAATGCAAAACCTAGGGTTTCATTTTGCACCATTAACATATATTTACACAATCATTTCATACATGTATTTTTATCACTATGGGGGCATTAAACATTTCTTCAAATATTTATGACATGGATTTTTTCTACCCAAATTTTCCTTATGTGATGGAAAGACTGATCCACAACATCATCTTTTTGAATTTTTCACTTCATATATATAGATTGTGTTACTTTAAGCTACTTTAAGTATTTGTTTCTATTTTATCACACAACATTAATGTACTTGTATTTCTAGGCCTTACATGAAATTCTTACTTCTCTACAAATTGATAAATACTTACGTCATTGGCATAAATGACATCTTGTCTCAATTAAAATATAATTTTCTCATGTTGGTCTCAAATAATTACTTTTAATAGTGTATTAATATGTGTATAATATCTTCCTTTATTTTCTATTTCTTTATTTTCTATTTCTTTCTTAGTTGTTTTTTAGATTGTATTTACACACTTTATGAGTGCATGTTTCATTTATTTATTGAACATGAAAGTATTTGATTCATAATTAAAAAATTAGAGTGTAGATTAAATTTCTCCTAAATTTTCAGATTAACCCATTTTGAGTGCTTACTTATGTGCTTTTGGTAATTTAACTGATGATATTTTAGTGTTAGTTTATAAATTATTTCTAAACAGTTTTTTTTCTCCATAGGTTTCAATTTTTTTGGAGAGGATTTATAATAGTGCAAATTAGTTTGTGTATATGTTTTATTTTTTATTCTCATGTTTCTTTAATTTTTGTTTTTTGTATTTTTTTAATTTTCCTATCTATATGGTACATTTGCAAAATCTATTGTATTCCTTATTTAATTTTAGTTCTATTTAGGCTACTGTTAAAATAACATTCACATTTAATTTGAATCTTTAGTTTATAGGATAAAATATGGTTTTATTCCACCTTAACCTTTACAATAAGTGACAGGGTTGATTATTTTTTGTTTACATTTAGGAAAAATTCATGTTTTCTAGCTTCATATCCTTGTAAGAACTATGCAGCGAATGATCAAAATCTATGAGACTTATCAAATATGATAATATATATGGTGAAAAAATATCTACATTATAATAAAATCTACATCTATTAGATGATGTACATTCCAATAAAATAGCTTAAGGAAATATGCATGAAAATAATAAACTACTAAAAATAAAATTAATAAATGTTACAAAAAAATCTCTATATATATTTTAAATCATTCATGATTAGTGTAATCATATATGTTAATTTTTTCGCAATGTTTATGGACATAGATGATGTGGAATAGGAAGGTCCACCCTCTCCTAAATCATATACTGATTTGATAACAAAAGTTATGAAAATAATTCCTAAGAAAAATGTCAAACACTTAGTAAAGATGGATTTCAATAAATTAAAAAAAAAATCCAACAAGAACAACTATCAAGAAAGAAAACAACAAAATCGGTTGAGAGATTATATAGTGAATTTGCTAATTTGACTAAAGTTGCTAGATCACGTTTGTTGTTTTTAGTTCTTGAATCATGTTGGTATTAAGGAAGCATTTCAATTTTTGGGTGTCAATTTTGGACGGGGAAATTCACAACATTTGGAAAAATATTTTTTTGTGAATGTGTCTAAGGAATAAGTTTCATACAAGGTCTTCTGATGGAATATTATATATTATATAGACGGACTATTATATATATATTGATGTCGTCTGACTGGAATTCTTTATTATATCTTATTCTACTTGGAATAACATAATTGAAAAATGTTTTTATGAATTTTAAACTTATCGCTCCTACATGTTATGAATTTAAATTATATATAGGGTTATGTTAGTAGGGGTTGATTTTAATAGGCATAATTGGTTATCACATTGAGAAATGTTTTACAAGTATACATTTTAGTGTTCAGATGAGGAGATAAAGCCATAATCACTATTCAATAGGATCATCCCATTCAACTGCATTGGATTCTATGAGATATTTGATGTTTTGGAAAATGTAAATATATTTCAAAATCGAGAGAACAATGTGTTAAACTATCAAGAGCACATTTCTAAATTGAAATTTCTCACTATATCCTTAATAAGTGATTAAGAATTCAAAACATAGGGATTTATTTTAGTCATTATGGTTTTAGATTTTAGGCTAGATATTTTTATTTTAGAACCTATTCCAAGTCAATTTCTCCCCCATTCCTTTTCTACATGGAACGATAAGATATGAAGTATTATTTGAGCCTCCTTTAATATTTAGTGTATAATAAATTTAATTTAATTTAATTTTTTTTTTCCTATATAGGTTTCCTTCTTGAGATAATTGATTGGAAGTGAGCGTTAATGGGTACCATGGAAATGACCATCAATGATTTCTAGAGATTGAAATTTTTAACTAACTTAGTGGGAATTTATGATATTATCTGTGTGAAATAAAAAGGGTAAAACATGGAGAATAATGGGTAAATAATATGAAGAGAGTGGTGAAGAAAATATAATTAGTAAATTAACAAAAAAACATAGGAAGAGGGATTAGGAAGGAAGGATAATTTTCAAGAAAGTGGTTTGTGTTTTTTTAATTATATTGATATGTTTGATGGATTAATAATGAAATAATGTAGAAGATTTAATGGTGTGAGGATCCACTCTTACTATAAATCCAATAGATAAAACATGTATGCTTACTTCTTGTTTAGAAAATCTAATATCTTTATTTTCATAGACTATGTATGGATTATTTAACCCTCTTTGTTGCACACCTCAAAATTATTGGCTAGGGGAAAATGGGTTATGTATTTTTATTACCATGTCTTATTTATAGATGGATGTACATCATACCTTTAGTATGCTTATCCCATAGATGGTTCTAGGGATTTATGTGTGTGAATAAGTGATTGTGCTTAATTTTGGATTGATGTTTTTTGTTAAAGAAATAGAAGATAATAATGTTTTGTGAACTTATCTTGTTTTTTATCCCTCAAGCTTTGGAATTCCATGAGTGATAATAGATGGGGAGGGTAGGCCCAAAAAACTACTATTATGGAGGGATAACTATATCCTTCTTATAAAGGAAGGAAAGGTTTTATATTGATTGGGTATTTTGTTCATTTAATCTATGCATGATTAACTTCATGGGAGAAAACTAAGGTATTTAATTATGGTTATTATTATTTTGTATGATACTATTATTGAGATAACTTAGTAACAACTATATTTTCTAATTAAAATCTTCAGTTTGTTGTAATACTATTATTGTAATGGACTAATTCCATCTCATTAGTGGGTGTATAATGTAAATTATTTTTATTTTTAATTTTATGAAGAGGAATAATATATGAAACTTACATTACTTGTAGAGATTTAGAGATGAAATCTAAATTTTATTTTTAACATTTAATTTTGTGTAACCATTATTACCTATTAATTTTGTCTTAAGCCATATAGTTATGAATGAATGAATTACTATGATGAGGTTCATATTTCATTAGGTTCATAATATCCTATTAATTACTATGAAAAGGTTCATGTTTCTTTAGGTTCATGTTTCTTTAGGTTCATAATATCTAAGTTATAGAGTTTTAGGGGCTCCAATATCATGCCATATGTAAATATTTCATGACATTACTCTAAAAAACATTGAATAGCTACTTAAAATTCATCCATAAGTCTCTTTATAAGAATTGCATTTCTATATGTTTCCATATTTCCCTATCTAGTTCACACAAAAAAATTAATTTGAGAAAATAATCCAAAAACTAATTAAGTAATACTTATCTTTAATATCTCTCCAAGTATCTTAATCCCATTCTCCCATTTCCTCATAGATTTTCCCTGAATTTGAGATTTAGACGTGGCTTGGTGAACTATATATGAGTGACTTTTATTAACTTCTATTAAATTCAAGGAAAACGTATTTAAGGTGATGGAATGACATAATGTGAATAGGTTTGTTGAAAGTATATAGTTTTTCCCATATTAGAGAAAGCATATGAATTCACACAAAGAGAAAAAAGTAGTACCTACTTTTCTTGAGTGTCTCAATACTCAATAGTCTAATGGGGTCAATTCCATAGTATCATAACTTTACATAAAAGTGTTTCGTATATATAGGATCAAAATATGCTAAGCATATACCTACATCTTATAATTTATGCATATTTCAAGAATATCAAGATTATGTAGATACATACAACGAACTTGAGTGGACCAAAAATATTGAATGATCATTTTCTCTAAAGTAACATAATTTAGAGATTCATCTTACAAAGTTAAAATCATGTTGTTAAATCCATTCTTATCGTCACATTACATGTTCGAATCACAACTCATAAATAAATTAATCAAACACATTTCTAAGTAAATCAGTAAAATACATGTATAGATCAAACAAATACATATACAAAATCAATATCTATATACAAGTAATGTCCCTAAAATATTTATACATGTCTGAGTCATATCAAAAGCTCATGAAAACACTATATACATGTGAATGAAAATGAATACAATGTATCATCTATAGTCTACAACGTCTACTAGCGTGAGTATCAGATCTCTTACTAGGCTCAACTACACCCTAAATTTATAAAAATAAATATACACACAAAAATTATATATAACATACCATATTAAAATATAATCGAAACTCTACAACAATTTCTTATGTAATTGAATATATCATTTGACTATTTAAATGATTACCTCTATATCTATATGTGTGTGAATGTTAGGATTATCTACACTATGTGTAGATATCTTACTTGTAGATCCTTGATGCAGAGAAAAACACATTGATTCATGTCCCTCAACCATCAAGAGGTTTCAATGTAATACTTTCACCCTTACTCCCCATTTTGAGGATCGTTAACAAGAATTGATGGTAAAAACTTGTAAAACTCTCAATTTATCATTTATAAAGGTCTTGTCATCATCCTACCATGTTTAAAATATCCCTTATTTTCCCATTTATCCATCATGTCATCAAACCTTAATTAAGGTTCACTATGTACTCACCTTACAATCTCTTGCTTACCTTCTGTCTTACTAGCTACTTGCTCAAGATTACACCTTTGTAAATTTTCTCCTTAATTTTACGTTTGATGTCTTCCCCTAATTCAAAAAATTCAATAAACATTAGATTAATAATAAAATAACTCAAGCTAATAAATAACACTAACATTCCCTCTTTTGTCAAATTTTCCCTTGCAATGCCCTTAAGACAATGTATATTGGTGTATTCAGGGTTAATAAATTCTAGACAAGCCCAAGAAAAAATGAAAATTTCATTATGATTATTTCAAAATCCTTGAGATTCTTGAAAAATATTATACAATAACTCACAACACCCTTCTAGCAATCCCTCATTTTCTCTTGACAACTTACAAGGACTAACTAGCCCTGTCTACACCTACTATCAAGATTATTTTCATTTTTATGATGTTTCAAGGTATAAGGAATGTATTTTTAAGTACCCATCCAGCCATTTATACTTCCATTAAATTTTGGAGCTTGAACTCAATAAAAAAAAGTTATTTTTGAAACTATCCGTCTAAACTAGGCATTTTTAACTATGCAAACTGTCCTCAAAGGGACTGGCAAGAACATCTCATGAATCCAATGATGAAATCCCCAAATTAATTTTGTAAAATATAGGTCACACATCCATCATCATTCCTTTGTATTTTAAAAACATAAAATCTTAGGATAGGGTTTTGTAACACACTCATCATTTTAAAACCCTAGTTATGATACTGTATAGGCCGAGAACATTCAAACACGCAAAAAAATTATTATATTTGTTTTCAAGGATTAATATTTTGTTAGAATGTTTATAATAACATCCTCTACAGGTTAGGTTTACTATTAGTGTCCCATAGTCGAGGTTTCTTCATCTAACATGAATTTTTTGCTTTACATGTATGTCTAGAACCATGGGTATACTTCCTTCACATTGTAACCTAGGATCCTAAGGCTCACTATAGAAATTTAAACATTTTAATTACTTAAAAATCACATCCTAAACTCACTTTGATGGTATTCAAGCATTCCAAAAAATCATCTTCTTGGTTGAATAAGTAAATTATTGTCCCACTATGAAAACTCAGTCACAAAATTGTCTTACTTAAGATTTTGCAACATGTCACAGGAAATGTCAAGTTAATCTATCATTCCACTAAGGTAAAATTCATTCCACAACTATTCTCCCTGTACCTAACTATCTCACTCATCTTTACGCCTTTCTAAAGATATTGCAAGCATGTATACAACCCTTTTATTCTTCTTGCTTTCCAAAATAGGGTAGCTTTGACATTAGTCACTATAAATCTTCTAAGATGAGTTTATACACACACAAAATATAAATATTTCTTCTTAAATAAATAAACTTGTGAACTATGAAATATGCATGTGGTCTTATAAGTAAGTAGCAAAGGCATTTCACAAGATGCTCATCTATGAGCTTAAAACCAAAGTCCATATCAAAATACTATGCATTTAAAAAAAAACTTCACACCTTTCTTCCTTCATATCTCCTTCTATGAGGAATCCTCCTAAAATTTACCTCTACACACACACACACACACACACACACACACACACACACACACACACACACACACACACACACACACACACACACACACACACACACACACACACACACACACACACACACACACACACACACACACACACACACACACACACCAATATTCAAAATTTTCTAAGCATGTAACTACTCCTAGAATTATAACTCCTATTATAAGATTCATGACTATTATTCTTGTGACTCTTGAACTTCCTCCATATATTTTCAACTCTTCTCATGACACCTAAACCAATATATAAATATGGGATATTCCTCTTACCTTTTATGATTTAGACCTCACTTTAAAAAATATAAAAATGAATTAGACAAATAAAATCCCTTAAAAATTTCACATTGTTCTACTTATACAATTATAATTCAAATTACATGTTTGAGGGAAAACTCCCTTTTGAAATTTCAACTCCAATATTCACTCCCTCATGAATTATCATGCTCTAGAATACTCACTTTCCCTTATGCCTACGTGAATATTAATTTTAAGGTCTTTATGATGATACTCCTACATCATACTCTAAAGGTGGAGAAAAAATCCTTCATATAATTTTTTTACACAACTGAGTCTCTAGCTGAGTCTTCAATTTTTTTGCTTTCCTTTAGTGTTTCTTATGCACACTCTCTGTCCTTTCTTTCCCGAGGACCTCTTGGGTCTCATATAGTTATCTTTTTATTTCAATTTTCCTTGACATTTCTTGGTTACTTCTTAATCTACATATTTACTTCTTGTTTTCCTTGTTTTTTGATTCTCTCTTTCATCTCCATATTCTTTGTCTTGTTCTTCAAAATGAGAACTTCTTCTTGCATTTTCTTCTTGTAAGTTCTTTCAAGATCCTTTTTTTCAATATTTTTCTTCCTTATGTAATAAACATGCAAAAAAATAGTCAAACATAGTAGTAGATGAAAAAAATTGAGACTATTTGTTCTCATTCATGGTTTCCTCCACCACTTTTTGCTTCTCTTCATTTTGGTCTTCTTCTTCTTCATAGTTCATTTGCATTTATTTTTCAATTTCTGTATTTTTACTTACTATCTCAACCTCTTCCTAATCATAATTTATTCTTTCACCATACAAATATTCCTCAAGATATTTCATTTCCTTTTCTAACTGATCTTTACCTTCATAAACAAATATGTACTTTGGATTTTCTTCTTTCCCATCCATTTCCAAGCCTTCAAATTTTCTCCCAAGTTGTTCTACCTCTTCTATTTCTTATTTCTCTTTACTATTCTCATTATCAACTTCTTAAGTAATTTCTTCTTCATTTGTAGATTTGTATTCTCCTATGGAAGATAGAAACCTCTCTATTACCTCTTCTTCATCTTATATTTGCATTCTTTCTTAAATAATAACTTCCTTCCTCATGTCCTTTTCCTTCTTTCTTAGAATCTTGTTATTTTATTTTCTTTCACACTTCTTGAGTCTCCTCTCTTATTATCTTAATTGTACCTTTACATTAATTCTATTTACTTGCTCTATAATTTTATTTATGGTACATTTAATCTTCTTTCTCAATGTTATACCACTCCCTTAATTTTATTCTTCACTCATCAACACAATCAATTTTTCTATCTCTCTCTTTAACACACTTATCTCTAGCTGCATCCAGAAGTCCAATTTCCTCTCTCTTTCTATTTTATTTTTCTCTCTTTCCTCTCTTTTTCTATTCTTTGGTGGCTTATCATATCTATCAATCCATTAATCATTTCTCTAACTCCATCTTCTCTCTCTCTCTCTCTCTGTGACAAGTATGTTTCACCTTGCCATTTATATACACCTAACCTTGGCCTCACCATGTATTTTTGTGTCTTATTCACTCTATTATCACTCACTTTATTCTTATCTCTTCAAGTGATTTTCCACTTTCTCTTTCTTTGATTTTTTCTCTATCAAAATTTTCATCAATCATTCACAACTAACTTATGGTTAGAAATATCAATATGAAAACTATATGAATTCCATTCTCTAATACCAAATAATGCAAAAAAAATAAAATTCATTCAATTCTTTTAACCATCAAGATGTTTCAATGCAATAATTTCAGCCTTACTCTACATTTTGAGGATCCTTAATAGGCCTATGATGGTCAAAACTTGCAAAAATATCAATTTCTCACTTACAAAGGTCTTTTCATCATCCTACCCTACTTTAAAATCTCCATTATTTACCCATTTATCCATCATGTCATCAATCATAAATTCATTAAAGTTCACTATGTACTCACCTTGTAATCTCTTTCTCAACTCCTAGTTTACTAGCTACTTGCTCAAGAGTACACCTTTGGAATTTTTCTCCTTAACTACACCTTATATCTCTTCCCCTTCTTCAAAAAATTCAATATATCTTGGAATAATCATAAAAATAACTCAATACAATCAAGAACACTAACAATCCCTCTTTTGTCAAGTCTTCCCTTCAATGCCCTTAAGACAATGTATATTGGTGTATTCAGGGTTAAGAAATTCTAGAACAACCCAGGAAAACATGAAACCATCATTAGGATTATTTCAATATCCCTGGCATGCTTTCAAAATATTAAACCCCAACTCATAACACCCTTCTAACAACCCCTCATTTTATTTTGACAACTTACAAGGACTAACTCGCCCTGTCTACACCTACTGTCAAGCTTATATTTGTGTTTATGATGTTTCAAGGTATAAAACATATATTTTGAAGTAACCATTACACCATTATTACTTCCCTTGATGTTTGGAGCTTGAACTCAATACGCATTTATGTAACTTATTTTGGAAACTAAATCTCTAAAGAAGTTTTTTTACTGTGTAAACTGTCCTCAAAGGGACTGGTAAGAATATCTCATCCATTCACCAATGAAAGCCCCAAATTACTTTTATAACAACTAGGGAACAACTTCACCATCATTCTTTTTTATTTTCAAATAAATACTCCTAGGTTATGGTTTTTAACACACTCATCCTTTTGAAACCCTAGTTATAATACTGTACCATAGAAAATGTTAGTGGAAAATATTCATAATTTGGTGAATATTAGGAATTCAGGAATATGAATTTGGCTATTTTTATGACCATGGAAATTACCATATTTAACCCAAAAATTCCACAAACAATAATGTTTCACATGCGAATAGCTAGTGAATCTCCAATCCCAAAGTATGTTTTTATTAAATCACCATGCGATCAATGGGAAAATATTTTAAAACATTCTTGGATTAACCAAGAAATCCATGAAAGCTTCTTCACCATTCTAGAAAACCTCAAAGTTATGGGCTTAGGTGGAATCCAGCCCGAGGAATAAATCGCATTCGATAGAGTTTTGGGTCCACAAGCCCCTCTTATAGTCAACTTGCTTGACCTACAACCAATCAAAGGTTGACATGTGGGAATTCCAAGGAAATAAAAACATAGGAAAGGAAATCCCTAATACTAACTAGAAGCTTATAGTTTCCACATGTCAACTTCCTATTCATTCTGACTTGTAAAACTTCAAATGGCCATAAATTCTTCTAGAGAGCTCCAAATTACACAAAGTTGGGATTTTTGGAAAGGCATTATTATGCACTTAATTTTGGAATTATCATACCTATATATTTTGTGAGGTTAGGTGGGTGAAAAAGAATTAAAATATTTGAGGCTCCATTTTCTGCTCCATCCACAATTTACTTCAAAAAATATATTCTATTTCACCATTGCCACGAATGCCGATTTTATATAATTTTCCAACCCAATGAATCTCTGGTCATATTCACCATGATTTATATAAGTTTTTTTAGGGGGTTCCTTAAATTTTTCCCTATACTGTACAAGACGAGAACATTTAAAAAATTATAAAAATTCTTATACTTGCTTTCAAGGTTTAATATTTACTCTAGATGTTTATGAGAACCTCCTCTAGAGATCGGGTTTACCATTAGTGTCCCACAGTCAAGGCTTATTTTTTATTTTCATGTATGTAACCTAGGATTGTAAGGCTCACTGTAGATATGTAGACCTTTTCCTTACTTAAAAATCACATGCTAAATTCACTTTGATAGTCTTAAAGCATTACACAAACTCATCTTCATGGATGAATAAATAAAGTCCTGCTGCACTATAAAAAATTGGTAACAAAATTGTGTTACTCAATATTTTGTAACCTTTCATAGGAAATGTCAAGGTTATATATCATTCCACTCATGTAAACTTCATTCCACTACTATAATCCATGTACCCAATTATATCACTCATATCTATACCTTTCTATTTAGCTATTACAATCATGCATACAACCTTTTTCTTCATCTTTTTTTACCAAAATGGGGTAACTTTGACGCTAGTCACTAGAAATATCCTAAGATGAGTTGATACACACAAAAACCTATCAAATATTCCTTTTTAAATGCATAAAATTGTGAACTATGAAACATGCATGTAATTTTATTAGTAAGTAGCAAAGGCATTTCACAAGATTCTCATATATAAGCTTTAAAACCAGATTTCATATCAAAATACTATGCATTTAAAAAAAAAACATCACACCTTTATTCCTTCATCTCTCGTTCTATGAGGAATCATCCTAAAAATGACCTCTACACACAGACACACCTATATTTGAATTTTTCCATGTATGTAACTACCCTTAGAATTGTAACTCCTATTCTAAGACTGTTGACTATTATTCTTGTGACTCCTTAACTTACTCCATATTTTTGTAGCTCTTCTCATGAAACCTAAACCCATAAAACAAGATGGGATATTTATCTTACCTTTGATGACTTAGACCTCACTCTAACAACTCTAAACATGACTTAGATAATTAAACTCCTTTAACAATTCCACACTGGTCTTCTTATAATATTATAATTCAAATTACATGTTGGAGGGAAAACTCCCTTTTGAAATTTTAGCTCTAAGATTCACTCCCTCATTTCTTATCATGCTTTAGAATACTCACTTTCCCTTATGGATATGTGAATTTTCATTTGAAGGTCCTTATGATGATTCTCCTCCATAACACTCCCATGTGAGGTCAAGGAAAAAAAAAGAAGAGAATTATATAAATATTTCCCATGTTGGCCTAAAAATCATCCATGTGAGCCTTAAAAATTTTAGTAGTATAATAATGATAGTAAAATACCCTAAGTAGGACAAATATGTAAGAATTTTAAGCATGGATATAATTCTCCAAATGGTTGATTATCATGAGTTTAATAATAATAATTGAGTTTCTCCTTTTGTGGGAGATGAATACTCGCTCTAATAGATGGAAAAAGTGTATTTTTATGAATGTTACATTAGAATGGTATTTTCGATGTCAATGGAGCTAACTGAGAAGTGTAAATGGTGTGTAGGAACCTCAAAAATGTTTCTATGTAATCAAAATCTCATTCCATATATGAAATTGATACATCCAAAAGTAAATAACTATAAGCTAAATTAACTATTGGGTATTATAATAAAGTAAATATGGAATATAGCCTTATAACATACATAAAATATATAAAGTAAGAGTCAAATTTAATATAGAGGTCAATTTCACTTGTTTTGCAATCAAAGCTCCAAGAGCAATATCATACCACTACAATAAGATGTGATACTACAAAATTTGGAGTAGTTTTAAGTAGAAGGTGCTAAACATGATTACAACTACTAAATTCTATTTTTTTCATTTTAGTGTAATTTTGATAATGCTATATACTTTATGAATAAGAGTGGAAAAAGAGGAATAACCATTGATGATAGTTCTACTATGTATGGTGTAGATGAAAATTGGGAAATTGATGATCCATTTAATTTTTTTATATTCTCTAGTATGGATTTTGTGATTATTATTTATCAAATTGAATTTGGTTATTATATTTATGCAATATAAATTTTATTTCTAGAATATGGACATATTTGGTTCATATTGAGGTCATAATATTCTTTGTGGTGTGATCTTAACCAAATATCAAAGATGAGACTTCCTTGAGTTTAATGGTGAGATCAACTTGAGATATTTGATGAGATCAAAATAAGATATTTGATGATCACATCTTGATCTTTACAATGATATCAACATGATACATACGATGAGATTAGGGATTAAATCCATGTAATCGAGCTATTATGATCTCATTACTAAGTTAGATCCGATATCAACAATAAATGCAGATAAAGGTATTCGAGGAAATTGCATGTCTATAAAATAAATGTAATAATATGATAATTTTATTTCTATTACTGGACATGAGAGAGAAATATATTTGTACATACGCTTAATATGTGGATGGGAGATCCAAACATGTTTTAATATTTAGTAGATGAGAGGTGTAGGAACATACATATTTTATTATAAAATGATATGTAGGTGAAAGAAAAGTAAATTGAAGAGTGGAAAAAGGGGACACACATTTAATATGTAGTAGAAGAGTATTTATTAAGAAATATTCCACCCACCATGTAATAATTAGATAAAAAAATACATATGGAAACCATGAGGGGGTGTAGTTTTTTTTGGTTTTCTTTTTATTTTAGGGGGCGAGCCTATACACACCCAAAATTACATGGTGCTACATTGTAGGAATAGTAAAAATCCCCTATGATGATAAATTTCATTTCCAAAACAAATGATGAGATCCAGGTCATGTTTCCTTATCTAAAGTATGCTTATCCGATGTACTCTTTTTTTTTTCAGTTTGTTAGATTTTTAATGTAGCCAAATTCTAAACAAACTTGATATACTGCAAATAATATGAAATCCAAAAGAAAATAGATCTCCTTATTTGTTATTGAATGATGAATTATAATGTTTCCTAAATAGGAAAACAACTCCCAACATGATTCTCCAAGTAAACTATAACTAACTTTGACTAAATCTACTCTAGGTGGTGGAAATTACTATTTTTAGCAATTTACTAGAACCTCCTATTCTTAGTAAGTTCGCATGCTTATTCGTACGGGCACAAAAATTTCCACACATCTTCTACATTCCTAAATTAAAGGAATTTCCAACTTTCAAACTCATAATGCAACTAATAGACTAAAATTAAATGCCCAAAAATAGGAAAAAACCGAACTAAAACTTAAATCCTAATTTTCGTCCTCAAGATGGCGGATTTAGGTCCCAAAAATGTGCCAAAACTTTCTCCAACCAGTAGGGAACATTGACTAGTGCATTCGTATCATCGAAACATGTGGTTTAAAAAAATAGACTCAAACAGACACCCGAAGCTCAACTTATGACCTTGTTAAGTTCCTGCTAATTTTGGCACATCGTTCGTCCCTGCTTGACAAAAATGTAGCTCTTGCAAGTTGTCTTTTTCAAACTGCTTACATTTATCTGCATCTAACTTCTTAATCTCCCACTCTGTGACCCAAGTATTTTCCTCTTGTTCCAGTCCTTTCCAATGTACCAAATATTTGTTGTATTTCCCATGTCGTGTGTCCATTGTTTTCTTATCTAGAATCTAATCCACTTCTTCTTTCTTCTTCACCAAAACTTGCTCCCTCCAATCTACTACTTCATCAATAACATTCCCTTTTTCACCATCCCCATGAAAAGAATACAAATCTGAAACATTAAACACTAGAGAAATATCAAAATTTCCTAGCAATTCTACCTCATAAGCATTATCATTTATTTTTATCGTGATTTTGCATGGACTAATCTTCTTGTACTTCATCTTGTTATATGTTCCTTTTGGTAACCTTTCCTTCCATAGACATACCATAACCAACTCACCAATTGTAAATAAATTTCTCCATCTGTGCACATCTACTATTTCCTTATACTTATGATTACTATTCTGTAGCTTCTTCCGCACTTCTTCCTGCAATTGTTGTATACCGTTTGGAAAATGATTTTGCATCATCACTGAATCTGCCATAAAATGGTAGTTGTACAAAATTTAACACCCCATTTGGATTACTCCCATACACAATTGAAAATGTAGACCTTACTATGGATCTATTTATGGAATTGTTATATGAAAACTCATCTTGTGGTAATGCTAAGTCCCATTGTTTCAGATTTTCCCCAACGATGCACCTTAACCAGTTTCCCAAACTTTGATTTACCACCTCTATTTTCCAATCAGTCTGAGGATGATATTCACTATTGAACCATAGTTAAGTTCCCAATTTTTTCCATAAAATCTTCCAGAAGTGACTTAAGAACCTTGTGTCCCTATCTGAAGTAGTGGTTTTTGGAACACCATGCAAACGAACAAATTCTCTTAAAAAAAATCTACTACGCCTGTCTCATCACTTGTTTTATTGTAAGCAATAAAATGAACCATCTTATAAAACCTATCAACAACCAAAAGCATTGAGTCATTACCTTGTTGTGTTTTTGGTAATCCCAAAACAAAATCCATACTCAACGGCATATACAACCATGCATTCTATGCATGGCCTTTTGAGACTTAGAATATTCAACACCTCTCCACATATCTTACCACATCTCTTTTTAGCTTTAGCCAATAGTATTTCTCTACTACCAAGGAAATTTTATTATCTTTGCAAAAATGCCCAACCAATCCTCCATTATGCAACTCTTTCACTATATTATCTCTCATAGACCTAACTAGAATACATAGTTTGTATCCCTTGAATAGGTAGCCATCCTGTAAAATGTACTCATCTTGTACATCTCCTACATTTTCTGACAATGGATGAATTAACCTTTCAACAATATCCTTGAAATCAGAATCAGAAGAATACAAACCCTTTATTTCTTCAAAACCCACCACCTCATTTTCCATAGTGGTAAAAAACATTCACACACCTACTCAATGCATCTACAACTTGATTCTGTTTTCTTGACTTATGTTTTAGAGAAAAAAGTATAACCCTACAAAAATGATACCCACTTTTCATGCCTACTATTCAACTTCTTTTGTGTATTCACATACTTCAGGGCTATGTGGTTTGTAAATAACACAAAATCCTTAGGCACTAAGTAATGCCTCCAATGCCTTAATTCTTGTACAATTGCATAAAATTCCACATCATAAGTAGAGTAGTTCTTTCTTACCTCATTTAGTTTCTAACTAAAGAAAGCTACTGGATTTCCACCTTGAATTAGAACAACACCAATACCCACATGTGAGGCAACACAATCAACCTCAAACACTTTATCAAAATCTGGTAGTGCCAAAATGGGTTCCTCTATCACCTTCTTCTTCAAGAATTGAAAACTATCCTCAGCTGCCTTTGTCCAGAAAAACTCCCTTCCTTTTGTGCAATCTATTATAGGTGCTAAAATACTACTGAAATTTTCAATAAAATTTATGTAAAATGTTGCTAGACCATGAAAGCTTCTTACCTCTGTTGTAGTCCATGGAGTAGGCCATTCAATCATTTCCTTTGTATTTTCTAAGTCCATATGTACCCCATCTGATGAAATAACAAATCCCAAGAATACCAAACTCTCTTGCATAAATGTGCACTTCTTCATATTTGCATATAGTTTATCTTTCCTTAACAATTCAAATACCACCCTTAGATGCCTCAAATGTTCCTCTTTAGTTTTACTTAAGTTCAAGATATCATCAAAATAAACCACAACAAACTTACCATTATACTACCGCAACACGTTGTTCATCAATCTCATAAGAGTACTAGGTGCATTGGATAACCCGAATGGCAACACCAACCACTCATATAATCCATTTCATGTCTTTAATATTGGTTTCCACTCGTCTCCTTCTATGATCCGAATTTGATGGTAACCACTTCGAAGATCAATCTTGGTGAAATACCTAGATCTAGCAAGTCCATCCATTATATCATCAAGGTGAGGTATTGGGAACTTATACTTGGTTGTAATTTTATTGATTTATATGATATCCATTCACATTCTCCATGTTACATCCTTCTTTGGTGTTAATAAAGCTGGGGTTGCCCACAAAATCATGCTCTCCCTTATGACCCCCTTTCTCATGAGCTCTACCACTTGCCTATTCAAATCTACATGTAATGTCAGGCTCATCCTATAAGCCATTTGATTTGGGAGTGAAGACCCTGTAATCAAATCAATTATGGTGTGGAATATCTCTTTTGGGTGGTAATCTATTTGGTAGATCATCAAGAATAACATCAGAATTTTTTTATATTAATTATGTTGTTTCTACTGGTGCTTGCGTACTTGCAGGTTCATCCTTATTTGCGACTAGTGCATAACAGAAACTGGTTTCCTGTTACCTCCTCCACAAATTCCTTTGCAAAAAACATATTTTCAGCCTTCCCCTCTTCCTTAAGGGGTAGCAAAACTACTTTTGTTGCCATCCTTCCAGAAAGTATAAGCATTCTTTCCCCCATCATGGATAACTTTTATATCAAATTTCCATGGTCTTCCTAGCAGCATATGACATGCATCTATAGGAATAACATCACACCAAATCACATACTTGTAACTTTCCCAATAGAAAAACTTAATAAACATATTTTATCAACAATAACTTCATTACCCTTCTTAAACCATGCAATATAGTAAGGGTTAGGATTCTTCTCACAATGTAGACCCAATTTCTCGACCATCTCATTTGAAACCATGTTCTCATTACTAGCACCATCAATAATAACATTACATACCTTTCCTCCTAAAGTACATCTTGTTATGAAAATATTTGTATGCAACCATGCATCCCCCTTGATATCATTTCTTAGAGAAATCATCGTCCTCTTGATCATCATATTTTCTCCAACATCTAGTGGAATTTCTATGTCTTTTTCATCTTCTACTTGTTCACCTTCAACAATTTTTACTCTTGGAGCATCTCCTTTCCTCTTGTCATGTGTATAAGAATGTGGGAATTCAAAATCCTGATGCCCCTCTTCACCACATCTGTAACAAAGAAATGGTCTTAGTGGAGCTTCCCATCCTCTATCACCAGCATATCATCTTCCCCTAGAAAATACTCTACCTCTTTGTTGATTATGGAAATTTTGTCTCGTATCTTATTGATTTTCCAATCCACGAGATGATTCTCCCCTACCTTCACTTAAACCAACTCAGTCCCCGAAAGGAAGGATGAGGCCCCCTTATTCATTCTAGGTGATCTCCTAAAACTTTGATGATTTTTTTTCTTTGGCCTTTAAGGATAATTGATAGGCATCCTCCATGATCTTAATCCTATGCATACTTATCTCATCTTGAAAAGAAAATTTTAGTCCATTTACATACATTGTAGCCATTTGTTAGTTAGTTTCTTCATGCTCTACAAGAATGGACAACTTGTAGAACTCATTTGTGTATTCTTGCACTATTTGTAAGTACTGTCTGAGATTCTGAAACCTCCTGTAAAGGGTTTGTGCATAATCCATAGGGAGAAATTTATCTTTAAGATTCTTCTCCATATTACTCCATGTCATAATTCTTTCTTTCCCATTTCTTGACCACTCTTTTTGCAGGTGATCCCACCATAATATAACATGACCTTTCAATTTCCTGCATGCAAATTTTACCTTCTTTTTCTTCTGACATAGCCTTCCACTCAAAAAATTTCCCCATGCTAGTCAACCAGTCAATCAAACTCCTCTGGTTTTAGACTACCACCATACTCTGAAAACATCAACTCTTATCCCTTCATTATTTCCTTCGAATGCTCGAAGAATCCTTTCTTCTAAAGTTAATGGTGGCACTTGCGTTTCCTCCTCTTCACAAACTTCTTTTTCATCTATGTCATCTCCACCATGATTTCCTCTCTGGGTTATCATTACAGAAAGCTCAGAAAATTGCCTCTGTAGATATTACATATTTCTATTCATCTGGGAAATACCACTTCCTCTTCCTCTTCCTCTTCCTGCCATTTTTTTTAAAGACTAGAACCTACTCTGATACCAGATAATGTAGCAAAATTCTAAACAAACTTGATATACTGCAAATAATATGAACTCCAAAAGAAAATAGATCTCCTTCTTTGTTATTTAATATTGAAGTAAAATGTTTCCTAAATAGGAAAACAACTCCCAACTCGAGTTTCCAAGAAAAATCCAACTAACTTTGATTAAATCTACTCTAGGTGGCAGAAATTACTATTTTTTAGCAGGTTATTAGAACCTGCTATTCTTAGTAAGCTCGTATGTTTATTTGTACGAGCACAAAAATTGCCATGCATCTTCTACATTATTAAATTAGAGGAATTTCCAACTTTCTAACTCATAATACAACTAATAGACTAAAATTCACTAATGCCCAAAAATAGGAAAAAAAAACGAACTACAACTTAAATCCTACTTTTCGGCCTCAAGATGGTGGATTTAAGGCTTGAAAATGTGCTGAAACTTGCTCCAATCAATAGGGCAAGTTGACCGGTGCGTTTTTCTCATCAAAACATGTGGTTTAAAAAAAACTAGAATCAAACGGACACTCGGAGCTCAAGTTACGACCTTGTTAAGTCCTTGCTAATTTTGGCGCATCAATTTTTTGGCCTTCGCCAAAGCTTTTCACTATATTTTCCTTTGTGTTTTATTATTAAGTTACGAAATTGTTGCAATGGTTACGTAATCACTAGTCTTATGAAAGAAATGATTACGTAACGGCTATGGAGCTTGTGTAAGTGCCAGTATGTGCATACCAAATGTTCCATGCGCCTTAGTCCAATAATTTAGACTGGGAGTTCTATGTGCGTGTTACAAGCTTCTCAATGTTTTTGTCTCACGTTTCTTCACCATTTCCCTTGATTTTGGCTTTTTGGATGTGTATGAAATTCCTCTTCCTTACTATTCTTAGAATGTCTGCCACCCCTTCCAAGGATAATATGGAACTTCCTGATTGCCAAGTGTGATGCACTATTTCCCTGCTATTTTTCTATATAAACCGATATTTTAAAACATTGGCTGGATATTCTTGTTTTTGATTCCACCATACTCTGTTGAAATCCTTCCAGAAAGTACTCAAACAAGTAAGTCTTTTATTTGTTACTCTTTGACTTGTATAGTTACCAGTCTACCTACAACCGGTCTGCTCCAACAATCTTCTGATTCCTTGATTTTATTCCAAAAACAACATAGCTTTCTAGACTAGTTAGATGCATATTTGGACAAGAAGATGAGGGGATAAAGAGAAGCATGAAAACATCTAGAAATTTTCATATTTGCACATAACCAGGTTAGAAGTGTTATTAAATTTCTTCAAATATTTTTAATCTAGATTTAAATTTGTTGTTAAATCAATAACTTGTCTTAAGGAAGTCAAATTATCAAGTTTTTCATTGCTTTTAAGAAGCTTTTGTGGATATTTTCTTCTCAGCTTATCCCTATGGATTTTCCTGGGAAAGTATTTGGAGGAAGTTATTATGCACAAAGTTTTTTTATTTATTCATTTTAAAATACATGTAGCTTTCAATTTGTTGATTAATTATATTTCACGTGCATACGAAGAAAGCTTCATGTGAAAAAATTCTTCCCTGCTTGTCCCTGTGGATCTGCAATAGAAAGAATCTTGAGGAAGATTTTGTGTCTGTGTCTTTTGTTATATTTCTTCACAATTAAATATTCTATGTAATTTTAGTCTTTTACCAGGGAAGTTTCATGGGAAGAAGAAATTGCTTCCGAGAAGCCTTATTTATTCCCATGATTATGAGGTAAATCCATTAAAGTAAATATAAAATCCACAATTACAATTTATAATATATAAATATTTCAATTATATTAAGCTTTACAACTTATAACAGAGGAATAGCCACATCCGACTATTCCATGTTTATTTTATTTTAGTGTAGAAGTAGGATTTATTTGATTTAGAAGCAATTTATTTTATCTGTAGAGTTATCTTGTTTTGATTAATTTAGAGTAGATAAATCTTAAATGTTTGCATAATTATTTGCTTTCAACTTATTTCTCTCAAGCATGTATATTAGATTGTTCATTTTATTTTGGATAATTAATTGGGAATGAATTTATGTAGTTAAAATATTAAAACACATTTGTCTTTTATTCAAGCTATATTTAATTTTCTTAATTATTTAAAATATTTTTTTGAAAATATCTTAACATTCAAACCAAACCAAACAATCAAACCATAGGTAACTTACGCTACCCATACATAGCTTCTAATTCCCCTTTGGTCAACTAATCTCATGGGAATTCACACTACCCATTCTTACCTATTAACCTTTCCCCTATCCTACACATTTCGGCTATCCTGGCATGACCTCGGGAGGTCACGTGCATCTGTGAATCATGTGTTGATTATCAGGCATACAAAATTAGTGAGCCTGATGTGAAGTACTAAATCCTTATTATCTCCTTTTCTTTCATTGCTATTACCTCACATTTTCATTTCTTCCCCTATTTTGGTGGGTATTTTATGCCTACGCAAATATTTTTCTGTAGAGATTTTGGTGGGCCATTTGGATTTGATAGATACTACACCGAAATTATTCCATAACAATCCCCTTCCCTTTCCAGATAGGATTACAATTACACAAATAACATGTTGGCCTCCCATAGCTATGTCTCAAACCCCACTAGTCACATTAGAATAGAGTAGGTTGACAAACCTTTAAACATGCAATACATTTGACCTAATTTAAACAACATGGTTTTTACGAGTTCAAAAAATCATTACCCTAGAGTCTTGTCCAGATCTCACATTAGCATGCAATCAACAGAAGATGATATTTTTACATGAATGGATTTTATCCACTTTTTCAAATAGGTGAGTCCTTGAACAAGATGAAGATTCATAACTCTCAAATGTTCAACACTAATGTATTGACCACAAACCTTGAAACTCCTATTTTCAAGGAAGACAAGAATGAAAACGTCAAAAAAATCATAAGAGGGTATCACACATGTACTCCCAACAACATCCTATGGTGTAGGAACCAAAATAAGGGACTCAATCCTCACCCAATGATGTCATTTGTACCTTATTAGGGAGGATTAGAGAACTAGAGAGTTCGCAACCTTCATAACCAACTTATGGAATAGGGAAGAGCATGAGGTATCCCTTTGACAAAAAAGGGTACACTCTTACCAAGACATAACCAAGAAACATCTTGTGTAACAAGGTTATCCAATCCAATCTAATTTGGGTGATATCCTTATAGGGTCTCACACACTAAGGATGGGTTCTCATCCATCTCATGCTTATCCTATGCAATGGTTGGCTAGAAGGGCAATCTCAAATTACATTCTATCGAGTAGTGATATGTTCCCTGATTTACACCCACCAGCCTATATCTTAGTGTTGTTCCTCCTTACATTCATATGTACTCAAAATCCCCTAAAATGGATGTGTATACTTTTCCTACTCCTTATACACAACATAAAGGAAATCCATATGTTCCAAAAGATGCCTACAATGCAGCCCATCCAACTCATTGTCCTCCACCTACTCATCAAAGAGATTCAATGGTTGAATCTTACTCAATGGGTAGTTACACTGAGTATTCGAAAGAACCCATTGATTTCATAATAAAGGGTGTCATGCTTCCATGCCCATTTCCCAATATTCAGAAATTTAAGGGAGAAGGAGTTATAAAATCTTATATCAAGGCCTATGCGACTGCCATCGAGGAATTTCTCCCTTGGGATGATGTAGTAGCAAATATATTTTTGAAGACCCTTGAAGGAATCAAATTAGATTGGCATTATTAAATTATACAAGCTTTAATACATTCCTTTAAACAATTTTTTTCCAAATTCATCAGAGCATTTGACATAAACAAGTTACTGCATATAAGGATTAGGTAGTTTCTGCATATCATGTAGGAACAAAATGAATCTGCCGCTCATTTCATCCAAAGATGGCCCTAATCTCATTATTACTTTTCAAGTTCACCTAACATGTACAAAATATAACTTTTCTACCTCTTCCTTCACTCACTTAATTGAGATAATAAGGAGGAAGTACATAATATCCCTTTCCCTAGTTATGAGAAAATGTTGGAAGGCGCGTTCCGAATCAATCACGATGTTATTGATAGCGGGTGTAATAATTACGGTCTCATTGGGAAGTTAGTGTCCCTTAATCAAAAAAACACGAACCATTAAAACAACGGAGCCAATAACTAAGGAACTAAGTTCTTGAATCAAAATTATGGTGTTACCACAGATGGTGTTACTGATCAAGAAAAGAATGTTGGTTTTACAAACATCGGTAAAAATAATAATAAGAATAACAACATGGGAAATCAAAGAGGCCCTAATTCCATTTCCTTTTTTAACATGGTTAATGTCAACCTCCCTCTTCCTCGATAGGCTCAACCCCAAGGTATAAACTAATACAAACATTCTGGAAAATGGGTAATGAAATACAATTTATAATAACCAATTTCAAAGCCATAATTGGGGTTATAATAAAAGAAACTCAAGCCAAAGGCTAAGAGACTTTGAACCCAATCCTTATTGTGGTTTTCATCGTGTTATTGGTCATGACACTATAAATTGTATGCATTGTTACGAGTTCATACAAAGAATCCCTGAGAATTAAAGGTAACTCTTTGCATACATGTTCTTAGTAAATCTTGAAACAACCTCCCAACTGAGCTATATATAATCTGTTGCACTTGAGAAAGTAAGCCTAGGAATTTATCAAGATTTGTTCCCTAAACATCCTGAAGATGGGAAGGTTTATCTTCAAAACATAAACTAGGGTATTCTTGTTGGGAATAAAGACCATGAGGCCTCAAATTTTGATAACTCTCGAGCTTCTCCTAACCTCAGATTAAACAAAAATGGAAAGATTTTGGGACTATTTTGCATTATAGGTGAACCATAAATTAATGCAATAACTTGGATGAGGGAATACACTTCACAAACATCTTTCTACTCATTATCTCTCACAGGATGACACTTCTATAGTACAAAAACATATAGGATCTTATGATTTGATTTCAAATTTGAACAAGACCTTTTCTCACATTTCATTTTTTAGGTTTGTTGAAGAACTCTCATGTGCAACGTTATACGTTGTTAGATGCATTGGGTCTTGGTCACCTGATTCATGTTACACCTCCACCTGGGGCTCAAATAAATCATATCAAATTCGACATACATCCTCTAGGATAGAGTGATGGGGATACCGGGTTTTTATTTGATATAAGAAAGATGCCATCTGATGCTGAAATATCCCAAAGAGGGGATCTTGCATTATATCTACAAGTCTAGGTCTATAAAAATTACATTAAGAGAGCTATGATCTATGATGGGGTTATGCTGAATGTAGTCCCCTTCTACGTCTTAAATAATTACATATATGGGGAGACTTATTTATCCTCTATGAGAAACATGTTGCGAGGGTATGACAATCTTAAGGAAACCTCAATCGGAATTATAATTCTTCATGTCTCCCTCGGGAAAAAGACTATTTTAAAATATTTTTTCATAATCGATAATGATACAAACTATAACATGATCCTTGGTAGACCCTGGATTCACTAGATGAAGTCCATTCCATCCACTTTGCTCCAAGAAGTTATATTTCTCCATTTGGGAAAGGTCTTCATTTCTCAAGGGGATCCTAAAACCTTTGATCTACACTTGAAAAATATCAAGAAGAAACTAGGGGGCAATTCGGCATATGAGCTTCATGTGAAACAATTAAAAAAACCTCTACCATCAAAATAATTCGTGGCAAGCACCCCAAATTTTATGAAAGTTGAGGTTAATGACCCAAAAAAATTCGAAGTGGCGAAGAAAGATAAAGGTAAAGCCATATCTGTGGAAACTGTGTCCATGAAAACTACAACAAAGAATGAGAAACTCTTAGAGAGTGATGAGCTGATCTTTATCCATTTCAAACCATAAGGAATTAGTAATCTCCTTAGTTTAGCCTCTCTTCCTACCAATGTTCTTGGTCTAGGTGTAAACATGATAGAGATAGTAGAAGAAGAAAATTTTGAAAATAAAATGATATCCATCAAAGTCATCTCTAGGGATTCTTCAATTCTTAGCCTTTTTCTAGATATAAATGTGTTAGAAACCAAGTATGTCGTGTTCATGAAACATGAATCCTTAGAGGGACAAATACTAAATGTAAATTCCACTACCTACGCAGGGAGAAAAGTTGAACATCGCTATCATGTTCACATGAACATGATATGTCAAGAATACAAAAAGAGAGTTGCAAAGGCCTCTTTCAAACATATGGTCATATACCAAATCTAGATGTTTAGATAAGTAAGATAATAGGAAAGGGTTGTAATTTTAAACCCAAGCTAATAGGCCCTTGTCAAGAAAACAAAAACTTCATAAATCCTTTGTATAATTTTTGTATCTTGGGAGGTGAGGAGTTTTATGTTTGTGAACTCACTTCACCTTAAATGTTTACATGCATATTCACTTGCATTAACACATTGTATATTATTGCGTTTATATCACTTTGTCATTTTAATTATCATCTTCTGAAATTGTAAACTAGAAACTTAATTTTCAAGTAAATTTTAGGACTTTCAAACATTGGCAAAAATACCAAATCATATCTCTTAAATATTCACTTCACTTCTTCAAACTAGTTAGTCTATTTCATCATTTCAGTTTGCAAGCCAAAATTTTAGCATTGATACTACAAGGAATTATATTCTTAGTATTCTTCATGGTTTCTTCAAATTAAGGTGTTTCTTACCCATAATTTTCTCTAGAAGCTTTTTGATGATAAATCTTCCCCTAAAAATCTCTCTCTACGACAACATATTCTAAACATTTCACCCAGAATATTTTTTCGCCTATCTCAACCTTCAGTGGCGAGACCTCGCATTCTAATGGTTGCGTGGGGTTGATGCTAGGGGAAAATTCTCCATCTTTAAAGAATAATCTAAAGTAAAACAAAGAGGATACATAAAAAATAAACACAAAATACTTTCATTTAAAAATAAAACTAGACTCCTTGTACCTACCAACATTCGGTGAAGAGCCCATGCTTCTTACTGACAGAATGAGGTTGGGAAAGGAGGGGACTTCCTTTAAACTTGCCTATTTTTTGTCCTTGGTGTTGAGCCTATGCTTTTAACTACTAGCTGTAGACATCCTAAAAATACATAGACATTTTATTTTGTTTCTATCCAATTAAAATCAATTAAATTAATTCTATCTCGCCACAATAAACCCATTTGGAATTAATAAAATTAATTCCATCATTCAAATAATCCACTTTAGAATTAACTAAAATTAATTCTATTACCTAAGCTATATTCCTACCCTTCGGAATTGTTATCACCAAATCACTGCACCCCCCGAATGGCCTGAGAATTCGTGGGACATTCAGTGTGATTGGGTAACACGAAATCACCTCTTAAGCTGTGGGAATATTTCGGGCTTGAGGTGAACCTCTAGAGAAGGCTAGATTCCTCTTCCTAAACTAAGAAATACACTACTCCTAATGCAGTAAGAAAGCTACCTTGACATATACTAACATTTCCATGGGATTAGGGAGAGATATTTGCAAGAAGTAAAGCCTAAATTGGAAGTGGTGATGGACCAAGAAAGGGTTTTTCTCAAAAACATTCCCTCTTTCCAATGAATAAATATGAACATGGGAAGAATGAAATTGCATTACAAACCCAACCGCATATAATACTTCATCCCTTTATAAGCACAATGACCTCAAAAACCAGCAACAGGCACCAAGGTTATATAGTACACCTACGAACATGAGAAAGGAAAAATGAAACAACATAATTGATGCAAGGAAAAATAATTAGCCACAAAACATAATTTTGATTATTTGAAGCACTTGCAAAGTGCAACATTACAGCAGGGATAGGTAGAATCTACCATTACAATTTTCATAAGAAAGGCTTGAGAGCCTACAAATTCACAATAGCTCATCTTGTGAAGAGAGAGGAAGCTTGGAAAAAAAAATCTACCTTTGGAATAATACATTCCCTTTACATTTTATAACTTTTCTTGAGATGGTTAGAGAAAGGAGGAAGAACTCCTAAAAACTAGGCCAAAATGTAGTAGCTCAGTAACTATGTTGTTTTCCATGTTTTCTTGCCTCATAAATGTACCTGGGAACACTCTCCACCACCATGCTTCATAAATTCAAATATTTTAATTTTCTTGCGTTTAATAAAAAATAATATTTTAAAATATTTTCGAGGTCTTCTTTGTTCCATTAGTGGGATCTAAAGTTTTATTTTTTCATTAGGAGAGGTCTAGTGATTGTTTGGATAGCTAGCTCGATGAATGGCTCACCATCCAGCTCACTAAGCTTCCTGGTGAGCTCGTTTTGTTCTCTGTGAGCTCCGCATCATATTTGAATTGTGGGCTTTTGCAAAGCTCATCGCCTCCTATTTTTGCATTTTTTGACTCCAAGATTAACTTGATGGGCTCTTCATAATTTTCCAGGCGAGTTCTTGGTTTATTTCCACCAAGTGCCCTATTCCTTAGTCCTCGCATCAGGCTACTTGCATTTATCTCGCTGACCACTTGTATATATCACCAGTTAATTGGTTCGGTGAATTGCATTAAAACTATCCCCACATGCCAATGGGGTTTGGGTGGATTGGTTAAGATGGACGGTTGTGTCCGGATCCACTCAGGTTCAAATACCGGTAGGCACGATCCCTTCAGGGTGGTTATCGGTGGTGGCGGATTTTGTATCACCGGTGGTTACAACTGGGGGTTATTCTCGGTGGTGGCGATGGCGGAATTTGCATCATCAACATTGGCGTTCGAGGTGGCTGGTGGCTCTAAAAATGATGGTGGCAAAAATTAAATCGTCGATGCAGGTTCACCGGTCGCGGTATTGGTTGGTCTAATGGTAATATATTGTCTCATGACATTGGCTGTAATGGGTGGGGTCCCGGGAACCCTACGGTTCATAGCTATGGTGAAAAGCGTTTATCAATAAAAAAAACTATCACCACGCATTCGTTTTACGTTGGTCTACATCTACAGGAATTTGCGAAACTATTTGCCACTAACTGGGCTATGTGGCAAACTTTACGGGATCTTTAAAACTACCCCACCTTCAACCAATGGCCGAGTACTTTGCACGTGATGTTGAATTCTTCGTTTACATTAATCCCATGCAGCTCCTTGCCTGGTGACTCGGACGATGACTCAGATCACTCCTTGGAAACCTCATTCGTACTGACTTGGTCCTTCGGACATATAACCTGAAATGAATTAGTCTGATCACCCAGAATCCCGAATACTTGAACTCCCAAAATATGAGAAGCACAAGCTCTGAACTCTGAATTTAAGAGTTCGGGCTTCAAATTTCTGCCTCAATTTTTTTCATCTCATCGGGGCAAGTTCTGAGCCAAGCACTCTCAAAATCCCGAAACAAGCCACTTCTAAAATGATCTCCTTCTGAATTCCGATGTGCCAACGCCAAGTTGAATCTATAAATTCCTCAAGCTCCCTTTTTGCTTCTGGCTCAGCCATTCCATGGCTCACGAAACTTAGATAATATCCTTTGGAAAGTTCCAAGCCTATGATCCTTTATGATTCGACCTGAGATCAAACTCATGCCGCGTTTTGATTTATTTGCATGATGAGACGAGCTCCTCGTTCAAGGATCCAAGCCACCGACTTAATATCCTTCGTAGACCCTCTAAGCATCAAGCCCTCGATTCGATCCTCTTCATACTATCGAATTCCATTCTATCTACGTAGCAACCCCATTAGATTACGGTTAAACTCGCCCCCTGCGAAAGCTCTACCGGTTCACCCAATTCACCATGTAAATCAGCCGTTGTACCGACTTCCTTGATCATGAGCTCAAATGACCTCAAGCTCATTCACCATCTGTTCGTCTCCGGGATCGATCCAACCTCATTCTAGCTCCTTTGGCAACGACCACCGAGCTTAAACATGACTTGCAAGATCCACCTTTTATGTCTGTGGGCTCCCAAAAATGTTGATCACGATCATTCAACTCATGAAAGCACCCTTCTGGAGCTGAGTTGAACTCAATATTGATCTTGCACTGATTTCACATAATTCCCTGGTTTAATGGGATCGTCAACACTACGACCTCCTTTTAATACTTCAACCATATGTATGCCGAGCCATTCAGTTTTTTAACATCATTCCTAGAGCTCAACCCACATGTTCAAAACAACCTCTTGGCTGATCATTGAGTTACTCAGCAACGTCAACTCTCCACATGTCTGACCACCCCCAATCAATCTCTGTCCTCTTGTATCAAGCCTTTCTTGTGTCGAACTAAGCTTGGACTTGTTGTATAACGATGACTCACCAGACATCCCACGAATCATCCCATGTGTCGAGCTCATTACATGACGACTTATTACTCAGCCCTTCACCTTCAACCAATGATGAGCTAATGTGACAAGTTTGAATGCAAGCTCAATTGATCGATCACGCCCTTGTGGTCCATTTATGCTATGAAGGCTTATCATACTCACAATAGCTCGACTGAGCTATCTTACAACTGACAACCTCTTATAATTATATTATCTCAACAAGCTTCTCGGCGAACTATTTTCAGCTCATGTCCTCTTATCTCACTCCAACAAATTTTCTCAAATTTTCCTGACCCTCAAACCTCTCAAGGATTTTTCCAATTCAAGAACATCATGGAGATATAATAGGACACCTGAAAATTTTATACACAAATTTTGATCATTTTGCTTATGTTGGGTAAATTTGGGTCCCACACAGCCGAGTGTATACTCCTTAGGTAGAAACTAAGTTCCTCAAATCCCAGAAGACGAAAAATGTTTTCTATTGATTCACTTCTTCCTGAGACATCAAAAATGTTCCCTAAACACAAAATTTGTCCAATAGGCCAAAAGTTCTCCTGTGAAACCCTTTCTAGTTCTATGGTCCTACTTACCACGTTGTCCATTTTTCCCAAGGGGAAAAACATGGATAACAATTTTCAAGTGGGAAATTTAAAAGTTTGTTTTTATCTAATTTTAACACTTCCCATTCCTTCACAGCCTTTTGCAGGCACGTAGAAATTAGTGCTCTAGCTTCTTTCAAGATGCTTTCACCAGGAAAATCAAGCTCTGAAGCTCTATATCAAATTTTCATAGGGGATATCCTTATATAGATGATGGTTCATATGGGATAAAAAATTATCCCCATGAATCACATCTCATAAAAAAGAATGTAGTACACAAGCTACACTATTCATAAAATGTTGCATTTTAGTTTCCATAAAATGGTTTCATTTTCTTCTTAGGTTTATATAAATATCGACATGTATGGTTCATAAACAATTAAAAATAATAATCACATTCTTTAGTGATAAATAAAAATAGTGAGTTACTATGCCATGTTGAAGACAATGGGATATTTATTTCATTGATGATGTCTAACTTCTCTGTACCACTAGTCCCTTCATTCATCATTTCAAATGAGGAACTATATCACATTTACATTTTTCGTTGGTTGATGTTAGTTTAATCATTTATGTCATGTTCATTGAGAATTATTTATATGTATATACACTATGAATTCCACTCATAATCTATATGCACTAAGAATATTTATTCAATAAGAAGTAAATCATTTTTTAACTATACATTAGTTTTTTACAAAAAGAAAAGAAGAACAATGATACATTTCATAAATTTTTGATAGAAATAAATTTAAAAAATAATCTATTTAAAAAATCTAACCATATTCACTTTAACCCAATGATGTAAAGTATGTGGGATAGGCTATCTAGTTACGTGGTGTATAAACATATTTTTTCAATTTTCATCTTGTATACATGTTACAAACAATTTTTTTGTGCATATAAGGGTCACTGATGCATCTATTTCCTAAGTGGATGCCTTAATGGGGTTGTCAATAATGGGTAATGGTTATTCACATAACCTTTATGGGTTATAATGAAAACACAAAGAGAATGCATCTATTTGGTCTGATCCTTAGTTTTCCTTTAGTTTTCATTTTCCTCTAGGTCTCATGAGTATCATATTCATGACATATTTCTTCCAATTCACCCATTTGAAACCTTTTTCATCCACCTATTTGATGCATGACACTATTTTTACATTGCACTACACTAGTATTTATCCTTTTTGTACTATGTTAGCTTAGTGTTAGATGTGTTTTGATACTAGTTAGCATAGTGCTCTTATGCATGACCATCTCCTTAGTATCTCTTTATCTTTATTTTAGTCATATTGAGCATGATCCATATCTTCCCACACCCAACTACGGATATCTTATTAGGCTTCCTTCCTCTAAATTGACAACAAACCTTATAAACCGTAGGTAGACCTAGTGTAGGGATTAATTCCCTTTAGATATGCTACTCTATCTCACACTGTATACCCTTTAAGTCTATCCCGTTGTGTGTCAGTTCATGTGTGTCCCTCATTTTTTACCTTGATACCCTTGTAGAATAGATGATTTTTTTTAGATTAAGTAATTATATGATTTGAAAGGGATCATAAAACCATGTACATGGAAAGATAAGAATCAAGGCTCAAAAGTGAGACAACAAGGATCAGTCTGCATGACCATACAAGAATGAAATAGAAAACCCAATATCAACAGTAAGAGAAAACCCCACCAAAGAAAATAAAATCCACAAGAAGGTAAAAAAACTTGGCCGCACCCTAGAAGCATTCCTTTCTTCCATGGTTCTCCACCTTATGAGACTGAAGGTTCATGTTTAGAGGTTGAGTAGAAGTTTTTCCTTGCTTTTTTTGTTCACTACCATCCATCCCTTACCCTTATTTGGATCCACATTCTCATCTGGATGAAATAGTATAATAACTTCAATAATCTCCATATTGTTTGGGCTCTGAATCTTCAAGCAGCTAGAAGGATGAGGAAATTCCAAATCCTCCTTCTCTTCACTATGGTGCAAATGTTTATCTAGGCTTGAGGGAACCGTGATATCATCACAAATTTTTTCCTCAATAATATTGGAAGGATCTTCATGCCCCACAGAAACATTGTTAGGATCATTTTCCACACAACCTTTGACAACCAAATGATCAAGATTAAAATCCTTCCACCAATAAAATCGGCCCCTCAACTGTTTTTTGACAATATAAAAATCAGAGGCCATATTTCCAAGAGAAAAACACATTTTGCATCTAACAGTGAACCCATCATAATTAAGAGTTTGTGTCCAAATTCCATCCTTGAATTTAAGCTCCATTCTAGCTATAAAATCAGCAGTAGTGTCCATATCCACTAGAATATGGGCATAAGTAGTATGGTCAAAAAATTAAGTTTTCAGATCTATGTCAAGGAATTACCCCAAAGCATTGTCAATGTCCCTAAATATGTCCTCCCTCCAAAATTTTAATGAAAAATAAGGGAGTCTAACTAGATGGGTCTGGTATTAAAAGTTTCAGATAAGGGGTTAAACTTGGGAAACTAGGGTTTTAGCAACAAAAGGTGTGATTGTGTTATCCCGTGAAATTGGCAAGGGTAATTTTAAGGGTAACTATCCCAAATTTTGTTCTGGTCCCTCGTCATGGACCCCTCTGCGTTCGGAACGTTGCAAAACCCTTTCCTGGCAAATCTGGTTTTCCGAACTTAGCCATTTTTGGTCTTTTTGGTCGGGCGCACCTATTGTCTATGCAACATAGGGTAAGCATGCGCCCCCTTTAATTCCTTTGGTGCACGGTTTGAAGTGTCGACACACATTTTGGTGTGCCTCACCATGTTGTGCCTTTTCTGCATGCGCCAAGGCGCATGTGCCTTTGTGTCAACAATACTTTTGTTGCGCCGCGTTTTGGTGTGCCAAAGGCACACGTATTTCCATGTTGACAACACTTTTGGTGTGCCAAGGGCACACATAACTTTGTGTTAACATGTGTTTTGATGCGCCAAAGGGCACAAGCTTTCCAGTGTCGACAGGCGTTTTGATGCGCCACTTCAAAAAGTGGTTGGCGCATTTATTACAACTTTTCCTATATATAGGCGCATCCACCCTGTCACTTTCACCAGTTAGAAAACATGTGATTATTCTTTTCCCTCTGCTCCTGTCAGCATGCCTGTCATTCTCGTATCACGTCATGGACCCAGTTTCACCTCTCACATTATATATATTCCTGGTAAGTGGTCCTTATTACTCTTGTGTTTTGTGTTTTGGTTATTGGTTGTTTGTTTGTGGGGTTGGATTAAATAGATATGTGAAACCATGACCTCCATTTGCTATTTTTGCTGTCCTCCCCCATGCACTTCTCCCTCTTTCTAGATCTGCTGGTAAAGAGGACTCTGTCTTGGAAAAAATCACTTGGATCTCTTTGTTTTAGCCCGTTCATCATCCAAGGAACCCTACAGAAGAGGATTAAACACATATAACCCCTCTAGAGGAAGAACAAGACTTGAAAATTGATAGACTGCTTTTTTCCTCTTTGGCACAGTCGCCACCTTTGCAACATGAAGTACAATCGCGCCAACGGCGCATACACCATGCCTGCTGCATAAAAAACAAGTGCGCCCTCAAAAGCGCACTTTCCTTGCTTGTTACACCCGCTAACCTTGCGCCCTCTTGGCACACAAAACTCATGTGTAACATTGCAAAAACGTGCGCCATTAGCGCACCTTGCATCCATGCAACACCAACCTTATTTGTGCCAAGTAAAAAACCATTAATGGCGCAGGCGCATCCCTTATCACAACAACATCATGTCATGCAGACCTTCCATTCGCCGTGCCAAGTTCCCTTGTGGCGCATGAAAAATTGATGTTACACGCATTAAACCTGCGCCCTTTGGCGCATCCTATACCCGTGTAACATGGAAAATATCAGCGCCCGTTATAAAATGCATATATATGGCGTAGGCACACTTCCGCTTGCAACAACAAAAAATGTCATCTGCAGTGCCCATGCACCCTGCGCCCTTTGACGCTGATTTATCCCTTGTAGCACCCCTTTTCTGTGCACCATACTATTTAACCCTGCAACCTTCAGTATTCATGCACCCTGCGCCCTGAGGCCTTAAAATTGCTAACTCTTCTTTCTGCCAATGATTTAATGGAAGATCAAACAGCTAATATGACTTTCCTGCGTTGGGTTTCACTTCTTCTTCTTGCAGATCAGCAACTGAGTTCAAGACTACATATGTCAACATCAAGTAAGAGACCAACCAAGTCTAAGGGAAAATCCAAGCTCACGGAGGAAGAAATGAAGTACAAATATCAGAGGGTCAGGATGCCTGAATCCCAGGAAGAGTGTGACCTGGATATAAGAGACTTAGAAATTGGTCACATTGATATGGAGGATTTCTAGGCAAGAACCCGGAGGGTCACAGGAAGTCCCTGGATGGACAAACTGGTAGGCAGTGGCCTGCATTTTGCTGGAGGGATCCCAGTTAGTGCTGTGAACAATGAGTTCATGATGGTAGTAGCCCGCTGCTATAAAAAAGACACAAGATGCGTCCAGAATGAGAAGGGCGAGGTCGTGATCAACCTCACTGCCTGACACTTCGAAATAATGCTCGACATTCCTCACCATCGGCACTTTGTGGCCGTAAGCCAGGAATATTGCACCAAGGCTTGGGAAGATAATGAGGATCAGTGTATGTAGTTGATGAATGAGGTATACCTAAAAAACAAGAAGGCGGTGACCAGATGGCCACAAGTCATTCATCGCAACGATTTCTCATAGGAACTCAATGATACAATCACGTTCCTGAGTAGAGTATTTGGGCTTCCTAATGCCCACTACTTCCAGAAATGGATGCTAAGATACTTGGAAACAATGAAAAAAAATGTGCCAGATCAACGCTTTGAGTGGGCGGAGATCATAAGCAGCACTATATTCGAGTAGCTCCAACAACTTACCACAACGGGGAGATTCTACATCAAATCCTACGTAGTTTATGCTGCGGCCTCAGAAAGAGATTATCTAGCCTTAATGCGGTGCGGGGTTTGGCCCCAAGTCAAAATATATGAATACTATCAAGAACTAAAGCTGGAAAAAAGTATCCCCCAGTTTACAAGATTAACGATGCCTTCTTCTCTGGCATCGTCTGCCTTTTGAGGCCAAACATGACTCACGCTCGTACGACCAAGAGAATTGTTGTAGCTATAAAGAAATTGTGGGCCTTTTTCACACAATTCCCCACATTCACCTATCTAAGGGCAGCCAACTTCTTGGGAGAACCAACGAAATTGCCAAGATATGCCGGCCCGAAGTTGATCCTGTTGGAGCTGTCAAGACAGCTTATAACCTACCACTAGAAGTGCCTAAAGAGAAAGAAGGGTGGAACTCCTTTCCCCCTCACATTGGGTGGGTACACTTGTCTCTCTCACCACAAAGCACGGGATATGTTTGCAGAACTGGAGCTGCTAAATCTAAAGCAAAACTTACCGGCAAGGCCCACTTTCGACCCAGGGAATTGTCTACCCAGGGCCAAACTCGATCCGATCCACATTCCACAGATCGAGGATATTTATATCGACCTATATCATGAGTTCGAGCTCAGAAGGAAAGATCATTCCCGCTTGGCATTGGCTGAAATCTTCCAGTACGGTGTATCCATCGTCCCAAAAGGTTATCAAACTATTGATCAAGAAGTTGATCAGGTAAATCTTGACACGGGTGGGGACGAGTGACCTTTCGCTGTAATTGACAGAACCAAAGCGCCTCAGACAATAGAGGAAAGGGTCAAAGAAACTCTGCGGAGAACAGAGCACTGGTGCAGGATGAATGGTCTCATTTACCTCGGAGTTGATTTCACCACTTCTCCATTGGGCAACATGCACCTTCCAGGCCAAAACAGCTGCCAAAGAGCAAAGGGAAAGACAAGGAGGGTGAGTCAAGCTCCACCCAAGAGGAAGCTCTTGAAAGTCCTCCTTCCGCTTCACACGAACGGGTCATAATCCTAGAAAGCCCAGAGAAAGAAGTAGTGGAAGATGTTCCGATAGGCACATTCACTCAGGATATTGCCACTACTGCAACTATTGAAGTCCCTTCTATCTATTCTCCCTCTCCTCCTTCCCCTCCTCGAGTGACCCAAACAACCATTCCTTTGGTCATATCCTCTCCCCCGTCTTCTGCTGTTACCCCTTCCTCATCGTCCATCTTCTCTTATCTCGTGGAGCTTTCCCCCACCATTTCTTCCCTCATCTCTCATCTCCCTTCCTTTCCCATGTCTACCTCCCCTACAGTATCTCTTCCTCCCATGAGCACTTCCTCAGCCTCCCTCTCAATGCCGCCTCCAAGTGTCTCCACGAATTTTCCTTCTACTACTGCAGCTGATCCCTTTTCTATTTCCGGTCCCTCTCCCATAAGTCCAGCATGGATCTCTCAGCACCTGAGCCAACAAAAGAGGAAAGTTCCCATCGCACCGATAGACTTTTCCATCATCCCATCAAAGGGGACCAAGAAGCAAAAGCCTTTAACCCACTTCTCTCAGAGTGCGTCAGGAGAGAGAGAGTAATGGAGATAGCATACCCAATCCTTTAAAGGATAAAAAGGATCTGTCTTCGACAGATTACACAGTGACCCAAGTCACAATGGGGACATCTTCAAAAAGCCTTCAAGGAGAGGCCCTATCTGTAGTTGACGCCCTTTGCAAGAAGCTTCAGGAAGCAAAGGAAGAGAAAAGGCTGTTAAAGGAGCAAAATAAACATCTTCTCCATGCCTTGCAGAAAATGGGCAGTGCGCCTCCTACTAACTGCCGCTGAAACTCCTGAGCCTTTGAGCCAGGATAAGATTAATGAATATGCCAAAATCGGCGAGCAGGGCATGGTAGTTTCCGCCTGGAGGAACCAAATCCTGAACGAAAGTGAGGGAGTGAATGCTAAGTTCACCAGATTATATCAGAATATCAATCAGACGAACAGAGAGCTCCAGGTGATAGTAGGACCCATCTCCGAAGAGCTGGACCCATCTCCGAAGAGCTGGACCATGCCAAGATGTAGCATGAGACCTTTTAGAAAATGCTCAACTGTTCAGTCGAAGATCTGGTCAAGTTCGGCGTCTTTGGACACCCCAGAGCCCTCAACAAAAGCCTTTCTACTCTAGATTATCGGGTTGATCAGCTGGAGTTTGTCCTAGGAGAAGATTGACAAAATCAAGGAAGAAGCCCTGGATGCAATGCATCAAATGGAGCAGATTGTCCTGAGAATGTCTCCAGGCTTGCTCACTCCTTCTTTCACCTTAAGAAAGGTAGAGGAAACTATTCAGATCTTCAAGGAGATCGTTTCACAAGGGCTGGGACCAGAGGTCACTTTTGACGCCGAATCCATCAACAACCTACTGGCTTGTCGTGACTTCATTGGGTACCTGATAGAGGCGGAAAATGATTATTCCAAACTCCCAGAAAAGCTCACGGATGAGCGGGAGACTTGCGAAGCTATCAGTGATCGACACAAGGATCCTTCCCAAGATCAACTTCAACCCATGATCAACAAGTTCATGGAATATTGTGCCCAGTTCCACATCTCGTCGCCTGAGCAGCAGCAAAAGTAGGATACCCCCTTTCATTTGCGGGACGACGATGAATAGTTTCCTTCTTCCTGACTTTCTCCTTGTAATTATCTAAAGTGTGTTGACACAAATGATGACATCATCCATGTTGCACCATGGGATGATGTCATCCACAAATATGTCAAAATTCAACAAATGACTTTGGAATTCTTGTAAGATATTTTTGTAATTAAGTGGTTGGTTTACTTTTGTCTTCTTTTTCTTCTCTCCTTCTATATATACTTGAATACTTGTTGTATTCAAAATGTGGATATTTTTTAGATGAAAAATAGAAGTGAGAAGAAAAGGCTTTGTACTTTTTGTAACAGAAGAAAATATTAATACAAATATTGAGACTTTGTGCTGAATATGTGTGTTATGGGCATCTGATCTTTCTTATGTCAGATCTATGCGTTTATTCTGTTGGATCTATCTCTACTTTTTTGTCATTTATTCATCAGTATTGCTTTGTTCGTCTATGCAAGTAGGTTCAGCTCTGTTTACTACCAACCCAAAACATAGACCCTTTGACCTTTCTACTTTGGAATTCATTTCTTTTCTCCCTTAGATCCATCTTCCTTTCTTCATTCCTTTTTGTTCTTCGTCGGAACTACTCTACTGGGATGAGATCCCAACCCTTGAAGGTAGAATATTGTGAGACTTGTACAAGATTCCTGCTGGTAGAATAGCAATAAACTAGTTTCGCTATGTTGACTCAAAGAGGGGCTATGCCCTGCACACTATTGGCTCGTTTATCCATAGATCTGTCCATTCGACAGATTTTCAAACCAACAGTTTTTGGCGACTCTACTGGGGATCGAACAGATCTATCAGATCTATGATAGTGGTATGATAGAAAATCAGTAAAAATCAGAAAAATCAGAAAAATCACTACCTGTTTGCAAATTTTAACTTTTGCTTAAAATCCAAATTTTTTGCAAAATACTCCAAAATTGAAAATTTTCTTCTGAGAACCATAGATCTGGCCTAGTTGGAGATCTTTAGTTCACTGAGTTTTTATAAAAATCTGTATTTTTCCGTAGATCTGAGTTTTTGACAGTTTACCAAAATTTTCAAACTCTTTGAAAAGTCAACTCTAGATTCAAAAAATCAGCTTACTAAGCTCTACCATCGTTTTTTTTTAATATTGGCAAATAGTTTTTTGAAAGGGACTATACCCTTGAATACAAAAAAAAGGCCTTTAAGCCGGAATTAAGAGTGAGAAACATAGCAGGACTAACCAAGTCCAAGAAGTACAATGAAAATCAACGTAGCCCAGAAACAGCTACACAAGCGAGGCTTAACAGCAAAACAACAGCAAAAAAACAGTAACCCGACAGCCAAGAAACAGTAAGAATAACAAAAGAGAGCAGTAGAAGCATGCAGGACTACTTCTTGGCTGCTTGATCAACACTGATCTTGACTTTTTTCCAAGCATGAAACATACCCAAAGCGGTCATGTGGGCAGCATCCGTCTTATCGAGCTCCTCGATGGTTCTTTTGCTCTCTTTTTCATTGCCCCAAAGTGCAGCCGGGACACCGCTGAGGTTGGAAACACTTTTGGCATGCCCCACGATGAACTCCTCAATGGCCCTAAAGGCGGAAATGTTGTAATCATGCCTAGTCTTAGCCTTCCCTTAAGGCGGGAGTCCAAGGAGGTCATCATTCTTACCTTCATGACTATTGCCAATGCTCCCTTCCCCCTCCATGCTTTTCTTACCTTTTTGCTTAGCTAGATTTTTGACCTCATCCTTCAGAATTTTTATCTTAGCCTCTAAGGCCTCCAGTCTCTTAGAAGGGTTATCCATCTGTGCTTCCCAGGGACTGGCACTACTTATGTTCAGCAGGTCACGTGCAATGTCAAGATCAAGAGGCTCTTTCCCTGCTGCAAGAGTCTCAAGGTTGAGTCTCCTAGAAGCCCTGGTGAGAGGTCGTTTAGAGGAAGAGGCGAGGTGAGTGTCAGGAGGAGAAGAAGGAGGAATAGAAGGAGAAACATGTGTACCTGGCATGGGGGTAGCAGCACCGGTGGCAGGGGCAAGTAGCAGGGGCAGCAGGGGAAGCAGAACTGGCAGTAGCAGAGCCCATCGGAGCTGGGCTAGGAGAGGAGGAATACCGGGGTACCATCGTTTTATCCTCATTGTTCTTTGTAATTATAACAGCTAGGGGGTATTATCAATTGAGGGATAAAATTTAGAGGTTTAGAAAAGTAGAATGCTAAGGGTATTCTTGTCAGATAAATCAGAAAATCAGCAACGTACAACCAAAAAGAGTGTTTTATACCATACTTTTAAATATTGCAGATCTTGAAGGTCCACTGGCGGGTGAACCATTTACTCGTAGCAGGAGAGCTCATGGAGAATTTGATCCTACCTTTGATCTGCTTCAAAGGCACAACTTCAGTGTAACACCGGTGCGCTTCTCATCGCTGAAGTTCAGCTAATGGGTCATACAGGAGTGTCTCACCTCTGCGAAAGGAAGCGGTCTCTCACAAGGTGCATCCACATCACTTTGCAGTGCTCTATGCTTCTTAGAGGGACCATCCTCCCAGCATGCATGTCCTCTTTCCAGCTATTCAAATGGTAGTACCATGGGGAAATGCTATGGGTCCCTCTGGCTTTGCCACATCCTATTCACACCCTCCCACACGAAAATCAAAAGAATTTTCCTAAATTTGATGGGAGCGGGAACCAAAGCACAGATTCACACATATCCGCGTTCATCATGTCATGTAGTATCCTAGATGTGACTCATGAAGATGTGTCAGTTCACCTCTTTTTAGAAACCTTACAAGGACTAGCAGCGGAATGGTTTCAGCATTTGCCGGCCGGATCTATTACTAGCTGGGCCACCTTACGGGATTGCATTTGAAGAAAGGTATAAGCCTTTGGAAGGACGCATTTGCATTGCTGTCAAAGATCACTCACCTAAAGAAGGAGGTCAATGAAACCATGTGTGATTTCATCACCTAGTTTCAACTGCACTAATCAATCGAGTTCCACCTACCATGCTGCTAACACCAGAAAATCAGAAGTGTTTCTTCGTGAATGCCATGAGCTCAAAAGTAATTTTATTACTCTTGTAATAATAAGTTAGCTACTTTGGTTCTCACCCAAGGCTTCTAGCCATATGGATTCGAAGACAACTTACTAATATCTAGTGCAAATTAAAAAGTGAGAGCCATCCAAGCCGAAAGTCTTCAGTTCCTTCTCTCACTACTTCATCTGATCTGGCATTCCAGAAGATTGTGAATGACCTGCTCGCATTAAAAAAGAAGCTAGCTCAAGCTTCTCCTAGAACAACATACTGGGATATCCCACGGAGGAACTTCACTTCTAACAACGTTCTCACAAAGGCCCCACCTTTGCCGTAGCTACTGCTCATGCGGTTGGTGCTTGAAGCCCCTCCAGATCAATGCTTTACCAGAAATCGAAGAAGAGGAGACAAAATTATAAAGAACCTTCATCGTTAAGGTGAAGAAGATCAAGAGTTTCAGTGAACTAACTTGCGCAACTCTACTGTCAGGTATATGGAATTTGATGAGTAAGAATCTGACAAAGAGGAAGGTACCCAAGGATATGCAAGCGGGCAGTCATATGATGTTTTTACCCGCTTCGCAAGGAAAATAAGCAGAAGTCAGCCACCAATTTGTAGAAAGAGAAGGCTACGTCATCACACATGCCTCCAACCATTGCTAAACGAGGTAGTCCCCTTCCTACTCAACCCCCTGTCACTAAGTATTTTTCGAAGAAACCTATTTTTCCTCGGTGTCTCCTCTGAGTCAGTCCTCTCATGTTCCTATCAAGACTAGTAACTCCTACCCTACCATTGCGAAATGAGGGACTCATTCCTTCATCAACGCAACCCTTGGCCATATTTTACATAATCGATCACACTAAAAAGACCAAAATTCTAGATGTCTGAAGCTAAATATCTTCAGTCAAATCTCCGAGTAGCTTGTAAGGTTAACCAAATACATCCAAAGCCAAGCTGTCATAACTACTCAGGTTTCACTGAAGGGAATCCTTTCTACTCCTCCTGCATCTTGCATAAATGTTTGCCTCAACATCTTCATCAGGTAAGATAGAACCTTTTTATCTCTCCCTCTTGATCAATGGCCACAAACTAAGCAACTGCATAATTGATTCTGGGGCTTCCGATAATGTCATACTAGTAAAAGTTTCCCATGCTCTTTGGCCTCACCCTTACCAAGCCTTTTGGTAGATGTTATTCCTTGGAAACCAAGCAGGTTCCGTTGATTGGTCAAATCAAAGACGCGCAGTTTGCATTTGCAGCGTTTCCAGAGAAAAGAGTGAAGATGACCATCCTTGTTGCTCGATATTTCGGCAACATATGGAATTCTGCTAGGTAAGGAGCTTTTGCAGCGAAGTTGGTGGGGAGATTCATATGGACTGGTCTAAGGGTAGAATCCTTGTCAAAGGTGTAATGCAAACATTGGATCCTGAATCACAAAAGAAGTACCTGGTTACTAACTCTGATGACCCCAAATCCTAAATTCTCTTCGAATCATCAGGGATGGGAAACTATTTCTTGTCTACCGAGTCTGACAAAATGGATGTGCTCATCTAAGCAAGGAGATCTTAACAAGATCTAGACTTTGTAGTTTGATGGGTAGTTGTGCAACTAGCGGATGCGGCACTGGGGCCATGCTAATATCTCCCAAAGAGGAGATTATTCCTCTCTCTTTCAAGTTGCATAATTTTTCAACACGAATAATGTTGCCGAGTATGAATCTTTGATACTTGGCATGTAAGCCAAAAAGGAAAGAGGAATCAAGAATCTTGAAAGTACAAGGTGATGCAGAGCTGGTCGTAAATCAAGTTAAAAGGATATACCAAGTGAAGAATGAAAGGCTCAGACATTACCGCAACATGCGGTATGGGACAGCATCGAGGAGTTTGACTGCATTTTCAATAAAATCCGTCCCGAGAGCTTAGAATGACATGGTTGATTCATTGGCCATTTCAGCGTCTCTGATGCTCCCTCACCCGGGTTTGAAAATAGACAAATATACCATTGAGGTGGTTTTTCCACCCAAGCGTGCCAAACAATTCTCAGCACTGGTAGGTATTCAACGATGATAATCAACTTATTTCCTTTCTGGAAAAGGTAGATAACTTTAGCGAGGCTTCATTTTGAAGGATCCACTTCCACATACCGTGAGTCTGTTACTGATCAGAACATGAAGAATCCAAAGGAGGATGACGACATATGTCAGCTCAAAGGAAATAAAATCCCAAAAGGCCTGGTCTCCCTAGAGCGGTTGTTCGACAAGCATGATCAATTTGTCAAAAAGAAAACGCAAGATGATCCTAACTCCTCCCCAGCAACTGAATCGGTCAATTTAGGTTCGGTAGAACATCTGCAGTTTGTGAACATTGGAAAATGTTACACACCCAAAGAGAATCAGAAATTCGTCAAGTTGCTAAAGAAATACATGGATGTGCTAGCATGGTCTTATGCCGATCGAAAGTCTTTCAAGCCAAAGGACATCCAACATGACATCCTATTGAAAGAGGATGTCAAACCCTTTTCACCAGAAGCAGAGACACTACAATCCTAAGATCTCAGGTACTATCCAGGCTGAAATTCAAAAAATGTTGGATGCACGGATCATTTTTTCTATCCATCACAGTACTTGGGTGGCAAACAATTGTACCAGTACGCAAGAAGAATGGTGAAATACACATCTACGTAGATTTTCGCAACCTGAATCAAGCGTCCTTGAAGGACAACTACCCACTTCCCATAATGGATTAGGTTATGCAAGCAGTAACTAGATCAGAAATGTTGTCCATGCTTGATGGTTTTTCAAGCTACAATCAGATTGAAGTCTTGCCAGAAGACCAATTCAAAACAGACATTCACTACTCCATTGGGGTACATTTGCTTACAGCAGGATGCCTTTTGGTCTGACCAATGCTCGGTGCCACTTTTCAGTGGGCCATGGAATTTGCATTCAAAGGAATGATGGGAAAAGTAATCATAGTTTACTTGGATGACTTAACTGTGTTCTCTAAGCAGTGAAATGATCATTGTGATCATTTGGAACAAGTATTGATTAGATGTCGAGAGCATGGAATCTCCTTGAATATGAAAAATTCCATGTTTTAGGAGTCACGGAAGGAAAGTTACTGGGACACATTGTTCGTACAAGGAAGGGACATGAAGATAGATACCGAAATGAGTTAAGGCTATTCAGAGCCTCACTTTACCTACAAGAAAGACTGGCGTTAACTCTATATTCGAAAAGGTGAACTTTCTCAGGTGCTTTGTTCCCGATACTTTACTGAAAAGACTCGCCACATATCAAACATGATGAAAGGATCACCAACTTTCTGTTGCAGCGTGGAAGGAAAGAATTCATTCAAAGATATAAAATCCTCTCGTTGCCCATGTGCCAATCCTAGTATGCCCTGATTTCTCCAAGGATTTTATCATGTATAGCTATGCATCCAAGCATACTGTGTCAACCATCTTAATGTAAAATAATTCTAAGGATGTTGAATCCTTGATTGCATTTATGAGCTCTCCTCTCAAGCCTAACATGAATTAAAGATGTCTCTAGTTGGAAAAGCATGCCTTTTCCATGGTCAAAGTAGTTAAGAACTTTAGGTACTACATTCTAAACTCTCATACGGTAGTCCTAGTTCCTGACATGGTAGTCAAGTCCATCTTAACTCAACAGGAGTTAGGGATTTTGCGAGGAAATTGGATTGTAAAGGTCCAAGAGTATGATCTAGATATAAAACCCACCAAGTTGGTAAGAGGTAAGGGCCTATGTTAGCTTATGGCTGAAAACCAAGGTTCAAAAGACCCTAACAGAAAAGGATGATTGCACCAATGGAGCACAAAACCAGCTAGAGAAAACTGATTCACTGTCTATGGTTCTATTTTTCGCGACTAGTGACGAGTGGTATTCTGATATTGCTTTCTTTCTCACCTATGGTGAATGCCCAGCTCATCTAACAACAAAGGAGAAGCGTGTCTATAAAGCTCAGATCAGCCAGATATGTCATCTGGGATGACAGTTTATACAAACATGGAATAGATGGCATCTTCTTGCGATGTGTTGACAAGCCACAGCAGGTAAAGTTACTTGAGAGTTTTCATGATTCAGCCTGTGGTGGCCATTTCTCCTCTTCCGTGACAGCACACAAAATCATCCAGGCTAGGTATTATTGGCTGACATGCTTTTCCAAGATGCAGCCACTTAGGTAGTAAAATGTGAGCCTTGCCAGCAATTTTTTGGCAAGCCCAAATTGGCTGCTTTTCCCCTCAGGCCGGTCATCATGTCGATGAACCATTCAGGCAGTGGGGAATCAATTTTATCGGTGCACTCAATCCCTAATCGAGTTTCAAACATAGTTATGTCTTGACAGCAACAGATTACTTCACGAAATGGGTGGAAGCCATACCTGTCAAACATGCCACTTCTGAGGTTGTTTGCAGTTTCATCAAAGAAAATATCATTGTCAGGTTTGGCATTCCAAACAAGATTTTTGCTGATAACGCTTCCAACTTCTCCTCATGAGAAGTTGTTGGTTTTTTTCTATGAACAGGGGATAACCTTGGCTCACGCCTCAAATTATTACCCCCAGGGAAATGGTTAGGTAGAATCCAGTAATAAAAACTTAGTGACCATCATATGGAAGCTAGTGGATGAGAATCAGTGAATGTGGCACAAGTCATTATACGATGCTTTGTGGGTGGACCGCATTACTCCTAAAGAGGTATCTCGGCATGTCACCTTTTCAAGTGTTATATGGAACCGACACCGAGCTTCCCATTTCTACGGAACTCCCTACTCTGCACTTGGCACGAGCAATTGAAGATTAGACTTTCCAAAATTCTCTTGAAAAGAGGATCATGTATCTAGTGGAGCTCAAAGAAAAGAGAGGAAGAGTGGTCGACAGGATCACCAAACATCAGAATCAGGTTAAGAGGCTGTTCTGATAAAAAAGCTAAGCAAAGAAGAGTTCCAGGTGGGAGACCTCATCCTTTTGTGGGACAAACGGAGAGAGCCAAAGAGCATACACGGGAAATTTGTTTCTCTGTGGAGAGGGCCTTTCAAGATCAAACAGCTCAATGGAGAAAATACTCTTCTATCTCTCATATCTAGATGGAACTGGATCTCCCTCTCCCCTATAGCGGGTAGCACCTCAAAATATTTAGGAATTAGAGCTTGCTCTCTTCTTTGTAAAGTTTTCTTTTGTTGTGTGTTTGTCTTTTGTCATGTGTTTGATTTTTTTGGTTGTGTGTTTCCCTTTTCGGTCACCCTTGTTTTTGAATCTCTAACCAAATGGATAGGCACATGTTGATCTGGGGTTCTCTACCCTTGAGTATCCGCTCAAAGATAGTCCCCAGAAAGAGCCAGCTGTTATTCTGTGAAATTTGACGAGGGCAATTTTATAGGTAACCATACCAAATTTTGTTCTCGGTCCCTCGTCGTGGACCCCTATGCGTTTGGAACGTCACAAAATCCTTTTCCAGAGAATTCTAGATCTCCGAACTTAGCCATTTTTTATACCTTTTGGTCTGGGTGCACCTTTTATCTGTGTTACACAAAGTGTAAGCATGCACCCCCTTCATTTGTTTTGGCACACCCTTTGAGGTGTTGTCAACACATGTTTTGGTGTGCTTCACCATGTTGTTGCACCATTCTTACGTGCGCTAAGGCGCATGCGTCTTCATGTTAACACATAAATTTGTTGCGCCACATTTTGGTATGCCAAAGGGCGCATGAAATGGGGTGTTGACAACACTTAAAATGGTATGCCAAGGGTGCACAGTATCTTTGTGTTGACACACATGTTATCCATGCACCAAAGGGTGCAAGCATTTCCACGTGTCGACAGGCAAGTTTTGATACACCCCTTCAAAAAGTGGTTGGTGCATTTATTGCACCTTTGCCTATATATAGGCGCATCCGCCCTATCACTTTCACCAATCAGAAAACACGTGATTATTCTTTTCCCTCTGCACCTGTCAGCACGCCTGTCGTTCTCGTATCACGTTGTGGACCCAGTTTCACCTCTCACATTATATATATTCCTGGTAAGTGGTCCTTATTGCTCTTGTGTTTTGTGTTTTGGTGATTGGTTGTTTGTTTGTGGGGTTGGATTAAATATATATGTGAAACCATGACCTCCCTTTGCTATTTTTTCTATCCTCCCCCATGCACTTCTCCCTCTTTCCAGATCTGCTGGTAAAGAGGACTTTGTCTTGGAAAAAATCGCTTGGATCTCTTTGTTTTAGCCCGTTCATCATCCAAGGAACCCTGTAGAAGAGGCTTAAACACATATAACCCCTCCAGAGGAATAACAAGACTTGAAAATTGATAGACTGATTTTTTCCTCTTTGGCACAGTCGCCACCTTTGCAACATGAAGTACAGTCGCACCAACGGTGCATCCACCATGCCTGCTGCATAAAAAACAAGTGCGCCCTCAAAAGTGAACTTTCCTTTCTTGTTACACCCGCTAACCTTGCGCCCTCTTGGCACACCAAAATCATGTGTAACATTGCAAAAAATTGCACCATTAGCGCACCTTGCATCCATGAAACACCAACCTTATTTGCGCCAAGTACAAAACCGTTAATGGCGCAGGGGCATCCCTTATTACAGAAACATCATGTCATGCAGACCTTCCATGCGCCGCGCCAAGTTCCCCTATGGTGCGTGAAAAAATGATGTTACACGCATTAAACCTATGCCCTTTGGCGCATCCTGTACCCGTGTAACATGAAAAATATCAGGACCCGTTATAAAATGCATATATATGGCGTATGCGAACTTCCGCTTGCAACAACAAAAAATGTCATCTGCAGTGCCCATGTGCCCTGCACCCTTTGGCGCTGATTTATCCCTTACATCATCCCTTTTCTGTGCACCATACTATTTAACCCTGCAACCTACAGTATTTATGCGCCCTACGCCTGAGGCCTTAAAATTTCTAACTCTTCTTTCTGCCAACGCTTTAATGGAAGATCAAATAGCTAATATGACTGTCCTGCGTTGGGTTTCACTTCTTCTTCTTACAGATCAGCAACTGAGTTCAGGACTACATATGTCAACATCAAGTAAGAGACCAATGAGGCCTAAGGGCAAAGCTAAGCTCACAGAGGAAGAAATGAACTAAAAATATCAGAGGGTCAGGATACCCGAATCCCAGGCAGAGTGTGACCTAGATATAAGAGACTCAGAACTTGGTCACATTGATATGGAGGATTTCTAGGCCAGAACCCAGAGGGTCACAGGAAGTCCCTGGATGGTCAAACTGGTAGGCAATGGCCTGCATTTTTCTAGAGGGATCCCAGTTAGTGCTGTGAACAATGAGTTCATGATGGTAGTAGCTCGTTGCTACAACAAAGACACAAGATGCATCCAAAATGAGAAGGGAAAGGTCGTGATCAACCTCACTGCCTGACACTTCGAAATAATGCTCAGCATTCCTCACCACCTGCACTTTGTGGCAGTAAGCCAGGAAGATTACACCAAGGCCTGGGAAGATAATGAGGATCTGTGTATGCAGTTGATGAATGAGGTATACCTGAAAAACAAGAAGGTGGTGACTAGATGGCCACAAGTCATTCATCACAGTGATTTCTCAGAGGAACTCAGTGATATAATCACGTTTCTGAGTAGAGTATTTGGGCTTCCTGATGCCCACTACTTTCACAAATGGATGCTGAGATACTTGGAGATAATGAACAAAAATGTGCTAGATCAACGCTTCGAGTGGGCAGAGATCATAAGCAGCACTATATCTGAGCAGATCCAACAACTTACCACAACGGGGAGGTTCTACATGAACTCCTATGTAGTTTATGCTCCGGCCTCAAAAAGAGATTATCTAGCCTTAATGCGGTGCGGGGTTTGGCCCCAAGTCAAAATATATGAATACTATCCAGAACTAAAGCTGGAAAATAGTATCCCCCAGTTTACAAAGATTAACAATGCCTTCTTCTACGGTATCTTCTGCCTTTTGAGGCCAAACATGACTCATGGTCATACGACAAAGAGCATTGTTGCAGCTATAGAGAAATGGGGGCCCTTGTTCAAAAAATTCCCCACATTCACCTATCTAAGGGGAGCCAACTTCTTGGGAGAACCAACCAAATTTCCAAGATATGCATGCCCCAAGTTGATCCTGTTGGAGCTATCAAGAAAAATTATAACCTACCATGAGAAGTGCCTAAAGAGAAAGAAGGGTGGAAGTCCTTTCCTCCTCACAGTGGGCAGGTACACTTGTCTCTCTCACCACAAAACACAGAATATGTTTGCAAAACTGGATCTTCTAAATGAAAAGCAAAACTTCCCGGAAAGGCCCACTTTTGACCCAAGGAATTGTTTTCCCAGGGACAAACTCGATCCGATCCACATTCCACAGATCGAGGATATTTATATCGACCTATATCATGAGGGCGAGCTCAGGAGGAAAGATCATTCTAGCTTTGCCTTGGCAGAAATCATCCAGTATGGCGTAGCTATCGTCCCAAAGGGTTATCAAACTACTGATCAAGAATTTGATCAAGGTGTATCTTGACACGAATGGGGACGACTAGCCGTTTCGCTGTGATTGATAGGAACCAAAGCACCTTAGACAATTGAAGAAAGGGTCAAGGAAACTCTGCGAAGAACAGAGCATTGGTGCTAGAATGAACGGTCTCATCTACCTCAGAGTTGATTTCACCACATCTCTGTTGGGAAACGCACCTCCTCAGGTAAAAATAGCTACCAAAGGGCAAAGGGAAAAGAAAAATAGGGTGAATCCAGCTCCACCCAAGAGGAAGCTCCTAAAAGTCCTCCTTCTGCTACACCCGAACAAGTCGTACAACTCGGAAAGCTTCTGTAGAGAAAAAAGCAGCGGAAGATGTTTCGATAAGCACATCCACTCAGGATGTCACCACTACTATAACTATTGAGGTCCCTTCTATCTCTTCTCCCTCTCCTCCTTCCCCTCCTTGAGTGACCCAAGTGACCATTCCATTGGTCATGTCCTCTCCCCCATCTTCTATTGTTCCCCCTTCTTCATCGTCCATCTTCTCTTCTCTCACGGAGCTGTCCCCCTCCATTTCTTCCCTCATCTCTGAGCTCCCCTCCCTTCCTATGTCTTCCTCTCCTTGCAGTATCTCTTCCTCCCGCGAGAACTTCCTCTGCTTTCCTTTCAATGCCGCCTCTAAGTGTCTACACGCATTTTCCCTTCTACTACTACAGCTGATCCCCTTTTCTCCTTCCAGTCCCTTCTACCATAAGTCCATCCTGGGTCTCTCTAGCACCTGAGTCAACAGAAGAGGAAAGTTCCCATCACACCTAATGGACTTCTCTGTCATCCCATCAAAATGGATCAAGAAGCAAACAGCCGATAACCTGCTTCTCTTAGAGTGTATCAGGGGAGAGAGTGATGGAGATTGCATACCCCAATCCTTTGAAGGATAAGAAGGATCTGTCTTCTGACAGATTACACAGTGACTCAAGTCACAATGGGGAAATCTTCAGAAATCCTGCAAGGAGATGCCCTATCTGCAGTTGATGCCCTTTGCAAGAAAATCCAAGAAGTAAAGGAAGAGAAAAGGCTGCTAAAGGAGCAAAATAAACATCTTCTCCACGCCTTACAGAAAATGGGCAATGCGCCTCCTACAACTACCACCGAAACTCCTGAGCCTCTGAGCCAGGATAAGAATCAATGAATATGCCCAAATCAGTGAGTAGGGCATGGCAGTTTCCTCCTGGAGGAGCCAAATCCTCAAGGAAAGTGAGGGAGTTATCGCTAAGTTCACCAGATTTGTACCAGAATATCAATCAGAACGAATAGAGAACTCCAAGTGATAGTAGGACTCATCTCCGAAGAGCTTGGATCATGCTAGGATGCAACACAAGGCCTTTCAGAAAATGCTCGACTGTTCAGTCGATGATCTGGGCAAGTTTGGCGTCTTTGGACACCCCAGAGCCCTCAACAAAAACCTTTCTACTCTAGTATTATCAGGTACATCAGTTGGAGTTCATCCTGGAGAAGATCGACAAAGTAAAGGAGGTAGCCCTGGATGCAATGCATCAAATGGAATAGATTGTTCTCATAATGTCTCCATGGTTTGCTCACTTATTCTTTCACCTTAAGGAAGGTGGAGGAAACTATTCAGATCTTCAAGGAGATCGTTTCACAAGGGACTGGGGCCAAAGGTCACGTTCGACGCTGAATCCATCAATAACCTGTTGGCTGTGTTGTGACTTCATCGGGTACCTGATAGAGGCAGAAGAATGATTATTCCAAACTCCTGGAAAATCTCATAGATGAGCGGGAAACCTGCGAAGCTATTAGCGATCGACACAAGGATCCTTCCGAGGATCAAATTCAACCCATGATAAGCAAGTTCATGGAGTACCATGCCCAGTTCCACATCTCATCACCTCGAGCAGCAGCGAAAGCAGGATACCCCCCTTCCAGCTACAAGACGACGACGAATAGTTTCCTTCTTCCCAACTTTCTCTTTGTAAATTATCCAAAATTTGTTGACACAAATGATGACATCATCCATGTTGCACCGTGGGATGATGTCATCCACCAAAGTTATCAAAAGTCAACAAATGACTTTGTAAGATATCTCTTGTAAGATATTTTTGTAATTAAGTGGTTTGTTTGCTTTTGTCTTCTTTTCTTCTCTTCTTCTATATATACTTGAACACTTGTTGTATTCATAGGAGGGTGGATATCTTTTAGATGAAAAATAGAAGTGAGAAGAAAAGGCTTTGTACTTTTTGTAACATAAGAAGATATTAATACAAATATTAAGACTTTGTGCTGAATATGTGTGTTATGGGCATCTGATCTTTCTTATGTCAGATCTATGCGTTTATTCTATTGAATCTATCTCTACTTTTTTGTTATTTATTCATCAGTATTTCTTTATTCGTTTATGCAAGTAGGTTTGGCTCCGTTTACTACCAATCCCAAAACATAAATCCTCCGACCTTTCTACTTTGGAATTCATTTCTTTTCTCCCTTCGGAAATGATCTTTCTTCATCCTCTCTTTCATTCCTTTCTTTCCGCAGTCGGAAACACCCCTACTGAGATGAGATCCCAAACCCCCGAAGGCAGAATATTTTGAGACTTGCACAGATTCCTGCTGGTAGAATAGCAATAAACCAGTTTCACTTTGCTGACTCAAAGAGGGGCTATGCCGTGCACACTGTTGGCTTGTCTATCCATAAATCTGTCCCAGGCGACAGATTTTCAAACTAACAGGGTGTTAACTCCCATTTTTGTTGTTTATAGGTAGGATTTCCTCAGTAAAAAAGGAACCTTTTCAAACAAAGATATGAAAATACCATGGGTTGATGGATAAAAGAAATTTAATCTAATGTCTTATTTTTTTAATTTTATTTTTCAGGAAACTAAAGATTGAAATATACTATATAAATGTAGGCTATAGATCGAAGTCTTGGGCTATTTAACTTGTAATTTGAGTAAGTACCATATTGAAAGGATCAAATACAAATAGGGGTTTTGATTGATCAAAGCTTCCCAGATTCAGTCACATGATTATTTTTAATGAATTTGGTGAGCTAATTTGTGCATGGGTATATTCAAGGACAATGTTTTATGTTGTTTTGAGGAAACCTTATCTCTAAAGTTTATCTAGTTGCCTTCAATTGCTTATAATTTTGTACATATAATCGCAATTACATGTGGAAAGTGTTTTTTTATTTGATTAACCCTGACAAAGTCATCATGCAATGGACAGAGACTGAGCCTGAACATGTTACGTTTAAGATCTCCTTTAGATAAATAGAGAGTTAGAGAGATGATTATATATTGCGACATGGATTATAGATTTTGCTAGCACCATAGCCAATATTAAGATCCATAGGTTAGCAATTGTTGTTTTTCATAGACTTGGAAGAATTAGCATCCGTTTTTTAAACAAGTCTCTACCATCTTTTTTTATCGAAGAATGATACAAACTTCATACATTCATACTCATAGGTTTTGTTCACTCTAAACCACTACGATATATTTTTTTATAACAAATGGGGAGTGTAAACGAATAAGCCATTAAACCTGAATGCTATACAAGTTCTTATTATCCATTCATAAGTTTCTAGTATCCATTGCGAAGGTATAATTAGGTATTGATTCGTAGTTTTAGCCATATAAAGTTTATATGACACATAACCTAATATGTCAAATATGGGTTGCTACAACCATTTGCAAGCACCTCCACCAGAGTTGGTTTTTGTTTTAGAAAATGAAGGATATTAATTTTTAACTGTCACCTTGATCAAGGATAAAACAAGACAACTATATTAAAATTTTGTATAAGGTTAACATAATTAGCCATTCAAAAATCATATACACATCCTAAAAAGAATGGATGAGTTAGGAATCAACAAAGTTATTTCCATCGATAGATCATTCCAACTTGCAACCACATCGTACCAGGTAATAATACTATGTGAATTACATAGAATTTCATCCTCTGATCAATAGTAAATATCGTTTAAGAACTTAGTGATATCCCATTTGCAAAAATATGGACTTAAAGCATCCAAGACCCTATAAACCTTAAGAATATGTCCATTTAGAAACCATCACCCAATAAACACACATTGTTTGTTTAAAACTATAATCACATCATGCTATTAGTTCCCTCTCGATGCCACTATATAATAGGTTTTATATGGACAAGGATAGATTGTAGAAAATTAAGATTTTGAGTGTTGTTTATTAATGTAATCAGTATCTGTGTAAAAATAAAATGACGTCTTTAGACCTAAATCCTATGTTTCAGAAACTTTCCTGATCATTTTTTAAAAAAAATATTAAATATTCAGCAATTCAGAAAACATTGGTAAGTATGAGTCCTTTGAGGATATTTATTTTCTCATGTGTAATTAGGCTGTCCTAAAATTATCTATGTGATATTCTCATTTTCCTACATCCTTCCTCTATCATGCTTCATAGACATTTATCTCAATTCCATCCTCTTATGTTGCTTTGACATATTCTTTCACATATGAAACTTTTCTTTGACTCAATAATTGAGAGTCCGTTCACTCATTGTTAGATCTGTACATTGCTTGAGGTATGAAGAAGAATCTTGATCACAATTGACTATCCATCATTAATCGTACCAAGAAAATTGTTCTTCATTGTCTATTTTCTTCATGAACACCATTTCCATGGAGGGAGGATTCTCGCAAGATGATTTGAAAATGCTATGGAAATTTGTCTATTAGCCCACCTTGATTATCTATGTTTTTCAATTGGACCAAGGTCAAAATCATTATTCTCAGGACTAACAACTCTTGATTATCATCAGATTCTTGGACTAAATGAGACATGATGCTCTCAAGGATATGAATGCAACATGGAAACTTTCCATCTTCTTCATCTATGTACATCCTAAGATGGTGATAATTAAGCTCCATCGATCAGATGGACTCAAATCCCAATCCTTCTACCATATGGAGCAAAGTTCCAAAGTTGCAAAGTTTCTAGGATCTTCTTGATACCAAACTCAGAATGTAGGATGCCTAAACTATCATTTCAAAATTCTCATCCATTTTTGGATTCAAACAATAATCCTATCCTTCTTCCATGAATTAAGGGCAAGATGTTGCAAGCAACATCATATTTGAAACTATATCTCCATTATCATTTTCTCCAATCTTGATCATAGTGAAGACTATCCAAGAAGTCCATTTCTGTATGATGGTTCTATAGATATAGACCATCTAACCTGATGAAATTTGGTAACAGTTTAGAAAGATTTGATTCAAAACAATACTTGTGTTTCTCACTATGCTTCTTGTCATCTATCTTCCATAGGTGAGGCAAAGAGAAATGGTATAATCAAGTTTCCTCCCAATTTGATACTTGATTTACAATGGAAATTCATACCGAGCATAGAGAACATGGTTTGAAAATTTAAACTCGCTATGAAAAGAAGTGACTTGGGAAGCCATTCCTTCATATCTTGAGTCACATGCTCTCAAATACAAAATGAAGATGTTACTTATATCATCTCACAATGTGGTTCCTAAGAATACCTCACCACCATACCCATCCATCTAGTGGATTCACACAACTATCATTTCCCTGCTCTCAAACCAAGTAAGATAATACATACTGCAATCATACTCCAATTTCATGAAACTTTATCATCATGATATTATTTTGTTGGATTTAGTAGATGACTATTGTGACCATTATTCCACTGACGTGGGAAGCTATGAGATCATAGACCTCGAAGGTCATGAAAAATTTGGCAAGATTTTGAAAGAGTGTCATTCAAAATATTTTTTCATTGGGTCAGTCTAAGATTCTATGAACAATATGCTTCATTTTCCTGGTGAGGCATTAGAATGGTATAATCAGTTTCCTCCCAAATCAATAGTTTATTGATCAGGATGGTGGAATACTACTCATTTCTCAATTTCATCAACATATCCTTCGCCAATAATTATCGACAAAATATTTGTCCAAACATTAAGCAAGGTGCGGACTCATATGAGGCCAAGCATGTTTTCTATAAGTATTCTCAAATGTGATTTCTTTTTATCAGGGATAGTCCAAAAAGGTTGTTAAACTCAACATACTTGATCTGTCTAATGATCAGGTACTGTCTTCTCATAGTCACTGGAGAGGAAGTGACCTCATAGGTATCTAGAAGAGGGAGAGGCATGATTATGCGTGAATTCATAAACATTTCCAGTTCATCTCCATGTCTCAAGTTTTCTAAAGCACATATTCTTCCCTTTGAATCTCCCATGATAGCATTAAAAGAGATAATGTCACAAACCTCATTTTACTTTTCATTTGACTAAAACTCCTTTATATGAAGAAAAAAATTCTACCTTCATATAGGCAGAGGGTGTGGAAGTGAGATCAGTTCTCAGAGATGGAGTGGATTGCCTAGACTGCATGAGGTAGGTCTATTTTGTAGGTGGCATATTTAGACTGTGAAATGCAACTACTTCCTAGTGATTATAAGGATTCTAGGATATAATCTCTCGATCAAACTACTTGGGATGGGTTCCTTTGAGTATTCAACCATAATACAAGAGCATTAGGATAAATATTGGATATTTATGAAATCAATCACGCTGATGTAGTGCTCATAAATTATCATAGAATCCTCATGAATAATATAATGGGGACCATTTTTTTTAGAACATAAATATGATCAATATTTTACGCTATGCTGTCATTACATACAGATTTATGTCTAAGGTAAAATATAATTATAAATCCGCCCAAATTTGACTCTTTTGATCTATCCTGATAAATACTCTTATAATCTAGCATTCATTGATGCGGCTGAAGCCCCACTAGTGGTGTATCCTAGATCTCTACTAGTCTCCTCTTCGCCACTACTTCGAGTTGACAATAAGCTTACTTAGCAAGTGTCCTGGCTCAACATCTTTTTTTTTTGGTAGCCTCCATGGGAATCTATGTGAAAGTCCTCATGGATGTTTCTACCATGAAGCTAGATTTCCACCACTAGGGTATCTCTATGGTATCTGATCCTATTGCCTACCTCATGAACTTACTAGATAAGCTAACTTCCCTCACATGATTAAACACCCTTTACTAGAAATCTTGTAGTACCCCAAATTAATATCAGAGGACTTAGGTGATCCAGACAACTGCACAACCATTTGAAGTTACATTACTTATGTGGATCTTAAAGTTTTCCGCCATGCAAGTTACAACCAAAAACTCATAGACACCACAGCTAGTATTATGAGACCGTAAGTCTTCCACCACCTCACAACTATCCCTTTCTACAGGTCTGTCTAGATCTTATAGTTTGTATAGGATGAAATGATCATGGATGAATTCCTATTTCATGCATATGACTTCACTTGATCATTATTGTTATTATACATGATGCAAAAGTATGTAGGGTCCTCATCAATGAGGGGTTAGGAATCAACTTAGCATATTTTTCCCTAACCAAGAATCTTGTCTATTTTTTTGATGATCTCAACCCTACTCATTTGACTTGTTGTGGCTTTGGAAATTCCATGAAAACACCTATAAGATGTATGTATTTTCCCATCACATTCGGACTTAAAATGGTATGTACAAACCTTATGGTTATAGATCATCCTCTTTCCGATAACCTATTATTGGGTCGTCCTTGGATGCATTACGTGCGCGCAAACACATTATCTAGATACCAATGTATTAAGTTCATCCATAACAACCAACGCTTTAGGAATAATGCTAACCTGAAACCTTGGAATATTATGGTATAATTTCCTAATGAACCCTTCTTGATTCCAATGACACCTATGATCCAAACTATTCCTTACGTGAAATTATTTTATCTTAGGTGTAAAATCCTGGTCACATTAGCCGATTCAGGTGACGATGAGCCTAAAGACCTTAAAAATAAAATTAAAAAGAGTAGGCTACCTTATTAAATCGTACATCAGTTATCTCCATTATTCTTACCTCAAGATTTATTTCCACCCCAAAATGTTGTGGAGGATCCAAAGAATGATGCTTCAACATCCAATCACTTAGAATGAAATTAACTAGGAATTGCATAACTCTTTAATGATCAGCCTCCTCTTTCACCTAGATATTTTAGTAATATTTTTTTTTAGCTAAGGAGGAGGTGTTAGATCTCGAAAGGAAGGGGGTTTCGTTTGATGAACATTACACTACCATCTTTCCTTTGCCCAAATGCAATATTCTAGACTATAATATAATACCATTGATACATTGTACGAACCACTTATCTACGATCCTAATCATAATGAGGGTGACAAATAAGTACTTCCTTATGTTTGTCCCTATAATATACCAATTATTGATACTCCTTGGGTCATAGAGAAAATATATTACTATGCTTCATGTCATGCTCCAAAAACACATCTAATGTCTGCAAAAATTGATAATCCAGCCTCTACATTCGACACTAGTTGTGGTGTACATAACATGGCCATTTTTGATCCTGTGCCCAAAGAGGTCGCCTTAGATGCCAGTGTATTCGATGTTAGACAAACTAGATCTAGGAAAAATATGGATAATAAGTAATACATGTGGGTCTAGAAATTGAGGTGTAATATCATAGACCCCTTCCTACCTTAAATAGTGATGATTCCATTATAGTAATATTATATGCTAAAGGAGATAAACTACCTAGATATCATCATAAGTTAGATAATTTCTCTAAGAAAACTATTTTCTTTGACGACTATGTCGCTACAATCAATCCTAGCTAAGAAGAAGTAAAACAAATGCTCGAGGATCCATATCATTTCCAATAGGATAATGTTATGTTTGACGAATCAACCATTAGTGTACAACTTGAAGATGATCACATGCATGTGGTAATAATTAGCTATTTCTTTCCCCATTTGCGTGAGCATCATATAAGCTATACAAAAACATTAAGAGGTATTCACATGGGGATATGAAGATATACTTGACATTGATCCTGAGATCATCTCCAACAACATAATTACCTATCCCGATGTTACTCATGTTTGGGAAAAGGTAAGAAAATTCCCTCCCAATATCAATAACCTATGTCATACAGAAATCATCAAAATTTTAGATGCTAAATTCCTTCAAACAATGGACTATTCTTAATGAGTGCCCAATATCATTCTGGCTCAAAATAATGCCACCTTTTCCATCCATACTTCCTTTTAATTTTAAAACCTTAATATCAATTTCCCTAAAGATAAATTTCTATTATCCTTCGTCGATGCCACAATGAGATACATAATTTCATCTCTTATGGATGGTTTAAAAGGATATAACCAAATTTAGATCGTTCCTGAATATCAACACAAAAATACCTTTACTATGGATTAGGGGTCCTATTGTTATGTAATAATGCATTTTGGACTCAAAACACCGGTGAAAAATATATAAATGTTCCATGACACATATCTTCCATGATATCATCCAAAAAGAAGTCAAATTTTATGTAGATTCAACCTTCTTGTTAAATCCAAAAGCATCAATGAGCATCCTCATGACTTAGATATTTCTTATGACGCCTTCGTAAATAAAAAGTTCACTTAAATCCTAGTAAATTCATACATAGGGTTACACTAGGAAAAATATTAGGTTTCTTAGCATTTAAGTGTTTATTTGATGTAAACCCAGAAAACATTAAAATTATCCTCCATATCCCTTGACTGGATTCTATAGTAGAAATACATACTTTCCTTGGGAAGCTTGGGGAAATATGATGATTTTTCCCCAAATTTATCTATCACAGTCATGTAAACAACAATCTCCTTTGAAAAACTACTAAGTTAAAATGGACAAAATATTTTCAACAAGCCTTTGGCAATATGAAAAATATTTATCCTTGATACCTACCTTGCAGCCTTTATCGCCAGATCGTCATTTTGTGCTATATACCTCTTCCAATATGGTATCCGTTGGGGTAGTGCTAGCGCAAGAATATGAAAATGGAAAGGATCATGCCATTTATTATATTAGTCGAGCCTTACTAGATTATGAAACATTATATACAACCATTAAACGAGATTAGTAAGCCATACATTACGCAACTACAAAATTACAACATTATATGTTGTATCAAACCACTTGTGTAGTCATCCATAAGATCAATTCTGGAATTTCTTCTCACATGTTATCCTCCTTGTGGATCGTATTGGGAAGTGGATGTTTCTCTTTATGGAATTTTACCTTTGTATCATCACGTGACGAGTGGTAAATGGTCAAGTCATAGGTAAATAGTTGTCCACCACCCCCATCTTCATCCTTAAACCCATTTAAGCTACATTACTCAATGAGGATATCCTCCTCATTAAGGCCATTGAACATTCCATATCCATAAAATATTACTATAGCTTCAAATAATGTCTTCTAGTATAGTCCTCTAATGCCATCAGTAAATCACCCTCCCCACCTAAAGCTAAACCAACACCAAAAACCATAGAGGAGGAGATCACCATTTATCTCCATGAGGACACATGGATGCTAGACGTTGATGGGCAAAAATGGTTGCAAGGATCTGGGGCGGGTTGTGTTCTCACTGACCCATCTCGAAAGAAAAATCATCTCTCCTATCGACTCAAATTTGAGATCACCAATAACATGTAATAATATGAGGTTCTTATCTTAGGTCTATATGGTTTCTTATCTAAGGGGGTATCTTACCTTCACACTATGGGGGAATCTCAGCTGGTGTATCAGAAAGTCAGTGGCATGTAAAAATTTCATAGCAAAAATCTCAAGGCTTACCATGAATTTGTTCAAAAAATGACCTCATACTTCACTTCATTTACAATTGAATCCATCCCATAGGAATATAATTCTCTAGATGATTCATTGGCTACATCTACCACCTAATTTAAATCAAATTCTAATCCTTCTATTGGTTCCTTCATCATGAAAATCCATAAAAACCAAACCATATCATAAAACACCCAGGATCTCTATCATATTAAACCACATGGCCATACATAGGACCCTTGGTATACTAAAACTCACCAATTTATCTGATGTGAAAGCTACCCAGATGGTTTCAACTCATGGGAACCATTGCGAAATCACAAAATGGCTCTCAAATATGTATTCAAAGATGACATCTTATACTATCACAACTTTGAAGGTACCCTACAAGGATGTATTAGCAAAGATGAGGTTCCCCTTGTCTATGAAGAAGTACATGGGGTAAATTGCAGTGCCCATTATAAAGGTCATATTACTGCAACAAGTGCATGCGTATGGGTTAATATTTTCCTACAATAACATATGACGCTCACACATTTTCGAAAAAGTGCCAAAAATTCTAATTTCATGATGATTTAATTCACTCCCCTCTGGTTGAGTTATATTTTTTTATAGCTCCGTGGATTTTCAATATCTAGAGATTATATCACATTAGGAAACTACCTCGATCTCATGATGGACATGTATTCATCATTACATCTATGTAATAATTTACCAAGTGGGTTGAAGCCATGCCGATCACTAAAATGTTTGTCTTTACTACCTCCAAATTCATCCTTAATAAGTGTAGACACCTATAATTTAGCTCGAGCACTTTAAATACTTAAATTGCACTAATTATACCCTTTCCTACGAATTGACAACATATCATAAATATCACACATTTTCTCTATTATCATCGTTCATTAATTACATTACATTAGTTAATTAACTCTTATATCCAACAATGATGCCAATTAATGAGCTTCTGTTAATTAAGCTCCCTTTCTATCTACATTAATTAATTATTTATAATTAATTAATACCCCTTTCTATCGATATTAATTAATTAATTATCTCTTCTATTTAATCAATAAATATTCATTTATTTGATTAAAATCCTCTCATAACATAAATCATACTAACTATTCCTCTAAAAAGATTCTATCAACTTGCACACCTAATAATTAATCATTTTGGTTAATTAATAAATCCCCTCAAACCCCATGAGTCACTAAAGGACAAAATAAACTCTCCTTAGGTTGACTCAACCCTTTATAAAGCTCTCTTATCCACAACTAACCCAACCTCCCTATTATCCCACATGTAAAGGGATGTAGAGATCCTTTTATCCATTGGGATATATAAGGAGCCCTCCTCCTACCTTTATTCTTACACCTTTCATGTTTATAGCTAATCTATAGGAATTTTATCTTAGATAATCTTTCATTTGAGCTAATACCCTCATTCTTGCATTTCATTCATCCAAGCTTTTTGGGTCATATGGAGAGAATCAAGCTGGTCTTGAAGCCATACTTTGATGATCTTCCATTCAAAAACCCTTGAAGATCAAACAATAAAATTTGATTGCCATGGATCTACTTAAGTTTATTCAGTTTTTTGGGTGATATAAAGGGTAGAGATTCAAATGCGTAGCTTATTAGTTTGATTTCTATTTCAAGTTGTAATGCATAATGTTGGTATTTAGTCTTGTTTATCTCTTAGCGTGATGATCTTTGTGTAGTTAGATCATGTTTTGAAACTATTAAGGTGTTAGTTTCAATTCCCTTTGCATAGATAACTAATACATTGATACATTTTTAATTCCCGGTGGGACTTACTCCATTGTCTTTTGCACTTAATTTCAGGTTTTTGTAGTTAAGTTTCAATTTGGGTTACTAACCCTCTTTTTGCATATATTGATATAGCTTGTTTTGTTGAGTTTGAATGTGTTGAGTATTACTTTAAGGTATAATGGAGGTGAAGTGCTATAAAAATTATAATTTATGGGAAAATTTCAAAATATCTCCATGTTTTCATTTTTAGAGCTTACTTTTTCAACATTCTACATGCTAGTTTTGTCAATTTCTTGAAAATCTTAAATTATTGAGCATGTAGTTAGTGTTTGATAGCGATGATTCTTATATTTACATATTAATGTGGTGGGTTTCTTTCAAAATTGAATCTTGGTGAGAACATTCTAAGATTTCATCATGTTTTCATTTTTAGAGCTTACTTTTTCATCATTCTACATGCTAGTTTTGCCAATTTATTGAAAATCTTAAATGATTGATCATGTATGTTAATGTTTGATAGCGTTGAGTCTTCTATTCATAGAATAATGTGATGGGTTGTTGTCAAAAATTGAATCTTGGTTGGAAAAAATAGGATCATTTTTTAGATTAAGGGACACTTTTTTTTACATTTTTTGAGTGCATGTCAAGTGCATACTCGTGAGCATAAGAGAATATGCGTAACCCATCTTCCGAAGGCCATAATATTTTCTCCTAAACTCGAAATGACTTTTTTTTTTTTTTTTTGAGTTGGAAATTTATTGAAATTAACTATGCAATGAAAATATAAATTCGGGATTTATACTTATAGAAATTGTAGGTTTTCTTTTTATTTTAAAACTAGTCATTTTCCTAACATGTCTAATGTTTTGATGAATGTTGTATTTCCATGCTTTACTTGATTTAGAATAAATATTTTGTATTCTCTTGTATTACACCTTTTTGTGATCTTTAGAATCAAAAATAACTTTGATCTCTATCTTTTTAACATTTGGGTTAACTTGGAAATTTGACTATTCATTTTGCTTAAGAGAATGAACCTTTTAGAAAGCATTTTTTTATGGTCCATTGGTTTGAAGTTTTCCATTTGTATATAGTTGGGCTAAATTTTGTGTATTCTCTTCTCTTTCACTTTAGGGTGATCTTGAGAATCAAACTAAAATTTGGTCTTCATTTTCTAACATTTGGTTAATTAGAAACTTCATCTTTCAGTTTTGGCTTAAGGAAATGAATATTTATCAATATTTTTGTATGGTTCATTAATTGCAAAGTATTCCTTTATTTTTTAGTTGGATTATTTATTATGTATTCTCTTCTCTTGCATATTTGGATGATATTGAGAATCAAAATCAACTCTCAATCCTATTTTAAATAATGTGATTTGCTTGGAGAACTATTAGCGCTTCAATGCAGGACCTATAAACATTTGTCAAAGAAAGGAGTTCGAAAAAAACTTTTATAACTACATGTGTGTTTTAGGTTTCCAAACGATGAAAAACTAAACCACATTAAGTTCAAAAGATATAAAAAAAACACCACACTCAAAAAACTTGATTTGCAGGTTCGGATAAGGGTATGCCCTGTCCGCTTAAAACTAGGACATAACCCCTTTGGCATAAGCCTTAAGCTACAACAATGGGGGTGGTCCTAGGAACCCCAAAGTATTCCACGCAAGAGGTAACCTTGTGGACAGAACGGGAAGTTCTTCACATAACCTACTTGACTATTTTTTACCAATTGCGAGATTTAGCGTCAAAGTTAACCGTATCGCAACCCCAATGAGAGTACATGATGGATGCATTTATTTCCCAATGTGATTGAAGGTGGTAAAGTAAATGCAAGATACTCAAAGAATTAGTTAGTGTGACTTTTATTGGTAAATCGAGCTCACTCTTAGATGACTTGTGACACCTAGTTGAGTGAACCACCTAAGAAGCTATCTTTGACTAGGAGCCAACTTAGACCATATCAAAGCCAATTTGAGTTTAGAGCCATTGTTCATCATGAAATGTGTGAAGCGTTACTTTTGATTAGTTTTTCACTTTCCCTAAGGTGAGAAAAAACTCTTCCGAAGTGAGGCCAACATTTTTCATCCCCAATTGATATACTTCCTTCACTTTCTTTTGACACTTTGTTGATCAAGAGAGAGGTGACTACCCTTGTATTGCTAATTGATTTTATTCACCACTTTTTTCGTTTGTTTATGCTCATCCATGTTTGTGGCTGAGTGGTTAAAAGTCTAAAGTGTGTGGATACATTTTCTTATCATTATTATCCTTTTTGATCTTGATACCCAAGTCAAGATCGTTATTGTAGTGATGCTTGGTTTATCACCTTGAATCTCCTTTGAATGGTTATCTTGTTTATTTTGCATCACTACACTTTTTGTATTTACATATTGTTTCTTGTAAACTTGACGTAAATATATACATTGTAAGGTTACATTATATACACTTTAACAATTCCTAGGTATACTATTGTTTTAGTTTGATTCTAATTATTACCTCGATTATGAAAAGTGTTGAGTGTTACCACTTGTGCATGTTATATCAATATCATTTTGATATCAATACCTTACTTTCTCATAAAGTTTGGTGAACATATCTTGGTGGAATTGTTATGTCACTCACAATTGTAACTGACACTTTTTGGAATATAGGTCTTGATTGAATTTGGGCTTTCTTCTAGTATATATTTTTTTGAATTCACGTTAACTTCTTTTTATTAATTATGCCTTGTTCATTTTTTTGAACTCAACATAAGTAGCGACATTTTCTAAAATCATATTATGACATCAACTACCTTTTTGAATTTTTTTTAGGAAGTTCATTATTCAATTGTTGGTTTGGAAGTAAACATTGTGTGATTGAATCTTGCTTGTCACTATTAACTCATTCATTTAAGAGCAATCACTTTGTCACATTGGTTCTTTGGCATTCATAATATACTTGAATTCTTGACATTATTTTTGTGTTTCACTTAGGTTTGATTAAAAAAATATTTGAACACATTCACAAGCACCTTAGTGAATCTATTACACGTCATGGCTCCTAAAACAAGATTAGGGCTCAAAAAGTAGGATTTGGAAACAAGACAAACAAAAACTTGGGAAACTTCAAACAGATAAGGCTCAAATACCTTTATTGGCCATGATCTTGGGCCTTTATTCTCCACAGAAAAATAAGTAGAGGAGATGGTTAATCATAGTGGTCATGAGTTAGAGTCACCACATGCGGAATTTTATTTTGACCCCATCTTGTTAGATGAGTTCATTTTTAGAAACAAATCTCGGGTAGTAGCATGAGTGGTGGAGTTAAAAGCTAAAATTCTTGTAAAACAAGAAATAATCCCACTAAAAATGATGCTAATGAAGAGGAGAAACCTCTTATAAACATGGTGGATATCTTAACACATGCACACACTTCAACCTCTAATGTGGGAAATGATAATTTAGTGGGATATAGAATGCCTTTCATCAAATTACCATGTAAAGTTAGAATAGACATGAAAATGTTGAACAACCTCTGCGTCATGAAGAAGAAGAGGAACCTCTTGAAGAAGAAGTCACTATTCAATAAAAAATCCAAAAATTTAGTCAAAAATTAGCTTTGTGAACATATCATGTACAAAAAGAAACAAACAAGAATGTAAAAAAGACAAAACCTAAGGTCAAAATCAGTGAACTTGACATGGAAATTCAAGGAGGAGACAATAAGTAATATAATCACATATATATCCTTGCTTCTCCTACTAAAGATAAATTACTTGCACAAGAAATGAAATTTAAGAAATTGATGCTTTCAATCCTTCAAGGGAGTACTGTTGGGAATAACAGAAAATATCAATACAAATAACTATGTCCCTATCCATTTGATAAAAATATGATGCTTCATCCCTTCCCTAAGAAGTTTGGCATGCCAAAATTTGACAATATAGAGGGAAAGGTGACCTGAAAGATCATGTGAAGTATTTTTACATGGCATGCCAAGAAGTTTCCTATACCAATAATTACCTCATATGACTCTTTCCAAAGAGTCTAGGGGGTGAAGCCTTCGAATGGTTGACTTGCTTACCTTGTGGGTCTATTTTCCCATGGCCTGAACTGGTAGAAAGGTTTATTCGACACTTCTCATACAACATAGAAAGTGACATAACCATAGCATACTTGTGTGGCACTCAAATATGACCCAATGGGACATTTGCTCGCTTCTTGTAAAGATGGAAAGGGATAGCCAGTCTCTTCCCTTGTGTGTTTCTTGAAAAATATCTTGTGAGTATCTTTGTGCCCAATCTAAACCTAGAAATCACTTTTCATATAAAAATGCATCATGTTCACACATTTGAAGAGGTCATTAAAATGAGAATTCAAATATAAAAATCCCTCATTTCCAAAGTAACCATTAAATCACACTCTAAGGATAATCAAAACACCAAACCCAAGGAAAATCTAAAAATCTTTTAAAAAAAAGAATGTGGTGGGAGACGGGATCATAGATTCCAAACGTGTACAAATGGTTCAAGTTGGTCAACATTTTAAACTTACCAAGGGACATATGCAACCACCACCCAAATGTAGAACATTCAATCTTCTCAATGAGCCTTTGTTTGCAATACTGAAGCAATTAGATGCAACTCACATGGTGACTCATCCCAATACACAACCCTTTGATGCAAATTCTCCAAATCCATCATGGTACAAAGAGTATGACTATTGTCAATTACATCGTGTCAAGGGACACAAAATAGAAAAATGTCTACGACTTCGTCAATACATCCAAGATCTCATTGACAATGGAGAGATAGAATTTGACACCCTGGAGAAAAATTGGACACCAAATGAAAAGATGGGAATATTCAAGGAACCATTCCATAAACATGGTAAGTTAGATGAGAAAAAAATTGGATCGAGGAGAGTCATCCTAGAGTTACAAAGCAGCGAATTATCTATATACTAAAAGTGATAATAACCATTACGATTCACTCATTGGATGTATCCGCTCTCCTCATAAACATGTGAATACCATTTGGATCAAGGGGAAGGATTGCGCTGTGGTAACAAGGCATGCTCGTCTCATGATCCCTAAACCCTTTCCATCAATCCCGCAAGATGGTTGGTACAACCTCTTGGAATAACTTGATAAGACATCTTCCAAGATTTCAATCTTGGATCTTCTTAAAATATCGAATGTACATAAGGACATCTTGTATAAAAATTTCCAGGGGTTAGGAGTGCTAATGGAAGTAGAACCTTCACATCTTCAAGCCGTGGTGGAAAACATTTCACTGACTAAATACATCTCCTTTAATCATAAGGATATCCCTATTGAGGATCCTGTACATAATCTCCCCCTATATACTGAGGTATTTGTTACCCTCCGAAAGATATAATGGGTTCTTTTGGACAACGCACTGTCATAACCAATCCAGCACTATGATAATTCACCACCGAGAACTCCTCGTGTTATGATTATTTACTAATGCACAACCTTTAGTTTGCTGGATGTAATCTGGAAACACAACAACAAACATAACACAAGAATACCATAGACTATGATATGAAGAAATGATAAAAAATCTGAAAATATAAGTGTAAATTATAATATCAACATGAAATTGTTACAATCTCACCCATGAGGTACTTCAAGTGTTACTGACTTCACTTGCCTTCCAACAATAACTATGGGCAAAACTTCACAATTAGACCTCTTAATGGCTTCTTTAATACACCTTCAAAATGATGGCTTACTCATACAATATTTCTCACTACTTCCTTCTATGCTAAATGAGGGGGGTGGCCTTTCTATTTAAAGAACTTCCAGGCTTATCCATCTTATCTCTAAGATAGGATAAGAAATCCACTCTGACGAATCATATTCCATACCTTAACTCTTATCTGTACATGTAAGATTATCTTTTAAGATAAGATAAACCTTATCATTTCACATGGGTTCCACATTTTTAGACTTTGTACAAATAAAATAAAAAAAATATTTATGACCTCACTCCTTGTCCTTATTACCAATATAATATTTCTAATTCCTAATCATGTATACCCTACTTCTCCACTTACCCCAACTTTGAAATTTTAACATTACTGGACCACTTACGAAAAATATTTACGTTTTACCACAACATTCCTATTGTACTTTTGAATATTACCATACTATACATTATTGGCGGTGTCGTACCGGCAGCACCGTTATCTTCTATTAGACGATACTACTAATTATACTTAACAACATTCTAATCCTAATACACACATTAATGAAATAGAAATTACGGAGGAAAATTTTAGTTTCGACATCTTTCCCCTTCCTAGATTCTACTTCGTCCTTGGAGTAGACTTATTCTGGTGCTTGCAAAATCTTAAGCTTGTCGTGGTTGACCCATTTCATAATGGGAGTGCCATCTAATTCCTCCAGTTAGTATGTACCAGTTTCATGCACAACTTTTATTTTGTAGGGCCCCATCCATTTTGGAAGAAATTTTCTCTACCTTATTTTTTGTATCTGGAATCATATACTAGAACCAAGTCTTTCACATGAAATGGAGAACAACAGATATTTTGATCAAAGTATTCCTTCTGCTTCATTTTCTTCTTAGAGCTTGTATCCTTCTCTATTTCCCTCATTGCCTCTAGCAAATGAAGATGCACCAAACTTTCTTTTACTGAATCACTTTCATCCATCCTTTCCTTTTTCATAACTCTCACAGTGGGAATATCAAACTCAATAGGAAGAACTGGATCAATGCCATAAGCCAACTAAAATGGGGAGTATCCTATTGCTGACTTTGATGTTACCCTATATGACCACAATGCTGCATGAATCCTTTTATCCCACTTATGTACTTGCAAGGCTACATCTTTTGCTAGAATTTGACACAACATAAAATTTGTTCATTCCACCTGTCCATTTGTGCTTGGCTTATATGTTGTTTCCTTCCTGTGTTTAATAGAAAACTTATTGACTAGGGCTTCTACCACCTCATTAATGAAGTGGCTTCCTTGATCTGTTACAATTTCTAATGGACAACTAAACCTGGTGATAATGCGTTCATATATGAACCTTGCCACTTCATCCATGGAATTTGTTTTCAATGGCCTAGCTTCAACCCACTTGGTTAAATAATCTGTGTCAACTATAATATACTTATTTTGGCGTGGGGTAGTTGGAAGTGGACCTACAATGTCTATTCCCCACTTTTCAAAGGGACCAAGTGGAAGAATATGGCATAATGGAGCTGATGAAGTCTTATGGTTACCATGTGTTTGACAGATATCACATGTCTTACAATAATTATAACAATCTCTAAAAAGAGTGGGCCAGTGATAACCTGCATCCAAGATCCTTCTTGCTGTAAGTTGTCTAGAAAAGTGACCTCCACATGTACCATTGTGGAATTCTTCTATCAGCTCCTTCCCTTGATCACGTCCAACTTCTCTCTTATAATGTCCATCAGGTCCTAGTCGAAATAATACTCCATGTAGAATAGAATATGGATGACTGGCTTGAGCAATCTTCCTCTTAGTCTTTTCATCGGAACCATCAGGAAACTTGAATTCATTCATATAATTCTAAATATCTATGTATTCACTAGGGATTGTGTCAAGGGATAGCAATGTTGCATCTGGGAAATCATCATCATCACAAGATGAACCTAAACCATCATAGGCTCAAGAGAGTGCATTTGCATTGCCATGCTTCTTTCCTGGCCTATCTATATTATCAAATTCAAATTCTTGTAGCAAAATTATCCATCGTGCCATCCTCCCTGATGGGTTAGGTTTATTTACAATATATTTTAGAGCTTGATGATCTGTTACAACTATAAATTTCTGTCCTAGCAAGTAATTTATAAACTTCTTTACAGCAAAAATGATAGCTAGAGCCACTTTTTTCAGTTACAGTATAATTTACCTCAGCACTGCTCATTTGTCTACTCCCAAAGTAAACTGGATGTTCATTCCAATTTTCATCGTTTTGGCTCAGAGTACTTCCTAGTGATGCATCTGAGGCATTAGTGTACACAATGAATGGCTTGATCCAATCTAGATTCTTTAAAACAGGTGAAGGCACCACGGGGCTTCCTTCAGTTGTTTAAAAGCTTCATGCGCCTTATTTCCAGGTTCATAAGCAATATCCTTCTTCAAGAATTGGGTTAGTGGCTGTGCAATCTTTGAAAAATTCTTGATGAACCTTCTATAATAACCCACATGGCCTAAAAATGATCTCAAATTACTTCTATTCATAGGAAATGGTAACTCTTTGATTTTTGAAACTTTATCAGGATCAGTACAAATACCATCTCTAGATACAACATGCCCTAAAAAAAACACCTTTAGAACATCCAAAGACACACTTTGTAGGGTTTATTGAGGGTTTTGCTTCATCTAACCTTTGAAATGCTATCTCTATCTGATGCAGGTGGTCCATCTTGCTCCCCATAGATGTAAAAATCATCCAGAAATACTCTGAAGAAGTTCCCAATGTAGGGTTCAAACACCCTATTCATCATGCGCTGGAACGTTTCCGAAGCATTACACAACCCAAAAGGCATAACTCCATAAGCAAACTTTCCCCAAGGAGTGGTGAACGTGGTCCTTCATCTGATCTTTCTCTTCTATACAAACTTTGTTATATCCGCTATATCCATCAACAAAAATATAGCACTCCTGGCCAACTACTTCATCCAAAATCTGATCTGAGAATGGAAGAGGGTAATGATCCTTCTTTATTTCCTTATTGAGCTTCCTATAATCAAAACAAATGTGTATATTCCCATTATTTTTTATTGAGATCACAATGGGAGAAACCCATTCTGAATTCTCCACAGCAAATATGAATCCTGCATCAAGCAACTTATCTATTTCTTCTTTTACATTCTTGGAAAAAATAGGATTCATTTTATATGGAATTTGCTTTATGGGCTTAGCACCATCTACCAGCTCAATAGAATGTTCTACCCAACTTAATTTACGGAGTTCTTTATAATCAAAAGTGAATAGGAGTATGTACCTTCGAAATAGCTGGAGGTAGTATTCCCTTCTCACTCTCCATCACAATATCACCAATCTTTATTTCTTAGAGATGATCATCAATTTCTTCTTCAGATAATTTTTATGGGGCCATGAGTTAGTGTGACTGGAAGGATATCCCATGACTGAAACATTAACCTCAGTTTCTTCATATTCGGTGTCCACTTCACTGGTACTAGAGTAGTCAGAGGATGTCCTATCATCAGTTTCATCACTTGAATCCACAGGTTCTGCCTTATGATGCTGAGGGATCATGCTTATCTTCACCATCTCTCTACCACATCCAAGTGTCATGAAGCCTTCATTCAAGTAGTTTTCTTGCATGAACTCTCCTTAGCCATGGTCTTCCCAACAACATTGGGTACGCAACAGTACCATTTTTCATCACCTGAAAGTCTACCCACACATACAGCACCCGTAACAGATATTGCCACATTTGAAAATACATCTTCTAGTTTAGTTTTTTTCCCTTATTTAATGACCTTAACATAAGTATTGAGGGGAGATCAATTTTTAAACCCAATAAATTCATTACAGACTCGGTCATTACATTAACCGGCAGCACCTCCATCAAATAAGACATCATGAATTGAAATACCAATACATAATACCTCAGCGTGTGGAGCATAGGGATCTGCCTCTACCTCAAAAACAGGGACCTCAACCTCCTTCCTTCGTCAATAATTGAGTCCACTTCACAGCTCCCGCCTCTTCTCAGAAGACATCCCAAGAGTTTACCATATGTAATATTTACAGGCCTTTTGGACAGATCTTCTAAGATGGAGTATGGTCCTTGTCCTTGTGAAATCAGAAAATCCTACACCCACCCAACTTTATTCACCTATATGTTTCTTACTATTTTCTCCTTTCATCTTCTTAGGATCATTTCCATCTTGGTTATCTTTTTCTTTCTTTCTTTTTGTTACAAACACATCTACTTCATTATTTATGCTCTTATCTACTACATCAACAGAATTCACAGGTGCTTTTCCTTTATCATTATCTCTTGTACCAGATGTAGAAGCTCTATCTGGAAAATTATACTTATAATGACCCTTTTTATAACAACCATAACATAAAACTTCAGAAATATTTCTTTTTGGACCTCTATCTCCTCCCTAAGAACTAAATTCCTTTCCTTGAAGAAGATTAATAGTTAACTAGCCCATCTTCCTGAGCAGATCTTCATACTCAGTAGATGTACTAGGAGAAATATTTGTGCTCACCAAGAGTGGTTTGTGGATTATGGACCAAAGGTGTTGGTGTAGGCTCTCCTTTAGCAACAATTTCTTTGGGCTCCTCTTCTATGCTTTCTACTTGCCTTTTTGCAATCTCCTTTACTTGTTCAATGGTAGCTGGGTGGCCATACTTCACTCGTTGTCTGATCTCTGGCTTCATCCCAAGAATGAAGTGCTTACAGAGGAGATTATCCACGCCATTCATCAACCCATCTGCTAATCCTTCCTTCCAGATCTGGGGCATCGGGCTTCCTCCTTAGCTCTAGAACACGAGCATGATAATCCGTTATCTTCTCCTTCTCTCCTTGGGATAGATTTGTGATATCGATCATGAGATCTGTATATTTCTGTTGTTCACCCAAATTCTTCAAGAAAAAATTTTAGTTAATAAATCCCATGAGTTTTTCACATTATCACCTAGTTTTTTAAACCACCTAAGGGTCGAACCATCCAAAAAGGTAGGAAAAAATTCAGTCCATTGTTCCCTTCTTATAAGGCCATTACAAATACAAGATCGTTTAAACTCTTGAATGAAGAGGAAGCATCTTCATTAGATTGGGCTGATAAAACATGAATCTTCCCCATTTTTGAAAGTAATCAAAGTGAAATACTAACCCAAAAGTACAATCAACAAAACTTACGTGCACAAATAATTGGAATCGCTATAATAGAAAATAGAAATGACCACGGTAAACTATGGTAAAACTTTACTTACTGCGGTAAAAATTGACTTTACTGTGGTAATCACTATTCCCAGTAAAAAGTAAAGTTACTGCGGTAAATACTATTCACGGTAAAAAGTGACTTTACTTAGTAAATACTATTCACGACAAAAAGTGATTTTTACCATGGTAACTACTATGCACAGTAAAAAAAAGGTTACCCTCCAAATATTTTCTGACTAAGTGGTAATATCTCTCCATAAAATCTACCAACGAGGAATGGTCCCAGCAACGGAACCAAAATGTCATCACCAATCTGGCACTATGATAATTTATCACCGGGAACTCCTCGTGCTATGATTATTTACTAATGCACAACCTTTAGTTTGGTGGATGTAATCTGGAAACAAAACAACAAACATAACACAAGAATACCATAGACTATGATATGAAGGAATGATGAAAAATATGAAAATATAGGTGTAAATTATAATATCAACATGAAATTGTTACAATCTCACCCATGAGGTACTTCAAGTGTTACTGACTTCACTTTCCTTCCGACAATAACTATGGGTGAAACTTCACAATTACACCTCTTAATGGCTTCTTGAATACACCTTCAAAATGATGGCTTACTTATACAATATTTCTCACTACTTCTTTCTATGCTAAATGAGGGGTGTGGCCTCTCTATTTATAGAAATTCCAGGCTTATCCATCTTATCTGTAAGATAGGATAAGAAATCGACTCCGACAAATCATATTCCATACCTTAACTCTTATATGTACATGTAAGCTTATCTTTTAAGATAAGATAAACCTTATCATTTCACATGGGTTCCACATTTTTAGACTTTGTACAAATAAAATACACAAAATATTTATGACCTCACTCCTTGTCCTTATTACCAATATAATATTTCTAATTCCTAATCATGTAGACCCTACTTCTCTACTTACCCCAAATTTGACATTTTAACATTACCCGGACCACTTACGACAAATATTTACTTTTTACCATAACATTCATATTGTACTTTTGACTATTACCGTACTATACATTATTGGCGGGGTCATACCGGCAGCGCCGTTATCTTCTATCAGACGCTACTACTAATTATACTTAAAAAAAAATCTGTTCTTAATACACACATTAATGAAATAGAAATTACGGAGGAAAATTTTAGTGTCGACAGGACCAGGGGTTGAATATATGCACTTTGAAACTAATTAAGCAATTAGGACATACAAGAGAAGATCTAGAGTCCCATATTATTACCATAACCCTCTTACGATAACGTGGAGTGGGATTCAGATGGAATAATCACATTTACCAATGGAGGTAGGACCAACTTGTCATCAGATGAAGTTTCATGTCTTGAACTTTGAACTTCCATATAATATGCTTCTTGATCGACCATGGATTCATGCAATGCAGGCCATACCTTCAACATTCCATCAATGCATCAAATTAAAACATGAGGGACACACTGTTACAATACAAGGAGATCCAGAACCCTTCACTCACTGCAGAGATCTCAATAGCTTTCCTCATAAGGGTACCTATACATGTCCCTCTACTGATATAGTTGTTCATATTCAATCTGAAGCCATGAAATCATGGGTAGATTCATATTACTTAAGTTCTTGTTCCCGTGAAGGTTATACATCAACTTCTCCTTTTCATTCATGGGAGATGAAAGTTTTGGAATACAGTTTTGGAGAATATAATGTGTAACAAGCTCTCCTACTTTCAGACCTATCATTGTCACCTAAAAGTAGAGGTCGACCCAATTGTCATTTCAGATGACCTACAGATGAGAAAACTATTGATACATTCTTATGTAGGGGGTTACTTATTGAGGAGAAATTTTTGGACCCAGCTACAACTTGGGTCCTGGAGGGATACTCATCCAACTTGCTACCAAATCCCTAAGTATGAGAATTCTATCCGAATGATGTATTCTATGGGCTACAAGGGTATATGATGTGAAAATAACGAGCAAGGACCGAGAGAACCCATTATTCTACTACATTTCAAGACAGAAATATATGGTATTGACATTCTACCCCTATGGATCACACCCCAATGATTAAGACACTACCTATTCTGAGCATGAAGATAGCTCTTATTATTTGGATAATGATACAGATTCTCACTGTAGACAATATGAAGATCTTACCTCCACAAACCTATTCATGGATACCGATGTCCTTAACTTAACCCCCATTGAACCTAAAATTGACCTTATTTACCCTTTCCTTTTTGAATGGGACCAACAACGTCACGTACCACTGGACCTTTTTGAAAATGATGAGGCCATTATAGAATTTATGGGCATTCGAGATACAATCCCAATTCGAGACCATAATAAGGGTTTCTGCATTTACTTAGATACATACACGTAATTCATAAGGAATATGAGCTTCGTGGTAAGCAAAAATTAAGAAAAATCAAGGGAAATAGTTCTAATAAAAATCCTCAGAAAAAACAAAAGTCCAAGTCACATAGTGAAAACATATTTGAGGCGTTGGCTGAAAAACAAGTAACAAAATCAATGGACAAGAAAATTTACCACGTGAAGGGTGAAATTCTCATAGATACACCCTTGGAAGAAGATCTCAACCTTCCTCTCGATCCTACGTGTTAGGAGTATTTTTCAAAATTGCTAGTAGAAGAAATCATTGATGTGAATATTGGAGCAGAAGAAGACCCAAAGATAGTCAAGCTGGGAGCTTCGGTCTCAGCATGGGAGAAAAATACATTCACCATGCTTCTGTGGGAATTTGTAGATATATTCACATGGTCATATAAGGATATCTTGGGCTTGGATCCAAATTTGGTCATGCATAACCTACTTGTGGATGCAGATGCCAAGCCCATCAAACATAAACTTAGAAAAATGCATCCACGAGTGGTTCTTCAAGTTAAATAAGAGTTAGAAAGGTTGCTAGCGGGAGGATTTACTAGACCTATTGACTACTCATAATGGATATCAAATATAGTCCCGTGTAAAAGAAAACTGTTGGGATCAGAAGATGTACAGATTTTAGAGACATCAATAAGGTATTTCCAAAAGAGGATTTCCCATTTCCTAACATCGATATGATTTTTGATTCAACTGCATGATATGAAATGTTATCTATAATGGATGGATTTTCATGTTACAATCATATCAAAATAGCAAATGAAGATTAGCACAAGACAACCTTCACAACCCCTTGGGGGACTTTCTGTTATCAGGTAATGCCCTTTGGCATTAAAAATGCAGGTGAAACCTATCAAAGGGTCATGATAGTGATCTTCCATGATATTATTCATGATATCATGGAGGACTATGTGGAAGATAACCTACGGAAATCCAATATAAGATCAGATCACCCTAAGATTTTGTGATGTATCTTCGAATGGCTGCGAGAGTACAAGGTTAGATTAAATCCAAAGAAGTGTGTGTTTGATTTATTTCAACGAAAGTTACTTGGCTTCATTTTATCACAAAGGGGGATTGAAGAAGACCCAACTAAAGTTACCACTAGTACTGAAATACCTTCTCCCAAAAACATCAAACAACTGTGCAGCTTGCAAGGAAAGATATAAGCCATCCGTCGTTTCATTTTGTAGCTCGCTGAAAAATGCCAATCCTTCACCCATCTACTTAAAAAATATGTTTCCTTTATTTAAGGACCAGAACAACAGTAAGCCTTTGCTTTGATTAAGAAATACTTAGCCAATCCACCTTTCGTCATGCCTCCAACTCCTGGCGAGCCACTTTTTGTTGTATATTTTTGTTACTCAATTTTATATTAGCGCATTTATCACCCAATATTACCTAAGTCACAAAGAGAAAGCCATGTACTATCTCAGTCCTACCTTAATTTTATTATGAGCTCAACTATCCTTATATTGAAAAAACTTTTCTGGCTATCATTTTTACCTTGAAAAAACTTCGCCATTACCCATTGAATACTAAAACCAAGCTTATATCCAAAGTTTACCCACTGAAATACCTATTCTCAAAACCTTCCCTCATAGGAAGAATGGATAATTTGGATCATTCTGCTAAGTGAATTTGACATTGAGTATGTACACCAAAATTCGGTTAAAGGATAAGTGCCCACTGATAAGTTAGTAGAAGCACCATTACAAGGAACATAACCTATGAGTCTAGATCTTCCAGATGCATCATTAATTTCTATTGAGGAATTTTTCATGTGACAAGTGCACTTTGATGGATATTTCACATTCCATGGCTCACAAGTAGGTGTAGTGTTAATTATTTCTTCAGGAAACCCCAGACCTTAATCTTTCCTTCTTAGTTTTCCTTGTACAAATAATATTGTAGAATATGAGGCGGGCATTTCTGGGATGAAGCTAGCAATCAAATGGGATATCCACCATATCAAGGGTGTTGGTGACTTGAAATTGTTCATTAAACAAGTCAATGATAAATACAAGGTTAAGGATGAAAAGATCATCCCCTACAAGAAACTAGTGGAAACTGTGAAATAATATTTTGTGCGTATTGCATTCGAATAGATTCTAAGGTAACATAATAGCTCTGTAGACGCAATGAAAACCTTAGGTTATATGCTATGAATTCCACTAGAGAGAAATGATATGCCATTATTTGTTGAGAATCTACACCAGTCTGCATATGACATGCTAGAAACCTTCTTGTCTTGTGAATTTATTGGTCCATATTCCCCATGGTATGCACACATATACGCCTGTCTTAAACAAAATACCTTTCCTCCTAATATCTCCCACTCTGAGAAGTAAAGCCTTATCCGCCAGATAACCCATTGCACCCTCTTAGGAGATACGCTTTATCGTCGTGGCTACAGTGGGGAATATCTTGTGTTGTCTAGATGTAAGAGAATTAGTCCAAGAAAACAAAGAGGTACATAAAGGGGTGTGTAACGCCCATACACATCGAATGGTTTTAGCAAAGAAATTTATAAGAGTAGTCTACTATTGGCCTACCATGAAAACAGATTGCTGTAACTATGTGAGGAAATGTGTTCTATGTCAAAAATATGGAAATTTTATCCATGCACCGTCATAGCCATTACAGTCGATCACAACCCCATGGTCATTTTCCAAATGGGGACTTGATTTAATAGGGAAGCTCACCCCTACCTCATCTTATGGCCATACCCACATCATCATAGCTACGAAATATTTTAATAAGTGGGTAAATTTTGTTCCTTTGACTTATGTTATGGGGTGCTCAGATTTAAAAGTCTATCATGAATCACCTTATCTATTGGTATGGCATTCTTGTGGCCATAATTACTAACAATGGAAAATATTTCAAAAATAAGACAGTGAAAGATCTTTTTCATCGATTTTAAATAAAATTGAAGTGGTATACGCCATATTATCGTCAAGGTAATGGGCAGGCTGAAGCCACTAAAAAAAATTTTGTTCGGATCATGGAAAATTTGGTGAGTAAGATAGGTCGCAACTGGAATTTGCAAATTCACCCAACCCTCTAGGCTTATAAGACCTCCATTCACACTCCTAGCTGGTGTGACACCCTATTCTAGAGTATTTGGAACGTAATCCATCGTCCCATTGGAAATCAAGTTTCCTTCCCTGAGATAATCTCTTAGGGATCATTTGGACAAGGATGAGTATTACAGAGTGGCCAAGCTAGCAAAATTAGAACTCCTAGATGAAAAGCGCATCCACTCCCTTAACCAGCTCAAGGTGTATGAGAAAAATATATTTAGAAATTATAACAAAAGGATCATATCTCGTCATTTTGAGGTTGAAGATTTGGTCATGAAAGAAAAACAGTTCAACACAAGGGTAGAAAGAGAGAAGAAAGGTAAGTTTGAACCAAATTGGTTAGGACCTTATGTCATTGTATCAAAATATGGAATGATAGCATACAAACTTGCCCATACCAATGGCGATGAGCTCTAAGAGCCTATGAATTCCATGCACCTCAAGTGGTTTTATGCTTAAACATGACACAAAAATTGAAAAAAACAAAAAACAAAAAAAAAAAAATGTTTTAAATACAAATAAAAAGAGAAAAGGAAAAACAGAAAGCAAGTCATCCATATGTGAAAAGAATACAATTTTGGCACTTTGGATAGGTCCCTTTGGTGAAAACCAGTTTCTGCCACCTTGGGAGGATTCGTTGTTCACAAGCATCTTGCATCTGGAGGGTACTTTTACTCAGCCTAGGGCTAGTTCCACACCTACATCCGAGAATCCCTATGAACCTATCAAGTCAATCCTTGATCCAACTTTTTCTCCTCTTGGAAATCGGTGAAGAGATGGTCCTTTGTATATTCCCCATCTAATGTTGGGGGCGCTTCTATGACTTGACCTTCATGTTTATAAACATGTGGCACCGGCCTTTGTATATTATTTTTCTAATGCTTGGGGCATTCACATTTCTTGGTCACCTGTGCATAGCTTCGGAAAACCTTAGAAAATCAAAAAAACTTTCAAATATGTTTGAAAATCATAAAAATATTGAAATATGTTTGAAAATCACAGAAACACTCAAATATTTTTAAAAATTGCAAAAACATTCAAATATGTTTGAAAATCACAAAAACATTCAAATATGATCAAAATCCAAAATAATAGAAAAAAAAAATACAAAAAAATAGTAGAAAAGTGTTTCACAAAACAATCTTACCAAAATATAACTTTAGTTTACTTACTTTATCTTGTTTCTTGCTTTGTTTGTGTACATTGTTTGCTTGTATAATTGTTGTTTGTTTGTACATTTGTATAGTTTGTTGCTTAGACATTACTTTGATAACAGTCATTTGTTCTTGCTTAGATTAGATTCATTCTTATTTGTACATATGAAGTGTGTTTTTGCATGCTTGTAAATAATTGTACATAGTTGTGTTAATTCATGTTGGTTGGCACTGTATATTTGGTTAGGTTTGTTAACATTTTCTTGTCGCATGTACATAGTTTTGTTATCAGATCATCATATATCCATCAATATCATCACATCTAAAATCATCTATACATCATATATAAATAAAATGCTATGTGCACATCATACATGTATGTTATGCTAATCATCACATATCTTATCATCAAATGGGTGCAAGAGGGATCACGAATATCAAAATCTATCACCCTACACCAATATCTTCATATCATCTCATCCACTAATCTAGAGCATCGCATGTACAATAAAATTGATATCATCTATGGATCTATCATGTAAAAATCAAACACATGTGGTACAAACATCTCAACTACTAGCATGATACATACAAAAGTGTGAAATCATACCAAATAACATCACACTCTAATTTTTCTTCTACTCATCGTGAATAATTATTTTATTTAAATAATCATTTTATTTATTTTTTCACCATGCTGGGGCATTATTATCCACCTGGTACTCCATTTCTTCTTACTATGAAAATTTTATTGCTCCTAGGAGATCTCGCTTCTTCTGCAACACTCACTTGAATATTTATTTTTTATTAAATAATTATTTTGGTAATTTTTTTGTTGTGCTGGGGCATTATTTTCCACATGTTGCTTCTTTCTTCTCCCTGGGGCATTTGATTTGCTTCTAGGATATTTTGGCTAATTCTTCTAACTTCTTATCTATCCAAACTGTCAAAATTCTAAAAAAAATTTAATCAATTCAAAATCCAAAAAAAAAATTCAAAACTTTTTCAAAAATCCTAAAAAATTGTAAAATTTGCAAAACTAGGTAAACCCATCTCATAACGGCTGAAACTCATGTCTTGTAGATGGTATTCATTCCATATCTTTCTCGAATTTTCACGTGTTCATAGATCAAATGACTCGGGGATCATCCAATTTACAACCATTTACAAAGCTAGTTTGCTTTCTTCGTGAGTACTCTGAGGCACATCTAGTTGCCTGATACTATTTTGTTGTGCATGAATGATTTACCATTGGACATGAGAATTCTTTATCATCTCCCTTTGTATTTATCCTTGCTAGTGGCACCATTTCTTAACCCTTATTATCAATCATGAACATTTGGGGATCTTCAACTTGATAAAAAAATATTTGTATAACCATCTTAACAATTTTTGGTTGGAATTTGTGTATTTGTACTTGTTTTCCCTGTTAAATGAGCTTATTTCCTTCTCATATTGCATTGATTTTCGTATGTTGCATTCAGTTGGTGTTTTCATAAATGGAAAATTGACTGTAGTATGGATTTTCATGTCATTCTACATTTTTCGTATGCTTATATTTTTAATAAGGACCGATGATGTAGATCTTTGGCAATATGATGACACTAAGGTTGTTGCCAATCCAAGGGATGAAATCTATTTCTTCTCTATGTTTCTCCATATTTCTTCTACATCACCCTCCTATCAACACTATTTTTCTGATTCACCTAGGTCATGCTGCCCCTACCCCATTCTTCTATCCATTTTTCACACCTTTTTTGATCTTCGATCACCTTCTATCATCATCCCATCGACACTCGAGCGGGAATCTCTCACTTCTACTAATTTTTCTTCTATGTATTCAAAATTTTATCTATTTACTATCTTTGAAGTGGTGTCAGTTACACCCCTACAAGAGGGAAAAATGTAGACACCTATAATTTAGCTTTAGAAATTTAAATACTTAAATTGTGCTAATTATACCCTTTCTCGCAAATTGACAACATATCATCCATATCACACATTTTCTTTGCTGTCATCGTTAATTAATTAACTCTTATATCCAAAAATGACGCCAATTAATGACATTCCATTAATTAATCTCCCCTTTCTATCTACATTAATTAATTATTTCTAATTAATTAATACCCCCTTTCTATCTAGATTAATTAATTATTCTTAATTAATTAATTCTCTCTTCTATTTAATCAATAAATAGTCATTTATTTGATTAAAATTCTCTCATAAGATAAATCTTATATAATCTTGCACACCTATTAATTGATCACTTTGGTTTATTAATAAATCCCCTCAAGCCCCATGAGTCACTAAAGGACAAAATAAACTCTCCTATGGTTGACTCAACCCTTTCTAAACCTCCCTTATCCAAAACTAACCCAACCTCCCTATTATTCCACTTGTAAAGGGATGTAGAGATTCTTTTATCCATTGGGCTATATAAGGAGTCCTCCTCCTACCTTTCTTCTTACACCTTTCGTGCTTATAGGTAATATGTAGGTATTTTATCTTAGAGCATCTTTCATTTGAGCTAATAGAATCATTCATGCATTTCATTCATCCAAGATTTTAGGTCATATGGAGAGAATCAAAATGGTCTTGTAGCCATACTTTGATGAGTTTTCATTCCCAAAACCTTTATGATCAAACAATCAACTTTGATTTCCATGAATCTACTTAGGTTCATTTAGTGTTTTTGGTGATCTAAAGAGTAGAGGTTCAAATCCTTAGCATATTAGTTTGATTTATATTTCAATTTTTAATGCATAATGTTGGTATTTAGTCTTGTTTATCTCTTAAAATGATGATATTTTTGTAGTTACTTCATGTTTTGAAAGTATTAATGTGTTAGTTTCAATTACCTTTGCATAGCTAAACTAATACATTGATACGATAAGATCATGTGATGATTTGGTATTCCCCATCCAATCATATATGAAAATGTTGGGATCTTCAAATGAAAATAAATGAAGAAACTTTATGCCAGCTTAAGAATTAGACATCACCTCTAAACACCATATAATAGTGAATACAGCAAACAAGTTGAGTCTACAAGTAATATTCTCAATAATACCTTAGAAAAGATAGTTCGTCAATCATACTCAGATTGACACATGAAGATATATCCTACACTATGGGCATAACTCACCAGTTTCTATAAGGGAGTTGGGGCAACTCCCTTTTCCCTTACTTATAGGGGTGAGGCGGTCCTTCCACTCGGGGTGGAACTCTGTTCACTCTGCATCTCTCTTCATGGTATCATTCCAAATAAGGAGCTCTAGGAAGCATTTCTCCACGACCTTTACATATTAGAACAACAACTTGATAAAACATACAATTGCAGTCAAAAGCATAAGAAACACATGGCCAAAAAACACAACCGAATAGTTCATTCACATAGTTTTGACATGGGTTATTTCGTGCTTAAGCATGACTATACACGTGATAAATAAGGTAAATATTATCAAAATTAGTGGAGTGCTTACATCATCAAATATATTATAGGACCTAATACATATTGTCTTCAAACCAATGAAGGCATCATCTTCAAGGAATCACTGAATGCCCAATATTTCATAAAGTTTCATGCATGAAGGAACTCAAGAGTTTTAGTACTCATCTACCATCTCTTGCATTTTACTTCTCAAACTTGCTACTTCATCAACTTTCTTAAACAACATTATCACATTCGGCATTATACATCTCGGTCTTTCCTAGTGGATCACCATGGTAATATGCACATCCTAGCTTAGGATCATTGTCTTGTTTGGATTTCTCTAATTACATTATAAGTTCTACATTATGGTTATTTTCACTTCTTAGTGTTGTTATCCACCCCGTTGAGATAATCATCCATCTTCTCTTTATTTACATCATCAGATTTTTATAGTCTCTCATTATAGCTTCTAACATATGTTTTTTATGATATTCAGTGTTACTACCTGCCGCTTGGCTATTATATATGACACCATACCTGTATGACATTACGACATCCATCCCATGGGCCCCTAGTTAGGTGATTTATGTATTGTTTTACTGATGATCCTCTAGTGTTTCCTTTTATTTTTTCTTCTCTAGGGTTCTTGTAGCATGGATTGTGCTTACATGTGGAAGGAAAAGAGAAACTATCGAGTACTAAGTGGAGGGTATATTTCATTTCAAAAATTCATTTCTATATTACGTTATGTATTTACTTTCTATATATTTTAGTAGTTATGTTGCGGACTATATTTTTATCCTGACCATGCCATGTTGCACTTTTGCAACATGCGGTGATTAATCACTGGGGCATATGTATAAACCTAAATTTTCACTTTTCATCTTTCATACCTATTACTAACAATTTCTTTGTCTAGATAATGGTTAGTGATGCATCTATTTCCTAAGAAGGTTCCTTAATGGGCATGTCAGGAATGGGGAATGGTTATTCACGTAACCATTATGAGTTAGAATTAGTACAAAAATACTTGAGAGAGTGTCGTTATTCGATCCCATCCTTAGTTTTCCTTGTGTTATTTATCCTTATCCTTTGGGTCTCATGCATATCATATTCATGATTTATTGCTTGTAGTTAACCCATTTGACACCTTTTTCATCCACCTATTTGATCCATGACACTATTATTACTTTGCACAACACTTTTTTTTCACCCCACATTTTATTTGAATATTCTTGGCTGATATGATTGCTTGTGGATGATCATGTTGGCATTATATTTTTCTTTGGCTGAAAAAATCACCCACGGGAAATTGTGTCAAGTATATATACCTTCACCTTATTTCGAACTCACAAAAGAGGACAACATAAACATTTGAACTGCCATTTTCTCTACTCTTTTATGCCATATTCACATTTTCTCACATATCTCTTGGTTCATCTTGCATCTTGCTTAGATTCAATTGGAAACTCCTATTCGTGGATGATTTCTTGCATTATTGGGTCATCATATAGAAATTATAGGACATGAATTTTATTCCCCTACACCATCTAATAGAAATTCTCTCTTGGCATAATAGTTCTCTAAAGATATAGATGCATCAACAACCACCCTATAGATACAAGCGAGTGTTCAAACCCTTATTTTTCATTTTACATAGATTACTTCATCTTTTTTCCTCATTGTGACATGTTAGCTTAGTGTTATATTTATTTTGATACTATTTAACATACTTCTTTTACACATGACCATCTCATTATAATCTCTTTATCTTTATTTTAGTCATATTGTGCATGATCTATATCTTCCCACACCCAAATACCGATATCTAGTAGGGTTCTTTTCACTATTTTGACCCCGGGCCTTTGAAACCCTAAGCCGAATTATCGTATGGATTATGACCCTCTAGATATGCCAATCTAGGGCTCATTATAACCCTTTTAAGTCTATCTCATTTTGTGTTGATTCATGTGTGTCTCTCACTCATTTCCTTGATACCCTTGTAGACTGGATGATAAAGGAATGGAAGATATTAAGGCACATTTTTCCCTCCATACACCTAAAATATAAAATATGTGAGATTTAATGATGCTCCCCAATATTTATAATTGTTTGCTACATATTTTACAAATTATTTTTTTGAAGGTTGTCGATTGTATGATTTTTTTTTTATATAAATGTAATCTAATAATAACTACACTACTATCACTTTGGTGTATTTATTAAAATATAATGTATCCATAGTGTTACTCATACATTCTTGAGATCTATTTTTTTATGACATATTTTCACCAGTTAAGGCTATTTATATAGTTAATCCATTATTTTTACATTTCAAAATCATACCCTTACATTATATTTTTTGCTAATGGGTAAATAATGGTTTTTTGAATGGGGCCATATCCATGTACAAAAAGGCTTGACATCCCATATGAAACCTTATACACTATAAGAAACAAAAAAGAATAGCTGCCCAATAGTGAAAAGAGGAAACTAGGTAGGATAAACAATTTTTTGAGGGATGATTTTTTCTTTCTCAGTAATGTTTTCCACCCATCTGAAACATCTTCAATAGGAAAAAATTCAAGATCATCAATCAGATGATATGTAATTTCTTTGAAAGGTAAAATATTAGGGACATTTTCCTTATCTGCTTTGTTAAATTTTGTTTCAACAATTTTGTACGAATGAGTTTCAACATATGAGTTTTCCTTATTTACTTCACATGTAAACTCTCTAAGAGGATTTTGAGGGACCATTTCAACCACATCCTCCAAATAAAACTTTGAGTCCAACTCTCCCTTAGTAAAAAAAGAAAAATGCTCTAAGAGAGCATTTTTCCAACAAGTGGCTCTCTCATTTTTTTCTCTTTTCCGACACACAATCTATGAAAATATGTCCCAAGGAAAAACATATTTTGATTCTGAAAATTATACCTTCATAGTCAAGATGTTGAGTCCAAGTTCTATCTTAAAATTTAATTTTCATATTTGCAGTTAGGTTTTTTGAGATATCGAGCTCAACCAGAATTCGAGCATATGTAGTTTAGGTAAAATCAACAGTGTGTAAATCAATATATAATATATAACACAAAGTGTTTCCAATTGATATAGTATAAGGAGTGTCCCAAAAGTGAAATGGTTGGTGAGGAAATATAATCCATATTAGTTTTTGAGAGAAGGATTAAATGGTTGGATTAAATGATGGGTACCAAGTTTTCATGAAAAGGTAGTGGGATCGACATGTCCATAGATTTTAAGAAATAGTTTTCTTATAATTTATCGAAGTAAAAACAAGGATAAAAGTTCCCCTTCAAGGGTAGATGTCTAACCTACCAGTAAGGAATGAAATCCAATTATTTTTGATCCATTCATGGATAACTAGAAGGCTAGGCCATAGTCTGTTAAATTTGTAAACCAGGACATGATCTTGATAGAAAAATTCTAACTTAAGCACCTCTTCACCAAACATCACACTAGGGGTGCAGTCAGCCGACACCATGGTGTTTGTACTAGACCTTCGTTATAAATTTTCTATGAATGAGAAATTTGTAGAATCTGACCACTCAGAATGAGTACATATTTAAGAAAATCCCTCCCTCATGACATCATTAGGGCTCTTCGCTGTAACTCGATGACTAGGGGAACTCACCATGCCATTTCCCTTAACATTGTGTGAATTAGTGTTTGGGTTTTTTTGAAGAATTCTTGTCTGCAAAAACTTGTGGGATGACTCAGGGGTCTGCAGAATGAACACAAGAAATAGGAGATCTTCTACAATCACCACCTTTAATCTTCGGCTGGATAAGAACTGCCCAATTGAGTAGTCCAGGTTTCCATGGCCAAAAACTATCATTGGATGAAACTCATGCACCACCAATATCTACAAATCATACAACACATATCCCTGCTCACAAAGAGAGACCACACCATCCAATAATCCATTGTGAATAGGAGGGGTTACTATGCCATCCAACAAACTAGATTTGTCACGATTGTGAAGAGTGGCATTCCTGTGTAGAGAAATTGCTAGGTTTAGGTTTCATCAAGAGAATCTTTGAGAGCATTATATCATACGATATCTCAAACAATTTATATTTACATTATTATTTACCTTAGTTAATTTCATTTATGCGTATATAGCCAAGCTTATTAATATATGTAACTTGGTAATATTGAGAATCATTTACCTTTAATTTGGAATTTTGAAAGAGGGATTTAATTGAAATATGATAAATCAATTAATAATGTGTTAGATTAAATAGATGATATTTTCAAATAAAATGTACTATTGATGATATTTATTCCTTTAAAAAAAATTTGAGTTCGTATAGAATTTTTATGCATATGCCTTGTTATATTTTGTTCATTATAATGTCCATCTGCAATGCAGCCCTTTTTTCTATAGTAAATTAAAATAATTGAGTTCTTATATAATTTTTATGAATATGCCTTACTCTACTTTGTTCATTATAATGTCTGTCTGCAATGTATCCCTTTTCAATTAGAAAATTTTTATGTGATCATGAGTATTAAATCAAATCCAATAACATATAATCTACATAGTTATTTTATAATTTTGTGTGATCATGGGGATGTTTTTTAGAGTAATGATTCTCATTTATATTATACTTCACAATTTGATGGCTAAGGAAATAATAATAATGTAACAAAATATCATGTAAATGATAAAAAACATCATGCTACATATAACAAGAAATTATACGTGAGTGGTGTGATAAATATGCCAAAGGGGATTCATCAATGAAGTTAGGTGTATTTGTGTATGTATTTATTAAAATGAGACCTATGAAAGAATAAGGGTCAATTTAAATAGATAACAAAAAATAGAGTGTCTAAAAAGTAGATCATAACACCTTGATTCCCTTACAAATAATTTACAATATAGTATTTCTACTTTATAGTAATATTGGTTCCACTAGAACTTTCTTTATGGCATATTTTATCTATTTATGATAGGAAACAATTATACCATCTCCATATTTGAAGAGGAAACATAAACCTCCTGTTGTAGCATTGAAATATAATGTCCTACAACATGTTTGCATGTCCTAAGATTTAAAGAACTCCCAGCTTAGTTCTTTTAGACAAATATCGACATGAGAAATGATGTACTTTGAATCATCTTCTCTTGTAAAAGCAATGTTTTATTTCATGTAACACTCCATAATTGAAACTAAATATACATTTTCTTGTTCATCCTTAAAAAATATAAAATACTATTAGGTAATATGTTATCAATTTTAGTGCTTCTAGAAGATAATTAATTGTTAATTGAGTTTGAGTATAAAATTTTATTATCATGTAATCACTTGGAAATCATTCATTTCACAAACTAGGAAATAGTTAATGCCACAAGATTTTCAGATTTTGATAATGGAAAATAAAATTTATTCAAAATCTCAATAGAAAGAAGAGTGTCCATTAACATTAGCTGAATGCATGGTTAAAACCTGCATACCAGAAATTATTCCATTTGATGCAATCCATTCAGCTTGTTATAAGTATGATAAAATGTTGCTCTCCCACTAGAAAAAAAAAACTCTACAAGATAAATTTTCAAAATGATAAATTGTATAATATATAATAATAGATAATTCAACAAAATTTAAAATTATGTAATAAAGTAAGGATGCCTTAGTTTGTAACATTTTCTAAACTAAATTTTTATAATAATATTATAACTCACACAAATAGAAATCATCTTCTAAAATTATATTGTGCATACACTTTCTAATATATCCATTCAAATTGTCCAAGTGAGGAATGCTTACACAATATCAAATGTATGAATGCACAATAGGGCCATGTTTCTACTTAGTGTCAATTGCAATTTCACTTTTTATTTCATGTGAAAATTTGAAACTAGTTTTGATGTAATTTTTAAGATTGTCTATGATAGATGGGTCCAATCTATAACGAAAATTTGATAACTAATTTTCATGTAATATGTAAAGTTTTCTATGATATATGGGTCCCATTCATTAGTTAAACAAAGGGTTTTAAGTAGTTTGGCATATGAAACTGGGGTTTTATTTTGGTCTCCTTCGGAAGTAGACATGCTTAGAATTTTGTATTATGGAAATCCTAAACTCTAATTTTTAAACCCTTATATTGAAATATTTTAAAGAAAATTCTTATACAGTGATACTTATAAAATAATAATTAAATAATCAGATATAGGATGACACTTACTCAGAAAAATGAATATTTTGAGTTTTACACAGAACACAACGTCTATTAATCTATTCAGCCTTCAGTTTTAGTATGCCAGTATTCCTCCAAGAATGGAAATGTACGTTAAATATCACCTCATAAGTAGAAGCACAACATTATAAATTATTACGTATTTCACTGTAGACATTAAATTTAGTCTCTATTCAAATTACATTCAGTGCATGAGAGTTGTCACTTCACTAGGCCCATTCCGGCAACTTCCAATCAAAATGTGAGTGTGTCAGGCCTTTTTCCTAGGATAAATCATGTCCATCGTTGATCTTAATATATCGAATGATGTAGAATATTTAAAATAATTTAATAAAATCGTACTTCACATCACGTATACATACAATATTAGTATTTATATATGGTAACATGTAGTGCCAACTCCGCTTCGACACTATTTCATTTTGATATTGTTATTATTGGGTTGATTCTTATACATTTGAGTATTATACTTTGATCAGTAGATGATAGAATATGTAGATATTTATACTATTAACATTATGTGGTTTACATTTTTATTATGATACACTAGATGGTGATGACAGACAGTTATATATGTTGATTTGCGATATTGGGTTGATGCTTAGACATTTGAGTATTATATTTTGATCAGTAGATGATGGAATATCTAGATATTTATACTATTAACATTATGTGGTTTACATTTGTATTATGATGCACTAGATGGTGATGATAGATAGTTATATATGTTGATTTGCAATATTATAGTTTTTATACTAACATGTCGTAATTTAGATGCATGGCATATGTTGGATGTTTTGAATACAATTATGATTTTTATGAATTCCAAAATCAAATTAATTGTATGATGATGGATAATATAATTTCTAGATTCGAATTATGATTATTGATTTTATATGTATATTGTCTCGATGTTGTTAATATGGACGAAATGCTAGAGAGGTATTTTATTGTGTTACAGGAAATTTTATCACATACATCGAAAGGGAATAGGGGACCAACCACAAAAAGATGTTGGATGTTGATAAATGTGGCTAAAATTTGAGAACTTATGTAATATTATTGTGTGGTATTTCTGCATGACTATCTAGGAGGTTTCCCATAGGGGGTGACCTCACATGTGTAGCCATGGGGTGATATGTTTTCCCTTTTCTTTTAATTTTGTATGTGCTTTAATTTTGATTTAGGTATTTTAATTTTTTGAAATTGTTGTCACTTTATTAACATGTAATAATGTGTCTTAATTAAGCTAACCATTCTTATTTGGTTAACTAGAATAAAGATGTGACAAATAGGTAATTATGGGATAAGATGGTCCTTGTTATAAATAATATTTATGTTATTTTGTGTGTGTTTTGCTCCACCCCGATTTAAAAATTCATATGTTGACTTGGGAGGCCTTTTTGGAGGCTTGTGGGACAAGCTATGCTTGTCCCATGCCTCTTAAATTTACCCAACAACCCTACCTATGGGTTGGGGAGTTTATTTTTGGCTTATTTATCATTTTTTGAGTGTAAAAGGGTGAAAATAATTGCACCTTTCTTCTTTTCTCAATAAATTTTGTCCTTAGAAGGCATTGTGTGCAAGTTTCTGTGCCATGTGGGTTGTCATAGTTCTTACATGCTCATTTATTGTCTTGGGCATAGTGTGTTGACTTGAGTGTGGAAATGGAGGAATGATCAAGTGGCATCCTACATGGAGCCACCTCATCATCCTCACATTCCATTTCTATTTATTGATGGATTTTGTTGGAATGGGGGTTACTTGTTAATATTTCTTCTTGTGCACTTTTGGATTTGGGGGAGCTTGTTGGAGTTGTTGGGATTTTTCTTGGCTTGAAGGTGTGAAAGATCTATGAAGTGAATTTTTCTTGGAGCTTGATGGAGAGGTATGCTCTCCACCATTTTTTTTTGTTTATTATGTTTGTTCATGTGGAAATATTGTGTTTGTTAAGTTTTTGAGTTTTTGTGAATGTGGTTGTGTGTGGTTGGGTATCATGCCTTAGTTTGGTTGTGGGAGATGGAATTATGGGACCATTGGAGAGGTAAAATTGAGTTTTGTGAGGAATTCATTTGGTGGGAGTGTGATTAGGAGTTTCACCTATAGGGAGTGAAAATGAAATCATAGTTATATTGTTTCATACTTGCAAGGGAGAGATAAGGATTTTGTGTTGTTTGTTTTGTTCACTTGGAGGCTTAGGGTGAAACTTTCACTTCACTTGGGAGGCATAAAGATGTGGTTTCCCATAGTCCTTGCTCCATTTAGTTTGTTTTCAAACCTATGTGTTTTTTTAAAAGTTGTAAACTTGTTGAATATGTAATTTTGGTTGTGTTGAATATTTTTAATGTATATTGTTTGTGGAAGCTATATTTTTTTAAGAGTTGTCAAATTTTGCTCAAGATCTCTCATGGTTCCTTGGTTGGGGCCTGGGGGGAATTAAGGGGATGGATTCTCATTTTAATGGATTAAGGGTTGGGCGGAGAGCGTTGCCTACTCCATATTCCTTTGTATTGTGACCCTTGTTGTGAAAGAATGGAGAGTGCTAAATTGGACCTACATTTGGGAATAAGACATGAAATTAGAAGACTTGTATTTTGGACTTGTTGTAAACTTTTACATGGTCATTTTTTCATTCCATTATTCCCACTTTGAATGGAAGAGTGTAAAAATTGTATGCTTGTAAGAAAGTTGTGTTTTACATGGAAATTCCTTTATTTTCTAAACTCTTTTAAGAGTGTTTGTATGAGAGACTTATGATTTCAAATATGTTCGTTTTGTGAAAGGAAACTACAATTTTTTTACATTTGTTAAAAGGAATAGAAACTTGATATGGATTGAAATGGAAATGTATCTCCCTCAATTGTAACTATTTCATTATCCCCAAAATGTGATATGTTGTATCTTTTTTTGAAGAAATGACAATCTTGTTAAATTGTGCTTGCTTTGTGAAATGGTTGCTATTTAATTTTTGAAGGAAGAAAAGAAATAATTACTCTTATTTTGTTGAATGAATTATATATGGAAAGCATCAAGATATAGGTGCATTTTAGTCAAGTATAAGGAAAGAAAGTAATTGATGGAAATCCTTAAAATAGAAGGAAAACAATTAATAATATCACCTCCTTGCAAATTACTTAGTAATGAATAAGTAATGTTATTAGTTGTTCAACTGTCATTCTCCTATGCGTAATTTAAAAAAAACAATTATTGTTCTTGCTTTGTTTTATTATACTCTAAATGACTTGTTTTTGATGATTTAATTAAATCAAATTATGAGAATATCCATATTCATTTATAATAAAAATATATCTAATTATATGAATTTATTATTAATTTTATATATAATATATTATACATATTTTTTTATTAAAATAAATTAGTGTGAATATATATATATATATATATACAATTGTCAAAATCGGTCAAGGTTTATTGTATTAGGGTGCCATGTTATAATAGCCGAATCGACTTTGATTTTTGTTTTGAATAGTGGGTTGGGGGAGGGGGCACTAGTTGGGTTGGGGAGGGGGCACTAGTTGGGTTGGGGAGGGGCTGGTGCCCCCTCCCCCAACCCACCAAATATAAATAAAACAAACATTGGGTGGGCGCCAAGTCCTCCACCAAAACTAAACAAAACCCTTCCCTATTAAATTTTGGCCACGACTCTTACAATACTCAATTTTAATATAAAACGTAGCTTGTAAATTACTAAACCACAACCACGTTAATCCTTAAATATTATTTATAAATAAGTATGAAAAAATATATATAGCTAATAATAATAACTGATATATATCTACTCGAGATTTAATCATATATATATATATATGTATGTATGTATATTTATACACAGACACCCAAGTGTGTGTGTGTGTGTGTGTGTGTGTGTGTGTGTGTGTGTGAAGAGAAATATACACAAGTATATAAACTCAAAAGAAAAAGATTGTATATACTGAAAAACAAAACTAGATCTATTGGGAAAATGCTATATACCCAAATGTGTATTTTCATTGAATCAAGTTTACAACAAATAATGGAATTTACAACCAAACCCTAGGAGAGGATGGAATAAAGTAATAAGAAAAAAATGAAATAAACATGGGGTGTGTATCCATCCCCAAGATCCATCTTCCTCTTCCATGGCTTCCTTCTCTTCCCCCTTCCCTAAACCTCCAAAATAAAACGACGAAAATAAGTCAATGGATGAATAAAAGACCTCCATAAAGATTATTAGGCATAGTTTGGAATCCTTATATCCAATGGATTAGATTGATCCCATCCACTGACTAGGAATGTTCTCTATAAATTTTAGGTTAGGGGAAGGTGAAATTATGTTAAATTAAATGTATGGGTCAAATTTGAATGGGGCCACTTGAGTGGTGTAGGAGTTAGCTTTATTTGCTTTCCATATTGTTTTATTTGGTAACTATAAAAAAAAAAAGTCATATGTCCTTGTGATAACTAAAGTAGAGTCATTCCCTTAGTATATTAGAAAATACATATAATTACAAAATTAATTTAATAGTACTATTTTAATCGAAGAGCAAATTAGACTTAGCACTAGAATCAGGGATAATTTTAGTGGCGAATATTCATAATATGGAAAATATTCCATTTTTGAAAAATTTGAAAAGGTGAATTGTCTAGCGCGGGTGAGTGACCTATTAGCCTAAAAATTACAGTTTAATTTTTTTTAGGGGTCGTCTTTACCTACTCTTGAAACTATCCCCTATATAATCCTAGATTATTCACCAAGTATAACACTACTAGATCACTCATACCACCTGGGGGCATATGTATTATCAAGTACAGTAAATGCATGACAGGAGGGAAGAGGCTATAGACACGTGACAGGAGGGTGCAGGTTATAGACGAGTGACATAGAGTTTGTTGACATGCGACATGGAGAGTATGTTGATGTGTGATATGGAGAGTTTTTTGATGTCTTACAGGAGTGTGGAGGAAGTAGACATGTGACAGAGAGTTTGTTGATGCGCGACATGGAGATTTTGTTCTCACGTGACCAGAGGGCAGAGGCTGTAGATCCGTGACAGAAGATTTACCGTCACGCGTCAACTTACCTCACTGACGCACGTCAACAACCTTTTTGACCTGTGTCAATGAGCCTCGCTGATGCACGTGAACCACCATGTTGATGCACGTTAACAAGGTGGTTGATGCGCATCAGTGAGGCTCATTGACACGCTTCAACAAGGTCATTGACGCACGTTAGTGAGGTTTGTTGACACACATCAACCACCTTGTCAATGCGTGACAGTAAATATTCTGTTGCGCATTTGCAACATTCTATCATACTGCTTAAAAATCAAGTGAAAATTTTGTTTCCAGACCCCCCAAAAATTCGCCTTCCCGCGAAACCGGTTCCGAGGATATTCGCTAGGTATTTTCCACCTCCGATTTCTAAGAGGTCTATTAAAATGAACCCTGACTAGAATAAATTGTGAAATAACTTTTGAACCACATTATTAAATCAATTAAGGATTATAGGAATGAAGTTTTAAAATGAATTGAAGATGAAATATTATAATTTTTTTGTATTTAAAACATTTTTTGTTAATCAAGGATTAACCTAAGCTTTATAACTGGCTTTACTTTAAAAAATAAAATTATTCCCTAATTTTTTATATTTTAACTTCTATTGGTCTTGGGTTTCGTTAGGTAATTTTTTTGGTGTTATATATCATCACAGGTGGAAGCATTTCGATGTTACAAAAGATTAAAGGACACTGTTATCCAAAATTATTAGTTTACACCTAAATTAATTTTGACTATAGATAAATTAATTATAATTTTCTTAGGAAAATCATGTTTTAATGTGTATGGAACAAATCCATATTTGGAAACTACTAAAATACTCCGCTAAACCTTTTGTTAAGTTGCAACAAATAAGGAGTGGCCAAGTGTCACCAATTCCAAGCACCATAGTATAAAGGTATGCAAAAGAAGCCTTGATGCCCATAATTGGAAATTAGATAGACACGTGATAGGATTCTGGGCCTCCTTAAAGAAAGTTAGGAAAACTATTAGTGCTTCAATTTTTTTTTATTGGAAAATATTTTTTTGAAGGGGATGATACCCTTGTACAATAAGACTGTAAAGACATATTTTACACATTCAACATTTAAAAAAGAGATCAAAATTGAGATAAAACATATCATTCCAATAGAAGAAAACATTCTTCCTAGAATAAAACCTAAAATGAGAAACCCTACAACTAGAAAACATCTAGTAGACAATGCATTAACGACAAAAACAACTGATCAGTAGTAACATGACAAGACTATATCCCAGATGTAACAATGAGAGCATCTAACAGGACAAAGCTCATGCCATGTTTGAGGAAATGAAAGGTTTAGATTTAGTGCCTTTCGGTTTCCTATCCATTACCTTTCATGCCTCATTTACATCTTCCATTAAGATTGGAAGAACAACTTCAATTAACTTGATAGGGATGTGACCCTCAACAAGGGGCATCAAATAACAATCTATCGCTGAATCAACACCATGAGGAAATGGTTCTTGAGGTTTCTTATTTATAGTGTTTAGTATATCTTCCATGATGGATAAATCATTTTTCAATGATTCGACAACCGGTTTTGAATTGGGGATAATTTTCAAATGATCTGGTAGAGAATCCTTCCCGCATGTAGGATTTTCCTTGCGTTTGGAATGCTCAAATTCATCTAAAATATGCCCCATTTAGAAACATCTTAAGCATCTGAAAGATGTATTAGAGCTTCACATTAATATTTTTGTATGAAATATAATATTTTGTATAGTGGTTGTAACCACTTACATAGATAGGTTGTGGGATATATTTACGAGGTGAATAGTTGAGATAAATCCTTGTTTATAGGAGAAATTTTGACTATAAATATGTATCATGTTGTCTATGAATTTAACGAAAAAATTATTGTTGTGATTTATTTTGTGCTCATACCTTCATTTAATACAAGAGCGAGATTGATTTCTAATGGAAGCATAATTTATGTTGTAGAGGCATTCATCAGTTTCCCCGTGGATGAGTAATGTTGACTTTACCTATGTTTTGCATTTTTTATCATGAAATAGTAATCTTCTAATTGTTTTATTAGTTAGATGTACATGTTTAAAAAAATTAATGCATATCTTGATTTTATAGTTCTAAACACCTTCGACCTAGCCATGTTAAAGATTGCTCAAAATTTACATTGATTGGGGTATTGGAGTTTGGCTTCACATTGGTGATATTTTGGAATACTACACGTAATTCACTTTATTAAGTGATTATTTTTGCATTGGGTAGAGAATCTATATGTTGGGTCGACTTGATTTGCATTGGATCTGTCGACACTAAAATTTTCCTCCGTAATTTCTATTTCATTAATGTATGTATTAGGAATAGGATGTTGTTAAGATAACGGTGCTGTCGGCGCTGCCAGTACGACGCCACCAATAATGTATAGTACGTAAATAGTCAAAAGTACAATAGGAATGTTGTGGTAAAAAGTAAATAGTTGTCGCAAGTGGTCCAGTAATGTTAAAATGTCAAAGTTGGGGTAAGTAGAGAAGTAGGGTCTACATGATTAGGAATTAGAAATATTATATTGGTAATAAGGACAAGGAGTGAGGTCATAAATATTTTGTATATTTTATTTGTAAAAATTCTAAAAATGTGGAACCCATGTGAAATGATAAGGTTTATCTTATCTTAAAAGATAAGCTTACATGTACAGATAAGAGTTAAGGTATGGAATATGATTCGTCAGAGTGGATTTCTTATCCTATCTTAGAGATAAGATGGATAAGCCTAGAAGTTCTATAAATAAAGAGGCCACCCCCCTCATTTAGCATAGAAGGAAGTAGTGAGAAATATTGTATGAGTAAGTGTGTAAAGGAAGCCATCATTTTGAAGGTGTGTTAAAGAAGCCATTAAGAAGTGTAATTGTGAAGTTTCTCCCATAGTTATTGTTGGAAGGCAAGTGAAGTCAGTAACACTTGAAGTACCTCATGGGTGAGATTGTAACAATTTCATGTTAATATTATAATTTACTCTGATATTTTAGATTTATCATCGTTCCTTCTTATCATAGTCTATCGTATCCTTGTGTTATGTTTGTTGTTGTGTTTCCATATTACATCCACCAAACTAAAGGCTTTGCATTAGTAAATAATCATAGCACAAGGAGTTCTCGGTGAAGAATTATCATAGTGCCAGATTGGTGATGACATTTTGGTTCCGTTGCCAGGACCATTCCCCGTTGGTGGATTTTCTGGAGAGATATTCCCACTTAGTCAAAAATCAATTGGAGGGTAACCTTATTTTTACTGTGCATAGTAGTTACCATGGTAAAGTCATTTTTGCCATGAATAGTAGTTACCAAGGTAAAGTCATTTTCGTTGTGAATAGTATTTATCACAGTAAATTCACTTTTTGCCATGAATAGTATTTACTGCAGTAACTTCACTTTTTATTGTGAATAGTGTTTACCACAGTAAATTCAGCTTTTACCGCAGTAAGTCAAGTTTTACCATAGTTACCGTGGTCATTTCTATTTTACTGTAGAAAGGTGTAAAGTCACTTTCTATTACAATGATTCCAATTATTTGTGCACATAAGTCTTGTTGATTTTACTTGTGGGTTGGTATTTTACGGTGGTTACTTTTGAAAATGGGGAAGATTCCTATTTTTTCAGCCCAATCTAATGAAGATGCTTCCTCTTTCATTCAAGAGTTTAAACGATCTTGTATTTGTAATGGCCTTACAAGAAGGGAACAATGGAATAAATTTTTTCCTACCTTTTTGGATGGTTCAAGCACTTAGGTGGTTTGAAACACTAGGTGAAAATGTGAAAAATTCATGGGATTTATTAACTAAAAGTTTTCTTGAAGAATTTGGTGAACAATAGAGATATGCAGTTCTCATGATCGATATCACGAAGCTATCCCAATGAGAGAAGGAGAAGATAAGGGATTATCATGCTCGTGTTCTAGAGCTAAGGAGGAAGCTTGATGCCCAGATCCAGAAGGAAGGATTAGCGGATGGGTTGATGAATGGCATGGATAATCTCCTATGTAAGCACTTCATTCTTGGGATGAAGCCAGAGATCAGACAACGAGTGAAGTATGACCGCACCAGCGACCATTGAAAAAGCAAAGGAGATTGCAAGAAGGCAAGAAGAAAACATGGAAGAGGAGCCCAAAGAAATTTTTGCTAAAGTAGAGCCTACACTAGCACCTTTCGTCCATAATCCACAACCACTTTCGAGATATGCAGATCTCATGATCGATATCACAAAGCTATCCCAAGGAGAGAAGGAGAAGATAAGGGATTATCATGCTCATTTTCTAGAGCTAAGGAGGAAGCTCGATGCCCAGATCCGGAAGGAAGGATTAGCGGATGGGTTGATGAATGGCGTGGATAATCTCCTATGTAAGTACTTCATTCTTGCGATGAAGCCAGAGATCAGACAACGAGTGAAGTATGACCGCCCAACTACCATTGAACAAGTAAAGGAGATTGCAAGAAGGCAAGAAGAAAGCATGGAAGAGGGATCCCAAAGAAATTGTTGCTAAAGTAGAGCCTACACCAGCACCTTTGGTCCAGAATCCACAACCACTTTCGGTGAGCACAAATATTTCTCCTAGTACATCTACTGAGTATGAAGATCTACTCAAGAAGATGGGTCAGTTAACTATTAATCTTCTTCAAGGAAAGGAATTTAGTTCTCAGGGAGGAGATAGAGGTCCAAAAAGAAATATTTCTGAAGTTGTTTGTTATGGTTGTTATAAAAAGGGTCATTATAAGTATAATTGTCTAGATAGAGTTTCTACATCTGGTAAAAGAGATAATGATAAAGGAAAAGCACCTGTGAATTCTTTTGATGTAGTAGATAAGAGCATAAATAATGAAGTAGATGTGTTTGTAACAAAAAGAAAGAAAGAAAAAGATAACCAAGATGGAAATGATCCTAAGAAGATGAAAGGAGAAACTAGTAAGAAACATAGGAGAAGAAAGTTGGGTGTGTAAGATTTTCTAATTTCATAGGGGCAAGGACCATACTCCATCTTGGAAGATCTGTCCAAAAGGCCTGCAAATATTACATATGGTCAACTCTTGGCTATGTCTTCTGAGAAGAGGCGGGAGCTGCGAGGTGGACTAAATGCTCGACGAAGGAAGGAGGTTGAGGTCCCTGTTTTGGAGGTAGAGGCAGAATCCCTATGCTCCACAAGCTGAGGTATTATGTAATTGTATTTCAATTCATGATGTCTTAGTTGATGGAGGTGCTGCAGTTAATGTAATGACCGAGTCTGTAATGAATATGTTGGGTTTAAAAATTGATCGTCCCTCAACACTTATGTTAAGGTCATTAAATAAGGGAAAAACTAAACTAGAAGGTGTAGTTTCAAATGTGGCAATATCTGTTATGGGTGTTGTATGTGTGGTAGAATTTCAGGTGATGAAAAATGGTACTGTTGCGTACCCAATGTTGTTAGGAAGACCATGGCTAAGGAGAGTTCATGCAAAGAACTAATGGAATGAAGGCCTCATGACCCTTGGACGTGGTAGAGAGAGGGTTAAAATAAATGTGATCCCTTGGCATCATAAGGCAGAACCTGTCGATTCAAGTGATGAAACTGATGATTGGACATCCTTTGATTACTCTAGTACCAGTGAAGTGGACACAAAAGATGAAGAAAGTGAGGTTGATGTTTCGGTCATGGATATCCTTCTAGTCACACAGACTCATGACCCCATAAAATTATCTGAAGAAGAAGTTGATGATCATCTCCAGCAAATAAAGATTAGTGATGCTGTGATGGAGAGTGAGAAGGAATCCTACCTCCAGCTCTTTTGAAGGTACATACACATATTCACTTTTGATTACAAGGAACTCCGTCAAGTAAGTTGGGTAGAACATTCTATTGAGCTGGTAGATGGTGCTAAGCCCAAAAAGCAAATGCCATATAGAATGAATCCTAATTTTTCCAAGACTGTAAAAGAAGAAATAGATAAGTTGCTTGATGCAGGATTCATATTTTCTGTGGAGAATTTAGAATGGGTTTCTCCCATTGTGATCTCAATAAAAAAAAATGGGAAGCTACGCATTTGTGTTGATTATAGGAAGCTCAATAAAGAAACAAAGAAAGATCATTAACCTCTTCCATTTTCAGATCAGATCTTGGGTGAAGTAGCTGGCCAGGAGTGCTATAGTTTTGCTGATGGATATAGCGGCTACAACCAAGTTCGTATAGCGGAGAAAGATCAGCTGAAGACCACATTCACCACTCCTTGGGGAACGATTTGTTTATAGAGTTATGCCTTTTGGGTTGTGTAATGCTCCAGCAACGTTCCAGTGGTTGATGAATAGGGTGTTTCGAACCCTACCTTGGGAACTTAATCAGAGTATTTCTGGATGATTTTTACATCTATGGGAGCAAGATGGACCACTTGCACCAGATGGAGACAACATTTCAAAGGTTAGATGAAGCACAAGCCTCACTAAACCCTAGACAGTGTGTCTTTGGATGTTTTAAAGGCATTTTGTTAGGGCATGTTATATCTAGAGATGGTATTGGTACTGATCCTAATAAAGTTTCAAAAATAAAAAATTTACCATTTCCTATGAATAGAAGTAAGTTGAGATCATTTTTAGGCCATGTGGGTTACTATAGAAGGTTCATCAAGAATTTCTCAAAAATTGTACAGGCACTAACCCAGTTCTTGAAGAAGGATGTTACTTATGAACCAGGAAATAAGGCGCATGAAGCTTTTGGACAACTGAAGGAAGCCCTAGTGTCTTCACCTGTTTTAAAGAATCCAGATTGAAGCAAGCCATTCATTGTGTACACTGATGCCTCAGATGCAGCACTAGGAAGTACTTTGAGCTAAAAGGATGAAAATGGGAATGAACATCCAATTTACTTTGGGAGCAGAAAAATGAGCAGTGCTGAGGAAAATTATACTGTAATTGAAAAAGAGGCTCTGACTATCATTTTTGCTGTAAAGAAGTTTAGGAATTACTTGCTAGGGAAAAAAATTCTAGTTGTAACAGATCATCAGGCTCTAAAATATATTGTAAATAAGCCTAACCCATCAGGGATGATAGCAATATGGATAATTTTGCTACAAGAATTTGAATTTGATATTATAGATAGGCCAGGAAAGAAGCATGTCAATATAGATGCACTCTCTCGAGCCTATGATGGTTTAGGATCATCTTGTGATGATGATGATTTCCCCGATGCAACATTGTTATTCCTTGACACAATCCCTAGTGAATACATAGATATTTAGAATTATCTGAATGAATTCAAGTTTGTCCTGATGGTGTCAATGCAAAAACTAAGAGAAAGATTACTCAAGCTAGTCGTCCATATTCTATTCTGCATGGAGTATTATTTCAAATAGGACCTGATGCACAGTACAAAAGGGAATTTGGACATGATCAAGGGAAGGAACTGCTAAAAGAATTCCACAATGGTACATGTGGAGGGCACTTCTCTGGATAACTTACAACAAGAAGGATCTTGGATGCAGGTTATCACTAGCCTAATTTTTTTAAAGATTGTTATAATTATTGTAAGACATGTGATATTTGTCAAACACATAGTAACCGTAAAACTTCATCAACTCCATTATTCCCTATTCTTCCACTTGGTCCCTTTGAAAAGTGGGGAAAAGACATTGTAGGTCCACTTCCAACTACCTCACACCAAAATAAGTATATTGTAGTTGCCACAGATTATTTAACCAAGTGGGTTGAAGCTAGGCCATTGAAAACAACTTCCATGGATGAGGTGGCCAGGTTCATATATAGAACGCATTGTCACCAGATTTTGTTGTCCATTAGAAATTGTAACAGATCAAGGAAGCCACTTCATTAATGAGGTGGTAGAAGCCCTGGTCAATAAGTTTTCTATTAAGCACATGAAGGCAACAACATACAAGCCAAGCACAAATGGACAGGTGGAACGAACAAATTTTGTGTTGTGTCAAATTCTAGCAAAAGATGCAGCCTTGTAGGTACATAAATGGGATAAGAGGATTTATGCAACATTGTGGGCATATAGAGCAACATCAAAGTTAGCAACAGGATACTCCCCATTTCAGTTGGCTTATGGTATTGATCTAGTTCTTCCTATTGAGTTTGATATTCCCACGGTCAGAGTTATGGAAAATGAAATGATGGATGAAAGTGATTCAGTAAAAGAAAGGTTGGTACATCTTCATTTGCTAGAGGAAATGAGGGAAATAGCTAAGGATACAAGCTATAAGAAGAAAATGAAGCAGAAGGAATACTTTGATCAAAAGATCCACTGGTCTCCATTTTATGTGAATGACTTGGTTATAGTATATGATTCCAGATACAAAAAAAAGAAGACAGAGAAAATTTCTTCCAAAATGGATGGGGCCCTACAAAATAGCAGTTGTGCATGAAAATGGTATGTACTGACTGGAGGAATTGGATGGCACTCCCATTACGAAATGGGTCAACCATGACAAGTTGAAGATTTTCCAAGCACCAGAATAGTCTACTTCGAGGACAGAGTAGAAGCTAGGAAGGGGGAAGATGTCGACACTAAAATTTTCCTTCCGTAATTTCTATATCATTAATGTATGTATTAGGAATAGGATGTTGTTAAGTATAATTAGTAGTAGCGTCCGATAGAAGATAACGGCACTGGCAGTACGACGCCACCAATAATGTATAGTACGGCAATAGTCAAAAGTACAATAGGAATATTGTAGTAAAAAGTAAATAGTTGTCGTAAGTGGTCCAGTAATGTTAAAATGTCAAAGTTGAGGTAAGTAGAGAAGTAGGGTCTACATGATTAGGAATTAGAAATATTATATTGGTAATAAGGACAAGGAGTGAGGTCATAAATATTTTGTATATTTTATTTGTAAAAAGTCTAAAAATGTGGAACCCATGTGAAATGATAAGGTTTATCTTATCTTAAAAGATAAGCTTACATGTACAGATAAGAGTTAAGGTATGGAATATGATTCGTCTAGAGTGGATTTCTTATCCTATCTTAGAGATAAGATGGATAAGCCTGGGAGTTCTATAAATAAAGAGGCCACCCCCCTCATTTAGCATAGAAGGAAGCAGTGAGAAATATTGTATGAGTAAGTGTGTAAAGGAAGCCATCAGTTCTAAAGGTGTGTTGAAGAAGCCATTAAGAGGTGTAATTGTGAAGTTTCTCCCATAGTTATTGGTGGAAGGCAAGTGAAGTCAATAACACTTGAATTACCTCATGGGTGAGATTGTAACAATTTCATGCTAATATTATAATTTACTCTGATATTTCAGATTTATCATCGTTCCTTCTTATCATATTCTATCGTATCCTTGTGTTATGTTTGTTGTTGTGTTTCCAGATTACATCCTCCAAACTAAAAGCTATGCATTATTAAATAATCATAGCACGAGGAGTTCCCGGTGAATTATTATCATAGTGTTGGATTGGTGATGACAGATCTGAACATGTAATCTAATTATACGGCTCCAACTAAGTTTTGGTTAGGAAATATAGTGTTGGATACCTTCTATTCCACAACACAATTCGGTTACATATTATTTAATCTACAAAGAGTTCTGGTTGATTCTTCTACAAATGATTCAACACGTCACCAACATGCAACATGTGTCTCCTTCAATAATCTTGTTTTCATTATCTAACTGTCACATCTTATTCTTCACAAGAACTTGATGAAAAATTCCACCACTCCATAGACAGTAATTGGTGATCCACACTCTGAACTCGATGGATATATGTCTAATGCAAATAAAATTTGCTGAAGCACCACTATTTACTTAGATTATAAAGCTACCTAATTGGATATCAGTATGTTAGCTTTGCGCATTATGTCGAATCCCGTAAACATGGTAAAAAAAAATTCATTTTTTTCCTTAGAAACCTACGAGCCTGATTTCGTGCATGTCCTAGACTTCATTAAGTATGTGGAATTTCCAAATCCCTGTCAATCTATTACAAATATTTATTATAAGCTTAGGTTTGATATTTATTTTGTTGTTCATCGGAGTCAAAAGTCTAAGTCATATAATTGTTTAGAGTCTAAGAAGTTATTTAATAGGGTAGTCATTTGATTTAACTCTTCAAAAGTCATTATAATTATTGTATTTAAGTATTTTTTTAAAAATAAAATGTCATTTGTGTAGAGAAGTTGGAAGTTGGTTATTTAATTTCAATAGGTGATCTTAAGATTAGTAATATTATTTTGTTTAAGATTCACATCAAAATCAAGATAATAGTCAAGTTTCAAAAGAGTCGGCCACATTGCTAAATTGTATCATTGAAAAAGTCTACAAAATATTCTAAAAATGCTTAACTTCTCAATAATTGGATGCATTTTAAGTTGTATGTGACGTCCTTCTTATAGGGTGAATTTTTCAAATATACTCAAAGCCAAATCCAGCTGAGCTAGTAACATGACATTGGAGGACAAAGGCATTAGAGGTTGGAGGTCAATTAGAAACCTCTCATTAGTCATGAATGATGAGGCCACATAATAGATGTGGTGGCATATATAGAGTGTGAGTATATGCTTTTCAGTGTGGTTTATAGTTTTTCAGTATACTTCAGTTTGTTGTATTCTTGTTGCTTTGTGTGGTGTTTGGTGGATACATGAAACAAGTTGTGTTGGAGCATAAAGGATTTTCAGTGATCCTCTGACTTACGTGATCCTATGGTTGTCGTACTTCATTGGAAGATAGCCTACTTGTGAATATGTTCATTTTTAATGGTGAACCATGTGTAACTATATCTAACTAGCAATATCTTGTCAATTGTATTTCTTTAATAAAATTTTCTTTTCAATTTTTTTGTGTGGAAATTTTACATTTTTGGGGGGAACATGACACCAATATTCCATTTCCATTATGTGAATAAAATGAATAAATTCAAAGGTAGCTTCTAGTGGCAGTGGCAGTTTCCAATGTTGTTAAAGATTGAGTGATAACGATTAAAAAAAGTGGCTGCAATTATGAACATCGCAATTATTATAGAAAGTAATGTGAAATATTTTTCCTTTATATGTTCTATTATGTAGTTTTGTAATTAGAGAGTTATGATTCCTATATACTTCCCTAATGTACAAACATAGTGGCAAACAAAATCACCAGAGTATATCAATTCATGTATCTTGAAAGGCTTTGTGGGAGGATCCAGAAAACCTTACGAGGTGGATAGTTCATGGGGCCTGTTCATGTCAAGGTTTGTGGTAAGCATGTTTAAAACTATGGAAGGAGAGAGCCTTTCTTTTGATCAAGATCACAAGTCACATTGTAGGAAATGTTTCAAAGGGGTGATCATACTGCAGTTGATTGTTTGTATGTTTTTCTACAATGTTCGCTCTAAGGAGGGTAATGTCAGGAAAAATATTAGTGCTTCACAATAATAATTTTGTATGAAATATAATAGTTTGTATAGTGGTTGTAACCACTTATGTAGATAGGTTGTGGAAGAGATTTACGGGGTGAATAGTTGAGAAAATTCCTTGTTTATACGATCGTCTTTGAATATAAATATGTATCATGTTGTTTATGAATTAATGAAGAAATTATTATTGTGATTTATTATGTGTTCATACCTTCAAAGAAAAGTCATTCCACGGACTCCAAGCCCACAAAATGAACTAATTCAATAAAGTTTCATGTTTACGTTACAAGTGAGTTTAGGTAGAGTGGTATTTAGGGGAACATACATGGCAATGGTAATCTCAATGACTAATCATAATCTTCCATGTTTCTTTCTCTTGTTCCTCCTGATTTGTAAAATTTTAAATGACCATTAATTTAACTCTACTAATCTAAAATTCAGTTTAAAGACATATTTAGAAATTGGAGGCCACTAAAACACTCCACTGAATCTTTTGATAAGCTGCATAGAGTAAGGAGTGGCCAAGTGTCACCCATTCCAAGAACATGAGTGTAAAGGTATGAAAAATAAGCCCTGATGCCCGAAATTGAATATCAGATGGATATGTGGAAGGATTTCAGGAATCCTCAAGGAAAATACATTCCACGGACTCCAAGTCCACAGAACGAGCCGATTCAATGAAGTTTCAATTCCATGGTCCTAGTGAGGTGAGACAGTGGCAGTGGAAGGAACACATTGTAAAGGTAATCTTAGTGACCAATCACAAGCTACCACATATCATTCTCTTGTTCCTCCCGATCTGTAAAATTTCAAATGTTAATAAATTTCACTCTCCTACCACGTGTGTTGCGAAATTCATCTTTTCCTTCATTATTTATCTTCTTTTCCTCTTTAACTATCAGCTGTAATATAAAATCAGGTTTGTGTTGGTCTTCATCTTCCCATGGTCTCTTATAAACTAATTTAACTTGGTCTTTAATTTCTTTGACTTCTTCTTCACCATTTAGAATCTTCACAGTTCACAAGCTTTTTTTAATACTTGTCTACATTTCTCTTCATATTTTCTTATTAATAATTGTTGGAAAGGCTCCAAGGACCATTACATCAAAGATACTACAATGAATCTCATAGAAAACTAGAAAAGAAGGAAAGAAGAGCCAAATAGTTTTGAATCAAGAAAAAGACAGACAAAGGGAAAACCTAACTATCTCAAAAAAAAATTAGACCAAATAATGAGATCCAAGGGTCATATGTGTTGGAAATTAAATATGCTTATAAGATTTTCATTTCTTGTTTTTGACCACCATCTATTACCCCTTATTGAAATCATCTTTAGGTTCACATGGAAGAAGAACATAATTTAAAGAAATAGGCTGAAACAAACACTTGTAGGAGAAGAGAGAGGATTCATCTCCTTAACCAACCCCGTTGAGACTAGGGTAATTTTATTCAAAGAATGAGAACCATGGTGAGGTACATGAGGAGAATGCTCAATCATAGGAGTAGTTTCAACCCTAGAGGTGCTCTTTGAAGAAGATGTATCATCCACTTGAACTAAAGGGGTTTTAAAGATAAGGTGAGAAGGAAGAGAATCCCTCCACCAAGATTACTTTATTATATGCTTATATTTTCCACACTCTTGCAACAAATTTCATGTTTGAAACCATCAATAACAGTGAAAAGATAAAATTTCTTAATCTAATCTTTGATTCCAAACCCTTTCTCCCTTTTTTGGATAAAGCTTGTCAAGTAGATATTGAGTGACATTTAAAACCACCAAGATTCATGTATAAGAGGGATGTACTAGGTGAGTGGTTGCATCATCTAATTTTTCATAATCTCCCAAAGTGTTACCAATGGCTTTGAGAAAGGATTCACTCCATTTTCGTAAGGATAGACTCGAAAACCTAACCCAAACAAGCATTGACTCAAAAGAGTCTTTCTGAGGATCTAACAAAGGGTACCAACATTTATTCATAAGGCCATAATCACTCCAAACCCAATAAATTTTATGCATATCTTACTGATATTCACGGGATAAAAAATAATATAAAATATGTTTTTGAACTAGGATAAAGTTAAATCTTACCATTAATTTTAGAACTCAATTTTTTAAAATCCATTCGTGCAGTTCAAAGAGATTTGGCCATAGATTGTTGAAGTGGAAAATGAGACTAGGATTTACATATTCCTCCTCCCGCCATGAAAGTCAATGAAGAATATCTTCTTTGAGTTTGAGAAATGGATTAGAGGATGAAGATTTGACAGCCTCTTTCTCCCATTGATCTCCTTTGACAAACTAATTTTTCTTCCTCTTCAAATAGGTCTGAGTTTTTTTATTAGGGATTCCATCATAACCCTTATACCTTGTTGGAAAAGTGATGCAAGAATGTTTGGCCATGCCTAAATGGAAGGATGATATTCTAAAGGTTTTAGCTAGCACTCATTTTTTCTAGAGTAGTTTGATTGAAAAGGGGATCTCAGCGTCCTGCGTCATTCAAATTTTGTACATATTTCGGACCATGGATGATTACAAGGAATTTTATGAAGGGAATGAGAGAAAAATATTTGGCTCTGCATAAGTCTCAGGTTCTCTATCTTGTGTGGAAATGTGAGAAAGAATATTCTTGTATAATAATATAATGTATATTTATTTTGTCGATTTGTAAGTTTTAATGTCAAGACTGTTGTTTCCTCCTATAGGATATCTTTTAAAACTTCATGTAGTATAGTTATATGGAATTAATTTTTACTTTTATGTATATATATAAGTTTCAAGGTTGAGGACTCTAATAGACCCCTCTTTTATTATGTAAAACAAAAAACAGTAACATGTGAAACACTGAAACAATAATTTGATTCATAGATCAGTCTCTGTTAGGGCATTTCTTGTTGTTAATGTTTAGTTTTGTGACTATCGTAACATTTTATTATTAATAGAAGCATTCTCAATTTTAAAAAACACTAAAACTACTCTTTTTCATGTCAATATTTTCCAAAGATAATTTATAACTTTCATTGGAGATAAAATTTGATAGAGGGTATTCACAAAACTAGTTGTAAGAGATTCCATTCGATTTGCTAAAATGTCTTCGGGACATGGCACTTAGCTCATGGACTTATATTTGTTAGTGTTGTTGTTGGAGTGGTTACAATACTAGGAATGGTTAATATGCTTGGCCATTATGTTGGATACCAATTAGTTAGCAATCTTTCCCTTATTCATTAGCACATGGAGCTTGACATTAGTGTTCAGATTTTTCTATTGATATGGAATATTTAAAATTTTAGATGAGCATGAAACATTGAGTTGGCATACTTAGTGGTATTGGTGGATTACCATGTAATGTTTAATGATGAACTATAAATAATGTGTAGTTGTGGCAAAGACAATCTCAAAATTGTTGGACTATGAAACTTGCTGGAGAAATTTATGACACTCCTTGCATTATGGAGTATTATGGGATACACTCAAGATGGGATTGGTGAAAAATAAATAGAACACCTCAATTAAATTTTTTGGCTCATGAAATTTAAAACCAATCAAACCACGCTTATTGTTCAATTTTCAAACTTGATTTTCTCACTATTTCTAGCATATTTTTGCATTTATAAGTTTCCCCTTAATCTTTAGTTCAAAGATTAAAATGAACAAAAAGTATAGCTTTTGGGTTTATTTTTAAATTTTTGTAGCTTGAAAAGCATTAAATTTTTCTTTATTTGTTGTACATTAAAAAGAAGTATGTTAAGTTTAATCTCTCCCAGAATCACTTCCTGTGAAAATAAAAAAATTAGTTGATAAGGTAGGATAATAGAGACCTCTAGAATGAAAATTTTGGTCTTGATATTTTTTGATTCCTTTCCAATTATACACTTTCAAAAATTGATAAAAAATAGATTTATTAGACACATAAAAAACCCTTCCCAACCCTGTAATAAGAAAAGGATAGTTTGAATATGTTCAGTGATGATGCAGGATGCCACATCAATGAATAGAACGATTTCATATAGTCATTTGAAAAAAAAATAAACTGTTAGTCTTCTATGAGCACGTTGGTCAATATTGCAGGGTATACAAATCCTATGAGTGAATAATTTCATTTTTTTCACTCACGGTTTTGGCACCGCATTGAGAAATGAATTTTTGTTACCTCATACCTTTAGTATTTTTGGAGGAAAATCATATTCAAAATTTAGTTTTTATAAAATCACCTTGGAAGCTTGCGTTATGAGGAGGGTTTAAAGGCTTCCGGTCATTCGGTGACAAGATTAAATGACATGATTACGACGAGTAGCTCTAGAAAATTAGTCTCCGTTTCAACCTTGGTTGCAAGATCTAAATTTCGTCAACTTCTTTGGCCTCCTTGTAGATAGGATAAGATAGGTAACCTTAATATTGGTGAGTTTGAGTTTGGAAAGATGGTTTTTCAAACCCAATTTCTAGGCCCTTAATATTGGATAAAATTTTGTGACATTCCTCTAAGCTTGTTACAACATTAAAAAATTGTGACAAAATTTTATCCTAGCCAAAAAACTATTGCAAAGCCTACAAACACTATCACATGACTCTATAGATATCCTTGATGATGTTTTTTTTTATATTTTATTTCTTATGGGAAATTTGATGTTATTTTCTCTCTTTCCTCTCTCTATCTCGCTCCATGTTGAAATTGCAAAATGAAAATGCACTTGTGTTCTTACCTCTATTGTATCAAAAAATTGTTTAAATTTATTAGAACTGTTCATTTTTTATGACCATGTTTGCACTGACTTTATAGGTTGCAGGTGGCGTATCAAGAATTGAAATAATAATGGAAAATAGAATTTAACGTTGTTATTTGTGAAAATCAGAATTTTAATGGTGTTAGAAATATAACTTGCTTTTATAACTGTAATTTTATTAACGAAAGAATAAAATTCTTTATCTTCATATATTGTGTAAAAATTTAAAGGGGTGATGAATTACGATATTATACTTTTGACTTAAATTTCATTGGAAGTTGTGCTTATGGTTATTAAGGTAAAATCTCAAAAGTTTAGGTGATTTTTAAACACAAAAATTAAAATTGACCCTTCTGGTGTCATAATCTTGAAAAATAATATCATTGTTGTAGTGCCCACTTCCCTTTGACACCTTTTTTATTTTTGATCTAGTTACTGTCGACTACACTTATGGATATATTATGGATTTTTTATTTAGTACGATGTTAGATGTCAGGAATACTGGACTGTTTTTGATTCAGATTCATATATGATGTATGTGGACCATTAGAGACATTTGATATTGATGTTGATATACTGTTGACATGGTTATATATATATATATATATATATATATATATATATATATTTCTGACATGTGATATATTTAGTCATATTGAGTAGACCTTTGATAATTGGACTAATGTTGTGATCTTTTTGAAATGGATGAAATGTGGAATAGAAATGTTGCTAGAAATTATAAATGATATCATATTTTCCTAGATGATATTTGATTCGTATATAGATGATTCTGGATTTATACTATATATTTTATCATAGATGTTTTTTAATATGGCCACGAGGCCAAAGGAGATATTTATGTGTTGTGCAGATAAAATTATTCACAACAAACATTGGGGTGATTAGAGACCAACCACATTGGAATTCTAGATGAATTCAACAAGGGTCACCATGGCAACATGTAATTGTGTGTGTGTGTTAGAATTATTTGGTTATGGGAAAATTGTGACCAAGGGGTCATGTGTTGTCTTTTATTATTGGTTACCTTTTATTAATGTAGTATGTGTTCTTTTAGTAATGTAATTTACATGTTTTAACTATTTAGATTTTGATGTATGTTTTACCCCTTTATTATTAATGGGTGGTAGTGTCTTATTAAGCTAATTTAACCTTGTCCGAAAATAATTAAAGATGTGACCAAAAAGGAATTCATTTATTATACTTGATTTACTCTTGGATTTTGTGCTATGTGTTGAATGCTTGAGATCTTAAGTGTTGTACACTCTACCCTTCATGAGAAACTCGAATTTGGCCTTAGAGGTGAAATTTGGAATCTTGTGGGACAAGTCAAACTTTTCCCACACCTCTTAAATGACTATGCCAACCCTACCTATGGGTTGGGAAATCATAATTAGACCCTATTAGATGTTTTGGGAAGATTTAAAGGTGAAATGTTTATTACACATTCTTTGTTGTAATTATGTTTGTCCTTAGGGGTTGTGGGCTTAGAAGGTGTGTGTTAGTAACCTGTAATTCCTTCAATCACTTATTAATTATGCATTGGAATATGAGGTTGACTAAGCTGATGTGGAGTGGAGAGGAAATGAGGTGGCATCCTTCTTGGAGCCATATCCTACTCCTCTCTCCTTTTTTTATTTATCGAAATCATTTTTCTTGTTTGGGGGTTACTTCATTATTTTGTGCACTTGTATTTTTAGAGAGTGAGAGGATTTTTGGGAGATCTTGTGGGTTGTTGGAGATTTTGGATGCTTGCTTGGTTTTGAGGAGCTTGGAGAATTACTATTGGAACAAGCTCTACTATGGAAAGGTAGGAGCTTTCCCTTGTTTATGTTATGCTTATTTTTGTGTTTATATGCTTGTGTTGAGTATTTTTTTCTTTGGAATACTTTTTTGGGTGTGGGTAGATTGGCTAAGTTTTAAGTAGGAGGAGAATATTGGGAGATTTAATATAGGGAGGCATAAGATTTTACCCTATTTTGTGGAGGGAGTTTGGGTTTGATGCCCCACCTTGTACAAGGAATGCTTGCATTTCCTTTTTGGTTCTTTTATGGAGGAGAGAATAAGAGATTGACAGGGAGGCATAAGAGTGTTTGGAAGGTATAAGGGGTACTTAAGGGAGGCATAAGATTATGTAGGGGATTTGAGATATGAATTGGAGGCTTTAAGGTGGAATCCATTCCCATTGGGAGGCATAAGTGGCCTCCTTATAGGTCTTGCTCCTTTGGCTTTCATTTTAAGCCTTGTTTTGTTGCTTGGTTGTTCTCCTTTCTTTTGTTGATTGTTGTTTCGAATGTGGTTAAAATGGTTGTAAAATACATGTGTGTGTTGTGGAAGCTTGTTTTTTTCATGAGTTGGAATCATCTCCCATTGTAATATGGTTGGTGCTTGGGTGCCAATGGAGAGGATGGCTTATCCTCTTCATTGGATATCATGGTTGGGTGGAGAGCGTTGCCTCTCCCCCTATTTTGTTGTGAATGAAAAAAATCTTCGAGGAGATATCTTGTTCGTATTTGTGAAGCTTGGAGCCTTGTTGGAAACCTTGTGAAAATTTCCTTTGTGTTATTCCCACTTAGAGTGGAAGAACTTGTAATATTGTATTATATTTTAACTTGCATTATTGTATGATCTTTCCCACTTCAAGTTGAGGACATTGTATTTATCTTGTAAAGGGAATTTGTATTCAAATAGTTATTATTGATATTGTAATGTATGTGGAAAGAAACAAATAAGAAAAGATAGGAGAAAGATTTATATTGTAGAGTTAGTTTTACAAAAACTAAAGAAAGTAATTCTCCTTGTTGAAATCTTGGTTCTATTTTGATGAAAGTAGTTCTTTGTGTTAAAATATTTAAGCTATATCAATGGAAAAGAAAGTTTACTTTCATTGTGAAGTTGTTTGATTGTAAATGTAAAAGTAGAAATAGAAAAGTTATAATATATTTAAAGTATTCATAGTAAATTTGAATGTAGAAGGAAGTCGTTGTAGTTATTTTGGATATTTGAGTTGTAGTAAAAAAGGTAAGAGACAACAAATTTGAAATAGGGAATTCTTGCATTTTGTATAAGAAATTAACAATGTGAAATTAGATGTATATTCCTTAATTTTTCTCTTGGAATCTAAAGAAAAGTAGTTGAATAAAATAGAATAGATCTTGTAGTTGTTATTGTCACTATTGGATTTTGAAATGTTTTAAATGAGTAATTTTAACTAAGAAATGACCCATAGGAAAGAAATAAAAAAACTGGAAACCTTAAGAGCATAAAATTAAAATTTAGAATGTATTTTAAACCCTTGTAGAAAAATTTGGTTTTGTGAAAACCTCGACATAAAGGTTTTTTTTTTTAGAAATAGGACCACCACCCTATGCAGTGTTGCAGTCGTGTAACCACCACTTAGCCTAAGGAAACGGTCTCAAAACCACCACTCAGTAGGGTGGCGGTCCCAGGACCGCCGATCTGGTATAGGCAGTGGTTCTGTTACTTGCGACCGAATTTCCCAGATCTACACCTTTCGTAAAAAATTTTAATTGGTTCAATTTAATTGATAAGATGTAAAATTCATCTAATAACTACTAGCAAGCAAAACCATGATTGAAACCCTTGGATTGGCCAACAAAACTTTCAAATGGTGGATTAAAACTATTATTTTTCATTTATAACAATGGGGTAGGGTTTGCCCCAAATTTTAAAACCCCAAATACAAATGGTTTAGAGTAAAACCAGATTGGGGAAAGATATCCCTCGCATTCCTTGAATAGAAGTAATAACAACAATTAAAATTTAATCTAAGCTAATCTAAGCTAGATATTCTTGTAGAATCCTCCATGGCTCTTCCTATTTTGCTCCCATGGCTTCCTGCTCTCCAACCTACAATTTTAACAAAAGAAAATAGACCAAATGAGGAGAATGGAACAAAGAAAAAGGGTTAATAGAAATTCATAAGGATGTGAGGGCTAAGTTTGGAACCCTAGGGTCTAGTGGCCAAGATGGATTTGTTCTAAGGGTTTAGAATTCACCCTAATTTTGTTAGGTAGAAATGTATTTTAAATGTTTAATTTATAATCCTTAAGGGTATGTGTAATTGGGGAATGTGGCCTTTTAATTTTCCTAAGAGTGCAAATCCTTTGTAAGTTCTTAGCAAGCCTTGGGAAGTCACAAAAGGACTCTAATTAACAAGATAATGGATTTAATAAATTAACATAAGGTTAACCATCTAGGATTGAACATTATCTAAAGGGAAGAAAATACGTAATTAAGTAAATTAATCCTTGGTACCTTCCTATTGAATAATTGATTAATGGACCTTAGAGATAAGCTTGGAAATATGTTAACCTTTTTACTAGACCCAATTTTTCTATCGTAAAGTGGAGTTTAGTGGTGTAAGTTAAGTTAATGAACCCTAAGGGGTAAAACACCCTTGAAACATTCTTATACCTTAAACCAAAAAAAATTAGTTGCAATTTTCAGGTTGAGTGTTGGGTTGAAGATTGTTCCTTAAAATGTTGTTTTTGCCAGTGTTACACTTGGTATCAGAACCATGGGTTCAAAACTTGGACCCTTGGGCACACTTAGAAAACATGAAACATGAACAATTAACCTAGTGCAAAAAATGGATTCTTTTAATCTAGAAAACCACAATGTCTTATAATTGTATAATTTAGAAAACATAGAAAACTGAAACAAGACCTAGAACAATGAACTAACTCTCAGCTTGATCTGTGTAGGAGGTGTGGATCAGACGAGGGGTATTTTCACATAGACCTAGATATACCACCTCTAGAGTAGTCTGTAGCGGCCATTCTACCTCATATTTTACATACACTTCAGAACGTCAATGCCACTATACACGGAGAGCCCTTGGGAGGAAGTTTTGCTAGACATGACATGGAGCCATCAGTGGAGGCCCATGTATCCCCTCAACACAACAATGAGTGTAGGGTAGAGAACTTCCACACAAAGATGCCTAGGGTAGAGTCACCATAGAGAGGACATGGGGACAGGATCTTAGGTCATAAGGACAAGTCTCAAAGCCCTAGACAGAAGGAGAAGCATACAGAGAGACCTAGGGGTCGTCAGATGTCAGCTGCAAACCATATCAGGGAGATCCTAAAGCTATGATCATCTCACTATTTAGGTGATACAAGTGGTTTTTAGGAAGAGGCCTAGTTGGTGAGCTTAAGAAGATGCTTCAAGATCAGCCCTTGTACTAGTAACATGAAATCTCGTGTTGCGATCCATCTTCTGAGGGATGGAACATGAGTCTGGTGGAGGACCAAGGAGCAGAAGCTCCATGTTGACTCGGAGACAGTTACCTAGGAGCTATTTGAGGATTGTTTTAGGAGAAGGTATTTTCCCAGGAGGTTTATACAACAGTGGATAGATGATATTCATGACCTCCGCCAGGCATCGATGACTATAGTCGAGTATGAGATTCAATTTCTAGACCTACTCAAGTACGTCGACTATATGCATGATGAGTAGGTATGGATTCATAGGTTCATCCGGGGCCTGAACTTGGATTTGGGTGGTGTTGTGTGTATTCACTGCCCACAGACATTAGTTAGGGCCGTGGAGAAGGCCTATATTAAAGAGGAGACATAGGGAAAGATGAAGCAGGCTAGAGATAGAGTTCAGAGCCATATCCAATAGATGAAGGATGGTAGATCGAGGGGGTTAGTTCCTCCTCCACGTGGTGGATAGAGTTCAGGATAGGCTTCATACAAGCCACCACAGTAGCCACCTCAGGAGCAGTAACAATAGTAGACCTGCCCACCTTACAGACCTCCTCAAAGATTTGATGCATAGAGGGGGTGGAGTATGGGGCCTCCTTCTAGAGGTCCCATCAGGACATAGGGAGCACCAAGAGCTCAGTCAGCATGAGCTTGTCCATAGATACCTCAGCATTCTATAGCTGGATTTTCAGGATCCATAGCTCTAACCTCTAGAGTACTGGCCGGAGCTGCATCCCACTGGCGAGGACCAAGAATTTGTTATGGTTGTGGCGTTGCGGGGCATCATTGGAGAGAGTTCCCATAGAACCTTAGCAACAAGGGTAAGGCATAAATCTCAGAGCCTACTGTTAGAGATATAGCATGGAGCCATCAGATCTATGCAGTGGTTGAGAACCACTAGGCTGAGCACTAGAGTATCGTGATAGAGACAACAAGTAGTATTGGTGGTTTTTCCACCTCTATATTGTTTGATTCTGGCTCTTCTAATTCTTTTATTGCACCATCCTTAGTAGAGCATTGTAGGTTGGTGGTAGTTAGGCATGGTCATAGTTCAGATGTTGAGATGGCTTCTGGAGCCAAAATTTCTGTAGACTCCTTAGTTAAGGAGTGTGTAGTGGATTTGGGACCCTTCACCACTACTTCGGATCTTCGAATCCTTCCTTTTAGATCATATGGTGCCATTCTAGGCATGGATTGGTTGTCTGCACACAGAGCTAGAGTGGAATATTACCATAAGACTATTGTTTGCACAGATGATCTAGGAGTGGAGTCAGTGATAGTAGGGGTTAGGAGTCCCGTTTCTATTCAAACCATCTCCACTATGGATCGTAAGTGGTGTGTGCAACAAGGTTGTCAAATGTATGCTGTTACGGTTAGTGAAAGATCTAAGGATGAGTCTAGTGGACCATCCCTTGAGGACCATCTCATCTTGAGATAATTTGCTGATGTTTTTCTAGGGAAGCTACTGAGGTTACCTCCCCCATGTGAGATATATTTCTACATAGATTTGGTTCCAGGCACAAAGCCTATCTCACGAGAACCTTATCAGATGACTACTCCTGAGCTATGTGAGCTCAAGTTGCAACTTGAGGGTCTTCTAGAGAAAGGCCTAATCCATCCTAGTGTATCCCCTTGGGGTGCACCGGTGATCTTCCTTAAGAAGAAGGATGGATCTCTATGGTTATGTATTGATTACCGTTAGCTGAACAAAGTAACGATCAAGAATCGTTACCCCCTTCCACACATTGATGATTTATTTGATCAGATGAAGGGGGCTACAATTTTCTCCAAGACATATCTTAAGTCAGGGTATCATCAACTTAGGATCACGGAGGCAGATATTCATAAGACCACCTTCCGTACGAGATATGGCCACTACGAGTTCACAGTGGTACCTTTTGGTCTAACGAATGCCCCTGTAGTGTTTATGAGCTTGATGAATGGGGTATTCAAGAATTTTATATATCTCTTCATGCTCATCTTCCTTGATGACATTTTGATTTACTCACACATGTGTGACGAGCATGAGGAGCACCTTCACCAAGTTCTTCAATTCCTTCGGGAGCAGTGTCTTTACGGGAACCTGGAAAAGTGTGCATTCTTTCAGATCAGAGGTGCAGTATTTGGGCCACATAATTTTTGGGGAAGGTATTCTAGTCGATCCTTCCAAAATTCAAGTCATCATGGATTGGCCAGCACCCACAAGTGTGATCAAGGTGCGCAGCTTCATGGGTTTAGCAGGATATTACATAAGATTTGTCCAGGAATTTTCTTTGATTGTGCACCCCATCACTTCCCTTCAGCGAAAAGGGAAGAAGTTTGTATGGTTCAGATAGATGTGATCAGGCATTTAGGACACTGAAGGAATGCCTCACAACAACGCCTATTCTTGCAGTGCCAGATCCTGAGGGTGAGTTCTACATTTTCACAGATGCTTCTTTGGCAGGACTTGGAGGTGTGTTGATGTAGGAGGGAAGAGTAGTTGCTTTCTAGTATCACAAACTCAAGAATTATGAACTCAATTATCTGACTCATGACCTTGAGCTTGCAGTAGTTGTGCATGTCTTAGTGTGGTGGAGACATTTTCTTCTTGGCCAGAGATTTACACTCAGGACTGATCACATGATTCTTCACCACCTCTTCACGTAGCCCAATCTCAACACTCACCAGTGACATTGGATGGAGTTGATTTGTGAGTATGATATGGAGATAGAGCATGTAAAGGGGAAGGAGAATGTGGTTGTAGACACTTTGAGTAGATGGAGACACATGGCTTTGGCTACTTCAGTGAGTACAAATTTGTGGAGTAGGATTTTGTAGCAGCTTCCTCATGACACTTTCTACCTTGCAGCCAGAGGAGAGATTGAGTCCCAGAGACCCCTTGAGGGGAGATTTGATGGATTTTCACTAGACACAATTGGTCTTCTTAGACATAGAGGTTGGATATATGTTTCTAGAGATGGAGACTTGAGGTAGGACATTTTGATAGAGGTTCATCGTTAACCTTATTCAGCCCATCCTGGGGTGAAGAAGATGCACGCCACCTTGAGACAATTATACCATTGGAGAGGACTTCAGAGCATGCCACCTTGAGACAATTGTCACATTGTTTAGAGTGTTAAAGGGTGAAGGCCAAGCATCAACATCCAGGTGGCCTTCTTTTCCCTCATGTTATACCAGAGTGGAAGTGGGACACCATTTCCATGGACTTCATCATTGGGTTACCGATGTCGAGATACTACCACGATGCCATCATGGTCATTGTGGATAAATTGATGAAAGTTGCTCATTTTTCTCTGGTGAAGACCACCTATATAGTGAGTCATAGTGGAACATGTATATCTTGATGAGATTGTTAGATTACATGAGATTCTGCAAAAGATCATTTGCAACCGTGATCCTTTGTACACTTCCATTTCTGGACCACCATGCAACATGCTTTCGGGATGAGGATCAATTTCAGCATGGCATATCACCCTGAGATAGATGGAAAAACTAAGTGAGTAAATTAGATCCTGGAGGACATGCTTAGGATGTACATTATGGATCACCAGTCGAGATGGGAGGAGTATCTATACTTGGTTGAGTTTTCCTACAATAATAGTTTTCAGAGTTTGATAGGCATGGCTCCTTTTAAGACGCTTTATGGTAGAGAGTGTAGGACATATCTTAGCTGGGAAAGGTTATAGGACAAGGTTTCTCTTGGGCCAGCATTATTGCAGGATATGGAGCAGTAGGTTACCTTGATCAGACAGAGATTACAGGAGGTGTAGGACAGGCAGAATAAGTATGCAGACCAACATAGGATAGATTGTAGTTTTGAGGTAAGCATGAAGGTGTTTCTTTATGTCAGACCACATAAGATCCCTATCTATTATGGAAAAGGTTCTAAGATTGCTCCTAGGTTTGTGGGTCCCTTTGAGATCTTGGAGTGCCTTGGTCCCTTGGCCTATCGTCTAGCATTGCCACCTAGCTTGTCTCGCATCCATGATGTGTTTCACATTTCTGTGCTTAGGAGATATATTTCTAATACTTCTCATGTGTTAGATTGGACCGCATTAGAGGTGTAGGATCAGGGGCAGGAGATGGTGGATCCCGTATGAATTATAGAGTGCAAGACCCTGGGCCTTCGTGGCAGAGAGATTGACCAGGTTCGGGTCCAATGGGATAGATATGATGAGACTACGGCTACATGGGAGGATGCTACTTTACTACGAGTGTAGTTTCCACACCTATTCTGGTGAATTCCAGGAGGAATTTGAGTCTAAGGGGAGGGGGATGTAGTGCCCACTTCCCTTTGTCACCTTTTTTATTTTTGATCTCGATATTGTCGAGTACACTTATGAATATATTATGGCTTTTGATTTAGCATGATGTTAGATGTTATAAATACTAGACTGTTGTTGATTATATTTGTATATGATGCATATGGACCCTTAGAGACATTTTATATTGATGTTGATATACTATTGACATGGTATATATATATATATATATTATATATATATATTTCTGATATGTGATATATTTAGTCATATTGAGTAGACCTTTGATAATTTGATTAATGTTGTGATCTTTTTGAAATGGATGAAATGTGGAATAGAAATGTTTCTAGAAATTGTAAATGATATCATATTTTCCTAGATGATATTTGATTCATATATAGATGATTATGGATTTATACTGTATATTTTATCATAGATGTTTTTAATATGGCCATGAGGCCGAAGGAGGTATTTATGTGTTGTGCAGGTAAAATTATTCACAACAAACATTGGGGGGATTGGATACCAACCACATTGGAATTCTAGACGAATTCAAAAAGGGTCACCATGGCAACATGTAATTGTGTGTGTGTTATAATTATTTGGTTAGGGGAAAATTGTGACCAAGGGGTCATGTGTTGTCTTTTATTATTAGTTCCCTTTTATTAATGTAGTATGTGTTATTTTAGTAATGTAATTTACTTGTTTTAATTATTTAGATTTTGATTTATGTTTTACCCCTTTATTATTAATGGGTGGTAGTGTCTTATGAAGCTAATTTAACCTTGTCCTAAAATAATTAAAGATGTGACCAAAAAGGAGTTCATTTATTAGACTTGATTTACTCTTGGATTTTGTGTTGTGTGTTGAATGCTTGAGATCTTGAGTGTTGTACACTCTACCCTTCATGAGAAACTCGAATTTGGCCTTAGAGGCCAAATTTGGAAGCTTTTGGGACAAGTCAAACTTGTCCCACACCTCTTAAATTACTATGCCAACCCTACCTATGGGTTGGGAATTCACAATTAGACCCTATTAGGTGTTTTGGGAAAATAAAAAAGGTGAAATGTTTATTACACTTTCTTTCTTGTAATTAATTTTGTGCTTAGGGAATGTGGGCTTAGATGGTGTGTGTAAGTAACTTGTCATTCCTTCAACCACTTATTAATTGTGCATTGGAATATGAGGTTGACTAAGGTGATGTGGAGTGGAGAGGAAATGAGGTGGCATCCTACTTGGAGCCACATCATCCTCCTCTCTCCTTTTTCTATTTATTGAAATCATTTTGCTTGTTTTGGGGTTACTTCATTATTTTGTGTTCTTGTATTTTTGGAGAGTGAGAGATTTTTTGGGAGAGCTTGTGGATTGTTGGAGCTTTTGGATGCTTGCTTGGTTTTGAGGAGCTTGCACACTTACTCTTGGAAAAATCTCTACTATGGAAAGGTAGGAGCTTTCCCTTGTTTATGTTATGCTTATTTTTGTGTTTATATGATTGTGTTGAGTATTGTTTTCTTTGCAATGCTTGTTGGGTGTGGGTAGATTGTCTAAGTTTGGAGTAGGAGGAGACTATGGGGAGATTTCATGTAGGGAGGCATAAGAGTTTACCCTTTTTTGTGGAGGGATTTTGGGTTGGATGCCCCACCTTATACAAGGAATGCATGTATTTCCTTCTTGGTTCTTTTATGGGGGAGGTATAAGAGATTGAGGGAGGCATAAGAGTATGTATTTTTGAAGAGTGAGACAATTTTTGGGAGAGCTTGTTGATTGTTGGAGCTTTTGAATGCTTGCTTGGTTTTAAGGAGATTTGAGACTTACTCTTGGAACAAGCTCTACTATGGAAAGGTAGGAGCTTTCCATTGTTTATGTTATGCTTATTTTTGTGTTTATATGCTTGTGTTGAGTATTGTTTTTTTTGGAATTCTTATTGGGTGTGGCTAGATTGTCTAAGTTTCTAGTAGGAGGAGACTATGGGGAGATTTTATGTAGGGAGGCATAAGAGTTTACCCTTTTTCGTGGAGGGATTTTGGGTTGGATGCCCCACCTTGTACAAGAAATGCATTATTTCCTTCTTGGTTCTTTTATGGGGGATGCATAAGATATTGAGGGAGACATAAGAGTATTTGGGAGGTATAAGGGGTACTTGAGGGAGACATAAGAGTATGTAGGGTATTTGAGATATGTATTGGAGGCTTTAAGGTGGGCATCCATTCCCATTAGGAGGCATAAGTGGCCTCCCTGTAGGTCTTTCTCCTTTGGCTTTAATTTTAAGCCTTGTTTTGTTACTTGGTTGTTATCCTTTCTTGTGTTGATTTTTGTTTTGAATGTGGTTAAAATGGTTGTCAAATACTTTTGTGTGTTGTGGAAGCTTGTTGTTTCCATGAGTTGGAATCATCTCCCATTGTAATGTGGTTGGGGCTCGGGGGACAATGGAGAGGATGCCTTCTCCTCTTCATTGGATATCTTGGTTGGGTGGAGAGCATTTCCTCTCCCCCTATTTTGTTGTGAATCAAAAAATCTTTGAGGAGCTATCTTTTCGGAGTTGTGAAGCTTGGAGACTTTGTTGGAAACCTTGTGAAAATTTCCTTTGTGTTATTCCCACTTAGAGTGGATGAACTTGTAATATTGTATTATATTTTAACTTGCATTATTGTATGATCTTTCCCACTTCAAGTGGAGGGCATTGTATTGATCTTATAAAGGGAAGTTGTGTTCAAATAGTTGTTATTGATATTGTAATGTATGTGGAAAGAAACAAATAAGAAAAGATAGGAGAAATATTTATATTGTAGAGTTAGTTTTGCAAAAAGAAAAGAAAGTAATTCTCTTTGTTGAAATCTTGGTTGTATTGTGATAAAAGTAGTTCTTTGTGTTAAAATATTTAAGATATATCAATGGAAAAGAAAGTTTACTTTCATTGTGAAGTTGTTTGATTGTAAATGTAAAAGTAAGAAATAGAAAAGCTATAATATATTTAAAGTATTCATAGTAAATTTGAATGGAAAAGGAAGTTGTAGCTATTTTTGATATTTGAGTTGTAGTAAAAAAGGTAAGAGACAACCAATTTGAAATAGGGAATTGTTGCATTTTGTATAAGAAATTAACAATGTGAAATTAGATATATATTCCTTAATTTTTCTCTTGGAATCTAAAGAAAATTAGTTTGAATAAAATAGAATATATCTTGTAGTTGTTATTGTCACTATTGGATTTCTAAATGTTTTAAATGAGTAATTTTAACTAAGAAATGATCCATATGAAAAAAATCACAAAACTGGACTCCTTAAGAGCATAAAATTCAAGTTCAGAATGTATTTTAGAACCTTGTAGTAAAATTTGGTTTTGTGAAAACCTCGGCATAAAGGTTCTATTTTTCAGAAACAGGATAGCCGCCCTATGCAGAGCAGTGTTCCCATAACCACTCTCAGGCTAAGGCGGCGGTCTCAAAACCACCAGTAGGGCAGCGTTTCGTGGTTTGTCACCCTAGGTAGGGCGGCGGTCTCAAGACTGCCGGTCTGCTCTAGGTGGTGGTTCTATCACTTGGGACAAAATTTCCTGGATCCACGCCTGTGTGTAAATTTTTTTATTGGTTCAATCTAATTTATAAGATGTAAAATTCATCTAATAACTACCAAAAAGAAAAACCATGATTAAAACCCTTGGATTGGCCAACAAAACTTTCAAATGGTGGATTAAAACTATTCTTTTTCATTTATAACAATGGGGTAGGGTTTGCCCCAAATTTTAAAACCCCAAATACAAATGGTTTAGAGTAAAACCATATTGGGGAAAGATATCCCTCCCAATCCTTGAATAGAAGTAATAACAACAATAAAACTTTAATCTAAGCTAATCTAAGCTAGATCTTCTTGTAGAATCCTCCATGGCTCTTCCTCTTTTGCTCCCATGGCTTCCTCTCTCCAACCTACAATTTTAACAAAAGAAAATAGACCAAATGAGGAGAATGGAACAAAGAAAAAGGGTTAATATAATTTCATAAGGATGTTAGGGCTAAGTTTGAAACCCTAGGATCTAGTGGCCAAGATGAATTTGATCTAAAGGTTGAGAATTCAACCTAATTTTGTTAGGTAGAAATATATTTTAAATGTTTAATTTAAAATCCTTAAGGGTATGTGTAATTGGGTAATGGAGCCATTTAAATTGCCTTAGAGTGTGAATCCTTTGTTAGTTCTTAGCAAGTCTTAGGAAGTCACAAAAGGACTCTAATTAATAAGATAATTGATTTAATAAATTAACATAAGGTTAACCCTCTAGGATTGAACATTATCTAAAGGGAAGAAAATACGTAATTAAGTAAATTAATCCTTGGTACCTTCCTATTGAATAATTGATTAATGGACCTTAGAGATAAGCTTGGAAATATGTTAACCTTTTAACTAGACCCGGTTCTTCTATCATAAAGTGGAGTTTAGTGGTGTAAGTTAAGTTAATGAACCCTAAGGGGTCAAGCACCCTTGTAACATTCTTATAACTAAAAAAAAAATTAGTCGCAAGTTTCGAGTTAAGTGTTGGATTGAAGATTGTTCTTAGAATGTTGTTTTTGTGGTTGTTACAGTTGTCGTGTATTTACATCATATTCCAACCTTTGAACCTTTTTTTCCTTTAGTTGTTGTGTTATTCCAAGCATATCTCCTCTACCAAAATGCATATAGTTGTTTAGTTTTTAATCTAGTACTAGTAATTTTGTAAGATGTAAGTGGGAACATGGCTATTTAAAATGGTAGAGCTATAACACTAGTGGAAATGAGATTTTAATCTGGTTATTTCAAATTCAAATTAAAATGTATTTATTCACAACCCTAACCTTCACGTGTGAACTGGACTCATGTATAAATTAGTCGTGGATGGATATTCACCTCATAGTTAACCTTTTGTGGCAACATATTTTTATGAATCTTTAGGGGTGTCACACCTTTAGTAAATTCTTGAGTAGGTACTCTAAATGGACATAATTTTCCAACTTGAAAATTTGGTAGCTAGTACTTGACATCTGCAAAAAGGGATAATACCATGATTGTAAGGGTATATCTTTGTGTTATTTTGAGTAATGGAAATAAATACAATGTTTCAATGTTGTGAAGGTTAATACTAATTGTTTTAAATAAAATTTGTATGATTATGTAACGCCCATAATTTACACAATTACATTCTTTTTCAAACATAACAAGCCAGTACATAACACGTGAACTCTTCATATATTCCTCAAAAAGGAGAGTGAATAATCTCATCACAAGCACATCAACATGATAAAAAATATGCACTAAGTGACATGCACAACATGTGCATTCATAATATCACAATTACAACATTGTTCACATTACAACATATATCACATTACTCTTCCATTATCCACCACCATCATGAAAAATCATCACTATTCCAATTTTTCCTAGAGGTTCGAGAGCATGAACCTTCACTCTGATACCAAATCAAGTGATTTCATTAATTATGCATGGGAAGAACAAGTCGGCAAAATTTTAGGGCGCACGTGTCCTAACAACACTCTAGCCCCCACATTCCACTAAACACACTTCCTCGTTTTTTTGTTTTTTTATTCTTTATTTTGGGTTTTCTTTAAGCGGGAAACTACATTTCCCTCCCCTTATAAGAGCATCGTCCTCGATGCGAAACAATGCCAAGGGTAGGAACTATTGAAAAGAAATGAAGGAATCTAAAGATGACAAGTTCTATCTAGGGATAAGATCCATTTCAATAGAACACGACCAAAAGGGAAGTCAAGAAAGTTTAATAATTTCATTAAACTCTAAATGTTCTTAGAATATTGGTAGTTCTAGTTTACCTTATTACTTAGCTAATATTTTCCTTTACAATATTTATTAATCTCAACTCTCACTATTCCATTGTCTAAGATTTTAGTTTTCTTATGTTCATGGGTGCCCAATAAAACTAAAATCATAATACCACATCAAGCCCGAACACAACACCAATAGTTCACAAGACATCATGACATGCACTTTCATGATTATATTACATCACGAAAACTCAACTAAACCATGGAAAGAACATACATAGCCCTCACAACATAGTACTTGGCATACACATGCTTTAGAAACAAAGATACTCGTAACATAAGAAGACTACAACAACATGGAATTCCCAACATGTACATGTACATGGGTTTCACGCAACTCAAAACCATAACTGAAGCTATATATGGTCAAGATGTAAACAACATTATACAAAAAATGAGGAGCATCAATCCTCAACTTAAAAAACATAACACAACCAAAATCACAAGAGTACAGATAAATCATAACACCAACACCATACACCTCCCAAAACATCACAAAAAATACTCCATATTCCTCCCAAAGCATCACCAAAAACAACATAAAAAAAACTCCAAGTGCACTAATCACACACACAAGTCTCTTATGCCTCCCTCAATTCTCTTATGCCTCCCTCAAGTCTCTTATGGCTCCCTCAAAGCATCACAAAACAACTCCATATACCTCCCCCCCAAAAAAAAAAGATAAATTTTCCTTTTCACTCCCCAAAAGAGGTCGGTCACCCTATGGCCCTGGGAACATAAGGTCCAAACAACTCTAACCCAAGTGACATAATAACTCATGGTTCAACAACCCACTAGTTATTTGTAACTCCTGGGGGCATACCCCCATACAACAAAGTGGTTCTATAGGTTCCACCACTCAATGGTGCATCCCATGACCCTATTCCCCACATTATGAAATTAGAACCAACATAACAATCCATTTCAAATGCCAAGTGGTAAAAATCCAGAGCCTTGGGATAGGCTATAAAACCTTTATACATGAAAAGTAACTATAAAAATAAGTTAAAAAAATGGCCAAATAGCCACAGTTAGTGCAAATTTGCATGTTAGTGAAATAACCATATAAAATGCCCAAAAATATAAGAACACATCAATCAAGAAAACAGTTGGTTCTAGCAAGAAAAAAACATGTTTAATTTATGAATAAAATACATATAGAGAAGTAACACATCATAATAACTATGTGGCATTATACGGCCACAAAAGGGGTACTCAACGAGTTATTGGCACTCAGATATCAAGCCTTAGCTCATAAAATAACATATCAAATAATACAACTGACATCATCTCTATCTGAATCATCCTGCCATAGCTTCTAAAAGGCTCAACATAGTCGTAACTACACTTAGGTTGAATCCATATGATAACCATATAGGGATGGAGAAAAGAGTACATGTTACCATCTACTGAGCCTAAGGTTTCTAGAAAACACAATATATATGACACCCGTTGAGCAAGTTCCATACATACCAAATGAACAAAAGTGGGTATTGAGCCTATGTAAGACTCCAATTCCTATCTCGTACTCTGCTTGAGTGACTGGTCAACGATACACATTTCCTCACTCCAAACATACACCTTTTTTTATTTCCCTAAGGGTCGGTTAGTGTAGGGTTCACAACATAACACATAACTACATCACTAACACAATGGTGGTTCACGCACATTAACCACAGTGTCTTATGCATGGTATATATATAGGGTAATACAGAATCATTACTTTCACGGGTTACGATACATTATGTTTCCACATAATAGACCAAAAGTGCAATCACTAGACAATAGAGATCATACGTTCACCATGTGTCCCTAAATCACGACATGAACCATCACTTATTACACAAATAATATGTATGATGAACACAACGAGTAACATTACAACATAAAATTTAATTTCTATATAACATGGTGACCCGCACAATTCATCACAGCATGGTGGCAACACCACGATACAATCCAATTCACTATACACCAATTATGTCATGCATCACATCAACACACTTACATACCACAAAATAACAAGAAACTCCAACACTCCACAATCCAAAACAACATTCTCATCATAGAAGAAGTAATTATAATCATGATTGTAACCTTTTCTTTATCCTTTGATAGTCGTGTGTTAATGGGAACATAAAGGAATTATTTTTTATGTGTAGTGTAAAACCCTACCTTAATTATAGAATTTATTTGGAGGAGTATGTGTATAAAAATAGACATGACTGATGATGATATGTAGGTTTTGTAAATAAGTAGGGGTTGGTTTTTTAAATTTTTACCATGAATGTTGGTAAGTGGAGATATAACTTCACAATGTAAGTGTAGGAAGAATAACATTAAATGAGTAAATCTCTCATATGGTTGTCATGTTAATTATATGCACATTTAGTGATGTCAAGTTGAAAACATATGTAAAATGTTATTGTACATGAAATGAAGTAAAAGAGATTACTCTTGATGTCTTAACACAAGCGAAAAGAAAAAACTTGTAACTCAGGTAAGGATAACATATTGTTTTTGAGAATGTTGTAAGTGAGAAATATTAAAGGTTTAAACACAAGGAAATTTGTTAAATTTGAATGTAAATTTAGTTTCCTATATTCATGTGGTCATAAGAACTCAATATTTCCATCTTGTTATCTATTTAATTGTATTAAATACGCTCATATGAGTGATTCTGGTTGACAAGTTCACCTTGTTCGTGGAAAGGATGTGTTCATGAACCTTGGCTATCATTAACCCTTGTTATTTACCAATGGATTATATGAATAATATTTTATTTGTGAAATAAGTGCATATTTATTGTTAGAATACCTCACCTAGCTCTTTTATTTGGTTGTGCTTATTGCCTTCACTTTATTTCAATGAATGTATTAAATGCGTAGGTTCTAGTGGAACTTGCTCAATTGAGGAATCTAACTATTGGGTCTAATTGTGACCATAATAGAAAACAGCTGTAGATACCTAATATGTGTATCATCCCAATGGAATGGTTATGCCACGATTTGGGAGGGATCAAACAAGGTGAAGTGTGTAGTGTTGCAAATAATATTAGGTGACAAAAACACCTCAATGATTAAGGGATATAAATTACATATTACTGAGCATGGATTTAAGCTTACTTATCAATGGCTGATGGAATAAATCTCCTTTAAAGTTTATGTCAACTATTGTTTTGCACACCTCAAATAATTCAGACATGCATATATGTTATTACATGATTTTTTGTTTGCTAATTGTGTTGTGGAATGACCTATAATTTTATATGAGAAACATAATGTAAACCAAGTTTGGAATTACCCCAAGAGGAATTCCTATATGAATCCTAGTGGTATATAAGTGATCCACTCTTAAACATTTGTATGTGTTAGGCTTGTGTGAAGGATATCTTGTGGAGGATTGTTTTAGTTTCTTCATGGCATCAATGGACTTTTTACTACTAAGTGTAGGTATAGTGTGCATTCTGATTTGAAAGGGGTAACATGAATTTTTTTTTGGAATGTAACACATGATCAAACCATAGAGAAAAATGAACCACCTTGGTAGTGTGGTATTGAGAGCCATGTTGGATGTAAATGTATTTCCACAAGGATATTACTCTTGAACTAATAACATGTGATGCATACAGATGTATGATGGTAAACCTCGGGTATATTAATTTGTTTCAAAGGAAAGTGTTAGTGTTATTTGCATCTAGTGAGTTGGGCTAGTGTCTTTAGTGTTGGATTTATTAATGATTTAAACTTTTCTTGTTATAGGTTACGTTTTATGTGGTAAAATAGTGGGCTTTACACCACCCTATAGGTACAGGTGAGTGAACCCTTCCTTGTCATTTTGAATAGAATAGTTTGTATCTCTTCCCCATTGTGCTATGTTAGCTTAGTGTTAGATTGATGTGTTTTGATATTAGTTAGCTTATTTATCTTATGTATTACTAGCTCCTTAACATATCTTTATCTTTATTTTAGTCATATTGTGCATGATGAATATATTCCCACACCCAACTACTGATATCTTAGTAAAGTTCATTCCTCTATCTTGAATGTGGGACTTGGAAACCCTAGGTTGACGTAGTGTATGGATTACGACCCTCTAGATATGCCACTCTAAGTCTCATTGTATCCCCTTTAATTCTATCTCATTGTGTGTCATTTCATGTGTGATGTTTCTCACTTGTTGCCTTGATACCCTTGTAGAATGGGTTATTTAGGAGTGCAAAATATTAAGGAAAATTTTGGCCCTCCACACACATGACATGTAATAAATATGAGTTTTAAAGATTCTACCCAATATTTATAACATTTTGGTACATATTCTACAAATTATTGTTTTGAAGGCTTCGATTTTATGAAAAATAGTAATTTCAAATTTAGATGTAATGTAACAATACTTATACCATCATCCATTTGGTTTATTTATTAAAATCTAGTGTACCCATAATGTAGACTCATATATTATTGAGATATATTTTGTTAAGACATATTATCACTTGTTAACATTATTTAATTAACTAATCTATTATTTTTAGATTTGATAATCGCACCTTTACATTACTATTTACCATAACTAGTTTCATTTACACATCTATATCCAAGCTTATTATTATATGTAACTAGGTCACATTTAGCATCGTTTACCATCAATTTCAACTTTTGAAAGAGGGGTTTAATTGAAATATGACAAATCAATTAACTATGTGTTATAACCGGTAGATGTTATTTTTTGATAATATTTACTATGGACGATATTGATTTTTTTTTTAAAAACAATTTAGTTCTTATAGATTTTTATCCATATGCTTTGTTATATTTTGTTCATTATAATATGTGTCCACAATTTAGCCCTTTTTCCACTAGAAATTATAACAATTGAGTTTTTATAGAACTTGTATGCATATGTTTTTCTCTATTTTGTTCATTATAATGTATGTATTCCTTTCTCCATTAGATATTTTGTATTGGATCATGAATATTAAATCAAATCCATAACATTAAGACACTACACACTTAATAAGGTTATTTTTGGTCCATTAACATATAATCTAAATAGTTGTTTTCAATTTTTTGTGATCATGAGGACGTTTCCTAGAGTAATGATTCTCATTTAAATTAAATACTTAACAATTTGGTGACTAAGGAAATAATAATAATGTAATAAAATGACATGTCAATGATAAATATCATCATGTTATATATAACAAGTAATTATAAATGAATGGTGTGATAGAGATGTCAAAGGGGATTCATCAATGAATTTAGGTACATATGTGTGCATGAATGCATGTATTTATGAAAATATGACCTATGAAAGAATAAGGGTAAATTTAAATAGATAAGAAAAAATAGAATGTGCAAAAAGGTAGATCATAACACTTTGATTCCCTTGCGAATAATTTACAATATAGTATTTCTACTTTATAGTAATATTGGTTCCACTAGAACTTTCTTGATGGAATCTTTTATCTCTTTATGATGGGAAACAGTTAAACCATCTCCATCTTTGAAGAGGAAACATAAACCTCTCGTTGCAGCATTGAAATATAAGTTCCTGCAACATTCTGGTATATCTGAAGATTTAAAGAACTCCCAGTTTAGTTCTTGTAGACAACTATCCACACGAGCAGTAATGTACTTTAAAGCATCTTCTCTTGTAGAACCAATGTTTTCTTTCATGTAACACTCTAAGCTTGAAGCTAACTCTCCACGTTCTTGTTCATCCTGCAATAAAATAAAAAAAACTATTAGGAAATATGTTATCAATTTTAATGCTTCTAGAATATAAATAATTGTTAATTGAATTTGAGTATCAAATTTTATCATCATGTAATCACCTGGAAATCATTCATGTCATCAACTAGGCGGATAGTTAACGACACAAGGTATTGGAATTTTGATGATGGAAAATCAACTTTCTTCAAAATATCATTAGAAAGAAGAGTGTCCATTAACATCAGTGAATGCATGGTTAAAACCCGCATACCAGAACTTATCGTCCCATTTGATAAATATTGGTCAAATTTTGGTGTATAATTCGATGCAATCCATTCAGCTTCTTGCAAGTATGATAAAATGTAACTCTCCCACTGAAAAATAATGTGCTCCAAGATAAGATTTCAAAATGATAAATAGATTTTAACATATACAGTATTAGATAATTCATTAATATTTAAAATGATGTACTAAATTAAGGATGCTTTATTTTAAAATTTATTATTTTTTTAAAATAATAATATTATAGCTCACATAAGAAAAATCTTCTTCTAAAATTATACTGTAGATACTTCTTAATATATTCATAACACATGGCCAAGAGAGGAATGCTCACACAATCTCGAATGTATTTATGCACAATAGGGCCATGTTTCTTCTCAGCTTCGGTTGCAATATCTCTATGTATTTCATGTGAAAATTTGAAACTAGTTTTCATGTAATGTGGAAGGTTGTCTATGATAGATGGGTCCCATCTACAATGAAAGTGAATAAGTTAAATAAAATTAGATTAATAATCAATTATAGGAACATAATAAATTAACAAATTTTGAATTACCTTATTAATCCTTCAGTGAAGGGTATGAGTTCATCCAATGTTCCATAAGTGTCGTAAATGTCGTCTATTAGGAAAAAACTTGTAGCCAGTTTTGTGAAACCGATTCTAGCTGCACTAAATTGAGGCTCAAACAATGAACACACCCACCAGAAATAAAGTTCCACGTGGCGATGCCGAAAGAAATCCCAATGAAATACACTAGAATTCGCCCACCATCTACACAAAAAATATTCATTTCAATATTTACAAATTTTAATTGAAAATTAATTCTCCTTTTAATGAATTTACAAATACTTACGTGGAGATTAGTTTGAGCTCACTCTGGTGTTGAGATTGCAAAATATTGTAGTCTAATATTGCTAGCTCCAACATAGTTTGTCTATATCCAATTGGCATCCTAAAAAATATTAGAAAAATCATTAAAACTCGACGATTAGTAAACTTGATTTTATCCTTATTCTTCAAGATTAGACAGGTGATTTAGTACTGTACTCAATCAATTTCTTTGTGAACTATTTATTCTGAACACAACCCTAAAATACTATGGATGATATAGACTTGAATTTACATATAAACCCCCCCGAGAAGACTTCTATGCCGTCCATTGTCTGGTCTAAATATTTCAATAAAGTTCCTGGCTTCCCATCTAGGGACATTGTACCTCCAAGGATATTTCAGAGCGTACTCTACCTGTAGGCGAGTTAGTCATTATGGGCTTAGTACAATAAGTCAAAAAAACAAACAACAATAAGTCATGGACCACTGTGCTTATTATCAATGGGAAATGAAAAGTACTGGCCTCCATTAGAAGTTTGTTTTTCTCTAATTTGAACTCTTCCCATTCCTTCACAGCCTCTTGCAGGTACGTAGAGGTGAAAGCTCTAGCTTCTTTGAGGATGTTTTCACCAGGAAAATCAAGATCTGAAGCTCTATATAAATTGAGCATACTTGCTAACTCTTTGTGTGCTTGAGCAGGCCCAAGACAACAAAAGAATTCTCCATCTTCATTCTTGAAGTTTCGAAGCGCATCTGCTCACATATACGAAATATATTTGATCGATGAACAATTAACAATTAAATACTATTGGAAAAAAATAAATAATAAAATTCAGTACCTGCGGAGACATCGTATCCATTGAATCGTAGTGTCCGAAAACCCAAAGCGGCTGTGTTGAGATCGCAAATAACATTTTGATTCCAATACCTGAGGATAGTTGATTGAGTAACAAATTTTGACACTCCAAGCAAAGTTACAAATATGCACAAAACACCCTTTGTAAACAAGTGGCATACCTGTAAGCATAATCCAGTGCTACTTTAATTTCTTCCTTGAAATGACGATCTATTCCCAAGCGTTGAACAACGTCAACCGTCCAAAGCCTCTCAAGTATGTCCAGAGGATACATGCAGGGAACTGTTTGTGGAACATTCTTATTGTCATTATGATTTCAAGCATAATACAAGCTTATAAAAGAAAAGGTATTGATATGATTACCAAAATTGCCGAACTTGTTAAGAGTATTCGTCAAATAATCGAGGCTTTTAATGTCTCCAGTTTTAATGAAGGCACAAGCTGTTGATGAGGGAGAGTTTAGGAAAGATCCATCTGGAGATTGAAGATTCATAATTCTTTTCCAGTCAATAATTTCTTGTAAACCCTCAAGCGAATACAGGAATGGCGTCGCATCAGTGTGAAACGATTCCCTACAGATTCTGCGGTACAGCCAAACTAAATATTTAGTACTGAATCTACTTGATAATAAATACTGTATGGAATGCACTATGATATGGAAGATCTTACTTGGACAGTGTTTTCTGCCGCCCACACCGTATTTGCTCTAACCAGGGTAGATGATATGGAAGATCTAGCTTCAGAAGCTCAGCTTCGTATAAGAGTTCAGGGAAGACAATTTCAAAGTCTATAGGTAACCTCTCCTGTTTGATTGATTCCATATGTCTCCTCAGGAAGTGAACACCTGGAAGACGAGATAACACAAATAAAAATAAAAATTCGAAAAAGACATTGTTGTTGGCTGAATACGCCCTATTTAAACATCATATATGTTAGCAAGATGAAATATAATAATCTACCCTTGGTAACACTCTGCCGCCCTGTTTTCCACTTAGCCAGTGGTATAATACAAGCAAGAGTGTTAAGCAAACGATCTGCACATGCAAATTTGGAGTGAGAGTGATCTAGACCCCAAGATCCATCGTCTTGTTGATTTTCACAAATCCAATCCAAGGTTTGGGGAAAGTGTGGACGAGGTGCAGGAGCAGACAAGTTGTGAATGGTTGGAATCCTCGCTACCCAAGCTGTGTTGTAAGGCGAGGGGCTAAATTTTCCTTCTCCATCTCCGACTGTCTTAAACATATCCCTAATCTCCTTAATCAGTGTTTCTCTGCGTTCAACATATACAGAATCCTGCTTACAAACAGAAATTTCAGACAAATTCTTAGCCTCCAAAATATAATAAATTTAAAAATCTTCTACTGGTCATATTTTGTATTCGCATCTACATTATTAAATTGAAGAAGAATATATAAAAATAAAAATAATTAACAAAAACATAAAATCTTACCCCATATGGTGAAGAAAGAGATTGTATAAAATCATCTGTCCACAAATTAGGGTGATGCTTGCCTTTTCGACGAATGATAGTATTATTGGTCGAACCTCCATCAATTCCAAACTGTAACCGTAGGGGAACATTACAATCACACACAGTTCGGGCCATGATAAAATATGGCTTACTTGAAAAGGCAAGCACACACTGTGACTATATTAATGTCAACCCAAGATAAATTGTGATCTGGAACTTCTCTCCATACTGTATTTATAGCCTAAGTTATTGAACATGTCATAAAAATCTCACGAAAAATTCGCCTCAATAATAGCACGATTTACGCTTTGTACATGTCATGGACTTTACTCCAAACATAAAACGATAGGTTTTTTTTGTTGTGTTCTGGTTAATACGCGGAAACCACCATGTGGTAAGTTTTTATAATGCTCTTCTTTTTGTAGTCTCTATTGGCATTGGATGCCTTCGTAGTTGTAGGTGAATGGCATATTTGTCCCTCAACTTGTTGCAATAAAAAATACTTTAAGCCTAATTTAAGTTTATCATTATTAATTGTAATTTATGTGGATAGATATATTATATTTGGTTAGTTTATTAAGTATCATATTATGTTATAATTGTAGTGGAAACACATAATTGAAAGTTTGAAATTTGAATTTCTTGAAAAATCATAAACTCAAAATTTTTGAAGAACAATGTAATTTCTTATAAATGAATTCTATCTTGTTTGAAACCCCAAAACATAGAATCCTACTACTTTAGAGACAATAACCTCAAATTTGAAATTCTAGTAAATATATAAATTACATTAAAATAGAAAATGATTAACATGCTACAAACATGCTAGTCATTTACAATTTACCAATTTAAAAAAAATGACTAACATGCTCAAAACATAGAACCTATAAAGCCCCGAGTGTAACAATAGTTAACTAAACTTAAGTCACTCTACTACCAAAATCACTTGAATCTAAAAAACCCTCAAATCATGAAAAATAGACCAACATAAGAAGTTATGACCATACTAAAATAAGAAATAAAATAAAAACTTTAAAAATGAAAGAATTAAACTAATAAAATGTGTACCCTAATAGATAAAATTCAAAAATAAAAAGTGTAAAATAAAAAACTTAAATGAAAACCTTGAACCTCCAAGACCTGAAACCTATTTTTCGTATACCTAAAATTGCATTCCTTAAAAACCTTAACTCTGAAATCCTAGACAAGGATGAAACCCAAAAACATGGAAACTAAATTTTGATATAAAACATTCATGAAACACATAAACACACACAAAAAAAAAAACCATTAATGCTATCCATGAAGAAACCATTGAAAATAAATAAAAAAGTTTTGAAAACCCTGAATTGAATCCTAGAACATGAAAACCTTAAAACATGTTTATATCTAGTGTTGGAAATTGAACTAGGTTATAATATAATTAGACATAAATATTTAAAGTCTATATTTAAAAATCCTTAATGTCCGTCAAGACTTCGAGTTTGAAAGATAACTTGAAACTCTAAAAAAAGGAGTAAAACTTGAAACCCTGAAAATTGAAACCATAAAATCTCAATCCAATCTCAAAAATATGATCCTAAATATTTTAAGACTTTAAAACCTAGAACATGTACCATAAAATACTCAAAGTTTATATAAAAAGCCATCGAACCTAACACCTTAATCATTAAATAAAATATTTAAGTTTTGAACCTATCAACCATAAAAGAAGAAAAATAAATAAATTTGAAAATCTAATTTTAAAAGCCTTAAAATTGAAGAAACCTTTATAATCTAGAAATCTGAAATAGAGAACACTAGCGATCCCAAAATTTGAAACCATGAAACCCCATACCAGAATACTAAACATAGTAAAATCCTACTAGTATAAAGTACAAATGGAATCAAATATCAATAAAATGGGAGCTATTTTTAAATCTATATATATAACCCCAAAACCATGGAAATTAAAAAATCAGCCAATGTGGAATCTCAAAAAGAAGAACGATCATTTTCATAAAAAAAAAAAACCCTTTAAAAGTGAAACCTAAAACTTGAATACAAATAACTAAAACGTAAAGGACATTAAATTTAAATCTTAGATCATTAAATTATTTAAAACAAAAATAATAAAAAACATCTTTAAATTAAAATATAAATCTTTAAAATTAAAAGTCAAATAAAGAAAATTAAAAACTTAAAATTAAACTTATATTTTGTAACACTTGATATTTTAAAACTTTGAGTTAAATATTTATGGATTTATACACCTCAGTAAAAACAATTGAACCGCCTATAAATAGGATATAAGACACTTGGTAATAATCATTTCGATTTTATCTAAGTGTATCTTGTTGACACATTAATTGATTTTATATAAACACCTAATGTTCAATCTCCACACTCTAATTCCATTAAATCCTATACTCTCATTCTACTATATCGTTTTTTTCATAAGTACAATTGCCAGGAAGCTAAAACATCTTACATATAACACATCTTTAAACTCTCAACTATTCATCGTAGGCTCTTGAATCAAGCTATATATTAATCTAGATGGATTCTTGTTTTGATGATAATATCACCCAATGAATCTATCTGAGCTTGAAAAAGCTATATGTTGTAGTTTCAATGATCAAAGTTTAAAAAGAACAAGTTACCCTTGTCATCTTATGCTATGTTAATTTTGAAATCATTAATGACGTAAGTTAATACATAAAAACATCCATCCAAACCTAATAAGGGCATATTCTAGGGATGATCTACTCACCCACATTCTAAATAGGAATTTTGGACACAAAAATAAATTTTTGAACCATGTACAGAACATAATAACAAGCTACAAGTCTGAACACAATATAATTTTCTACTATCGATGGTTCTCATACTAAAAAATTGAAGCCCAATGTGATTTTGAATTTTGAATTTTCTTATTAGACTTTTCCATTTACATTATGTGTGTGCAGGGTTGAATTAAGGGTTATGAGAGCCCTAGGCAATATTAGAGCAAGCACTCTCGGCAATACTAGAGCTAACACCTTCTATAATTAAATAAATTCTAAAGTAAAAAAAATTAACTATGACCAAATATCATATAATTTTTAGTATAGATACCATCTGAGAAAAACTTCCTAATAATTTTTTATAGATACTATTTCCTAAAAAATCCCAGTTAATACTCTAACATATCGTATATTATAATCCTCCTTTTTTCATACATTTCCCAACTAATTCTCCCGCATTTTTCACATATTCACCTTTCTTGATCTCTCCTCCAAAAAGACTTCCAAGACTTCAAAACAATACAAAGTATGAAAATACATGAGTATAAATTAAATTTAAGACTCGTGGAACAATGTCAATTGCATAAATATTTGAGGCCTCCTAAATATCGTATTCTTAATAAAATTATGTAATTTTAATTTTAATTTTATTTTGTTGAAGTGAATTGAATTGGTATGTAAGGTTGGACAACTACTACCAAATATGGAACTAATAAATTAATCTACTCTTTATAAAAACTGTAATAAAATAAAATAATTTAGCACCTCGTAAATGTTAGGGCCTTACGCAATTGCCAACTAGTTTTCCTAGGCCTTAATCCCCCTCTCCTTGTGTGCATATTCACATACACCTACCAAGAAGGATAAGTACTACATGATAATGAGGCATTTCCTTTGTAACACTATGTGGAAATTTCCCATCCATCATAAGGATGTGTTGCAGTCACTAGATATCATTGTTAAAATGAAAAACAATGACATGTAAGAGGATACCAATGGTCTCCGCACAATAATAAGATGTTTGTATGTAAAATAGTGTGACTGTAAGATTATAGACTTATATCATAGATCCACAGACATGGTCACACACAATACCAAATTTTAGGTGTATGTTGGATTAGTAGATAAAAGAATATATTGATATATAACACATTCAACGGGTCAACTTGTTTGTAGTTAACCTTACCAACACTTAATTTGAGGATACTAGAACTTATAAACAACTTTGGGACATTAGACATAACTCATTAACTTGAATTTAGATCATTTTCGTAATTTTTTCTCTCTTACAGTGAATCCATATTTCTATATCCATAATCCTTACAACCATATGTAAGGTAGTTGGTGTGTGTATACATACATACATACATAAAATTTTATTTTTATTGCCAAATAGTTTTTTGAAAGGGACTATACCCTTGTACAACATGGCTCAAAATCCAGATTTAACAGATTCAACCTTTCAAAAAGAGATCTTAGCCAAGATCTCAGCCTATAACCAATAATTCTACAACTAAAAAATAGCTAATAGACAACGACTCTACAACAACAACTGCTCACCAATAGCACAACAGGACTACAACCCAGATGCAATGATGAGAGCACATGACAGGACAGGTCTCATGCCTTGTCAGAGACAATGGAAGGTTTAGATTTAGTGTATCCCTTCTTTTTTCTATCCATCACCTTCCATTCCTCATTTCCTTCTTACACTGAGATACATACATACAATTACATTTTTCTATTTGTCTCCATTTTTTGATAATAGTATTTTTAATTTGTGGAAATGTGTACATTTTATTTTTAATTCACAAAAAAAGTCCAATCATGAAATTTATGTTTTATATAAAATATATCCACTGTCATATTTTTACTAAAGATCACCACACATAAAAGATAAAATAGACGCATTGTCTTTTTTAATGGCTCATATAATAGGTTACCAAATGAAATTGCATGTTGCTATGTATACCATGTATGTAGGGGCTCACTCATCATTGTTACCAGTGATGTGATCGCCACACATAAAAAATAAAATGCACGCATTTTCTTTTGTAATGGCTCATATAATAGGTTACCAAATGAGAGTCCTTGTTGCCATGTATGTAGGGGCTCACTCATCATTCTAACTAGCAATGTGCACAAATAAAATTTAAAAATAATTCTTGACATCATATAAGGTCACACTTCAAAGCTGACAAATTTTTACATGTTCTTGGTTTTGAAAAGTTATAATAGTAGGTGGCATTTTCTCATAGTAAAATGACAAATCGCCCTAATACAAACGTACCATGGAGGGGAGAGGACCCCATAATTGTGCAGGTACCAAAATATATACATTGATTTTCACCATTGGTTGTTGAAAAAATGACTAATAGTTGTTCACTATTTGATTAATGACACTTTTTAAGAGCCAATGACAATGTGACACATAGGGCGCTTGGTCATTGGTACCTCTTTCAAATGCTTTATATTTTTTTTTTTCATTTTAAATCAATCCATAAACTACTTTTCCCTCCAAATAAACACGTGAAACGAAAATGCTAAATAACAACTGCAAGCCTACAAAGTAAAGAAAAATAAATGAAGAAAATTGTCTACGGCCGTGTGCAGGCCATAATAAGAGCTGCATGCTTGTGGAAAGAGGACCATTATTTCAACGCTAACGAAGAAATCCGTGAAGAAGACTAGGTACGAATCACGATGACTAAAAATTTATGTTCTTGTCAAATTCGTAACATTTCTGTAGTCATTTACAAAGAATGATCAAACACGAAAAAAACGTGGACTACGATTGTAGCGGGTTTTCTCAACGAAACCCCTGACAATTTTTTACCCTAATGACGTCAGCTACGGTTTCTTCGATGATGTCAGGTGCTGTTTATGTTATGACGGGTTACATCGCTGCCAGCTGGTGTAAGTCTTTCAAATTGTAGTTGGACTTTGGTGGCAGCAGGACTGGAGAGGCTGTGGGTTTTTGGTGTGATTTTAACTATGTATTACTGGTAAATAACTTAAGTGGCCGTACACAACCTTAATTTTTCTTTTTTTGAAAATCATTTATATGAAATACAATATGTTTTAATATTTGTTGATCAATATTAGATCTATATCTATCATTGTTTTAGAAGTGTTTTTTAGTGCCTCGTGAAGTATGAAAATTTTGAAAAATATTAAGGTGTATGATGTCTTATGTTGGGCAAGAGTATTTTATGGTGTTCAAAAGTAAAACAATTGCCTCAAGTTACCCTGGTATTTGATATGAGAAGCAACTGATGTAAATATATACATGAGGGATTTATTAGCTAATCACATTTTCACCCACCAATTAGATGTCAAAGTAATCTCTTTTCCACTGCAGTAAAACAAAACTGTCTCTAGGTGAGTTGTGATGATGCTGGAGAGCCTTAATGTTTACTGTTATGTTTTAGTTACTATAATTGTAACGTGTAATTATTTTGGTTTCCAATATTCTTACAGGTGTTAGTGGTGTGCACCCTTGGTCCACTTGGGTAAATACATGAATCATGCTGCAGAACCCTAACTCTAGCAGTTGAAGACTCAACCCTAAACAAAGTGGCAAGGAGTGTGGATTGAATATTGGCGATGCAAAGGATAAAGACAGATGGAAAAATGGCGAGGATGAAGTTATTTAAAACATTGGCTTCCTCTTCTGGAAGGTGGGTTAGACATCTACCCATATGCAAAGGGGATTATATATTATTCTCTTTTCTATGATAAGTGATAAGGATGCCATAACTGAAAATATTTCGGTCTTTCAATCCCAATATCTTATCTTGAAACCCCAGTTTCCCTATTTTAATCCACTCACTAAAACATTTGCATTCAATCCGATTTGAACTAGAATGTCACTCTTACTGTTGCAATTTTGGGAGCCTCCTTATCTTACTACCATTGGTAATACTATAGGAATTTTTTTGAATGTTGACTCTTACACCACAGAATTTACACATACAACCTATGCTTGAATCCTTCTTGAGCTTGACACCTAAAAGAACCTTCTTGATAACATTGAGCTCAAAGTCCAAGACATAACTTGGACCCATCCCCTTGATTATGAAAGAATGCCCTTCAAATGTAGAAGATGCTTCGCTTTGGGATATATCACTTCAGATTGTTTGATGAAGAAACCTAAGAATGAGAGAGCCATTTGGTGGAAAAATGCCCTCTCTGATACTTTTCTTTTTGATGTTAATACTAAGGGAGACTTAGATTTAGATAGATATTTGGAGAACTTGATGGATATGATTTATGAAACCCCACTAAGAGAAATATCTGATAAGGTGGACAAGGAAAACTCAATTTTTAAAATACAACCATATAACACTAATGAAGACCAAAATTTCAGTGAAGCGACTAAGGAAAATGTCCCTTATGCTTTTCGTTTAAGTGACAATGCATATTGGCTGATTGAAACTGCACTTTTGTTCTAACATTCATTGTATTGTAAAAGTGTTTAAATTTATTGTAAGTGTTGATTTTCGATGACCAAGTTTGGACTGACTTTATAGGTTGTAGGTGGTGTAATGAGATTTGAAATAATGATGGAAAATAGAATTTAACGTTGTTATTTGTGAAAAACGTAATTTTAGTGGAGTTAGAAATATAACTTGCTTTTATAACTGTAATTTTATTAATGCAAGAATAAAACTCTTTATCATCATATATTGTGTAAAAATTTATTGGGGTGATGATTTACGATATTATACTTTTGACTTAAATTTCATTAGAAGTTGTGCTTATGGTTGTTAAGGTAAAATCTCAAAAATTTAGGTGATTTTTAAACACAGAACTTAAAATTGGCCCCTCTGGTGTCATAATCTTGAAAAATAATATAGTTGTCTTGTATATACATCATGTTCGAAACTTTGAACCTTTTTTCCTTTAGTTGTGTTATTCCAAGCATATGTCCTCTACCAAAATGCATCTAGTTGTTTAGTGTTTTATCTAGTACTAGTAATTTTGTAAGATGTAAGTGGGAATGTTGTTAATTAAAATGGTAGAGTTATAACACTAGTGGAAACAATATTTTAATTTGGTTATTTAAAATTCAACTTAAAAGGTATTTCTTCACAACCCTACCCTTCACGTGTGAACTGGACTTATGTATAAATTAGTGGCGATTGGATATTCAGCTCATATAAGTTGATCTTTTGTGGCAACATATTTGTGTGACTCTCTAGGGGTGTCAGACCTTTAGTAAATTCTTGAGTAGATACTCAAAAATGACATAATTTTCCAACTTGGAAATTTGATAGCTAGTATTGACATCTATAAAAAGGGCTAATAACATGATTGTAACGGTATATCTGTGTTATTTTGAGTAATGGAAATAAATACAATGTTTAAATGTTGTGAAGGTTAATACTAATTGTTTTAAATAATATTTTTATGATTATACCTCATCATAGAAGAAGTAATTATAAGCGTGAATGTAATCTTTTCTTTATCCTTTGATAGTCGTGTGTTAATGGGAACATAAAGGAATTTATTTTAATGTGTAGTGTAAAACCCTACCTTAATTCTAAACTTTATTTGGAGGAGTATGTGTATAAAAATAGACATGACTCATGATGGTATGTATGTTTTGTAAATAATTAGGGCTTGGTTTCTTAAATGTTTACCATGAATGTTGATAAGTGGAGATTTAACTTCACAATGTAAGTGTAGGAAAAACAAAATTAAATGAGTAAATCTCTTATATGGTTGTCATGTAAATTATATGCACATTTAGTGATGTCAGGTGGAAAACATATCTAAAATGTTAGTGTACATGAAATGAAGTAAAAGAGATTACTCTTGATGTCTTAACACAAGCGAGAAGAGAAAACTTGTAACTCAGGTAAGGATAACATATGGTTCTTTAGAATGTTTTAACTGAGAAGATTCAATGTTTAAACACAAGGAAATTTGTTAAAGTTGAATGTAAATTGAGGAACCTATATTCATGCGGTCATAAGAACTTAATATTTCCAACTTGTTTATCTTTTAACTTGTATTAGATTGCGCTCATATAAGTGCTTTTTGTTGACAAGGTCGCCTTGTTCATGGAATAGATGGTTATGATTAACCCTTGTTATTTACCAATGGATTATACGAATTAAATTTTATTTGTGAAATAAGTGCATATTTATGGCTATTATACCTCACCTCACTTTTTTTTGTTGTGCTTATTTCCTTCACTTTATTTCAAAGAATGTATTAAATGCGTAGGTGCTAGTGGAACTTGCTCAATTGAGGAATCTAACTATTTGGTCTAATTGTGACCATAGTAGAAAATGGTTGTAGATACCTAATATGTGTATCATCCCAAGGGAATTGTTATGCCACAGTTTGGGAGGGATCAAACAAGGTGAAGTTTGTATGGTTGCAAAGAATATTAAATGACAATGACACCTCAATGATTGAGGGATAGAACTTTCATATTCTTGAGTAGGGATTTAAGCCACCTTATCAATGGCTGATGGAATAAATATCTTTTAAAATTTATGTGAAGTATTTTTTTTCTTACCTCAAATAATTCAGACATACACATATGTTATCACATGATTTTTTCTTTGTTAACTGTGTTGTGGAATGACCTATAATTTTATATGAGAAACATTATGTAAACCATGTTTGGACTTACCCCAAGAGGAATTCCTATTGAATCCTTGTGGTATATAAGTGATCCACTCTTAAACCTTTGTAAGTGTTAGGCTTGTGTGAAGGATATCTTTCGGAGGATTATTGTAACACCCGTAAAAATAACCCAATTGAGACCCAAGAACAACCTATGTTTTGTTAGGAAAATTATGGAATAATTTTTTTGTTTAAAAGAGTCTACAACTAGGTTAGAAGACAGTAGTTGTCGCAAGCAAGTTTTCAAGACAAATACTATTAATAGCTTATAGTTTTATTAGTACAAAAATTATAAAATATCTCAAGGTCCAAACTTAGGGTTATATGAATCAATTAGGTTAAGAGGGTAATTTCTCACTATACCACTCTCTAGCAGGATTAAAAGATTCAAATTTATTTTTTTCAAAATTATCACATTCAAAACTTCCCTAAATCATTCCCACTAGATATGAAATGTCCTCACCTTTCCAATGATTCAAAGAATTCCTCCGAACTCTCTGTATTTCAAAATTTATGGGCCGGCGGGCCTTGGGGTGAAAATTTTCCCCAAGGGCGGGTCTACGGGCCTAGGGGAGAAAATTTTCCCCAAGGGCGGGTCTGGGGGCCACGGGGAGAAAATTTTCCCCAGGGGTGGATCTACAGGCCGCAGGGAGAAATTTTGTTTAGGATGCCCCGAAGTCAGCTCGGAGGGGCCACGGGAGACGTTTTGGAACATTTACCCGCACCTTGGGTGAAAAGCCACCTTTGCACCTCGTGATGCCGTACGTCTGTCAGTCCACAAGGACTTGCATTGGCTACTAAGCTAATGCGGAGAAAGCGCGGTGGTGGGGATAAAAGGATTTTAATGCCCAGAAGGCTGAATTTTCCCAAAATTCACACTCGCCTCCACCGACAGCTCACGTTGCCATGTAAAAAATGCTAATTGGTGATCTGCCAATGGGGACCCCCGGAAAATTTAGACATTTTTCCCAATTGTTTTTTCCGAAACGCTAAGCAACATGGGAATCCAGCTTCTCAGTGGATGCCTTATGACACCATGCGGAAGTACCTGATTGGCTGCGGGACGACAGGGAAAATTTGGGAAAATTTTCTCAAATATTTTTAAAATTTAAGTTTGATTTTGCAGGCTCACGAAAGAAGACAAAGGGAAAAATTTGGGCCCGTGGGCCCGCTAAGGAAAATTTTCCCAAAATTTCTTTTTGACAGTTAGATTAATTTTTGAAGCCAAAATGAAGATAAAACTTTAGAAGGCCATAACTTTTGATAGAGAGCTCGGTTTTGGAAAAACGAGGACTTTCTGGAAAGCTCTGAACGTCCTCTTTACTTAGGGATCATTAATTTTTGGTATTCATAAGGTTTAAGGTGTCAATTCCTGTAAAAACGTTCTGTAGGAGTCTTACAGTGCACACTGGTAAATTTTAACTTGTGAGATTTATTCAATTTGATCTTATTCCTCCCTCAACATGTCAAATAGACATGGAGAATTATTATTAGAGTGAAAGTAGGATGGATTTTGTGAAGATAGATGTATGTTTGATTGAATTCCAATTCGAAAATTTACAGTTTTGATAGCAAAATGACTGTGGAAACGGTTTGAACCTCGGTTTTACCAAGTTTTATATGAAGATTTCCTTTAAGTATTTTTGTCTAGATTGGATTAATTTAGGGAAAACTACTTCCATTATAATCCAATTTAATGTTTCATTTGATGTTTCATTGTTGCAAGTTCGATCTACGCATTTTGGATTAAATAAATGCCAGCTGTGAAAATACAAGACAAGGATCAAATTTTTAAAGGGTTTATTTGCCATTTTCTTCTTCCAAGTATTATGTTACTCATTCCAATTCTAATATGATACATTTATTTGACTCAATTCAACTTATTCAAAAACTAAAATGACATCTCTAATTTCTAATTTTCACATATTTCAAAAGATAGAGTATTACACTTACTTTATACGCATTTCCTTCCTTTCAAACAGATATTTCAATTACATTTAAAGTGATCAGATTCAATACCACAGTGAAATTTTAAAAAGGCAATACATCATTTATTGATTCTAAAATACAACTTTGTAACATCCTTCTTGTATTCTTTCCAAAATCATAAATTGTATACATGGCAAAATAATACATTTTCTCCTCACGTGTTTCACTTTTCCACTTTCTAAATAGGGATTTCATAGTGCATGTTAAAAATAGATTTCCAATGGAAATAAAATCATATGAATAATGCCAAAGCTTCCATTAATTCAAATGAAATTCTTATAACCTCCTTTCCATTTGATTCCAAAATACAGACATACAAATTATGTATCATTCTTTCACATTCTTTCCAGAACAGAATACAAAGTATAACTCTTTTACATTTCAAATTTCAACTTTCATTATCAATACGAGTATCTTTCCATTACAATGAATATGCATAGATCATCCACTTTAAAGTTGTAAAGGGCTATACAATAAGATTTCATTTCAACAAGGGATTTTCAAACTGTATCTTTATCCTCAGCTCGAGAACAACAACATGCAAACTTCTCATTCTCCCAAATTGTGATCACAAAAAGAGTTAGGGGAAAGGCAACATGGTCTCCACCAAACCAAGACATATAATGAAGAGGATAAGCCATCCTTCTTCATTGGCCCCCGAGCCCCAACCATAATGTAATTAGAAGATGGGATTCATACTTATGGCAACAACAGACTTCCACAAACCACATCAGCAACATATTCATAACAAAAACACAGTCTAAGAATAGAATGTAGTTTACAACTACATTAAAACATGAAAAACATGACATTGAGGCTTCATCTAGCAAACCAAAGGAGCAAGAAACTATGGGGGATTTTTTTTATGCCTCCCAAAAGGGGAAATGGGTATCACCACCTAAGAACAAACCACCAATATATATATATATATATATATATATATATATATATATATATATATATATATATATATATATATCATTTTAAATGCTTGATATGACCTTATGCCTCTCACAAGTACCCCTTATTCCTCACATTTCATTATGCCTCCCCAACCTCTTATGGCACCCCATAAAGAGTAAAGAAATTCGATCCATTTCTTTATAAGGTGGAACTCAAACCCCAACTCCCTCCACCCTTATACCTCCCTAAAACACACTTTTTCCTCCCATACAAAATAATCCCCATAGTCTTCTCCTACACCATTCCTAGGCCATATACCCATCAGCCCACAAACATGATAAAACATTCACAACAATGACATATTTACATATATAAAAGAAGAAGCATTTCAAGAGCCAATCTCTTACTTCTCCATGATGGAGTTATTCCAAGTTTCTAACATAGCAAGCTCTATCCTAATGCAAGGAATCCAAAATCATCCAAGCACAAGCATGCAACAATATTCTAAAAACTTCTTCAAAGTGAGAGCTCCCTAAACGGTAAAATAATTCACCCCAAGAATGAAGTCTCCAAAAATTAAGCAACCCAAAACAATGCAAGAAATTCAAATTTTATAGAAGAAGGAAGAGAAGAGGATGAGGTGAATCCATGTAGGATGCCACATAACACATCCTCAACCCCTAACATAAAAGTCAAATTCATTCTCTAATGCATAATAAATAGGTGGCTGAATAATATGACAGTTTACTTACACACTCGAAATCCAAACCCGCACCCCATAAGGACTGAAATTAAATCATGTAATAAAAGTGCAATTAAAACATACAATTTGCCTTCCTCAAAAGGCATTATAAAAGTCCTAATCTCAACTCCCAAACCATAGGTATGGTTGGTAAGTGAATGTTTAAGAGGTATGGGAGAAGTTGAACTTGTCCCACAAGCCTCTCAAAATCAGCCTCCAAGGACAAATTTCGAATTTCCAAGAAAGGGTGAGTGTTTCACACTCAAAAGTTAACTTACACATCACTTACAACACTTTAATTCATAACCAACAATTCTCATTAATTACATTCTCGTGATATATTTTAATTAATTAACTTAATAACATGATTAATCATAATATTAACACCACCATTTAATAAATAATGAAAGGGGGTACAGTGAACCACAAAATAAACACATGCAAACATTAAGCAAAGGGACCAAAATAAAAGAAAAATACATAAAACCCCTTGGTCACATTTAAAGGTGATTCCCCCCATGGGAATCCCTAACACACAATAAACATGCACAAATAAATACTAGTTGTCATGGTGACCTTGTTGAATTCATCTAGAATTCCAATGTGGTTGGTCTCCAATCTCCCAATGTTTGTTGTGATATTTTCACCTGCAAAACACAAATACCTCCTTCGGCCTCATGGTCATATCAGAACATCAAAAATAATATAAATATAATTCCCAAAATCATTTAGATATATGAATCACAACAACATCAAAGCAATCTAACAATATCATTTATAGTTTTATCAACAACTAAATCATCATCTAATAATTTCCATTTCTAGGTCTACTCATAATATCTAAATACCACAAGTTCTAAACAACATCCATAATATAACCATGTCAAATAGTATATCATCATCAACCTATAAAATGTCTCTAACAATCATCATGCATCATAAATGAATCAAGTCAAAAATAATCAATGATCTAACATTTATCATCATACTATAATAATCTATGGAAGCAGGATAAATGAAACCATAATATAATAAGCAGTATTAAGATCAATATCATAAAGGTGTCAAAGGGAAGTGGGCACTACAATTGTTTTGGTTTCTTCCTGGCATCAGTGGACTTTTTACTACTTAGTGTAGGTACAGTGTGCATTCGGGTGCACATCAGATTAGCTTACATACTTGGACCTAACCTTTGTGTTATGGATCAAATTGGACTTTTTGATTTGAAAGGGGTAACATGAACCAATTTTTGGAATGCAATACATGATCAAACCCTAGAGAAAAATGAACCTCCTTTGTAGTGTGGTATTGAGAGCCATGTTCGACATAAATGTGTTTCCACATGGATATTACTCTTGAAATAATAACATGTGATACATACAGAAGTATGATAGTAAACCTTGGGTATATTGATTTGTTTCAAAGGAAAGTGTTAGTGTTATTTGTGTCTAGATATTTGGGCTAGTGTATTTACTGTTGCATTTATTAATGATAAAAAATTCTTGTTTTAGGTTACATTTTATGTGGTAAAATTGTGAACTTTACACCACCCTATATGTACAGGTGAGTGTTCTAACCCTTTCTTTTCATTTTCAATGGATTAATTCGTATCCTTTCCCCATTGTGCTCTGTTAGCTTAGTGTTATATGTGTTTTGATACTAGTTAGCATAGTGCTCTTATGAATGACCAGCTCCTTAACATCTTTTTATCTTTATTTTAGTCATATTATGCATGATCAATACATTCCAACACCCAACTACTGATATGTTAGTAGGGTTCGTTCCTCTATCTTGAACGTGGGACTTGGAAACCCTAGGTCAACGTAGTGTATGGATTATGACACTCAGTATATGCCACTCTAATTCTCATTGTATCCCTTTAATTCTATCCCATTGTGTGTCAGTTCATGTGTGTTTCTCACTTGTTTCCTTGATAGCCTTGTAGAATGGATGATTTAGGAGTGCAAGATATTAAGGAAAATTTTGGCCCTCCATACACATGACATGTAAAAAATATGAGTTTTTAAGATTCTACCAATATTTATAATATTTAGGTACATATTTTACAAATTATTATTTTGAAGGCTATCGATTTTATGAAAAATAGTAATATTAAGTTTAGATGTAATGCAATAATACTTATACTATCATTCGTTTGGTTTATTTAACAAAATCTAATGTAGCCATAGTGTAGACTCATATATTATTGAGATATATTTTGATATGACATATTATCACTTGTTAACACTATTTAATTAACTAATCCATTATTTTTACATTTGAAAATTGCACCTTTACATTACTATTTACCATAACTAGTTTCATTTACGCATCTATATCGAAGCTTATTATTATATGTAACTAGGTAACATTTAGCATCGTTTACCATAAATTTCAATTTTTGAAAGAGGGTTTTAACTGAAATATGATAAATTAATTAATAATGTGTTATAACTAGCAGATGATATTTTTAGATAGTATTTACTATTGACGATATTGATTTCTTTTAAAAAACAATTTAGTTCTTATAGAATTTTATCCATATGCTTTGTTATATTTTGTTCATTATAATGTGTCCATAATGTAGCCCTTTTTCCACTAGAAATTATAACAATTGAGTTCTTATAGAACTTTTATGCATATGTTTTTCTCTATTTTGTTCATTATAATGTCCGTCCACAATGTATTCCTTTTACCATTAGATATTTTGTGTTGGATCATGAATATTAAATCAAATCCATTACTTTAAGACACTACACACTTAATAAGGTTATTTTTTCTCCATTAACATTTAATGTAAATAATTGTTTTCAATTTTTTTGTGATCATGAGGACGCTTTCTAGAGTAATGATTCTCATTGATATTAAATGCTTAAGTATTTCATGACTAAGCAAATAATAATAATGTAAGAAAATGGAATGTCAACGATAAATATCATCATGTTATATGTAACAAGTAATTATACATGAATGGTGTAATAGAGATGCCAAATGGGATTCATCATTGAATTTAGGTACATATTTGTGCATAAATGCATGTATTAATGAAAATATGACCTGTGAAAGAATAACGGTAAATTTAAATAGATAAGAGAGAATAGAATGTCTAAAAAGGTAGATCATAACAGTTTGATTCTGTTAATGGGGTTTGGGTGGATCAGTTAAGATGGACGGTTGTGTCCGGATCCACCCAGATTCAAATCTTGCTAGATGCGATCCCTTCGGGGTGGTTATCAATGGTGGCAGATATTACATCACCGGTGGTTACGTCTGGTGGTTATTCTTGGCAGTGATAGACTTTACATCATTGGCATTGGCGTTCGAGGTGCCTGGTGGTGCTAAAAATGGTGGTGGCATAAATTACATCGTCAATAAGGTTTCACTGGGCGTAGTCTAGGTTGGTCTAATTGTAATATCTTATCTCAGGCCATTGGCTGTAATGGGTGGGGTCCCAGGAAACCCTCCGATTCATAGCTCTGGTCAAAATTGTTAATCTATAAAAAAACACTTTGATTCCCTTGCAAATAATTTACAACATAGTATTTCTACTTTATAGTAATTTTGGTTCCACTAGAAATTTATTGATGGAATGTTTTATCTCTTTATGATAGGAAACAGTTAAACCGTATCCATCTTTGAAGAGTAAATATAAACCTCTTGTTGCAACATTGAAATATAAGTTCCTACAACATTTTGGTATATCCAAAGATTTAAAGAACTCCCATTTTAGTTCTTGTAGACAGCTATCCACAAGAGAAGTGATGTACTTTAAAGCATCTTCTCTTGTAGAACCAATATTTTCTTTCATGTAACAGTCTAAACTTAAAGCTAACTCTCCATGCTCTTGTTCATCCTTTAATAAAATAAAATAAAAACTATTAGGAAATATGTTATCAATTTCAATGCTCCTAGAAGATGAATAATTGTTATTTGAATTTGAGTATCAAATTTTATCATCATGTAATCACCTGGAAATCATTCATGTCATCAACTATGTGAAAGTTAATGGCACAAGGGATTGGAATTTTGATGATGGAAAATCAACTTTCTTTAAAATCTCATCAAGAAGAAGGGTAAGTGCACCAAGTTGGTGGGAAAAAAAAGGGGTCATATGCGGACGTTATATTGAAAAAACCATTTAAATCTCAACTTGTATGGATTATTAACAATACGCGCACTAAAAATTAGTAAAAATTATATAAATATGAATCGTAGCATCCGGAATCTAGTTTCTAAAATACTAATGTTTTTAAAAAACGGACAAGTTTAGTTATATTAAAACCTTAAAATTATATGACTTGGTTTTTTTTTTGAAAACACTTATAAGATTGTAGTCCGTTTGCCCGCAATTTGGATGACCAAATCTTGTTATTTTTTTTTTCCTTTAGTGAAAATTTAGTTGTAGTTATCTATCTTGGGATGGATTTTATTTTGTATTTTTTTGGGCAATTTGTTTTTAATGATTTTTTCCATGAAAGTGGTCTAAAAAGATTTAGAAAACGGAACGCTTTCTGTTTTCCCGTTTTAGTCCTTTTAGTCATCCTAACAATTGTAGGACTAGATATATTATCCGATTTCATACTATATAATACTGTGACATCTACCATTTAATGAATGTATTTCCTAGCTAAATCTATTTCAGGCTTCTACAGAGAAAAATACCACATCAACTTTGAGCATGTTAGAAAATAATAAATAGATTGGAGAACATAGCGGAAGCAAAAGTGGTTCGCCTAGTTGACTACAGAGATAACTGACGATGGAACATACACATGATATCGTCTCTTTTATCAACCGTAATTGTTTCCTACATGTTATCAAAATTTCACCCCCCCTGGGTAAATTTCGATAACATGCATCAGATTCTCAGGTCCCAGGAAAATTGATTGATTCGGGGCCAAAATTCATGTTTCCAGGGTCCCCTCAGATTTTTTCTAACTCCCCTGGTCGAAGTTGGAAGGAGAAAGCTTTGAGAAAGTGCGGAAAAGGTTGCAGAAAGCAAGTAGTTTGGGCCAGAAAAAATTGTGAAAATCGGCTAAGTCCTAGTCCAGCACAAGGTGGGACAAATGGGACAAAATTATGCGAACCGCCCGAACGGCCGAAATGAGTCCAGGCGGCCCACTAAGCAACATGGGACAAGTGGGACAAAAGTACGCGGCGGGCGCGAAAAGCCGATCCGAGCCGAGAGAAGAAAAATTGGCTAACTGCTGAAGAGGGTAGCATTCAGGACGATTTGGGACAAAAAGGCGCGAAATGCGGCCGAACCGGTCGAAATCGAGCGAAATCAAGTCAGTCCTAAAGCAAAGTGGGACAAGCGGGCCAAAAATACGCGAACTGGCCGAACTCGGCCGAAAAAGAGTCCAAAGGCAGTCCAAAATCAAAATGGGACATCTGGGACAAATGGACGCGAAATCGGCCGAAATTCGGCTACGAAATCAGCACAAGGAGCCCAAAATTAAATGGGACATCCGGGACAAAAAGACGCGAAGGGCGCGAAAGAGCCGGCAGGGCCGAGGACCAACCAGATCACGCCACGTGTCACAAGGGGAAAGGACCAGAAAAGGTCAAAGGGCGAGTTTTCGAGCACCGATCCGAACCAATGGGATAATGCCACGTGTCCCAGCTAGGGCCCACAAGGAAATTTCAAAGACAGCCCGCCGAAAGGTAGAGGAGAGAGAATTGCTCGTCCAATCAGAGCGTGCCACGTGTCATCCAGGTGGTGAAGCGCGGGAAATTATTTCAAAATCCGTTTTGGTCTGTTCCACGCCCTAAATCTTCAGATCATCATATCTTTTGATCCAGAGCTCGGATTTGCACGTTCTTGATATCAACGGAAAGCTCATGAAATTCTCTACATGATTCTGGGATCAATCTTGCATTTTGGTGCAGTCTGGAGGGAGAAAATCAAGAAACGTCTCTGGTGCGTGGTAATGGCAGAACTGACGTTTCAGCGACCAACTTTAATGCAAAAGACAGTCCGCCGCTCTTGCCAGGATTCTCACCTGCCGCCATAATGAGATAAACTAAATGCAACCTAGAAGTGGTTGGGGTAGATCTAAATTCCCTCTCTTTTCCCTCTCTCATTCTTCCTATATATTGTAAAGAGGGGCAAAGAGATAAAAAAGTTGTTCATTTTTTCTGCTCTGCCCTCCCTTCTTTTCTTCTCTAGGGTTGAAAATGGAGTTCGAACCTCCTCCCTTGCTCTGTAATGGCGTTTTTTGCCTTTTACTAATGGAATGATGTTCTGTGCAAACTTCTGGAGCAACAAAACGTGTTCTGTGATGCATCTGTCCATCCTCTCTCGTTTTTGCTTGTTCTCTTTCTTGCCTCTCTTCATTGCAGGTATCTGTGCATGTTTGAATGTTCATTGCAGGTTTGGAGCTGTGTTCATGGAGTTTTGGGACATTTTCTGTGTGAAATCTATCCTTGGGTTTGTGATGCTTCTGTCCATCCTTCCCATTGCTCACCTCTCTTTGTCCCATGGCAGTTTTGATAGATGTTCAACATCCTCCTTCTCTGGTGTATCACCGTTTTAGTGTAGGCTTTTGCTGTTTTTTCCCTTCTCTCTCTCTCTCTCTGTCTCCTTGGCATGGTTAGATTAGGATTAGATTAGCTTGCCTGCACTGGAATAGCTTGTGGCAGGTAGTTTAGGAGCAGGAACCAGCCTTCTCTGGAGATTCCTCTCTCGGTTTCACAAGTCCCACGCTTGGAGAGAGGTTTCCATGTTGTGCAATCACACTGGATGCCTGAACATCAACCTAGAAGCCTGATGTGCGTCCAGGGGTGCTGTGATTTTGCACTAACAGTTTTGGCACGCCCGGGTGGGACCTTAGAGGTCTTTCACTTCATCTTTTGCAGGTTGATGTGTTCCTGTGAAGATTTCAGCCTTTGGAGGCACTTGCAAACACATCTGGTGACTCCATCTGGTCAACAACCCATCTCTGAAGTTGCAGACCTTCCTTTCCATTCATTTCCATACATTTTCATCCATCTTTCTTTCCATCCCTTTCATTCTTTTCCATTCCATGAAGTTGTGCAATCATGACTTCATTTCCATCATGGATTTCACATCAACAACAGCAATATATTCCACCTCCAACATGTTTTACAAATCCTCCAAATCAGCATTTTGAGCAGATTCAAGATCAGTATGCATACCCATATGAACAGCAGTGCCAAAGTCAGTTTGGCTATGGAGCTTTCCAAGAGCAAGAGTATGCATACAATGAAGACCATCAGATCCAAGATGCTGGTCTGTTGGAGAAAATCCAAAAGATGGAGGTGGGGATGGTGCATGTCCAGAGCAACAGCACAAATGAAAGCTTTTGGAATCGGTTGCAGGACTCCTTGTCCATGGGGAGGCCCTTTTCCAAGACACTTCAGCCCTCAGGAGAAGCTGGACTTCATGATAAAGATGCTGCCCCAACTTGCACAATGGACAGCAGAAATAGAGGCCTATACACTTGTTGTTGAACAACCTTGTCAATGGGTAAGTTCTACACCATCATCTGGTCTTTCTCTTTTACTCAAGCAGCATCCATCTCATTTAAACTCTCCATCTGCTGTCCCAAATGTTGAATCCATTTCTCCACCCCCCAGTCTTCCACCTCATCTCGATTCTTCTTTCCTTTTCCCTTCCAAACAGTCATCCCCTCCACAAGAGCTAACAGAAATACCCCCTCCTCCAAAGAAACAAGAGTTTTCACTGCCTCCACCACCACAAAAAATTGTAAAATCAGTTGAGTTTCAGCCCATTCCTCCTCTTGCATTCCCAATTCCATGTGGGAAAGAAGAAAATGAAAAAATCAGTCATAAAGGACAACAAGAGGAAGAGCCAAAAAGAAAAGAAATGACAGACAGCTTGAAGAGTTTGGGCTGCTTAGATTTGGGATGACAAAGCATCCCCTTGATGGTTAAGCCTACAGAAGAGGCTAGGGTTGGAGAGCAAATGGTGGTGAGGACTGATTTTGTTGCAGCAGAAGAAGAAGATCTTGCAGTCCCAACTTGTCCTCTAGAGCAACAAATTGAAGAGTTTGACTTGACAAACTTCATGCTGGAGGAGGAGTTCAATCAAGAGCAAGATTGCCTTCAAACATTGGAGGAAGGAGAAGCTGCTCCAAATCCAAAAGAAGAGGAGCACAATCTAGCTGTGGAGGAGAAAAACGCAGATCCAAGGGCTTTGAGCACAAAGCAGGCTACAGGAAGAACCTTCAGTTCTTCTTTCCACTTCATCTCTCTCAAGTTCTAGCACTGAAAAGGAGTTTGATCTCTCAAACTCAATATTGGAGAGTGAAGGAAACCATGGTGGTCAAGTTGCAGATCAAGAGGACACCATGGAGGAAGTTGAAAACGAGCAGCAGGACAGCAATGAGGCAGTTTACCTGTCAGATTTGGAGGACTGTTTTGATGGAGAAGAGCTGGTTGAGTTTTCACCATTCTCTCTTTCATCATCCACATTCCAAACACAAGAGCCTGCTGCCATGAAGGAGACCTTTCATTTGCAGCAGCCTGCATCTTATAGCAGCCCTTTGGAATCAAAATTGGAAGATTCTAATCTTCCCTGTTCTTCATTGGAGGAAGAGAAAGGACAGAAGGATTCCACCATTTCTTCCACATCATCCATTCAGGTGGGTCTACGAGAGGACTCCATTCTTGGAGTTGAAAATCAAAGCTATGGGCATATCAAACGGATCAGACCTTGCCTAATCAGATATTTGGCTTCATTGGAGCCAAAGGAGAAGCCACAACCAGTCATGCTTGCTTCTGAGCATGAGGATGAGATAAAAAGTACCAAGGATCAGCTGCCATACCTCTCCAATCCAAATGCAGAGCAACTAAAAGAGGTATTGGATTTTTCAGTTGATACCTTGATGATTTGGATAGAAGACCAGCTTCTTGTTGATTTTCCATCCATCCAAACAGCCATGATCAGTGCCAAATCAATTGCATGGCTGCCAATTTTGAAGAAAGGAAGCTATTTTGCACAACCAGTTGCAGGGTTTGTTTAGCTTTCCTTTGCTTCCAGTTAGAAGTAGAGTAGCTAGGTTTGCTTTCAGCAGAAGAAGTGCTTGTGCACACTCTGCATGTTCCATTTGGGGCATGTATGATTTTCAGTTTTGTACATAGTTTTGGTGTTGCTGGTTCTGCTCTTGCACAGTTCATTTCAGTGGCATCTTGGTGAGACACTCCAGGTTCAATGGGTTTCCAAGTGGCTCAGAGGGGAGATTTTCAAAGTTCAGATCAGTTTTCAGGCTACAACTTATGACTCCATGCCCAATGGATTGCTTCAGGCTACTGGTCTTTTCATCTAGCAGGGAGATGACCCCACTGAGTCGCCAAACTGTTATCAAAATTTCACCCCCTCTGGGTAAATTTCGATAACATGCATCAGATTCTCAGGTCCCAGGAAAATTGATTGATTCGGGGCCAAAATTCATGTTTCCAGGGTCCCCTCAGATTTTTTCTAACTCCCCTGGTCGAAGTTGGAAGGAGCAAGCTCTGAGAAAGTGGGGAAAAGGTTGCAGAAAGCAAGTAGTTTGGGCCAGAAAAAATTGTAAAAATCGGCTAAGTCCTAGTCCAGCACAAGGTGGGACAAATGGGACAAAATTACGCGAACCGCCCGAACCGGCCCGAAATGAGTCCAGGTGGCCCACTAAGCAACATGGGACAAGTGGGACAAAAGTACGCGGCGGGCGCGAAAAGCCGATCCGAGCCGAGAGGAAGAAAAATTGGCTAACTGCTGAAGAGGGACGCATTCAGGACGAATCGGGACAAAAAGGCGCGAACCCGGCCGAACCGGTCGGATCGAAAAAGAGTACAAGACAGTCCAAAAGCAAAGTGGGACAATCTGGGCCAGCAAATGCGCGAACCGACCGAAACCGGCCGAAAAGAGTCAAAGTCAGTCCAAAATCAAAATGGGACAAGCGGGCCACAAATGCCCGAACCGGCTGAATCGGCCGAAATGAGTCCAGAGGGTCCCGAAATCAAATGGGACATCCAAATGGACGCGAAATGCCGAAATGAGCACAAAGGGCCCCAAAATCAAATGGGACATCCGGGACAAATGGACGTGAAGTACGTGAAGGAGCCGAAGGAGCCGAGGACCAATCAGAAACTGCCACGTGTCCTCACAGGAGAAAAAGTCAAAAGGTCAAAGGGGCGAGTTATCGAGCGCTGAACCGAACCAATGAAATGGCGCCACGTGTCCAAGTTTAAGGGCCCACAAGGAAATTTCAAAAGGAAATCCCGCGAAAGACAGAGGAGAGAGAATTGCTCGTCCAATCAGCAGCGTGCCACGTGTCATCCAGGTGGCGAAGCGCGGGAAATATTTCAAAATCCGTTTTGGTCTGTTCTGTGCCCTAAATCTTCAGATCGCCATATCTTTTGATCCAGAGCTCGGATTTGCACGTTCTTTATATCAACGGAAAGCTCATGAAATTCTCTACATGATTCTGTGGATCAATCTTGCAAGTTTTGGTGCAGTCTGGAGAGAGAAAATCAAGAAACGGTTCTGACGCGTGGTGCACGGCAGAAGTGACGTTTCAGCGACCAACTTTAATGCAGAAGACAGTCCGCCGCTCTTGCCATGGATTCGGTCAAAGATGCTTCTACCATAATGAGATGATTTAAATCCTATGCCACCTTAATGAAGTGGTTCAATGAGGTAGATCTGACACGTTCCCATCTTTTCTTCCCTCTCTCATTCTTCCTATATATTGTAAAGAGTTGGCAAAAGATAAAAAAGGTTGTTCATTCTTTCTGCTCTGCCCTCCCTTCTTTTCTTCTCTAGGGTTGAAAATGGAGTTCGAACCTCCTCCCTTTCTCTGTAATGGCATTTTTGCCTTTTACTAATGGAATGATGTTCTGTGCAAACTTCTGGAGCAACAAAACGTGTTCTGTGATGCATCTGTCCATCCTCTCTCGTTTTTGCTTGTTCTCTTCTTGCCTCTCTTCATTTGCAGGTATTTGTGCATGTCTCGAATGTTCATTGCAGGTTTGGAGCTATGTTCATGGAGTTTTGGGACATTTTCTGTGTGAAATCTATCCTTGGGTTTGTGATGCTTCTGTCCTATCCTTCCCATTGCCCACCTCTCTTTGTCCCATGGCAGTTTTGATAGATGTTCAACATTCTCCTTCTCTGGTGTATCACCGTTTTTAGTGTAGGATTTTACTGTTTTTCCCTTCTCTCTCTCTCTCTCTCTTTCTCCTTGGTATGGTTAGATTAGGATTAGATTAGCTTGCCTGCACTGGAATAGCTTGTGGCAGGTAGTTTAGGAGCAGGAACCAGCCTTCTCTGGAGATTCCTCTCTCGGTTTCACAAGTCCCACGCTTGGAGAGAGGTTTTCCATGTTGTGCAATCACACTGGATGCCTGAACATCAACCTAGAAACCTGATGTGCGTCCAGGGGTACTATGATTTTGCACTAACAGTTTTGGCATGCCGGGTGGGACCTTAGAGGTCTTTCACTTCATCTTTTGCAGGTTGGTGTGTTCCTATGAAGATTTCAGCCTTTGGAGGCACTTGCAAACACATCTGGCGACTCCATCTGATTAGCAACCCATTTCTCTGAGCTTGTAGACCCGTTTCCATACATTTTCATCCATCTTTCTTTCCATCCCTTTCATTCTTTTCCATTCCATGAAGTTGTGCAATCATGACTTCATTTCCATCATGGATTTCACATCAACAACAGCAGTATATTCCACCTCTCCAACATGTTTTACAAATCCTCTAAATCAGCATTTTGAGCAGATTCAAGATCAGTATGCATACCCATATGAGCAGCAGTGCCAAAGTCAGTTTGGCTATGGAGCTTTCCAAGAGCAAGAGTATGCATACAATGAAGACCATCAGATCCAAGATGTTGGTCTGTTGGAGAAAATTCAAAAGATGGAGGTGGGGATGGTGCAGTGCAGAGCAACAGCTCAAATGAGAGCTTTCAGAATTGGTTGCAGGACTCCTTGTCCATGGGCAGGCCTTTTTCCAAGACACTTCAGCCCTCAGGAGAAGCTGGACTTCATGATAAAGATGCTGCCCCAACTTGCACAATGGATAGCAGAAATAGAGGCCTATACACTTGTTGTTGAACAACATTGTCAATGGGTAGGTTCTACACCATCATCTGGTCTTTCTCTTTCTCAAGTTGCACCATCTCATTTAAACTCTCCATCTGCTGTCCCAAATGTTGAATCCATTTCTCCACCCCCCAGTCTTCCACCTCATCTCGATTCTTCTTTCCTTTTCCCTTCCAAACAGTCATCCCCTCCACAAGAGCTAACAGAAACACCCCCTCCTCCAAAGAAACAAGAGTTTTCACTGCCTCCACCACCACAAAAAATTGTAAAATCAGTTGAGTTTCAGCCCATTCCTTTTGCATTCCCAATTCCATGTGGGAAAGAAGAAAATGAAAAAATCAGTCATAAAGGACAACAAGAGGAAGAGCCAAAAAGAAAAGAAATGACAGACAGCTTGAAGGTTTGGGCTGCCAAATTTGGGATGACAAGCATCCCCTTGATGTTCAAGCCTACAGAAGAAGCTAGGGTTGGAGAGCAAATGGTGGTCAGGACTGATTTTGTTGCAGCAGAAGAAGAAGATCTTGCAGACCTAACTTGTCCTCTAGAGCAGCAGATTGAAGAGTTTGACTTGACAAACTTCATGCTGGAGAAGGAGTTCAATCAAGAGCAAGATTGCCTTCAAACATTGGAGGAAGGAGAAGCTGCTCCAAATCCAAAAGAAGAGGAGCACAATCTAGCTGTGGAGGAGAAAAACACAGATCCAAGGGCTTTGAGCACAAAGCAGGTTACAGAAGAACCTTCAGTTCTTCTTTCCACTTCATCTCTCTCAAGTTCTAGCACTGAAAAGGAGTTTGATCTCTCAAATTCAATATTGGAGAGTGAAGGAAACCATGGTGGTCAAGTTGCAGATCAAGAGGACACCATGGAGGAAGTTGAAAACGAGCAGCAGGACAGCAATGAGGCAGTTTACCTGTCAGATTTAGAGGACTGTTTTGATGGAGAAGAGCCGGTTGAGATTTCACCTTTCTCTCTTTCATCATCCACATTCCAAACACAAGAGCCTGCTGCCATGAAGGAGAGCTTTCATTTGCAGCAGCCTGCATCTTATAGCAGCCCTTTGGAATCAAAATTGGAAGATTCTAATCTTCCCTGTTCTTCATTGGAGGAAGAGAAAGGACAGAAGGATTCCACCATTTCTTCAACACCATCCATTCAAGGTCTGCTAGAAAACTCCATTCTTGGAGTTGAAAATCAGAGCTATGGGCATATCAAACTGATCAGACCTTGCCCAATCAGGTACTTGGCTTCATTGGAGCCAAGGGAGAAGCCAAAACCAGTCATGCTCGCTTCTGAGCATGAGGATGAGCTACAAAGTACCAAGGATCAGCTGCCATACCTCTCCAATCCAAATGCAGAGCAACTAAAAGAGGTATTGGATTTTTTGATGATTTGGATAGAAGACCAGCTTCTTGTTGATTTTCCATCCATCCAAATCAATTGCATGGCTGCCAATTTTGAAGAAAGGAAGCTATTTTGCACAACCAGTTGCAGGGTTTGTTTAGCTTGCCTTTGCTTCCAGTTAGAATAGAGTAGGTAGGTTTTCTTTCAGCAGAAGAAGTGCTCGTGCACACTCTGCATGTTCCATTTGGGACATGTATGATTTTCAGTTCTGTACATAGTTTTTGGTGTTGCTGGTTTTGCTCTTGTACAGTTCATTTCAGTGGCATCTTGGTGAGTACACTCCATGTCCGGTGGGTTTCCAAGTGGCTTAGAGGGGAGATTTTCAAAGTTCAGATCAGTTTTCAGGCTATTACTTATGACTCCATGCCCAATGGATTGCTTCAGGCTATTGGTCTTTTCATCTAGCAGGCAGATGACCCCACTGAGTCGCCAAACTGTTATCAAAATTTCACCCCCCCTGGGTAAATTTCGATAACATGCATCGGATTCTCAGGTCCCAGGAAAATTGATTGATTCGGGGTCAAAATTCATGTTTCCAGGGTCCCCTCAGATTTTTTCTAACTCCCCTAGTCGAAGTTGGAAGGAGAAAGCTTTGAGAAAATGCAAAAAAAGGTTGCAGAAGGCAAGTAGGTTGATCCAGAAAAAATGGTGAAAATCGGCTAAGTCCTAGTGCTAGGAGCAATTGGGACATCTGGGAAAAAAAGGCGCGGATCGGCCGAAAAGCCTCCAAGCGGCCCAAATAGCAACAGGGACATCTGGGACAAAAGTACGCGGCGGGCGCGAAATGCAGGTTCGACCGAGAGAAAAAATTGGCTAACTGCTGAGAGGGTCGCCTTTGGGACATTTGGGACAAAAAGGCGCGAAGCGGCCGAACCGGGCGAAATGAGCACAAGCAGTCCGAAACAAAGTGGGACAAGCGGGCCAAAAAGACGCGAACTGGCCGAACTGGGTGAAAAAGGTCGAGGCAGTCCAAAGCAAAGTGAAACATTTGGGACAAATGGACGCGAACCGGCCGGTTCGCACGAAATCAGCACAAGGAGCACTAAACATTTGGGACATCCGGGACAAAAAGACGTGAAGGGCGCGAAAGAGCCGGTAGGGCCGAGGACCAACCAGATCACGCCACGTGTCACAAGGGGAAAGGACCAGAAAAGTCAAAGGGCGAGTTTTCGAGCACCGATCCGAACCAATGGGATAATGCCACATGTCCCAGCTAGGGCCCACAAGGAAATTTCAAAGACAGCCCACCGAAAGGTAGAGGAGAGAGAATTTCTTGTCCAATCAGAGCGTGCCACGTGTCATCCAGGTGGCGAAGCGCGGGAAATATTTCAAAATCCGTTTTGGTCTGTTCCACGCCCTAAATCTTCAGATCATCATATCTTTTGATCCAGAGCTCGGATTTGCACGTTCTTGATATCAACGGAAAGCTCATGAAATTCTCTGCATGATTCTGGGATCAATCTTGCATTTTGGTGCAGTCTGGAGGGAGAAAATCAAGAAACATCTCTGGTGCGTGGTAATGGCAGAACTGACGTTTCAGCGACCAACTTTAATGCAAAAGACAGTCCGCCGCTCTTGCTAGGATTCTCACCCGCCGCCATAATGAGATAAACTAAATGCAACCTAGAAGTGGTTGGGGTAGATCTAAATTCCCTCTCTTTTCCCTCTCTCATTCTTCCTATATATTGTAAAGAGGGGCAAAGAGATAAAAAAGTTGTTCATTTTTTCTGCTCTGCCCTCCCTTCTTTTCTTCTCTAGGGTTGAAAATGGAGTTCGAACCTCCTCCCTTGCTCTGTAATGGCATTTTTTGCCTTTTACTAATGGAATGATGTTCTGTACAAACTTCTGGAGCAACAAAACGTGTTCTGTGATGCATCTGTCCATCCTCTCTCGTTTTTGCTTGTTCTCTCCTTGCCTCTCTTCATTTGCAGGTATCTGTGCAGGTCTAAATGTTCATTACAGGTTTGGAGCTGTGTTCATGGAGTTTTGGGACATTTTCTGTGTGAAATCTATCCTTGGGCCGGTGATGCATCTGTCCATCCTTCCCATTGCTCACCTCTCTTTGTCCCATGGCAGTTTTGATAGATGTTCAACATCCTCCTTCTCTGGTGTATCACCGTTTTAGTGTAGGCTTTTGCTGTTTGTCCCTTCTCTCTCTCTCTCTGTCTCCTTGGCATGGTTAGATTAGGATTAGATTAGTTTTCCTGCACTGGAATAGCTTGTGGCAGGTAGTTTAGGAGCAGGAACCAGCCTTCTCTGGAGATTCCTCTCTCGGTTTCACAAGTCCCACACTTGGAGAGAGGTTTCCATGTTGTGCAATCACACTGGATGCCTGAACATCAACCTAGAAGCCTGATGTGCATCCAGGGGGTGCTGTGATTTTGCACTAACACAAATATTGTTATTTGTTTTTTCCTGTGGTGAAAAGTTAGATGTAGTTGTCTATCTTGGGATGGATTTTATTTTGTATTTTTTCGAGTAATATTTTTTTTATGATTTTTTCCGTGAAAGTGGTCTGAAAAGATTTAGAAAACGGAGCGCTTTCCGTTTACCCGGCCATAACTATATCAAAAAATTATTGAAATCAAATATTTTTTTTTAACGTGTATAGAATTTCTCCATGCTTGGGATGGCATAAGTATTATCACATTTTGATAAGCGAAAAAAAAGTTACAGTCTTAAATGTAGACATGAACATTCCATGGGAAAAAAATGTCTTTAAGACCTATTGTTAGTAAAAAATTAGAAAATGATATTTATCTTATTCTATTCACTTTATAATCAATATTTCTATGAAGCTAACAGTCTCCCCTACGCGATTTTTGTGAAATGTTTTCAGTTTTTTCAAAATGGTTCAAGTCTGTGGAAGAGAAAAATTTGAAGTTTTCTGACCCTTTACACTTCATAATGACCTTCCATAGCTTTGATTGGGGCAAAACAAAGATTTAACGAGCCTTAGGGTCGGATTTGATAATATGGACTAGAACCGTGATTACGCAGTTTACAAACCGCGATTGTGGGTTTTTTAAACAAGAATTGCGATCACAACTTTATAAACCGTAAGTACAATTTATAAAGCGCGATCGCGGTTTGTAAATCATATTTATATACATCCCAATGTTCTAATTACCATGTTATTTTTATTATTTGACTTTACCATATGAATTACTAGGAAATTCTATCATTTTCTGCACGTTTTTCTTATCACTGGAAGCAAAACATCATGGGAGACAAGAAACAAAGTAAAAAAAGGAAGTCATTAAGTAAAAAAATACCAAAGGAATTAGAGGCAAATGGATTTAAAAATGTTGAGTGAATGCGGAATCTTCGTGAATCAAGAAGAGGTTCATCTTTCAACCCCCTACTATTATTAGTAATGAGGAACCAGGTAATGTTTCTACTATCAATGTTGAAGTTGAATTAAATACTCATGATGAAGATGTTTTTACTGTCTATGTTAAAGAAGAATTAAATACTCGTGATGTAGAAAATGTTGAAATTGAAGGAGACAATGAAAATGTGAATAAACAAATTCAAGTTGAAATTGTAGACAACACACAATTTGACAAAAACACCTCATAGGATTTTCTGTAAGAACCCTAATTATTTTAATTGAAATTGATGAAAACATTTTGAAATCAATGTGTGACAAACTTTCTGAATAGAAAATCAGAAGAAAAGCCACTAAAAATTTGGGATAATCATTTTGAAATTTTGAATGATTCCTAAAGATGTCAGTTTTTGGTTAGTTTGATGAAATTGAATAAAATGAGACCTGCATTAAACACCTTAGGATTGACAACATCTAATATACGTGGTCAAACCTCTACAATTATTGAAAACCTTCATGATGCATATCACACTGTTGGTGTCAAGATACGCACTAGGGATAGTAATATTGTGCGTCGTGTAACTTGTTACTAGTGTTGTAAGTGAATCAATAAATAATAACGTTTGATTATGCAAACAATTCGAATGTTGCAAATTAATCAAAAAACTCTAATGAAAGTAAATTAAAAAACGTAATATCCTTCAATCACTCAATAACACCGATTTTTGGGCATTTTCTACTAGAGCACTGCATAAGGAAAAATATAATACTGATACTATAAGAGAAGTTGTTATTCAATTTTGGCATGATAACACTTGAGTTTCACCTAATACAAGAGATGTTGTAAAACGGAGAGTTGGTTCTATTGATCCCGAACTACATCCAAAGCATTTCTTAGATATGAGTCAAACTCAATTTTTTCGTAAGTTTGAACAAGATCATCTGGAAATTAAAATTAGTCAACATTTTTTTGAAATGTTAAAACCGTTCTATGTGAAAAATCAACCACGCTCACACCACTTGTTGTTGTAGGCAACATGTTGAATTTGCTATGCATTATGCTAATTTTTTATGTATTCGATTCTATTTTTCATTCTGAAACTATGTTATTCAGAATGTGGTGTTGAAGTTATACCAATATCTTCTAGGGATTTCATTCCTATGATACTTTGTGAAAAAGAAGTTGGACAATTTTTTTATAAATCAGGATTATTTAGATGGAAGTTGTGGTACATGTGGCGGATTACATTAATTGGAAAGTTGCATCCAGGAGTAAATTGAAGGTGCAATAGGAAATAATTTATTTGAGTTTGATAAATATAAATCAGTTGCATACCAGTGGAAAGATGGAAAAGAGTCTAAAACGATTTGAGCTAGTTACAGAACATAAGCCTATTTTTCAATTTATGAGAAAATTTAAGGATGAAATTGTTTATGAGTATGCTAGGCATACACACAAAGCTCGATGGTTGGATGAATAGTTCAAGATATGCAAAGACACATATTCATATTGGTACTATTGTTTCAGTGGTCGATTTTGTAGAGAATTACACATTGCAACCACAAATGTAGGTTCAATCACAATATTACAACTTAGTACAAGTTGCCATTTTTGTGCATATAGCATTTATACATTCTCCTAACAGTACAAAGAAAGATCAATTTTTTTTTAAGAGAGTACCAATTTTATATTAGTGATGATCATACTCATTCTACTGAATTTGTGCAAGGGTGTTTCCATTTATTTTATGGAAACTTGTCTGATAAGGGACATTCCACTTCAAACAACATTATATATGGTCAGATAATTGCACGTCTCAGTTTAAGAAGGCACGAATGTTTTATTGGATGAGCAGGATACACGTCGAGATGAGTGTGTAACATATTTGGATTTTCACTGAGGCTGGACATGGAAACAGGAGAGCATGATGGTATAGGGGCATGTGTGAAAAGAGCTCTTATAAGAGAAGAGTTGAAGTACAAATATGGTGCTAAATTGAAAGATGCAAAGAGCATAGTGGAATGGTGTATTAACAATATGGCCCGAGGTTCTCAAGAAAATTTCCATGATTCGCAGATATTTTTGGTTGATAGAGGAACACCAAATTACTAACTATGAGGATTGTATGACACTCACTAGTTCCAGTGATATGCACTCATTTTGTAGCTCATACACTACTTTGTGGGCCACATAGACAAGAAAGCTGACATGTTTTTGTCCATCTTTTATCGAATCTATCGCTGTTGAGTTTGATTCACAAGAATGGGTTGATGGATGAATTTGTAGGCCTCTAACTCCGCTTCATAGTTATCAACCTCCATAAGAATTACGACTTGTTTCTATAGATGAATTTGCAACATTTAAGGACTTTGACGAAATTTTGATTTTGGCGCAACAAGGTACTTATGGTTATTTACAATTTTTATATCGAGTTATGTCCATTAAAATTTTAATATGTATAATTTAAATTTGAGTTGAAACCTTTTTTTTTGTAGGACATGTGTTTGTAGTTATTGCGACAGAAGACAATGAAGAAGGAACAAACTATTTCTTATGTCGTTGCATTGAGGAAAGAAAGAATTTGACTTCTCCTGTTATAGATGGTGAAGATATTAAATACCCTACAGGGTCAGTGGTAGTTACTTGGAACTTGGCTTCAATGGTATCCATTAAAAAACTCCTTATGTTTGGGTGTTTGAAGACTTTGAGACACACAGGAAAATACTCTTATATTTGCATCTAGTTCTAGCGACAAATATTCAGCTGTATAGATATCGAGGAAGACCTAATAACCAAGATTTTTTGGAAGGTTCAAAAGTCAGATCATGAAGTAATCTTGTTCGCTATTCAGAGTAGATCTGATCATGATGGTTCATTGCAATGAATTTACAATGCTCATGTCTAGTATATATAATTTCTTTGGTATATATAAATTTGTTTGAACTAGATAAATTTAAGTTCATATATTTTATTAAATTTGTGTATTTTGTATATATCTAGTATGGTTTTGATTTGAAACTTAAATTTATTTGACTAACACTTTTATGTGCAGGTTAGTGTTTTCTAGAAAAGCTTCCACCTTCACATGGTTGGCACTGTTAGTAGAGAATTATAAATTCTTAAAGCGAAGAGAAGCTTTCATTGTTTTACAAGAAAAGAGAAGTAATTAACAATGATTTATGTACATGTAAAGGGGGTTCTTGGCTCAAGAGGAGGTAGCCCAGAAGGACATGGAGCTTAGAGAACCAAAATGATGCCTCCCTGAGTGGTTACAAGACCATCCCTAGGTGTGTGCACAATCGGTTCGGTGCCACGACCCACCGTTTATAAAATATACCATTTGACAACCTCACATTGTCCTCAAACAAAACTATCTGGCGCATTTGCAAACATAAGGGCAACGAGAGCATTGATTGGAGAAGGAAACACCTGAGACAGGTTATTGTAGAGGGTCCCTATACCAACGTGTAGGATCAAATGAGAAGTTCTTAGGTGCCATGAAGTCTGCGTAGTCACCTGGTCGAAGTTGAATGATTTTTGGTCTCAGGGCTCTTAAGGGACTATGCCCAAATGAGGTATCCTGGAAGCAACGACGTTGTCATGCACCGAAAGGATGCATCCTCTAGAGTTCACCTGGCCACTTAATATACCTTTTGACAGCTTTATACTATCTGAAATGACACTATTCGGGGCGTTTGCAAACAATAGGGCAGCGAGAGCACCGACTAGAGAAGGAAAAAAAATGAGATATTCTATTGTAGAGGGTCCTTATGTCAAGGTGTAGGATCCAATGAGACATCCTTAGGTACCACGGAGTGAATGATTTTTTGGTCTCAGGGATCTTAAGGGACTACGCCTGAATGAGGTAGCCCGAAAGCAACGACGTTATCACACACTGAAAGAATGCCTCCTCTAGTGTTCACCTAGCCACTCAGACGTGTCCACATAGTCGGTTTGGTGCCATGACCCACCGTTTACAAAATATACTATTTGAAAGATTTACACTATTTAAAACTACGCTATTCGGCGCGTTCGCAAACAATAGGGCAGCGAGAGCACCAATTGGAGAAGGAAAAAAATGAGACAGGCTATTGTAGAGGGTCCCTACGCAAAGGTGTAGGATCAAATGAGATTTCCTTAGGTGCCACGGAGTCTGCGTAGTCACCTGTCAAAGCTGAATGAGTTTTTTGGTCTCAGGGGCTCTTAAGGGATTATGCGTGAACGAGGTAGCCCGGAAGCAATGATGTTGCTATGTAAAAAAAGAATGCCTCGTATAGCATTAAACTTGCCACTTAGACCAGTCTGCATAGTCAGTTAGGTGCCACAACCCACCGTTTACAAAATATACCGTTTGGCAAGCCTTTGAGTGTCTCGAACTACACTATTCCGCTGTGTTTGCAAACAATAGGGCATCGAGAGAACTGATTGGAGAAGGAAAAAACTGTGATAGGCTATTGTATAGGGGTTCCTATGCCAAGGTGTAGTATTAAATAAGATGTCCTCAAATACCACAGAGTCCTGCATAGTCACCCATCGAAGTTGAATGATTCTTTGGTCTCAGGGATCTTAAGGGACTGCACTCCGAACGAGGTAGCTTGGAAGCAACCACGTTGTCATGCACAAAAAGGGACACCTCCTCTAGCATTCACCTGGCCACCTAGATATGTCTGCATAGTCAGTTTTGTGCCATGACATACTATTTGCAAAATATACCGTTTAGCAACCTTACACTGTCTCAAATTACACCATTCGACCGTGTATGCAAACAATAGGGCAAGGAGAGCACCGATTGGAGAAGGAAAAAACGAAGATAGGATATTGTAGAGAGTCCCTACAATGAGGTGGTAGGATCAAAAGATACATCCTTAGGTTCCACGGAATCGCGGTATTCACCTGTTGAAGTTGAATTTTTTTTGGTCTCAGGGCTCTTAAGGGACTCTGCCCAAATGAAGTGTCCCAGAAGCAACCACATTGTCGTACTCCAAAACGAAACCTCCTCTAGAAGTCACCTGGACACCCATATGTTTTTACACAATCGGTTCAGTGCCATGACCCACTGTTTTCTTAATATACCATTTGACAACCTTACACTATCTCAAACTACACTATTCGGCGGGTTTACAAACAATAGGGCGACGAGAGAACCGATTAGAGAAGGAAAAAACTGAGAATGATTATTATAGAGCGTTTGTATGCTGAGGTGTAGGATCGAGTGAGACATCCTTAGGTGCCACGAAGTCTGCGTAGTCACCTGTCAATGTTGAATGATTTTTTGGTCTTAGGGCTCTTAAGGGACTACACACGAATGAGGTAGCCTGGAAGCAACCACGTTGTCACAAACCAAAATGATACTTCCTCTAGCATTCACCTAGCCACCTAGATGTTTCCACGTAGTCGGTTTGGTTGAACGACCCACCATTTGCAAAATATACTGTTTGACAGTCTTATACTCAAACTACACTATTCGGCGCATTTGCAAACAATAGGGCAGCGAGAGCACCGATTGGAGAAGGAAAAAAATGAGATAGGATATTATAGAGAGTCCTTACCTAAATGTATAGGATCAAGCAAGACATCCTTAGGTGCCACAGAGTTGGTGTATTCACCCATCAAAGTTATACGATTTTTTTGTCTCAGAGTTCTTAAGGGACTCCGCCCGAACGAGTTAGCCAAGAAGCAACCACGTTCTCATACACCAAAATGACACCTCATATAGCATTCACTTGGCCACCTAGATGTTTCCATGTAGTTAGTTTAGTGCCACAACCCATTGTTTGAAAAATATACCGTGTTGACAGCCTTACACTGTGTCAAAATGCATTATTCGGCACATTTACAAACAATAGGTCAACAATAGCACCGATTGGAGAAGGAAAAAACCAAGACACAATATTGTAGAGGGTCCCATATACCAAGGTATAGGATCAAATGAGACATCCTTAGGGTTGCTACAGAGTCTGCATAGTCACCCGTCAAAGTTGAATGATTTTTTAGTCTTAGGGCTCTTAAGGGGACTACGCCCCGAACGAGGTAGCCCGGAAGAAACCACGTTATCACACACCAAAAGGATGCCTCCTCTAGTATTCCCCTGACCACTTAGACATGTCCATACATTCGGTTTGGTGCCATGACCCACCAATTACAAAATATACCGTTTGACAGCCCTTACACTATCTCAAACTACACTATTTAGCGTGTTTGAAAACAGTAGGGTAGCGAGAGAACCGATTGGAGAAGGAAATAACCGAGAAACGATATTGTATAAGGTCCCTACGCAAAATTTTAGGATCAAACGAGACATCTTTAGGTGCCATGGAGTCTATGTAGTCACCCATCGAAGTCTGAACGATTTTTTGGTCTCAAGGCTCTTAAGGGACTACACCCGAATGAGGTAGCCCGGAAGCAACCGTGTTAGTCACGCACAAAAATGAAACCTCCTCTAGAGTTCACCTGGCCACTTGGATGTGTCTACACAGTCAGTTTGGTGCCATGACCCACCTATTTCCAAAATATACCGTTTGACAGCCTTACACAGTCTCAATCTACACTATTCAGCATGTATGCAAACAATACGGCATCGAGAGCACCGATTGGAGAAGAAAACAACTGAGGATAGTTTATTGTAGAGAGTCCCTACGATGAGGTGTAGGATTAAAATAGACGTCCTTAGGTGCCATGAAGTCAGTGTATTCACTTGTTGAAGTTGAACAATGTTTTGGTCTCATGGCTCTTAAGGGGACTATGCCCGAACGAAGTATCCCAGAAGCAAAAAAATTTTCTCACTCCAAAACGACACCTCCTCTAGAATTCACCTAGACACCCAAATGTTTTCGAACAGTCGTTTCAGTTCCACGACCCCACCATTTTCTTAATATACCATTTGACAGCCTTACACTGTCTCAAACTACACTATTCGGCAACGTTTTGCAAACAATAGGGCAGCGAGAGCACTGGTTGGAGACGGAAAAAACTAAAACAGGATATTATAGAGGGTCCCTACGCTGTGGTGTAGGATCAAATGAGACATCCTTACGTGCCATGGAGTCTGTGTAGTCACCTATCGATGTTGAATGATTTTTTGGTCCTAGGGCTCTTAAGGGACTACGCCCGAAAGAGGTAGCTCAGAAGTAACCACATTATCACACACCAAAAGGATGCTTCCTCTAGTGTTCACCTAGCCACCCAGATGTGTCTATGTAGTCAGTTCAATGGCACAACCCACCATTTGTGAAATATACCGTTTGACAGCCTTATACTCAAACTACACTATTTGGGGTGTTTGCAAACAATACTGATAGTGAGAGCACCGATTGGAGAAGGAAAAAACTGAGACAGGATATTGTAGAGAGTCCTTACCTCAATGTGTAGAATCAAGCAAGACATCCTTAGGTGCCACAGATTCGGTGTATTCACCCGTCAAAGTTGAACGATTTTTTTGTCTCAGGGATCTTAAGGGGACTCCACCCGAATGAGTTAGCTAAGAAGCAACTACATTGTCACACACCAAAATGAAACCTCATATAGAATTCACCTAGCAACCCAGACATGTCCATGTAGTCAGTTCAGAGCCACAACCCACCGTTTGTAACATATACCGTTTGACAACCTTACAATGTCTCAAACTACATTATTTGGTGCATTTGCCAACTATAGGGCAATGAGAGAATTGATTGGAGAAGGAAAAAACCAAGACATAATATTGTAGAGGGTCCCTATACTGATTTTTTATGATCAAATGAGACGTTCCTTAGTTGCCACAGAGTCTATATAGTCACCTTTCGAAGTTGAATGATTTTTTGGTCTCAGGGCTCTTAAAGGAACTGTGCCCCAAACGAGGTAGCCCAGAAGCAACCACATTTTCGTGTGCACCAAAAGGATTCCTCTTCTAGCATTCACCTAGCCACCTAGACGTGTCTATATAGTCAGTTTTGTGCCTCGACCCACCATTTGCAAATATATACCGTTTAAACAACCTTACACTGTACTCAAACTACACTATTCGACGCATTTGAAAACAGTAGGGCAGCGAGAGCACTGATTGGAGAAGGAAAATAACCAAGAAATGATATTGTATAGGGTCCCCTACACCAAGGTGTAGGATCAAACGAGACATCTTTATGTGCCACGGAGTCTATGTAGTCACCTGTCGAAGTTGAAACGATTTTTTGGTCTCAAGGCTATTAATGGACTACGCTCGAACGATGTAGCCCGGAAGCAACTATGTTGTCGCACACCAAAAGGAAACCTCCACTAGCATTCACCTATCAAGCCGGATGTTTCCGCGTATTTGATTCGGTGCCACGACCCACCATTTGCAACATATACCGTTTGACAGCCTTATAGTTGTCTCAAATTACACTATTCGGCGCATTTGCAAACAATAGGGCAGCGAGAGCACTGATTAGAGAAGGAAAAAAATGAGTTAGAATATTTTAGAGATTCCCTACGCCAAAGTGTAGGATCAAACGATACATCCTTAGGTGTCATGGAGTCATTATATTCACTCGTCAAAGATGAACAATTTTTTGGGTCTAAGGGCTCTTAAGGGACTCTGCCGAATGAGGTAGCCTAGAAGAAACCACGTTTTCATGCACTAAAATTACACCTCCTTTATTGTTCACCTCGCCACTCGGACGTGTCCACATAGTTACTTCAGTGCCACGACCCACCATTTTCAACTTTTTCAACAATTTCAACTTTTTTAATTTGTTCAACAATTACAACTTTTTCAACAATTACAATTTTTTCAACATTTACAACTTTTTCAAGATATTGTTGAATCAAAAATTGAAAGACAAGAAGAAGATGGTTATGTAATTATTGGTTACTGTGAATACTCACCCAACAAAGATCCTGAATAATCTAGATAGATGATCTGAACAGTTGCTCTTGTTTAGTGTTCACCCCACTCATAAAAAAAATTATTCTACTTCCCCAGCAAAACATTTTAATCCTTATCTAGTTTATCAAAGGAAGTAGTAAAAAAAACATGTTTTAAGAATCCTACCAACACTAAAGAATCACTTCGCACTCCTAGAACCACTCATTCGTAGAACATTCTTTCCTTAAAATCCTCCTCTTCTAGGAAATAAAACCCTTTTCTATCTTTCCTTGTTGGTCAATGGACCTATAAATTGAATAATTGCATTATTGACTCGGGCACCTCTGAGAATGTCATGCTTATAAAATTTGTTAACTCTATTGATATTACTCTAATCCTTGCTAGTGGCCATTGTTACTACATGAAAACAAAATAATTACCTCTTTTTTGGTCAGGTGAAAGATTGTCAAGCCAAAATTTGCAAACTTCCTTGATAATAAAATCAAGATGAAAATACTTGTGGAAGACATGCTAGAAACATATGGTATATTGTTGAGCCAAAGTTTCTATCACAATATTGGTGGGGATATAAAGATTGATTGGTCATACACCACCATACTTATCAATGGTAAAATGAATAATATCCTTCTGATAAATAAAATTAAATACACAGTTCAAAAACTAAATGACCCAAGGGTAGACATCTTATTTCAAGATTCAAGGGATGAAATATTTTTCATGACTTAAGAGGAAAATGATAAGTTTCCCATGTTGATGGAAGAATACACATGCTTCCCTTAATTTCTTAACAATTGTACCATGTAATGTTGCACCATAGTAACTTTATATTCATATATGTTGCACCACATTTTTTATAATTTTAAATCAAACATACATATATAATTAATATACATAGAATATACATACATAGAAGGATATCATGTGCAATGAATTCGAATCAAACATAGAAGTAATATCGTTATGAAAACAAACACATGGATATATAATGTATCAAACTAAGTGTGTTAAACACATGTCTCTGAAAATATAAGTTCATAACATGTGTACATCTTGAACCAAGTGTGTCATACATATAGGAACACATGCGGTCGAATAAGGTTATATATACAATGTCCTATGAAGAATAATGAACTAGGACAAGTTGGCCCATAAATATATCTTTGTATATCCATTTCCTATGAGTCTAATCATGAAAAATCTTCCCTCTCTTTACCCTGCTAGAAGTACCATGCCCATGATCTGGGGATGTAGTGGAGGGAGATGCCACTACGTATTTCATCCGTGTGGTCCTAGGCATCTCTAAGCAAGCCTGCAACCTAACCTGCTCATTCATAAACAACAAATTTTTTACACCCATATTTTTAAAATACATTCAAAATTTAGAAATTTAGAATTTATATGAAATGCATGTGAAATCTTAGCACAATGTCATGATCCCTATTAATTTTTCATTGACACATGGTAGGGACAACAATAGACTCATGAGAGTGTAAACTATATATAAATAATTAAATTTCAAATTAAATATTTCATGTCCAAAATTTGATATTGTAAATTTAAGTAATAAGAAATAATTCCTAAATAAATTTAACAAATTTAAAAAATTGTACCTTAGTTAGTGGATCTATAGATGTTATGGTAGTATCTACAGCAACCTCCACAGTCTACATATATGGAGTCCTCTCTGGCAGTCATAAGCTATACAAAAAACATGTACAAATCAATATTAATCTACATGAGTGCCACATAATAGAGCCAAAACATAATCCACGGTGAACTTCCATAATTAGAAACAAAGTGTAAAGATAAACTAACGTGCGTAAAAGTCACATGAGGTGTGCTAATAGCCTCAGTTCCCAGAGCAAATGATTACCCGCCATGCTCCTACACATATAAAAGACAAACATATATTAATATGTACATGCACAGATGAAACATTATAATAATAAAAGTGCACAATCAAATGAAATTTAAAATTTAGGTACAACTTGAAACTTATGTTTGTAACATGCCTAGCTACAGTAGCTAGCATGTCGACACTGTATGTTTCCTTCACTGACTCTTGCTATTTAAAATAAAATAAAAACTCTAAACTTGGATTACATGTATCTACATCACGAAAAATGAAGTATATAGCATATTAAGAGGATACTCAGTGCACTGAATTAAACACTACTTATAAGTACTCTCTACAGGAAACCCCAAACCCACCGTGAACATGAACACTACTTATTCCAGAAAGATCGAAATTGTATTTTACAGAAACTAAACACGGATTATTTTCTCAGAGAAAGTACTAATATACATGGGAAGCAGAAGGTCGGCCGTTTTCCTTTAGCTGAAGGTGGTGTTAAAGAACACCATTAACTTAGTTGAAGGAGATAGAAAGCTAGCTCAATTGGCAGCCTTTTTCGCCTTCTTTGCAGGAGGAGCCTTTGCTGCGGGCTTGGCTTTGGCAGGAGTCTTTACAGACTTGATAGATTTTGGCTTCTTCGCCTTCACCGGTTTTGCCGAAGCAGGTTTCTTCGCGGAAGCTGGCCTCTTCGCGGCTGGTTTCTTGGCCGAGGCAGCTGATTTTGCAACCTTAACCGCAGCAGAAGCAGGGGTCTTGACATCTTGGCGAGGCAAAATGATTTGGCACCTCATTAAGCACAAACTCGTTTTTCTAGCAGCAGAAGCAGGGGTCTTGACAACCTTTGTTGGCACCTGGTGGATAATAAAATAACAACCACCATCAGTTCCAAAAATTGGGCTTGGTGGCGGTTTTCACCGCAGACTTTGTGACTTTCTTACCAGGTTTCTTCACTGTAACCTTCTTGGCTTCCTCAGAAAGCTTGAAGGAGCCCTTCACCTTTGTCAGTTTTCCGCTGACAACCAATTTCTTAATCTGTACCGCCAGCGTTTTCTTATAATTCGGGGGAAGGACGGCCTTGTGCTTCTCCTCCATAAATTTTGCGATCGCCCGGGGGCTCGAACCGCCCTTCTCCTTGAGTGCAGAGATCGCCTCCTTTATCATCTGTAAAACAAAATTGAACGTTTTTTCTAACCTCAGAAACAACAGATCTTAGTTCATAACTCTCGGAAGCCACGATATTGTAGAGAATATAACAGTTTCGTAGAAACTATACCTGGAAGTAACAGGAGCTGTTCCTTTGCCTATCGGCAACGGCTGGCACTGCAGTTGCAGTAACCACTTCAAGGACGCATACCTGGAAGTAAGGTGAGAGAATGATGGAATACACCAGGAAGCTGATCTTAAAGGGCCTAAATTGGAACAAAAACTTCTTTGTTTTGAACTTGGGATCGCAACGTATGCTGGCACTGCCCCCTTGCAGTACACCACTTCCTACAAATGTGACGCGTTTTGAACAGCAGCATCATCGGCAGCCATGGCTTAAAAAGCTCTGTGAATCGAAACCTAATTGCTGATAATTCAGAATGGTGGATGGCAGTGTGAGATCTTCAACAGGCGGTGAGGCTTCAAGTAGTTATCGGCAAGTGCGTGCCCCTGCAGTAGCAGGGCGTTGATTGGGCAGAACATCTCGCGCACGGATCTACCTTGTTCTCACTTTAATTACAATCCGTTCGATTGCGGTCTATCGACGGTCCACGATGTCGCACTAAAATCAATCTTTGTTGATCATGTTTTATCCAGCTCGGTTGGAACTTGGAAGTTGGGACTTGGGCGTGTGTTTTCCCTCGCTCTTTATTCCGATGGATCTGATTTCTCCATGCTTTTCAACTCACACTTGATTTAATGCGGAGGGTCATTTTCTGAGCATGTTTTTGTAGCTTATGATTCGTTGTTTCTCATCTTGTTCAAGGTGTCTTGGTTTTGCCCACACTTGATAGGTCCATATGCGGAGGTCGGAAATAAGTTTCACATGTAGCATGAATTTCTGTCATCAGGAGATCGGCGTGATCATGAGTCGTTGTATCTCATCTTGTTCAAGAAGAATTGACCATTCTTGGTATATTGCCAGACCACTAATTAGTCAATTCGTAAGACATGATAAGGTACATGCTTAGGTCTTGAAATACAAAATTCCATGCATAAGTCAAAATGTATTTATTCTATTCAATTTAGATTATGATTGGTGGTGTTGTTAATTTCAATGTAACAAAGCCCACTTGCATGCACGAAGGTAAAAGAGCAATGCATCTCTGTGGTGGGAGTATATCCAAATCAAATAAAATTTGCAAAGAGCTAAGCCAAAGATAAAGATGTGGGTATAGGATTGGTAGCGAGCCAAAGCCGAAATTCTTGAACTGTTCTAGGATTGTCAACTGGCATACTTGTTCTAGGAAGAGGCAAAATCTATGATAATGAGAGCTCCTTAATATGGAGGAATATGTTGAAGCCAATTTTATTCACTTGTCAGTAGCCCCAAATCTGTCATGTCGAAGGTTATTTTGAGATCATTCTTTACAATATCAACTTGATCTTTCTGAACTTCTAGTGATCACAAGATCATCTACATACACAACAAGAATGGCAATTTATTTGCCTACCTTCTTTAGCATACAACATTGGACATCTGAGGCAGAGGGAAGGTTGTGCAAATGCCACAAATGAGGTGATGGTAGATCTTGAAATACTTGTGCACACAAAGAGCTAGTTTCAGTTCGTACCATGTCGCATTTGATGAGAGGACACACCTTCATAGGAGGAGAAAATGTCATCCAGGGGAAGATGGTCCTTTAGATTAGGGACATGGATTCAACGTTCATGTGTTATCATGATGTGGAGAAATAGGGCATAGAGCACTCTTCAAATGTCCATGTGCCCAAAATGATGGCAAGTGCACTTTCATGGTGCAAGTCAAGTGAGGATGGTACTCCGAGGCGAGCTATAGAGAAGACTTGAAAATGGGTGTAAAGGCATTGATGCTTCATAGTCGATGCCCTATTGTCTGAGCATATCCTTTTGCTAAAATTCAAAACCACATGCTTTATGTTTGTCAATGGATCCATCTACCTTATATTTTGTCTTAAAACCCCATTTACAACTTATGGGTTTCTTTCAAATTGTAGGTAGATCGACAAGTTCCCATGTTTGATTTTTCATGAGTGAGTCATATTCTGAAGAGGATTGTGCATCCTAACCCCTGCAAAATTTTCTGAGTGGTTCACAAGGAGGGGGATATGAAGCTCAGAAGCTATATGCAACAGTGAACTGCCTATGGGTGCAAAGTTTACCTCATGCTACTTGTTTGAAGGTCATTGCAATTTGATTGAAAGGATGCAACATGATGATCGTAGTGAATTACCTGCAAATGTAAGTGATGGATAGTGAAAAGAATACCCACTTTTAGACGATGAACTGTGAGAGAAGTTTGAAGAAATGAAGCAAGGGTTAAATGTCTGTGTTGTTTGATAGTGGAAGTCACATTCTCTGAGTGAGGTCAAAGGTCAACAAATAGCTCTACTGACAGCATTTCTTTTCACTTATGATAAAGTCATGTGTCAATGGAAAATCATGGGAAAACTAGAAACACTTATGCACGAAGTGAAGGACATGGTTGTAAGTGGATCTTCACAAAAAATAGTCTCAAGTGAGTTACAAAGGATGACTCATCACAAATATAATTCATCGCATAGATTTTCCGCTAGGATCAATTTTTCTAAACAAGGCAGCATTTATGATGACATTGCAAGAAAACCTGCAGATAGAGAAGCAAGTGCAAGAGCTTTTGGATAGAGGACTAATCAAAGAGAAACTAATCTCGTGTGTAGTGTCGATAGTTCTATCACCAAAGAAAGGTGGAGAATAGCCTGTGTATAGATTCCAGAGTAGTCAATAAGATCATTGTCAAGTACAAATTTATATTTTCATCTATGGAGGACATCATGGATGGTTCGAGTGGAGTGAGGTACTTCAACATGATTTATTTAAAGAGCAGGGATCACCATATTTGTATAAGAGAAGATGAGGAGTGCAAGACTACAACCAATATGCAAGAAGGATGATATGAGTGGCTTGTAATGTCATTTGGATTGAATAATGTGCCAAGTACTTTCATGAGGTTAATGAATGAATTCTTAAAACTATTGTGTGGGAAGTTTGTGATTTTGTACCTAGATGACATTCTAAAAAATCAGCAGGACACAAAAAGAGCATTTGACACATTTAAGGTAAGTGTTACAAACAATTGTGGGAGAAGTTGTTGATCAATTTGAAAAAGGGTGGTTTCATGGAGGAAGATATTGAGTATTTAGGCCTTGGGATTTCCCATGTGGGTTTGAAAATGGATCTAGAGAAGGTCCGCGTAATTCTAAAATGACTATCACTAAGAAGCTCTTTCGAAGCACTCATTTTTCATTTGTTGGAATTTTTTTACCACAAATTCAACAATAATTTCAATGAAGCTTGAGTGCCTATCATAGAGGCCATGTGAGGGGATGGAAAGGATTTTGTCTGGAACACAAACATAAAAATAAGTATTCAAGATCTAAAGAGGAAGGTGACTGAATAGCCAATTTTGGCATTACCCAATTTTGTGAAGTATTCCAGGTAAATTGTGATGTTAACAATATAGTTATTGGCACAATATTAAGTCAAGATAAAAGGCCAATAGCTTATTTTAATGAGAAACTCAATGATGAACAAAGAAGTATATTTTGTTTAATTAGGAGTTATATGAAATTGTGCAAGCACTGAAGAAGGTGTTGTATACAACGAAAAAATACATAAAGAAAGAAACAAACCAAACAAATGCAAACCAGTTCCTTCCTTTGTATCTCCTTGCAACCTTGAATGATAGTGTTGAAGCTTGGAATGAAGCACCGAGCTTGTTAAATCTCTTGATCAATTTTTTTTTGGATGCTCCAAAACATGCTCTAGATAGAAGTAGATTAGCTACAAGAAAAGCGGTTGAATGCCTGATTTGATTGTAGATCTATGATCAATTGGACAATGTAATGATGTGTGAGATTGAATGATAATCCAACACAATGATAATGTAATTCTCAAATGTTCCAAAGATGATAATTGGAGAGGAATGAGTGATTATTTACAGACAAGGGAAGATAATCTCAAATATTTGATTTGTGTGATTAAGTTGTCTGATTTAAAGTTAACTGAAGCATGATTGAATTGTTTAATTGAGTTTCTAATATATCTAAGGAGTTGAAACATTGATTTGAGCTTTACATGGATGAGTTGTTTTTGAGTTGGAAAAGGTGGCACATGCTTTTGTATATTTAACTGTAAGCACAGGTAAGTGCAGCAACAGACTAACACACAATAATAATTTTCTATATGTTTCACACAATACAATAGCCTAATATATAGGCTGGAGTTTCCCTAGAATTTAGGAAACTAACTCAACTACAAAATCTCAACCAAGACTAATTATGTGGGGTGAGAATAACTCACGTAACCCACACATAACAATAATAATATATTGTTGAAACAATATATTATAATATCTCTAACAATAATCTCTCAACAATAATAATTACACACGTAATTATTATTCACACACATAAATATGTGAAGCACTATAGTATTCCTAAGATCTATTATTTAACTATTACGGTAAAAATTACATTGACAATAATAGTTCCTTGCACATATCCCTTAGACATACTTGAATAAATTTGGATGGTTAACGTTGTTCACTGCTTGGGAATAGATTGTCGTTTCAAGGGAAAAATTAAAGTAGCACTAGATTATACTTATAGGTATGCCACTTGTTTACAAAGGGTGATTTTTGCATAAGTGTACCTTTTCTTAGAGTGTTAAAATTTTCTACCTGACTAGGTATTGGAATCAAAATTCATATTTGCGATCTCAACATAGCTGCTTTAGGTTTTCGAAAAATACGATTCAATTGATAGGATTTCTTCATAAGTACTGAATTTTATTGTTTATTTTTTCCAATAGTGTTTATTTATTAATTTTTCATCAATCAAATCAAATGGTTGTCTAATACCCCTCATTACTTCAATTTTGGGGCTCGGGGACCCATGAGGAAGAAAAATTCTCTTCCTCATTGGATTATTAGTTGGGTGGAGAGTGTTGACTACTCCCCCATCTTGGTTGCTGTGTTTTAACTTTGGGAGAACGGTGGAGCTCAAGTGAAGGATGATCTTAGTTGCATTTGGAGAGAAAAATCAAGATTCCCATTTGTAAAATTTAATCATGTTGTTTCCACTTAAATTTGAAGGCTTGTAAACTTGCATTTTAAAAGTAAAGCTCTTGTTTATTTTGTTTATAAAATTTGTGATCTTAGCCCTTATTGTAAATGAAAGTGGAGAGCTTCAAATTTATTCTCTTCTATTTGTTGAAAAGAGATACTATCATATTGTAAGAATGAACCAAGTTCTTGAGAAATATTTGCATTGTTTAGATGAAGTAGAATCTTACAAGTGTACTTGAAATGGAAATGAAATGGAAATGAAGTTTCTTCAATCTATGTTCTTTGATTGTCTCCAAAGTGTGATATGTTTATTTTTTAAAATATCAGGAATCTTGTTAAAATGAACTTGTTGTTTGAAACAATTGTCATTTATTTATTGTAAGAAGAAGGGAAATAGCTATTTTTTTTATTAAAAGGAAGACATTTTGAAAATATTAAAACTTATAGTTATATTCTTTGTTATGTTAAAGAAATAAAATAGTTTCTTATTCCTTATGAAAAAGAAAGTATATTGGAAATTATAGAAGTTTTTTTTGTTACATTTCTTATTTGGTGTAGGAAATAAAGTAGTTTGTTAAAATTTTTAGAATGAATAAAAAAATATCCCTTCTTAAAATATATTGGGTTATATAAGAAATCATATTATTCTCTCAATTTTAGTGTTAAATGGAATAAATATAAAAATAAATATGTGTGTGTGTGTGTGTGCGTGCGTGCGTGCGTAATGATGATTAAGTTTAATAATATAGAATTATTTTACAAATATATCAAACTTATTATTGTGTTATTTACTACAAATAGAAATAATTTGGTATGATTGCATTGATATTATTAATGATATATATATATATATTAATAATAATTAATATAAATCAAAACATATAAATAAAATAAAGACATTGTATATATTTTATTGGGAAGGCCCACACAACTTGTGTGGGCTGAATTTTTTATTAAGTGTGGAATGGGGGGGAGGTCGCCAACCCCATCCCCACCCCATAGTATATGGAATGGGGGGTGGGGCCAGCGACCCCCCTTGAACCCTTCCCTCCATATATTAAACATATTGAGATCGACCTCAAATAAATAAAACAATGCAGCCTTTGTAAAACTCTCAACCACGACATTTTTTCGGGAAGTATACACACACACAGATATATATATATATATAGACACACACACACACACACACACACACACATTTTTTATATATACATTTATATCATTTGTAAATAAACATCATTTATAAAAGATCTAAAACGGGGCAAAATGCACATATACCCAAATAGGGAAAATACATTTAAATGGCTTACTAACAAGCACAAATGTAGACAAATACAAAAAGGTTTTTAAATAGAATAAACAATGAAATGATAAATATAAAACCTTGTTCTCCAATATCTTCCAATGGCTTCCTTCCTTCTCCTTCTTCTCCTAAAAAAAACATGCCAAACAAAAATGAGGAAATAAGTCAAAAGAATGAATAACAAATTTCTAAAAAGATGATTAGGGTTAGTTTCAATACCTGGATCCAAGGGCCCATATTTATTCCATCCAATGGCTAAGAAATATCCCTACAAAAGTTAGGTGAGAATTAGGTGGGAATAGTTTTTAAAATAAAACATGTGTAATTTTTGAATGGGGCTACTTAAGGGCTGTAGGAGGTAAATTTATATTGTGACCCTAATGTTTAGTTGGTGAATCTTAAAATAAAAGCCTTTGACCCTTGTATCTAATTAAAACAAATCCCATCAATAGTATCTAGACAATAGTTGTATTAGGGATTAAATTTATTTGTGATTAATTTAATGGGAAGGTAAGTTTAGACTTAGCCTTAGAATAATAAATTAATAAATTACATTAGAACTATGTTACTAAATTAAATAAATATTGTAACAAGAAAATTTTAAACCCAAACTGGAGAGTAAATAATATTGATTAATTGTTAATTAAAATGAATAAATTATTAACCGAGAAACAACTAAACCTAGTTGAGTGTTACCCTGTTGCGACCAATATTAACAAAAAAAAATTATTCTGTAAATTTTTCAATCTAACTATTAGGTTGTCTTGGTTTTGTGCAAGAAATTTATTGTTGTTACGGTTGTAGTTTAATTGCTTAGAGTTTAAAAACAACAAGTTACCCTTGTCATTGTATGTTATGTTAATTTTGAAATCAATAACATAAGATAATACATAAAGACATCCATCCAAACCTAATAGGGGTATCTAGGAATGATCTACTCAAACACATTATAAAAAGGACTTTTTCCATAAAATTTAATGTATGAACCATGTAAAGAAAAATATAACAAGCTACAAGTCCGAACACAATATCATTTTCTACTCTCGGTGGTTCTCATACTAAAAAATTGAAGCCAAATCTGATTTTTAAATTTTGATTTTCTTATCATAATTTTCCATTTACATTACATGTATGAAGAGCGGAATTAAGGGCTATGAGCTCCCTAGGCAATATTAGATTGAACACTCTAGGTAATACTAGAGCTAACGCTTTCTATAATTAAATAAATTATATAGTCGAAACAATAATTAACTATGACCAAATATCGTATTACTTGATATGTTATGCCTCTACCATATGAGAAAAAATTCCCCATAATTTTTGTATAGATACTACTTCCTAAAAATCCCAATTAATTCTCTAACATATAGTACACTATAATCCTCCTTTTCTCATATATTCCCCAACTATTTTTTCCTTATTTTTTCACATATTCACCTTTCTTGATCTCTCCTCTAAAAACACCTCCAACACTTCAAAACAATACAAAGTATGAAAATACATGAGTATAAATTAAATTTAAGAATCCTGGAACAATGGTACTTGCATAAATATTTGACACCTCCTAAATATCATATTCTTAATACAATTATGTAATTTTAATTTTAATTTTATTTTGATGAAGTGAACTGAATTGGTATGTAAGGTTAGACAACTACTAGCATTTATGGAACTAATAAATTAATCTACTCTTAATAAAAACCATAATAAAATAAAATAAGTTGGCACCCCCCTAAATGTTAGCATCGTATGCAATTGCCTAGTTTTCGTAGGCCTTATTCCCCTTCTCCTTGTGTGCATATTAACATACACCTACCAAGAAGGATAACTACTCCATGATAATGGGGCACTATCTGTGTAACACTTTGTGGAAACTTCCTATCCATCATATGGATGTGTTGCAGTCACTAGATATCATTGTTTAAATGAAAAACAATAGCATGTAAGAGGATACAAATGGTCTCCAAATAAAAATAAGATGTTTGTATGTAAAATAGTGTGACTGTAAGATTATAGAAATTATATCATAGATCCATAGACATGGTCACACACAATACCACATTTTAGGTGTATGTTGAATTAGTACATAAAAGAATAAATTGAAATATAACACATTGGATGGGTCATCTTGTTTGTATTTAACCTTACCAACACTTAATTTAAGTCAACTAGAACTTATAAAAATCTTTGTGACATTATACATAACTCATTAAATTAATTTTAGATCATTTTCGCAATTTTTTTCTCTACTAGAGTGAAGCCATATTTCTATATCCATAATCCTTACAACCATATCTAAGGTAGTTGGTGTGTGTATACATACATACATACATACATACATACATACATACATACATATATATATATATATATATATATATATATATATATATATATATATATATATATATATATATATATACATACATACATATACATACATATACATACATATACATATATACATACATACATACATACATACATACATACATACATACATACATACATACATACATACATACATACATACATACATATATACATATATATATATATATATATATATCTATTAATTTATTTATTTATATTGGTGAATAGTTTTTTGAAATGGACTATACCCTTGTACAACAGGGATCAAAAGTTAGATTTAACAGATTCAACATTTCAAAAAGAGATCTAAATCTAGAACTAACAAATCAACCCAACAGTAGAAAACATTCTGCGAGGATCTCAACTAATAAGCAACAACTCTACATCTAGAAAATAACTAATAGACAATGAGTCCACAACAAAAACAAATTTCTTAGTAGCAGCACAAAAATCCTATAGCCCAGATGCAACGATAAGAGCACACAGCAAGACAGGTATAATTCCTTATAAGAGACAATGGAAGGTTTAGATTTAGTGCATCGCTTCTTTTTTCTATCCACCACCTTCCATTCCTCATTTCCTGCTTCCACTAAGATAGATGCATACAATTACAATTTTTATTTGTCTCCATTTTTTGATGATAGTATTTTTAATTTTTGGAAATGTGTACACTTTTATTTTTATCCAAAAAAAATTCCAACCATGAAATTTATATGTTATATCAAATATATCAACTGTTATATTTTTAATAAAGACTGCCACACATAAAATATAAAATACACACATTGTCTTTTTTAATGGCTCATATAGTAATAGGTTACCAAATGAAACTACTTGTGTAACTCCCGCTAAAAAGACCACTCAAGACCCGAGAAAAACCTAGGTTTAGGTAGAAAAATTATGGAATATTTTTTAAAAAAAAAACGTGACCAATACTAGGCTTCAAGCAACAATTGTCACAACAAGGATTCAAAGTCAGTTATATCTTAATAAATGAAAAATTTCCGTTATAACAAATATTAGATTAACATTACAAAATTAATGAGTGTAATTAATCCAATTATTGTTAAATATCTCTTAGGGGTTAACTTAATCAATTTAACATTATAGTTTAATATTCCTTAATTAATTTTAGAGGGTCAAAGGGCCAAAGGAATTAAATACCTTGGGCATTTAATTCCACCAGGTCTAAATAACAAACAAGGGTCCTATTTACATGGGATACGAGAACATTGCCTTATCCCCTAACATGACGCTTAAAAAGGTCAACCCATGCTTTAGAATTATACATTTAAGTTAAAAGGGGTAATTTCCCATTTATCCACTCTTAGACGCATCTTGGCACTTCAACCTCATTTTTCACATAATTAATGCGCTTAAAGATTCCCAAAAACTTTCCATTACATAGGAAATTTATTCCCCTTTCCAATGATATAAATAATTCCTCCTAAATCCTCATATTTACTAAGCTACAGGCTGGCAGACCTGTGGAGGAAAATTTTCCCAAAGGCGGGCCAACGGGCCTGGGGAAGAAAATTTTCCCCAAGGCAAGCCAACAGGCTCCGGGAAGAAAATTTTCCCTAAAGGCGGGGCTAGTGGGCCTTGAGAAGAAAATTTTCCCAAAAGTGCAAGGGACACGTGGCACATTGTTAATCCCACATAGGAAGGCAGGTCGTTGGAGGGAAATTGGTTTTTAACTCTTTTTGTTTGAAAGGGAAAAAAAGGTTCAAAAACCACGCCGACGCCTAGGGATGCCACGTGTCCTACCCAAAATTTCAAATGAGGAAGTAGACCATCAGGGAAATCTTAGAATTATTGGATTTTGTGTTAAAAAGTGTGAAGGCTAAAAAACCCGTGCCTCCGCTGATGCCAAACGAATCCATGTGTCAGTCCAATGGTGACTTGCGGGGAGGCAGACTGATGGGGAAACTTAGGAATTTTTGCCAATTTATTTATTTATTTATTTATTTATGAGGGAAATAAGGTATTAAACCATCCACGCCTCCACCAACACCTATTTATGCCACGTGTCAGATCATAATGATAGGTGGGGAAGCGGACTGATGGGGAGACTTAAGATTTTTTACCCTTATTAAAAAAGGTAAAGTTGGAAGGTGCGGACCCGCAAAAGTGTTTGTCTCAAAAGTGAAATGGTGGGGCTGCGGGTCTGCAGAGAGAAATGTGAATTTTTATTTTTTGGAAAAAATTTCCCTAAGCAATTTTCTGTCCCGCGGGTCTGATTTACAAAAATTTACCTTTCTTTTTTTTTATCCAAGCAAAGTAAAAAAATTCAGAAGGCCATAACTTTCGACTAGAAGCTCAGATTTGGGCGAATGAGGACTTTTTTGAAAGGGATTGAACTCCTCTTTGCATAGGAACCATAAAAATTCATTTTTGACAAACATAAGTGGGTGAGTTTGTTAAAAACATATTTCTGACCATTAAAACATGAACATGACTTTTATCTTAACAGAATTAATTCAATCCACCATTATTTCTTCCTCAACATGCCAAACAAACATGGAGGATTGATCTTGGAAATATTTGGGTAGATTTAGCAGGGTTTAATTGTTAAAGCTTGAGTTTTCAAAACAAATATCTTTTCTCCTTTTTCTGTAACTGCATTATTCTGTCACTTGCCCAATTAATAAAGTTTTGCATAAATTTCTTAAACAATAAAAACTATTTTAATATTTTTTTGGTTTGTCCTCAACTTATTTTAATGTTTTATCTTACCTTTCATCAATATAGATGGTTCTTTATATTTTTCTAATGTTCATTTTATAGGTTTACAATGAATAGAAAATAGAATCATAATTAAAATCGAATGGATCTACTTTTCGCTATCATCCTCTGAATATTTAAATTCTTTCAAATCTGATTTACAAAATTTAACTTTACTTCAATCAATGCATGAAGACCCAAAATGTAGTTCAACTTTCAAATCATGCATTTCAAATGAAACAGAGAAATGAAATATTTCTTCATACATATCTCTTTTTCCATTTTGAAGCAGAGATTTCACAATTTATTTCAAACACAAATTTCAAATGAAAACCATACCATTTTGGGTAATTAAAAAAACTTATATTGAACTACAAAATTCTTTTACAACATTTTTTTTATTCATCAAATACAACTTACAAAGTATACATCTTTCACATTCGAATGTAGATTCCATTTCTGAAACAGAGGAACTTTCCACCACAAATAATATTAAATGCCATCCATTTGATGTGGGAAATTATTTTTACAACAAGGAAACCCCAAGGGGACTACAAAATGTTTCTCCATCCTAAGCTCCAAAACAGCAACAAGAAGATCCACCATATATCTTTTGGATGACAACAAAAAATGAGGAGAGGTAATGCTCTCCATCCAACCAAGAATTTCAATGAAGAGGAGAAGATGTCCTCCTCATTGGCCCACGATCCAAAACCAAAAATCAATAAGCAATGTATTTCAACTCATGGCAACAAAGAGACTTCCACAACACAAAAATAGTTTTCAGAAATAGAACAAAATCCAAACACATACTGCAATTTGCAACCACAGGAAGAACAACAAACAATACTCAGGCTTCATCATGCATAAGCCAAAGGAGCAAACCCTATCAGGGAAGTTGCTTATACAGGAAATGGGTTTCCACCTTAAGATAAACCCACTAATATATATATATATATTTCAAAACCCCTACATGCCCTTATGCCTTCCCCAAGTACCCCTTATACTTCCCATTCTATTATGCCTCCCCACACTCTTATGGCACCCCATAACAAGTAAAGAAATGCAAGATATTTCTATTACAAGGTGGAACCTAATCCCAAACTCCCTCCATAATAACACTTATAACTACCCAAAACTCTCATGCCTCCCCACAAGAGATCCCCATAGTCTTATCCTATACCATACGTAGGCAATCTACCCAACCAGCCAACAACATACCAAAATATTCAAAGTATTCACATATGCATAAATAAAAGAAGAACATTTTAAAGATCCAAGCTCCTACCTCTCCATGGTAGAGTTTACCCCAAAAGTTCAACAACAAGATTTTTCCAATCCAAATAGTCCAAAAGCTCCAGCAATCCACAAGCATTCAACAAAAATATCTAACTCTCTTCAACATTACCAGAGATCCAAACCAAAAGAAGTAGCCAAATATTTTTTTACCAAAAATGTAGTAACCCCAAAACAATCCAAGGAATTGAAATAAATAGAAGAGGGAGAGAGGAGGATGAGGTGGGTCCATCTAGGATGCCACATCACACATCCTGAACTCCACCTCACAATTCAACTTCAATTCCAAAGCACAATAAAAAAAGTGGGTGAATAATGACATTTTACTTACACACACAAACCAAGTCCACACCCCAAAGACCAAAATTAATTTTATGTAAGAAGGTGCAATGAAAAACTATAACTTGCCTTCCCAAAATACATAATAAGGCCTAATTTTGACTCCCCAACCCATAGGTAAGGTTTGTGTAACAATTTAAGAGGTGTGGGAAAAGTTAAACTTGTCCCACAAGCCTCAAAAATCAACCCCAATAGATCCGAATTTCAAAAGGAAGGTGGAGTGTTTCACACTCAAAGTTACTTACACAATACTGACAACACATAAACCAAGAGCCATCAGCTCTAATAAATGCATTCTTTTTTGTCCCATTTTAATTAATTAACAACATGATTACTCACTAATCTTGACACAATTTAAAATAAATAATAAAGGGAAATACATCACCAAATAATCACATACAAAGATTAAATAAAGGGAACACAATAAAAGAATAAACATAACCCCTTGGTCACATTTAAAGGTGATCCCCCCATGGGAACCCCTAAAAAAAATCCAACATACACAAACAAATACACGTTGCCATGGTGAACCTTGTTGAATTCATCTAGAATTCCAATGTGGTTGGTCTCCAATCTGCTGATGTTTGTTGTGATATTTTTAATTGTAAAACACAAATACCTCCTTCGACCTTCTGGCCACATCAAATCATCCAAAATAAATATAAAATATAACTTCCAAAATCATCTATATATGAAGCACAACATCATATAGAAAAGTAACAATATTATTTAGAGTTTCATCGATAACCATATGATCACCAGATTAGTTCAATTTTCTAGGTTTACTCGATATGAAAAATATCACATGTACGAAAACATATATATCTAACCATGCCAAGCAGTGTATCAACATTAATATAAAATGTCTCTAATAATCCACATGCATCATATATGAATCTAAATCAACCACTGTCCACGATTTCTAATGTCTAACATCATACCAACTCAAAGGCTACAGTAATGTTCATAAGTATAGTCAATAGTGTCATAATCAATATCAAAATGTGTCGAAGGGAAGTGGGCACTATAGCTTGCTTTTATGTATACCATGTATGTAGGGAATCACTCATCATTTTTACCAGTGATGTGATTGCCACACATAAATTATAAAATGCATGTATTTTCTTTGCTAATGACTCATCTAATAGATTACCAAATGAGACTCCTTGTTGCCAATGTAGGGGCTTACTCATCATTCTAACCATAGATGTGTAAAAAAAAAATTAAAAATAATTCCCGATAACATATATGGTCACACTTCAAATCCTACAATTTTTAACATGTTCTTGTTTTTGAAAAGTTATAATAGTAGGTGGCATTTTCCCATAGTAAAATGACAAATCTCCCTAATATAAATGTACCATGTAGAAGGAGGAATATTATCAAAGTGATAATAACAACTGCAAGCCTATAAATTAAATAAAAAATGAAGAAAAATTTCTACTACCCTATGGAAAGGGGACCATTATTCGTAATGTCTATGGAATTGGAGGCCATAAAACAAAAAACTCACCGACCACATGGTCAATTATTAAGGACCATATATTTTTATGAGTCAAATGAATAATGTATTGATGTGTACAAAATGTAAAAAGTGTAAAAAATCACTATATTCCTATCACGCTGACTAAAAATTTATGTTCCTATCATATTCGTAACATTTCTATAGTTATTTCCAAAAAATGATCAAACACTCTAAACAAATGTGGAATATGGTTGTAGTGTGTTTTCTCAATGAAACCCCTGACATGTTTTTACCCTAATGATATCAGCTACAATTTCTTCATTAATGTCAGGTGTTGTTTATGTTATGACGGGTTACACGTGGTGATTAGGAACTATATCATTGTTAGTTGGAGTAAGTATTTCAAATTGTAGTTGGACTTGGTGCCTATAAAACAAAATTGTCTCTAGTTGAGTTGTGATGATGCTTAGAGATTCGTAATGTTTACTTTGTTTTGTTATAGTTACTATAATTGTAAAATGTAATTATTTTGGTTTCCAATATTCTTATAGATGTTAGTGGCATGCACCATTGGTCCCCTCGGGTAAATGTTTGAATCTTGGTGTAGAACCCTAACTCTAGCAGTTGAAGACTCAACCCTAAACAAAGTGGCAAGGTGTAATACCCAAAAATTACACACATAAATACAACAATAAGAATGCCAGGATAAACTATTGTTTTGACTTACATTTCTCACTACACAGTACCACCAGCCTCGAAGTAGAGAAACTCAACAATGCATAAGACACTTACATAAGTCATCAACTCACATAGACACATGACAACACCATATATATCTTGATACAACACTTTCTCAATAAATGAATGCTAGGAATGACCCAACCACAAGAAAAGGACTCAAGGATGGGAAAATCCACAACACATCATTACCATGATTACATCTTACGTACGATTAACAATCCAAGAAACTTATTATACAAGGATAATTTTATCCTTTTTCCACCTACAAATTCTTTAATTCATTCAACATTCAACTTACAGTTCCACCTTTTAAGTTGGCTCTTTATCTCTTACAAAAATCTCCATAACGTACATAATTATTTTCCATATTTCAAATTACATACAAATTTCCTAATTCTCTTGTTCTTATGTTAAGATTATGCTTCTCAAAAGTTCATTCAATGTTTAAATTTTACCCTTACTACATAAGTGAATCTAACTTGATCTCAAGGAAGAAATTTTAGGATTTATTGAAGATTTAGATTCAAGATACCTTTTCCCATAAACAATCTTCGATCACGGTAAACTTATTTCACTACCATCGTTAATATAGTTAAATAAATTGTTGAATCCATTCAACATTTCAACACCAAAAATAGTTTGACTATGTTGTTCCAAACTGTCAAGTTCACGACGATGTCATTATACATACTGGTTATGATGATAATTCAAACTAAGGATATTATTTACTTAATATAGAAGGTGACATTGCATGTAGAGATTGAAGTTTATCCTAAGGTTTTAGTTTTCCACACTAAAATGATTCATACAAGATAGGTAGTTATACACGAGTCTTAAACTAGGGTTGAGTGTTTCATTTAGATATCTTTATTACCATTACAAGGGTAACAATACAAAGCCCTAATTAATTAATCGTCTATTGAACACTTGAAATGAACTGCAATATTTTAAAATAAAAATTCATTTAACATACATATCCAATTTTATAATACAAAATTTTAGGATCAAAATAACACTCATGTGTGGATGAACATCCCCTTAAACCCTTATGTCTAAAATATTACAGAACATCAATTATAAACCTTTTCATACTTCGCAAATGTTGGAATTTCCTCTACAGTTTCATTAAACATATATATATCTAACCCTTATTTTCCCATATGTAAATATGAATCAAAAGAACACCTTTAGCTACATGTACATTTCTGAAAGCACCACTAAAACTAGCATCTCATTCATATTTCCAAGTTTCAATAACTAAATTTACTGTAACATAACAATAAATAAAAATTTCCTTCTATTAACATACATAAAATATAAAAATATATAATGAATCACACCGACATTGTTTTCCTCATCTTACTTGCATCCTGAAAAAACATGTGAGCATGAAATTAGCGATAAATTGCTAGCATGGAATCCACCTAGATCTAATATAATTAATATTTTCAGTATTCATTTCATTTCATTTCACATCATTTTGTAACCAATGAGAGAGAAAGAGATAGAAAGCAAGAGAAACATTGTTTTCCCAAAATTTAAATTTCACACAACAAGCCATAAGATAGTCTCAAACAATCATTCACAAGTGTGAACAAGTATACACAGTGGTTTGGTAACCTGATGGGGGTCCTACAAATTTCATTTTATATTTTCCTGTTGGTTGTCAAATATTCCATTTTAGGCTCGGAGGCTAAGAAACCACTTTCAATCATTGTATTTCAATGAGAAAACACACCACATGTAAGTTTATATGTGTCCTCCTATACATCAAGAATTCTTAGGAACTGATAGAATTCAGAACTAGCGAATGGTTTACTATTGATGGCTATTTTTCTGAGGCAATCGGTCATACAAATAATAGAGGTTTGCGAAGGTTGATAAGAATTCTTTTGCTCAAGGTTCAAATGGCGGGTCAAAACAAAAGCAAACATTTGATTTTTAAAAACTCCCAAAACATATAAAATGGAGTGATAGGGCTCCTAGAGAAGCAGTGAAGAGAGCGCAAAAGTCAAATGAGGTTGAGCTAATGCTTGATGTGAATCTCTACCTAACAACAAACACATACGACACTTGACATCTCATGTACGGGGTTCAAATTGTTGTTTTGCAAGTCCCTGGAAATTGCATTTTATTCTAACTTACAAGGTAGAAAGAAATATTGTTTTAGTTGATGACTCACCTAGCTCTCACTAATACCAATGGGGATGTGCACCAAATTTTGATGCCCTAGGTCTAATAGTGCATAAGGTTATGGTCACAACCATGAATGATGATCAAATTACAAGTCAGAAAATTAAATCTTAAGGAGGAGTTTTTTTGTTTCGCGCTAAGAGATTGGTTACAAAGTTTACTAAATTGTGTCTAAAGGAGCAGTTTAAGTTTATGCTTATTTACCAAGTGTTATTTGGATTAGCATAAGTTCGAGATTTCATTTTATTATTTTTCAAAATAAGACTGTAAAATAATTGAATGTGAGATACTCTAAGGTTTTAAATTTATTTAGTTGTAAATGTAAAACTAAAGTATGAGAATTATGAAGTATAAGTTGAGAAGAACCATGCCTGGAGAAGTGAAGCTGGTCGAAAATTAAGGGATTCAGTTCTACGTCATAGCTAGGAATTTCCTCAAACGGTTGCACACATTTGGAAAGCTTATCCATATTCATTCATAGCTAGTCCACATAATTAGAGGATGATAACCCTTCCTTGTAGGATGATGTTATAGATTATTCAGTGTTTCTAATCCATACAACCTTCCAGGAAATGGTGAGTCAGTGTAGAACATCAACCTCAAACCTGAGCTATACAAGAGTAATTACATATCTAGCTCCTTGAAAAAAAATCTGAGATGGGTCCTCAAAAATGAGCCAAGCTACAAGGTTGAAAGTGAGATGGCTGAGTAAATACAGGAATAGCTCAAGATCACAGTGAGTTCATCCGATTTTTATAACATGTAGAGATGGGTTATCCCAAGGGTCAACCTAAGCTCACTAAATATATGATAAAGTTCAAACGAGTGCTCTATAACCCTATTTTGGAGGACAGAAACAACAAACAAAACTTGAGCCATGATGAAATGCCTAGATCGAATACAAAGATGAAGCCAAGAATGAGCTAGTAGTATTAAATGGTGAACTCCAAAAACTCAAACCCTAGTGCAAATACAAGTGATTTTATAATAAAATCATGGAAAGTTACAGAGATCTCAGGCCGAGTTCCAGGATTTTGACAATCCTGCTCAAAAGAAGAGTTGTTGAAAATTATTGTAACTTTATATTCCTATGTTCTCTACAGGGGTACTAAACAAACACATCCACACAACCACCACATATTTAATTGGTGTGTTGATTATAAAGTTTATGTATTCCTTAAGATAGCCAACATACCAAGGAATGTCAACCAGTCAGACATAATATTCAGTTCTAGGTGGAATGCTATAAAAATAGCATTGCCATCGAAGTATTTACAACCCTTTTCTACTAATCTTGCAACCATGGTGTTCCATGAGACTTTATATCTTTAAGGAATTAAGAGGAAAAACTCACCTACCTTGAATAAGTTTAATATTCATCATACACATCTACAAAAGCATTTGAAAACATAACATTTTCTAACAATCCTACATCTTTTTAATTTTATGGATGTCCATATCCTGCTCCAATGCTCGTATATTTTTTCTACAACATGGGAGTGCTCAATAATGTAAATTGGTCAGGTTGGAAAATTATTTTAGCATGGATGAAATAGTGTGACTCGCTCATAAGGAACCCCATGTATTTTGAAAACTTCCCAAATGGTATTCCTATGAGAAGTTTCCTCATTATTTCATTCATTCAAACATGCCCTCACAGTAACTATCTAATTGATGCTAAATTTGAAATGTGGAGTTAGGTTTCAACATGGTTAACACTTATGGAACTCCAGTTAGTGTTAAACTTACTATGCAAGGGAAATATCAGATCTGAATTCCATTCATGTGGCCCACGTGCCATGCCAGGAGGGCCCATGCCTTCAACTAATCATAGGCCACCCCTGCCACACTCCACCAACTGACACTTCTCTTTTTTTTATTAATATTACTTTTGTTTTGTCGGTCACTACATTTCCCTCCTCTTTTAATAACATCATCCATGATAAAACAAAACGCTAAATCTCGAATGACAAGTAGGAAAGAATGTCAATAATGACATATGTTGTTTAATAAAACAACTTGTCAATACAACATGACCACAAGGAAGCAAACTAATTTTGGAAATACCTTAATTTTAATGTTATGTGAAGATTGGGAGTTCCATTTTACATTGCTACTTAGTTAGTCTTTTCCTTTAATATATTTCTTAATATCAAACTCTTAGTATTCTAGTTTATTAATTTTGTTTTTGTGGGTGCCCATCTTATACTGACATCATGATGCCACACTAGGCGAAAACACAACACTACTAGTCCACAAGACATGTCACTACATACATATGAAATTGTATGACATCATAATAACTTAACCAAACCATGGAAATATCACATACAATCAACACAACCTATCACTCAAATAACACATACTCCCCAGAAAAAAGTACTCATAAAATAAGCATACTATAACCACATGGAATTCCCAACAGTACATATACAAATGTTTCACAAAACTCAACGTCATTAGTGTAGTTACATAGTGTCAAAGGGTAATCAAAATTATACCAAAAATGAGGATCATCAATCCTCAATATCAGAAAATATAACTAGACTCACGTGAGTACACATAAATCAAAGTAACAACGCCATACACATCCCTTAACAACACAAAACAACTCCATATACCTCCCAAAGCATTACAAAATGAATCGATATACCTCCAAAGAATCAATCACACACACACAAATCTCTTATGTCTCCTTCGAGTGTCTTATTCCTCCATCAAGTCTCTTATGTTACCCTCAAGTATCTTATGCCTCCCTTAAGAAAATAAAATAAAGATAAATTATCCTTTTGGCTCCCTAAAAGAGGCTGGCCACCCTATGACCCTGGGCACATAGAGTTTAGACACCTCTAACCCAAGTGATATAATAACTCGTGGTTCAACAACCAGGTAGTTATATATAACTCCTTGTTGCATACCCCTATACAACGTAGCGGATCCATACGTACCACCACTCCATGGTGAATCCAATGAACCTATTCCAACACATTATGACATTAGAACCAACATAACAATCCATTACAAATACCCACTGGAAAAAATCCCAAGCCTTGGGCTAGGCTTTAAAAATTTTAAACTTAAAAAGAATATTTAAATCTAAGAAAAACAAGTGGCCAAATAGAAATAGTTAGGGAAAAAATCTGCATGTTAGTGAAACAATCAAATAAAATTACCAAAATATAAGAACATAATAATGAAGAAAACTATTGGTTCTAGCCAGAAAAGGGAAAGTGTTCAATTTACGAATAAAATACATGTAGCGAAATAGCACATCACAATAAATATGTGGCCTTATACAAACACCAAAGGTAAATTCAACAATTTTTTGGCACTCGGACATTAAGCCCCAGCTCATAAAATAACATATAAAATAATACAACTTTCATCATCTCTATGTCTAAATCAACCCTCCACCACTTCTACAAAGACTCAATATAGTTGTAACTACACTTAGATTGAATCCATATGATAACCATATAGGGAGAGAGATAGGGAATATAAGTTTTCATCTACTGAGCCTAGGGTGTGTCGCGAAATACAATAAGCATGACACCCATTGAGCAAGTGTCATATATACCAAATGAACAAAAAGTGGGTTTTCAACCTATTTAAGATTCCTCTTCCTTATCTCGTACTCAACTTGAGTGAGTGGTCAAAGGTACACATTTTCTCACTCCAAACATACACCGTTTACCAATTTCCCTTAGGGTTGGTTAGTGTAGGGTCCACAACATAACACATAACTACATAACTAGCACAATGTTAATTCACACACATTATCCATAATATCTTACGCATCGTTACACCATGGTATATATATACATGGTATAACACAATCTTTAATTTCACAGGTTGTAATACCTCACATTACGCACAACTAATGCAGAAAAATCTCAATCATTGTATGATAGGGATCATACACTCACAATATGCCCCTAAATCATGACATAAACAATCGCATATTACACAAATTATATGTATGAAGAGCACAATGTCTAAACATTACAACATAAAATTAATTTCTATATAACATGGTGACACACACAATTCATCACAACATGGTGGCAACATCACGATACAATTTCAATTCACTATACACCAATTATGTTATGCAATACATCGATACACATTTAGACCACATAATGCCAAAATGCTCCAAAAATCTGGAATTCACAATAATATTATTTTCACACACACCAAGGCAGCACATCACACATGAACTGCCTCATTGAATCCATGAAAATGAGAGGGAATATTCTCATCACAATCACATCAACATGATAACAAATACACACTAAGTGACATGCACAACATATGCGTTCATAATATAACAATTACAACATTGTTCACATCACACTTATATCACATTACTCTTCCAATATCTGCCACCACCCATGCAAAAACCATCACAACTCCAATTTTTCCCAGAGGTTTGAGAACATGAACCTTTCTACTGATACCAAATGTAACAACCTACAAATTACACACAAAAATATAGCAATAATAATACTAGGATAAATTTTAGTTTATGACTTACATTGCTCACTACAAAACCCCACCAGTGCTCCAAGTAGAGAACTAAACAACAACGCATAAGACACTTACGTAAGTCATTGAATCACATAAACACATGAAAACACCATATATATCTCAATACCACGCTTTCCCCAATCAAATGAATGTTAGAAATGACCCAACCACAAGAAAAGGACTCGAGGAAGGGAAAACCCACAACACACCATTACCATGATTACATATTAGTTACGATTAACAATCTAAGAACATTATTGTGTAAGGATAATTTTATCATTTTTCCAACTGACAAATTATTTAATTCATTTCACATTTAACTTATAGTTCAACCATTTAATTTTTCTATTTATCTCTTACGAAAATCTCCATAACTTACATAATTATTTTTCATATTTCAAATTGCATATAAAGTTCCTAATTATGTGGTTCTTATGTTAATCTTATGCTTCTCAAACATGCATTCAATGTTTAAATTTTACCCTTACTACATAAGTGAATCTGACGTGATGTCAAGGAATAAATCTTAGGATTTATGGAAGATTTAGAGTCAAGATACCTTTTTCCCATAAATAGTATTCGATCACGTTAAATTTATTACACTATCAATAATTAATATAGTTCAATAGCTTGTTGAATCCATTCAACATTTCGACATCAAGAAATTTTTATTTATTTATATATATATATATTTTTTGTTTTCTTGAATTTTGATCTCACTGAGGGAAATTCATATTCTTTCTATCACATGGAAACGTTTTAATTGAGTTATAAGGAATCCAGGAGTGACAATATTTCTAACCTCAAATCTCATGTTTTACTCTTATATGCTTTACTCTTACATCACACTATGGTCTCAACTATTAGAATTGTTTCATATCAATTGTAAACAAAATAAGACATACTTTTCACTAATGGATTTGCTACTACAAGGAGTGTAACCTAACATGAGACATACCATTTATTTGCTCTTATACACAACAATGTTAAATTCATGATGCAGCAAAGACAACCACTTATGTCATTTCCAATCCCACCATGAGATCAAACATAAGAGTGTCACCTAATTCCTTTGTTTGGTATTGGGCCTCTTACTAGGATTCAGAGGCTAACTAGGCACATGGGGTTACGAGACAAAAATTAAAGTTTCTGCACTTCTCTTAAGTCAACATATTTTAAATAAAATTGCATGTTTTCTAAGAGTTATGTACCATTCTCACTCGCAAGTTAACCCCTTAATCAACCAAGGTTTGGTTTAATTTCAATTGCACCTAAGGATTTACGCCCCAACTATAGATGAGTTTAAGGTGAGAGGACATATTAATGTTAAAAAACCTTCATGAAAGACCAAGGTGTTATGTTGTTAGTATCCAAGGTAACACATTTATCTGCGAGTAAATAAAGAGATCATTAATAAGAGTTTAATTCACAGCACAACTATTTCACTACCTTTGTTTGTGTTGACTGAGATCCCACACGGAATTCATTTGATAATGAAGTTGATTTCTAGATCTAACTTCGTAAGACCTGGCATTCCACTAGGATGTTAAGGGAGTGTTTATTCTGCTCACACCAAAACATATTTTGACCATGTCATTCCTAACCATCGAGTTCACGAAGATATTGCTAAACATACCAACTATGATGATAATTCAAACTAGGTATCTTATTTACTTAAGTCTAGAAGTTGAAATCGAGTGCAGAGATTGAATTTTATCCTAAGATTTTAGTTTTCCACACTAAAAAGGATTCACACAAGAAAGGTAGTTATATATGAGTCTTAAACTAGGGTTGAGTTTTTTGTTAAGATCGCTTTCGTACCTTTACAAGGTAAGAATACAACAGCACTAATTAATCAATTGTCTATTGAACACTTGAAATGCACTAAAACATTTTAAAAATCAAATTCATTTAACATAAATATCTGAGTTCTATAATACAAAATTTGAGGACCAAAATAACACTCATGTGTGGATGAACAACCCCTTAAACCGCTAACAACTAAAATATTACAAAACATCAATTAGGTAAACCATTTTCATAGTTCGTAGCAATGGTATTGGAATTTTCCTCTGCAGTTTCAATAAACATAAATAAATAATTATATATATATATATATATATATATATATATATATGCAACAAACCATACTTTTCCCATATGTAAATATGAATCAAAACAACAACTTTAGTTACATGAACACATTTCCGAAAGCATCCCTAAAACTAGCATCTCATTCATATTTCCAAATTCTCAATAACTAACTTTACTGTAAAATAACAATACCTAAAAATGTTCCTTCTATTAACATACATAAATTCGAACAATATACAATGAATCACACCTATGTTGTTTTCTCCATATTACTTGCATCATGTAAAAACATGTGAGCATGAAATCAACGATAAATCGTTGGCATAACATCCACCTAGATCTAGAATAATTAATTTTTTTAGTTTCCCATTTACATATAATTTATAATTATAATTTGCATTTAAAAGATATGGTGTATAGAGATATTTATTCATTTCATTTCATTTCACATCATTTCGTAACCAAGGAGAGAGAAAGATATAGAATTAGAGAGAGAAATATTTTTTTCCAAAAAGTCAAATTTCACATAACAAGTCATAAGATAGAAGTCTCAACCAATCATTCAAAAGTGTCATCAAGTTTCCATGGTTGTTTGGTTAACCCGATGGGGGTCCTACAACTTTCTTTTTACACTTTCCTACTGGTTGTCAAAAATGCCCATCTTTAGGATCAGATGCTAAGAAACCACTTTCATATCGTTGTCTTTCGATGACAAAACACACCACATGTAAGTTTATACATTTCCTCCTATACACCAAGAATTCAAAAGAATTGACAGAATTTAGAACTGGTGAATGGTTTACTATTGATGGCCAGGTTTTCTGAGGCCATCGGTTGTAATTTTTCTAATTTGACCTAGTCAAAACTTTGACCAAAGGCCTAAAAAACTTATTAGCCAAACTAACCAGAAAAATGATTTTTCTCAAACTTGAAGGGTTCTCAGGTATATTTTCTAGTAAAAATACTAGAGGTTTGTGCAAAAACTAAATAGGCATTTTTTTTCTCAGGGTTCAAATGGTGGATCAAAACGAAAGCCAACTTTTTAGTTTTAACAGCTTCCCAAAAGTGTAAAAACGGAGTGACAGTGCTTCTGGAGAAGCGGCAGAGAGATCACAAAATAGTCAAACGAGGTTTCGCTAATGCTTGATTTGCAACTGTCTACCTAGACAAAAAACATATACGATGCTTGAAATCTCATGTACGGGGGTTTAGAGTGTTGTTTTGCAAGTCCTTGGAAATTGCATGTTTTTTTCTAACTTACAAGGTAGACAGAAAGGTTATTTTAGTTAACAAATCATCTAGCTCTCCCCAAATACCAATGGGGATGGGCACGAAATTTTGATACCCTAGGTCTAATAGTGCATAAGGTTATGCTTGCACAACCATGAATGATGATCAAATTACAAGTCAGAAAAGTAAATCTTAAAGAGGAGTTTTATTGTTTCCATTCTAAGAGACTGGTTACAAATTTTACTAAATTGTGTCTAAAGTAGCGGTTTAAGTTTATGCTTCGTTACAAAGTGTTATTTGGATTATAATAAGTTCTATATTTCATTTTATTGTTTTGGAAAATAATATTATATAAAACAATCGAATGTGACATACTCTAAGGTTTTAAATTTGTCTAATTACAAATGTAAAACTAAAGTACAAGAATTATGAAGGAAAACGTGAGATGAACCATGCCTAGAGAAATGAAGCTGGGAAAAAATTAAGGGACTCAGTTCTACGTCATAGCTAGGAATTTCTTCAAATAGTTACACACATTTGGAAAGTTTACCCATCTTCATTCACAGCTGCTCCACATACCTGGAGGACGATACCCCTTCCTTGTAGGCCGATGCTCCAGATCATTCTATGTTTCTAAGCCATACACCCTTATAGGAAATGGAGAGTCATTTTAGAACATCAAACCTCACACCTGAGCTATGTAAGAGTAATTACAGATCTAGCTACTTGAATTTTTTTTTTGAAATGGGTCCTCAAAAATGAGCCAAGCTACAAGGCTACAAGTGAGATGGCTGAGTAAATGTAGGGATAGCTCAAGATCACATTGAGTTCATCTGAGTTGTATAGCATGTAGATATGGGTTCTCCCAAGGATAAAAAATAGCTTATGAAATATATGATAAAGTTCAAGCAATATCTCCACAACGCTATCTTGGAGGAAAAATTCAATAAAAAAACTCGATCCATGATGAAATGCCCAGATTGAATACAAAGATGACGGCAAGCCTGAGCTATCAGTATGAAATGTTGAACTCCCTAAATTCAAACCCTAGTGAAAAAACAAGTGAGTTTACAGCCAAATCATGGAAAGTTACAGAGATCTTAGGATGAGTTGCAGCACTTTGACGATCTAGCTCAAAATAAGAGTTGCTGAAAATTATTATAACTATGTATTCCTATGCGCTCTATAGGGGTACCAAACAAACACATCCACACAACCACTATAGGTTTAATTGTGTTTTCGATTATAAAGTTTATAGTTTCCTCAAGATAACCAACATAACAAGGAATGTAAAGCAAACAAACATAGTATTCAGTTTAAGGTGGAATCATATAAGCAACACATTTCCATCAAAGTATTTACAACCCTTTTCCACTAAGACTGCAATCTTGGTGTTCCTTGAGAATTTATTTATTTCAGGCATTAAGTTGAAATATTTCACTTTCCTTGAATAAGTTTCATATTCAACATACACATCCACAAAGGCATATACAACTAGAACATTTTCCAACACTCCTCTATCTTTATGCTTTGATGGATGTCCATACTCTACTCCAACGTTCATATCTTTTTGGTATAGGATGGGAGTGTGCATCAATTTAAACAAGTTAGGTTAAAAACCTATTTGAGCATGGCTAAAACAATGTGACTGGCTCATAAGGAACCTCGTGTCTTCTAAACCATGCCCAAATTGTATTCCTATGAGAATTTTCCTTGTTGTTTCATTCGTTCAAACATACCCTCACTACAACTATCTAATTGCTACTAAATCTAGAACACGGAGTTAGGTTTCAGCCTAGTTAATGCCTTTGGGAATCCAATTAAGTGTTTAACTTACTATGTAAGGGAAATTATAGGTTTGAATACCATTCATGAGGCCCACGTGCCGTGCCAGGAAGGCCCTTGCCTTCATCATGTCACACTCCACCCCTGCTACACTCCGGAAACTGACAATTCTTTTTATTTTTCTTAATAATATTAATTTTGTTTTTTCGGTCACTACATTATTGCGGATTGAACATTGATGATGTAAAGGATAAAAATAGATAGAAAAGTGGCAAGGATGAAGTTATTTAAAACATTGGCTTCCTCTTCTTGAAGGACAGTTAGACATCTACCCATATGCAAAAGGTGATTATATATTATTGTCTTTTCTATGATAACTGATAATGACTTCATAACTAAAAATATTTGGGTCTTTCAATCCCAATATCTTATCTTGAAACCCCAATTTCCCTATTTTAATCCACTCACTAAAAAATTTGCATTCAAACTGATTTGAACGGGAATTCCAATCTTGCCATTGCAATTTTGAGATCCTCCTTATCTTTCTACCATTGGTAATACTATAGGAATTTTTTTGAATACCTACTCTCACACCACAGACTCTACACATACAACCTATGCTTGAATCCTTTTTGATATTGACACCTCAAAGAACCTTCCTGATAATATTGAGCTTAAAGCCCAAGAGATAACTTTGACCCATCCCCTTTATTATGAAATAATGTGCTTCAAATGTAGAATATTCTTCGCTTTGGGACATATCGCTTCATATTTTCTGATGAAGAAGCATAAGAATGAGAGAGCTGCTTGGTGGAAAAATTCCATCTTTGATAATTTTATTTTTGATGCTAATACTGAGGGAGATTTAGAATCAGCTAGATATTTGAAAAACTTGATGGATATAGTTCCTGAAACCCCATTTAGAGAAATCTCTTATGAAATGGAAAAGGAAAACTCAATTATTAAAATACAGCCATATAACACTATTGAGGACATCGTGAATGGTTGGAAAGAGGTGCACAACAAGAAAAAAACTACTCCAAGTGAACAACTTCTCCCATCTAGTTGTTTCTTTATGTTCTTGGCAATTGTTATTCATTTATTTATCGTTATGTTTATGGTTTTATCTGGGCTTTAAGGCCTTTTATATTTTGGTATGGTCCCAGCCAAAATATCCCCCTTTTTACCATGTATCAAAAAAATGTAATTTGTAACGATTTGATATATTTCTTATTATGCACTTTTTCTAAATTATTTGTAACACACAAATGTATTAAACCATTAATAGGTGCCTCTTATTTTTGAACATATTTGAAAATAAAATGTTATTACGATTTAATAGCTCTCCATAATGTATTTAAAAACTGTTATTTTGTTTGAACTTGAATGGATGATGGAAACTTTCTTGATATCTTCTGTACATTAAATAAACGAGTTTTCTAATGCTTTCCCAAGACTTTGTCAACATATTTTTTATGTAGGATTCCATCTAATTTTGTAAATATATCTCTTCAATGGCTAATAAAAGGTATCCTCAAGTTATTTTAATGTATCTTCATACATAATGAAACATTAATATTTGACCATTCTAATGGAAAATTTAGCATTAATAGCTCGTTTAACAAATATACGGGTGTAATAACTCAACCAAATTTATATTTGTTATTGTTGTTTTATATAAAAACTAATATAAAATTACTAACTTGCTAATTTATTAACTCATATTCACTAAGATAATAAATACATACGTAATTATTATTCACACATATAAACTAATGGATTAATAATCATGGATTTCCTAAAAGTCATAGAAGACCAATTTTTCACAACCCCTATTTCTAATCCTTAACCTATTTATGATGCATTTCCCAATGAGGATATCCTCCTCACTAATGGTATAGACAACACCATCTCCATAAAACATTACTAGTATAGCTTCATAGTCAATCTTGGGGAACAGTCCTCGAATGCCCTTAGTGACGTGCCCTTCCCACCTGAAGCAAAACCAACACTGACAATATCAAAGGAGGAGATCACCATTAATATCCATGATGACACATTGATGTTACACTTTGACGGGGTAAAATGCCTCCAAGGTGCTAGGGATGGTTATGTTATTATCGACCCCTTTGGCAAAACTTTCCCTCTCTCCTATTGACTCAAATTTGAGATCACTAACAAAATGGCATAATATGAGGCTCTTATATTAGGTATAAATGTTTCCTTAGATAAGGGTACTCTTATCCCCATGTCATGGGGCACTCTCATTTGGTGTGTCAGTGGCACATATCAATGTCGCAACAAAAATATTAGGCTTTTTGTGACTTAGTCTAATAATTGACCTAAAGTGTCTAATAATTGATGTAAAGATTCACTTAATTTAGCATTGAATAAAACTCATGTGAATGGAATGTGTTTAATGATTCATTGGACACAAATTCCACCCAGGTTCAATCACATTTCTAATCCTTCTAATGAATTTTTCATTGCGTAAATATTTCAAAACCTATCGACATCATCAAACACCTAGGATGTTGTTCATATTTAACCACTTGGCCCTATATAAGACCCTTGCTATACTAACACCCACCAACTTATCTAACATCAGACCTATCCAGATGGTTTTGACTCATAGGAACGATTACGAATTCACCAAAAATATCTCAAATATGTACTCAAATATGACATATTATATAATCACAACTTTGAAGTTACCCTATTCTGATGTGTTAACAAAGATAAAGTTCCCCTTGTCTTAAAACAAGCACCTGGAGGAACTTAAAGTGGCCATTGTAACAGTCATGCTATTACACACAAGTGTTTATGTTTGGGTTATTATTATCCTACAATAGCATATGACTTTCATGCCTTCCCTAAATAGTGCAGAACTTTCCAATTTCACGATGACTTGACTCACTCCCCTCTAGAAAAAATAGAATCTATTGTAACTCCATGGTCATTTAGTATTTGGGGATTGGATTACATTTGGAAACTACCTCGATCTCAAGATGGTCATGTATTCATCATTACATCCACGTAATACTCGAGGAAAATTTTAATGTTGATTCTTTGCTAATTCACAAATATTTACATTTTTGAAATTTGCATTTAACGATTTTGAGGAGTCGTTCAGAGAAATAGTTTTCCTAAAACGTTTGGGTGGAAGTTAATTTTTTGGGTCTATTTGCCTAGTTTTTTAAAATAAATTTCACATACATGCATGTATATTGTTTATGTGTCAAAAACAAAAATTGGGTACATTTGACAAACATATACTAGTTTAAACTCTCAAAATATATGAAATTTGAATTCCAAAAGGATATTTTGACAACATTCAAGATGCCTATGTGTATAGTCGTAACACATGACCAGACAACATAGTCAAGGTACACGACCAAAAATTTTTAGATGAGTGGTATCATTTAGACACCCATATGCATATGTAACTAGACAGTTACATGCACATACACAAAACTATACATGCAATCAGATATAAGTGCATGGAGCCGACATGTTGCATATGCACGTGGGTGAATATGTGTGTAGTCAGGATTCTGCATATGTAACCGGGTGACTTCATGTACAACAACTGGATATAAAATTATTATCCTACATCACTATATATATTTTTATCATATTCTCTATCAACATGAAATCAATGTTCGGAGATTCACTCAAAAAATCCAATTTTGGTTTTAATAGGAGTCTTAAAATTTACCATGGTAATAATTTATGAAGGGGTTTAAAGCAATGTCTTTGACTAACATATCTAGCTTTACTACCTCTAAATTCGTCCTTAATTAAATCATTTGACGCTTTTGAATTCCCCATACCATTATATCTTAAAATGATGGGAGCTTCAAATGTAAATAAATGAAGCAACATTGTGTCAAGTTAATATTGAAACATTACTTCTCAACACCATATCACACTCAATGCAATGGGAAAGATGAGTCTATAAATAAGATTCTCTATATGATCTTTAAAAATATAGTTTGTGAATCATGATCAGATTGGCACATTAAGCACTATCCTACTATATGGGCATACCACACTAATGTCCATACTACCACTGGGGTAGTGCCCTTTTCCCTTACCACTGGGGCTGAAGAGGTCCTTACACTCGAGGTGGAAGTCCCTTCACTTTGAATTTTTCCTCATGGTATCATTCCAAATAAGGGGCTTTGAGAAGTAGATCTCTATGACCTTTAACTATTAGAAGATTGACTTGACAAAGTATATAATCGTAGTCATAAGTATAAGAAATACATAGCTAAACAACACAATCGATTAGTTTTTTCACATACTTTCAGTGTGAAAAAGGTAAATATTCTCGAATGTGGTGGGGTGATTACCTCATCAAAGATATTTAAGGTCATAATATTTATCATCTTCAAAGGAATGAAGGCCTCATCTTCAAAGAACCAATGAATTCTCAATTCATCAAAAAGTGTCATACATGAAGGAACTTGGTAGTTTTGGTACTCAACTACCATCTCTCACCTTTTCATTCTAAAATTCACTACTTCATCCCACCTTCTTCAACAACATTTTGGATTTGTACACCTCATTCTTTCCCATGGGATAACTATGGTATTGTGCACATCCTCTCTTAGGATCATGGTCTTGGTTTGATTTATCTAATTACCTTATTACTTCTTCATTATCATTTTTTTTACTTCTCAATGTTGTTATCCACCCCTTTGGGATAATCATTCATCTACTATTTATTTACATCATCGAGTTTTCTAAGTCTCTCTTTGTATCTTCTACCATATGGTTTTTAACTCTTTTGAATGTTGCTACCCTCCACTTGGCTATTTTGTACAACACCATACCTCTATGACATCTTGACATTCGTCCCATGGGCTCATGTTAGGTGATTTATGTCTTATTTTAATGAGGATCCTCTAGTGTTTCCTTTCATTTTTTCATCTTGAAGGTTCTGGCAACATGCATTACACTCACATGTGGTAGGATAAACAACATAATCGAGTACACATTGGTGGGTATAATTCATTTCAGCTAGTCATTTTAACATTCATGTTATCCAAAATTCCCCTTATAGATAATTCTAATAACTTATATTTTCTCTTAGCTTGGAATGAGAAAAATGGAAAATGAAGAATAAATAGAGTAACGTGGGATTCTGATGTAACATTACTGTAAAGTAAAGAAGTTTAAGTAATGGGTCCCTAAAATGATGTAAAAAAGGAGTAAGGAAGGGAATTTATGCTAAAAATGTGACCCCGCATTACTTAAGTAACGATAACCTAAAATGTGAGTGAAGACATTAGAGAAGTGCAAAATACAAAGGAGAAAAACATTAAATTTTGCGGGTTCACAAAGGGGGCATTACTTCTAAGAAATTTTGTCCCAAGTTTAATTAAATTCATTTGAAATACACACAACATAATGGACAAGGCAAGGAAGTGTTGTGTCAAGAGGATGAATCCTTACTTTAAAGTATTTGTTGCTCATAAGTGTGAGTAGAAGCACTCCAAAACCATGCGGGTGAGGGGAGAGGAAGCAGTTTTGTGTGGAGCCACATAGAAAACTCCATGTAATGGCAAGTACAAAGTAGAGGACATCTGAAATCCCATAAATGTTGGAGATGAGGGGAAGTTATGCACACTTTTGGTGGGCCTCAACTTCAAGCCTTAAAGTAGTTCAAAAACCATGTAGAACTAAGTGGAGAAAAATAGTATTTCTGAGATCTAGGGGGACCTTACTAAGAGGTAAGTGGGGAGTAAAAATGTGAGTAAGGTTATCCAAAAACTACAAGATCTTAAGGACAGAAGAAAAGGATGATTTTGGGTTTACAATGGAGGATTAATTAAAAGTAAAAGGGGAAAAAGTATAAGTAAAGTAGTTTAAAAACCCTGTAAAACAATGCAGTACAATTGGAGTGTTAAATGGATATGAAGGGGAATTAATTCAAGTAATGGACACTTCAAAACCCAAGTAAAGTGATTTAAAAAACATGCAAGGTAGCAGGGGAAGATGGCATATTTGCATAAAAACGAGAGGCACTTGCTACAAAGTAGTGGTATATCAAAAATTCAAAGTAAGCAGTATCATAAACCCAAGAAAGTAATGCAGTTCCCAGACGCCACAAAGAAGCAAAGAGTGGGTGAGTTGCAGGAAAGAGAAGTGGATTTACTTCTAAAAGAAACAAAGTAAATTAATCTTGGAATATCAAGTCGAGCACATGGAAAAACCCACAGTGAAGAAAAAAGGAGAGTTATGTAGAGAAAAGATGGAGAACTACTTATAAGTAATCTAGCCTCTAAAACCTAAAGAAAAACAAGGTCAAAATATTGTAAATTGAAGGTAAGCCAATAATGGCACCTTTGATTCCTATAGAACTAGAGTAGAGTAATATGGCCATAAATTTTGACTGGGAGCTCCGATTTTTACAAAATTGGAATTTTCAGAAAGGTTTTGATGGGTAGCTCTGATTTTCATGAAATTGGTATTTTTTTGAAAAAAGTGGATGAAATTTCCATTATGAAAATGAACAGTTCCCTTTATCCCACCTACCAACATTGATGAAGCATGGTCCTCTTTCATTCTCCCGCGAGCTAAAGGACATGGAGGTGTGGGGTTTATAGGTTCACCATGAAGTTTTCTAGTCATTTAATGAATTTTGTTAGTGTTTGGATGTAACGTTTCAAGATATCACTCCTCTCTTTCTTTCTTGTAACTTCTATATATTGTAAAGGAGAACTCATTTTTGGGGGTTGGACATTTTTTGAATTACTACTTTATTCTTCTCAACTACTCGGTATATATCGAGTTTCAAGTCTCATTTTTAAGCAATATAATGATAAATCATGCCTTCCACTTATAGTATGATGTATTGTGCAAATGTCTAAAGAAATAAAATTGAGTCTTAAGGTTGTGTCACTACATTAGATGGGTTTTTATTGTTTCATCTTGCATTTCTTCATTTTTTCAGTTGTTTTGTGCATTTAATCAATTTGTACAAATTTTGATGTCATTATAAACCATGGCTATGTTCAAGGATGTATACAGAGAAGTGGATAAACAACTCAATATTATGGCGGTTCTCTTTTTTGGGGGTTTTTTTTAGTATCGGTTTTCTTGTTCTCACTAAAATCTATTGAAAGTAAGTACAAGTATAAAATATTGAAATCTTTAAAATACCAAATGGAAAGCAGAGTATATCAAATGCATCGACATTACTACAAAAAAAAATTACTAAATTAAATTATCATTGAAGGAAAAAATTTCTTGAGATGAAATACTTGCTAAAATCAAATAAAAATAAAGGAAATACATTGAAAAAAATAATTACAAGATTGCATTTAGATAATTATCAAACTAAGATACTGAAATTAAACTAAGAAAATATAAAGATCTTTAATAAAATACCAATCCTCTAATCCCCTAAGTTGAGTGGGTCCTTTCTCTACTTCAAGATGGAGGTTCTCAACACAAACATATACTCAAAAAACATGTATTATATTGATCAAAATAAGTTATTCACATACTCCAGTGTTCAACTGAAAATACATTCTAACAAATATTGTAAAACTGGTAAGAAAACTAGTTAGAAACAATTCAAAGGAGGTTTCTTATAGACACAGTTGATTACACCACATGCCACAAATATAGATAATAGACTTAACCAATAACAACCTCACAAAAGTTCCATGACACCCTATAATACTGCTAGAAACAATTGTCTTTGTTTGTAGATGGTTATGGGTTAATCCTCCAAAATAGCTTAGTGGTTGTGGACTCGGTCTCATTGAATGAAGCTGCACAAAATGGTAGAAAATGTGTATCATCAACCTGCATATATCACCAAATAACGATACAAAGTAGTTAGTGAAAGTTCCATTCGTCATTAGTTTACATAAGTCAAAATAATGGGAAATGCATCACTTCCTACTTTAGATATACCTAATTAGAACATTCCCATGCACAAATTAATGTTTTTAGGAGTAAAACTTATATTTATATGGATGCTATGATGAGTTAATTTATGGACTCATCATATTTCCTACAGTTTACCTTTTGCAAGTCCTTGTGAAAACTATCTTTGACCCGATCTTTGTCCAATATGATGTGTCATATCATATTGTTCAAGTTGATCCACATATTGTTTCCTTGTACCTTTGAATCCTTTGATTTCCAACGTAGCCTCATCCAATTTCTTAAAATTATCATGAGATTAGTGATAACTATTTTGCCAAGTGGTCATGGGGCTAAGGATCAGAGGAGGCCTAACTTGCATACCAAATAGTGCATTTCTATACTCATTGTTCCCTTTCTCTCTTGATCACTACTCTACAAGTGCATCCTATCTTCGCATACTACAGATGAGATTTTAACAAGAGATAAATCCTCTTCATTTCAATGGAAAATTCAAAGTGTTCCATTTATTATCACAAGATATCATAGCTTGACCAGAGTTCTGGTGACAATAAATTTAAATTTTTTTGACATAATTGGCCAAGATATCAAATTTATTTCTACCAATGTTGGCCTAGTAATACAAACACCTAAAATTATTCTTCATTGTAGCATCATTATGGTGTTGAGTTTGAATTTAAAAACCAATATTTTTGTCCTGCTATATAAATATGTCAGTTCATTCCTACCACATAATTTGATTCCTTACAAATGATTGAAAGTATTTCAATTGAAAATATCCTACTGATAGATTTATACAGAAATGAGGAACATTTGAAACTAGCATAATATGGAGGTAAAATTAACATAAAAAGTTTTTAAATTCTAGGGTACAAATATGATAAATATGTAAAAATGTTTTGCAATCAATATCCTCATGAGGATATCTAAAAAAAATTATTTACAACTTCCATAAATAGAATTTTTCTTGAAGAAACAAACTATAAACCGAAGATGGTTTTCTACAAGCCAGAAGTTTACAAGCCAAAGGATAGACAAATTTAACAATTGTTTCCAATTTGTTCTTTATATTAGAACTTGACTCAACCTCTTCTTTAATTTTGTTATTTTCTCCTACCAAATCTTTATTTTTAAGAGATACTTGTGCAGAATGAGAGGACAAATCATTTCATGCTTGAAAATAAATAATTTTTTTTGGTCTTTAAACTATCAAATTCAACTTTCAAAGAAACTATTTATTTTTATCTTTTTCTACACTCTTTTGTTCAAACTCCTTTTTAAGAGACAAATGAGTTTCTTTCATACCTATTATTTTTTCTTCCAGAGAGGAAATTTCATCTTTGTGCTTCCTTAAAAATTCATTTCTTTGTGATTCTTCTTGACCAACCTCTTGTGTAATAGTTTGTGAAGCTTCAATCTGGATTTTCGGAGCTTCCGACATACTTTCTGGAGATTCTAATGGAATTTATAGTGCCTCAGTGGAATGAATCTATTGTTTAGGAATAGATAAAGTAAAATTGAAATATTGTGACTATTCTCCTAAGGAAGAGGAAGTATTAGTTATAAAAAACTCTTCCAAAATATGGGTTACAACTTCATCAGACAATGTAGGCTAAGAAAATTTTGTTAGAATTTGAGTATTCTATTAATTATGGATTTAATCAATAATAATAAACTATGAAATATTAAATAAATAAACATCACATCGCATTTCATAATAATAAATTAATACTTAAAAAAGTAAATAACACAGGAAACAATATTTATAGTGGAAAAACCCGAAGGTAAAAACCACTGTGAAAGACAATCTTTATTATAGAGAAGATTTTCCATCGATTAAATCACCTCCTCCTTAGAAACCATAATCATAAAGGTGAAAACCTTTGATATATTATTTTCTGAATACATCAAATGAGGACCTGAATTCTTTTTTATATGAGTGTATTGGGTATGTCTCCCGACTCACCTTTTCAACCATGTCAGTTGACACATATAACAAGGTTTAAAATATTTATTAATATAAATATAAGTATTTCTTTTTAGTAAATATTTAAGCTAAAGTATATTCCTAGGTTTGAATAATTAATAATAGAAATATAAATATTTATTATTACTAAATATTTAATGTATAGTATAATGTTAAACTCATATTCTATTAAGGGGTGGCTAGCCCACTTAACTATTATGTTCCAATGAATTCATCTTTGTTTTCCAGACTGTACCTTCTTTTTCTCAATGAACTGAGAGAAGGGGTTGACATTTTAGTATTTTTCTTCAAGGATAGAGACCTAGAGGATTGCTTGGCTTCATTTGCAAAATCTTCTATTAAAATCGGGGGAGGCTGAGGAGTAGATTTAAGGTTAGGCTGCGAGTTATGGTCTTGTTTGGTAAAAATTCATGTAGGAGCCCACCTAACCATATTATTCTTAGAACTCTACCCTAAAGTACCATTTTTCACTTTTCTCTTGGGTTTCCTAGAGGCTTGGTGTGTAAAAATCAATTAAATAATCCCAAAGTTCTTAATCAAAACATCACTACCTCCACTCATATACTTATGTCCAAATTTTATGACAACATCCGCAAGGTATTCGAGAAGATTCACCTTAAGTTCAGGATTTTATGTGCCTTTCTTGAAATGGGTGAGAATCTTTAGTGTATCACCCCCTAATACCGATGACTACCCATCACAAATGAAATACATGTTCACACCAGGAAGAAACCTACCTCCAATTCCCTAGAAAGCTCTCCCTCTTAATACCTTACTGAATTATCTGGGGATTTATGATTATATCAAGAAGATTTTACCATTCTTCATGAAAAAGAGTTATCAAGTATTTGGGGGAAGTTAGTGAAGACATTAAGCCCAAAATCTGTAAGACCAAATATTATGCTAACAATGTGGTTGTCTAGTTTGATTATTTTCCCTCTTATTCTAGAACAGTTTGCCTTAAAATTTGAAAAAAAAATTCAATTAAATCCTCATAAAACAATTCAAATTTTCGAATAAAATCAGATATATTTGCATCATGGAAGAGCTAGGAAATAACAACATTTCATAAAAATAGATCTACAAAATCTGGCTCAGACTTCTTCTTCTTCCCCATAGTATAAACTGGCTCGTAACAAAAATGATAGAGGTAGTGAGGGGGTATTATTGAATAATGGAAATGGTTTTGTGAGAGGGACAAAGTAGTTGTATGTAATGTCAGTAGCTTATATTTTAACTACTCGTGATTTTATAATGGAATTAAGTTGGCATAAAGTGGTGGTGGAAAGGACATATGAGACTTTTTGAAGTGACAAGCCTTTAATTCCTTTACATGGACCTTATACTTCTATCCTTATCACTCATGCCATATGTCATTCCTCAACAAGAGTGAAAAGATGCCTTTAATTTCCATCATTACCGCTTATCTCTCTAAATAATCTGTTGAATTTGGTTTTATGGTTTTAATAAATACATTGGGAAGTTCATCATAGTTAATATCAAAACAAAAAAGTAAGTACACGTTACCTTACCAGCTCATCATACTTCTAACCGTTGGCGCTCCACCTCCTACATTAAAAAAGCAATCATGGTTAATACATATGTTGATAAATTACACCTCTAACCTATATTTGGATGCATTGAAGAAAACATAATTTTATATTATTTAGATATATGGGGGAAGAGGACAATAATAAGACCTACGGTCTTCTTCCTTTAATTGTTGAATCCAAACAAACTACTCGTGGAAGAAAGAGTTGAAATATTCCACTGAATCACATTCCTAATATAACTACATGTCCTTAGCTGAAGGTTTCTTTATCCCGAGGTTGCTGATAAAACCTCAATCTATGGTCATTCACTAATAGACCTCTTTAGTCACCATAAATTGGCAACAGTCTCATAGATCTATTACCATAAGTCCTCTTAATTTTGTATGGTCCTAGCCATCATGTTGTCAAGTTTCCCTTTGAATTTCTCAAATTTTGAATCAAACAACAAGTCCTAGTATCCTTCCTTGAACATTTTGGTTTTGATATGAGAAGCATCCCAAACCTTCCTATAATATTTAAGGATTTAAGCTTGATTTTGTTATTGCATTTGTATTTCATCCATTTCATTCTGAGACATCACTCTATCTTGTTGTGCTTCATCCAAATCAATTCCTATATTCAGTGTTGTCCTCCACATTTGTAATTTGAATTCTACTAGGATAAAGGGCTTATTCCCATATACTAGTTCATATGGGGAGAAAATAGTGGTGGTTTTCCATGTTGTGTCATATGCCCATACTACTTCAGGTAGTTTTGGAACCCAACTCTTTCTATCTACATTGACAACTTTAGTTAAGATGTTTTAAGTTCTCTTTTTTTGACTTCCACCTTCCCGTTGGATTGGGGATGGTATGGTGATGATTTCCTATGCTTGATATAGTAGATATTAAAAAGTTCCTCAATCATATTGGACATGAACGAAGGTCCTTAATTAGATGCTATAGCTCTGAGAGCTCCAAACCTTAGCATGATCTTATGGTACAACAAGACAGCTATAACATCATCATTGGAAGATGTTAGTGCTTGAACCTCAGCCCATTTTATAACATAGTCGGTGCACACTAGCATTTACTCTTTTAGATAGGATTAGGGCTCTATAGGTCCAAAAACATCAATCCCCCCACTTCTCAAATGACCCTAATAACAGCTAACGATTGAGGGGCATTTCACAAGACAAAGTAGGATTCCCCATATGTTGACATGTATCACATTTCCATACATATTTCTTGTCAGCTTTGTGGAGAGAAGGCTATTAGTACCCAACTCTAAGGACCTTATTAATTGTCCTATTTACTGAGTAATTTCCTCCTTTAGGTTCATCATGCAATGCTCTGAGTGTGTCATTCACTTCATCTTCTCAAAAACACCTGTGAATAATCGTGTTAGGGACAAAATTTTAATAAAATTCGATTGCACCACTCATAGGTAACATTGTTTCTGATTAATATTTTGCATTCTTTACTGGTAAAGTAAGATGTAAACTTCCTTGTAGTTATATAATTGGAAAGATCAATAAACCATGGAAGGTGTATTGATGTTACAAATGAGTGCTCATCCAGGAAGTGATATTGAATTGTGTGTCTTTCACCTAAAACATTCAATCTTGAAAGGAAGTGAACAACAACATTATCCTTTCCAAGCTTATAAATAATGGCCAAATTAGAATCTTGTAAAAGAATTAGGAACTTGATAACTCTACCCCTAACTACTAGTTTATTAATTAATTGTCTTATGGCTGAATGGTCTATATACACAAATATCTTATAACCAGTAATGTAGTGTCTAAATTTGTTTAGAGACTAATCAAAAACTAGAAATTCCTTTTTTGTAGTTGTGTAGTTTCTCTCTATGGACGTCAATTTTTTGTTAATAAAATATATGGCATACATTTGGTATTCCTCATCTTTTTGTCCAAGAACAACACTCATTGATGTGTTGGAAGAATCAAAGTGAACATTACAAGGATGACCCCAATCGGGTCCTCTCAAGACTGGGGAAGTGATCATTTTCTCCTTACTAACTTCAAAATATTGTTGACATTGAGGATTCCTTTCAAAAAAATAATATTTTATGAGTAGAGAGAACATTTGTGAAAAAATCATACTAAAATATTTTCTGAATCATCGGTAATAACCTGCATGTCCAAGAAAACTTTTTATGTCTATGTCATTTGTTGGTGTGGGAAACTTAGTAATGACTTCTATCTTTTTAGGATCAAATTGGATAACCTTAGAAGAGATATGATGACCCAAGAAAACTCCATGATCATCCAATATCAAATAAGTTTCATGACTTAATGAGATTTGATGTTTCTTACATTTGGTTAACACAGTCATTGATGAAGTTTGCAAAAATAGATAAAACTACTCTCTAAAAGGTGGAAGGTACATTAAAAATTCCAAATTGTAGAAGTCTATATAAAAATGTACCCCAGTGGCAAGTGAAGGTTGTATTATCCCTATCAATAGGAGGTATAATAAGTTGGTTATATACGCTAAACCCATCAAAGAAGGACAAGCATTTATTACTTGCCAAATTGTCCAAAACTTGATTGATAAAGGGCAAGGGAAAGTAATCTTTCTTGGTGGATTTATTAAGATCCTTATAATCTATACATATTCTCCACTTAAAGTTTTTCTTAGGAACTATAACAAGCAGTGATACCCACTGACTATCAGATATTAGATAGATAAATTCTACCCTCAATAGTTTCTATTTCATTTTTGATCATGTCTCTTAGTGTTCGATTAATCCCTTGTTGTGGTTGTCTGATTGGTTTGATCTGTAAACTCTTCAAATTTTGAATTATACACACAATCAAAAATTAACGTTGTTTTTATACTTTCTATTAGAAAATGATAGAGATATCTACTAAATGAATTTTTCTTATGCTTAGAATCCACAATTGCAAGAAAGGAAATAATATAAAATCATAAACATCGACAAGTTTTATCCTGGAAACCTCCATTGGAAGAAAAACCAGTCAGGAAGGGAAATTTATCTTTCTTCTCACTTTTATTGTCCAATTCAAAATGATGAGTATAGAATTTATAATAATTATGAAAGAGAAGTAGATAATATCTCACAATTCCTCCCAATTACATGATTGCTTTGTGTCAACACTCTATTCTACAAAACACAATTCCAACACTAAGAACTTATTTCTCACTTGCTTTCATGCTTCAATGATCTTGTTATCTTCTAAAAACTTGTGCTTATAACCTTTCTCATGTCCTCCCATGCACTGGAGAATGGGAAAGGTCGTGGAGGAGAAGAGACATGGACAACCTTTAAAATTTTGGGGCTGTTCATTTCATATTTTATTTTCTTTCTGAAAGAGGAAGGACCACCACCCAATGTAGACTGGTGGTCTCAAGACCGCCATCCTAGTTGGGTGGTGGTTTTATAACCGCTACTCTGCACAGAGTGGAGGTCATATTACTATAAAGATAGAACCTCTATGTATTTATTTTCCTTCTTCGTGTTGACTGATATGATGAAGTAGAGTCATTTTAGATCCCTATAGATCACACATCGCCTACTTATGATTCTTTTTGTCCCAAAAAAATCATATTGGGGGGTAGATGAGGAAATAATTCCCTCACTTTCTCCTTTGATTACCATAAGGCCTGCCTTGGTGTCTTTCTTTTCAGTCTAATTTATGAAGACTCCTGCGGTCCTCTCCTAGTCTCTTTGACCTTCTACTACAGCAATACATCCTCCTCTAATTCACCTCGTGAGTCCAAGATGTAACCCTCAATGGAAGGTAGCAACTGTAGTCCTTCACATTCATCTAGCATGGCTGGCTTATATAGGTGCAAGTTCTCACAGTTTACTAAAGAGTACATCCTCATAAGTGATGGTAAATCAAGCCAAAAGGAATTTTTGTCAAGCTTCTTTAATATGGTGAAGGGCCCATATCATAGTGGCTTGAGCTTTTGTTCTGGACCTTGTAGTCTCCCTTTGGTCAAGTAAAGCCAAACTCTATCTCCAACATGAAGCTTATGTTCCCTCCCATGTTGATCATACCTAGCTTTGTACTTGGCTTGAGATTTCTCTAGTTATTTGAATTTGAAGTTGATTTTCTAGATCCTCTCAAGGAATTTGTTTTCTCTACTCACTTCAGTGTCTTGTGTCTCATCCTCATCCTTTTTCCCAAATGCTATGTCCAATATCTTTGTAGGTAGATGTCCCAAGCATGCTTCAAATAATGACTTCATAGTGGATGTGTGTACTGCCTAGTTATAGGAATGTTGAATGTAGGCTAAGGAATCATCCCAAGTCCTTATGTATTTACTGTTATACCCTTTGATCAAATGTACCAAATTCCTCTTCACCACCTCTATTTGTACATCTGTCTGATGATGGAAATTTGTGCTCCTCTGTAACCTGGTATCCATCTTGTCCCACAAAGCAGTCCAAAAATTCCCAAAGAACCTGGAATCCATATCAGAAACAATATACTTTGGAAAACCAAAATGCACCCATACATTAGCAAAGAAAAGATTTGTTGCCTCATGTCATTTTATTTTCTTTTTACATGCCATAAGAATACACATCTTATTGAATCTATCAACAACAACATAGAGATAGTCATGGCCATGTTTAGAAATAGGTAATCCTCCTACAATATCCATAGAAATTTCCTCCCAGTAATGATTAGGTACTAGAAAAGGCATATAAAAACCCTCCTCCCTAGTCTTAGGCTTGTTGGTACAACAAATTTTACTTCCATGTATAAATTTTGATACTTCTTCTTGCATATTGGGCTAATACACGTACCTTTGCAAGTGGACTAGGGTCATACCAACACTAAAATTTCTCTCTAATTTTGAGGTATGTGCTTCCCTCATTAATATAAGTCTTTATTATTTAAGCACACAAAGCTTCCCCCATCGGTAGAGAAACTCGTCCTCGAGATAAAAATATTCAATCCCCATCATTTCAATCCTTTGGAACTTTAACTGCTGAAATGTCACCCCAAAGTCTCATTCTTGGGCATATGCCTCTCCATAAGCTTCCTTTGTGAAGGGCTCGATGTGAGAGATAGTGGCCAAAAAAGAAAACTTCTCCTTTGTGGGCGGCCTAGAAAACATGTCTGCACCAATTTTTTACTATCCTTCTTGTATTTGATCACCAGATGGAATAGTTGAACGAACCCCATCCATTTGTAGTGCCTTTCCTGCTGCAATTTCGACTATTCTTACAAATAATGGAAAGGTTTGTGGTCAGTGTGCATAATAGTTTCTTTACCCAACAAGTAATGCTTCCATTTTTTAATTTTCTGAACTAGTGCATATATTTTCTTATCATATACTGAATATCCTTTAACTACTAAAGTGAAGCTTTTAGAATGATAGCATACGGGTTTACCTCCTTGAAGCAATACTGTACCCATAGTGTAATCACTGGCATTTGTCTCTACTTCCAAAGGTTGCTGAAAATTAGGAAGAACAAGTACTGAAGCGTGACTAATCTTATATTTAAATAACTCAAAGTATTTTTCTTGTTCCTTACACCATTCAAAAACCTTACTCTTTGTAGCCACTATGTGTAGAGGTGCTGCAATCGCGGAGACGTCAGAAATGAACTTCCGCATGTGCTATAATGCTCCCAAAAAACTCCTAGTCTCTGTGGCTATTTTTTTTGTTAGCCAATTAGTGATGGCTTCCACCTTCTTTGGATCCACTTGTAGCTCTCCTCCTCTAACCACTTTCCCAAGATAGATAAGTGATTTTTTCTCCTTGAGAACTTGCAAGACTTGTTATAAATGGGTTAGATGTTCTTCCCATGTGGCACTAAAAATCAAGATATCGTCTACATATAAAATGACACATGAATCTATGAAATCCTGCAATACATCATTCATCAATCTCATAAATGCAGACGGTGCATTACATAACCCAAAAGGAAGTACTAACCATTCATACAAACCCTGTTTTTTCTTGAAGTCGGTCTTCCATATATCCTCCTCCTTCATTCTAACTTAATGATAACCTGAATTAAGATCCAACTTCGTGAAGAATTTGGTGGGCTGAAGCTGGTCCAAGAGATCATCTATGCGGGGAAGTGGATATCTATTCTTTGTTATGATCTTTTTAAAAGTGCGGTAGTCGATGCACATTCTCCAAGAACCATCCTTCTTTAGCACCATCACAATAGGTGAACTGCATGGTGAGGTGCTTACATGTATCACCATATGGTCTAGTAGTTTCTGGAGTTGTTTCTTTACTTCAGTACTCTTAAGAAATGATTTCCTATACAACCCAATGTTCAGTAACGGGGACTCTAGAAATAGCTGGAATCTCATGATCTATTTTCCGTTTTGGTGGTAACCCACTGGGAGCCTGAAATACTTCCTGAAAAGACTAAATAATATTATCCAAATCATGCTTTCTGTGGTTATATATCTTTGAAACTTCTACGCCATCTTATTTATCCTTTAATAAAAGTAAACAAAACTGATTATGATTTTCCTAAATAAGTCATTTAGCTTGGTTACCACTCACCATAGTAACTCGTGTCTTATGCTGGTGTGCTAAGATGTTGTATTTTATCCCATCCTTGACCCATCTGTATTGGTTTTCCCTTCTCATAAATATAGGATCCCTAATATACCATTAAGGAATCCCTAATACAACATCAAAAGCATCAAGTGGAATAACGTCAGCTTCCAAAACATATATGTACTGGGAATTTATCCCAAACTTGACCTTACATCTTCTTGTTACCTAAATTTCAACACCCTTATTCCTGCAACCCAAAGGATAAGGGTGTGGATACTCGTAAGTCTCAAGACCAAGCTTCTTTACAACTGCTTTAGAACTAAAGTTAGACTAAGAATCGGTATCAACCAAAGTATTTCCCTTACTTCTAGTGATCTCAATTTTGATCTGGAATAGTCTACTCATCTCCTCTTCCTGGCTGTCCATGTTGGTGGCCGTGCATCCAAGCCTTTTGTCTACATCAGATTCATCTTAGATTTCCACCTCTCCTTCTATTTTTAAAGTTTTCATGGACATCTTTGAGTCCTTGGTTTGGGTCTTCAGATGTAACTCCAGATGCAAATTCCAACATGTAGTGTCAGTATGACCATTGATATCATAGTTCTTGCAAAAATTCTTGGGATCTTTACAAGTATTTAAAGTAGCGGCAACTTGTTTACCTTTCCCTTTCCACTTACATTTGTTACTTGTTTTCCTATATTATTTTTTTATGTTGATTTGTCAACTAATTTTGCCTTGGCTCTGCTTCTCCTTACTTCTTTTCATCATCTATGTTGAATCATTTCACACATGCCTCATTGAGATATTTGGGATTTGTGGAGATAAATTTTCTTCGAAGGTTAGTGTGAAGTCCTCCCAAGTACTTAGTTTGAATATCCTCATCCTCCAAGTTCATGTTTAGCAACATGGCCTACCTCTGAAACTTCATAGGATATTCCTGCACACTTTGAACACTACCTTGTCTAAAATAATTCCATTTAATCATTTGGTCATTCTTGTGGCCAATAGGATAGAAGTTTTCTCTAAGTAATTCTTTAAATTCTTGCCAAGATTTCACAATAGGATGATTCTTCTTTTTACAAGTGGTTAGAAGGGTTTCCCACCAAACCAAAGTGTGTCCCTCAATTTTGAGACATGCAAAGGTGATCCTATATGCCTTAGTGACATTATGTATGCTAAAGTAGACTTCTAACTGTTTTAACCATTTATCAAGCAACTCTATATCTACTTGTCCTGCAAAGCTTTTAATCTAGATTTTCTTCTCAACTTTAAAAAGAGTATGATCATATTTTACCTTTTATATTGGGTTTGAAGTCTCTTCTTAATTCTCTTCCCCATAATATTCCTCATGGTGGCTCTTCCCTATACCAAAATTTTCAGCTAAGCCTCAAACCACTGAGTCCTTGTATTCTTGCTTGACAGAAGTTGTCTTCTACAAATCTGCAAGTTCTTCTTTCCTTTTAAAAATCCTATCCATCATGGTCTCCAACATCTTGATTCTAAGGACGAAGTTATGTTCAACCATTTGTCCCTAAATTCTATGTTTCCACTTCTTTGTTGAAATTTATGGATCGCAAGGTAAAGCCTCTTTTCCTTTAGATCTCGTCACTGTCATATAAATCCAAGAAAAAATACCACAGTCCTGGATACTTGTTAGCTCTGATAAAAAAATGATCTTTAAACTCTTAAACTTTGGAATTATCCACATAATAAAAAGTTAACGTTGTTTTTCTACTTTCTATTAAAAAATGACAGAGATAACTAGTGAATGAATTTTTCTTATGCTTAGAATCCACAATTATAGGAAAGGAAATAATATAAACTCATAAACACCGACAAGTTTTATCTTGGAAACCTCTAGTGGAGGTAAAACAAGTCGGGAAGGGAAATTTCTCTTTCTTCCCACTTTTATTGGCCAATTCAAAGTGATAAGTAGAGAATTTATAATAAGTATGAAAGAGAAGTAGATAATATCTCATACTTCATCCCAATTACTTGCTTGCTCTATCTCAACACTCCTTTCTTCTGCAAAACAAATTTCTAGTACTAAGAAATTCTTTCTCACTTTCTTTCATGCTTCGATGATCTTGTTATCTTCTGAAAACATGTACTTATAACCTTTCTCATGTCCTCTCGTGCACGGGAGAATGCGAAAGGTAATGGAGGAGAAGATACATCGGCAACCTTTCAAATTTTGGGGCTGTTTGTTTCATATTTTTTATTTTTTGTCTCAAAGAGGTAGGACCTCCACCCAATGCAAACCAGTGGTCTCAGGATCACTGCCGTGGTTGAGCGGCAGTTTTGTAACCTCCGCTCTACACATAACGGTTGTCATATTACTATGAATACAAAAACTCCATGTATTTATTTTCCTTCTTTGTGTTGACTGATCTAATGAAGTAGAGTCATTTTGGATCCCTATGGATCAAAATATGATGAGTGAAGATACTTGGATGAATCAATTTCATGTCAGTATAATCCAAAGAAAAACATTTTGAATGATTCCTCAAAATGTCTACAACCCTATTATCTTGGTTGTCTCCTAATTTTTTACAAATGGTAAGTTATTTTCCTACCTAAACAGTAATTTTTTTAGTGTCTCTCAAAAAATAAAGTTATGTCTCAACAATCAAAGAATTTAAGGGAAAAGCATGAGGCTGTAACATGTGAAAAATAATCATGTTATCAAGGAATACAATAATGGCTAAAGGACAATGAAAATAAGTGGATATGTGGATTTTATGGTAATCATAGCTCTCTTCACAACCCTCTATAAAAATCTCTCTTTCTAAGGTGATTTTCACTTCTAATTTCAAAACACTTATTTTTGTAGCCATAGTTTGGATTTTCGTAGCCACAGTTCTTGTTTCTATAGCCACAGTCTCATCTTCATCAAACATTGGGTATGTATTAGGAAATTCTTCCATATGATTTTTCACTGCATTGGTGGCTATATAAGAAGAACTCATGTTGTTAGTATCCGAAAAATCCACATATGGTTGGGTAGGAGGATAAACAAAAATATTCTTTACTTTCTGCCCATTTGAAATAGTCATTTTTCCTAACCTACAGTGAATGTAGGAAGCAACAATAGCCAGCTAGGGACTTCTTAAGATGACTGGATATCCCATCTTTTGAGATTTATACTGTAATACTATTAAATCTACTGAATACTCCAAGGATTCAACTATAACCATAACGTCCTCAATTATTCTTCTTCATTTAATAATAGATTGATCTACTAGTTGGAGGACAATATTGGTTGGATGCAATCCTGTCAAGGACATTAAATTGAATGTATTTATTCTTATGACATTGATTGTAGCACGAAGATCCACCAAAATGTTAGATATCAACTAACCATTAACAAAAATAGTAATTCTTGGACTCCGAGAATCCCCATATTTCGGTTAAATAAGTTTTCTAGCTACAAGATCATATAGATTTCTTCTACTTTGACTATTTTTGGTATTCATTCTTCCTTCCTGGTGTCTTTATTCAATGGTTCCTAATGTTCAAGTTTAATTTGGTAATGTACCTTATTTCTCTTAAGAGTGGGACCTAAATATTAAACTTTTTTTTTCTCCTGAACTAGTGATGCCTCTTCCCCATTCTATATTTCTTTTAATCTCTCTAGGAAAGGAGCTGCATGTACATTCTTATCTTTCTCTTGGTCATCCCTAGGTTCTAGTGTCTTTGGAACATGTTTAGATCTCTCACTATCCTCAAGAACTTCAGTACTAACTCTTCAAGGATTGTTGACTATTTTTCTAAATCTCAGCTATAAGCTATTAATGGGATTGACATGCATTGTCTCACCCTATATTGCTTCATTAATTGAAGTTGTTTGTTGATTTTTTTGGGTTCGAGATAGGATGGGTTGGAACTTGAATTTGTGTTACTAGTCATTAATGGTAATTTTATTTTTTTGTAGGAATAAAATATTATTATTCTTGTGTAAACCTCCTTGGATCATTATAGTTATGCTCGGGTGACCATTTTTGATTTGGCCATAGATGTGAATTTCATCTATAGGAATCTAGAAAAACACACCACTTCATCAGTTCCATCAGCACCAAGAAGGACAAACAAGAAAAGTGAACAAAATGAGATAAACATGGGTTTTGGAAGGAACAACCGCTCTGTGTAGAGTGATAGTTTCAGAACCACCACCTAGATAGGGTGGCACTCCTGAGACTGTCAGAATGTCAGGGTAGCAGTATTTTCACTTTAGAATAGAAAAGAAGAATGGAACATGAATGGATGTGAACCTGAAGCGCCCAGCCATGTCTCTTTCATTCCATGCCCTTTCACATCGGCCAGTGCACATGAGGACACAAAAATTCCTATAAATACATGAAAGGAGCAAGAGAATGATCATTCAAAGATCCAGAGAGATTGGGAACCATATTTTAATGAGATTAGTGAGCAAGATATTCAGTGCTGGTGTTGAATTGTAGGAGTAAGGTGTAGAAACAGAGCAAGAAAGTAATTGGAGAGAAGGTTTAGATTGTTTCTTATTTTCATACTTATTGTAATTTTTAATTGTCTATATTATACCAATATAAGTGGGAAGAAAGAGGAGTATCCCTTCCTGACTGGTTTTCCTCCATTGGAGGTTTCTAGGATAAAATTGTTGGTGTTAAAGTTTTGAATTCTTCAAGAAAATATGTCATTTTCCAAATTTGAAAGTAGAACAACATAATTATGTGATTCATAGAGTTCCAAAGTAGAATTTTATGGATCATTTTGGTATGAGTGTTGATTATATATCTAGGACTGTGGTATTCAAATCTTTATTGTTATTTTTTATTACAGTGACAAGGTCCAAAGGTGTATAATTTTTACGAAGAATTGGTAACAGAGAATTTGAGCTCAAATGGAAGAAGAGAACTTGGTACGTAGAGTCAAGATACTAGATACCATGAAGGATAGATTTTATAGAAAACAAGAAGATCTTTCAAATCTGCAAAAGACGGATTTGGTTAAACAAGATTCCATGGAATCGGTGGTTCAAGCATTAGTAAAAAAAATTGGTATTGAAAAGAGCCATGAAGAGGATGAATGGGAAGAGCGTGAAGAGACACCAATTTGTAAGTGAGAAGGTAAAATCTACACATACACCTTTTAAATTTAAAATGAAAGTGTAAATAAAGAATTTTGAAGGAAAAGTAGATGCAGAATTACCTGATAAGTGGCTAAAATATTTGGAAGTCTACTTTAGTGTGTATAATGTCACTGAGGCACAAAGGATCACCTTTGCATGTCTCAAAATGGAAGGTCATGCTCTGGTTTGGTGGTAAACCCATCTAGCCACTTGTGAGAAGAAGAAACGTCCTATTTTCAGTACTTGGAATGGTTTTTTAGAATTTATTAGAGCTAACTTCTATCATATTGGCCATAAGACTGACGTGATTATTAAGGGGCAGTGCTTTAGATAGGGAAGTGGTCAAAGTGTGCAAGACTACACTACATAATTTCAGAGACAAGCCATGTTGCTTAAGATGGACTTGGAGGATGAGGACATTTTAACAAATTATTTAGGAGGAATTCACACTCATATTTAGAGGAAGGTAATCTTCACAAATCCCAAGGATCTGAATGAATATTTTATACAAACATACTACATTGATGACGAGAATAAGTAAAGAGAAATAGAGCTAAAGGGAGACCAGTCAATAGAACAGTAGGAAAAAGAACAAGGGAAGATAAGTAGCAGAGGTAACTAGAAAGGTAAACATGCCACTACTGCTTTTCATAATTGTAAAGATCCTAAGAATTTTAATAAGAATTGTGATGTAAATGGACATACTGACGCCACATGTTTGAATTTGCCTTTGGAATTGCACCAAAAGCACCAAACCAAGGATTGCAAGAAATCCATGGCCATTGTGAAGATAGAAAGAGAGGTGGAGATTGAGGATGATTCATATGTAGAAGAGACGTTGGGAATCATGGCCACTAACATGTATGGGGCTGTCGAAGAAGAATATATGAGTAAGCTATTTCAAATCCGAATCCAAATGAAGAATACTAAGGTAAACGCTTTAGTAGATCCTAGTTCTCAGTCAAATTTGATTTCTGATGAAGTTGTAGGATAGCTTGGTCTAAAGACTTATGCTCATCAGCATCCATACCCACTAGGATGGGTGAAGAATGTGTAGAAATACAAGTTATAATGAAGTGTAAGTTTAGGTTTGGGATAAATAACTAATACATAGATGTATTAGAGGCTGATATTATTCAACTTGATGAATTTGATGTTGTCTGTACAAGTCCTTACTTGTATACTAGGGATGATGTGTTCACAAGGAGGGATAACCGATACATATGGGTCAAGGATGGATTCATTTTTTAATAGCTGGGCACACCAGAGAAAATCTAAGAAGGGTATGGTAAGTGCTAACCAAGCACCAAGACTTATTTATGACAATCATCAGTTTTGTTTTATTTCATTGGAAGAAAAGAAAAATGGATGTGAGAGCACAAATATTTCTAACCAAAGGATGGAGAATTTAGATAGCACTTATTAGTTTTTGTAGAAGAATCCACCACAGAAATTTCCCATTCAAGGAGCAAAACAAACTTCTGCTATGTAGTCACCATATCTACCTACAGATTCACTGGACCTTGCTATGGGGCAGCAAGAAGAAGAGGATATACAAGGAACAGTGGTGACTACAGCAGTAACATACTTTGAGAGGATTCAGCCAATCCATCTCAAGAGACAAAGATAGGAAAGGACTAAGCCACTATAGTATGGGACCTTCAGCATACTTGAGCAGGGTTGAAAAGAAACCTTCGAGCTATACTTCATGCAGATACACGTGATAGCAAGTTGCAAAAGCTTGCAACCACTAACGCCAGCTATGCATGACAAAGAAGTAAAGATACAGAAGTTACCTTCCAAGGAGTATTGTACTCTAGGAAACTCGGAGGAGGATGTAGCACTAGAAAAACAAACTAGAGATCCATAGGAGTCTTGGCAGGTTAGACGAGAGAAGACACCAAGACAGACCTAGTGGTACTCAAATGAGCACGAGAGGGATTTGATTCCTCTACCACACCCCAACTAAGCATTGTTGGGAAAAAAATCCTCCTAATTATGGGAGGCATGATCGATAGGGATCCAAAAAAACACACCACTTCATCACTTCCATCAACACCAAGAAGTAGAAACAAGAAAACTGAAAAAAATGAGGTAAATGGAGGTTTTTGGAATGAACTACCACTCTGTGCAGAGTGGCGGTTTCAGAACTATCTCCCTAAAAGGGTGGCTATCCTGAAACCACCTCTCAGCTAGAGAGGTAGTCCTAAGACCGTCGATCTGATCAGGGCATCGGTCCTATCACTTCAAAACAAAAAATAAGAATGGAATGTGAATGGACGCGAACTTGAAGTGCTCATCCATGTCTCTTCCCTTCCATTCCCTTTCACATCCTCCAGTGCACAGGAGGACATGGGAAGGCCTATAAATACATGAAAGGAACAAGAGAATGATCATTCGAAGATCCAAAGAGATCAAGAAGTAGAGTTTAATCAGAGTAGTGAGCAAGATCTTCAGTGCTGGAGTGGAATTGTAGGAGCAAGGTGTAAAAACATAGCAAGCAAGTAATTAGAGAGAAGGTTTACATTGTTGCTTATTTTTATACTTATTGTAATCTGTGATTTTCTATATTAGATGAATATAAGTGGGAATAAAGATTAGTTTCCCTTCCTGAATGGTTTTCCTCCATTAGAGGTTTCCAAGATAAAATTTTTGGTGTTGAAGTTTTGAATTCTTTCCTTCTCTACAATTTCCTTTCTATAGCACTAGATAATAAGTCACGAAGCTCTAATTTTTCAAGAAAATTTGTCATTTTCCAAAGTTGAAAGTAGAATAACATAATTGTGTGACTCATAGAGTTCCAAAGTAGAAGTTTACGGATCAACATTGGTTGGTGGTGTCCAACCTTGCTGATTGTATGGAGGCATCCTTCATTATGGATTAGGTTATTGCATCTATTTTATTTGTATCTAATCATGCTGTCTAAAATTTTGTGGAGGATTATTATTGGACCTTCGCATCATCTAGGGGTACTAAGAAGGTCTAGGAGCATAAGAATACTAATATATTGACATTTGAATAAATTTTACTTCTCCATTCTTTTGAGTCATGGTATTCAATATCTCTTTGAAATAAGGTAGGAGAGAACACTGGTTAGTCTCATGGTCAAGGACATCATAGATCAGGCACATTTTTTTGATATCTAAAGGACATTATTTCAAAGGATTTCTTTTCATGCGTCTGGGACATTATATGTCTAAAGGATATTTTGCATCATTTTTCTTAGCTTTGAGACCATCCAAGGTTGAATTTAACTGTGTCAAGATGTCTATTTTCATAGTGGCCTTCTCTTTTAGAAGTTCTAAGGTACCAAAGGCATGGTTTTATGTTTTCCTTCTTCTAAGGCTTCCCCTTTTTCTAGAGTAGTTCCTACATAACTAAGTAATTTGTGCAATAGAGAGTTTTTGTACATCACCTCCTCCCATAAGATGGAGGGATTCTTTGGATTCATCATCAAGTCCTTTAAAGAATATTGTCTTGGTTACTTATGCATTCAACTCATAACCACTCCTATGGAAAAAAACAAGTTTTTCTAAATAATCTTTGACATTTTCATATTATTTTTGCTTCATCTGAAAGAAATCTTCCCTCCTATCTCTTCCCCTGCACTAGTCTTGGTATTTTTCCAAAAACGAAGTCTCCATCTATTCCCATGAATGAATGAAGTTAGAGGGAAATCCCATAAAATACCTCATGGTAAAGTCCTTCAGGGTGGAAGGAAATAACTTGAGTTTCTAGTTATCTATTTTGTATTCATATGTTTGGCAGAGAACTTTGAATTCAAACAAGAATTATTCTAGATATTTTGTGGTCATTCCCCGAAATATAGGCATAATATATGAGGAAATATTTTTCATAGCTATTTCCTCATTCTCATTTAAGACAATGGGGTAGGTAAAGGTTCTTCCTAAGGGTATCTCAAAATCATCATTTCCATTGTCTCCCATTTATGAAAGTTGTTGAGGTTCTAAATAAGATGATGCCAATTTTTCAATATCACTCACAATTCTGGTATTAATTTAAGTATAACTCACAAGAGTAGTGTTATCATTTTCTACTATGTGTGCTCAAGTTAGGGATATTCTTTGAATGTTGTAAGGTATAAATGTCCCTTGAGCATCCTGTGGCTTGTGCATCAAAATTTATTGTGATGGTAAGGCTCAGGGTCTCTATTGGTTGCACAAATCAACTTCACTAACACCCATAATATGAAGTGTGAATATAATGATGTTTTTTTCTTATGGTTTCCCTAAAAACAGTGCCTAAAATGATGGACCATTGTAACTTCCAATCTTTTAATCAACTTGTTCAAACATTTATGTCATTATAAACTAGGGTTGTTTTTAAGACTGTATGCAGAGAAGTGGATATAAAACTCAGTATTATGGTAGTTCTCTTTTTTGGCGAGGGTTTTGTCTTGAATTTGTTTCCCTTTTGTCACTTAAATCTACTGAAATAAAGTACAACTCTAAAATACTAAAATCTTTAGACTACTCTAATGAAACACAATTACTAAATAAAATGCATATTAAAGGAAATGTTTTCTTGAAGTGAAATACTTTCCAAAATCAAATAAAAGTAAAGGAAATACGTTGAAATAAATAAATACAAGATTGCATTCATATAATTATCAAACTAAGATACTAAAATTGAAACTAAGAATACCAATCCTTCAATCTCCTCATTCAAGTGGGCCCTTGCTCTACTTTGGGATGAATATTCTCAACACAAACATATATTCAAAATAACATGTATAATATTGATCAAAATAAGTTCTTCACATACTCCATAGTTCAATTGAAAATAACTTCTTGTAAAAACTATTGTAAAACTGGTAATAAAACTACTAACTAAAAAATAGTTCAAAAGAGGTGTCTTATAGACAGTTAATTACAACACATGCTAAAAATAGAGGAAACATATTTAACCAATAACAAATTCATAAAATTTCCATGACATCCTATAATACTACTAGAAACATGGGTCCTCATTTGTAGATGGTTATGGGTTAATCCTCCAAAATAGGTTATTGGCTACAAACTCGGTCTCATTTACTGCACTAGCTCAAAATGATAAAAAATTTGCACCATGAACTTGCATATGTCACCAAATCACTCTACAATGCAGTAAGTTAAAGTTCCATTGGTCAGTATAAGTCAAAACAAGGGAAAATGCATCACTTGCTATTTTAGATATAACTAATTATAACATTCTCATGCATGGATTAGCATTTATCGGAGTAAACCTTATAGTTACATGGATGTTATAATGAGTCAATTTATGGACTAAATTGACTCATTAATCCTATTAATTTACTCAATTTGAAGGGGGTATAACTTGAGTTTCCTGAGACCTTTCATGAAATTATTTATAAAAAAAATGATTGGAAATGGCCTTTTGAAAGAAATGGTAAGAGTCCAATACCTTGATTCTTCCTACAATCTCCCAAAAAAATCAGATTTTCCTTTGGGCTCATAAGTTGTTCATGTTAAAATAAGATTTTGAGGATGATCTCATGTGTCTTGTGAAATACCTGAAAACATCATCCTTTAGAGCTATGATTTAACTTTCCAATTATGTATTTTGCCTCCAACTCTTTATGGAGGTCCTAAAATCAATTCATGAAACTCTAGTTTTGTTTGTATACCATAAGCCGCTTCATCCTCCAAGATCTTATTTGGCTGAAACCATAGCAAAACCCTATGAAACTTACCAGAATCTTCCAAAACTAGTTGCATGAAATTATTAGATATCTTATACACCTCCTTGATGAATATATATCTTAAATACCACTTTGATGATTGTGTGCTTGTCTTAGAAAGGTTAATGTGAGCCTCATCTAAGCTTGTTAGAAAACCCTCTTAAAGAGATACTTCTCCAAACGAACTTGAATTATCTTATTTAGCCTAAATCACCAATGGAGAATGAAGAAACTCACAAATGGACCACTAAAGGAAATAATAGGACCTTATACAGGGGAAGATGTTTATGTGGGGGTTTCTGGAATGGTATGACATAAAAAAAAATTAACACTAGCGTATGGTTGTCTCATTTTCGAGTGAAGTTTTCTTGTGTAAACACACAAGACAATAGGGTGTCAAAACTTTAGTAAATTCTTGATTAGATACTCAAAAATAGAATAATTTTAAAACCTTAAAAATTTGTAGCTAGTACATGACGTCTAAAAACAAGGGTAATAACATTATTGTAATGTTATATCTTGGTTTTTTTTAGTAATGGAAAGAAAGACAACATTTAAATGTTGTGAAGGCTAATATTATTTATTTTAAATAATATGTGTACGGTGATACCTCATTATAGAAGAAAAAAATTATAATTGTGAATCTAATTTTTGCTTTCTCCTTTAATAGTCATGTGTTTATGGGAACACATGTAAGTTGTTAAATGTTTTGTTATGTATATGATTAACTAAAATCTGAATTTTATAAATTAATCTAAACTAGTACAAAAATGAAATAACTAAAGTATAAATGTTAGATAATTTTTTTATATATTTTAAATAAAATGGAATAATTGAAATGGGAGGGAAAAGGTACTAACCTACAAAATGAGTTACCTTGCAAAGATATGAAACTAGACTAGGTTGATGAACATGTAGAACATAATATGACAAAAAACCTCAGGAAGTTGCAGCAGATGAAGATTTGGCTAGATTGGGGTGTATGTGGGAGGATTAGGGCACTTATGGGTTCCTTGGTCTATAGTACGGGCACTGTAGTCTATAGAAAAAATACGAACCTGAGTTTGTGTTGGTCACTAGATCTTTGAATTTCCTCACCTCTTTTCACGTGGATGGTGCAATAGGTTTGATGATGTCACTGTAGGTATTAAATGAATAATCTTCTACAAAACCCCATACAATAACATCAAACACTAAAAATAAAAGACGCTAATGAATGGGTCAGAATGTCCTTAGCTGCCAAATAGATGAGATTACGAATGAGAGCTGCACTTCATCTTAAACCTGATGTATCTCTATGTGATTGTGTGTGAAATCATATGCCTAAGGTTCCCTATCGTTAATGATGCCAACGTATCAGGAAATAGGAAGATGTAAGATGCAAATGCTAGATGGAATAGAATGAATACAACCCTTCCTATGTAATGTGTGATGCAGAATAATGCCCAAATGTAGTCCTTTTCCTCTAATAGATAGCTATCGCTTAGTATAAATTATAGTCTAGCCTTAAGATTATGTGTGTGTTGTGTTTATATAGGTATCTCTTGCTCAATAGTTGACTCTAATGACCCGACATTCTAACTAGTACATAGGGTAATGAGAGGGAAAACTAAAAAGACCAACCTTGAGACTCAAAATGATAACCAAGTGTAACCGGGACCAGGGTGCCTAAAAATGAGGACCATGGCACCGATATTCACCCCAATTCCTTCCTAAGTTCCCTATTCAAAGAGTAGAGATGATTATTTTTTCTCTTTCTTCTTCTCTCTAGCTTTTTCATTCTTCTTTTTATTTCCTTATCTTTTCTCTTTTTTGTAAGACACTTAATGACAATGACTGGAAAAAATGACAATAAGACTAAGGGATGAGCCATTAGTGAAAATTTTCCTTATGTGACATCCATATATAAAACAACATATCTGGTGGTATAATAGTAGTAATAAGTACGTGATTTTGTGACTAAATTATCCCCCACAAGTTATGATGGTGAGCTAAAATCTCGGTAACATAGAGTAGATAGAGATGCGTACATGAGAGAAATCTAGAGAAACCCATGCTATAGTAGAACATGCATATTTGATAGAGTGGCATGGAAAATGAACCATGTCTTGTGTCGAACCATGGATCAACGCATTAATCCATGCAGTGTAGTGAAAATCATAATATTCAGGTGAAGTGTACTGAAATTGAGAGTGATGATTGTAATGTTGGATGATTGATAGTTTCATATGCGTATGATGATGATAAGATGGGGAAGGGAGTGATCAATTCCAAACCCGAATGTGTGTATATGAATAATTGACTATAGGATTTGGACATCCATCTACCAGATGAAAAGTGTAGGGATAAATGTGTGTTATTCTCTTACTTATAACTAAATCCTCATGATCTATCCATTCCAGATGGAATCAGATCAAAATTTTGTATTTTTTAGATCCAAATAATTTCGATAAAACAATCTACCCATATAGATGTGGTATAGGAAAGGAACTCTTACCCCCACTCCATGGGTTTCACCGCAAGTGTGATGGATTCCAAGTTAGGTCATCTAGAAGAAAGTGCTAAATATAGAATAAATTCACAAGTTAGGTCATCTGGGGGGAAAACATGTTATATCATCTTGATTGAATGGTGGGGTTTAAAGTTTTTGAATGTGTTAATAGATTGATTTAATGATTGTCTTGATTGGTTAGTCATACAGATATTTTACGGTATTTATCCCCAGGTTATGTCATTAGTAGGATTTGATATAAATTGATGAATGATCACATGGAAATATTTTAACACTTGTTTCCCCCATGTTAGGTCATTAGGGGGAAGTGATGAAATGTCATATAGAAAAACTATACATTTTTTTCCTCGGGTTAGGTCATTGGGAGGAATTGATGGTTAAATGTCACATGGTTGATTAGTAAATGTTTGAAACTGAAAAATTGATATTTTTGATTGATTGCATGATGATGTAGGGGAATTTATGACCCCAATGATATTCCTCCTTTTCGACGAAAATGGGATGTGATTATAGGAATGACTACTAAGGTGAATGTAAGCACGAGATAGATAGGAAGTGATAAAAATTGTAAAAATGTGTACATAATGAATGAAAGGAAACATTAGAAAAATATAACACATGTTTAATGGGTACATTATAGTGGAAGGAAGGATTATAAAAATAACACCACAAATACGGTGTGAATCGGAGTAAAAATGCTCAAGATATGACAAAAACAAAGTAGTGTGTATTAGTCGTGATTATAAGTGTGAAATAATGACCCTAGTAAAGTCGATGATGAAAAGTAATTATAAGTAGTGAAGTGAAAATTTAATTAGTCACTTCATTTATCTTTGACGTGATGTTGAGATTTAGCACTAAGTGAGTGAAGATGCCGCAAGTGATATTATCTAACGTCCTATCCAGTTTGAGAGGGTGGTGACTGCCGTAGCATGACAAATGATGGTGAAATTGATAAGAATGATGTTTTTTTAAAAAAAAATTGTGGTACTTGGTTTTATAATATTTTTTCAAATTTGGGATTATGAATTTTCTCGACATTTAAGACTTGGACAATAGCGATGAGGTCTCTAGTGAACCTTCGAATAGGAGTGCCCATGCCTTAGAACCCGTGTCCTGCTCATGGGTGGCCCAATCGTGCATCTAGGTTCCCTGGTCCAGAAAATTTGTATTTAGTCTATAATGGTGCAATTGATATTTCTAGTGCATATTAATGTGATAATAAGGGAGTCTATTTGGGCCAATATAGTGTTCTAACGCTGTGTTTTTTCTCATTTTTGTGGTGTGTAGAGGGATATTAACTCGAGGGAATTATGTGGAAATATTCATTTGAGTACTTTTCCTATGTTGGGTTTGTCATATGATGATTGAGATGTTATGGACTGTGTCATCCTATAGCACATAGTTTGGATGTGGGATGCACCCCAAAATATTCCTATTTTGATACCATTATGCAAGAGGTGGTAGGTGGATACATGTATGTTTTGGTTTCCTATGGGTGAGATGACAGTTACTTTGGAGGATTTGTATCACATAATATGATTTTCAATTAATGGGGAGAGATTACAGGTTATACCATTGGAGGATATGGAGAGATAGATGTGAGCTACTAGATGTTATTTTTTGGTGAGCTAGGTACCTACCGATACTCTTATCAGTTTGGATGCTATATTAATATCATGGGTTCCACACTTCCATAAATTCATCTCTGATGTGATTGTTTCATCTATAGTAGTAGAGGGAGGAGGTGTATCAATCTTATATAAGATACACAATATACGTCAATAGATAGAAGAGGAGAGCACTAGATACACATGGGCATGGTGTGTTTTGGCCCACCTATACATGGATCTATATAGGTTTACTCGTGATGATAATATTGATGGAATAGGAGCCACCAAACTATTGTATGTATGAGTGTATGAGCATATAACCTTGTTGAGGAAATTTGGAGGTCCATGAAGATAGTCGATAAGGACAAAGATATATGCGAGGAGGTGGATTAATGTTTGTGGGAGTAAGAAGGGCATAGATACTAACAAGGATTTTATAGATAGGATGGGACTCGAGGCCATTATACACATGCCATACCATGATTATGGAGATTGGCCTGAGGATGTTGTTGAGCTGTAATGTATTCATAGAACTATGTGGTTAGAGTATCATTTTCTTCGAATGGTTGAGTTATTTTAGGTAGAGATAGAATCATGACATTTTAGCATGGCTCAGGACATGCCCCCAGAGCCATATATGGTTATGAGTGACTAGAGCACTAAAGAGGGCTAGAGCTAAACCAGGGCTCACAGGAGAGAAACTAGTATCTCTTGGGCTAGATGAGGTAGACGCAGTGATAGAGATGATAAAATACGATGATAAGGGGTGTATAGAGGATTCCACATATGGTGGGTGACACATCGATGTGTATTATTGTTTCCATTGTTCACAAATGTAGCATCATTACCGCAGGGAGGAGGAGGAGAGAATGAATCACATGCCCTTGATAATGTATCAGAAGCTTTAGCTGAGTGTAAGTATTTATATAGTTTTGTTTGTACTTTATCATTTTCTTATGTCAGAGTGATGGTTATCTAAGTCATTGTTTTATTTGTTTTGTAGGTGACACATATAAGTCCATCATAGTGGACACATCTAGCTACACATTGACATAGAATGGGATGACTGATGTACTTGGTGGAGGGATACTTGACTATGTGGAAGGTATTATTGGAAAGCATGCCAATTTATTTGAGCCAGTGGCCATAATAGTGGCGACATCTACTATGCTGCTAGGTGAAAGGGATGAGTCACCTGAGGAGACTCGAAGAGCTAGAGAAGCGGTGGGTGGTGGTCCCTTATTGTAGGATTTTTTAAATGATACGTGGATTTATAGTGTCAAATTTAATATCAGTCTACAAATGTTACCTTATTACGAAGGCAAGTTAAGAGGTATCAACAACACCAATAATGACATAGAGTTAGTGGTGATGCCACTAGTTCTAGGGCTCTTGCAGTACCTGAGAATGATAGTGAAGATGAGATTTTATTTGTATTATTATATAAGATATGAGGGATTTTATCATTTTATATTTATGTTGTATTGTGATTAATTATGTATGATTCAATGATGATTACCATTCATGTGTATTGATGTAGATGTGTACTATGATATTGATAGAGAAAATGTGTAATGTGAATGATGATAGATAACATATGTAGTTTGATTGATGAGTTACATGAGATGTATATTAGTTGAATGGAAATTGCAATGTGTAATTAGTGTAATGATGATGGTAAAATTTATGTAAATATAGATAATGTATGATTACCAAACTAATGTGTAGTGATGAATTTGATAATGGGATATGATCATATTATGTTAGTGTAATGATCATTTGGGGGGGAGATTACCCTCAGTAGTCAAAAATGAGCCTCGTAAGAAAGAGTATGTCATCGGGAAATGAATTAATACACTATATGAATCGACGAAGCGCGTGATGAAACATTATTAAAAAAAACCCTCAACAATTATGTAAGAACCATAAGAACACAAGTGCGTCATTAGGTGGTAAGGTGATAGTAATCACCTACTAAAGACCAAGGTGATGTGAAGTGGTGGAAGCATGTGGGATGGAAGCATCATGAGTATATTAACCAAATTTAATTTCAAATGGAGATTCAATGGAATGGACAAATGTAGAAGGTTGTGGCTTCCGATATGAAATAATAACATGATGTGATAGATGAGATAGATGGATTGGATGTGGTGAATGCAATGGTGTAGTGATGGATGGATGTGGTTGATCACGTGCACGAGTGAGAACCCATGGTGATGGATGCATAATAACCTTAGTACTAGATGGATGTTACAATTCAATGTGGGTAGAAACACGCTAATGAGGTAGACGAGAGATGAACCAATCATGTTAGCAAGAGCCTAAGGAAATGATGCCCTTATACTCTTACTGTTACAATATATCATAATGGCTAAAGCAGTTATTATACATGTGGTCATTCATTCGATGATAATTACAATAGGGATGATCCCGCTAATTTTGTAGACGATGTTATGGATTATGTTGATTAGAGGTTAAGAAAATTATATACCCATTAAGTAAAAAAAATATAGCACATCATGTGGTCGAGCATGATGTGATAAATGTAATGGAACATATGAGATAGATGAAGTAGGTGGATAAATAGTATTCCACAGAGGAGGAGTCAAAATATGCTTATGTAATGGACTAGGTTGAGCATGTTTGTTAGATCAAGATGGGGGCTGTGTAGGATTCTCAACCAATGTCAATGGAGGGGCACTAAATGATGCACTATAAATGGAGGTAGATGGAGGATCAATGACATGTGGTGAGAAAATATCTTTTTTGATGTATTTGAATTTGTAGCATGGGATATTGAATGATTCACATGTATCATATTTCAATCTTTTCTTAAGTGCGGGAATCAAACCACGAAAAAAAATGAATTGCTTCTTTAAATCAATGGGTTGGAATACTAGTTGATGCATACAAGCATTGAAACCTAAGGTATAATCCATGATAGATTCTAAGGGATGTTTATGTAAATTAGGTAGGATGTCATAAGTAACTCTAGGGCCATTTTTGATGATAAATTTACAAAGGAAAACATCCTCCATGTCATAGTAAGTACTGTTATCCAAAATTCACCCCTCAAGGTAATTTTGATAACATGCATCAAATTATTCAGTCCCGAGAGAGTAGATTGATTCAATGCCCGAAATCATATTTTTGGGGCCCCCTTGGCTTCTCTCTAACTCTCCCATCCCAAGAAGAAATCCCAACGAGTTGAAAAAAATAGAAAAAATGCAAAAAATAAGGTTGCAGGACTGTTTTAAAAGCATTTCGGGTCTGAAGGGTTCGGGTCGTACCAGTTTAGGTCGTACTGAGGTTCGTCATACCAAGCTTGGGGGCTGAAAAACAAAGAAAATCGGCTAATTCAGAAATTTATTGTCCTAGGTGGTCCACGGGACAGTTGGGACGTCGAGACGCGAGGGATGCAAAAAGCCGAAACGGCCCGAGAGCAGGGAAAATTGTCAAGTTTTTGTTTCGTGCAGTTTTGGGACAGCCGGGAAAAAATTACGCGAGAGACGTGAATCAGCCGATTTGCCGCAAGATGGTCCATTTCGGGTAGTTCGGAGATTTTCGTCCGGGACACCCGGGACACAAAGTACGTGAAGTACGCGAGGGACGCGCAGGACGCGAAAAGGTGAAAATGACGTAAAAGAGAGAAAAGGAAACCCAAATTGGCTGATGCGGGAGATTTTCATCTGGGACAGCTAGGAAAAAAGTACACGTGGGACGCGAGGGACGCGAAAATCCGAAACAGCCGAAGGCAAAGGAGAAAAGTCAACGTTGACCCGTGAACTTCTAACGACCATAACTTTTGACTCCGAGCTCTGATTTTCACAAAATTGGACTTTCCTATTTTTAATGAGGGTAGATATATTTAATTAAAAAGAAACATATTCAGATCCAGTCAGTTAATGCTCATTCCTGTCAAATGACAGAAAACACCTGCCAGACCCAAAATAGCTTCCCGCACTCAGAAGGCCATAACTTTTTGCATTTCTCAACGAAATCACACAAAATTGGTACCGTTGGAATCGTGGCTCTGATCCCGATGCACAGAAATCAGTAAATTCCAAATTTTATGAGAGATTGATTGATATTTTTAAGAAAATGTGGCTGGGTTCATAACAGTGTTGTATTTGGTGGTTGGGAGTGCAATTAAGAGGCATGGTCATCATTCTTTCTCTGTTGCAGCACCTGGGAAAATATGGGGAGCCTTTTGCAAGTAATATATAATAATTTTTACTCCATTTAATGCCTCTTACAAGTGGTTGAAGGACAGATTTCGGGATTCCCATTTTCCTTTCTCTTTCTCTTCTCATTTTTTCTATAAATTGGAGTGTTGAGCTCATTGTAAAGGGAGGTATTTTTTGTAGCAAAGCTCTGCGAATATTTATTTTTTGAAGATAATGTGTTGCAGGCCCTTGTTGTGGACTCCTTGCATGGTTATCCAGGCCCTTTTCTTGTAACCAATTGAACTGTGCGTATCAGGAAGCAATAAAATATAGTTTGTGGATGCATCTTCCCTTGCTGTGTTTTCTTACATTCTTCTTGCGCCTTCTACCTTGATTACAAGAATATTGTGTCTATTATTATGCTCTTGCAGGGGTCCATTATCATTGTGCATGTTTGAAACATTTTTGTGAATGCATTTTACTAGATTGTGGAGAACTGTCATCGCCCATTCTAGTGTGCACTTTGCTTCTGTATCTCACGCAATTGAAGACTACTCTCATACCCCTTCTTTTCTGGTGTATCACCGCTTTAGTGTAAGATTTCATTTTATGCATTCTCTCTCCCCGGTCCCTTGGAAATTTAAATTAGAATAGTTATTTTCCCTTGCATTAGAGTAGAATGTGGCAGGTAGTTTAGGAGCAAGAACCAACTTTCTCTGGAGGTCTATCTCAAGTAGCAAGTCCCACAACTTGGAGATAGTACCCATGTTATCCAATCACACTGTGAGTTCAAGTATATGCACTTGTATAAACAGAGGGGTGCTGTGATTTGGTGATAACAAGTACTAATGGACCCAAAGGGAAGATGAGTGTACCATTGCAATGCCTCATCAGTAAGACTATGTCAGAAATCCTTAAGCAATTAAATATCATTAGAATAGGAATTCATATCCATATGGTAATGAAGGAGAGGATATGGAGGGTCACTAGTACCATAAAAAAATGTCAATGTAGGCATGATAAATTCCTTAGGAAATGTAGAGTTATGAATCTTCTTGGGAATAGGGTTACTATGTAATGAGTTGTTGTCAATAGAAGCATAATAAGCCATACTTTCTAAATTGAGAGATTGAACTTGATATTTTAATTGACCTATGACATGCATAATAGATAGGATATCCTGTGAAGGAGTAGTAGAAGATGGCAATAATGTATTGAGTGGTTATAGCTTGCCATTGTGAGTAACCATAGTAATGTCAAGAGAAGACAAAGGAGATTTTGATGCTAAAGGCACATTAGGAGTGGGTGTCGAAGAAGATACAGTAGATGATATAGATGGAATACCCATAGAAGTGGTAGGAATAGTATTGAAAACATCCCTAAGAGGTGAAGACACCGATGTAGATTATAGTGATAAGAGGAGATGGAGAAACAAATGCAGATTGAGTGATAGGAGAACATGAAATAGTAGGAGAAGAAGACATAATATATGGAGGTGACTCATGCACAGTGCTAGATGCAATCTTAGGATAACATAGTGATGGAATAGGGGATTCACACTCAGAAGTATGAAAAGAAGGTGAATCGTGGCTATCAACTGCCTCATCACGATTAGATAGAGACTCAGAAAGGAGAGTTTTATTAATGAAGCTATCAATAGGATCGTCAACATAATATGGAGTATGCAAGCTAGTATGATCCGTATCATTAGAAGTAATATCAAAAGTAGGATATGGAATCATAAAAGTGATCTAGCTAGAAGAGGAATCAGTATGCACATGTGAGTGATTGTCAATACCAAGCATGTAATTGATAAGAGAATCATCTATAATTTCCTTAGAAATATCAAACGGAGTATCACTAATAGCCACATATCATGTATGCAATGAGTAAAGGCTACCAGGTCCTCAATAATACTAATGACAATCAGGTAATTTTTTAAAACTAGTAGGCACATATTCTTGAATATCTAAGAGTTGTTGTTCAATATCATCTAGCATAGTGGGATTATTAGAGAGAGACATGAGCTTAAATGATCCATAGTACATTAAGGAGGATATAATTTCTCTTAATCTCCCAGGATCACTACAGCGTAAAATATGACTTTGAGAGCTTTCTGTCAACTATTTGAACGTCAAAAATGGAGTCCGTATGCACATTTGGTAGTTGGTCAAAGTTTGGTCAACAATTGGTCAATAAAAAATGGATGATTTTGAAATCATATAATTTTAGAACTATTGCACAGAGCTCTCCAATATATTTACAATGCATTTTGAATGGACCAAATTTGAATCCACATGCGAAAATTATGATCAACCAAAGTTCGGTTAATTGGTAGTCAACAACTGAAGGATATACCAATTAGAAAAATTCCATGGTGAAATGTGGCATAGCTGCATAGTTGCATTCGACACATGGAAAATCTGCATGTGACCATGTTGATTTATTATTTATACATGTGGCATTAATGGTGGGTTTATGGTTTTTACCCACATAAAAGGTTTTATAATCTTTTATAAACAAAAGAGAGATAAAAAGTTCACGTGAGAATAAATTTTGGTGGATAAAGCCTATTAAAATGGCTTGCATATAGTGTGGTATTTTTTCCCAGATAAATCTACTCCATCCACGTGAAGATTGGATATTATTATGGGGTTGAGTTTTAAGAAAAATGTGGCTTAAGTTTATTTAAAAGCTTAAAAAAGAATTAATCCCCTATAACCCGCTCAAAGCCTATTAAGGCTATTATTTGAAGTGGATTAAATATTTGGTGGCTAAATTATTTATATGCCATGAAGAATTTGGCTAAGCCTAATCTGTTGAGGATTGTTACGAGATCTTTTAAAAAATAAGCCATAGATATTATCGAATATCTTTATATTTCGGGCTCTTAATCAATATGAATAGGGGACCTGGGAACATTGTAAACACACACAACTCTAAGCTATTTTCTTGGGGCTAAAAAGAGGGGGAGAATATTTTGGATAAATATTTATAAGTCCTATTATTATTATTTTTATTGGTAAATATGGTGGTGTTATAATGTGTGGCCATAATAAAATGTAAAGGCCCACATTTGTGAGAAAGTAAGTCCTATATTTTTATAGGCACATTTGGAGCTAAGGCCTATTATTATAGGCATGTAAATATGTAAGCCCTATCATTATAGGAACTATTATAATTTTTAATTCCTATTATTTTTAATAGGTGAAATATTATTTTGTAGCTCTGAATTCTCTCCGAGAAGACATACTCTGAGCCCGAGCTGAGAAGGACAACTAGTGAAGTTCGATGGTGATCATGGCGACATTATGAAGATGTACAACCTATTTTAATATAGGAAATATGAAGAGAAAGTAAGACATATTTTAATAGGAAAAATTATAATTGGGATTTATTACAAAACTACCCAATAGGCCACACTTCAGAATGCAGAGCCTAAAGAATCAACTGGGGAGCCATCCGAAAGACCAATCGAAAAACCAAAGGACATCGTTCTTGAAGGAGAATACTAGATCAAATCTATCATCTAGGATCGCTACTTGGTATAAAGATTCTTATTCTTATGTATTCAGTATTATCATGCTTAGATTGTATTATTTGTTACAGACATTTGAAGTTGATAATATATTGGTTCTATTAAGGAACTCGGAGTTGTAGCCATTCTGCCAAACTCCGTTATCAACATGTGTGCATTGGACTTCAATTATTGCATTGTTTTAAGTGTATTTTAATGGGGTAAGTTTGGAAAAGAGTTTAATGCATATACGGGTCCATGATCGACGGTAACATTTCGGTTAATTTTTGGATCATTAGCGATGGCAACCTCATAAAAGAAAGGCTTGAAAATTTAAAATGAGAAATAATGGGCCCATATGAAGATGAAATATCTTTAGCCATTAGGGTTTGAAATGGATCCTAGGGTAAAATACTCTAAAGTATGGGTTAACCAAATATATTAACTAAGATCTATTTTTTAAAATTAATCTAAAAAAGTACAATGATGAAATAACTAGAGTATAAATGCTAGATAATTTTATTTTATATTTTAAATAAAATGGAATAATTGAAATGCATGGGAAAAGGTACTAAGCTTAAAATGAATTACCTCATAATGATTTGAACATGAACAGGTTGATGAACAAGTGAGTAGAGTATGGCGGCATGCCTCAGGAAGTTGCAGCAGATGAAGATTTAGCCGGACTGGGGAGGCTGTGGGAGGATTAGGGTGCATGTGGGCACCTTGGTCTACAGAAAAACTTAGAACTTGAGTCTGAGTTGGTCGCTTATTCTTTGTAGTACCTCCAATCTTGTCACGTGGATGTCAGACTAGATTCATTGATGTCGTTGCAGGTCTTCAATGAATAATCTCCTATAAAACCCCACACAAAATTATCAAACCCTAAAAAGAAATATGCAAATGAATAGCTCTGATTGTTCTCAATTACCAAATAGATGGATTTATGACTAAGCATTGCACTATATCTCAAACCCGATGTATTTTTATATTCTTGTGTGTTTAATTATGTGCCTAGGTTGCCTTAGCACCAATGACACCAAATTAGGAGGAAATAGATAGATGTAAGATGAAAATGGTGGATGGACCGTGTTGTTACATACCTCGAACAACTCAGAAATGCACATATGTTACTCCATGAGTTTTTCTTTGTTAATTGTGTTATGGAATGACCTATAATTTTATGTGTGAAAGGAAACGTAAACCAAGTTTGGACTTATCCCAAGAGGACTTCCTCTATGAATCCTTGTGGTATATAAGTGATCCTCTCTTTAATATTTTCTCATCTTAGGATTCTGTGAAGGATATATTATAGAAGATTATTTTTGTATGTTTGTGGCATCAATGGAATTATTCCTGCTTAGTGTAGGTACACAGTGCATTTACGTTCACATCAAATTAGCTTACAAAATTGGGCCTGACATTTGTGTTGTGGAATAAATTGGAATTTATGATTTGAAAGTAGTAACATGAACTAATTTATGGAATGTAATACATGATCAAACATAAGAGAAAAATTAACCTCCTCTGTTGTGTGCTATTGAGAGCCATGTTGGATGTAACCATGTTTTCACAAGAAATTTACTCCTAAACTAATAACATGTGATGCATACAAAAGTATGATGGTAAAAATTGGGTATATTGATTTATTGCAAAGGAAAGTGTTAGTGTTATTTATGTATGGTGAGTTGGGATAATGTCTTTATTGTTGTATTGAATAATGATAAGAAAAAAAAATCCCTATTTTTTAGTTACATTTTATTTATTAAAATAGTGGGAATTACACCACCATATAGGTAAAGGTGAGTTTTCTAACCCTTTTCATTATGCATATATTAGTTTTTTCTACTTTCCTCATTGAGTTATGTTAGTTTAGTGGTATATGTGTTTTGATACTAGTTAGCATAATGCTCCTATACATGACAAATTCCTTAAAATATCTTTATCTTTATTCTATTCATATTGTGCATGTTTAATATATTCCCACACCCAAATAATGATATCTTAGTAGGGTTCATTCCTCTATCTTGACCGTGGGCCATGAAGACCCTAGATATACCTTGTGCATGGATTACGACCCTCTGGATATGCCACCCTAACACTCATTGTATCCCCTTTAATTCTATCATTTTATTTGTCAGCTGGTGTGTGTTTCTCACTCATTGTATCCATACCTCTAGTAACTAAATCATAGACTTTGAGTCAATATTTAGTCCCAATTTCATACTAATATTCATATGGTTCTTGATTTAATAGAGTATTAATTAACCCATGTCTTTTTCTATTTTTACATTACTCATTATCATATTTTTCTATTTTACACATTAAATTTCCTATTATGTACTATCAGTTTTTGTTTTCCTGCTTCTGACGGGGGCACCCAGCTAAGAAATGGAGCACCTCAGGTGCCCTGGTCCCATTTTGGGCACCCTGGTCCTCTTTACTAGTGTATGGGTATAACAATTTTCTCTTCTATTTCTTTACACTTTATAACTTACATTTGTAACTCCTTTAGTTTGACTTGTGAACTCTAATATTTCTTGGACCAACTCTTTTAACTTCTTCTGCTGAGGACCATTATCTTGAGGTTCAATAGAACCATTACTATGTTTCCACAACCTTGAGATATACCCTATTCTACTACACACCTATACACTTGCATTACTAGTTATATGAAAGTAACGATGAAATAGTTGCAATACCTTGGTTAAATCCTATGGATCCTTCATGATACATTTCGATGATGTCTCTTCCACACTTCATTCTACAGGAACTATATCCTTAAGGTAGTCACTATACTCTTATGTACTCCTAACAACATGAGATTAGACTTAAGTAGCCTCTTGGTCTTATACTCAAAACCATACATATAGGTTCCTCACTGTCCTCAAACCACCTAGGACATTTTTTCTAGACTATTAAAAGGTAGTTAGACCTAATTCATATCCATATTCTCCTATCTCACCTATAATCTCTTCTTGAGGCCTTATTTGGCATGTAGTCCTCTCAACACCTTGATTGCCATATATCTCACATTCTTCTTTAAAAACTCCACAACCTAAATGGTTTTTATGAGACCCTTTATTTAGCCCTATCTCATGCAAAAATTTCACCCTATGTTCCTTTCTTATAACTTGCACTTCCTTTGTAACTGATCATGGAAATTAGGCCTATTTGAGGCACATCTCATGACATTACACCCTTGCAAGAATAATCCCACCTGAAAGAGAATAGATCCACTTCAAAAAAGTCTAGAACATGGAGTATACAGGGTCTAGTGGATTAAATCCATCATTTCAATATTCATGCACTTCAAATCTTGCTCAAATTATGTATCGTCATAGTCAGACTATCCTTTTTACCCTATCTTATCCACACACACTAGGTAAGGTCTCAAAATTTTCATACAACTAAACACCCCTAATTTAGAGATGCTTACCCAATTTTATCATGATTGGAACTTTAGAATAAATGTTATGACTTTCCCCCTAAGTATGGCTCGAGAGGAAAAATGTTGAGCTACATGACAATAGAAATGGTTTCAACAGCTAAGAAAAATCATACATGATATACTCCTACTATATCTTCCCATGCAAAAATAGATACACAAAACACCTCCTATGATGACTATTACAAATTGAGATCTTGGTTAGGAACAAATCACTATAGCAGTTATATAGAATCACACTAAAACATGCAATGATGAATAATTCAATACAAGCAACATCAATATAAATCCTCCTCATTCATTATTTTCTTCATAAAATTCAGTACATTTTATTGAATCATTTACTATGATTCATCTTCCTTGAATTTTTTTCATTCTACTTGTTGGACTCTCTAAATATCTTGTTCTTATCTCCTAAATGAGCTCAACCACCACTAAACTTGGCATAGAATGAACTTTATCTCCTAAACTCTCCATCTCTACTCATTCATACTCTTATTATGTCTATATGACATAATAACATTCCTTATTAGGATTTATGACAAAAAATTTCAACCTCTCATACACGTAAATTTTACATTGATAACCACATTCACCTTTACATTCACATTTAGATTTGACCCGATCACCCATTCATATGTTTTGGGATGTTATAAAAAATTGGACTCAACAACTTAAATGTCCATAAGAGATTCTAATCCTCTTGATATCTTACATTAGGTTAACCTTCAAGGGAAATTGAGTTCCCCTGCTTGATGCAAATTGGATTTTCTTTCTTCTTTCTTTCCAATATTTCTTTTTCCTTTGCAACAATGCATTATGACTAGTTTGTATCTTATTTCTTACTTGTACTCTCTTCATCCCAACCACCACTCTGAACTTGTATTTCTTCTTCATGTCCCTTTCCTCTTTTTTAATCTCTTATTCTAGTTCAACTTATTAACCATGCAGCTCCATTGAGCTTATATCATGTTGTATTCATGTCCTCATGCAATCATGAAATCTAAACCAATATTAAGTATCCAATCACACATCTTAAGTGCTTTCTCACACTTTGTTCTAATCACTTTCTACTTCTCATGTTCCCATTTTTCCTCTTAATGAGCTCCATTTAATTTGAAAATGAAGTGCAAGGCCTCAATATTGAAATTCATCTCCTTTTCATGCTTTGAGAGGTCACATGCCTCATTGGACTACTGTTGTTGCAAATTAGCAGCACCCCTGGATGCAAATCAGGTTTCTAATTTGATGTTTCAGGCATCCAGTGTGATTACACAACATTGAAACCTCTCTCCAAGTGTGGGACTTGTAAAATTGAGAGAGGAATCTCTAGATTAGAGGATGGTTTCCTCAAAACTCATCTGATCAGATATTTTTATTTGCACAATTGCAGAGGTTTGAATCCTAATCCTACTCTAAATTCCAAGGAGACAGAGATAGAAAGTTCAAAAAATTGAAACTACACTAATAGGTGATACACCAAAGGAGTGGTGAACACTTCTTGTTCATGAAAAATTGACTACAATTTCATAAAATGCAACATGAAACATCATAAAAAGGCTGATAAGATGCAATTAGCAGGTCTAAAATGAAGCAAGACAATACAAACAAAGGACTGAACATTGATCACAGAGTCTGCACTGTCATTTTTCACTGTCAAAAATCCTTGCATTATGCAACATCAAAGAGGCAGAACCCCTGTTACACATCATGAAGAAGTTCTGATACTTGCAAAAAATCACTTGTTCAAGGTGAAAGAAGAAGCTTGCTATCCAAAAAAAATGTTTCCACCTCATAAAAATGAGCCAAATTTGGCTTTTACAATGCATGGGGTCGAGCCCAAGAGAGAGAAAACATGTAAAAACCGTGGAAGTCATTCCCCAATGAATTAAGATGCATTAAAACAGCATGGGCATCCTTACAGACCCGTGCCCTAAACATTTTTGGCCATGCTGAAGAAGAATGCGACCCATTTTTGCATTAAAACTAGTTGTTGAAACGTCATTTTCTGGTCATTACCCACGTGCCAGAGGCGTTTCTTGATTTTATCTCTCCAAACTCAACCAAAAATGCAAAATTGACCCCGGAATCAAGTAGATAATTTTCACCATCTTTCCAATGATATAAAGAATGTGAAAAAACCGAGCTCTGGATCGAAAGATATGGCGATTAGAAGTTTTAGGGAAAAACAGGGCCAAATCGGGTTGCTTTGATATTTTTGGCTTGGACACGTGGCGACTTCTGATTGGCTGCGGGCCTTCTAGGGGAAAATTTCCCACAAAACAATCCGCCAAGCCATCACTAGAAAAAATACATGGAGTTAGGCAGGAAAAAATTTAGCTTTCTGGAAAGCTGAGAAAGAGCTCTATCCAATGGTGCCATTTCCAGAAGGTTTTGAGTGCCTGAAAAGCAAAATTTTGTGACTGAGACACAATAGAGGGAAGAATGAGAAGAGTTAGCCACAAAATGAGCAGGGGGCACATTTTGGATAACAACTACATTTCATACCACTATAGTTGATCATACTTCCCTTCATTGTTGTATGGAACATCCTAACCTCTTTGGCCCTTGTAATTCACTAGAATTGTTTTTTTCTTATCCTTTTGCATTTCATTTCTTCCATATTGGACTATACATTGCATTTCTAGTTCTTGTATGGACTGAATTTTCCTATGATTTTAGATAGTCAACATTCCATGATCTTGCATGAACTCCATTGTACCTTCATGACTATCTTGATTCTTCTTAGTTTGATTTGTTTCCTTATGTTTTATATTTTTGTATGGTTTTAAGTATATTCTTGTCCGTATTTTGTGCTTTGGAAACTTGCACATTGATCTTATTAAAACCTTTTCTTATTTTCATTACCTTTACTTATACTATGTTCTTTATTACTGTAGCAACACCTTAAATCACTTATTCCATCAAGAAATTTTCTTCAACAAGAGAATTACTAATTTGTATTTTACTATTCACTTGGCATTACTTCTTTAAATTTGAATGTATACCCAAGAGAGATGTCATTCATACCTTATTTATGCAAGGATTGATCCCAAAATAGTTTTTGGATGCAATCAAACCTCTTCGCACATGTAATCAAGCTTAAAACATATGTATGCATGCCTTTATTACACTTAAGTCTTCTTGCCTCCATATGTATCATCTTGGACTGATGTGGACTTATCTTAGGTTGGTATTTTTCATTATACAACCTTGTATGATCTTCATGTAAATGTTTTAGGCCCCTTAGCTGATATATTAATGTTCCTTTTGAATGAGATTTGTTTACTCACCTTGAATACTAAATAGATACTCATAAGAAACATCACATGCTCATTTTTGTTGTAGTTGGTGACTGACCTAGTTTTCTATTAGCTTCATTTCTTGTATTAGGATTTCATTGCTATTTCATCGTCTCTAAGTGCAAATTCATCCTCCTTGGTAACTATTTTTGATTAATCAACAATCATGTGAACTATCTAAGTTCTTCAAGCCTTCTCATTGCTTCTTGACCTTATGTCATATTCCATATGGTTATTTTCTTTGATTCTTCTCTCTTTCTTGATTACATCATGTCTGGACTATACCAAAAACTGTAACTTTCATATTTTAGTCCCCTTAAGAGGATGTATCCATGCCTTTAGATGGCTTTTAGGAACATTTCCTTGTTCCGCCATCCACTAGACTCTTTATTTCTTAGTTTGTTCATGCTCACTATTGACAAATAAATTCCACAACCTACATTTATGCATGTAAAACATAATTTGGTTCAAAAATAAGAGCTCCATTGTCTTCTTTAGATGCTCCATGTTTGGTTTCAATTTTTTTTTCCATTTGGTTCCTCTCCTAGTCTTGTTTGTAAGCCTTGTATCTCTACCTTCCTCTAATGCTCCTCATTTTTTTTGGTTTTCTTATAATTTTCTAATTTTCCTTCACTCTCTTTTCCTTGGTCTTCAAGAAACCTACTTTCTTCTATTCTATTCATGACACTCTCTTGTGTCTTCCCATTCTCTAGCTCTCTTAGATCTTGCATAAGATCATCTATCTTCCAAGTCATTTCTTCTTCTTCCCTTCTCTAACTGTTGTCACATTCCTCCTTCCTTAAGATCTCCATGTTCTATTTTGGCCTATTTTGGTATTTTACACTAATTCTCTTTATCCTTTTCAATGGATCTTACCTGCTGCAAGTTGGAAAAAATTTCTTCACGTCCTTATTCCATAGATTCATTCACCTCCTTCCTCTTTCAAGAGTTTTAAGACCTGGTTCTTCATCTTCACCACGAATTCCTTGAAGCCAAATACCATGCTTCTCCTCTCAATACCTAAATGCAATTGAATCTTTCTCTCCCTTTTTCCATAGTAAAAAAATCAATTTTCACACTCTACATTGTTCATTTGCAACAATTTGATGGTTCTTCTGAAAACATGCCACTCTATAAGGTGTACGATGTACTAATCTCTTCAACCCCAATTTACTAACCATTTCCTCTTAGATAATGTTTTCTATGTTACCGTTATCTAAAATAACATTACAGCAATTACCTCTTATCTTCCATCTTGTCCTGAAGAGGCTTTTCCTACAAATTGGCTCCTGAGATTTGGCTTGCTGTTGTTGTAGAAGTATTATTATTACCAATAATGACTTTGCATGCCTATGATCACCACCTCTACTGGATAGCTTCTACATACCTGAGTATATTGCTTCCATACTTGTCATCCTTGTCTCTAGGTTTCCAATTTCATGCTTCATATCCCTCTGACCATTCACCAAGTCATTCATCTTCTCCATCACTTCTCATTTAAGAAAATCCATAATAAAATGCAATGAATCTTTCTCTCCCTTTTCCATAGTAAAAAAATCAATTTTCACACTCTCTTCAATCAATCACTAATGCTTAAAATCTCTGCAATGAATTAATTTTTAATAGAGCTCAACTCTGATACCAAAATGGTGAAAGGCTATAACAATATTATCTTATATTTCTTAACACTTGATAACTTACCTTTGTAACACCTTTAGTTTGACTTGTGAACTCTAAGATTTTTTGGATCAACTATTTTAACCCCTATTTCTAACGACCATTCTCCTAAGGTTCAATATTATCATTATATGTTTCCAACACTCTGATATATACTTTGTCCTACTACACACACATACACTTGCATTAGTAGTTATATGAAAGAAATGATAAAATGGCTACAATACCTTGGTTCAATCCCATATCTCCTTTATGATACACTTACAACATCTCTATTCCCTCCTTCATGATCCTTTCACTCCATTCTCCAAGAACTATACCCTTCAAGGTAGTCACTATACCCTTATGTACTCCTAACAACATGAGATTAGACTTACGTAGCCTCTTGGTCTTATACTCAACACCATACATATAGGATCCTCACTTCCCTCAACCCACCTAAGACATTTTTTTGGCCTATTATAAGGTACTTAGACCCAATTCATAGCCATATTCTCCTACCTCAGCTATAATATGTTCTTTAGGCATTATTTGCCTTGTAGCCCTCTCAACACCTTGATCACCATATATCTCACTTTATTATTAAACAACTTCACAACCTAAATGGTGATTCTAAGACCCTTTATCTAGCCCTATCTCATGCAAAAATTTCACCCTATGTTCCTTTGTTAAAAATTGAAGTTCCTTTGTAACTGATCATGGAAATTACGCATATATGAGGCACATCTCATGAAAATACACCCTTGCAAGAAGAATCCCACCTAAAAGAGAATAGATCCACTTTAACCATGTCAATAACATGGAGTATACAAGGTTTAGTGGCTTGAATCCATCATTTCCATCTTCATGCACTTCAATTCCTACTCAAATTGTGCATTATCACAGTCAGACTGTCCTTTACACCTTATATTATCCACACATGTGATTTAAGGTCTCAAAATTCACATACAACCAAACACCCCTAATTTACAGATGCTCACCAAATTTTAACATGATTGGAAAGTTAAAATAAATGTTATGGCTTGCCCCAACTATGGCCCAAGAGGAAAAATGATGAGCTATACGACAATAGAAAGGGTTTCAAGAGCTAAGAAAATCCATACATTACATACTCCTTTTAGTCTAGCTTCCCATGTAAAAACAGATTCACCAAACACCTCCTATGATTGTTGTTGCAAATTTAGATCTCGGCCCAGGAAAAAAGCTCTATAACAGTTATGTAAAATCACTCTAAAACATGTAATAATGAATAATTCAATACCTGCAACATCAATATACATCTTCCTCATTCATTTTTTTCTTCATAAAATTGGAGAGGGGCACCTGAAAAGGGAGAGGGGTGCCTTAGTTTATAAAATTTAGTGCAACAAGAAGCATATAGAGGTGAACAACTACGGCACCCAATTTTTAGACTAAGGCGCCCCTCTCCCTTTCAAGGTGCCCCTGTCTAGTCAGAGAGCTTGGATATGTGTTTTTTGAGGTTTCTTTGTGGTTATTTCCTCCTCTTATTCATATGGTTTGTATTTCTACATAGTCTAGCACCTTCTTTGAATGAACTAAGGATTTCCTAACCCCTCTTGCACATTAGGGTTTTATGTTTCCATTAACTTAGTTTCTTGGGTCATTTCCTTCATTTATTTAGTTTTTATTTAATGTTTTGCATAGCATTAGATTACACTTGTATAGAAGCATAATTTATTATTTTAGCTAATGATTTTGGTAAGCCTGACCACTTTCATGCTTAGGATCGTCATTTACTCACTATCATGGATCCTATAATTCCTCAAATTCCTCTATTTTATTTACTTAATATGCATTCCAATTCTAAGATGGCTCTACAAAAATCCCTAAACACCAAGTATCTCCCTAACAATACCCCACGACACGAAATAAGTCCTATTTTTTATAGTATTTTTCACAACGCTAGCCTTCGTGATCCTCAATCCAATTTAATATATATTGGACCCAATTCAATCTCTACATTCATTTTTGAAGACAATTTTAAGGCTATGGAATCCATAATTAAATATCTCGAATATGAAATCCAATATCTTGAGGACGCTTCTCAAACTCATGTTGTTTCTCATTCTACATCTTACCTTTAGCGTATGTCTACTACATGTACTCATATTAGTGAGCCTCAAGTCATACCATTATCAATGCCTCTCACATTTGATCGAAATACTAAGCAACATGAAATTCTTACTAAGCTACTAGGTCGTCAATTGATCACTTTACTACCTACTCATTATTATCCTCCTTATCGGATGGAAAAATATCAATTTCATCCATATTGAAATTACTATTAAATCAATGGACATAATTACAACTATTGCTATGATTTACAGTGAAGAATTAAACATATTGAATTGTAAGGGATTTATCTTATTCATTGCACAACATTTTTTGTGTGCCCATCTACAAATGATACACCTCAATGGGTTCCTAAATCTGATTCATCTATATCTAATGAGCATCATGCCATCACTTCTAGTTTTCCTTCTTCCGTTGCTCAAGAGCCACCTACACAATATACTCAAGTCAAGAAACTACCTCTCCAAATTAGTTCAAAACTTTAGTCACCAACAATATTACAAATCCAAACCAAGAAACCCCCTTTAAATAACAATACAATACCTCCGCGTCTCAAGTCATATGGGGTCAACAATTAACCTACTCATAAGTATTAACTCACTCCTTCTCCATTAAAGGCATGTTCATACTAAATTAACTAATGTTATTTGAAAGAAACTAACACCGAGTAGCTTATAAAAAAGGATAACTTGCTATAAAACCATCATGATTAGAGATTATTGGAAAGCTAATATGCAATAACACGAAATAAATCATCTAACTACAAGTCATTCCTACTAAAATGTATGATTAATTTTGAAACTATGAGCCTATGAAGATCATAATCAATCAAATTTGTGTTTTTGACTTAAGATGATGAAAGAATCTCACTAAAATGGCTACAAGGCCATGTTTAGATATTTCTCTACTAATCAAGCATGAAGAATGGATTCAAATATGAGAAAGTTATTCCATCAATGGAGAAATCTCTAAATCATATGTTTATATGATAATACTAGAAAAAGTATGTTGTAAGGTATGAAGGAAGGATCATGGTCCTTTATACAAATTTCCATTTGGGAGAAGTTTGAAATCCAATGAATGTGGGATAAAGGATCACGTAGATTTAGACTTGTTAAACATGCTTAGAATAACTAGCAAGTGATTACAAACTCATGGAAGTTGGGGGTTCTTTAATTAATTAATAGGCTAGAATAAGCTTTTTAAACTATTTCGAAGTGATTTAGGAGGAATTTGATATGATTTGAAGCATTTGAAAAATGGATTTATCTATTAAAAGGGTTGATTGATTAAATACATTGTTAAAAAGGATTAATTGACTTGGAATAGTTAATTAATCAATTAGAAGAGGAATATAACTAATGACATATTGTTAATTGGCATCCGGAATGTGATAAAGGATAAATAATTAATGAAGCATCATAATTGAAAAAAATAGAGGAAAACATTGGTTAATTAGTAGAAAATCACTAATTATAATGGAAAAGATAGGAAAGAGGATCGTTAGTACAATTTTAACAATAAAACTTCATAAGTAGATTTTAGGTGTCTACATTTTCCCATCTTTGAGGTAGTGTAAGAGACACCACTTCAAAGATAGTAGACTAGTATAAAAAGCTATTTTTTTTAAAAAAAATAGTATAATGAAGGATACCCACTCGAGTGTCTATGGTGTGATAGTAGAGGATGATCAACGATTGAAAATATGAAGAAAACAAATAGAAGAAAGAAGGTGGGGGAGGGGGAGATAAAAAATGATCTCCATTGCCCCGGGTGTTTTGGAAGAGAATTTGATAGTGATAAAACATGATATTTAAGAATATGGAAATAGATTTTTCACCTAAATCATTCAATAAACAACTTTGTTTCATCACTTTTCTAAGGATCTATGTTAGCAGCTCTTACTAAAATATACAGATACAACAATATTGTAAAATAACATGAAAAGATATAATACTAACATTTGTTATTTGTAAAACACTAACTCAATGCAATATGCATAAGGTAATACAATACGATAAAGTAATCAAGAAAACATAATAGGGGAACAAGCACAAACACTTATACTCAAACAAACAACATTTAAGACACTTGCACCAATGTTTTTATTTTTATGTTTCAGTTCCCACATGTTTGAGTTAATGAAAATAATTGAACCCCATGAAAAGACACGTGAGAGGTGAATATATGGAGGACTCAGGGGTCTGATGAAAATTCAATCGTGCACTATGAAATAGTACCAAACAACTTGTTTGTACGAGGGAGTACAAACATAGTAAGTAAACCAACTTTGTTAATGAAGGGAGTTCGAGATGATCTGCGAGTCATGTGTGAGAACAATTGAGGACAAAATAAATATGTATTTTAGGAAAAAAATTGATGTTTATGGATGATGTCTCTGATATAGGCTTCATCTGCATGCATGCCTTTTACCAATTTTTGAATTTTTTTAAATTTGACAATGTTTTGGATTTTTTATTTCTTTAGCAATGATTTAGATTGTTTTGAATTTAACCAATTTTTAAAATTTTCCAAGAAGAAAGTGATTGACAGGAATGACAATATATGTGGATATTTCAAAAAATGCCGAGAAGTACAAATATGCCCCATATAGCAGAAAGGTTTGCAGGGAAGCTAAAACTTGCCCCTGACGTAGCTAAAATGGAAAAAAAATGATTATTTAATAAAAACAAGCATCACTACGAGTGTTAGAATAATATAAAAGAATCACATTGGACAAAAATTATGCAAAAACAAGCAACTAAAGTAAGCAAGCTACTAATTTGTTTTTTTTGGTACAGTTTTGAAATGTTTTGCATTATTTTCGACATTATCTCCAAACAATGTCATATTATTTTTGAATTTTTATGAAACTTATTTGAATGTTTTGATTTTTCCAACTAAACATATTTTAATGTTTTTGGATTTTCAAAATTTATAAGAATGTTTTTTTTTATTTTCTAAAAGTCTTTCAAAGCTATGTACAAAAAATGGAAGACACATAGATGCCACTAGCGATGGATGGGATGTAAAAAGGGAAGAATGTTGTGAATATGTGCAAGAGGTGATGATGAAAATTTTCCCCCAGCGTTAGATGGGAATGAAAAAAGGAAACTGCTTCACATACAGAAGTAGGATTAGTTGGAGCAAGGCCAAGAGGGATAGGATCAAAAGTATCTCAGACAAAGGAAAAGACTAGCTTAGGGTAAAGCTACCATAATCCTAGTTATGAGACATGTATGAATAGCAGACTCTCCAATGGTGCCGGAAACTAGTTTTCACCAAAGGACTTGTCCAAAGTGACACAATTGCATGGTTTTCACACTTGGATGTATTGAATTCTCTTTACTTTATCTGATTTTATATTTTCTGATATTTTAGGGACACCCATACTTAAGCATAGAAACGCTTGAGATGCATGGTGTTCATGGGTTCCTTAAGCTCATCAACATTAGAGTGAGCAATCTTGTATACACTTGAATAAAATTTAATGACCACAACATATGATCCTAACCAGTTAGGCTAAAATTTACATTTCTTTTCACGGTCCTTGGTGGTATTGAACTTATTTTTCTTTAGAACAAGGTTTCCTACCTCAAAATTGGCGAGGTATGATTCTTTTGTTGTAACCGAAACACACTAGATTCTGATATACTTTGAGATGATCAAGGGCGTGAAGGCGATTCTCATCAAACAACTCTAACTATACTATCCAAGCTACTATATAATCATCTTTATCCAAGTAATCTCTTATGTCTATGCACAAAGAGCAGAGATCGATCTCAAGGGGTAATACGACTTCTATGCCGAAAAATAGGGAATATGGAGTAGCACCTGTAGGGGTGCAGATGGATATACTATAATCCCAAAGAGCGAGATGAATCTGTAAATGCCAATTAAGACCAGTTTTATTCACCATCTTCTCCATAATAGGAACAATGTTTTTATTTAAGGATCCAACCTGCCCATTACCTTGAGGTGTAATAGGGGTTGAATACTTGAGTCAGATTTAAAAGCATTGGCACAATTTCTTGATAGTTTTGTTCTTGAATGACTTACCATAGTCATCTATAATGGTAGAGGGGATGTCGTACCAGAAAATGATATGGTTCATTATGAATTTTTATATATACGCACCAATGACATGGGTGGGAGATATAGCCTCTACCCATTTCATGAATTACTCAGTGGAAGTAATAATGAACATATGGCCATCAGAATATGTAGGGGTAAGACTACCGATGAGTTCAAGTCCCCATTTAGAAAAATTGCATGGTGTGGTAATAGGTTGCAATGACTACGTCAGTGCATGTATCAAGTTGCCATATTTCTGACATAGAAACATTTCTCTACATACTTGCAACAATCAATCTCCATGGTAGGACAATAATAACATACTCTAAGTATATTTTTAACCAGGACTATCCCACTTGTATGGCCCTCGCAGATGACTTCGTTCACCTCTTTGATTGCTATGGTAGATTCTCCCGAATTTAGAAAATAGAACAGATTCCCTGCATAGCCTCTACAAAAGAGATTACCCCCAAGTAAGGTGTAGCGGATGTGGTGGATAAGGTTTTTTTTTTCAAAATGGGAAATCTTTGTTAGGGAAGGTTCCATTATAAAGGTAATTGAATATGTCAAGGTACCATGGGGAAAAGGGACCAAAAACTTCACATACCAACTCTGACATGTTAAATGCTAGTATTCATAGATGTTCAATGAAGAATGATATATTGTTATTTTTTGACCTGTGATGCGTAACATATCTACTCCACTGTAGCCATAGCATTTGCTATGCGATTCTATCCTCTAGGGATATGTTTGAATGTAATTTTCTCAAAATCTCTTTTAAGAGTGTCAACCAATAATTGTAAGGAAGAAGTTTTTCATCCTTAACTTTATAATCGTCAGTGACCTGTATGATGATCAACATAAAATCATCTATTATATTCACTTGTCTAATGTCCCACTTTATAGCCAATTTCATCCCTGCAATAAGGGATTTGTATACTACTCTATTATTTTTACATGGGAGCCTGAGTTGGATTGCTTGAGGCATAAAATATCCTAAAGGAGTGATCAACACAACTCTTGCACCTGAACTGTGAAATGTAAAGGAGACGTCAAAGTATAGATGCCATGTAAAAAATTCATGAAGGTACATTGTAGAAGCATCTAGAAGTTACAGACTTAAAGGTTGATTACCTGACAGAGAGATTTACCTATTTCATCTGCCAACGCCTTGACTTTAATTGATTTCTGATGGGTGTACTCAATATCAAATTCAATAAGTAAGATGATGTAACTCATTTAGACATAACTCATTTATTTGATTTTATATCATTTCCAAAAAAAAATATCTACTAGAGTGGAGGCATATTTCTATATTCATAATCCTTAGAACCATATCTAGCATAGTTAGTGTACACACACACACACACCCACACATTGACACTTGTTATTTTTCTCTATTTTTTTATGATAGTATTTTTTAATCTTTTGAAATGTGTACATTTTATTTTTAGACCACAAAAAATTCCAATCATCAAATTTATATCTTACATAAAATATGCCCAGCGTAATATTTTCAGTAAAGGTGACCACACATAAAGATAAAATGCATGTATTTTCTTTCTTAATGGATCACATACTGGGTTGCCATTTATGCCATATATGTAGGGGGGCGACTCATCATTCCAACCAAGTCATTTAAAAAAATGATCTCTCACATCATATAAGGGCACACTTTAGAGCCTGCAACGTTTTACATGAGTGGGGTTCTTCAAAAGTTATAGCTAATAGTAGCTCGCATTTTCCCATAGTAGAATGACAAATCGCTATAATTCAAAATGGCGAGGGATATCCTCCCCACAAAATGTACCACATCCATTGCAGCCACCATTGCAAGCATCATGCCGACCATGAGATCATTTGGTGCCACATGGCGCATCATTCCTGACATAGTTTTTTGGGGGGGTTGAAAAACACATTGTTTTTCACCAGTGCGTAGAGAGACCCAACGTGAGTCGAAACCGTGACTTGCATGTTCACAATGCACCATCCCCACCAACCCACCTATCACTTGTCACATGGTTCAATCTTATTTGATGACACTATGTTAAAGAAGCAAGATACCAGTAACGTGACCACTGACATGCGGGTCCCACCAATCCATGTACATTCATGAGTATGATATATTTTTATGGGTTCTACATAAACATTCGGTACATTTTGTGTGGAGGATAGATTTAAACATTCAGACGTGCCATGTAAAATATTATTTGTAATGTCTACGACATTGAAGTGATAATAACAAGTCCAAGCCTGCAGAGTAAAGAAAAAGTGAAGAAAAATGTCTACGGAAAGGTTTGTCTATAGCAGAGATATGAGATACCTATCGCCCCCATATTCGTACTCATCGCAATGTTATACATGTGTGATAATTTATGTTCCATTATTGCGACTTAACAATTCCGTAACATTTCTGTAGCCATTTACAAAGAATGATCAAACACGGAAAAAACGTGGACTACGGTCGTAGCGTGTTCGCTCAACGAAACTCCACAAGTTTTTACCCTAATGACGTCAGGCTCAGCTACGGTTTCTTCATTGACGTCAGGTGCAGGTGCTCTTTATGTTATAACTTATGACGGGTTACTTCGATTAACTTGTACATACAAATGCGGTAATGAACGACATTACTATGGTAGATACACGTGGTGATGAACATACCATAGCTAAAGTAAGCAAGCTATGGTGGGTAGATACACATGTGGTGATTAGGAAGTACATCACTGGTGTAAGTCATTCAAATTGTAGTTAGCTTTGGTGCCAGTAGGCCTCGAAATTGACACACTTTCGGTCCCTCTGTGTGATTTTAACTATGTATTGCCACCGAAATAATTTAGGTGGCCATATATATATATATATATGAATCTTCAAGGGTAGATTAACAAGGCCAAGAATGGCGGATCCTGTCGAAGCAGGAGGAAATTGCTGCCATTGAAGTAGCCCTCGAAGATCTCATCGCGCAAATGTGCATATGATTCGTGTGGGAAGGGTTTAAATTTCAGCAAAAAAATCGACAGAGATATTAACATTTCCGGCAGCTGGAAACCACTTGCGATTTCTGATTTGTTTTATGTTAACGTAAGGCACTGGATTTTCACCTCTGTTGACATGTCTTGAGCACGATTGTGTCTGTCACGACTCATGATCTCTGCCTCTTTTTCCTATCACGCCCATGACTAATTAGATCACGTGATCGCTCTCGTTCTCCGTTTACAATTAGATCACGTGACCTTTCGTAAGCAGGCTGATGGTGTTTATGGCGGATGGAATGAGGCCCAACTAGTCCAAGTCTGGTCATCCCTAGACCGCCGCCGAGCCTGCGACGGCGCCAGTTCTGCACGGTCCTCGCGGGCTCAACATCCACGCCCACTCGCCTATCATCTACCTTTATTCCATCCGCCTGCTTATATGTGCTCTTGAAATCCCTAAAATGGACATACTCCACAAAAACATACCCCCTCGGCTTTTTAGTTTTCTTGTCATAAACAATGCGAACAGTCTTGACAACGCCTCGAATTCTCGCCTCAGCTTCTGTTTCGTAGTTTCGTAACTGATATTTGAAAGGAACTGTGTCCTGCAAGGAACAACATTTAGATCCTTTTTAGGGTTACAGTAGTTGTTAGTGTCTAACTTTACATACCAACTCAATTCCCGTAATTGAAAGTATAATTCTAATTACATAATTGTATTAAGAATAGGATATTTAGGAGGCCTCAAATATTTATGAGAGTGTCTTTGTTGCAGGAATTTTAAATTTAATTCATATTTGTGTAACTTTCATACTTTGTATTGTTTTGAAGTCTTGGAATTTTTTTTGGTGGAGAGATAAAGAAAAGTGAATGTGTAAAGAACGTGTGAAAAAATAGTTGGGAAATATATGATAAAAGGAGAATTATAATAGACTTTATTTTAGATAATTCACAGAGGATTTTACGTAGTAGTAGCCACAAAAAAACAATTGTGAAGTTTTTTTGGGTGGTAGAGACATAATATATCAAGTAATATGATATAAATGGTCACAGTCAATTATCTTTTCTGTAATAAATTTGAATTATTTATAAAATGTGTTAGCTCTTGTATTGCCTAAGGCACTCATAACCCTTAATACGGCTAAGCGTGTGTAATTGTAATTTCCTATTCAGTTAGTGTTTGGAGTTGATGGAGGTTCGACTAACGATACCATCACTAGCCGAAAGGGCAACCATCACCTTAACTTGTGGATGGATGATTTTATATAGTCTCTTTCTTCACCATATGGAGTAAGATTTTATTTTTTGTTAATATATTTATTTATTTTTATTCCCCTCCAATTTAATACTATAGATGCTAACAATTTATTATATTTTAGAGGCTAAGAGTTCTATTTGAAATTTGTGTTTGTAAGATGGCATCTGTCTACGTTTAATGTAGGGAAACACTTATTAAGGAGATTAGTGATATGTTTAAGATATTCGGAGATGCAGAAGGATAATTTAACTCGTCGCCTTATGACAGAGCTTGGGTAGCAAAGATTCAAGAAATTGACAACTTTTTTGCCCCTGCTCCTTATCCACGCTTTCCTCAAACCTTGGATTAGATTTTTGAAAATCAGTAGGACGATGGATCTTGGGGTCTAGATGACTCTTACTCCATGTTTTCATTGATAGATTGTTTTCTTAACACTCTTGATTGTATTCTACCACTGGCTACATGGAAAAAAGGGCAGCACAATGTTACAAAGGGTAGGCACTTATGTATATCATCTTGCAAACATATGTGACGTTTAAATAGGGCATATTCACCCACCAACAATGCATTTAACAATTTCTATATTTTTGTGTTATTTTGTCTTGTAGGTGTTCACTTCCTAAGGAGACAGATGGAATCAATGAAATAAGAGAGCTTACCCCTAGAATATGAAATTGTATTCTAACTGTTATACAAAGATCAAATTCTTAAGATATATCTTCCTTATCATGTACCCTAGTTAGAGAAAATACAGTGTGGGCACCAGAAAAGAAATGTCCAAGTAAGATCTTCCTTATCATATTAGATTCCATACACTTGTTATTATCAAGTACATTAACTAAATATTTCATTTGGGTGTAACGAAAAATATGCAGGGAAACATTTCACACTTATCCGACATCATTGTTGTATTCGCTTGAGGTTTTATAAGAAACTGTTGACTAGAAAGGAATTATTAATATTCAATCTGCAGATGGATCATTCCTAAGCTCTCCCTCATCAAAAACTTGTGCCTTCATTAAAAATGGAGACATTAAATGCCGTGATTATTTGACAAATACTCTTAACAAGTTTGGAAATTTTGCTAATCATATCAATTCCTTTTCTTCCATACTCTTGCGATATATTTTCCTTCATCTTCTATTAAAGAGGAAGGACCAAAGTTGCATAGTAGAATCACCTTGATTAATATTTTCATAGACCATAATACAAATACTTTTCTATAGCCACAGAAGTAGAGGACAAACATCCTATAAAATAGGATGTATTACAAACAATAAACTCGTTAATAACATTACATGTGTAACCAATCTCTACAAATAATATATTTTTGAAACAATATATTATAGCAATATAACAATAATATTTACCACACATTAGTAAATGATATTTACCATAATAATTACATGCGTAATTATTATTCACACACATATATATGTGAACCACTATGGTATTCCTAACATTCCCCCCTTGGTGTGAACATGGGAGAAAAAAAATCACACTTCTTTCGCAGCGTGTCACTCATGTGTGCTCATGATTTGAATGTTTTTTCATGATAGCCAACAACCTCAACATGGATGGTTTTATAGGACATCCAATAACCTCAAAAAGGATGGTTTCTCATGACAACCAACAAACTCAAAAAATGATGGTTTTAGAGGAAAACCAACAACCTAAATATCATGATGTTGTTTTTCCTTATGCTTTCATTTGTCCACTATGTTTTTCCTTTAGGGAACTATGTAGGAAACACTTTTTACAAAATAAAAAAATGAAAATAGCTAAAAGTGAAAATTCAACATTGAAACCATGTTCCCCCCCTCAATATGAACTTTTCACTTATTCAACAAAAAATAGAAACTCTAAAATCATACTACACACAACTGAAACTGGAACTCTCAAGAAGCACACTGGTAATCAAATACTTAAAACAAATTCACACTACAAAATGCCACCATATCGTAGTGTGGCCTCTTCATGGATTACTGATCAGAGGTTGTTGATCGACCGCGAACCTCCTTTGCCTCTGTCCTCCATTTGTTGCTGGTTAGCTCAACTGATTTTGTCTTAGAGCATTAATTACAATGTTGGATGTCATGTAAAAACTATATTGGATCCAGTTGAAATGTAGTCATTTTTTTGTTTTTACAATACTTTGAAAATGACTATTTACATTGAGATTTGACACAGGATTCGTGACTTTTAGAATATTTGATAACTAACACAAAATAATTGATGACTCAAAAAGGACTCAAATTGACACTATGATGGACCAATTTTTTTTAATGATTGTTTCCACTTTTTTACAAAACAATAACCTATTGACTTGAGATACTATTTAAAAGCGAAGGTCATTTAATGACTACTTACGAAAAGAACATATATATTTCTAATTTATAATTAGAAACTACAATTGTATCAAATTTTTACTTTGAAGAGATTTAAAAAGATGATAATTAACACACTACTCCTAGACTTTATTACAACCTTTAATAAAAACAAGACTTAAAACAAACAAACGCGATTTATGACAAAAGTAAATGCCTTTGGACAATTATTTAACACAAGACAAAAACAACACTAGTGCTAAATCCTATATATTTAGCTTTTCGAAAAAAGCATGACACAAGATATAATTATGAATAATCTAAAAAACAAAACTTGACACTATTATATTTTATTTTACTGACCAAATAGATGACTTCCTGACTGGACCACGATAAACAATCTCGATGAACATACCACTACCCAAAAACATGTAAATACTGAATGCGCAGATGGCAGCAGAAACCTGATTGCTAGAGATTAATGTAGAGCCTTCAATGTATGAACAACGCTTGAAGACTGTGTGGGAATAATCCATGGTACTGCGTCAAGGATGTTTTAACAACTGTTGTTCTTGGAGAGAATTACGTTTGTCGTTGGCAGGTTGACGAAAAAATAGATCCATCTTGGGAATAAATAAATGAGAGGATCAAACAGACTATGAGAAACGTATAAATTAAAAGGTTCGAAACTTGTGGCAAGTCCAACGCAGTTCTTTACAGGAAAGGATGTCAATTGTGTTGTGCCACCACGCTTCCTCTGTAATAGCAACGTAAAACTAGAACCTCACTCTATTCTAACACGTATATATTCACTTAAAAATCCATAGGCTCGTGATAATCCCATTACAAAAACTTGTATTTGTTTGAGACTAGGTTTAATTAAATAATTAATGTAAGAATCTATATTACAAAGAACTCAATGACAACAAACTACATCAGGTGGGGAAATGAAAAATACAATAGCTTCACCTTCACAAATCAATTCTCCATATCGTACATGCTCTGAAAGACTGGCTCTGGTTTGTGTCCTCTGATACCAAATAAAGGGGAAGGACCAGATTTGTACATTAGAATCACCTTGATTAATATTATTACTGACTATAATACAAATGCTATTACATAGCCACAGAGGTAGAGAACAAACATCCTGTAAAATAGGATGTATTACAAACAATAAACCTGTTAATAACATTACCAGTGTAACCAACCTCTACAAATAATATATTGTTAAAACAATATACTATAACAGTATAACAATAATATTTACCACACATTAGTACCTGATATTTACCATAATAATTACACATGTAATTATTATTCACACACATACCTATGTGAAGCACTATAGTATTCCTAAGAATTGTTACATAACTATTGTTGTAAAAATTACAATGAAAATAACAATTCCCTGCACACATCCCCTGTATTGGAAACTTATATAGCCACGAAAAGATTAAGCACAACAAAATATAAAGCGAGTAAACGAAATTAAATAGCCAAAAAAGACACAAACCATAAACACAGATTTACGTGGTAAAACCATCAAGAGGGAAACATCCACGGAGCAACAGTATCGATTCTCTTATTGTTCAAATCTAGAAATTACAATCAGCACAGCTCTTCCTCTTACAACTCTATTTTTTTTTTTTTGTGTTTAGCCTCAATGGGCATACATGGATTTATAGCATTCTCACAAAACTAAATTCATTAATGCATTCCTATCCATATTCTAACTAAAGTTGTCTTGTTACAACAACAAGCTGAATAATAGGATCTTGATCCACCAAAAGAGGAATGGTTGTCATCTAATCTCAACAATCTCCACCTTGACAACAATTAACCTGATACCTTGCTCATTGCTCATCACCTTTTTTGCAAGCCAAGAGAAGCCAAGCACCACCATAACTTCTCTAATATAACCGGTTTCGTGAACATGTCTGCACAATTCTTTTGAGTGTGGACCTTATCAAGAATCACCTGTCCTTCATCAACAACATGTCTTACATAATGGTATTTAACTGAAATATGTTTCGACTTACTATGGTAAGCTGGATTCTTAGCCAAATAAATTGCACTTTGACTATCACAGAAAATTTTTACACTTTTCTGAAACTGTCCTAACTCACACAATAAACCTTTTAACCATACTGCCTCTTTGCAAGCATGTGAAGCAGATACATACTATGCCTCAGTAGTGGATAAAGCAACAATGCTTTGAAGCTTTGACATCCAACTAATAGGACCACTTGCAAGAGTAAAGACATAACCTGAAGTAGATCTTCTTTTGTCCAAATCACCTGCAAAATCAAAATCAACATAACCGCAAACCTTATCACTGCAACCATCAAAAGTGATACAGTAACTGCTTGTGCCTCTAAGATACCAAAGCACCCATTTCACTGTTGCCCAATGTTCTTTACCTGGCTTTGCCATGTATCTACTGACAACACCAACTGCATGTGAAATATCTTCTCTAGTACTAACCATCGCATACATCAAACTTCCTACTGGATTAGCATACGGTACACGAGACATATACTCCTTTTCTTCATCATTACTAGGACACAAACCTGAAGAAAGTTTAAAATGTGAAGCTAAAGGGATATTCACTGGTTTCACTTTATCCATATCGAATCTCTAAAGTATTTTCTCCACATACTTCTCTTGTGATAACCACATCTTGCCTTTCGTCTTGTCTTTGTGTATTTCCATGCCCAAGATCTGTCTTGTTGCTCCTAGATCCTTCATATCGAATTTCCTAGCCAACTGACCCTTTAACCTGCTGATATCAACCATGTTCTTGCTTGCAACAAGCATATCATCAACATACAATACCAATATAATGAACATGCCATTATCTAACCTTTTAAAGTAAAAGCAATGATCATATTCACTCCTGGTAAAATTATGGCTCACCATGAAGGAATCAAACTTCTTGTAACATTGTCTTGAAGACTGCTTCAAGCCATACAATGATTTCTGGAGTTTGCAAACAATCCTCTTGTTGCGATTTTAAACGAACCCTTCCGGTTATTCCATGTAAATTTCCTCATCTAAATCTCCATGTAGAAATGAATTTTTAACATCTAGCTGCTCTAATTCAAGATTATGCAATGCAACTAGTGCTAACACCATACGAATAGAAATAATTTTTACAACTGGCGAAAAAATCTCATGAAAGTCAATACCTGCTTCCTGAGAAAACCCTTTTGCGACAAGCCTCACCTTGTACTTTGAAATAACATCATCAGCACCTTTCTTCAACTTGTATACCCACTTACAACCAACCGATTTCCTGTTCTTAGGAAGTTCCACCAGATCCCATGTTTTGTTTTTAATCAAAGCATCAATTTCCTCTTTCATGGCATGTTTCCATTTGTCACTATCTGAAACCTCTATTGCTTCTTCGTAACAACTTGGTTCTCCTTCAATAGAAATTAAAGCAACAGAAGTGACAAAATCATCATACCTTCTTGGAACTGATCTGATCCGTGTAGACCTTCGTAGAGCTTGTTGTGGTATTTCCTCAATTTCCTGAGGTGTTTCAATCTGCTCATCTTCCTGAGTGATTTCCTCATGAATATCCTGCTCATAAACATCTTCATGATTTTCACCCATGGATGAATGTATATCAAATTGAATTTGCTGTGACTGTGGTACATCAACCTGTTTCATAACATTCTTTCCATCCGATTTCATGAGGGAAATTTCATCAATTATAACATCTCTTTTTATGATGATCTTATGGGCAGTAGGATTCCGTAATCTATACCCCTTCACACCATCACCATATCCAACAAAGACTAATTTCTGTGACTTAGGATCTAACTTGGAACGCTGACTCTTTGGAATAAGTGCATAGGCATCACAACCAAAAACTCTAAGACTAGAATAATTACATGGTTGACCTGTCCATACCTCTTGTGGAATCTTGCAGTCAATTGTTGTCGATGGTGATCTATTAACCAGGTAACAAGCTGTAAGCAAAGCTTCTCCCCACAATTCCTGCTGCAACTTTGCATTACTGAGCATGCTCCTTTCTCTCTCGAGAAGAGTCGTGTTCATGCATTCAGCAATGCCATTCTGCTGCGGAGTGTACACAGTGGTTTTATGCCTGTCGATCCCTTCATTCTTGCAATAATTCTCAAACTCCTTAGAAGTAAATTCCCCTCCATTATCTTTTCTAAGACATTTAATGGATTTACCCGTGCTCTTTTCAACCAAAGCTCTAAATTGTTTAAAAGTGTTAAATACATCAGCTTTCCTCTTTAACTAATAGATCCAAACTTTCCTTGAATAATCATCTATAAAACTAACAAAATATGATGATCCTCCATATGAGAGTTTCAGAGATGGACCCCATAGGTCTGAATGAATATAGTATAGGATACCTTTACTTGTATGTTTTCTAGGTTTAAAATTTTGTCTAGCTTGTTTCCCATAAACACAATGCTCACAGAACTTTAAATCTACAGTTTTTAAACTAGGAAGAAGTTTACGATCAGCAAGTACCTTAATTCCTTTCTCGCTGATATGACCCAGTTGTTGATGCCATAAGCGAGTGGATTCACCTACATCCTCTGATGCGACTCTTGCTTGATCAATTTCTTTCCTTCCTTCAAGTTTATACAGGTTCTCGACTCTGTTAGCTTTCATGACTATCAAGATACCTTTTGATATCTTCAAAAATCCACCTTGAACTGAACCCTTATGTCCACTAGAATCCAGAACTCCCAAAGATATCAGATTCTTTCTCAAGTCAGGCACATGTCTCACATCTGTAAGTGTTCTAACAATCCCATCATACATTTTAATTCTGATACTCCCTATCCCAATAGTTTTACATGTAACATCATTACCCATGTAAACTACCCCATCATCAATAGATGGATATGTAGAATACCAATTCCTATGCAGACACATGTGATGGGATGCACCAGAATCAATTAACCAGTCATAATGGTACTGTGAGACAATAGATGTAGATAATACCTCATCAACCATACCTGAGTCCTTCTCGGCTATGTTAGCCTCCTTTGTAGAGTCCTCCTCCTTAGATGCCTCTTTACATTTCCAGCAATCTTTCTTGAGGTGTCTTGATTTGTTACAAACCCAACACTTCAACTTGCTCTTTTTGCCCTTCGACTTGGATCTGGCTGGGCCCTTCAAATGCTATCCCCTGTCAGTAGTTCTGCTTCTGGCCATCATAACTTCTATTGTTGAAGTTTCTAGAGAATATCTCTTTTGATTTTCCTCAGATATCATAGCTCCAACAATAACATCAAAGCTAATGACCTCTTTAGAACTAAAAATAATAGAGGTTATGAAATGATCCCAAGATTCAAGCAGAGAACTTAATAATGTCACCATCTTATCTTCATTCGAAATTTTGTCACCCGTGCTATCCAATTTACAAATAATAGTATTAAAAGTATTTAAATGTTCCGAAATTGTCTTACCTTCCTTCATACGCAAGGTATACAGCTGACGCTTCAGGAGGATTCTATTCGTCAAGGATTTAGTCATGTACAAGCTTTCTAGTTTTGTCCAGAGTCCTGCTGCTGTTGTTTCAGACACGATGTTGAATAATACATCGTTGGCCAAAAATAAGTGAATAACACTGAGAGGACGAGTTTCCATCTCGTCCCAGTCATCATCTTCCATATTCGCGGGTTTCTTTGCCTTTCCTGCAATTGCCTTCACAACACCCTGCACACACAGTATATCCCACATCTTGACCTTCCATAACTCGAAGTTATTGCTAGTGTCAAATTTCTCGATCTCGAATTTAGCACTCTGTGTCTTTGCCATCACGCTTCAACACAGCGAATGAATTCGCCCTTCAAACTCGCCCCTCATGACCTCCCTCCAACCTTGCTCTGATACCACTTATTGGAAACTTATATAGCCATGAAAAGATTAAGCACAACAAAATATAAAGCTAGTAAACGAAATTAAATAGCCAAAAAAGACACAAACCATAAACACAGATTTACGTGGTAAAATCCTCAAGAGGGAAACATCCACGGAGCAACGGTATCGATTCTCTTATTGTTCAAATTTGGAAATTACAATCAACACAGCTCTTCCTCTTACAACTCTATTTTTTTTTGTGTGTTTAGCCTCAATGGGCATACATGGATTTATAGCATTCTCACAAAACTGAATTCATTAATGCGTTCCTATCCATATTCTAACTAAAGCTGTCTTGTTACAACAACAAGCTGAATAATAGGATCTTGATCCACCAGAAGAGGAATGGTTGTCATCTAATCTCAAAACCCTGGACATACTCGAAAGGATTTGGATGGTTGACATTGTTCAATGCTTTGGAATATATCATCATTTCAAGGAAGAAATTAAACTTGCAGTAGATTATACTTACAGCTATGCCACTTGTTTACAAAGGGTGTTTTGCGCATATTTGTACCTTTTCTTGGAGTGTTAAACTTTTCTACGTGACTAGATATTGGAATCAAAATGTGATTTGCGATCTCAACACATGGGATTTGGGTTTTCGGACAATATGATTCAATGGATAGGATGTCTTAGTAGGTATTGAATTTTATTGTTTATTTTTTCCAACAGTTTTTATTCATTAATTGTTCATTGATCAAATCCACTTTGTATATTTGAGCAGATGTGTAATTGGAAACTTCAGGGACAAAGATGGACAATTATTTTGTTCTTTTGGGCTTGGTCAAATGCATTAAGAGTTATCAAGTATGTTTAATATTTATAGAGCTTCAGAGCTTGATTTTCCTGTTGAAAACATCTTGAAAGAAGCTAGAGCATTCACCTCTATGTACCTGCAAGAGGCTTTGAAGGAATGGGAAGACGTAAACTTAGAGAAAAGAAAACTTTAATGGTAGTTAGTAATTTTGATTTCCATTGTTCTACACTATTCAAAATCAAACAACATCCTGATTACTAAATCAATAATTATAACCCCCAAAAGGTAGACCTACACACTTAATATCTATAATAAACTTTATGTTTAGAAAGAATTAAATGATAGACTTTGATACCCTTGATGTAAGAGTTTACCAAATTCAGATATTGCTTTCAATTTGGAAAGAATCCTAATGTGATAACTCCTTTACAACCATGCCATATTTTGCACAATTTCTTTTTCGAAATATTAACATATCCTTAAAAAATATACAAATAAAAGGATTTTTATGTTTCATGAATTTTTCTATGCAATTAATTATTTTCTTCTCGGTATATTTTATTCTGGCATATTTTTTAAATTATAAATTAGGTATTTTTATTACGGAAGGAGAGTGATCAGTAGGGGAAATTGAATGATGAGGGTGGATAATAGAGGAGGACATGGGGCAACAATGGAGGCACCATGAATATGGCTTAGCCTCTAAAATCTCCTATGGTGCAATCTTGGGTTTCAAGGCTTTTCACAACTGATCATTCAGAACACTTGAAAATATTTCCTTCATGGGATGCGGATGGTCCTTGTTTGTAGATTCTAGAGAGTATAATTGATCAAGATAAAAAAAGATACAAATAGGCAGTGGTGGGAAATTTTGTAGGCAGTAGATAAAATCTAGATTTGGTAAGGGACTGGAGAAAAAAGAATGGTCTTGAAAGCTCGATGTTAGAGCTCTTGCTAGAGTTGAATTCTTGTTAAGTTTTCAGAATGAAGAGGAGAGGAAAAAAATTCTATTGGGGGGATATTGGTTTTTTGGGAAGATAACTCTTTGCCTCTACCTTTGGAAACTTTTTTTTACCTCAAAATATTTCTTCTACATGCTCCTTATTTGGATACGGGTCCTTGCACTCCCCTTGGAATTCTAGGAACCTAAAGTGTTTTTAGGAATTTCCAGATCCATGTGAGTCCTGATTTTGGTTGAATCAGGAACATGAGCATAATATAGGCTGGTGTGTGCCCGGATGTGTGTTAATATCTCGATTAAAGCCAAAATACCCATAAAAATTCATCTAAAAAGAGAGGAAAATCTATGTGATCAGAAGATAGAGTTCGAGCAATAATAGAAAACATATAAAATGTGAATTAGAATTTTCTATGAAGCTAAATCATGTAGCTCTCAGAAACAAGGGATTAAGAATGAAGAGGCCAATATGGATATAGTGAAACCATTTTCTCAGCTAGTAGAATCTGCATCAGAGGTGGAAGCAATTTCCAGCAAGGAGGTTGGTAATTTATTTGAAGCACATGTGGACTAGTTGAGGAGTGTCCTTGGGGGTGAGGGAGGAAGAGTTGGTACCTCCGCGGACTTGGCTCTGGTGTCCTATGTGGGTAATGATTCATTTTCCTTCCCATACAAGAATAACCATTTGGCAGATGTTTTTGCATTTTCTGGAACTTTCTTGGTAGAAAAAAGGCTGACCATTAGCAGTGGAGGTGACCTGGGGGCTCAAACTGAGTGGGTGTTTATGAATTTAAAACTTCTACTTTTATCATTATGGACTGCAATGGAACAAACAAAAAATACTTTAATTCTATCAGGCTACGGGAGGAATGTTGGAAGTAGAATGTGGGCACTGTAACACCCACAATTTCAACGTTCTAAAGTCATATAAAACCTTAAATAATTGTCTAGAAAGTTAAAGATTTTTTTTGTTTTAGAATAAATGCAAGGGTGACAGACCCTATAATACATTTAATTAACTCCTACCAGAAATCAACTACATTACACTATGTGGATCAGGTCTAGATTAATACTTAAATATTCTTAACCCATTTCTAAATTCAATTTGATTACCATGAAAATTCATTAGAAAAGTTTCCATTAATTATTTTCCTTGGTTGAATAGTTCCCCGCTTCAAAAAAACATTCAAACCCATATTTATTAAGCCCTTATCCTTTGTTACCTTAGTTCCCTTAAATTATTAGCTTAAAATTTTCATTGAATCATTTACAAAAAAACATACTAAGAGAGTTACATAACTAACTTAACATACTATGGTACTAAGTGGCCCCATTCACCTATTTTCACATACATTTAAATTATTTAATAGTCCATAGAATTCATTCTTACCTAAAAATTGTAGGGTTGATTCTTAACCCTTGGATCAAATCAATTATGGCTAATAGATCTTAGAGTTCCAATCCAACCCTAACCATCCTTATTAAAATTTTAAAAACTTTTTTCTTTCCCTAGCCTCCTCATTTGGTCTCTTTTCTTCTCTTTAATTGGAAGGTTGAAAGAGTGGAAGCCATGAAAGCAAGGAGGGAATAAGCCATGCAGGGATTAATTTGGATCAAGGTTATTTTAGTTTAGTTTATGGATTTTTTATAGCAATGTATTCTAATTGTTGATTGAAGAGGTTATACCCTAAATCTATAGTAGATATTTAGTTATTTCCATTTTTGAGTTCTCTATTTGAGAAAAAACCTATTTCCATTTACTCTATGAGATTTAATACATTTAAATGCCTATTCAAGGATTTACATACTTAAACAATGAGTTTGTTCACCCAAAGTTTGATGGTAGTCACCACTTTACATTTTGTAGGCTCATATTTTAATTAAATTAAGTTCAAAATTTTCCAATCACGGATTAAGTTTCCGTTGACAATGATGAAACTGTTTCTCTGAGTAGGTCAACGCTCTTGTCACCGCCGCCCTACCTAGGTGACAATTCATAATCCACCATCATACCTGGGTGGCAGTTCAGAGACCGCCACTCTGATCTGGCTAGCGGTCCAGAGACCTCCACTATGCATAGGGTGGACGTCCTGTGCTTCAAAAAAAGAACCATCATTTCAACAATTTTTCTAGAAACAATGTTTAATAGGGTTATTTATAGTTTAACCTTAGCTTGAATTTAGGTTCCTAAAGTCAGTAGTTGAAAGTTTAAACCATTTATTCATTCTAGGAATTAAATCACTAAATTACATAGATTTTCTATTTCAATAGCATGTAAGAAAACAACTAATAGATTACTTTTCCAATAAAATTACTTTCAAGCTCAAGTGAAGGAATGGGATTCAATCTATTCCTAAGTATTATTGATTTATTTTCCCCAACAAGAATGTAATCCTTCAACAAGGTAATTGACTATAACTTAGCATATGCTTCCATTACAACCACAACCATTCATTCAAAGAGACATAAACAACGATATCACATTTTAGTTTTGCTACGAATACATACTCAATGATATACAACCTCCAAGGTTTTCTTCCATTCTTACAATAATGCAAGTCCTACAAATAATAATGAACTTTCTTACAATAAAAAAATATTTCTTTCCAACAATACATTGTAACTTAATAATTAAAATATACATTACAACTTTTCCTTTAAATTCAAGACTATTAACTTTATACCTTAAACGGGAATTACAAGAAAATTTTCTATAATTAAGGATTTCTTTTGACTTCTACAAATGCTCCACGTCCCAAATCTTCAACAAGAGCTCCACCATTTATTCACTTCAATCACAACAATAAAAATGGGGGAGTAGGCAACACTCTTCACCCAAAAAATAATCCAATGAGGAGAAGAAGCTATCCTCCTCATTGGCCCCCGAGCCCAAACCAAAGTGCAATAAGAAATGGAGATAACCCATGGCAACTAACGCAATGCTTATACATCACAACACACATTTTCACAACCATTTAAAACACATTCAATCACATGATAACAATCATAAGAATGCAACTTTCAAAATACACAAGGCTTGAAGACTCAAAGCTAATGGAGCAAGGACCTATGAGGAGATCACTTATGCCTCCAATGGGATTAGGTGCCAACCTTAAAACCCTCTAAAAAAAAACTCAAGAAACCCTACACAACTCTTATGCATCCCTCAAGATCCTGTTATGCCTCCCACATTCTCTTATGCTTCCCTATAATCTCTTCTTTCTGCCTCAAAAGAACCAAGTAAGAAAAGCAAGCATTTTGTTATCAAAAGTGGGGAACCCAACCCAACTCCCTCCCAAAACATGAAACAAAAATCTGATGCCTCCCCTACAATAGAAAATACCCATAGCCTTATCCTACACCATACTTAGGCATTCTACCCAAGATCCCAACAAGCACACAAACCATTCACTTACATGTAATACACACATATAAAAAATAAACAAGTAAAAAAAGGGTGTAGTTCCTACCATTCCATAGTAAGAACTTATAAAAAAAATCACACTCTAAGCTCATTCAAGGTAATTCAAACTTCAATAAGCTCCAAAACTCCAACAATCATTCAAAAAAATCTCTTACTCCCAAAAATACAAGTGCATAATAAAATGAAGTAACCCTGAAACAAACAAATGAACTTTCATATATTGAAAAAGAGAAGTGGAGGGTGAGGTGGATCCATATAGGATTCCAAATCACTTATCCTCAACTCCAAGGCACAATAAATTGGTGGTTGAGAGAAATGATAAGCCTTTTACACACTCAACACAAACCGACACCCCCTAAGGACATAATTTAAAACCCATGTAAGAAAAGTGCAATAAATGTCACTTTTTTCCTTACAAACACACCATAAGATCTATTTTTGACCCCTCAACCCATAGGTATAGTTGGTGTAAGAACTTAAGAGGTGTGGGAAAATTTTAACTTGCCATACAAGCCTCCAAAAATGGCCCTTAAGCCCAAATCCAAATTTTCCAAGTAAGGAAGGGTGTACAACACTCAAAGTCACATACACTGAACTTAAATCACAAGATCCAAAGGACCAACTACTATATTAAATGGCCCATTTTTTCACATCCCCAATTAAATGACAAAACATGATTATTCCACTTAATTAAGGTATATTAAACAACAATGCTTAAATGAATTACATCACAAAATAAACAACATACTCCATACTAAATTAAAGAAAATGGAAAGAATTACACACATAGTCCATGGTCACCTTTGGAGGTCATCCCCTACATGGGATGGGGACCCCCTAACAAACTAATAACAAAACATAACACTTTACATAAGTTTCCATGGTTACCGTCATTGTATCCATCCAATATTCAGTTGTGGTTGGTCTCCCAACCCACTTTTGATTGTTGTGATATAATTACTTGAAAAATCACACAATACCTCCTTTGGCCTCATGGCCGCATAAAATACATCAAAGATAAAATATATGCATATCCATCAATAAACATCCTCATATAAATAAATCATCACCTAAACTAAACAAGGCTATAATGTGTCTATAATTTCTACAACATCTCGATTTTACCATTTCATCGATATCAATGAGATCACTAGATTAGTTCAAACGATAAATCATAGTCGACATAACGAGAATTACGAATGTCAGTAAATATATATGCTAAAAACACATAATCATCATCAATATAAAATGTCTTTCTATGTCTCTAACAATCCACACAAATCATATTATGAATCACAATCCATCAATAGTGAGAATATCTCTATCATCTAACATCACGTTCTAAACCAAAATGATATAATAATATCCATGTCTATAGTAAACAGTAATAAAAATATAAATATAATAAGTGTTGAAGAGGAGCGGGCACTACATCCTCCTCCCCTTAGACTCGAATTCCTCCTGGAAGTCACTGAAATAGGTGTGGAAACTGGGCTCGTAACAATGTAGCATCTTCACATACAGTAACAGTCTCATCATACCTATCCCACTACACTCATACCTGATCAATCAATTGACCTCGAAGGCCCAGGGTCCTGTGCTCTAAAATATGCATGGGCTCATCCATCATTTGCCCCTTCTCCTGCACCTGCAATACAGTCTAATCCAAAACATGGGAAGGATATGGTATACATCTCCTAAGAATAGATACATGGAACACATGATCCATGCGAGACAAGCTGGGTGGAAAGTATAGACAATAAGCTAAGAGACTCACCCGCTCGAGGATCTTGAATAGACCCACTAATATAGGAGACAACTTTGAGCCTTTTCCATAATGGATAGGAATCTTATGAGGCTTGACATGAAGAAACACCTTCGTGCACACCATATAACTACGGTCAACTCTCCTTTGATTTTCATACATCTTCTTCCTGTCATGTGCCTCCTGCAACCTCTGTCGAATAAAATAATTCTATTGCTCCATGTCCTGTAACAACGCTGGCCCCAAAGATACTTTGTCTTCCAATCTGTCCCAACTTAGGGGTATCCTACACTCTGTGACATAAAGTGCCTGAAATGGTGCCATCCTAATAGAAATATTGAAGCTTTTATTGTATGTTAACTCAACCAAGTACCACTATTGTAAGCTCAAGGTCATGATTAGGATGATTGATCTCATGATATTTGAGTTTTTGAGACTTAAATGCAACTACATGGCCATCCTACATCAATACACCACCTAATCCTACCAAAGAAGCATCTGAATACACAAAGAAATCCCTCTAAAATTATGGCACAACAAGGATCGGTGTTTATGTATGGAATCAATTCAGTGTACTGAAGGCCTACTCACATTCGTTGGACCAAAAACAATTCTTTCCTTTCCATGGAAGGGAAGTGATGGGGTGTGCAATCTGAGAAAAGTCTTGAAAAAATCTCCTGTACTAACTTACCAACCCCATGAAACTGCACACCTCGGTCATATTGGTTGGCACGGGCCAATCAATAATATCTCTAATCTTTGAAGAATCGATGACAATACCTTCCCCAGAATTAATGTGACCCATGTACTCCACCTCCGACTGAAAGAATGCACAATTATCCATGTTCCCGTAAAATTTTTTCTCTCTAAAACACTACAAAACCTAGCGAAGGTGCTCCTTATGCTCCTCACAAATGCATGAGTAAATCAAAATTTCATCAAGAAATATGAGCATGAAGAGATATAAAATTTTCCAGAATACCCCATTCATCAAACTCATGAATACTGCGGGGTCATTTATCTGACCAAAAGGCACTACTGTGAACTCGTAGTAGAAATATCTCATACAGAAGGATGTCTGATGAATATCTTCATCTGTGATCCTCAACTGATGATATCCAGACTTAAGATCTATCTTGGAAAATAATGTGGCCCCCTTCATCTGATCAAACAAATCATCATTATCTGGAAGGGGGTAATGATCCTTGATCGTTACTTTGTTCAGATGACAATAATCGATACACAATTGCAAGGATAAGTCCTTCTTCTTTACAAAAATCATTGGTGCACCCCAAGGGGATACACTAGGACAGATTAGGACTTTCTCTAGAAGTCCCTTTAGCTAGAACTTGAACTCACAGAGCTCAAAGGTAGCCATCCTATAAGGTGCTCATGAGATAGGCTCTTCTCCTGGAACCAAATCAATGTGAAAATATATCTCATGTTGGGGAGGTAACCATGGAAGCTCCCTTGGAAAGACATATGAAAACCCCCTCAAGATATGATGATCATCAAGTGAAAAACCACTAGACTCATTGTCTAATCTGTCACGAACCATGATAGCATACAACTGGAAACCTTGTCACGCACACTACTTAAGTTGCATAATAGATATGGTGTAAATAGAGTTGGGTCTACTAACTCCCACTATCACTATCCCCACTCCCAAATCATCTCCATATGATATTACCTTACTATAACATTAAACTCTATCCCTTTGTGCAGATAACCAATCCATGCCCAAAATAATCCCATAGGAACCTAGAGGAAGGATACAAAGATCCAAGGTCATGGAAAATGATCCGAGGTCAACTATGAACTCCTTGAATAAGGATTCTACTGTGGGCTTGGATCCAAAATCCATCTCCATATCCCAACTACGGTTCTACCTAACTACCACCATCCTGTATCGCTCTACTAAAAATGGAGAAATAAAAGAATCTGAGGAGCCTGAATTAAATAAAATAGAAACTAAAATGCCATCAATGCTACATGTCATCTCAATCATATATCCTGTGCCCTGGTGCTTTTCCTGGTGGCCCTCAACTACTACATATATCCTATGGCTCCTTGCCATATTGCCTAATGTAGGCTCTGAAATTGGTTCCTTACCCTTATTATTAGGGTTCTAAGGGCACTCTCTCTAATGATGCGCAAGTACAACACACCCGTAGCAACTACCATGTCCCCTCCAATGAGAAGTAGCTCTTGCAGGTAGACTGAACCCCCATAAACCCTAAATATTCCACCCAAAACTATATAAATATCTATATATAACTCTTTGTGTTCAGTGAAGAAGGATTATGATGATCCTGCTAGGGACTATTGTGGTCACTACTAACGATCTATTACTAACTGAGATCTAACTGAGATCTAGGTAGTGCCTAAGTTCTGACTGGTCCCCTAAGATGAGGCCCCATACTACGTCCCCTCTTAGCATCAAATATCTGTTGAGGCCTAAGTAGAGGATGATTGTGTTGCTACTACTACTAAGGAGGATCTTGTGGTGGTCTTAATGAAGACTATGTAGAACCATGTCTGCCACGAGGAGGAGGAGTTGACCTCCTTGACCTATAATTTTACATCTACTGGATATGGCTCTGCACTGTATCTCTGGCCTGCTGCATCTTCCCCCTAGTCTCCTCCGTAATATAGTCCTTCTCAATGACCTCTACTAATGGTTGCAGAAAATATATGCACACTGCCCCTCCTAAGTCTAGGTCTAGGCCCCTGATGAACCTATGGACCCTCACCTTGTCCTACATGTATTCTACGTACTGAAGCAAGTCAATAAAATGACTCTCATACTCTACCACTGTCATAAATCATGAAACTCATTGATCCTCTATTGTATGAACCTCCTAGAAAAGTATCGACTCCTAAAACACTCCTCAAATAGCTCCCATGTAACTATCTAAGAATTCACATGGAACTTCTGCTCCCCTGTCCTCCACCAAACCCCAGCTTTGTCTCTCAAAAAGTGGATGGAAACACAAGCCTTCATGTTTCTAGTACATGAACATGGCTTGAAGCATCCGCTCAAGCTGACCAACAATGCCTCTACCTAAAATTCCCCAGTGTCCTGAGAAAAATGATATGGAGGGAGTTTCACAATCTCCCTGATGTGATCTACTGACTGTAGACTATATGTACCTCTAGGTCTCTCAACATGATCATCACACTGCTTAGGGCTCCTAGATCTGTCTCTATTTTCATGTAGCCCTATTTCCATGATCTCTCTATGGTGAATCTCGTCTGAGTTGGATCCACATGGGTGTTCTCTGCCCTATACTCATCACTATGTATGAAAGTTACATGAGCCTCTACTGATGGATCTCTATCCTATCTGCTAGGTTTCCCTCCTAAATAGACCCCATACGTATAGTGGCATTAACATCATGTAGTGTATGCAGTATCTGAGGCAATATGGTTGTTACTTCTTGATCTAGGGGATGGTAAGTCTAGGTCTACGTGTAAGAACCCCTCGTTTTAGTCTGCACCTCCTGCATAGACCAAGGTGAGAGTTAGTTTATCATTCTCAGGTTTTGTTTTAGTTTTCTAGGTTTTCTACATTTCAAAATATAATGCAAAGTTGTGTGATCTAGTTTTAAAGTTTGTACTATGTTAACTTGTTATGTGTTATTTTTCCATGTGTGCCCAAGGGTTCAAGCATCGAACCCACGGCTCTGATACCAAGTGTAACACCCACAATATCCGACATTCTAAAACCACATTAAACCTTAAATAATTATCTAGAAATTTGCATATTTTTTTATTTATAGAAATATTGCAAGGGTGTCAAACCCTATAATACGCTCAATTAACTCCTACTAGCAATCTGCTACACTACATTGCGTGGATCAAGTCTAGATTAATAATTACATATTCTTAACCCCTTTCTAAAGGTCAAATTCATTACAATTACAATCCACTAGAAAAGTGTCCATTAATTCTTTTACTTCGTTAAATAGTTCCCCACTTCAAAAAATCATTCAAACCCATATTTATTTAGCCCTTATCCTTAGTTACTGTTATCCAAAATTCACCCCCCAGGGTAAATTTGATAACATGCATTAGAATATTCAAATCCCAAACAAATTGATTAATTCAGAGAAAAAATCAGGTTTCTAGGGTCCCTTCAGGGGAGAACTTTCGCACTAACTGCTTTGGGACATCTGGGACAAAGATACGCGAACCGGCCGGTTCGGCCGAAATAAGAACAAACTGTCCGGAGGCAAATGGGACATCTGGGCCGCGAGGACGCGAACCGGCTGAATCGGGTGAACCGGAGGATTTTGTCCTAAGCAGCACTGGGACATCTGGGACACCAAGAACCAACCACATCATGACACGTGTTACGGGGGAAAAAGTCAAAAGTCAAAGGGCGAAGTTTTGAGCACTGATCCGAACCAATGGGATAGTGCCACGTGTCCAAGCTAGGGCCCACAAGGAAATTTAAAAGGAGAAACCACCAAGAGGTGGAGGAGAGAGAGTTGCTCAGTGAATCAGAGCCTGCCACGTGTCGTCCAGGTGGCGAAGCGCGGGAAAATATTTCAAAATCTGTCTTGATCTGTTCCGTGCCCTAAATCTTCAGATCGACATATCTTTCGATCCAGAGCTCGGATTTGCACGTTCTTTATATCAACGGAAAGCTTGTGAGATTCTCTACACGATTCTAGGGGTCAATCTTGCATTTTGGTTCAGTGTGAAGAGAGAAAATCAAGAAACGCCTCTGGCACAAAAAAAAAAAACAAACAGAAGTAATGCTTCAACAAACAACTTTAATGCAGCAGACAGTTCGCCGCTTCTGTTAGGCAGCCCGCCGTTTTGCCAGGATCCGCCGCTTCTGCCATGATGGATGAATTGAATGCAACCTGGAGGTGGTTGGGGTAGTTTTAGCTTTCCCTCCTCTCTTTCCTCTCTCATTCTTTCTATATATTGTAAAGAGGAACTTCTTTTCAAGGTCGAACATTTTCTGTTTTGCCTCTCCCTTCTTCTCCTCAGGCGGAATTTGTGGAATTCGAACCTCTCATTTGAACTGTAATACTATTCTGCCTCATGGCATTCTGTAGTGTATTGTATCAATCTTTGGAGCAAGTAATGCAAGTCTGTGGATGATTCTCAGCCCTCTCTGTGTTCTTCTTGCATCCTCCTGGTCTTTCACTACAGGTTTTGTCATCTGTGCATGATCTTATATCACATTCAAATGGTCTGTGTTTACTGGAAAAATAGGTGTTCTTCATTCCTCGGTGCATCACCTCTATTAGCTTAGATTTATTTTATGCATCTTCTTACCTTGTCTCCTTGGTAGATTAGATTAGGTTTTGAGAAAACCCTCTGCATATTTCGTGTGCATCTGAACAGAGGAATAGGAACCAGCCTTCTCTGGAGATTCCTTTCTCATTTCACAGGTCCCACACCTGGAGAAAGGATTCAATGTTGTGCAATCACACTGGATGTTTGAGTGATCAACCTAGAAATCTGATCAACATCCAGGGGTGCTGTGATTTTGCACCAACAGTTTTGGCACGCCCGGTGGGACCTAGAGGTCTTCACTTCATTACAACAAGATTGATGTGCACTTGTTGTAAGTTCCAGCTTTGAAGGAGCTTTAAAATTGCACATCTGGCGACTCCAAAAGAGGTATAATCCGCTGGTTTCAGCAGTCCAAGCTGGAAAATTTATGAGAAGAATACAGACTAGGTCAAGAACTAGGGAGGAAGGATTGTTTGTTTATCTACACCTATCTCCAGGCAGAGAAAGAAGGGGAAGAAGAGCTCAAAGATCTCCATCTCCACCTAACAGGACTTTGTCTACACCTCCACCTGGTAGGCCTTTTCTTGCATCAACCAGGGTTCTTAGGCCAATCATAATGGCGCATCTACCACCGAATCCCTTTGTCAATTTCACGGGCAGTAGTCCACTTGCCCTAAATGCTCAGAACCAAATTCCAGTTGCAGCGCTAAAAAATATCCCCTACTTCACAGGAGAAAATCATACTACTCCTATTGATCACATCCAGGATATTGCTAATGTATGTGCAATCCACGAAATAAATGAAATGGATGTTGCAGTCAAGCTGTTGGCTTCATCTTTCAAAGGTAAGGCCTTACAATGGTTTAGGAGCCTTACAGCAGGATCTATTACAAATTGGAACCAGCTTTGTTCAGCTCTTTACAGCCAGTTTGGGGAAAGGGCAGATAATTTGTCTCTATTGGAACAACTGACAACAATCAAAAGGGCTCCTAACGAACAAATGGCAGATTTCAACTTCAGGTTCCAACGGACATGGGACAGAATTCCGATAGCTGTTAGGCCAACTGCCGAAGGAGCATTCCTTTATTTCTTAAAGGCTATAAATTCAGACATAGCCGTGATGATCCAATCAATGGGAGGGACAACGCTGCCAGGGGCCTATGACACAGCAATCAGAGCAGAGAACTGTTTGATCCAAGCTGGCAAGCTTGCACCAAGGCCGCCAATGCCTCTCTATCCAGATATGGGGAATCCTACAACCAGCCAAGCACCAGAGTTGAATCCCATTCCAACTCCTAGAAATCAAAGCAATAATGAGGCATCGACTTCTTCAAATAGTTCAAAGGAATTGCAAGAGGTCATGAAACAACTGCAGAACCTCGGAAATGAGCTTGTGACTATCAAAAGACAGCAAGCTCAAAGTGCCAGACCGTATCAGCCTCAAGCACAGTACCAAGCTAGGCCCCCGTACCAACAAAATAGACCACCACCACCTCAGGCTGCAAACCAAAACCAAGGACAATCTCAAGCTGCCAGGCCATTTCGGCCGTATGATCCAAATATAGCAACATCCTCGAGAGCCTTGGTTCCAACGCAAAACAACATGGCACAGGAGTACGACTGGTGTTACCCTTGCAATCTACCTCACAATCAGTCAGCATGTTTCAATGGTGCGCTGAATCAGGCCTTGATGGTGCAAACCATTGGTGTGCCTCAAGAATCAAGCCAAGAGGGGAACCAGCAGCAAGAAACGCAACAAGAAGGACCTCCGACAGAGACCACATTGGCCAATTGGCAAACGGAAGACTTCTGTGGAGTTAACCAACAGCCTTTTCAAGGCGTGGCTGCCAACACACGGTCAAAGAAGAGAGGCATAGAAGAGGGACAACCGTCTAATCCAGTTGTTTCTCAACCCACTCTTACACAACAAGGAGTCAGTAGACCAAATGCAGCCCCAAATGTGCAAAACCAGCCTAAGGTACCTGTTGTAGCAACACATGCACCTGTTCAAGTTCCAGAAAAGGTTGCACCAAGTAAGGGGCAACAGAAGGACAGTTCATCCCCCTTCAACATCATTGATCAAATGAAGAAGACACATGTGAACATTTCCATGTGGGAATCACTGGCGATTCCAGGGCAACGAGATTTGTTGCAAGCTGCAATGGCTAATTGGTCTGCCACAAATGTATCAAACCAAGGACATGAGAAGGTTCTCACTAATGCAGTGCAATATGATGGGGACCAGACAAGGAAAAATTTAAAGCCTCCACCTTTCTATGTTTCATTGATTGTTGGAAACCACTTGGTGCACAACTGCATGATAGATTCAGGAGCAAGTAGTTCAGTGATGCCAAAGCAAATAGCGGATCAACTGGGTCTGAAGTACGAGCCAGTGCTGAAAGGAGTAGTGCAACTAGATGGAACAGCAGTGGGAACAGTAGGGGTCATCAAGGGGTTAAGCCTAACACTACATTCATGTCCTAATGTTACAGTCTTGCAAGATGTGTCTGTGATTGACCTTCCGCCGCTCTTTGCGTTGTGTCTATCAAGAGACTTCACTGCGAAAATCGGTGGATATTTATCTGCAGATTGGTCACACATGATTTTTAGGACAAGGTATGGAGCCAAAGCAACAATCAGGTCAGAACCAATTGCCAACTTCCATATTGAGCCCCATGTACCAAACCCTATCAATGCAAATTGCTCAGTTTTTGATCAGGAGGAGTATCCAAATGATCTAGAAACAGGTACTAAGGTCGAGGGAATTCCTGATCTAACTTTGGATGAATGGGCAAACAAGAGTCATGAATTTGACCCATACAAGGAAATTGAAGAATCTGAATTGGGCGTGTATTGTATACACGAAGAAAATTCACCCATTCCCAACATCATTCAGCTTGAACAAAGGGATGAAAACAAGGTTTGGCAACTATTCTTCGATGGTTCGAGAAGCAGGCAAGGTGCTGGAGGTGGTGCAGTGTTGATTTCACCACAAGACATCAAGTACTATTCGGCTTTTCGTTTCCAGTTTTCTTGTTCGAACAACACAGCTGAATATGAGGCCTTGATTCATGGACTTCATTGGGCCAGGAAAAGGGGCATAAAGAACTTGCAGGTGTTTGGAGATAGCGAGCTAATCGTCAACCAAGTTAGGGGGCAACATGCCACAAAGAACGACCTGCTAAAGAGCTACAAGAATAGGGTATGGGACCTCATTGAGGATTTCGAAGCTTTCAGCATTGTGTCCATACCCAGGAAGAAAAATGAAGCCGCAGATAGGCTCGCATCAATTGGAGCAACATTTGATGTGGTTGACAACATCAGAAGAGAAAAAACGCAGCCACATATCCATGTAGTTGTGAGGCCGGCAGTGCCAGATAATAACACAAGCTGGCAGGTGTTTGAGAACGATCAACAGATCGTCAATTTCTTGCAAGAAGAAGCTGAATTCTCAGCTAGAAATCAGGACAGACTAGAGCAGCAGTATGGAGATCAAGTAGTGCAGCTGCGGACAAACAAGCTTCCTAAAGGTTTGGTAACGTTGGAGTCTATCTTCAACCCTAACGACCAGTTTCGTAAGGAAAAGGCTAATATACAGGTCAAGAGAGAAGATTCAGAGCCAATTCTGGTTGGGGAAGGCAAAACACTTCAAATCGGTAAGGTGGCCACTGAGCAGGAGAAATCAGATTTCACACAGCTTTGCCAAGAGTTTCCGGATGTTTTCGCTTGGAGCTATGAAGACTTAAGAGGATTCGATCCAAATTTGGCACAACATACAATAGAATTGGATCCGGATGCTAAGCCCATCAGGCAGAGGCAGAGACCAGTCAACCCTCACATTGAGCCTCTAATGAAGAAAGAGCTTAATAAGCTAATAGAAGCAAGCATTATATTCCCGATCAAGCACTCGAGCTGGGTTGCGAACTTGGTTCCAGTCAGGAAGAAGAGCGGAGAAATCAGGTTATGTGTAGATTTCCGGGACCTCAACAGGGCATCTCTCAAAGATCATTACCCACTTCCTTCAATGGAACAAATATTGCAAGTAGTATCCGGTTCAGAGAGATTCTCTCTCCTAGATGGCTACTCAGGGTATAATCAGGTGATGGTGAAAGAAGATGACCAGTTCAAGACAGCTTTCACCACCAAATGGGGGACCTATGCCTACAAGAAAATGCCATTCGGGCTATCAAATGCTGGAGCCACTTTCCAAAGGGCAATGGATATGGCATTTAAGGGGTTGATCAATAAGATAGTTCTGATATATCTCGATGACATCACTGTATTCTCAAAAAATGCAGCGGATCACCTCTGTCATTTGAGGCAAGTGTTTCAGAAATGTAGAAGATTTGGGGTATCATTGAATCCCAAAAAATGCATATTTTTGGCTCACGAGGGAAAACTCCTAGGCCACATTGTTTCAAAGAAGGGGTTGACGATTGACCCAGAGAGAGTCGAAGCAATTCAAGCATTGCCATTGCCAAGTCACAAGAAGGCTCTTCAAAGCTTCTTAGGAAGGATCAATTTTGTCCGCAGGTTTGTTCCAAACTTTGCAGCTCTCGTGAAGCCAATAACGCTGATGTTAAAGAAGAACATAGCATTTAAGTGGACATCTGAAGGCAAGGCAAGTTTCGAGGCAATAAAGGAAGCTATATCTCAAGCTCCGACTCTTGTCAATCCAGACTTCTCCAAAGATTTCATGTTATACGCCTTCGGTGGTGGAGACACAATTTCTGCAATCCTGGTCCAACAAAACAAAGGAGGATTAGAGCAACCAGTTGCTTTCTTCAGTCAAGGCTTGGAGGAATATGAAACTAGGTACTCTTTCATTGAAAAGCATGTACTTGCAGTGATCAGGAGTTTAAAGAAATTCAAGCACCTAGTCTCGAACAACAAGATCCAATTGTTGGTCTCTCATGCGGGAATTAAGGACTTCCTTCTAAACAAGGATCTGAATGAGAAGCGTGCAGGCTGGATCACTCGTGTCATGGAATATGACATCGAGATCAAGGTCACCAAATTAGTACGTGGAAAGGGACTATGCGAAACAGCTAGCCTTGAGTCAACGAGTTGAAGCAGGTGATGAAAAAGAGACTGTCTTGGTACTACAGGATAATCAGGAACAGGAAAATGATGATGTGCCCACTCCTTGTTGGACTCAGAGTATGATACACTTCCTACAGATGGGACTATGCCCTCCAGGAATGAGCAAAGCAAAGAGGAGATACTTCAGATTACAAGCTATCCCATATGTGCTTGTTGATAGTGTTTTGTTCAAGAAAGACATCAATGGAGTTTTATTGAGGTGCATTGGGACAGGTCAAATTGAGAGGGTGTTACGAGATTTTCACGATGGAGATTCTGGAGGACATTTTTCCCCATGAGTAACAGCTCTCAAGATAATGAAGGCAGGGTATTATTGGCCCACAGTGTTCAATGACTGTTATACATGGATAAGAAAGTGCAAGAGATGTGCACTCTTCACAGGCAAAGAAAGACTAGTAGCACTTCCATTGCACCCAATTTTGGTTGACCAACCATTTATGCAATGGGGATTGGACTTCATCGGGGTCATCAACCCAAACTCAAGCCAAGGCCACAAGTGGATTCTCACGGCAACAGACTATTTCACCAAGTGGACTGAAGCAGTAGCGCTCAAAGAGGCCAACGAGTCTAATATACTAGAGTTTTATGAAGGAATAGTGACCAGGTTCGGTGTGCCGGCCACCATCATATCAGATAATGCATTGGCATTCATGGGTTCCAGGATTACAGAATGGGCTGTCAAAAATGGAATCTATTTGAGCACCTCTTCAAATTATTACCCACAGGGTAATGGGCAGGCAGAGTCCACGAACAAAAATTTGCTAAGAATCATCAGGAGGACTCTGGATGAAAATCAAAGAACATGGCATACCAGGCTGAAATCAGCATTATGGGCTGACAGAATAACACCAAAGAGGTCTACAGGTAATTCTCCCTACAAGTTGGTCTATGGGAAGGAGGCAGTATTGCCTATATCATTAGAACTGCCTGCATTGGAGTTCATGAAGCAGTTGGAGTTATCTGAGTTCAAACCAATGGAGGCTAGGTATGCAGAGTTGATGGAATTGGAAGAAATTAGAGAGCATGCAGCTCAAACGATTGAAAAGATCAGGCCTTAGTGAAAAGATGGTTTGATAAGAAAGCAAGAGCAAGGACCTTCTCAGAAGGAGACTTAGTTCTGAAATGGGATGTAGACCGGGCAAAACCGGGAAGGCATTCCAAATTTGATGCCATTTGGAGTGGCCCCTACATGGTCACGGGATGTAAGAATAGCAATGCCTTCCAATTGTCTACATTGGACGGAGAAGAACTCCCAATTCCGGTCAACGGAATCTATCTTAAACATTGCTACTGAAAAGAGAAAAGTTCTACCCTTGTAAATATTAGCCTAGATTTCAATTCCTCTAAGTGCATGTGCACTTTGTCTTGTTGTAGTTAGGTTTCAGTTTCCCTAAGTGCTTTGGCACAGGTTTTGCTGCTCTCAGGTTGTTTTCTACAGTTCGGAGTGTTGCTGGAGAAGAAGTTGCAGTATCAGGCTCGTTTCAGGTCATTGCTTATAACTCCATGCCCAATGGATCGCTAAAGGCCACTGATCTTCTACCTAGCAGGCAGGTAACCCCGCCGAGTCGTCAAAACTGTTGTCAAAATTTCCCCCCCAGGGTAAATTTCGATAACATGCATCAGAGTTTTTGCAGTTCCAGGCAAGTAGGTTGATCCAGGAAAAATCGTGAAAATTGGCTAAGTCCTGCTCAAGGTCGCCTTTGGGACGTGTGGGACAAAAGGACGCGGATCGGCTGAAAAGCCTCCAGGCGGCCCGCTAAGCATTTGGGACAATCGGGCCAGAAGTACGCGGCGGGCGCGAGAAGCCGATCCGGCCGAAAGAAAATTGAGAAAACGACTAAGTGTTGCTCGGGACAAAAAGACGTTCGGGAAAAAAAAGCAAATGGGACCCGAACCGGCCGGTTCGGGTCGAGGCAGTCCGAAATGGGAACAAATGGTCCGGAAACAAGAAACAAATGGGACATTTGGGCCGCAAGTACGCGAACCGGCCGGACCGGCTGAAAAAGGGAACTTTCAGTCCGAAACAGTTTGGGACATCCGGGACAAAGGACGCGAACCGGCCGGTTCGGCCGAAATGGGAACAAATAGTCCAAGCAGGCAAATGGGACATCTGGGCCGCGAGGACGCGAACCGGCCGAATCGGGCGAACCGGAGGATTTTGTCCCAAGCAGCACTGGGACATCCGGGACAAATGGACGCGGTGGACGTGAAGGAGCCGAAAGGGCCAAGAACCAACCAAATCATGACACGTGTCACGGGGGAAAAAGTCAAAAGTCAAAGGGCGAAGTTTCGAGCACTGATCCGAACCAATGGGATAGTGCCACGTGTCCAAGCTAGGGCCCACAAGGAAATTTAAAAGGAGAAACCACCAAGAGGTGGAGGAGAGAGAGTTTCTCAGCGAATCAGAGCCTGCCACGTGTCGTCCAGGTGGCGAAGCGCGGGAAAATATTTCAAAATCTGTCTTGATCTGTTCCGTGCCCTAAATCTTCAGATCGACATATCTTTCGATCCAGAGCTCGGATTTGCACGTTCTTTATATCAACGGAAAGCTTGTGAGATTCTCTACACGATTCCAGGGTCAATCTTGCATTTTGGTTTAGTGTGAAGAGAGAAAATCAAGAAACGCCTCTGGCACAAAAAAAAACAAACAGAAGTAATGCTTCAACAAACAACTTTAATGCAGCAGACAGTTCGCCGCTTCTGTTAGGCAGCCCGCCGTTTTGCCAGGATCCGCCGCTTCTGCCATGATGGATGAATTGAATGCAACCTGGAGGTGGTTGGGGTAGTTTTAGCTTTCCCTCCTCTCTTTCCTCTCTCATTCTTCTATATATTGTAAAGAGGAACTTCTTTTCAAGGTCGAACATTTTCTGTTTTGCCTCTCCCTTCTTCTCCTCAGGCGGATTTGTGGAATTCGAACCTCTCATTTGAACTGTAATACTATTCTGCCTCATGGCATTCTGTAGTGTATTGTATCAATCTTTGGAGCAAGTAATGCAAGTCTGTGGATGATTCTCAGCCCTCTCTGTGTTCTTTCTTGCATCCTCCTGGTCTTTCACTACAGGTTTTGTCATCTGTGCATGATCTTATATCACATTCAAATGGTCTGTGTTTACTGGCAAAATAGGTGTTCTTCATTCCTCGGTGCATCACCTCTATTAGCTTAGATTTATTTTATGCATCTTCTTACCTTGTCTCCTTGGTAGATTAGATTAGGTTTTGAGAAAACCCTCTGCATATTTCGTGTGCATCTGAACAGAGGAATAGGAACCAGCCTTCTCTGGAGATTCCTTTCTCACTCTTCAAGTCCCACACTCACATACATTTTAATTATTTAATAGAGCATAATATTCATTCTTATCTAAAAATTGTAGAGTTTATTCTTAACCCTTGGATCAAATCAATTGTGGCCACTAGATCTTAGAGTTCCAAGCTAACCCTAACCATGTTTATGAAATTTTATTAAATGTTTTTCTTTCCCTAGCCTCCTCATTTGGTCTCTTTTCTTTTCTTTAATTTCCAGGTTGGAGGAGTGGAAGCCATGAAAGCAAGAGCGAAATTAGCCATGGACGGATTAATTTGGAGCAAGCTTATTCTAGTTTAGTTTATGGATTTGTTATAGAAATCTCTTCTAATTGTTTATTGTAGAGGTTCTATCCTAAATCTGGAGTAGTTATTTAGTTATTTCCATTCTTGAGTTCTGTATTTGGGAAAAACCCTATTTCCATTTACTTAATGATATTTAATACATTTAAATGTCCATTCAAGTATTTACATACTTAAATAATAAGTTTTTTAACCTATAGTCTGTTGGTAGTCTACTTTTAAAATTTATAGGTTCATAGTTTCCCAGTCGCAGATTTTAATTTTTCTGTGGATAGTGATGAAACCGCCACCCTAAGCAGGCCGGAGGTCCTGTGACCTCCGTAATACCTAGGTGAAGATTTGTAAACCGCCACCCTGCCTAGATGGCGGTTCAAAGACTACCGCTTTGATATTGCCGACGGTCCGTAGACCACCGCTCTGTACAAGGCAGCGGTCATGTTCTTCGAAAACATAATCATCATTTCAACAATTTTTCTGATTTTTTTTACTAGGGTGATTTATAGTGTAACCTTATCTTGACTTTGGGTTCCTAAATTCACTAGTTGAAAGGTTAAACCATTTATTCATTCCATGACTTAAATCACTAAATTAAATAGATTTTCTATTTCAATAGCATATAAGAAAGCAATTACAAGATTACTTTTCTAATGAAATTCAATCTATTCCTAAGTATTATTGATTTCTTTTCCACAACAAGAATGTAATTGTTCAACAAGGTAAGTCACTATAACTTACTGCATGTTTCCATTACAACCAAAACCATTCATTTAAAGAGACACAAACAACGATATCACATTTCAGTGTTGCTAAGAATACATTCTCAATGATTTACAAATTCCAAGTTTTCCTTCGATTCTTACAATAATACAACTCCTACAAATAATAACGAATTTTATTTTTCTTTGAGCATAGCTCAGTTATTACAATACAAAAATCTTTCTTTCCAATAATACATTGTAACTTAACAATTAAAACTTACAATATAAGTTTTCCTTCAAATGCAAGACTACTTGTCTTCCACCTTAAGTGTGAATTACAAGAAAAGTTTCTATAATGAAGGATTTATTTTGACTTCTACAAATTCTCCAAATAGAAAATCTTCAACAATATCTCCACCATTTCTTTACTTCAATCACAAAAAAATGGGGTAGTAGGAAACACGCTCCACCCAACCAATAATCCAGTGAAGAGAAGAAGCTATCCTCCTCATTGGCCCCCGAGCCCCAACTGAAGTGCAATAAAAAATGGAGAAAGCCCATGGAAACTAGCACAACTCCTCAACATCACAATACACTCTTTCACATCCATTTAAAACACATTCAGTTACAATATAACAATCATAAGAATGTAACTTTCAAAATACACAAGGCTTGAAAAATCAAATCCAATAGAGAAACGAACTATGAGAAGATCACTTATACCTACCAATGGGATTAGGTTCCCACCTTAAAACCATCCAAAACAAAACTGAAGAACCCCTACAAAAATCTTAATCCTCCCTCAAGATCCTCTTATGCCTCCCTACAATATTTTATGTCTCCCTCAAAATAACCAAGACAGAAAAGTAAGCATTTTCTTATTAAAAGTGGGGAACCCAATCCAACACCCTCCCAAAACATGAAACCAAAATATTATGCCTCCCTACAATAGAAAATCCCCATATCCTTCTCCTACACCATACTTAGGAATTATACCCAAGATCCCAACAAGCACACACACCATTCACTTACATGTAATACACACATATAAAAACAAACAAGTGAAACAAGGGTGTAGTTCTTACCTTTCTATAGTAATAAATTGATCATAGAATCACACTTCAAGCTCCTTCAATATCAATCCAACTTCACTATGCTCCAAAAATCCAGCAAGCACTCTAAAAACACTATTAATCCCAAAAATAAAAGTGCACAATAAAATGAAGTAACCCTCGAACAAACAAATGAACTTTCATATATAGAAAAAGAGAAAATGAGGGTGATATGGCTCCATGTAGGATGACACATCAATTATCCTCAACTCCACCTCACAATTCAAACCCCAACCCCAAGGAAAAATAAATTGGTGGTTGAGAGAAATGACAAACCTCTTGCACACTCAACACAAATCCACACCCCCTAAGGACATAATTTAAAACCCATGTAAGAAAAGTGAAATAAATGTAACCTTTTTCCTTAAAAAACATAATGGGGTCTAATTTTTACCCCCCAACCCATAGGTATAGTTTGTATAAGAATTTAAGAGGTGTGGGACAATCTTAACTTGTCCCACAAGCCTCCAAAGATTGCCCTTATGCCAAAATCCGAATTTCTTAAGTAAGGAATGGCTTACAACACTCAAATTCACACACACTCAACTTAAATCACAAGATCCAAATGACAAAATACTCTATTAAATTTCCCCTTTTGTTACATCCCCAATTGACTTAAAAAAACATTATTATTCCACTTAATTAATGCACATTAAACAAGAATGCTTAAATGAATTATATCCCAAAATAAATCACATACTCGAAAATAAATAAAATAAAAGGGAAATAATTATACACATAGTCCATGGTCACCTTTAGAGGTCATCCCCCCATGGGGACCCCCTAGGAAACTCATAAATTAACATAGCACATTATATAAGCTTCCATGGTGATCGTCAGTGTATCCATATAGTATTCTTATTCGGTTGGTCTCCTAACCCCCTTTTGATTGTTGTGATATAATTACTTGAAAAATCACACAATACCTCCTTTGGCCTTGTGGCCACATCAAATACATAAAAGATAAAATATTTACACATCCATCAATAAACATCCTCATATAACTAAATCATCACTTAAACTAAACAAGGTTGTCATTTGTCTATAATATCAACAATAGCTCGATTCTAACATTTAATCGATATCAACGATATCATGATATTAGTTGAAATGCTAAATCATAGTGAACATAAATAGAATTCTTAATGTCACTAAATATATATCCTAACAACACATCATCATCATAAATATAAAATGTCTCTCTATGTCTCTAAGAATCCACACAAATCATACTATGAATCACAATCCATCAATAGTCAGAATATCTCTATCATCTAACATCACACTGAACCAAAATGATATAATAATATCCATGTCTATAGTCAAAAATAATCAAAATCAAAATATAATAGGTGTCATAGAGGAGAGGGAACTACAGGAACATAGTGGTGGATCTTAATTACTTATCGGATTCTGAGAACGGCAGGGCGGGTGGAGGGTGGTCTAGCCAAAACATCATTCGATTACATGTAGTCATTCTGGGGGAGTTACTTTATTCAGTTCTATATGATCTTAGTCAAGTTATTTTGACTTAGTTCTTTGGTCTCTAGGACAAGACCGATTTTTCTTGCTTTTATATTTTCGGGCTGCCCTTGTTTGTTGGTTTCATCTCTTCTCACAGATGTTTATAGTGTCTTCTTGTTTGTTTATTTTAGCTTTTGTATTGCTTGGTTTTTTGGTCCCCTATAAAATAAATAGTTATTTAATATAAAAAAATAAAATTTAGTTTTATATTGTATTAATTTCTAACTAAATGTTGTAGTTTAAAGAAATACTACCATCGACACACACAACTCTAAAGTATTTTTCATTTTTAAATCTTATCTTTGGTCCCCCTAACTTAATGATTAAATTATCTACTAAAACAAAAAATATTTTCTTTTATGACTATCTTTAGGAAATTTATCCTTAATCATGAATATTAAATGAAACATAAATTTATTCAAAATTATTGGTTCAAGTTGATTACAAAAATCTAAAAATCCAAAGATGATGTTCATGCTAGAATGCATGCTTTGAAAAAACTATCCATTTAAAACTACGTATACGTGAAATACTAGTGGGATTTCATTTTTGACTAATTTATTTGGAAATCTTACATTAATAAGGGATTATGAATAATATTAATTGTTTCCATATTTTGATCGAAAGTAGTATTTAGTTATTTTTAGAGATGTCCCCACTATTGGTTTTAGTTATTTACGTCGTCCAAAGATTTGCGTGGAAATGGGGTAGAAAATAAATTACTTTTCATCTATTTATTGGTCATGTAATTCTCTTACATTTATGGAGAATCCAAAGTTTATTAGTATTATCTACCTTTCGAAAGTATATGTGTAATTATTTACAGAAATAGATAATTTCAAAATGCAAAATTTTTCTATTATATCAACTAGCCATTCAAAATGTATAAGATAGATAACATTCATCAAATTTTACTACCCTCTACTATCTATCTAAAATTTCTTTATCATTTAACTAATATTCTATCCTTCATCACATTATTCAATTATATCAATCAACCATTCTATGGTCATCACTTTTTAAATTATCCATTTTCTTTTGAAATTATCTTATTGATTGAAGTTAGAAATTGATCATCATTTCAAAGCAGAAAATTTGTTGCCATGAAATAAACGTATCATTCTCTTCAATCATTCCTCTAAATTGGCCCATTGATCAAAATTTAAATGACCATTTCAATTCCTATCACCCATGCCATTCAGAGCATCTCCTTTCACCTTACTATTCTACTATGAGCTATTTGTAACTCCCACATTTTCGCCACGCCAAAACCAACTAAAACTATATCACATTACAAGAAAATTATGACAATATATTTTTGTTTAAACATACATGAATTGCATTTATTTAACTAAGGACATGTTTAGTTAATTTATAGTCTATTAATACTACACTCTCTTAAAGGATTCAGAACCAAATTAATGATTAAATACCATTAAATAATTCCCCTAAATTGTTACGGAGTTAAGCCTCCTCCTAAGTTCCCATTAATTTTATTTAAATATTTCCTAAATGAACCTCGTTTATTTTATCGATTAAAATTCCTCTTACATTTATTAAAAATCATTTCCTAAGTTGAATTTAATATTATTTCCATAAGTGATACTATGCATTTCCCTCAGTTATTTATTTAGATACACATGAAATTTATTCATTTCAATTCCTTTAAAGAAATTATTTAGATACCCATGTACCATATTGTGTATTTATCGCATAATAAAAATGTCACAACACAACCTAATCCCACTTTACCCATGTGTAAAGTAACCTCAGTGGCCCCATTAATTAAATTACCCATACACTTAATAAAATGTTTGTTCCCATCAATTTTAAGTGGTGAGGCTTAAATCTGGGCCATTGGATTGTTTTAATACTCACCCTAAATTCTAGGTATTCCTAAAAATCCCTAATTCCTCCTTATGTTTATCCTTTGATTCATTTGTTGACTTATTTTCTCGCATTTTCTGATGTAGGTTTTGTAGGTAGGAGAAGATGGAGGCCATGGAGGCTTATGAGAAGTTATGGTGGTTTCCTTTTTTCTTCAAGATCTATAATGAAGGGAAAATTTCTTCCCATCTAATATTTTGGTTTATTTTTGCACTCTATTTGAGGGTTTGCAATATGTAGTTTATTTTTTTATATAGATTATACTAGACTTTCTTGTTGTGGGTATTGTGTTACCCTCATTTTTTTGTTGAAGCACATGGATAAGTCTGATTTGGGTGAATATACATACATACATACATACATACATACATACATACATACATGCATGCATACACACACACACACACACACACATATATATATATATATATGTATGCATGCATGTATGTATGTATGTATGTATGTATGTATGTATAGTTTCTATTAATTTCCATGTTGAAGATGTATTAATTTGAGTAGGTTAGGGTAGCAAGATGTACGACCTCGCCATGGATCAATTGGAAGGCGAACGAGGTGGTTTGGGGTGTGGGTGGTGCCCACACCACTATATAGTTCGGTAGGGGGACGGGGGGTGGCCGATGGGGCAGTACCCCGCCCCCCCCTCCCACCCCCCGCCACCCTAAAATTAATAATTTTTTAAAACATATATATTTTCAATAAACCACACACACAGATATATATATATATATATATATATATATATATATATATATGTTGTCTAATAATTTTTGAAAAAACATTATTAAACCAGGGAACACAAACACACACACACACACACACACACACACATAGAGTTGTTGGACTTATAGTTTAAAAGGAATACACAAGTAGGAGGAAAAGAAGTTTTTTTTTTAATAATAAGGAACTACTTGAACATATTTTTTTGGTAATGTTGTTATAAGTAAAACATGAATAATATAATTCTACCATCATATACACCCATTTATAAATAATAAGTATAAATAATCAACCATTTACAAGACCAACCCCCCCTGCACTATGTTTTTTAATTATATATAAAATGATAAGAAAATTTCCAAAAGGAAAACAACCAATTACTTCAATATATTTCTTAGCTTGATGATTCATAACAAGTTGAAATAATCCATTACAAGAATATCAAATTTAAAATGCAAGTGCAAAAATCCCTCCACTCAAAAGTGCAGACAAGATGCTGGAATTTACAAAAAATATCTATTTTTTTAAACACATCTACAACTCCATCACATAAATTTAATCTGCATCTCTTTTATCCTCCATTTGCAACACATTAACAAAAGAAGGGAGCTCAGAAACACTCACCTCCAAAACTTAATCCAATGATCAAGTGAATCCTACCTTCTCATTAGCCCCTAGAGCCCCAACAATGGGAGAATAAGGGGTGTTTAAAACCATGGTGACTCTTAAAAAATGGATTCAACATATAACACTCAAATACAACAGAATCCAAAACCACAAATATAAAGACAACAAGTAAACCCTTTATAATGTAAATACACGTAGGCTCCAAGTTTATCCACAGGAGAAAATAATTTGGTAGCCATCTCCTCATACCTCCCAAGTGGGATAGGGATCCACCCAATGCCTCCAAGTGCACTAACAAAAATCACATACACCCTTTTCCCTCCATATTGAAAGACACCAAAATAGTTTATTTCCTTTTTAACTCCACATAGGTGGATTCCCTTCCAACACTCCCTCCAAAAATATTCTCACACACTTCCTTTTAACCATACAAATGGCTCCATTTCTCTCTCCCTACACCATCCCTATGGCCAAATCTACCCAAATCCATACAAAATAAAATGAATTCATATATTTAAAATAGATAACATAAACAATAATGACTAAAATCCAAGGTATAAGAGTCTACCTTTCCATTGATAACTCTTTCAATCTTGTAAGCACCCAAACTCTAACATCTCTTTCTAAAAAAACCCAAGCAATTAACCCCCAAAACAACCAAGAAAATCCAATAAATAGAAAATGGAGGAGGGGATGGTGAGGTGGCTTCATGTAGGATGCCACATCATTTCTCCCTAATCCACCTCAGAAGTCAAAAACATAATTTAAGAATCCATAAATGACTAAGGTAAAGGTATGACAATTCCTTTCTCACACACAATCCCCTATTCCAAACTTTCAAGGACATCACTAAGAGAGTTAGAAAAAAGGTGTAAATTAATTAGCTATTTTCCTTTAAAAACACATAATATGGGCTAAATTTAACCCATCATATCATAGGTTTGGTTTGTGAGAGAGTTTAAGGTGTATGAGACAAGTAAAATTTGTCCCAAAAGCCTCCAAAAATGGGATCAAAGCCCAAATCCGAGTTTTTTAGATTGGGATGGGTACACAAACCAAAATAAAATAAATCAATGTAAAATTATATATATGTGTGTGTGTGTGTGTGTGTGTGTGTGTGTGTGTGTGTGTGTGTGTGTGTGTGTGTGAATATATATCTAGACAAATATGTTGTCTAATACTTTTTGAAAACACATTATTAAACCAGGGAATATATATAGAGAGAGAGTGAGAGAGATGTTGGACTTGTAGTTTAAAAGGAATACACAAATAAGAGGAAAAAAATATCTTTTTTTATAATAAGAAACTACTTGAACATATTTTTTTGGTAATATTTTTATAAGTATAACATGAATAATATAATTCTACTATCATAGACACCAATGTAAAAAGAATAAGTATGAATAATCAACCATTTACAAGACTCCTCCCCACATCCCCCCCCCACTCTCCTCCCCACATTGTGTTTTTTAACTATATATAAAATGATAAGAAAATTTCCAAAACGCAAACAACCATTATGTATGTGTGTGTGTGTGTGTGTGTGTGTGTGTGTGTGTGTTACATATATATATATATATATGTATATATATACATATATATAGATATATATATATATATATATATACATATATATATATACATATATATATATATATATACATATATGTATATATACATATATATATATATATATTTATATATACATATATGTATATACATATATGTATATGTACATATATATATATATATACATATATGTATATGTATACACACACACACACACACACACACACACACACATATAGAGTTGTTGGACTTATAGTTTAAAAGGAATACACAAGTAGGAGGAAAAAAAAAATTTAATTTTTTTTTTTTTATAATAAGGAACTACTTGAACATATTTTTTTGGTAATATCGTTATAAGTATAACATGAATAATAGAATTATACCATCATAGAAAGCCATTTAGTAAGAATAAATATGAATAATCAACCATTTACAAGACAATTCCCCTCCCCCCCCCCCCCCCCCCGCCCCCGCTCCATCCGCACTGTGTTTTTTAACTATATATAAAATGATAAGAAAATTTCCTAAAGGAAAACAACCATTTACATACATATTTTCCTTAGCTTGATGATTCATAACAAGCTGAAATAATCCATTACAAGAAGATCAAATTTAAAATGCAAGTGCAAAAATCCCTCCACTCAAAAGTGGAGACAACATGCTAGAATTTACAACAAATCTCTATTTTTTTTAAACACATCTATAACTCCATCCCATATATTTAATCTGCATCTTTTTTCTCCTCCATCTGCAACAGATCAACAAAAGAAGGGAGCTAGGTAACACTTTCCTCTAAAACTTAATCCAATGATAAGGTGAATCCTACCTTGTCATTGGCCCCTAGAGCCCCAACAATGGGAGAATAAGGGGTGTTTAAAACCATGACGACTCTTAGAAAATGGATTCAACATATAACACTCAAATACAACAGAATCCAAAACCACAAATAGAAAGACAACAAGTAAACCCTTTATAATGTAAATACACGTAGGCTCCAAGTTTATCCATAGGAGAAAATAATTTGGTAGCCATCTCCTCATACCTCCCAAGTGGGATAGGGATCCACCCAATGCCTCCAAGTGCACTAACAAAAATCACATACACCCTTTCCCCTCCATATTGAAAGACACCAAAATAATTTATTTCCTTTTTAACTCCACATAGGTGGATTCCCTTCCAACACTCCCTCCAAAAATATTCTCACACACTTCCTTTTAACCATACAAATGGCTCCATTTCTCTCTCCCTACACCATCCCTATGGCCAAATCTACCCAAATCCATATAAAATAAAATGAATTCATATATTTAAAATACATAACATAAACAATAATGACTAAAATACAAGGTATAAGAGTCTACCTTTCCATTGATAACTCTTTCAATCTTGTAAGCACCCAAACTCTAACGTCTATTTCTAGAAAAACCCAAGCAAGTAACCTGCAAAAAAACCAAGAAAATCCAATAAATAGAAAATGGAGGAGGGGATGGTGAGGTTGCTCCATGTAGGATGCCACATAATTTCTCCCTAATCCACCTCAAAATTCAAACACATAATCCAAGAATCCATAAATGAGTAAGGTAAAGGTATGACAATTCCTTTCTCACACACAATCCCCTATTCCATGCTTTCAATGACATCATTAAGAGAGTTAGGAAAAAGGTGTAAATTAATTAGATATTTTCCTTTAAAAAAACATAATAGGGGCTAAATTTAATCCATCATATCATAGGTTTTGTTTGCGGGAGAGTTTAAGGGGTATGAGACAAGTAAAATTTGTCCTAGAAGCCTCCAAAAATGGGATCAAAGCCCAAATCCGAGTTTTTTAGATTGGGATGGGTACACAAAGAAAAATAAAATAAAAATATGTAAAATTATGATGAAAAAAGGACAATCTAACACATTCATTTCCCCCCATTTTCACATCACTGAATTAATAAAATCCACATTTTTAATTAAGTTAAACAAGGGGCACACTAATAACATAAAGGGCATGGAGAAACATTAGAATTCAATATAACCACATAATCAACTAAGAAAAATAATAGAAACAAAAACACAATATCCACTCCCATGGTCACTTCTGAGGTTGCTCTCCCCCTTGGAGACCTTCTAAGCAACATAACAAGAAAAACAACAATGTACACACACTCACATGGCTATCAAGGTGACCTTGTAAAAACCTTGTATTTTTCCATAGATAGTATCTTAGTCCCTTCTCTGTTTATTGTGATTTCATTTACTACAACCAACCAAGACAATACCACCTTCAGCCTCATGGCCATATCAATACGTCAAGAAATAAAAAAACATATATCATTTATTAAATAATCATCAACATACAACATAATTGTATCCTTATCATGGTTAAGAAATTATATTCTAAATCAATTATTTACAATTACTAATCATCACAATTCTAAAATATTCATTAACATTTATCATCACCGTACGACTATGCATAACCATGAATTTCATGGATCCACTATAACTTATATCTATCTAGATGCATTTAACTACATATTACTGATGAACTATTATCATCACAATATTAATAAATCATGACATAAATGTGCTTTTATGGTTAGTCCAATCGTCTAACGTAATCATCATTTTCAAGAGTCCAAGATTTCACCATATTTCAAAAAAACACTAATCATCATCATGTACTACAATAGATATCAATGTCCACTAATAATCAACATAATCCATAATAAGAGTCACAAAAACACTGATAATCATAATTTCCATATTGTCTAACAACATGTTATCCAAAATATCATAATACTGTCCATGTAACTAAACAAATAATAATCATGATCATATAAAAAATGGCGTTGAAGAGGATTAGGCACTACATCCCACTCCCCTTAGACTTGACTTCCTCCTATAACTCATTATAACAGATTTGGAAAATATTATCTCTCAGAAGTACACCATATTGAGGTTTAATAGGTTGACATATTTGATAAAATTTCCTTCTCGCCCACTTCTGTAGATACAATTGAGACACCTCTTGGGCTATGGGTATCCCTATTCTAAGGTGAATCTTTAGAATTACAAGGCTGGTTCCTTCTTAGGATGTATCCTAAAAATAAAAATTGAGGGGTTTAAGGGTAAAAAGTGGCTAAAACTGAAATTTAATAGGGCGATACACCAAAAGTATTAAGGGCTTGACAAAGAAACATGCACAATATACTGATAATATGTTAAATAAGACGTGATCCAATGGTTTTTATTTAATTTTTGAGGGACTGATCATAACAACACAACAAATAATTACACACTAAAACTAGCAGAAAAATACCAAATTGCAACAAGCTAAATAATATAAACAAGTTTAACTAATTCAGGGAATAAAATTCAAAATAATTACTATCATAAAATACACCACTAAAAATAATTGGAAAGGTAATAAACTAGCTCTCATTCACAGGGAATATGGCAAATGGCTTCATCACTCAGTACCTCCAAAGTCCTCCTCTACACCTTGCCAATACACACAATAAATAAATAAAATTATTCACCCCAACCCTAAAAATAGAATCAATCCTAACTCATACTTACATGATATTATTAACCTCTATTGTGGATAAATAAAAGGCTAGAATAAACATGCAAGATGATTATAATGTAAAAATAGCCTTAATTTCTCTAAAAAAAATACCCCAAGTCAAATTAATTTGATTATTATCAGACTGTATGATGTGAACAGTCTCAGTTTTGAAAGATTAAGATAATTTGGGTGAATGATTTAATTTCTATTTTAAAACTTTCTTGATCTGCAAGTCACAAATATGAGATGCATGTAAAGGTGGACTTGTCTTATTGTGCAGCTTTTTCTTCTTCTACATTATTAAAAAAATCTATTTTCTTTGTCACTTTTATGTGACACCTATTGACATGTGATCTATTGTCTACTTCTTGCATATGCCACCTATACTTTGTCTTTATCCCACCTTGGAAGGTACAAGTTTATTTTAGCAAAAATTAAGGTAAAACAATTGTCCTTCATTAGCCCCTCTGTTTACTTAACTTATCCAATAATATATGTGAAAGTGGTCAAGATCACATGTCCATAGTTTTATTAAGGTCTAAAACCTTAATACTTTACAAGGAAAAAATAAGGTCAAAGACCTTATGATTTTTGTCGCAATATGGTCCCATTCACGTGCCTTTCCCCCTTTGCATTATTATCAAACTAAGGTTAAAAACCTTAATCATATCTCTACCTATTGTGGTAAATAGGTCTCCCTCTCCATGATATTGTGACCCATCATGGTATGCAAGTGATGAATGTTGACCATAGTAAAGTTAGGGTTTCATGCCCCTGTGACACGTGTTCATTTTGAATCTATAGGTGAGTTAGGGAAACTCATGTTGATATGAGGAGAAAAAAGTGTTGGAAACCATATTATTTTGGTAATTTTCACTCATGAGCTCATGTTAGCTGACAAAGCCTTGGAATTTATTTTTCTTGGCATCCATTGAAGAAAACATTGAACCTCTTTTTGCTACTTTATATTCCTTCTGTTTGAGCCGCCATTACTAAGTATGGTGAGTTATTATGATTTTTGTACCTTTATACTTCCATTTCCATTTTTCCTTTTGATCTAGTACTGAAAATATTGAAAACGCTTGTTGGTTCTAAAATTTCTTGCTTGATGGAATCCTGAGCTAGGTATTCGTTGCCTTTGAGGGTTTCAATAGATTTGGTTATTTAGAACTAGTAATTTTTCTTTTATGGGTATCATTTATCTTGTATTTAACAATGGTTGTCATTTATTAGAAAAGAAAGATCTATTTTCTTGCTTTTCTATGCACCTTAAAACTGCTCTCAAGTTGTATTGAGTTGGGGCTTCCACGACTAAGTAAAATATAGATTTTTCTACTTTGATTCTTTCTAAAAACCCTGATGGGTTTGATGTATAATGTTGTTTATTTTGAGAGAGGTTATTCTTTGAAACTCAGCCTATATTTTGATCTAGTTTGAACTCCTTCCGAGTTGCATTTTATTATACTTTTACCAGAAGATGAATTTTGGTTGTGTATGTATCTACTTAACATTAGATTCCTTGTACTCCATATTCATTGAGTTTTCTGGTAAATCTCGATTTGAGCTATTTAATGAAGTAACTCTGTTTATTTCTTGGTGGCCATTTTGAGTTTGTTATCTCATTGTTGATTTAAGGATCGACTCATTGGTCATACTTGGAGTTATGCTTGTTTTTTCTTTAATCTTGGTGTGCATGGTTGATCAAAACAAATTAGATCTTGCTTAGACTCTATAAAATCTCTTTGTATGATTAATATTTGATAATGCCGATTGTAAATCTATCTATCTTGCTATATAGAAACTCAAACTCCATATTATTTTCATTCTGCTGTAATGTATTTGACTTGTACGTTATTGTTTCTTTAAGGAATTTTCTAAAGGCTCCTAGTTGTAGCCTACTTCAAGCATTCATATCTTTTCTATGTCTCCATGAGAATTTTTTAGGAGCTATAATATTCCACGGTTATTATGAGGTCTTCTAGGGTTACTGGTTTTTACATGTCTTGGGCCTTGTTTGCTTTTCATAGAGATTGTGTTACTTTCCAATGTCAAATATGACTCCCTTCACATTTTATTTCTCCATGCTACAGGAAAAAAACCTTAACATACTTAAAAAGTGTACAGGATAACCTCTGACAGAAGAGTAATTCTGTAGCTGTATACATCATATTTCTTATTAAGCGTTGATGATACTTGCACTTCTATATTTAATGCTTATAGCTTGGTGATTTTTTCCTCATAGTTGATAATTTGATCTAAGAATGATGTGCTTTTTGTAGGTGAACTGTGTGTTGAAAAAATTATTTTTAGATCTTGTTGCTTTTCATTTGGATTCCCATTGACAAAGTTTGATGGATCAGTAGTCATAGATTTGTACGTTTGGTGGATATATGATTATATGAACTAATTTCCATAATCTCTTGTGAACTAAGCTAAACAATATGGATCCAATTTTTCTTCTATAACCTTCATTTATATGGAGGATTCTTGTTCTCATCATTCAGTTCAAATGCTAACACTTTGAATTTGTATAATTTAGTTGAGTTGATGCTGAAATGATGGTCTTGTTTGAGATTCATTATTCGTGTCTCACTACTAAGTTTAGGTTTATTGTTTGTAGGTCTTGTAGCTTGTATACTTTCCTGAAATAACAACATATCTTCTTTTATAGTGCTATTAAATTTTTGTAGAATTGTACTGAAAAATATACCATCAGAATGCATGTTTCGCTTCTTTTGTGCAAGTATACCTACTTTGTTGAGTTGCTACAAATTTGAACTTTGTACCTTTTGATGACATAATTGGATTTTGCACCTCTGAAAATCGTATCTTCTACATGCACCATGTAAACTTTGGTTGAAATTGATCACATGATTTTGCAAACTATACTTTGTGGTAATATAATTTGATGAGAACCAACTTTTCATCTGATAATGTCTTAGATCATTTCTATTATGAATTCTGTTATGATCATTTTGCTAAAAATTGTTGAAAATCCTGAAGTACTAACTTTTCTTTGAAAAATGATGCTCCTGTTTGATTATGATTCTTGAAGCATGACTATTTTGAAATCTGAATTTGCATCTCTCTTTTCTTCTTAAATCTGAATTAGTTCTTTAATTATGGTGGTTTGTTTGAAGCATCTACAAATTGAACTTGAAAACAATACTTGTAGTTTTGAATTCAATATTCACTGTACCATGTGGCTTTTAATATTTATTGCAGAGATCTATCAATTATGTTTGTTTCTCATTAATGCCAAAGCTATCTTTATATGCATTATACCAACCACTACAATGTGATTTTAATGTCGTTAAAAATGCACTCTATTTCCTAAACCTGCACAGTTTAGAAAATATTTAGAAAAAATAAGGCAAATAGCCTTTCTTATATCATGTTGTGATTCTCTTTCTTTGCCTTGAATAATTAGAAAACACTTGAATACCCCTGAATGACACTAAGATGTCCTTTCTAATTATTTCTTTAATTAATTTCATGTATCTTATCTATGATTACATAACAAATTAATCTTCCTGAAGCTGTAAACAAAATAATAAAGAAAAGAACAAGAGATCTACTAAAAATTTGTTGTATGTCCACATGTATCTAATGCTGGGAGCTAGATATGAAGATGAAGTAGGTGTGGCACTAAAGATGATGAAGATTAAGATAACAAAAACACAATCAGGAAAATATGGGTTTCTTCATTCTTATTTTTCTTATATTTTAATGTATATGTATCTTGTATCCTCAATACATATGAGCTATATCCCACCAATTGTGTGGGAAACTGGAGCTATAATTCTTTATGAATAAATTAAATTAATTTCTATAATTGAGTTGGCTATTTATTTTACATTCAAATACTCTAGATGATTTTTATAGAATGAACTAAACAACTCAACACATAATTAATTTCATTCAAATATAAGGAAATAACATGAAATTAAAGTACATGTAACTTAAAATGTACCTTCAACCATGAAAAAAAAAATTATGTTTGTTGTTCATCAATATAACTCCTCAGATCTGCTACTGTTCCCGCCTTTATCAAGGCTATGTATTAGTCCTTCAGTGCTTTTCCATAACTTTGCTGAAGATGAACATGGAATGACAACATATGTGAGGTGTCGAATTCCGTAACAACACTCATAACTGCATATTGCAATGCTTTTCAATTTTATACAACTAAAAACATTAAGAAAATATCCTTATTTTCCTTATTTAAATCCATCACATTAATCCTTTCCATTTGAAATGATGTTTTGAGTTTCCCTTTTTGCACGTGTGTAGAAATGTCAACATTTGTGGCGATCCTGAGGGGTAAAGTTGACTACTAGCTTTTAAAACAATGCTTTTCTCTTTTCCATCAGACATGGAGTCAAAGCCCAAAAAAAAATTCTACCCTATTATGGAAAAAAACCTTTTTGGAAAGAAAACTAAAGTTGGGAAAAGATCTGGTAAACCAGATCACATGCATAAAATGCTCTTATTGAATTAAAAATTCAATTGTGCATAAAATGAACTTTATTGAAAGTGAACTCATAATCTAACCTACTCTAACCTGCTACAAACTCAATCTAAACAAAGCTTGAAACAAAAACTGAAAAATATCTTCCCTTTCTCAAAAACCAAGGCCATGAATTCAGATGAAAAATCATGTAACATTATAAGACTTGAAACAAGACATGTACCTTTACTTTGCTCAAACAACCAATCCAAGAGCTGAAAAATATATCAATCAGATCTATAACCTTCTCTGTAATGATTTGGGGCTTTCTGGTGAGAATATGAAACTAACTTTTGTGCTATAAGACAAGCATAAATTCTAGTACTACTTTAATTGAATGAAACCTAGCCAAATAACGAATAGGACATGACATCATCAATGTAAATAAATTGACTGCTCTGATCCGATGTGTTTCTTCAACTTCCATTTTATCACTAAGGACATCCTAAAATAAATATGAAGGTTTTTTTCCTCTAGAATATGGTGTTTATCTTCAGGTACATCCTGAAATTGATTTAGACACTAATCTGCTTCATAAAGATGTTGTATGTTATCATCCTCAAGGACCTTCTAAGACTTCTTTGGAGTCATTTTAACATCTTCAAGTTGTTGTACTATGACTGTCATGAGTGGTTTTTCAGTTGTACTGAGAAATTATTTTCTAATATTCAGATCCATTATGCAGTTTGGAAACTGAAAATCATCTCCTTCTTCTACCGTAACATGCTTTTATATATTCTCTTATAAACCTGATATCTCAAAAAGAGAAAAGAAAGGATCTGCATCTAATGGAACTTCTTACTCCTTTTCAGATCTAAGAGTCTCTTTGTTCTGGAAGATGAATGATGAAACTCTACAACTTTTGAGTTCTATGGGTTGTTCCTCACCAATGCAATCTTACAAATTTGACAAGAAATTAGCCTCTTCACTGTTAAGCTCTGTAGAACATTCTATTTGGATCTCAACCTCCTTGCACTCCTCTTCATTCGAAATTTATTATTCCTCCTTTTTTGACTTTAGAAGATGTTATGGATCAACAAATTATGTAAATATTGTGTCGTTATGCACATGAAATTCATAAAATAGAGATTTTTGATCATCATACTGTTACTGATTTGAAAAATTAAACTCCACTGCTTGCATGGGTTCTTTCTCTAACTTTGGAATATGATAAAACTTAAATTTTAAAACCCATTGATACAAGTTTTGTAATAAATCCAGCCTTCTATTTCCTTCTGTTTTCTACCCCTCATTAATGATTTTCTGATTTGCACCTTCATGAATTAAACTTGTGGATGAAGGAGGTGGGTTGGGCTCAGTTTCAGCTTGATCTTGAAATTTATTGGCAAGGGAATGGGATTCAAAATTTTCATGCGAGGAAGGGGAATTTTGAACAACAAAAAAAAGAAAACATGGAAACTTAAATCTCCTTTCTGTATATGATTATGGAATAGAAGGATCAGTATTTACAGTATATCTTGAAAAATTAGAAACTGCAAAATGGTCTTTGTTGGCTATAAAGGATGGTATGTGGGAATTGGATTCTAGTAAGGAGGGTAAGTGGGGACATATGGTTCCTCAACTTGATTCCTATCATTCTCCATTTCTTGCAAAGATGAAGTAAAACAAACTATTTTAGTAATAGTTTCTCTCATTACCTCAAGCCTTTGATGCGGACTAAGCCAACTAGGTGTAGGACCTCCCCATTGATAGGGATACCTAAGACTATTTTTTTTAGCTTGCAATATTTCCATCTTCTTTTTCAGTACTTGTACGGTCTCCTCCATTTCATGAATTTTTCCTTTGACTTCTTCCTCATGTGTATAATCAGCATAACCTTATACATAACCATGATCTTGAACAACATAACTATTATCATACTGATAATCATATTGATGTGCAAGGTTCAGGTTATGGGGATATTCATTTTGATAGGGTTCATAGTACCAATTTGAAGAATAATTGTAGACACCTAAAATTGGTTATCCAATTTGGTGTCCCCCGTGTGCATTTGTCGTCTTGGGTAACTTGGGGCATGTTTACATCACCACCTCCCCCTTAGGGTATTACTTAATATTTGATTTAAACATCTATCCTAAGTTCATGTCACCCCATTATGTTTTACCCATAGATAATTAAATATTAACTATTTAATTATATTTTTACATATATCCTAACCACTTATCTACCCCATATCAATTCCTAACCTCCCGTATCTATTCTATCCATCTATCCCCCCTATTGTTTCTCCTCCCAAGCGGAGCAGCGGGATATTTCCCATATTTGAGGTGGAAGGATCACTTCATCTTCCCAAAAATCATCCCTTTTGGCCATTTCGGGAGACTGTTCCCTGATCGGCACTGACCGATACTCAGTCGACGCCAATTTTTTGGAGTGGTGCCAATTTCATCTCGATCGGGGCCGATTACAAATAGAAGGCCAGAATTCAGTTATGGTTAGATAGTGAGACAGAGAGAGAGAGATAGAAAGAACAAGAGAGTTTTGAGCATCAAGTCCGAGCATTATCTATCAAGTGAGAGTGAATCCTGTCCAAACCAATCCCTAAGAGGAGTACTGTTACTCTGCTCCTACCACATCGACATCGTGAGTATTCATCGATCTCTTGGTGACTCTATTCCTGCATCCAGCACAGGTGGAGCCTTGTCAATATCTCTACGGCTCTTGCAGATCCAGTGGAGATCAACGATCTATCTTCCATTGTCTGTTTCTCAATCTTCTTGCAATTTTCCCCAAGTTGACACCAACTGTACCCAGTCGATGCCAATTATCTCTAGTTGACGCCGAACTATCTCAGTCGATGCCGATTCTTCTTAGTCGACGTCGATTTTCCTAATCGGCGCCGATCTGCCTGCGGACAGGTAAAATAATTCAGGTAACACAAATCCAACATTATTTTCACACTTTCCTATTTTTTATTGGTTTCTGTCTTCCTGTTTACTTTTCTATCTATCATTTTTAATCAAAATATATACATTTACTTCCATCTTTTATCATGTATGATTCTTTCCTTAATTGAAAACGTGGATTGACATCCACCGAGGGAGCTTATCGCTTCCCGGACCCATTTTTCAGGCAGTCCACCCAAATATATTTTAACGTGCTCTTTTTTTGTCAAGCATCTGTTTCTCATAGGTTTCTTGGATCTACTTTGCAGGATCACTCGTGTGCGACCATCTTGTCTACATCAGCTTTCTTTTCCATATACATCTTCAGATCTTGTCTTTCAGGTATTGATTTCATTTGAGTTTTTCAATGTTTTTGTGTTTAGTTTGGTACATTAACTTGGATAGGTAACAAGCGCGAAATTCTTGATCTACATTTTAGCACGCCCGGTGGGACCCAACCAAAGTCCCTTATTGGTAAGTTCATTTCTTTTCCAGTTTTGAGCTTCTGTTTTATTCCTTCGCTGCTTTTCATCAGTTCTCCGTAGCATTTCCTTCATTTTGGTCTTGCTTCTTTCACTTAACAATTTGCAAAGTAAAATTTTATTCTTTCTTGCAAAACTAAATTCCAATTTATATTCGGAAGATCAATAAATCTTTCATTTGATTTCAAAATTGCATTCTTGATCTGTCTCTTTTTGCAAAATTTTTAGTTTATTGAAAGTATTCTAGTTCTTTAAATAGAATTTTTCATTCTACTATCATCTGGATATATCTTTTTGGATTTGTTGGGTGTTTACTTAACCTTTTCTTACAGAGCACATTGCTTGTTTGTGGGATTGTTTGAGGGGAATAGCTCAACAACACGCTTTTTGAAGTCCACACACATTAGAGAGCTAAATCTACAGGTATTCCTCTTTTACGGTGTTTTCTCCTTTTTCAAGAACTTACAAAGAACTTGTTTGTTTGTTTTCTATCACATTCAAACATTTCAATTTTTGTGCTTAAAAATAATTTAATCGCATCTGGGAAAGAATTTGTTTGACTTGTCTTCACCGAAATCCAACACTTCATTCTTAGTGCTTAAAAATAAATTTTCCTTTATCATTTCTGTTTTATGCTATTCATCTAGTTTTCTAATTAGCTTGGAAAAATTAATCAAAATCAGTAGTGACACTATTTGATTTTTATTTTTCACCCTTGCACACAGCCAAAATCACTAGGTATAAATCATCAAAACAAAAATTCCTCCCTTGGCCTCGCCTACTTGGAAGTGACATCCAAGAGGAAGAGTCTACGTGGTACTCGGGCCGTGCTATAAATTCACAGAAGTTCTGGTATATATTGGCAAAGCACCTGACTCCCTTATCGCAGCAGTGTGTGAAGTGCGAGGGTAGGCCCCTATATCAAGCCACGTACTAGTCTTTTACTGAAGTGACTTCAGGACTCCTCACCAAAACATTCCCCAAACCATCCTTAGTTTGGCTATCTGAGTAGTTCCTATTCTAAAAAGCCTTCCCTAATACTTTCTTTCTTAAAAGTAAGAAAACTTAAAAGAGATAATCACCTACGCTTCTTGAATTATTTTTGCATTAGTTACGTTAATCTTCTTTTTCTATATTTATCCTTGTTTATGATGATCATCACTCGGTTACAATCTAGAAGAATGGCTCAACTGGCCCCTTCTTCCTCCGAGATCACCACTAGTGTGGATGCTTCGACACCCCTCGGGTCTTCCTCGGGACCACTATTAGTTGGTTCCCCATCTTGGTCATATAATCCTTTCTATCAGCCTAAAGCAATCCCATCACGTCTAGCTTCCCCCAGTCCTTCATAAATATCATCTTCTTCTAATATAGAGTATATTCCTCGTGGGGATCCTGAATTTCAGGCACTCCTTGATCACAATCCAGTAGCCCTTATGGACTACCTAGTACATAAGTCCATTTGAATATATGATTAGGGACAACTAATCCAACAAGTTTACGATTATCCTCGTGAACCATCCCAAAATTTTGTAGAATAGTTAACATCCTTTTTCTCGCCTCGAACCATGGAAGAGGGTGGCGCAGCTGTGCCTCCCTTTTCTCTTCCACCGACCATGTCAACTAGTTCTCAAATAGTCTTTCCTATTCCTAACACCGCAGTTACCTCGACTATTCCACAACCTACTTCTGAAAAGTCCTCTTCTCTAGCTATAATGGGTGCATCTGCGCACCCACAGATTGTTGTTAATTCTTCTATGCCATCCATTACGTCCCAGGGTCAGTACCTCTTTATGATTCAACCCCCTTCAACGAGTCAGTTCGTTCCTGCTTCTCGTCCTCCAGTTGGTCTTTCTTCCAATGTTCCAGTAATAGGGACCTTCACCCATCCTCTAGCATCGGCACCCTTAATAACCAATCTGGAAGTCAAAAGCCTTATTCAGACCTTGTTTCCCACCATTTCCAATCAAATCAATACCCATGTTCCTCAATCCATTCCGATTCAGTCGACAAGTGTAGGAGCCCACCAATCACAAGCTCCGGCTTTCATTCAACCACCGTTTTCTCAACTACTTGTCATCTCACAGCCTGTTTATACACATGATCCTTCACAACAAATACCTCACTAGGTGTCACCTAGAACACCTGGTTATTCCTCTTACCATCCTGTTAATCAACAGATGAATCCCTCGTTGACGCCTCAACAAAATCCACCATTCGCTTCTTATGTAGGACATACCAGTATGCCTCCTCCTCAATCTGACGTGGTTCAAATTCTTTTCAAGAAAATCGTAGACTTAGAAGCTTCCACCAAAGGGGCTCGGCCTTCATACTCTTTTGAAGAAGTGTGTAATGAACCCATGCATCCATCAGTGGATTTTAAGCCTTATCCCCCCAATGGGAACTTCCTAAGTTCTCAAAATTTCATAGTCGGGAGGATCCTCAATAGCACCTGCGAGCATTCAAACATGCTTGCTACCTGATAGTCCAGGATCAGGAGCTTATCCTCAGTACTTTTCCTATGTCTCTAGTAGGGCCTACTTTAGATTGGTACAATAATATTCCTCAACATTCCTTGTTTTCTTTCTCTCAATTGGCCCAGATGTTTGTTTAAAACTTTTCAATAAACATCACACATAAGATCTTGATTACATATCTTTATAACATTCGTCAATTTGATGATGAGTCTATTGTAGACTTTGTCACTCGTTGGAGAGGGATAATAAACCAATTGTATTTATCCCTTCCTCAATCTCAACAGATCAATTTGTTTACCTGATCTTGTGCTAATCATATTTCTTGCACTTTAAAGATCCAAACTTTTCATACATTTGAAGAAGCCTTTACGATGGCACGTAAAATTGAGTCCTGTGCCATTGAACAAGGGAAGTGTTATCACCGAATCACATCACCCCTCTATTTGCACACTCTTGAGCTCACGGTGTGATTAGATAACATGGGTACTATCTCCAAGTCGTGGGACTTGCTACTTGAGATAGACCTCCAGAGAAAGCTGGTTCTTGCTCCTAAACTACCTGCCACAATCTACTCTAATGCAGGGGAAATTAACTATCCTAATCTAACCTTCCAAGGGACCAGGGAGATAGAATGCATAAAATGAAAGCCTACACTGAAGTGGTGATACACCAGAAAAGGAGGGTGTGAGATTAGTCTCCAAATGTGTGAAATACAGAGGGAAAGTGCACACTAGAAGAGGTGATGACAGTTCTCCATAATCTAGCAAAATGCATTCACAACAATATTCCAAGCATACACAATGATAATGAATCCCTGCAAGAACATAATAATAGACACAATATTCTTGTAGAAATATTAAAGGGGCAAGAAGAATGCAAGAAAGCACAGCAGGGGAAGATACATCCACAAACTGATATTTTATTACTTCATGATATGCACAGTTCAATCTATTACAAGATAAAGGCCTGGATCACCATGCAAGGAGTCCACTACAAGGGCCTACAGCACATTGGCTTCACAAAGCAATTTTGACAGAGCTTTGCTATCTGAAAACTCCCTCCCTTTACCATGAGCCCAACACTCCAATTTATAGAAAAGATGAGAAGAGAGAGAGAGGGAAAAATGGAAATCCAAAAATCTGTCCTTCAACCACCTGTAAGAGGTATTAAATGGATTAAAATGATTATATATTTCTTGCAAAAGGCTCCCCATACTATCCCATGTGCTGCAGCAGAGAAAGAATGATGACCATGCCTCTTAATTGCACTCCCAACCACCAAATGAAACACTGTTATGAACTCGGCCACGTTTTATTAAATATATCCATAAATTTCTGACCAAATCCGGAATTTCTTTATTTTTGTGCGTTGGTCTCGGAGCCACGATTCCAACGGTACCAATTTTGTGTGATTTCGTTGAGAAATGCAAAAGTTATGGCTTTCTGAGTGCGGGCAGCTATTTTGGGTCTGGCAGGCGTTCTCTGTCATTTGATGGGAATGAGCATTAAATGACTAGAGCCGAATATGTTTCTTTTGTGGCATAGAGGATGTCGTGCTCGTTCTAGAAAGTCCAATTTTGTGAAAATCGGAGCTCGGAGTCAAAAGTTATGGCCGTTTGAAGTTTCACGGGTCAGACGTTGACTTTTCCTCTTTGCCTTCGGCCGCTTCGGCTTTTCGCATCCTTCGCATCCCGCGCATACCTTTGTCCCAACTGTCTTGGATGAAAATCTCCTCCTTCGACCGATTCGGGCTTCCTTGTCCCTCTTTGCGGTGAAGACACATGGCAAAATTCCATTCGCTCTCGGCTCCTTCGGCTTCCCGCGTCCCACGAGTACTTTTGGCCCGGATGTCCCAGTATGAAAGTCCTCTGTTTCAGCCGATTCAGCCGGTTCACGTCCCTCGCGCACTTTTTTCCCAACTATCCCGAACTTCCTAGGACAAATTTCTCCAAACCGCCCGAAATGGACTGACTTGCACCAAACCGGCCGATCCGCGTCTTTCACATACCATTTTCCTGGCTGTCCCGGACTTCGCCCTTTTCACCATTTTGTGTCCCGCGCGTCCCTCACGTACCTTCACGCCCTTTTTTCCCGGCTGTTCCAAAACCACGTGAAACAAAACTTGACAAATTTTTCCACTTTCGGCCGGTTCGGGCATTTCGCGTCCCGCGCGTACCTACGGCCCAGATGCCCCATTGCGAAAGTTCTCCTTTTTGGCCAATCCGGGCAGTTAACGTCTTCGCGGCCCAGATGTCCCAGACTGTCCCGCTCAGCAGTTAGTCGATTTTCTTTTCTTCTTCGGCCGAACCGGTTTTCCGTGTCCCACGCGTCCTCACGGCCCGAATGTCCCATTTGCTCTGCAGACTGCCTGGCGGCCTTTCGGCCAGTTCGCGCTCAGATGTCCCTCATGTCCCGACTATTGCGAGGACTAGGACTTAGCCATTTTTCATGATTTTTCCTGGCCCAAGCTTGTTTTCTGCAACTTTTTCACATTTTTAAAACTTGCTGGGTTTTCTTCTTGGACAGGAGAGTTAGAAAGAAGTCGAGGGGACCCCAGAAACACAATTTTTTCCTTCCATCAATATATTTTCTTGGAACTAAATAATTTTGATGCATGTTATCAAAATTACCTTGAGGGGTGAATTTTGGATAACAGTAAGTTAAAAATTCACTCTAAATCTAAACAAGATTTTTCTTGGTTTACAAAATCAAACCCTTCCACTTCTAAAGACAAAAATCAGGGATCCACTAAAGCTATCATATTAAAAACACCATGTGCCGATAACATTTCTAATCAAACACCATGGAGAGACTCCTCATCTTCTTGAAAAGGATCCTCGTTGTCTCGATCTTTTACTTCATTGGGGGAATCATATGCTTCTATCTTAGAACAAATGTTGGAAGTTCACATGATTGAACTTCCCCCCATTAGAAATTTTGATGAAAGCCAAGAACGTCCATTCTGGTATAGGGAAAATGACTTCTTTCACTATCATAGAACCAAAGGCCATGACATTGAGCGATGTCAAACCTTCAAAAATCTTGTCCAAAAATTCATTGATAAAGGTGAGCTCATTTTGGATAACCCAAATGCTCCCCCAAATCAGGGGCTTGATGTTTCTAAACAACCATTTCCTAATCATTCCCCGAACCATGATGCTTCAGAGTCTCAAAAACCAAACACTCATACTATCAGCTTCATTTCTACTGAAGAATCTTCTTCTAAAACTAAGCCATCTATGAACACATCGACTGAATCAGAACCTCCTGCAGCTTTGCTAATCGTTGGGATTCCATCAAGACACCTCGTCTTTGAATATTCCCACCTTGTTAGAGACGTATCCATCTCCCTCTACCTCTTTATCTGATTTTCCATCTATTCCTGAGACAGTTTCATCTTCATCTGTCTCATCGTCAGATATTGTTTCGGTGCTCGAGGCAATTACATCTCTTTGAGTTTCCACCATGAATACATCTACTTCTATTTCTCCCATCTTTTTTGTGACTATACCATTGGTAAACATACCCATAGTTGTACCAACTTCAACGGAAGCATCTTCGATTTTGACTCTTCCCGTTTCCTTTCCCACAATAGTTACACCCACAATTACTATACCAGAAGTACCTCCCTCGCAAGGAGCTGCTCCTTCATCATCCACTTCTTTCTTCAACAATACTAGTTTTCCTATTAAGGGAAAATCTAAAGAAATAGCATCGAAACGTACACTCTCGGTTCCTGCACTCAAACCAAGACAACTAAATTCTAATGTTACATCATCAGCACCCCCTCATCTCCTTCCCCCGAAAAGGCTACAATCACCTTATGCGGTTGAAGTTGTCACCATCCCTGAAAAAGGAAAACCCATATTTCAGACTATTAAGACTCTTGGTGCCTTCCCTCAAAAATCTCTTTCTGTGCCTCATAAAATATTGGATTTTTCAACTGGGACGGTGTCTTCTTCTACATTACCATCAAAACCATCATCCTCTTCTTCTACAACACCTTCTTCGCTAGTACCTTGTAAAGTGAATTCACAGACTAGAGAGGCATCACCTCTTTTATCAGGACCATCATCTTTGTCGCCAAAAGCTAAGGTACCCTCTGTTCCTCCAATTAGACCTATTTTGGGAGCTCCTCCCTCATCCAAATCAACATTATCTAAATCATCATCTGTTTTGATCAAGCAGCCTTCCATATCTCTAAAGACCACAACACTTGTCACATCTTCATCTTCTTCAAAATCTATCTTAGGAGCTCCTCCTCCACATAAATCAATCACGCCTCACTTGCTTCCATCTCAAGTGTCCAAGACTACTTCTTCCGATGTCTGAAAAATTAAAATGATCCTTAAAAATACTGTTAAACCAGATATGCAGGTTCTTTTACCTCGGCAGTCTATGGAGGTACGAGAGTCACCCTCTGTCATCTCTGTCATCATCTTTGTCTACCAGGTTCTATATCGAGATTCTTCACCAACTTATCCAGTCTTCATCCATATCCCTTCCTCCGATCAAACCCTATAATCCTAAAGGAGTAAAACCTTCCTGGTTCAACTCTGATTTGATTTGTGCTTACCATCGCACCCCAGGACATGACACCGAGGAATGTAAGGCCCTTCAATTTGTCGTTAACAGTCTTTTGGAAGAAAGTGATCTTCTGCTGGAAGAAGAGGAGGAACAAGTATCTCCTGTCATCTCAACCACATCTGAGCCTCAAAAATATACTCAGGCCTCTAGTTTTACTAATTCCACGTCGGACGGTCTTCCACCTTTCCAAATCGACATGATTCATATCACCACTAGAACACAACAATATGATAATCTATCATCATCTCGGCCACGGGTTTTCATTTCTGCATCCCGTGAAGGCATTCCTCCTTCCACATCAGCCTCAAGACCTAGGGTCTCTATTCGTGCTTCACCTCAAGCTCAGATTCCCGTGTCAGTAGAGGAGAGTGTTATGAAACAACTTACTCATGCTCCGATCAAAATGTATCTTTTTGACCTGATTCAATCATCCCCACAACATTGCCAGGCTTTGATTGATAATCTGCACCATATCGTAGTGAATTCAGACGAGCCCTAGCCTTTTGAGATGATTTTTGGATTGAATAAACTGTCAACCACCATTTCTTTTGAAGATTCGGAAATTCCTTCCCTTTCTTCCGAGGATTTGGAGGCTCCCCTCTTTATCATAGTTCAAATCAACAACACTATGTTAAAACGCACTATGATTGACAGTGGTGCTGCACTTAACATCATTCCTCACACACATTCGAGCAACTTAAGTTACCAAAGAACGTAGTGTCATCCCCGCCTTTCGTCCTTCGATCATTTAACAATAAGTTGGCAGTTACTTTAGGAACTGTGGTTCTGCCCATTCGAGTAGGTAAGAAGCTTCTTCACGAACTCTTTTACATTATTGAAGGGAAATTCCACTACAATATGATCCTTGGACACTCCTGGATTCGTGCAATGAATTTTGTCCCATCAACCCTCCATCGATGCTTAAAATATCAGTATGAGGGAAAAATCTATGCTCATCCAGGAGATCCTTTTCCTTCTACACAGTGCGACATGACCACATGGTCTGCCCCTCTAAAGGTAACCGATGATGGTTCCGGGTTGACAGGCGTTGGTTTAGGTGTCACCAACGTTGATTAGGGTAGGATTCCCTAGGTTTACTAAAAATAGGAGATCATAAAAATGATTTCTGCTAGATCTCTCTATTCATCCAGGAAAGAGCGGGAGATACCTTTTTTATGTGGGAAGTTTGTTAGAGGGGATGCAGGCTTTGATTTTTAGGGTTTAGTTAGGTCTTAGTTAGTTATGGAAAAATACTAATAATAGACTTAGGTTGAGGTGGCTAGGTGAGGTGTATAAGTGAGGTGGTGGTTTGAAAATGATCTTAATTAGGATAATTAAATAATAAATATTGCAAGGACATGGATTAATTTAATTAAATTAATTATATTAATATTAGTGTGGGGTGTAAGGGGCCATGGTTAGGTGACTGTGTTCAAGTTGATTATTTAATGAGGGGTGAGGAGCGTGTGACCCAATTTTGCTGTCTACATTTTCCCCTTTTTGTTGTGTAGCTTGTATTGGTAAGTCACACTGATAAAAATAAGATGTGTTTTCCCCATGAGTGGGTGAAGGTGATCCCCATCAAATAAGGAATTGATGAGGTAGAAGGTCGAGTCAATGAGTGGTTTGATAAAAGGTGAATGTGATGAAGAGGAAGGTGGAAAATGGGGGTAAGAGGGTAAAGGTCTAATTGTGTAATCTAGGTAATGAGTTAGGGTCAAAGGTATTAACAGTCAAATTCATGCACATGTATAAACTGCAGCACGGTACCAGGTTGAAGAGCATGCAAACTCTACATTGTCTAAGGTCGATACGTTTATCCAAACAAAGTTGAGGTGATTGCGGTATCCAAGGTATAGGATATGGTGCGGAAGCACTGTTATCCAATTTTACACACATGGCAAGATTGGACAACGGGGTCCTATCACGTTCAAAATGAAAAAAATAATCCTAGGAACCCACCTTCGGTTATTATCAAGATGCAATAATTAAAAATAATTCCTAAATTGCATATGAAGAGATCACCTAGCATTGAAAGGCACCCAGTTTATCTCAACTCAGTGAAGAGTTTGGGGTTGAGTTGATAGAGAATCTGATGTCAAATTGATAGTCATCTCGAAAATCATCTCGGTAGAGATTCTCAGTTGTAAGAGCTCGACGATGGTCTTGTTAATGAAAAATATAGCTCATTGAAAATTGACGAATGAAAGGAACTCTACAAGGATGTCGGTAGAGATCGATGCAAAAAGATCTGAAGGCCAAGTCAGGGAGAGTCAAAGTCAACATGATGCCAGGTTTAATCCATTAAGACACTGCTCGACCAACCACTTGGGAGAATTATCCTATTTGAATGAGATGATATGAAATTATGCAGATATGGGAGGTTCAACATCATTGAATCTCGGGTTTGTAATTACATAATGGAAGGACTTCTATCGACCCAGGAAGATAGTATAAGCACCATAGAATACGAATGTAAAATTGAGTCAAACCGACATTTTAAAAGGAGCTGTGAATTATAATGGTGTTAAGACCTTCCTCAGCCAAGTATTCGGTGCACAGGCAGTAGGCATGTTGCAGTATAGTAAGAGTTATTTAGAGCACTTCCAACAAGTAGGTTGTCCAACTGTGTTTTTATCTGTTGAGCATCGAATGCATCCTCAAATTCAGGATTTTCCTTCAAGATATTTTTTATGAAAATCGATTAAGTGACAGTGAGAGTGTTACCAGGATACCTGAGGAAATTTATTAGAAAGAATCTCTATCGAGACCTTACTGGTTTTACGATGTAACTCATGGAAGCAAATCTCATAGAGGTGGAACTGTTTCATATTAGACTATTCATGAGGCACAATTTGCTTTGCAATTATATGAGCATCTTCAACGAGTCACTAAGTTGGCAAGCATAAACGTTTCTATTGAAATTATCACACATTACAAGCTACAGCTGAAATGTTTGCACCGAGAAAATGATGTCTCCTCACGCTGAGCGGAAAAGTGGAAATTGGTGGCCATCTGTCCAAAACAAAATCTGGCCAAATGATAATGAAACCCCGCACTCCAATCCCAGACGTGGGAAATAAGGCGAGCATTGCCAAGGGAAATGACGTGATGTCAAGCCATTGAAAAGATTCCGTGAATTGGAGAAATCGAGTCAAATTGCCAAGTGAAGGCACGATCATGGCAAAAGAACAATATTTCCGTGCATGGGAAATATTTCACTTGATTTCCAAGTGGATTTTTATGAATGGTAGGCCAAGCTAAAAATCCCGCGCACTGGTGGGAATTGTGGAGATAAAGAACGAACTTGCCAAGTTTTACGCGGCGAAGCTGAGGCCAGGGCCCATCGGATTAATGTGTCCAAGCCATTATGCGGGGATTTGGAGCTAGTTTTCCGAGCATGGAAATATTATGATGGTAGTCCAAGCTGTTAATCCCGCGCTGAGGTATGAACGTGGAAAATAAGGCAAACACCACCAAGCATGGAAATATTGGTTTGGAAAACCATGACCAAACTTCTGTGAAGGGGAGATTTGGGAAAACACTGCCAAGCATGGAAATATTGGGATGGCTATCCATTATGAGACTTCTGCATGGGCCATGTAAACAGAATTCCGCACAGCTTGGAGTGGTCCGCGTCTTTGTGCGAGTCACCGGGAGGATTAATAGGAGAATTGTGAATTGGGGCGGGTCATGGGTTAAAAAATGCGACGTGATACCAATTTCAGCGGAGGCTACAGGCAGACCCAACCGAGGTGATGCGTTAATGGCTCAGTCGTGGCTCATGTGCGAAGAGTTTGATGGGAAAGAAATGCTAAAAAAGTCACCGAGATGGAAAGGATGCGAGAAAAACTCCCACGCACCAGGCAGATTACATGTTGCAGTTTAGTAGAAGCCGTTTTGAACTCAGTATCAAATAGTAGCTGCAGGAAACAAATATTCACTGCCGTGTATGATGGATTGGAGTCATGCTATTTAAGGCTTCATAAAATTTCCATGAACCAGGAGATGATGGTTTATTATGGTGCAAAATGAAACGATTCATATTGCTCAACATTTCTTCTCCTAAAATGAATTGAATGTGAAGATCAACTCTGAAATACCTAGTCAGTCATTTTGCATGCTACATCCTTGTCACTCGTAAATGGTCTCTTTGAGAAACTCTGTGGGCAGTAGGCAATATTCATACCCTTCCATTATGTACGTCCAATCAGATAATAAAAGTATTCTTTTACCAGGTTCAGAGAAACTTGTTTTTCACAAATCGACGATTATATTGTAGTTTCAAGGTAATTTTATCTAGCTGATTCTATTAGCTTTGATCCATGACTAAGGAAGAATTCATATGGTTGTTACCTATACATTTTTCCAAGGTCTTCTTTATTGCCCCCAGTTGTTCAATGTATTTTTTTGAAGGGCTTATTTTATGTGTTGCAAATTGTAACACAAAGGATCTTTTTAGTTTCTGGAAAAATGAGTATATGGTGTAGCTCATAGCTACCTATGCCATACTAAGATCCCAATAGTGGCATAATTTTTGATTGGAGCCAAGATTTTCGAGTGCACTACCAAAATACCGAAGGGCTCTTTGGCCAAAAATCAGTCTCAAGGGTGTCTATCAACATGTTATGGGCATGAGCCTGGGTCATCATCATGGCAGCATTAGGTCATTATTAATAATCGCATTTTCTCATCGTTTGGAGGGTACAATTGTGCTTATTATGGCAAAGCTAAAACATTTTTTACTACAAGTGTTATATGATAAGGAAGAACTGTGAGCATTGTGGTAAAACCATTCTTTTCAGAAATGTTGGGTTAAGCTCGATATTCAAGTGAGTTTGAGCCCACGAAAGGTAAGATCGTTTGCTGGATGAAGAGCTCGGTGACTTCATAGGGATCTCGTGGTGTTGTTTCATGAATTTTGAACATGGAATGCATAAATGGCCTCGTGTTAACCAAGGAAAGTGATAAGAATTGAGTTTGATAGCCCACCATTCTGAGGACTCAATGCAAAAGAGCTTGATTGCCGAAGCAAGGAAAGAGTTAGTGTGGGATTTAAAATCGATTGCAACACTGAGTTAGAGGATTCAAAACTCACCGAGTTGAGATTTGTGCAGATTCTATCCACATGGATCCCCCTCCACTTCAAGCCAAATGGGTCAACGGGGAGGTCCCAACATTATGTTAATTAAATTAATGTTTTTATTTAAATATTTTAATAGTAATATTTATTATTATTTTTTAAATATTCTTTTAATTAATTGAGAAGACTAGGTCATCAGGAAATTAATGACCCATGATGGAACCTATTGATGGCGTATCGCAGCACCCCTGAATGTCTGTAACTTGATGGGTTGAGACTCTTAGTACGATTGCATAACATGGAGCTTTTCCCAAGTGTGGGACCTTGCAAAATCGGAAAAGCTCTCCGGATGAAGGCCGGTTCCAATTCCTCTGTTCAGATGCACACGTAAAAAATGCAGAGGGTTTACTCAAAACCTAAACTAACTTGCCAAGGAGACAGGGTAAGAACATGCATAAAAATAAACCTAGACTAACAAAGGTGATGCACCGAGGAATGAAGAACAATTGTCTTGCCAATAAACACAAACTATTAAAATGCGATGCAAGATCATGCACAGATAACAGATTTGCAGTGAAAGATCAGGAAGATGCAAAATGAACACAGAGAGGGTTGATAATCATCCACAGACATGCATTATTTGCTCCAAAGATTGATACAATACACCACAAAATGCCAAGAGACAAGGTTGCATTACAGTTTTAGATAGGAGGTTTGAACTCCACAGATTCACCTGCCAAAGAGAAGAAGGGAGGGGCAAAACAAGAATGTCCAACCTTTAGAAAGAAGCCCCTCCTTACAATTTATAGGAAGAATGAGAGAGGGAAGAGAGAGAAATTCCAAATCTACCCCAACCACCCCAGGTTGTATTTAATTCATCTCATTATGGTGGTAGGTGAGAACCCTAGCGACCCCCAAAAGTGGCGAACTGTATTTTTCATTTTTAAGAATTTGTTCTCACCCAATTAAAGATATCCAGTCGTAGTTGGACAGAGGACCTCGTAAGCTTTCCAGAAAGTCCAACCTTGCATGAATCCGAGCTCCCAGTCAAAAGTTATGGCCATCTGAATATCTGCGCCAGGGTCTGCTTCCTGCCAGCACTCAGAATGTTGCGCCTCCTGAAGGTGCGCCATGGGCGCATGCATTTCTATGTCGACATCTTCTTATGTGCACCAAAAGGCACATCTATATTTGTGTTGACATCCATTTATGTCCAAGGCGCATCCTTTACCCTGTCATTGCGCCATTTATGTGCCAAAGGCGCATCCTTTACCCTGTCGACACTCATTTTCTATGTGCGACATCTTTACTTCGACACTGTGCGCCATTTATGTGCGCCAAGGCGCATCCTTTACCCTGTCGACACTCATTTTCATGCGCCTTTTATGTCGCCATGGTGCATCCTTTACCCTGTGCACTCATTTATGCGCCATTTCTGTGCACCAAGGGCACAAATTTTGCTATGTCATGCATGTGTGCGCCAAGTGCGCATCCAACTTTTTCTGTCGACACTCATTTTCATGCGCCATTTATGTGCGCCAAGGCGCATCCTTTACCTGTGTCGACACTCATTTTCATGCGCCATTTATGTGCGCCAAGGCATCCTTTTTCTGTGTGCGACACCTGTCCGTGTTACCCTGTCGACACTCATTTTCATGTGCGCCAAGGCGCATCCTTTACCTTGTCGACACTCATTTTCATGCGCCATTTATGTGTGCCAAGGCACATCCTTTACCTTGTCGACACTCATTTTCATGCACCATTTCTGTGCGCCAAGGCGCAAGGCGCATCCTTTACCTATGTCGACACTCATTTTCATGCGCCATTTCTGTGCGCCAAGGCGCATCCTTTACCTTGTTGACACTTTTTCTGTGTCGACACTCATTTTCTTCCTTGCACCTATCGACAATCTTTTCATGGGCCTATTTTTTTGGAGTCTGAGTTTCTTTGATCCCATATCTTCCGCTTGTCTATATCTACCCAAGGGGGGAAAGATATATACAACAATTTGGCGACTCAACGGGATCACCTGCCTGCTAGGTAGAAGATCAGTGGCCTTTTAGCAATCCATTGGGCATGGAGTCATAAGCAATAACCTGAAACCAACCTGATATCTGATCCCGAGCCTGATACCGCAACTTCTTCTCTGACAGCATTCTGAACAGTAGAAAACAACCTGAGAGCAACAAAACCTGTGCCAGAGCACTTAGGGAAAATGAAACCTAACTACAACAAGACAATGTGCATACGCACTTAGAGGAATTGAAATCTAGGCTAATATTTACAAGGGTAAACCTTTTCCTTTTAGTAGCAATGTTTAAGATAGATTCCGTTAACCGGAATCGGGAGTTCTTCTCCATCCAATGTAGACAATTGGAAGGCATTACTACTTTTACATCCCGTGACCATGTAGGGGCCACTCCAAATGGCATCAAACTTGGAATGCTTTCCTGGTTTTTCCCGATCCGCATCCCATTTTAGAACTAGGTCCCCTTCCTGGAAGGTCCTTGCTCTTGCCTTCTTATCAAACCATCTTTTTACTAAGGCCTGATCCTTTTCAATCATCTGAACTGCATGTTCTCTTATTTCTTCCAATTCCATCAACTCTGCATACCTGGCCTCCATTGGTTCAAACTCAGACAACTCCAACTGCTTCATGAGCTCCAATGCTGGGAATTCTAATGATATAGGCAATACTGCCTCTTTCCCATATACCAACTTGTAGGGAGAACTACCTGTAGACCTCTTTGGTGTTATCCTGTCAGCCCATAATGCTGATTTTAGCTTGGTATGCCATGTCCTTTGGTTTTCATCTAGAGTTCTTCTGATGATTCTTAGACAAATTCTTGTTCGTGGACTCTGCCTGTCCATTACCCTGCGGGTAATAATTTGAAGAGGTGCTCAAATAGATTCCATTCTTGACAGCCCATTCTGTAATCTTGGAACCTATGAATGCTAATGCATTATCTGATATGATAGTGGCTGGCACACCGAACCTGGTCACTATTCCTTCATAAAAGTCTAGTATGTTAGACTCATTTGCTTCTTTGAGTGCTACTGCTTCGGTCCACTTGGTGAAATAGTCTGTTGCCGTGAGAATCCACTTGTGGCCTTGGCTTGAGTTTGGGTTGATGACCCCGACGAAGTCCAATCCCCATTGCATAAATGGTTGGTCAACCAAAATTGGGTGCAATGGAAACGCTGCTAGTCTTTCTTTGCCTGTGAAGAGTGCACATTTCTTACACTTTCTTATCCATGTATAGCAGTCGCTGAACACTGTGGGCCAATAATACCCTGCCTTCATTATCTTGAGAGCTGTTACTCGTGGGGCAAAATGTCTGCCAGAATCTCCATCGTGAAAATCTCGTAACACCCTCTCAATTTGACCTGTCCCAATGCACCTCAATAGAACTCCATTGATGTCTTTCTTAAACAAAACACCATCAACAAGCACATATGGAATGGCTTGTAATCTAAAGTATCTCCTCTTTGCTTTGCTCATTTCTGGAGGGCATAGGCCTGTCTGTAGGAAGTGTATCATATTCTGAGTCCAACAGGGAGTGGGCACATCATCATTTTCCTGTTCTTGACCATCCTGTAGTACCAAGACAGCCTCTTTTCCATTACCTGCTTCAACTTGCTGACTCAAGGCTAGTTGTTCACATAGTCCCTTCCCACGTACTAATTTAGTGACCTTAATTTCGATGTCATATTCCATGACACGAGTGATCCATCCTGCACGTTTCTCATTCAGATCCTTGTTTAGAAGGAAGTCCTTGACTCCCGCATGAGAGACCAATAATTGGATCTTATTGTTTGAGACAAGGTGCTTGAATTTCTTTAAACTCCTGATCACTGCAAGGACATGCTTTTCAATGAAAGAGTACCTAGTTTCGTATTCCTCCAAGCCTTGACTGAAGAAAGCAACCGGTTGCTCTAATCCTTCTTTGTTTTGTTGTGCCAGGATTGCAGAAATTGTGTCTCCACCACCAAAGGCGTATAGCATGAAATCCTTGGAGAAGTTTGGATTGACGAGAGTTGGAGCTTGAGATATAGCCTCTTTTATTGCCTCAAAACTTGCCTTGCCTTCAGATGTCCACTTAAATGCCATGCTCTTCTTCAACATTAGTGTTATTGGCTTTACGAGAGCTGCAAAGTTTGGAACAAACCTGCGGACAAAATTGATCCTTCCTAAGAAGCTTTGAAGAGCCTTCTTATGACTTGGCAATGGCAATGCTTGAATTGCTTCAACTCTTTCTGGGTCAATCGTCAATCCCTCCTTTGAAACAATATGGCCTAGAAGTTTTCCCTCATGAGCCAAGAATATGCATTTTTTGGGATTCAATGATACCCCAAATCTTCTACACCTCTGAAATACCTGCCTCAGATGAAAGAGGTGATCCACTGCATTTTTGGAGAATACAGTGATGTCATCAAGGTATATCAAAACTATCTTATTGATCAACCCCTTGAATGCCATATCCATTGCCCTTTGGAAAGTGGCTCCAGCATTTGATAGCCCAAATGGCATCTTCTTGTAGGCATAGGTGCCCCATTTGGTGGTGAAAGCCATCTTGAACTGGTCATCTTCTTTCACCATTACCTGATTATACCCTGAGTAGCCATCTAGGAGAGAGAATCTCTCTGAACCGGATACTACTTGCAATATTTGTTCCATTGAAGGAAGTGGGTAATGGTCTTTGAGAGATGCCCTATTGAGGTCTCGGAAGTCCACACACAACCTGATTTCTCCGCTCTTCTTTCTGACCGGAACCAAGTTTGCAACCCAGCTTGAGTGCTTGATTGGGAATATAATGCTTGCCTCTATTAGCTTGTTTAACTCTTTCTTCATTAGAGGCTCAATGTGAGGGTTGACTGGTCTCTGCTTCTGCCTGATGGGCTTAGCATCTGGATCCAATTCTATGGTATGTTGTGCCAACTTCGGATCGAAACCTCTTAAGTCTTCATAGCTCCAAGCGAAGACATCTGGAAATTCTTGGCAAAGTTGTATGAAATCTGATTTCTCCTGCTTAGTGGCCACTTTACCAATTTGAAGTGTTTTGCCTTCATCAACCAGAATGGGCTCTGAATATTCTCTCTTGACCTGTATGTTAGCCTTTTCCTTACGGAATTGGTCATTAGGGTTGAAGATAGACTCCAATGTTACTAAACCCTTAGGAAGCTTGTTTGTCCGCAGCTGCACTACTTGATCCCCGTACTGCTGCTCTAGTCTATCTTGATTCCTAGCTGAGAATTCAGCCTCTTCTTGTAAGAAATTGACGATCTGTTGATCATTCTCAAACACCTGCCAGCTTGTGTTATTATCTGGAACTGCTGGCCTCACAATCACATGGATATGTGGTTGTGTTTTTTCCCTTTTGATGTTGTCAACCACATCAAATGTTGCTCCAACTGCTGCGAGCCTATCCGCTGCTTCATTTTTCTTCCTAGGTATGGACACGATGTTGAAAGCTTCAAAATCCTCAACGAGGTCCCATACCCTGTTCTTGTAGTTCTTCAGCATGTCATTCTTGGTAGCATGTTGTCCCTTGACTTGATTGACGATTAGCTCGCTATCTCCAAACACCTGCAAGTTTTTGATCCCCTTTCTTCCAGCCCAATGAAGTCCATGAATCAAGGCCTCATATTCAGCTGTGTTGTTTGAATAGGAAAACTGGAACCGGAAAGCTGAATAATATTTGATGCCTTGAGGTGAAACAAGCATAGCTCCTCCTCCTGCGCCTTGCCTACTCCTTGATCCATCGAAAAATAATTTCCATACCTCATTGTCGTCCTTATGGTCTAGTTTGGTGATGCTAGGAATAGACTGGTTTTCTTCATGTATGCAATAGACTCCTAGCTCAGATTCTTCTACTTCTTGGTAGGGATCAAAAGCATGTACCTTGCTTGCCCATTCGTCAAGAGTCAAATCTGGGATGCTTCCAACTTTGGTGTCAGCTTCATCTGTGCTTGGATAATCTTCTTGATCAAATGCTGAACAGTTGGCATTGATTTGGCTTGGAGTATGAGTCTCAATATGAAAGTTTGCAATTGGTTCGGATCTGATTGTGACCTTAGTACCATATCTTGTTCTGAACAACATGTGTGACCAATCAGCAGACAAGTAGCCTCCAATTTTGGCTGTGAAATCCCTTGATAAGCATAGGGCAAAGAGTGGTGGCAAATCTATCACTGACACATCTTGTAAAATGGTAACGTTGGGGCACGTATGCAAGGTAAGATTCAAACCTTTAATTACTCCCACAGTTTCTACTGCTGTCCCATCCAATTGCACTACCCCCTTTGATATGACTTCATATTGGAGACCCAGCTGATCAGCTATTTGCTTGGGCATGACAGAACTACTCGCCCCAGAATCAATCATGCAATTGTGTACTAGTTTATTGCCAATGATTAATGAAACATAGAATGGAGGGGGTTTCAAAAATTTACCTTGCTGTCCTCCATGATTCCCCTCAGGCTGAGCAACATTTGTGAGGACATTCTCTTGCATATGGGCCTGCTGGTTCGAAGTTGACCAATTCTTCATGGCAGCTTGTAGAAGATCTCTTTGGCCTGGGATGGACAAAGATTCCCACATTGATATATTCACATTTGTCCTTCTTCATTTGATCAATGATGCTAAATGGGGATGAAAAAACTCTTTGCTGCCCTTTAGCCTGCACATTCCTTTCTTGTGCATGGGCAGCAACAACTGGCATTTGAGTTGGTTTAGAAGGTGGTTTGGGCTGTCCTTGCATGTTTGGAGCTGCATTTTGCTTACTGACACCTTGTGGAGTGATGGAAGGTTGTAGATCACTTGGAGCCAATGACTGCCCTTCACCAATATTCCTCTTCTTTGATCTTGTGTTAGCTGCTACACTCTGAGAAATTGTTTGATTCACGCCACAAAAATCCTCAGCTTGCCAATTCGCAAGTGCGGTATCATTTGTACCTGTGTTTTGCTGAGATGTCCCTTGTTGCTGATTTTTTTCTTGACTCACTTCACCCTCAATGCCAGTATTTGTCACCATCAAGGCTTGGTTCAAAGCACCATTAAAGCACATAGATTGGTTGTGAGGTTCATTGCATGGGAAACACCAATCATACTCTTGAGCTATGTTGTTTTGGACTGGCACTAATGCTTTAGAAGCAGATGTAACATTGGGGTTATAGGGCTGAAATGGTCTATTAGCGGGAGGCCTTACTTGGCTTTGATTTTGATTTGCAGCCTGATTTGGTGACCTATTGGGCTGGTATGGTGGCCTAGCCTGGTACTGTGCTTGAGGCTGATACGGTCTAGCACTTTGAGCTTGTTGTCTTTTGATAGTCACCAGCTCATTTCCAAGGTTCTGCAATTGTTTCATAACCTCTTGGAGTTCATTTGAAGCACTAGAGGATGAAGTAGAAGTTTCATTTGAACTTTGATTTCTAGGAGTGGGAATAGGAGCCAAAGTGGGTGCTTGACTAGTGCTTGGATTTTCTAAGTTTGGATACAAGGGCATGGGAGGCCTAGGAGCCAGCTTACCAGCTTGAATAAGACAGTTTTCAGCCCTAATGGCAATGCTATAAGCAGCAGGTAAGGTTGTTCCTCCCATAGATTGAATTAACATAGAAATATCAGAATTCAAAGCCTTAAGATAGTATAGAAAAGCACCTTCAGCTGTTGGCCTAACGGCCACTGGAATTCTGTCCCAAGACCTTTGAAATCTGAAGTTGAAGTCAGTCAGCTGCTCATGGGGAGCTCTCTTGATAGTTGTCAATTGTTCTAGTAGAGACAAATTGTCTCCCTTTTCCCCAAACTGCTCATGGAGAACTATGCATAACTGATTCCAATTTGTGACAGAACCAGCTGCAAGGCTCCTAAACCACTGCAAAGCCTTCCCTTTGAATGAAGATGCCAGCAATTTGACAGCAACATCCATTTCATTTATCTCATGGATTGCACAAATGTTAGCAATGTCTTTGACATGATCACCAGGAGTGGTATGATTTTCTCCAGTGAAAAATGGAATATTCTTCAATGCTGCAATTGGAACTGGATTTTGTGCATTGAGGGCAAGTGGGCTGCTGCCAGTAAAATTGACAAAGGGATTCGGTGGCTGCGCCATTCTGATTGGCCTGAGAACCCTTGTTGATTGCGAGAAAAGGTCTACCAGGTGGAGGTGTAGATAAAGTCCGGTTAGGTGGAGATGGTGATCTTTGCGGTCTTCTTCCTCTCCTTCCTCTGCCTGGTGATAGTTGTAAGTGGAAAAATAGACCCTCTTCTCGAGTATCAGACCTGGTTCGAATTCTTCTCATATGCCTGGGCAACTTTTGCTGCTACACCGCTGAATTCTACCCCTTCGGAGTCGCCAGATGTGTTAGACAGTGAGCCTCAAAAGGCTAGATTCCGCCAGGTTACACACCAAACCTGACAAATATTAAAAATAGAAAATAAAACTTGAAAGACCCGGAAGATATAGCTATTTAATTCAGTTATGGGGGATCGTTGTGCAATGCTAATCTCTGAAAGGTACAGGTGAAACTCAGGTCATGCCAGGCAACTGGGAAAACCCGAAATACCAAAAACCATGAAATTTTGAAAGTCAAAATCTCAAAAATCTAAGAATACCCTTTTGAAGATTATCCCCCGATCTATCAACTGGTGAAATTTTGACTTGTTTCGAGCAAGTTAAGTCCTTGAAAATTGATTTCAAAGTTCAGCCTGGAAGGTGAAAAATCTGAAATTGTAAAACCTGCAATTTTTAGTCCAAATTTCTTGAAAATTCCTTCAAATCTTATGGAATGACCTCTTGGTCCCACCGGGCATGCCAAAACTGTTGATGTCGAATCACAGCACCCCTGAATGTCTACAACTTGATGGGTTGAAGACTCTCAGTGCGATTGCATAACATGGAGCTTTTCCCAAGTGTGGGACCTTGCAAAATCGAAAAAGCTCTCCGGATGAAGGCCGGTTCCTATTCCTCTGTTCAGATGCACACGTAAAAAATGCAAACACCCCTGGAAAACCTGCAACTGTCTTTGTTCAGATGCACACGTGAAAATGCAGAGGGTTTACTCAAAAACCTAATCTAACTTGCAAGGAGACAGGGTAAGAAAATACATAAAAATAAACCCAGACTAACAAAGGTGATGAACCGAGGAATGAAGAACAACTGTCTTGCCAATAAACACAAACTATTAAAATGATGAAAGATCATGCACAGATAACAGATTTGCAGTGAAAGATCAGGAAGATGGAAATGAACATAGAGAGGGTTGATAATCATCCACAGACATGCATTATTTGCTCCAAAGATTGATACAATACACCACAAAATGCCAAGAGGCAAAGTTGCATTACAGTTTTAGATAGGAGGTTTGAACTCCACAGATTCACCTGCCAAAGAGAAGAAGGGAGGGGCAAAACAAGAATGTCCAACCTTTAGAAAGAAGCCCCTCCTTACAATTTATAGGAAGAATGAGAGAGGGAAGAGAGAGAAATTCCAAATCTACCCCAACCACCCCAGGTTGTATTTAATTCATCTCATTATGGTGGTAGGTGAGAACCCTAGCGACCCCCAAAAGTGGCGAACTGTATTTTTCATTTTTAAGAATTTTTTCTCACCCAATTAAAGATATCCAGTCGTAGTTGGACAGAGGACCTCGTAAGCTTTCCAGAAAGTCCAACCTTGCATGAATCCGAGCTCCCAGTCAAAAGTTATGGCCATCTGAATATCTGCGCCAGGGTCTGCTTCCTGCCAGCACTCAGAATGTTGCGCCTCCTGAACGGTGCGCCTTGGCGCATCCATTTCTTATGTTGACATACCCTTATGTTCGCCAAAAGGTGCATTACTTTTTTGACATGTGTGCCAAACTCTGGCACATCCTACCTCATGTCGACACTCCTTGCACCATTTCTGTGTGCCAAGGGCGCAACTTTTTCTATGTCGACACTCATGTGTCATGCGCCATTTCTGTGCGCCAAGGCACATCCTTTACCTATGTCGACACTCATTTTCATGTGTGCCCATTTCTATGTGCGCCAAGGCGCATCCTTTTTCTATGTCGACACTCATGTTCCATGTGCCATTTCTGTGTACGCCAAGGCGCATCTTTTACCCTGTCGACACTCATTTTCATGTGCGCCATTTATGTGCGCCAAGGCGCAACTTTTACCCTGTCGACACTCATTTTCATGCGCCATTTATGTGCGCCAAGGCGCATCCTTTACCCTTGTCGACACTCATTTTCATGCGCCATTTGTGTGCGCCAAGGCGCATCCTTTACCCTGTCGACACTCAGTTTCATGCACCTTTTATGTGCACCAAGGCACATCCTTTACCCTGTCGACACTCATTTTCATGCACCATTTATGTGCGCCAAGGCGCATCCTTTACCCTGTCGCCACTCATTTTCATGCGCCTTTTATGTGCGCCAAGGCGCATCCTTTACCCTATCGACACTCATTTTCATGCACCTTTTATGTGTGCCAAGGCGCATCCTTTACCCTGTCGACACTCATTTTCATGCGCCATTTATGTGCACCAAGGCGCATCCTTTACCCTGTCGACACTCATTTTCATGCGCCATTTATGTGCGCCAAGGCGCATCCTTTACCCTATCGACACTCATTTTCATGCGCCTAGGCAATAAATTTTTTGGAGTCTGAGTTTCTTTGATTTCCCATATTCTTCCGCTGTTTGTCTATATCTACCTGGGGGGGAGGATATATACAAAAGAACCTTCTCAGGTGGTTCAACTAACTGCAATAAATACATCATGGGCCTTCTATTTAGGAATGCAATTATGACATTTCCTCTTCTTTCTCACATATTCTTCTATAAATGTAAGTTGGAAGCTCATTTCAAAGGGTTCCAATAGTTCAGACAAGTTGGACAGTTAGATATCTCAGGCGAGTGTATACTTTTCAAGAATCCTCTCTCTTCTGCAAGTTGTTCTTGTGTGTTGAGAGAACTTTCAAGCCTCCTCTTCAAGACTGTAATGGCAACTATTGCCTCTTCTGAATGTATGATGCATTGTGCATGTTATTGAAGCAATAAAAGTGTGTGTTTTGTGACTAATCTCGGTCCGTTCATCCTTCTATGCTTCTTTGTGCCTTTCTCGTACTTGCAGGTACACTGTGCAAGTTTAAGTTTCTATTGTAGGTTCTTTGGAGTTCTGTGCTTATCGAGTGGTGGAGTATTGCATGCAGTTAAGTTGTGGTGTTTGTTCACCCTTCTTGAGTTCATCCTTCTTCACTGGGAAACTGGTATATTTCTCAGTCTGATAAAGTTTAACCAAGGGAACGTGTGTCTCTTAGTTTGTGGTATCATGTACCCTCTCTAACTTGCAGTAGGTGAGGTTGACCTATGGTGCACACACCCTCTTCAAATTAACCCTTCCTGAGTCTGGAAACATCCTTTATTTGGTGCATCACCATCCCTAGTGTAGTTTCATTTCTGTAAATCTCTTTCCCTAAAACCCCATGAAAATGTTAGCATAGGACTAGATAATCATTTTTGTTACACTAGGAGTAGTACAACACTTAGTTTAGGAAGAGGAAGTCGGCCTTCTCCGGAGGTTCACCTCAAGCCCAAGTCCCAAAGCTTGAGAGGTGATCCCATGTGTCCCAATCACACCGAACATCCTATTCACATCCTGGCCATTCGGAGGGTGCAGTGATTTGGTGACAACAATTTTTGGCACCCCCGATGGGACTGAGAGTTGGCACTTCTCTTCTCACTTACACAAGTCAAAGTACCTGGCGAATCTATATCTCTGGATTCCAAATCTCAGTGCGGTAACTTATGCGAAGAATTCAGACAAGAGCTTCTTCGAAAAAAGGAAATTATCAGCATACCGAACTTTCCTTGTCTCCTCCAAAGAGAAGAAGAAGAGGCATTTCTACATCCCCAATTGCAGATTTACCTAGTAGGAGTCATTCAACTCCTCCTTATGGAAGGTTTCCTCCACCCAAGAACAATCAACATTTCGTTGCTATGGCGAGGAACCAAGTTTTTCCCCCTTTCAATGCAAGCAGTCCTCTTATGTTGGCTCAACGTGACCCGATACCTGTTGCGGCACTCAAAAGTTTACCCTTCTACACAGGGGAAACTCACGTTACTCCAGTGGAACATATCTTTGATGTAGCCAGCATCTGCACAGTACATAATATCACAGAAGACAACGTTGCAGTTAGACTTCTTGCTACTTATTTCAAGGGAAAAGCACTTCAATGGTTTCGCGGGTTAGGTGTTGGCACTATAACCACTTGGGATGAGTTGGGAGAAAAGCTATGTAAATAATTTGAAGACAAAAGTGATCACCTATCACTTTTGGAACAACTTACTACCATAAAGAGAGCTTCCCAAGAATACATGAGTGATTTCAACTTCCGATTCCACAGGACTTGGAATAGGATTCCGGCGCTCGTAAAGTCTTCTGCACATAATGCATTCTTGTACTATTTGCGAGCCTTGAATAGAAATGTAGCAGTTATGATCCAGTCCATAGGAGGGACTACACTTCCTGATGCTTACGAAGTTTCCATAAGTGCAGAGAATTCTTTGATTCAGGCTGGAAAGATAGCTCCACGACCACCAATGCCCTTTTCTCCAGATCTTACGAATCATCAGCCTATCATTTCTCCTATTCCAGTAGACTCCAAGCAACCATATCAATCTTCCCTTGCCTCTTTAAATGACTTATTTGAATTCAAGTCGCTACTGCAAAATTTTGGAAATGAGCTCATTGCACTCAAAAGGAAACAGTTTTAATAAAATCATCCGTATCAGCCACAAAATCAGCAGTATCATGCTAACCGTCCTCCTTTTCAAGGAAACAATCAGCCTCGAAATCAAACTACAAGTCAAGTTGCAAATTTCAGGCCCTTGAACTTTCAGAACCCTCTTGCAGCTAGCTCATCTAGAGCTATAGTACCTGTTCAGAATAATCTAGTTCAAGACTACGAATGGTGCTATCCTTGCTCTCAACATCACAATCAAAATCTTTGTCCCAATGGGGTTCTTAGCCAGGCCCTTATGGTTCAAAGTGTATCTGCACCTTCAGAGTTAACAAGCAATTCATCTACACAAGAAGTAGCAGATCAACCACAGGCACCTGAAGAATCCGCTTTGCTAAACTGGCAAGCAGAAGATTTTTGTGGGTTGAATACCGATTCTTCGTCAGTGGCAGAAAAAACTCGTTCCAAGAAGAGAGCAATAGAGCCTCAAAATCCCGAATCTGATCTAGCATCCACTTCTCAACATGGATTACAAATGGCGGTTGATAGAAATGCGGGAAAGAAATCACTAGAAACACCGGCTAGCCATGCCACAGGGAAAGATAGTTCTCCAGGAATCACGGTACCCAACAAACATTTTCCAAAGGAGGACCCCAATGCCCAAAAAAGTGTCATCAAAGTTGGAGCGATTCCCTTTAGCATAGTAGAACAAATGAAGAAAACCAATCTGAGCGTTACCATGTGGGACGCACTCTCAATCCCTTCCCAAAGAAACCTGTTGTGAGAAGCTCTGAATAGTTTTAGTACAACTAGCGGATCACCAAGCCATGGAGTGACAAATGCTACAAGTTTGTGTCAACCGGAAGGGAAAATCATTCCTACGGCAAACAAACCACCACCATTCTACATTTCCCTAATCATTGGCGACCATCTGGTACATAATTACATGATTGATTCTGGTTCCAGTAGCTCTGTCATGCCTAAACAAATTGCAGGTGTACTAGGCATACAATATGTGCCAGTTGCAAGAGGGGTTGTTTAGCTGGATGGCACAGCCGTTAAGACTATTGGGGTTATCAAAGGACTTCAACTTACCATTCATGCATGCCCAAGTTTGTCATTCACTCAAGACATATCGGTTATTGATCTCCCTCCCCTCTTTGCCATCTGCCTATCACGGGATTTCACTGCCAAGATGGGTGGTTACCTATCATCCGATTGGTCACATATTATTCTCAGGACTCGATACGGAACCAAAGTAACTATAAGGGCAGAACCAATCTGCCATAATCATGTAGAACCCTACACTTCTAGTCCCATAAATGGAAATTACACCATTGGCGATCCAGAAGAGGAAGATGCCGATCATGAACCAACCACCCTTGTTGAAGAAGTCCCTGATACTTTGCTAGATGAAGTAAGTAGAGATCATCAGTACGATCCATACGGTGATGTATTGGCAAAAGAAGAAGCTGGTTTGTTGGTCTTGGAAGAAACAGGATTAGGTACCTACTGTATCCATGAAGAAGATACAATCATACCACAACTTGTCAAAACACCAAGTGATTCTAAAGGACTGTGACAATTGTTCTTCGATGGCTCAAGAAGTAAGAATGGATCCGGTGCTGGTGTTATGTTAATCTCTCCAGAGGGAGATAAGTACTTTTCATATTTCCGGTTGCAGTTCAGTTGCACCAACAATGTTGCTGAATACGAGGCTCTTGTGCAAGGAATTCAGCTAGCCCAAAGGAAAGGAATCAAGGCTCTAACTGTTTTTAGAGACAGTGAGTTAGTTTTTCATCAAGTTTCGGCACGTAGTGCATCCAAAAATGATCTTTTAAGATCATACAAGAACCGAGTCTGGGACCTGATTGAAGATTTCGAAGCTTTTGGGATCCATGCAGTTCCAAGAGTTCAAAATCAAGATGTAGATAGGCTTGCTACAATTGGTTCACAATACAACATACCAGTTGATATCATAAAAGAAGGGCAGCAATTTGTTAAAATGGTGGTTCGACCAGAAGTCCCTGATAATGTGAGTAGTTGGCAAGTGTTCGATAGTGACAACCAAATTATCCTCTTCCTATAAGAAGAGGCGAAGTTTGCTACAAAGAATCAAGATAAGTTGCAGGAGTCATATGGTGAGCAAATTATCCAATTAAAAAGCAATAAGTTACAAAAATGTTTAGCCACTTTGGAATCCATTTTCAATTCAGATGACCAAGCCACAAGACAAAGTCCTAACATGGTGGTCAGAGAAGAATATTTTGAGGAAGTTGAAGTATCAAATGAAAAATTTCTTAAGATCAGAAAAGTGTGTACTTCTGAAGAGAAAGAAGCTTTCATCAAACTTTGTCAGGAGTATCATGACATATTTGCATGGAGCTATAAAGATCTGCGTGGTTTTGATCCAGGTATAGCACAACATACCATCAAACTGAATCCTAATGCTAAGCTAGTTCATCAGAAACAGAGACCAATTAATCCCAAAACTGAGCCACTAATGAGAAAGGAGACTAACAAGAGGACTTGGCATACACAACTTAAGACTGCCTTATGGGTAGATCGGATCACACCTAAAAGGGCCATCGGAAATTCTCCTTTCGTTCTTATATATGGAAGAGAGGTAAAACTCCCACTCTCATTGGAGTTACCTTCTTTGGAGTTAGCTCATCAACTTGAAGTTATAGAGAGTGATCCTCTGACAGTAAGGTTTGCTGAACTCATGGGGTTAGAGGAAGTACGAGACAAGGCTATGAAAAATTTGGAGCAGCATCAGGCTCAAGTTAAGAAATCTTTTGACAAGAAGGCGTCCGATAGGCATTTTCAAGAGGGAGATTTAGTTCTCAAATGGGATGAAGACAGGGCAAAAACAAGGCAAGCATGCCAAGTTTGACGCTCTCTGGAAGGGGCCATACATCATCACAAGTTGCAAAGAGGCAAATTCATTTTGTCTATCTAGGCTCAATAGAGAAGAACTGCCCATTCATATGAATAGGATACATCTCAAAGCTTGTTTTTGAGAAGCGTTCCACCCCTTGTACAGTTAAATTAGGTGTTTTCCTCCAAGTGCTTATGGACATTGTTGTGTGTTTCTGTTTTGATTTCTTTGTTGCTGTGTTTTGTGTTGTTTTGCACATTATTTCATCATTGGAAGGTGTCAAGGAGAAGAAAGGTTCAAAGTTTCCATAACAGTTCAAAATCTGCTTCATTCAAATTTTTGCAGTGTTCCATGGATGTCAAGCATTCAACAGATTCATTATACTTCATGCTTAGCATTCCTGGGAGGTCCAGGATATCAGCAATGCTCAAGGAGATTCCGGGATGTGTCAAAGAAAATCATACTACTTTCAGGATTCCACATAGACTCCATGCCCAATGGATGACTTAAGGCTACTGGAATCATGCTTAGCAGGAAATCATCCCAGAGAGGTCGCCAAAAATGTTATCCAATTTTACACACATGGCAAGATTGGACAACGGGGTCCTATCACGTTCAAAATGAAAAAAATAATCCCAGGAACCTACCTTCGGTTATTATCGAGATGTAATAATTAAAATAATTCCTAAATTTCATATGAAGAGATCACCTATCATTGAAAGGCACCCAGTTTATCTCAACTCAGTGAAGAGTTTGGGGTCGAGTTGCTAGAGAAACCGGTGTCAAATTGATAGTCATCTCGGTAGAGACTCTCAGTTGTAAGAGCTCGACGATGGTCTTGTTAATGAAAAATATAGCTCATTGAAAATTGACGAATGAAAGGAACTCTACAAGGATCTTGGTAGAGATCGATGCAAAAATATCTGAAGGCAAAGTCAGGGAGAGCCAAAGTCAACATGATGCCAGGTTTAATCCATTAAGACACTGCTCGACCAACCACTTGGGAGAATTATCTTGTTTGACCGAGATGATATGAAATTATGCAGATATGGGAGGTTCAACATCATTGAATCTTGGGTTTGTAATTACATAATGGAAGGACTTCTATCGACCCAGGAAGATAGTATAAGCACCATAGAATACCAATGTAAAATTGAGTCAAACCGACATTTTAAAAAGAGCTATGAATTATAATGGTGTTCAGACCTTCCTCGGCCGAGTAGATTCAGTGCAACAGGCAGCAGGCATGTTGCAGTATAGTAAGAGTTATTTTGAGCACTTCCAACAAGCAGGTTGTCCAACTATGTTTTTATCTGTTCAGCATCGAATGCATCCTCAAATTCGAGATTTTCCTTCAAGATATTTTTTATGAAAATTGATTAAGTGACAGTGAGAGTGTTACTGGGAGACCTGGGGAAATTTATTACAAAGAATCTCTATCGAGACCTTACTGGTTTTACGATGTAACTCATGGAAGCGAATCTCATAGAGGTGGAACTGTTTCATATCAGAATATGCATGACGCACAATTTGCTTTGCAATTATATGAGCATCTTCAACGAGTCACTAAGTTGGCAAGCATAAAGGTTTCTGTTGAAATTATCACACCTTACAAGCTACAGCTGAAATGTTTGCACCGAGAAAATGATGTCTCCTCACGCTGAGCAGAAAATTGGAAATCGGTGGCCATCTGTCCAAAACGAAATCTAGCCAAATGATAATGAAACCCCGCACTCCAATCCCAGACGTGGGAAATAAGGTGAGCATTGCTAAGGGAAATGATGTGATGTCAAACCATTGAAAAGATTCCGTGAATTGGAGAAATCGGGTCAAATTGCCAAGTGAAGGCACGATCATGGAAAGCGAACAATATTTCCGCGCATGGGAAATATTTCACTTGATTTCCAAGTGGATTTTTATGAATGGCAGGCCAAGCTGAAAATCCCACGCGCTGGTGGGAATTGTGGAGATAAGGAACGAACTTGCCAAGTTTGTGCGGCGAAGCTGAGGTCGGGGCCCGTGGATTAATGTGTCCAAGCCGTTACACGGGGATTTGGAGCTAGTTTTCCGAGCGTGGAAATATTACGATGGAAGTCCAAGCTGTTAATCCCGTGCTGAGGTATGAACGTGGAAAATAAGGCAAACACCACCAAGCGTGGAAATATTGGTTTGGCAAACCATGATCAAACTTCCGTGAAGGGGAGATTCGGGCAAACACTGCCAAGCATGGAAATATTGGGATGGCTATCTGTCATGAGACTTCCGCACGGGCCATGTAAACAGAATTCAGTGCAGCTTGGAGTGGTCCGCATCTTTGTGCGAGTCACCGGGAGGATTAATAGGACATTTGTGAATTGGGGCGGGTCATGGGTTAAAAAACGTGACGTGATACCAATTTCAGCGGAGGCTACAGGAAGACCCAACCGAGGCGATGCATTAATGGCTCAGTCGTGGCTCATGTGCGAAGAGTTTGACGGGAAAGCAATGCTAAAAACTCGTTGAGATGGAAAGGATGCGAGAGAAACTCCCACGCACCAGGAAGATGACATGTTACAGTTTAGTAGAAGCCATTTTAAACTCAGTATCAAAAGAGCAGCTGCAGGAAACAAATATCCGCTGCCGTGTATGATGGATTGCAGTCACGCTATTCAAGGATTCATAAAATTTCCATGAACCAGGAGATGATGGTTTATTACGGTGCAGAATGAAATGATTCATATTGCTCAACATTTCTTCTCCTAAAATGAATTGAATGTGAAGGTCAACTCTGAAATACCTGGTCGGTCGTTTTGCATGCTACATCCTTGTCACTCGTAAATGGTCTCTTTGAGAAACTCTGTGGGCAGTAGGCAATATTCATACCCTTCCATTATGTACGTCCAATCAGACAATAAAAGTATTCTTTTACCAGGTTTAGAGAAACTTGTTTTTCACAAATGGATGATTATACTATAGTTTCAAGCTAATTTTATCTAGCTGATTCTATTAGCTTTGATCCATGACTAAGGAAGAATTCATATGGTTGTTACCTGTACATTTTTCCAAGGTCTTCTTGGTTGCCCCAGTTGTTCAATGTATTTTTTTAAATGGATTATTTTATGTGTTGCAAATTGTATGATAAAGGATCTTTTTAGTTTCTGGAAAAATGAGTAAAATGGTGTAGCTCACAGCTACCTATGCCATACTAAGATCCCAATAGTGGCATAATTTTTGATTGGAGCCGAGATTGCCGAGTGCACTGCCAAAATACTGAAGGGCTCTTTGGCCAAAAATCAGTCTCAAGGGTGTCTATCAACATGTTTATGGGCATGAGCCTGGGTCATCATCATGGCAGCATTAGGTCTTTATTGATAATGGCATTTTCTCATCGTTTGGAGGGTACAATTGTGCTTATTATGGCAAAGCTAAAACATTTTTTACTACAAGTGTTATATGATAAGGAAGAACTGTGAGCATTGTGGTAAAACCATTCTTTTCAGAAATGTTGGGTTAAGCTCGATATTCAAGTGAGTTTAAGCCCAGGAAAGGTAAGATCATTTGCTGGATGAAGAGCTCGGTGACTTCGCATGGAGCTCGTGGTGTTGTTTCATGAAGTTTGAACGTGGAATGCATAAATGGCCTCACGTTAACCAAGGAAAGTGATAAGAATCGAGTTTGATAGCCCACCATTCGGAGGACTCAATGCAAAAGAGCTCGATTGCCAAAGCAAGGAAAGAGTTAGTGTGGGATTCAAAATCGATTGCAACACCGAGTTAAAGGATTCGAAACTCACCGAGTTGAGATTTGTGCAGATTCTATCCACATGGACCCCCCTCCTCTTCAAGTCAAACGGGTCAACGAGGGGGTCTCAACATTATGTTAATTAAATCAATATTTTTATTTAAATATTTTAATAATAATATTTATTATTATTATTTAAATATTCTTTTAATTAATTGAGAAGACTAGGTCATCAGGCAATTAATGACCCATGATGGAACCTTCTCAGGTGGTTCAACTAACTGCAATAAATACATCATGGGCCTTCAATTTAGGAATGCAATTTGACATTTCCTCTTCTTTCTCACATATTCTTCTATAAATGTAAGTTGGAAGCTCATTTCAAAGGTTCCAACAGTTCAGACAAGTTGGACAGTTAGATATCTCAGGCGAGTGTTATACTTTTCAAGAATCCTCTCTCTTCTGCAAGTTGTTCTTGTGTGTTGAGAGAACTTTCAAGCCTCCTCTTCAAGACTGTAATGGCAACTATTGCCTCTTCTGAATGTAAGATGCATTGTGCATGTTATTGAAGCAATAAAAGTGTGTGTTTTGTGACTATTCTCGGTCCTTTCATCCTTCTATGCTTCTTTGTGCCTTTCTCATACTTGCAGGTACACTGTGCAAGTTTAAGTTTTCTATTGCAGGTTCTTTGGAGTTCTGTGCTTTTCGAGTGGTGGAGTATTGCATGCAGTTAAGTTGTGGTGTTTGTTCACCCTTCTTGAGTTCATCCTTCTTCACTGGGAAACTGGTATATTTCTTAGTCTGATAAAGTTTAACCAAGGGAACGTGTGTCTCTTAGTTTTGTGGTATCATGTACCCTCTCTAAGTTGCAGTAGGTGAGGTTGACCTGTGGTGCACACACCCTCTTCAAATTAACCCTTCCTGAGTCTGGAAACACCCTTTATTTGGTGCATCACCATCCCTAGTGTAGTTTCATTTCTGTAAATCTCTTTCCCTAAAACCCCATGAAAATGTTAGCATAGGACTAGATAATCATTTTTGTTACACTAGGAGTAGTACAACACTTAGTTTAGGAAGAGGAAGCCGGCCTTCTCTGGAGGTTCACCTCGAGCCCAAGTCCCCCAGCTTGAGATGTGATCCCATGTGTCCCAATCACACCGAACATCCTATTCACATCTTGGCCATTCGGAGGGTGCAGTGATTTGGTGACAACAAGCACTTCATAGGTCAGGTGAAGGAATGTTTAGGTATGTTCTGGTACACCAAAGGTTGGGTCAGGATAAATGGTTATGAAAAGAGGCAAGGTAAGGTCATTAGGTCAAATAAAACGGGGTAACAGTCTCACAAGGTATAGTAAGCACATGAGTTCACAGGTCACTAAAAATGTTCCATGTCCAAGTAGTTAGGTCACGACATGGGTAGGGCTGAGGTATGGGTAAAATAACAAGTCCCTAAATGTAATTAAGGACAAGTATAGGTAAGGTAGGAATGTAAGTTGGTTACAATAAGGGGTGGGTAAGGTCAAATGGTGGTTGGGTTGGTTAAGTGGGTTCAATAATGGGGAATGGGCAGGAAGGACCAAGTAAATGCATCGTTATGGTCTCAAAGGAAAGAGGTGAAGGCTTCCTATTTAGTAGCCTCTAAAGATTAGATGATCTCTAGAATGTGTGGGTCATCTTGAGTATTAATGTTGATTTCAATGGTCGAATCATTCAACATGGTTTGTGTCTCAGAAGGTAAAGATCGGTGAATATAAGAGTCTTTTGCTCTAAGGTAGGTGAGGATGGACTCATCGTCCTGACATTTAACAGTGTTAATTAAGGGCGTAACATCATCGCTCATGTTAGGATATAGGAATGGGAGAGAAGAGGGATCCTCGCCATCATGTTGATAGGTCAATGATCCTAGGGAAATGGTATTTACAATTTTATTTTTAGGAGGTATAGATTCAGGATCTATGGACTCTGTGGGTGAGGGATGGTAATGTGGGTGAATGAGAGGGGGAAGATGTCTCATCCTAAATAAGGTCGATGTGAACCTTCTTAGAATATGGAGCATCAAAACCAATGCCACTACAGTCATTGTGTTTACGAGAGGTACATGAGATGACAGTGTGGTGGCCTTGTTCATAAAATTTGAATCCAAATCCTTTCCACGTACACCTATGGAGGAAAGTGTGAGTGAAATGGTGGTTAGTGAGGGAGTGTAGGTTGGTGAAAAAATGGTAGGGTTTTGGATGGAGGTTTGGGTTTATAGATGGCCATATAAAGTGCCCCATATGTTAGATTGGTGCGAAGATGGGGAGGACCACAAGGGAAAATGTCACCAATGTGAATGTCATACGTGGGGTGTTGATGTAGATTCCCGTATTTTTATGGGGTGAGAAATGTATCAAAATTGTATAGGCGGTATTTTGCCAGAGTGAGGCATTGAAAAACACCTTCTAAGGGATCAATATTTTGTATGTGGGTAGTAGGTATAAATGGCTTGTTAGATGAAGGGGAAGAAGGGGTCCTAGCAGTGAAGGTTATAGCTGCAGTAGGGATAATGAGGTTAGACGCAATAGAAGTAGTGGAAATTTTTGTAGATAGGATTGTGGCTGGAGGTGAAGTGGTTTTAGTGGCAGATTCCTTGACTGGCACAAGCACATCATTGGGTCGATATAGCATGTTAAGGTCTTAAAACTGTGAGGGGTTGGTAGGGATGGTATAATTATGTCCCTTGTGCTCAAATTTGAGGTATTGATGTAATATCAAAGGGACACAACCCATAACATGAATCCAAGGTTGGCCAAGCAACAAGTTATACTGGGACTCCTCTTCTATGACATAGAATAGTTCTGGGATGGCACGGGGACCTACACAGACATGGAGAATAGTTTTACCTAGTGTAGAGGTTATGGCGTCATTGAAGGAACGCAACATAACAAGGTTACTATGCATGCAATTTGCAAGTATTTACATTTGGGTGTATGCATGGGAGGAGATGATGTTAATGCAAGCATCACCATCATTAATAACACGTAGTATGTGTATATTATTGATAAATACGGAGATGAAAAGAGTGGGGTTGGGGTCATCAGAATTGAAGGGAGTGATCTCTTCATCTAGAAAATTGACGGCTGCCACTTAGCGAGTGGGTGAAGGTGTAGAGGAAGGTGAGATACCTAGTGAGAGAGGATACGTGGTGAGGGGTAATGATGGAGGCTATAGGTGTGGGGTCATTTAGTAAGACTTCAATAGATTAAAGTACCTTCATGAGGGCTTGACGATGTGACTCCGAGGTCTAGACGAGGTCATATAAAGAAATTTTGAGGGGGGATTGGTGTATTTTTTTTTAGCATTTTACGATGTGTGGCCCTGTCGGAAATGGGATATGCAAGACTGCTGAATAATGACTTTGGGTGTGGGTGTAGACAGTATATTGGGTACAGGGTTGGTTGAAGGACTAGTTGCTTTCTCCTTGCCCTTATCTCTTTGAGCACGGGTGGTAATGCTGGTCATGTTAATTTGATGGGAGGTGGATGAAGAGGGTGTGTCATGGAAGGTATAGTGGTAAGAGGGACAAAAAACTAGTGGTGGGTATGACCCTTGTGAGATGAGTAGGCCGCACTTACATTTGGGTGGTGGTTTGGCCATCTCTCTTATGTGAACCATGTTAATTTTGAAACTTGGGGATGGATCTAACAGTTGTGGGGCTGGAAATTTTGGTCGCTGACTAGGTAATGAGGGAAGATCTGTGGAAATCGGTTGATGGCGAAATGGGGGTCCTCATGAAGAATAAAATCATTGTCAATGTTTTCTTCTGGAGGACACAATCAGACAAGAGAAACTTTAAAATCCTTAGAGTTATCTGAATCATGTCCTGGTCCACGATGGTAGGCTTAAATTTTGGTTTCATCAAACCCTTTTCATTTGGGTTTGAGTGGGTCATAAGGTCTAAGAGGTGGTAATCTGATGACATAATTTTTTGAGGAGGTTGGTTAGGATTTTAGCGTATGACCCTGCTAATTAATCACAATGGGAGGTGAATGTGTGTTTGGGTACAAGTGCGGGGTGACCATGTAGGTAGAGTATTTACAAGAGGAAGAGTAGGTTGGGTTACTAGTTTGGTGTGTTATGTGGTCTTAGGTGTTGGTCGTATCTGCTTGGGTAGGGGTATGGTAGATGAACTAGTAATAGAAGGTGTGTTTGGTTTAACTACCTTATTAGAGGGCAGTGGGTTTTTGTTCTTTAGGTTGCATCTTCTTGGGTAAAGGTGATACTGGGTGCATGAGATGTGGAGTGAAAAGTGGATGGTGCAAGAGGGAAGGTTATCCATGTGGGAAACCGAGGTGCTGTGGATGTAGGTGGCATGGGTTGGGCATGAGGAGTGAGTGAAAGAGAAGAAAGTGTTGTGGGTAATGAAGAAGTTATTGATGGTATTGGAGGTATGTGTGGTAAAAAGGTTACATGTGAGGGTGGAGTTTGTGTGGGGTGCTTGGGTATATTAGAGGTTTGTGATGGGGAAATAGGTTCCTACATTGTTTTGTTTACAGGTGGATGAGGGTTTCTTAGCTAGGGTTAAAGGGTGAGGTTATAGGATGGACGGAAGGGGTGAAGGTGATAAGGGTGTGGTTGGAAAGGTTAGTAGTGTATGAGATCTAGGAGATTAGATCTTCTTTTTAGGGGCCGGGTTAAGTTTTGTTGTTAGTTTTGGAAGACATAGCTAAATCTAATTTGATGGGTGGGTGTGAGTAAGGCTAGTTGTTAGTATGACCCCTAAGGTAGTGATAGGTTTAGGAAAGGGAGATGATATAGGAGTGGGTTTGGGTGCAGATGCATGTTGGGTTACGGGAAGAGGTGTGAGTTGATCCATGAGTGGTTTCGTGGGAGGTTTTGCAATAGTTTTGGTTGTGTCCAGTTTGGTCGGTCGAAACACTTTTGGATAGATAGTGGAGGTGTCAGTGAGTGAAAACTACATTTGTGTTGAAACAAGAAGTAGAAGACACCCATAAAGTAAGGATCTATTGACGTAAGTCTAGGAGATTGGCCAATCAATAGAATGGTACTTTTGTAAGAGGAGCTGATGTGGACCGAGTGGCAATCACTGTAAAATGTGTTTGAGATACTGAGAAATGGATAGCCTCAGACTCTGTGGGTAAGAAAGCTGAAAGTAGATCAATGGGATCTTGAAGGTCTGATGGTGAATGGTCGTCTACATTCGGTGGTAATTCTATAGTATTCTCCATGGGTAGAGGAGATGACAGAACATCCAAAGAGGGCTCTCCTTGTGTTGGTGTAAGTGGTGAACTTGTATCTTCTATGAGTAGGATAGGTGTCACTGAACACTACCCAGAATTTTGAGGGGACAAAGATGGTGTGCTGATTATAGGCTCTTTCATGGGTGAATGAGAAGATGAAGGGGATTCCTCTTTGGGAAGAGGAGTAGATTAAATAGGTTCTAGTACATGTAAGGGAGCGTGGGATAAGATTTCATCTATGACAAGGAATATGAGGTAATTGGGAAGAAATTGGTGCGTCATTGAAAATAACGTGGACCTCGCGGATAGTGATATCATTGTTTGAGGTATCACCCACTTGGTTAGAAGATGGGTCATAATTAGGAAATGGACTCTTGAATATGTGTAGGATTTTTTTATCGGGTGCATTCGGGCTACCCAAGACTAAGTATCCATTGTTTATTATTTCTTGAACAATATTTTTCAAGGTAATGCATTTATTGTCGTTGTGACCTTTGACCCGATGATAGTTAAAAAATTCATGCTCCTTATACCATACAGACATGGGCCACTCAAGGTCGAAGCCATATGTGGTTTTATAGGTGGAAGGGTCATGACAATAGCTTTAACAAGCTTTTCCAAAATGGAAGAATGAGATTCTCCTAGGGAAGTTTACTTTTGCTATTCTCTTCTGAACTGGAAAGCTTGGACAAGAGAGATATTAGAAGGGGGTTTGGATGGGTTTGATTGATGAGGGGGACCAGATTTGAGAACTTTGGAATTAGAAGACCCTTTTGGATTTGGATAGTTGTTTTGATGTTTTAAAGACGAAGAAGTATCATTTTATTTAAACATGATGTTCTTGTTACGAAATAGAATATTCTTTTCTTCGATAGCATGAATTTCTAGTTTCTGTGCCATGGTGAATGCCTCATTGAAAGTTTGAAAAGTTTGCACATGTAGGGTTAGTGAGATGTGTCTAGCACATGACTGAGTAAATAGTTATATAAGCTTGGTTTGAGGCAATTAGAATGTGAGCTGGTTATTGAGGTTGTGCCAGCGAGTGACGAAGTCAGCGATAGACTCATCGTCATATTGTCGTGTGGAATAAAGATCACTCATGGTAACCTTCTTAACAATGTTGATGGAGAAGTGATCTAGGAAGGCTTGGGCTACTTGATTGAATGAGTAAATGGATTGTCTTGGTATTCCACTATACTAATCAAATACCGATCATGTCAGGGACATTGGGAAAGTCCTCAAAAGTAAAACATCATCGTGGGAAATCAGGTGACACCCATGTTTAAAGGACTACAAATGTTGTTGCGGATCTTCTTTGCTATTGAATTGGTTGAATTTTGGCATCTCCCAATGTAGGGATATGGTCGAATGGGAATGGACGGGTGAATAGGCTCATTACAAATTTCATCATAGGTGAGGGAAATGTGTGAGATGGAAACTGATGCTTCTAGTGTTTTCATCTTTTCCATCATCAACTTGATGAGGTCATTGGTAGGTTGTGATGGGGGGGACACCTCATGTGGTGTAAGGAGGAATATATTGAACCTAATAGGGAGGTTGAGAATAAGGAACCAACATGGAAGGCACATATATAGAAAGGGTGACAAACGAGATAAGTGGTTGTTGATAGTATGTGTATGTAGGTGGGATGGTTTTTGTGACTTTTGTAGTGATTGAGGGCAATGTTTGTGGGATGGAGAGGACAATATTTTGGAATGGAGTAGGGGTCATCCACACCACATGTGGTTGTGTTGCAATGGGTATTTGTGAGACAATGAGTGCAGATTGTGCTATGGTCTTGGTGGTGGATGAGGGGACAAAAGATACGACATGTGCAAGGGAAACTACTGATGCAACAGTCATAGCAAGTATGTGTCCTGGATGTGAAACTACTTGGGGTGAAGTAGGTGAAGGTAATGCAGTAGGAGGAATAAGGGCATGAGAGATTGATACATATATCTTGTATATCAATTGATCGGAGGAGTCTCGGGTAGAAGAGTAGGAAAGGTAAAACTGTAAGGCTACGGGATTCTTATTAAGGTGTCATGCAAACTCCTCATCACTGGTAGTAATGGTGGTAGGTAAGGTTGGATCTATGGGTGATCAGATGGAAGGAAGTGAAGGACTAGGTGGGAGTGGTTGACGACTAGCATGGAATATGAGGGCGTTAGTCTGGGTGGGAGTCAACACCATGTGAACAAGTGTTAACCTGGTAAGACTGTATTCTATAAATGATGCACAAAATAGTAAAAATAGAGAATAATGGGGTTCGGGAGGTGAATCTCATCAGTGTCTAGATTTTGAAAAATTAAACATAGGCAACCGATGATATTTAGGCTGACTGGTGATGATTATGGGAAAACCGATGACAGTCAGGGTGACCGATGACGGTTAGGATAACACCAATGATGGTTTATGAAATTGAGACCAGTCACTGTGGAAGAAACCAGTCTCAAAAAAATGAAGTGGGAATGTTGGATTTGTACTGGTGAAACTATGTATGACAGTAAATATCAATAAGGGAGAAATATGATGATGCCCTAAGGTCTGAAAATAGAACATAATCAATAATGAAATCTATTCTAGGTAAAGTAACTAGAAAGCCAGAAGCTGACACCCGGTTAGGGTTTAACTGATGAAAGTCAGATATGAACCAAAGAAGGTCGTTGGACTGATGTCGGTGACTTTGAAATTAGAAAGAAATGAATAAAATTTGTTTTGTGAATTAAATTAAGTGAAGAATCAAACTCAGAAGCCTAAGAATGAGAAGATGAGGCCCTGACACACTCAAACAGAGTCAGAATACTTCAACTATGATGGTGGAGTGTGAAAGGAAGAAGAAAAATTGGGTTTCATAGTCTCACACCTCAAAACACTAGCCAAGAAGAACGCTAAGAAAAAGCATGATCCTAACAGTGTTTTTCTTATGTTTTTTTAGCTTATGCTATTTAGGACTGACTATGTGTATTTAGAACAAATGTTTTTTTTTTGGAAGGTGTCCTATGAAGAAGGGTATCTAAAAGGAGAGTTGTCAAGTATGTTATGGTGGGGATGGGCTATCCTCTAAGAATGTGACTCAAAAGAGGCAACGCGCTATGGAGTACATACCAACTGGATCATGTGATCACTGAAAGATGTTCCCCGGGTAAGATGTTGTTTATGAAAGATGTGTATATTTGATTTTGTGCAAGTTTGGTAAGATACAAAGAGAGAGAAAAATGTGATTTCTATGATTCTTTGTGTCAACCATCAGTTGGGCATGACTTCCAGCATATAGGTTTCCCTAAGTTTTAATGTGAGATAATAACGCAAAAAATCAGAATGCAATGCAAGTGTTTTAAACCCAAATCGAAGTGTGATATTCGATGTAGCAAGAGATGAACAGGAAGAGGGATTATCTTTCAATAATGCAATGAAAAAGAAAGGAAGATGTGTTATTACCAAAAACATGATTTTTTTTAGACAATAGAAAGAAGGAGAATGATTCTAGAGAAGAAAAAATAATGTGGGACACTTTTTGAAGGGAAACAAACATACAAATTTCACCTAGGAATGGATAAATGCAAAAGAACCCCTGATGGGTCCCACCAGGCACGCCAAAATGTTTCAAGTTATTTTCTTTACATTTTTGAAATAACAAAAAAGATAAGGGTAAGGGCCAAGGAGGAATACATGTTTAAATGTTTGTCAGTTGATGGTTGTTACGTGCATTATGACTTCTTGATCTACAACTCAATGTGAGAGCTTCCTTTTGGCTAGGAAGAACTACTTGTAATAGAAAAGAAGACCACAAAAAGATAATTAAATGATATATGACAGTGGACTGCCTAGTGTATGCTAGTTCCGGGAAGTGCGATACTTTCTAGATGAATTTAAATCCATTGTTTAAAAAAAATTAAAGTGAGAAATAAAAAAATTCCTACTGTAGTTGATATGATTTACGTATCTCATTCAAATACACTAAGAAAATCCAATCACAACAGGTTAAGATATGGTTGGATCTGAGAGGAGAGGTATCTGCCAAGATAATGGGACTGGTTAGGGTCAGATTCTAGGTTAAATATGTCAAATGGTACGGTGATTGTTAGGTTTGTTCTTGGTCAAGGCGTAAAACACAAAGACCGATGCCAGCTAAATTTGATCGATGCCGGTTTGGGTAGAATTGATGATGTTTGTGGATAATTGGAATCGGTATGGTCGGTGTAAAGGAAAATCAAAATAGGTTAAATGATAGGGGTGATCTGAGGTCAAATAAAGTTTGGGTGAGTGAATGGGGAGGTCTGTAGATATATTAGGTATGCTCAGAAGTATATAGCAGGTGAGAAAAAGTGATTTGGTGATATGGGTGAAGGGATATTTGGGTTTACAAGAAAGTGGGTGATGAAGCAATACGCATGAAAAGAATAGATCAATAATAGGAGTAATAAAGATTACTAACATAAATAAACCATGCTGTAGGGCCATACTTACTGTGTTAAGGTTTTTGATGGTTAAGTGGTAGAGGTGGTTGATCAGATAATACGTGTATAGTCCTATAGTGGTGCCTTCCGGGAGTGCTCCTATGGATCAAATAGATCTCTTATTGATGCTAGTGATGGCTCTGAATGTCTGGATGCATAAAAGGATGCTTGTTTTGATTGCATGTAGCTCTGGTCTCCTTCCTTTCTCTTAGAAATGTGTTCACCTCAAAATAAGGTTACCAAAGGGAATAAAAGGTAACCGATGACAATTCCGGGTTGACTGGTGTCAGTTTAGGGGTGACCGGCATCGATTAGGGCTGGATTCCCTAGGTTTACTAAAAATAGGAGCTCGTGACAATGATTTCTACCAAATCTCTCCATTCATCCGGGAAAGAGCAGGAGTTACCTTTTTTATATGGGAATGTGGTTAGAGGGGATGTAGGATTTTTTTTTAAGGTTTAGTTAGTTATGGAAACATACTAAGAATAGAATTAGGGTGAGGTGTATAGGTGAGGTGGTGGTGTGGGAATTATCATAATTAGGATAATTAAATAATAAATATTGTGAAGACATGGAATAATTTAATTAAATTAATTAAATTAATATTAGTGTGGGGTGTAGGGGCCATGGTTAGATGAGTGTGTTCAAGTTGATTATTTAACGAGGGGTGAAGGAGCGTGTGACCCAATTTTGGTGTCTACAGAAATAACATGAAATTAATGTACCTGTAACTTAAAATGTACCTTCAGCCATGCAAACACCAACTATGTTTTTTGATTTTGGGTCTAACTCCTCATATATTCTACTATTTCATCCTTTATCAATATGTAGGTTATGTATTATTCCTTCGGTGATTTTGCATAACTTTGATGAAGAATAACATGGAATGTCGGTATATGTGAGGCATTGCATTACACAACATCACACATTGCTGTATATTGCATTGATTTTCAATTTTTTACAAATTAGAACATTAATAAACTATCCTTCTTTTCCTTAGTTAGGTTCATCACATCAATCCTTTCTATCTAAAACAAAGTTTCAATTTTCCTTTTTTATGCGTGTGTAAAAATGTCAATAGGAATTGTGCTTGCAATAGTGTGGTATCCTCCCTTGTAGCGTATGAATCATCATATCGATTTCTTTTGGATGCACACCTGGTAAATCTCACACCCTCGAAGGCCCAAGGTCCTATGCTCTAGGATGTGCACAGGAGCCAAAATCACCTGTCCGTACTCATGTTCCTAAAAATTGGTCCAATCCAGGAAATGCGATGGATCTAGTATATATCCCCATAAAACAAAAACATGAAAGTCATTGTGGATGTGAGACAAGCTTGGTGGAAAATATAAGTGGTAGGCTATATGACTGATCTGCACTAAGATCTTAAATGGACCCACAAATCTTGGTGCTAGCTTATAGGATTTTCTCTAATGGATGGAAAATTTATGAGGTCTAACTCTCAGGAACCCATTCATGCTAACCTCATAAATGTGGTCTCTCCTCCTCTGGTTAGCACACTATTTTTGTCTCTCCTATGCCTCATGTAATATCTACCTAATGAAAGTGACCTACTACTCCATATCGTGTAACATAGCTAGTATAATAGTAACCCTAACCTCTAATCTGTCTCGACTCAAGGGAGTCCTGCACTCTTTGCCATACAATTCCTAGAAAGGTAGTGTTATCCCTCAAAAGTGCACCCGGAAGAGAGATGGCAACAGGTTTTCTAAGTCTGCAAAAGATCTCTCTCTCTCTCTTGTAGATACAATGGGGACACCTCAGGTCTGTGGGTATACCTATTTTGAGGTGAACTTCTGGGGTTAAAAGGCCAGTTCCTTATTGGTGTTCACTAAACTATTTTCTGGGAGTTTAAGGGAAAAATATGACTATAAATTTAAATAATACTAAGGTGATACACCAAATTTGATATGAGAACTTAACTGAGTGGCATACACAACTGATTTGTGAAGAATTTTTTAGGTGCATGAACCAATTAATACTTTTTGCAGGAAATAATGGCAAAACACTTAATTTGTGCTGACAGAGAATCACAACAGCACTAGTAAGCTAATATGCACAAAAAGATTTAGCAGGAAATGGTAAATTTGCAGCAGGGTAAAGTGATTAATCAGGGAATATTGATTCACAATATTAATATTGACATACACAAGACTACAAAATAACTTGGAAAGGCAAGAATAATTCACACTCAAAGGGAAAAATTGGCATAAATTGCTTCAGTACTCATATCAAAAGTTCTCTGGGAAAAATCTCTTAAAAATTCCCCCCCCCCTGCTTTGCAAGAGCACACAATATATAGAAAAAGTTCACCCCCTTCCTAAAAATAGCCTAAAGGCTGTACTCACCCATGCATCCTAACTTTATCCTTTATTTAATAATAAATAAAGGAATAAAATAATACAAAGTAAAGTACATGATAAAAATAGGCATTATCAGCCTTAGATATAATTCAATCAAATTGTAGTTGACTGTTCTATTTTTAGGAAAGAAAGATGAAAAGTTTGCTAAAATTACAAATTTCTTGCTATGCAAGTCTTCTCTCTTTGCAAATGCAAATTTTTCATCTTCTCTATTTTGTCTTGTTGTGAAGGCATGCAAAATTATCTCCTGTGTGTAAGCAAAAGGATGTAACCTTAGCCATATTTGCAAAATTAAGATGAAGTGGGGACCACCTCCTAAGTGCACATGTTCTATTTTTTTGTTCACCTTCCTGGATAGTCACATGAGTGACACTTGCGAATTTTGTTAGAAACCCCATGTGGGGACCACCTTTGATTTTAGATGCTACCACATTGTGGACTTAGGCATAAGCATGCATATAATAATATTAAAGGAGTTTACCCTTTTGGCTAGCCCACCATGTAGTTTTATTCACCACTTTTAGACCCCATGGCACCTAATACAATTTTCACCTTTTTGGTGATCATGGCATATAACATTGTTTTAATTTTTGGGCATGCATATAATTTAGACTTTGTAAAGTCTTGGCGAATTATTTTGTTGACCATCCACGTGGGCTGGCCCAAGTCCATGATGACTCGACCCTTCATTTGACCCTGGCTTGTGGTAACTTGACTGTGGCAGTTTAGCTTGGGCTCTGTGAAGTGTTTGAGGCCCTTGATATTTTTCCTCGGTTTCTCTCCACCGTTGATCCTGTAACCTGGATTAGGGTTCTGGCCTAAGCATTGAATATGGTAAGTGGCTTGTAATTGGGCTATATCGCTTCAAACACTGTATAAACCGATCACCGTTCATCTTGGCACTTAGCATTGAGCAAGTCGTTGATCTTGACCGTGGGTTAGGGTTTTGGAACCCTAGTTTCGAATGTAAGTTTATACTCGCGAGCTCACATTTGGTTTTCAATCTGCGGGCAAAGCCATGGAATTTTTTTTTGTTCTCTCTATGATTTTGATGAATGCTTGGAGATTTTAAAGGTTTTCAGGCTTGCATTTCTATTCCCAAGCCTTTGACGCCATTGATACTTGATTGTTGCATGCATTTTTGAAGGATCTGGAGGTATTTTCTTTTGTTTTTCGGTTATGTGCTCGACTTTTCCATTTACAAATGATCTAAATATAATTTTCATCTATTATTCTGCTGTGTATCACTTGTGGAGTGATGAATCTTTGTTTTCTTCTGGTTCTCTTCTCTTGGTAGTTATTGAGCTCAGTATGGGCCTGTGGAAAGAGATGCCACCATTTTTTTTGCCTGCTCATTAAGTCACATGGTGATCCCTTGCACTATTTCTTCTTTTCTTTTCAAGGCTTGAGTTTATTTCCTGTATCGCTGAAACTTGGCAAATCCTTGGTTATAATGTTCGTAAAATGAAAATATTTGTGAGTCATCTTTTCTCCTTTGACCTTGAGCTCAAATCTTACATCATTTTCATTTTGACGAACCTTTCTGTGCTCAAGTTTGGATATTTAACCTGTAAATATGGATCCATATTTACAAGTGTTGACTTATTGTGCTCCACCTTGATATTCAAAGTCTGTTTTATTTCATTTTCTTATAGATGTATATTTTGGACTTTGTCATTTGTAGATGCTCTTTCATTCTATAGAAGTAACTAATTTTTCCTAAGTAGCTTCCTCCCTATAGATACATGCTCGTATTGTTGAACTTATTTATGAAAGTGTAGTGAGAGAAGTTCACTTCTTATCATTTCTTTTTGATCATACTTCTTTCTGTAGATGTAACTCCTTCTTTAGCAGTTATATGTTGTTTCCTTGTTGACAAACACGATTACGTACCTTCTGTATAACGAAATAAATATCTATTTTTTGGAAAATGAAGAAGATAATTAGTTTCTTTCTCTGTAATGACACTTCACTTTCCAGAAGTCATAGTAGCAAGTATATTTCAATTTCTGCAATTATTTCTCAATTCTATTTATCTGCAAAAGTCCATTTTGCAAAGGGAAACTTTGGAAATTTTTCCCAGAATCCTTCTCTTTTCAGATTTTGATGACTTGACCTTTCTGAAAAAAATGTAAACATCTTTTCTTGCTTATCTGATCATTTGAATGAGTTGTTCATGCTGGCTTTACTTGATTCATTGCAATTTCTGAAAATTTGCAAAGTAGTTGCTCTTTGATCTACACTTGAATTTGGAAATTAAAAGGAACCTTTGACTCTGGAATCTCGAATTTTTTCCATGATGTCAATCATATACTTTTCCTGACTTTTTTTATTTCCTCCCTAATTTTCAATTAGATTTTTGATCCAGATTTGCAAAATATCTTCTTATTAGCTCATTCTGACACTTCTCTCTTCTGTAAACCATCTAAAAATGATGTTTGTGCTTCATTTTTCCTTAACCAAGTAACTGATTTTCAATCAATGTTGCAACTTGTTTCTATAAAATTCAAAAAATAATTTAGAAATAAATAGGATTTTTGGCCTCTCGTGTATCCATGTGATTTATTCCTTCTTCTTTCCTTCTTCTGAAAGGTGTTTTCTAACCTCTTTCAAGTGTCATTCTTCACATTTGTTTCTATTACAAGTTGCTTCAGATTCTACCTTTTCTTAAATCAACTCTTAGCTTCATTTGACCTTCTCTTTTTAGATTTACTTTATGTACTCTACCTCTTCCTTATTGCCATCTCATCTGTATTTCCTTATTTTCCTATGCCATGTGTTTTTGTACTTATTTCTTTCAAGTACCATTAGATACATCAAATTCATAATTTGTATTTGCTTTAGAACATGAGTATTGGAATAACATTGTACCCTGAGCTCAATTTGACAAATGCTTCTCTTTTCTTGCAGGTGTTAAGAAATGAAGATGGAAGCGGAAGATGGAAGAGTTGAGATGGAGATGGAAAGGATGAGGAGTGGAGACAGAAGACAGAAAAGGCAATGATGGGTTCCTTTTTATTCCTCTACTCTTTTTCTTTAGCACATGCGGTATTCTCATTTCCATGTATATGATGAGTCACTTAGTCATATCCCATGTCTTGTGTGGGAAAACTTATGATCTCTTATGAATAAAGCATTAAATTTAAATAATGAGTTGATTATCTTTTTCTACATTCAGTTTTGCTTTGATTGTACAATGCTGTAGGCAACTCAATATCTCAATAAAATGAATTAACATAAGGGATAACTTGAAGTGAATACCTATAACTCCAGTGGATAATTATTGAATGAAATGTGTCTCTTTCTATGCTGTGTGATTATCTTAGCTTCCATTGTTTGTTTTGAATCCTTTCTGCTATCTCCATTTGGACATTATTGTCACTGTTTGTTTGTCAATATTTTCTTGATGGAAGTAGCAGGAAAGAAGTCAATTGTAATATTTTATGGTAGCATAGGTAAATGCAAACTTATAAATCATAACAACTTTAATGAACATAGAGCAATAAAACTGATAGGCATCAAGATAATAACCGTGAATCTGATTGTGTGAAAAATGCCACTATGTCTGCTGTTCCAAAACTATACACCTTACATATTCTGGAATCTGGTGTCTTCATCGGGATAACACAACTATCCTTTGGGGCTTGTGTTCTCTTGCTGAGGATATTCGTGAGATTGCAGACTATGTGAGGTGTTACGTTTTGTAACAGCACACATAGCTGCAGATTTCACTTAATCTATTTCAAAAATCAGCAATAACAAAATAATCTGACGTAAATCCCTTAGCTTAGGTATACTTCACCCAAGCTATCCATTGTAACGAAGTTTTGAGTTGCCCATTTTTACACAAGTGTAAAATATTGTCAACATTTCTAGTGATCCTGTGGGGAAAGCTGCTTGCTAGTTTGTAGACTAGTTCCTTACTCTAGTCCATTGGGTATGGAGTCAAAATTTGTAACCAAAAACTACCTTTTCCCGAAAGGTCCAACCCTTTCAAAACAACTAAAGCTGAAAAAAAATAATCTAGCAAACCAAACCATGTGCATGAATGCACTTACTGAAAATAAAGAACGATGCAATGTGCAGAACTGCACTTATTGAAGGGGAAATCCTACTCTAACCAATCACTATAAGATTTTCAATAACAGTGTTTGAGAAACATATCATTCACAGGAATGAGAAGTTCCTCTCCATTCAGCTTGGAAAGTTGAAAAGCATTGTGTTCTTTGCAAGCTGATATCATATAAGGACCACTCCAGAGTGTATCAAACTTTGAGTGTCTTCCTAGTCTTAGCACAATCAACATCCCATTTCAACATGATATCTCCTTCATTGAAGATTCTGAATTTGGATTTCTTATCAAAAGTCATTCTTCATCTGATTTTGATTATTCTCCATGTTTGAATGATCTTGGTCTCTTAGTTCTTGTAATTCCATCAATTCTACGTAACGGACCTGCAATGGTTCATTCTCAAGTAATTCTATTTGATGCAGCAAATCCAATGTAGGTAACTCAACTAAAATTGGCATCCTCACTTCTTTCCCATACACAAGCTTGTATGGTGAATTTCCAACTGATCTCTTAGGGGTCACCCTATCAGCCCAAAGTGTTGAATTCAACATTAGATGCCAAACTCTTTGATTATCCTTCAGTGTTCTTCTGATGATTCTCAAAAGATTCTTGTTAGTGCTTTCAGCTAATCCATTACCTTGTGGGTAATAATTAGATGAAGAGATCAAGTAGATTCCATGGCTAACAGCCCAATCTGCTACCTTAGCACCGAGAAACGCTAACGCATTATCTAATATGATAGTTGCTAGGAACACCAAATCTACAGACTATCCCTTCATAGAAGGCTAGTATTGAAGTCTTCATTAGCATCCTCCAAGGCTATTGCTTCAGTACATCTTATAAAGTAATATGTAGCTAGTTAGAATCCATTTATGTACTTGTGAATAAGGTGGGTTAATCATTCCGATAAAGTCAAGACCCCACTGCATAAAGGGCTAATCATCTAAAAAGGGCTGCAAAGGCAAGCGAAGCTAAACTTTCTTTTCCAACAAAGAAAGCACACTTCTTGTAGTTCCTGATCCATTCAAAATAGTTCTTAAATATGCTAGGCCAATAGTAACCTACTTTCATGATTTTCAAAGATGTAGTTCGTGCTGAGAAGAGACCTCCTGCAGGTCCTTCATGGAATCCTGATAATATCTTCTAAATTTTTTCATAATCGACACATCACAGCAATATTCCATTTATATCTCTTTTAAACAATACACCATCGCATGAAAAGATAAGGAATAGATTGTAATATAAAATATCTTCATTTATTCTTATCCATACCTTCCGGATAGGTGTCTGTGTTGTAGATAGTTAACCAAATCAGTCATCCATCTCGATTCTTGAATTTCTTAAGGAAGTATAGGTTACTAATTTCCTGGTTTGCAACATAACATTTGTATTGCTGATACTTGGTTTCATCATGTTGTTCTGAATATTCGGGTTCTATAGCATCCTGCTATTTTTCCATATCAACAATTAAATGCTCACATAAACCTTTACCTTGAACTGTCTTTGTAACTCGAGCGGATATCAACATCATATTCCATAACCTTCGTTATCTAGCCTACTCTTTTCTCATTCAACTCTTTGTTCAACAAGAAAGCTTTCACATTTGGATGAGAAAAAAAGAACATGAATTTTATTGTTTGAAAGCATGTACTTAAAATTCTTTAGTCCTCTGACTACGGAAAGTACTTGTTTTTCAAGGAATGTGTACCTTGTTTCGTAATCGTGTAAGCTCTGTCCAAAGAAAGCAATTGGATGTTTGATATTCTTGTCATTGAACCTGAGTTAGAATAGCTAAGATTGTTTCAGCTCCTGCAAGTGCATACATTGTAAAATATTTGTCAAAATTTTGATTTGCAAGAGTAGGAGCCTGAGAAATAGCTTTTTTAATAGCCTTGAAACCCTCTCTCCCTTCGCTGGTCCAAGAGAATGTTTTCTCTTTCCTTAGCATGGTTGTCAATGGCTTAACCAATGCTGCAAAATTTGGGACAAATCTTTTGACAAACTTGATTTTTCCCCAGAAAGCGTTGTAATGCCTTCTTGTGATGAGGTAATGATAGTTGTGATATGGCTTCAATTCTGAAAGGATCAATTGCTAAACCCTGTTTGGAAACAATATGGCCGAGTAGCTTACCTTCATGTACTGAAAAGATAGACTTTTTGGGATTCAAAGATATTCCAAACTACCTGCAGATCTGAAAAGTCTGTCTCAAATGCATTAGATGTTCATCAGATTTTTTTTGAGAATACAGTGACATCATCTAAATAAAAAAGTATGCATTTATTTAGTAGGTTACGAAAAGCCATGTCCATTACATGTTGAAACATTTCACCATCATTTGAAAGACCAAAAGGCATCCTTTCGTAAGCGTAAGTACCCCATTTGATGGTAAAAGTTGTTTTATATCTGTCTTCTCCTCGGACTAAAATCTGATTATATCCACTGTAACCATCTAGAAGGGATAGTTTATCTAATTCTGAGACTGTTCTCAAAATCTGATCCATGTTTGGTAATGGATAATGATCTTTCAATGATGCTTTATTAAGATCTCTAAAATCCACACATAATCTTATTTCTCCATTATTTTTCCTAACTGGAACAAGATTTGCTACCCAACCTGATTGCTTAACCGAGAAAATAATTCCTGATTCAATAAATTTTGATAATTCTATTCCTCATAAGAGGTTCTATTCTGGGATTTATAGGCCTTTGTTTCTGCCTAACTGGTTTAGAATTTGGCTGTAATTCAATCATATGTTGTGCTAGACTGGGGTCAAACCCTTTCAAGTCTTGGTATCTCCAAGCGAAAACATCTTTAAATTTAGTGCAAAGCTTAATAAAAGATTGTTTTTTCGGATAAGAAACATACCTTTCCAAGAAATAAGTACTTTCCTTCATCAACAGAAACCTCTTCGTAATTATTGGCACGAGTAGACATCTTATCTTTTTCCTTTATTAACTGGTCATTAGTGCTAAAGATGTCTTCCAATGTGACAAGTCCTTGAGGAAACTTGTTTGTCTTTAACTGAACATTTTGGTCACCATATAGATGATGTAATTTATCCTGATTTAGTACAAAAAATTCAGCTTCCTGCTTCAAAAACCTGCAGATTTGATCATCACTCTCAAACACCTACTAATTAGATTCATTATCAGGTATAGAAGGTCTGAACAATCAACTTCACATGAGGCTGCATTTTGTTGCTTTCTATTCATTCCAGCACTTCAAAAACTAGCACCAATTGCTGCCAGTCTATCAACATGTTTATTTTCAGCTCTAAGAATAGACTGAATATTAATGGCATCAAAATCTTCCATTAAGTCTGAAACTCTATGCCTATAAGACTTCATCAATGGATTCTTACATACATTGAAGTTTTTTACTTGATTTATTACTAACTCAGAATCACCAAAGACTTGTAACGTGCTGATTCCTCTTTTTCTGGCCCAAAGTAAGCCATGAATTAATGCTTCGTACTCAGCTACATTACAAGTGCATGAAAATTGAAGACTCAGAAGCTGTAAAATACCTTTCATTTGTTGGGGAACTGAGCATCAGACTTGCTCCCTGTCCTTTCTTATTCTTAGCTCCATCAAAATGAAGCTTCCAAATCCCTTCTATTTTATTTTCTATTTAGGACAGCAATGGAACTGTTGCACTTTCTTCGTGCATGAAATAAACACTCGAAAAGGTTTTCTTCAACTATTTTCTCATCCATGAACATGTTAGAAACACCTTCTAGTGCTGAAATCTGAGCTACATCATTAAAATTAGATTGATCTAAAGCTGAATAATTTGCTACTGCATTTGGTGAATGAGGCTCAATATGAAATCTAGCCAATGGCTCAGAATTTATGGTAACCTTAGTGCCATAACGTGTAGTGAAAAATAAGAAAGATCAATCAAAAGAGAGGTAGCCTCCTATTTTTTTTGTAAAGTCTCTAGATAGGCACAAAGCAAAATATGGAGGTAAATCCACAATAGTAACATCTTGTAAAATGGAAACATTTGGGTAAGAATGTAACGTTACCTCCAAATTGCTGATTACTCCAACTATATTGGTTGCAGTCCCATCAAGATGTAAAACACTCCTTTCTGTAGGTTCATATTGCAGGCCTATTTTTTCAGCAATTGACTTAGGCATGACTGTACTACTTGCGCCGCTGTCCACCATACAATTATGAAGTAAATTTTCTCCAATGATCAAAGATAGGTAAATGGGTGGTGGCTTCTTTATGTCATGAGCATTTCAAACCTTCTGAACCATCCATCTAACATCCTTTACGCGATCTTGATCAAGTGTTCCAAGGATCATATCTATATTTTGGACTTCCTTTACTACTATTTTTGAAGAAATCAGAAGTTTAGCTAGTTCATGAGAGAGTAAAATCCTGTTGTCCTGGAATGATTAAGGCATCCCACATTGAGATGTCAAAATTGTGTTTCTTCATCACATCAAAAATATTAAAAGAAGCAACAGTCTTAGAGATAGACTCGACCGTTTTAGCATAAGCTTTAGAAAAAACTGATTCTGCTTTGGCAGCCTTAGATATCTGAGGGATAAACAATCTTCTTGGATCAGGCTGAAGTTGTTTTTGTTTTCTCTTTACCCACTACAACACTTGCAATTTTTCTGAGGGACAGAAGGACTGTTGGCTAGTTTCGAGACTATAGATGTTGATATATCAGTAATAATGGGAAGCATATGTCTGTTTTGTTGTTTTTTATTTTCGGTATCTTTCTCTTGAGCTCTAGTGGTAACAAAAATGAAATCCTCTTCATTAAAGCTAACCAAATTCTGTTCAGGTGTTTTCTGAACATGAATTTCTTGCTGCTCACCCTCCATTTGAGGTATGAACAATGCTTCAGATTGAGGTTGTGCAACAAGATTCAGGTTCAAGAATGCATTTGGGCAATTTGAAATTTTATGAGGTTAATTACAAGGTTGGCACCACTCTTCTGTAGCCATATTAAATGGAACCAAAGAATTAGATGCACTAGGAACATTAGAATCAAACTGCCTTTGCTGATAAGGCTACCTGTAATTTTGATTCTATTGGTAAGGCTGCCTATTCTGCTGGTTTTGATGATAAGGAGCTTGATATCACCTATTAGGCAATGTTAGCTTATTTTCAATTGATGTCAGTTTATTTCCCATGGTTTGCAAGGCTTTAAACATATCTAGGGATGGGGCTACAATAGTAGGCTCTATGATTGTAATAGGCTAGGGGATAGGAGCTAAATCTGCCAAAAATGGCATTGTAGGCCTTGGTGCTAATTTTCCATCCTTAATAAGGCTATTTTCATCTTTTATAGTAGTGTCATAGGCCCCTGGAAGAGTAAAAGCTCCCATGGATTGAATCATAGTTACAATATCACTATTTAATGCTCTGAGATGATAAAGGAAAGCTTGAACAACTTGAGGATTAACACTTGCCATGATTCTTTCCAAGTTCTAGCAAAACGAATGTTGAAACTATACAAATATTCATGAGGGGCTCTCTTGATATTAGATAGTTGTTCTATCAGGGACAAATGATCTGAATTGTCTTGGAACTATTCTAGCAATTTCTCTCCTAATTCATCCCAAGTTCTTATGCTTCCAATCTCTAGGTTCTTATCCCATTGCAAGGTTTGTCCTTTAAAAGATGCAGCTAAAAGTCTTAAAGCTACGTCTTCATGAGTAATATTGTGGACTGCACATATGGCTATAACATCTTTAACGTGTTCAGTTGGTGTAACTTGATTTTCACCGGTACATGATGGCATAATTTTCAGAGCAGCATTAGGAATGTCATGATACACTGTAATTACTAATGGGCTGCCATTAGTAAAGGCTGCAAAATTTCTGGGTGGAAAAACTGAGATATTGATTGAAAAATTTATTCGTGGTGAAGGAATAACAGGAGGGTTTTCAAAACCAGGTCTGTTATAAGGCAAAGTATTACCAACCCTTCTTCTTTTAGCAGATTTCAAAGGTAAAGAAATGAACTTAGGAGGAATACCTCTTATCGATGATCTTGTAGTCACTTTAGGCATGGAACATGCTACAATACTAATCTGAAATCAGATTTACAGAGTCACCAAAAGATCATAGAATCTTTAGAATTAATTTGCTGTAGATTTTCTCCTGAAAGTAACTTTTATTTACTGTAAAGCTGCTTTTGATTTGCTCTAGAATCTGAAATTTGCATGCAGATCTAATTCGTGGTCCCACCAAGCGTGCCAAAAAATGTTATCTCTCGAAAGTGCACCCAGCAGAGAGATGGCAGCAGGTTTTCTAAGTCTGCAAAATAGCTCTCTCTCTCGTAGATACAATGGGGACACCTCAAGTCTATGGGTATACCTATTTTAAGATGAACCTCTGGGGTTAAAAGGCCGGTTCCTTATTGGTGTTCACTAAACTATTTTCTGGGAGTTTAAGGGCAAAAAATGACTATAAATTTAAATAATACTAAGGTGATACACCAAATTTGAGATGAGAACTTGACTGAGTGACATACACAACTCATTTGTGAATAATTATTTAGGTGCATGAACCAATTAATACTTTCTTTAGGAAATAATGAAAAAACACTTAATTTGTGCTGAGGGAGAATCACAAAAGCACTAGTAAGCTAATATGCACAAAACGATTTAGCAAGAAATTGTAAATTTGCAGCAGGGTAAAGTGATTAATCAAGGAATATTGATTCACAAGATTAATATTAACATACACAAGACTGCAGAATAACTTGGAAGGGAAAGAATAATTCACACTCAGAGGGAAAAACTGGCAGAAATTCCTTCAGTACTCATATCAAAAGTTCTCGAGGAAAAATCTCTGAAAAATTCCCCCCCCTTTTTCTTTGCAAGAGCACATAATATATAGAAAAAGTTCACTCCCTTCCTAAAAATATCCTAAAGACTGTACTCACCCATGCATCCTAACTTTATCCTTTATTTAGAATAAAATAATACAAACTGAAGTACATGATAAAAATAGGCATTATCAACATTAGATACAATTCAGTCGAACTACAGTTGACTGTTCTATTTTTAGGAAAGAAAGATGAAAAGTTTGCTAAAATTACAAATTGCTTGCTAGGCAAGTCTTCTATCTTTGCACATGCAAATTTGTCATCTTCTCTATTCTGTCATGTTGTGAAGGCATGCAAAATTATCTCTTGTGTGTAGGCAAAAGGATGCAACCTTAGCCATATTTGTAAAATTAAGATGAAGTGGGGACCACCTCCTAAGTGCACATGTTCTGATTTTTTTGGTCACCTTCTTGGATAGTCACATGAGTGACACTTGCAAATTTTGTTAGAAACCCCATGTGCGGACCGCCTTTGGTTTTAGATGCTGCCACATTGTGGACTTAGGCATAAGCATGTATATAATAATATTAAAGGGGTTTACTCTTTTGGATAGCCCACTCTGTAGTTTGATTTTCCAGATTTAGAACCCATAACACATAATACAATTTTAAATTTTTCAGTGATCAGGACATACAATACTATTTTAATTTTTGGGCATGCATATTGTTTATACTTTGTAAAGTCTTGGCGAATTATTTTGTTGACCATCCACATTGGCTGGCTCCTCTCCATGATGACCCTACCCTTCATTTGACCATGGCCTCTGGTAACTTGACCGTGGCGGTTTAGCTTGGGTTCTGCGAAGTGTTTGAGGCCCTTGATCTTTTTCCTTGGTTTCTCTCCACCGTTGATCCTGTAACCCGAATTAGGGTTCTGGCTTGAGCATTGAATACAGTTGGTGGCTTTTAATTGGGCTCTATCACTTCAAACTTTGTGTAGACCGATCACCATTCATCTTGGCACTTGGCATTTAGCGAGTCGTTAATCTTGACCATGGGTTAGGGTTTTGGGACCCTAGTTTCGAATGTAAGTTTATACTCACGAGCTCGCATTTGGTTTTCAATCAGTGGGTGAAGCCATGGCAAAAAAAATTTCTCACTCTATGATTTTGATGAATGCTTGGAGATTTTAAATGTTTTCAGGGTTGCATTTTTTTTCCTGAGCCTTCGACACCATTAATACTTCACTGTTGCATGCGTTTCTGAAGGATTTGGAGGTATTTTGTTTTGTTTTTCAATTATTTGCTCGAATTTTCTGTTTATATATGATCTAAATATTATTTTCATCTATTATTCTGCTTTGTATCACTTGTGGAGTGATGAATCTTTGTTTTCTTCTGGTTCTCTACTCTTGGTAGTTATTGAGCTTAGAATGAGTCTGTGGAAAGAGATGCCACCATTTTTGTTTTCCTACTCATTACGTCGCATGGTGAACCCTAGCACTGTTTCTTATTTTCTTTTCGAGGCTTGATTTTATTTCTTGTATCCCTGAAACTTGGCAAATCCTTGGTTATAATGTTCGTAAACTGAAAATATTTGTTGTTCATCTTTTCTCCTTTGACCTTGAGCTCGAATCTTACTTCATTTACATTTTGACGAACCTTTGTGTCCTCAGGTTTGGATATTTAATTTGTAAATCTGGCTCCATATTTATAAGTGTTGACTGATTGTGCTCCACCTTGATATTTGAACTCTATTTTATTTCATTTTCCTGTAGATGTATATTTTGGACTTTGTCATTTGCTCTTTCATTCTGTAGATGCTCACTTGGAGTTTACGAACCCATTCTTCATTCTATAGAAGTAACTGATTTGTCATAAGTATCTTCCTCCCTATAGATACATGCCCGTATTGTTGAACTTATTTATGAAAGTTTAGTGAGAGAACTTCACTTCTTATCATTTCTTTTTTATTATACTTCTTTCTGTAGATGTAACTCCTTTGGCAGTTGTATGTTGTTTCTTTGTTTGCAAACATGATTGAGTACCTTTTGTATAATGAAATAAATATATCTTTTTTGGAAAATGAAGAAGATAATTAGTTTATTTCTCTGTAATGACACTTAACTTTCCAGAAGTCATAGTAGCAAGTAAATTTCAATTTCTACAATTATTTCTCAATTCTGTTTTTATGGAAAAGTCCATTTTGCAAGGGGAAACTCTGGAAAAAATCTCCCAGAATCCTTCTCTTTTCAGATTTTGATAATTTGACCTTTCTAAAAAAATGTAAACATCTTTTCTTGCTTATCTGATCATTTGAATGAGCTGTTCATGTTGGCTTTACTTGGTTCATTTCAATTTCTATAAATTTGCAAAGTAGTTTCTCTTTGATCCACACTTGAATTTGGAAATTAAAAGGAACCTTTGAAACCTGTTGCATGATGAGAATCTGGGATACCTGTATGTTTCATTTGATCATGATGTCAACTTATAAGTGATGAAACATATACTTTTCTTGACTATTTTTATTTCTTTCAAAGCTCGGATAGCTTAGAAAGTAATGTAGTACCTAAAAAAGCATGTGTTTCAATTTTTTTTTAAATCAAAGTCAATTTTACAAGGGGAGACTCTGATTTTTTTTTGTAAAATCCTGTTTCCTCCCTACTTTATCAAATTTTTGATCTAGATTTGTAAAATATATTCTTATTAGCTCATTCTGACACTTATTTCTTCTGTAAACCATCTAAAAATGATGTTTGTGCTTCATTCAGTAGATGCTTTCTTTTTAACCAAGTAACTGATTTTCAATTAGTGTTGCAACCTGTTCCTGTAAAATTCAAAAGATAATTTAGAAATAAATAGGCTTTCTGGCCTCTCGTGTATCCATGTGATTTATTCCTTCTTCTTTCCTTCTTCTGTAAGCTGTTTTCTAACCTCTTTCAAGTGTCATTCTTCACATCTGTTTCTGTTACAAGCTTCTTCAAATTCTACCTTTTCTTAAATCAACTCTTAGCTTCATTTGACCTTCTCTTTTCAGATTTACTTTATGTACTCTGCCTCTTCCTTGTTGCCAGCTCATCTGTATTTCCTTGTTTTCCTGTGCCATGTGTTTTTGTACTTCTTTCTTTCATGTACAATTAGATACATCGAATTCATAATTTGTATTTGCTTTAGAACATGAGTATTGGAATAACATTGTACCCTGAGCTCAATTTTACAAACGCTTCTCTTGTCTTGCAGGTGTTAAGAAATGAAGATGGAAGTGGAAGATGGAAGATTTGAGATGGAGATGGAAAGGCTGAGGAGTGGAGACAAAAGAAAGAAAAGGAAATGATGGGTTCCTTTTTATTCCTCTACTCTTGTTCTTTAGCACATGCGGTATTATTATTTCCATGTATATGATGAGTCACTTAGTCATATACCACGACTTTTGTGGGAAAAATTATGATCTGTTATGAATAAAGCATTAAATTTAAATAATTAGGGGTCAATGCATGGTGTTGTGTCCCACTTTTTGTCCCAAAAATGTGAGCAAAGATGGAAAATGGGTGGTATCCAAGGTGGGTTCACGCGAACACAACTTTTGCATGAACCTGTTTCGCGCGAAGAGACACACAAGACGTTATCTTGAAGCATGTCGTAGTTGATCAGGTTCGTGTGAACATCTGGTTCGCGTGAACCCCTTTCGCATGAAGGTCGTTCACGTGAACCATCCTGTTTATAGAGTGGAGGTGCTACGGAGGAAATCATTTTCCTCTACCCCGCCTCCTTCGTGTGAAGTTTGTGCGATCGACCAGAGCCCACCACACCAGATCCACCACACCGGCGAGCCCACCACACTAGCCGAGAGCCCACCACACCAGCGAGCCCACTAACGATGAAGCCCAGGAATGACGAGCCTAGGTATGTTAGCAAAATTGTACCCATTTTTTTGCAAAATCGTAGCCATTAAAATACCATTTTTTGCAAAACCCTGGCTCATTTTTTTGGTAAAACCCCATTTTTTCTCCTATAAATGAATTGAATGTGAAGGTAAAATATGAAAATGACTGGTTGGGAGTTTTGTATGCTCCATCCTTGTTACTTGTAAATGGTCTGTTTGAGAAAATCTGAGGGCAATAGGCAATATTTATACCCTTCCATTATGTATGTCCAATTAGAAAATATAAGTATCCTTTTACCAGGTTCAGAGAAACATGTTTTTTACAATGGACGATTATACTGTAGTTTCAAGATAATTTTATCTAGCTTTATTTCTATTAGCTTTGATCCATGACTAAGGAAGAATTCATATGGTTGTTACCTGTACATTTTTCCAAGGTCCTCTTGGTTTCCCCAGTTGTTCAATGTATTTTTTTGAAGGGCTTCTTTTATGTGCTGCAAATTATAACATAATGGATCTTTTTAGTTTCTAGAAAAATGAGTATATTGTGTAGCTCACAGCTAATTATGCCATACTAAGATCCCAATAGTGGCATAATTGTTGATTGGAGCCGAGATTGCAGAGTGCACTGCCAAAATACCGAAGGGCTCTTTGGCCAAGAATCAGTCTTAAGGGTGTCTATCGATGTTATATAAATATTGATATCATTGCCCATATTTACATATCAAAGATTGATTTACAAGTTTAAAAAGTGTGAGTCTGTATCAAAATCGACTCAAATATAAATATATTTAAAAGGATTTGTACCGTGGTGGATGGTTAAATGCAACAATAACCCAAAACAACAAGTTTTTCAATACCTTAAACTTATTTTTCTTCCAATGGGTTTTTGCATGAGGTGCATTGAACTTTTTCAATTGAATCGAGGCATGAAGTATGGAAGAGAGGTATAAAGATCTTGAACACCCTGTGCATTCTGTTAAGACTCGCTGGTAATGCATCATATGTTTCATATTTTTTTTAACACCATCGAGTGTTAAACCCTTTATATTCAAAGTAATTCATATCTGGCTATTTACATGACACCCAAATGAGGATAAAGAAAAAGGCTTCTAGGACTAAAGGTAACACACAACTCTTGTTGAGATATGAAGTGTTGAGGAAATGCCATTCTCTAATTGAGGAAATATTTCTTGTAGCCAGAAACTTGTGAATTGGTATATATATATTTGAATCTTTCTCGTAGCTATAAATAGATCTAGAAGCCACGACAATGGCCGACATGCAAGAGCGACCTGAATATGTTTTCCTTGACTGAAATCAACATTGCTCACTCTTGTGGAGCTTCTTAAGATTTTCAATCTGCAAGTCGTAAACCCTACACCCACCCTTCCTCACGTACGACAAAGGTTCAGTTTACGATAGCTTTAAAAAGAGGAAAATAGAAAAAACTGCCTTAAAATGATACATCAAGCTACCCTAGATTCAAATTCATCAAGAACATTGATTTGAGTAGCCTGCGTATCCAATGTAAGTTGATTGTTATGGGCATGAACCTGGGTCACCATCATGGCAGCATTAGGTCTTTATTGGTAATGGAATTTTCTCATCGTTTGGAAGGTACAATTGTGTTTATTATGGCAAAGCCAAAACATTCTTACTACAAGTGTTATATATTAAGGAAGAACCGTGAGCATTGTGGTAAAACCATTCTTTTCAGAAATGTTGGGTTAAGCTTGGTATTCAAGTGAGTGTGAGTATGAGCCAAGTGTGAGAAAAATAGAAACATAACCCACCAATCAAATCACTTCAAAAGCATTTATAAGAGTCACTTTTCAATGATAATGAATACAAATTCAATCAACTGTCTGTTCAACCAGTAATTTGAACTTTTGCACTGCACTATGTCAAGACCCGAGATCAAGTTAGAATACATTAAACTGAATCCAATTAGAAGGAAGGTTATTCTTAAAGCACATCATTTTATGCTCCAGGAAAATTGCTTGGAATTACTGTAGTCTATATTGCAAAAAGAAATCAGTTATCACCATTGAAGTGAACCCTATATGTATCTAGAATTGTTTTTTTCTAGGAGGTAAAAAAAAAGTTCGATCTACAAGTTTGATCTATCCAATGTAAGTTCCATTATTGTTACCTTAAATCTGATGCAGGACATCCATGGTTATGTGCTTCTTTACTAATTTTAGACTAGTTTTCTAACAATAATTTCGTGTTCAGCCTTACAAGGCATAAGGTAAATATTGCTTTTAGATCACGACTCATGGCTAAGATGGATGCTAATTTGGCCCAATGGGATTTCTTTCTATTTACTTTATGTATATTTCAATTTTTTTATTCTTTATTTTTGACTTCGTGATTAAGTTTGGGAGAAAATGCAATCTTAATCAGGAACCTACACCTAGAGAATAGAAAATTATTTCTGTACCAGAAGTTAGTCCGGTTAGAAAGTTAAAGAGTTAGTTCAATTAGGACATTAGAATTAGTGCAAGTAAAGACAAGGAGTGATCATTTTACATAAATAAAAAGAGAGATTCAAGATTGTTGGGACCTAGGAGATTGTTTGCTGGCACAGGGGAACATTTTATTTATAACTTAACAAGGTTTCTATTGGGGCCTACACCATAACCATAAAACAAAAGATACAGTCTTTCAGATTTTGAACGATTGGGATAGGAATGTTACCCTTGGAAGGTCATTGAGGACCAAGGCCAGTCAAATGATAAAGCTTGTGCAATGTCATATCTTGTGTCATTTTGTATAAGAGAGAAAAATGTAATGATCTTAGAGTAAGAAGAAAGATGAAAGAGTGTAAGAAACCGTCCGTAGAAGGTTGATTTTGCAGTAATAGATTAGTGCAATATCTTGTTGTTTTATATAATGGAATTCTTGATTCCCTAGCCTCTTATGCATTACAGTTTTCATTAGTGTCTGTAGTTTCTATAAAAAAACATAGTTGAGATCGCATGCATAGTTTAACTTGTAAGTTCATGTTTTGTCAAATGTATAACATAACTAATTTGTAAATAGACATAGCAAAAATGAGTGCAGTGAGTAGAATACAACTATAGCATGTCTTGACGAGGAAATTTAGGGACTGCTGTAACAATGGCTCCATTACTGGACCTGAAAATGTTGAGATGGCTACAAGGGCAAAGAGATGACCATTTTGTGGAAGAAGAAGCTAGTTGGCATAACCATAACCATAACCATATAGAAAAGTTAATTCCCAAAGATGGTTCAGGTAACTCAGGAGGAACCTCTTCTGCAGGTATATTTACTTCCCATTTCTCATATGGCAATAAATAGAGACATAGATTTTCCTTATCTGTAACGTGTAAATACCGACACAACAATTCAATTAGGAGTAACCAGCATTAAAAAACAGAGGTGCAATCATAATAATGATTACCATAACCTTACTTGTAGAACAATTAAAAGAAAATAAAGGGCAATGAGAAATACGTGAACATTCATTTATTATTAAGGATTTTTCTTACTTAATTACTAGAAATAAATAGCTTCCTTGAAATGTAAAGTTGATTTATCCCTGATTTTGTATACAAACACTGTGATGACATCACTAATAGATTACAAATAATTTAAATGTTTTTGTGATTTTTAAGCATGCATAAGTGGTCAACTTGTACATGTGGAGATATAGTTTCATTAGACATGTATTTTACCGATGTGTTTTGTTGTTTAAAATTGGATTGGTGTTCTATTTGATTGTGCTAATTCTGTATCATATGCACAAAAATTGTGTTCCAGGGAAAGGTGAATCCCACTCAATGTGAGGCTTTGACAATGGTTTGTGCCCAGGTAAACTTACATTCTCTTCTAGAAACATTTCTTTGTCTTTAAGATCATCTAAATGTATTCCAAACTTTTCATTTATGAACTCTGCAGCATCACTTGGTATATTTTGTTATCATTGTGATTTGTAATTTATGTAATTTATTTGATTTTGTAATTTATTTTCTATATTAGTTGCATTGAAGCTTGAAAATTTCATATTTCTGTTCTGATTAATATAGGAGAATATCTTGGGAATTTTTTTTAATTAAAAGTACTATTAATTAGAATTTTACTTTCTTTTTTTTACAGTCACGGATTCTTCTGAAAACTCCTAATTTGTTTGAGAGGACCGATTTAGAGATTGCAAAATTGCAATCTATTCTCAAAAATCCAACTACAGTTGGGCATTATAAAGCCCATTGCGAAAAAATACTGGTTGATCTTCGTAAAATAGACACAAGTTTGAAAAAATATAATCCATTTGATTCTGAATCAATAAAAAAATTTATGGATTCACTAAAATCAAGTGTCTCAGGAGATGTAGGTTATAATGAGATTACATCACGACTTTCTGATTACGAAGTCGTTAAGAGGTCTTGTTGGAGTTTTTATGCAAACAAACGGAAAATAAGGGCATATTATGTAAACAAATGTTCATGTCCTTTATGTGCCCCTTTAATTTATCCTAGATTTGTGGCCTCTCAAGGCCAATTTCCAAATAATGACCAATTACTGTTATACTTCATAATGATGCTACATGTTGAGGTTCACTTAAACCTAAAGGTGAACTATTTAGACATCCCTAGTTATTTGGGGTAGGGGCATGGCCATATTAGCCACAGGAAGGCATATAGAAAGGAGGGAGCTCCTGCAGTTGTTGACACGTGGAAGCTTGTACCAAGGCCACAACCATTCTTATCAAGCTTTCAGGATGTCGCAACACCTGTCATTATGACTGCACATGAGGATGCTATTGAGGGTCTTGCTGGCATTTCTCACGAGACCCAATTGATCTCTTTTGACCTTGTGGGTAAGTACCTTCAGAGACGCGATACTAGCAGTGGAGGTGCTAGAAGCACTAGTGATGCACGCAGCAAGGTATATGCTCGTACATCTTTGATTTCCCCATATGACTTTGAGCTAGTTACATATCCCACTCAAGCACGTCAGCTAGGATGCATCATGGCTGCTGACTTGTTGCATGCGTATGAGGTGATTGCTCGGCATTACAACATTCCACTATCGGGGGTTTTAGATTTTATAGAGCAGAGTGGGAGTGTATCTTCTAGTCAGGGTACTACTGCCACTGCTACAGATAGACTTCTTGTTGCTGGGATTGTCAAACCTGATGTTCAACACATTTCTGTTCCGGTGTGTGAAAATTAAACCTTTAATATAATTAAAATTTATTTTAATTGATCATTACTTTACAATTTATTAATATTAAAATTAAACATGTACTTTTGTGTTTAGGCTTCTGCTCCAGTGTGTGGATCTTCACAGCCCACACAGTCTACCTGTGTCACATACACACAGCTCTTTACTGAGCATAACATGGATCTCGATGTTCTGGGTTTGAGTCAACTTGGCTTAGTTGGCGACATATTTTCTGGTGTTGAGGTCGTCGATGACAATCCCATACATTTGGAGACACATTCCGCAGAGGTATAAATACATGTGTTTTAATATAATTAATATTTAATCTAAATTGAAATGTTAGAAATTAATGAACTTTATTAAAAAATATTATTTATCAACTTCTTACATTTTATTTATTTTGTTTCACATGGATCTATGGGACAGGGATCTACGGGTAGCATAGATACTCCCAACATCTGCGCAGGGAGATATACTGAGGTAATCAATTGTACATATCAGTTATATGATGTATTAAATTAATCAAGAAATTTTTTTAGATTTTTGCTTATATATTTTAATATATGGTACATGCTATATATAGTTGATGACGTGTATATTCCTTTTTTTTAACATGCAGGGTGTAACAGAGCGTAGTGAGGGGTTTGGCACTCGCCCTAGTGCAGGAAGGAGACTTCAGTGATATTTTATAGATTTCAAACATTTTAGACATACTTTTAGAGATTTTAGACATGTATATATATATTCATACTCATTCTAGACATTATTATTATATTTTGATATATGTCTTAGACACGTGTATTATTAATATATTTTGATATATGTCTTAGACACATGTATTTACAATTATGGATGTGAATATAAGACAACTCCTTATCTTTCATTTTTTTCTCTTGATGATATCATAATAGGTATATAAGCATAATTAAAGCACATCCAATTTAATGCACAATCAAAGCACATCCTTATTTTCCTGTAGAGATTTAGGATTCTTAAGCCTTGTTTGAAAGGCCATGCTATTCCTATATAGTGTGCTTCAGAATGACTATGAGTTAGACAGTTATGTTTCTGGTTTTAAATAAAATGGGACAGTCATTTCTGTGCTCATTTTGGCCATTATACATTAAAGAATTCACACTTCTGTTATCTCGCTTCTCGCCCTGCTCTGAGTCAGGAAAGTAATCCTGAGCCCAATAAACTCATCCAAAGTTTCGAATCTATCTTGTGCAATAGCCAAGGGAACCACCAAAGTCATATCATCAGCTCAATATCACTCTGACAAATTCTGCTGAAGAAAGGATCTTCCGAGAGCCAACACACAAGTAAAAATTGGCTCACTCTAAACGGAAACAAAAGTGGTTGTCTGGACAAAAGTATCTTCTGCCAATTAAGGTTCATTCCAAAAAGGAAAAACATTTCAATTCCCATGAACTAATGGTGGCATGATCATTTGGCCTAAGGGTTAAATGGCATGAAATGCTGAATCAACATTGATGTCAAAAGAATCATTGATTCTCCCTAATCCGCCCAGTAGTGGTTCACCTTCCCACAACTATTTATGGAAGACATCTAGGCAGTGATAATCTATCATGCATTCAATGTATTGACCTTGATTGTTTCTTACAAAAGGGGTGTCCCTTTGCATAAGTCACTGTACGCTGGAAAAGTGACATGCGAGCGTGGGAATCTACAAGTAACTCTTCCACGTACCCGACCTCCCGAGGTCGTGCCGAGACAGCCGGTGGGGATGGAATATGTACGAGAGTGTAGACAAGCTAGTTTGGTAATCTAATGTCTTCGACATGCACTAATGGAATTTGCAAATCTAAGGAAAAGAAGGCCCTTCTAACTTGGACTTGTGTGATAGATCGATCAGACAAGGATAACTGCTCAAAGGCTCCAATCAATATCGAGCTCTGGCATGATTCGATCTATAGGTTGTGGAATACGTGGAAAATGACCCGGGATAGTTTCTTGTATTTCTCTAGACAGGTTCATATGGTGGATGGTAAAATATTTGTCTCTATGGACGATTCTATGGCCTAGTCCAGAACTCTCTAGCTTTGTTAGTTGTTGTGTCTAGGAAGGATAATTGTTCGATGATGATAGACGGAAGTGGAGTAGACTGGAATACCAGTGTGCGTAGGCTAGTATCTATGTCTAATTCACCTATGGATTCGTTAGGCTGCGGGATTTGTGGGTCACAACCGTAGATTCACAGTTGTTGTGGACCTGCTATGGTCATGCATGAAATCAAGTCCTAATCCCTAATATCCAGTAATCGTACGCTTTCTCAGCTTCTATGTTTAGACTCAATAACTGTGTGATTTTCTCGGAATATCTCACAGGCATTCGTGCAACCTGGATCCTTGAACTGGTATCTATGTCTGTGAGGGTGTCTCCTGTACCTGGTTGTGGGACCAAAGGATCACTACCGAATTTTTGTTCCCTTTCTAATCCTCTTACAGTCATATATACCTAGGCTAATCTGTAATTTGGCTGACTTGACCAAAACGTGTGTGCTTGGTCGTCTTCTTTGTTCAATCCTCTCAACTGGGAATTGATTTGTTGCAAGCTTACCATTGTTCGGAAGACTTGGATCCTAATATTTTGATCTATATCGGTTATTTCCATGATGAGATTGGGCTGAGGCATGATCGGCTCGAATACGTATTCCCTGGGCTCTCTAGGTCCCGTGATTGTCATGCAAAAGTAGCAATATAAACGAACTGTAGTAAAATGAAATTTAACTATGTGAAATATATCTATAGCATATATGATTCCTCTATTTTTGTATTTTCTGATTATATGATTTTAAGAAAGTAGTTATTTAAAATATCTAGAAATGACAACTAAATAATAATTTAAAACAAACAAAATAACCGAGTGTAGTTATTTGCCTGTGTAATTTGTAGATCTATTCTAAACAATAAAATAGCTCATCTAATCTATTTGCAAGATTCTCGATCCTACCTCAGAAGTGAGGAGTGAATCATTGTTTCTCAGAAACTATCAATCCCCACAGCTTCCCTGGCAATATCGAGAATAGAATTTACTTAAATGAAGCAATTAACTACTCTATTTGATATGATTCTAACTAGAAATTTGAAAGCTAGAACCTGGATTCCGCATAAAAGTGGCGAATCCGATGGTGTGTGTGATCTTGTCCCCTTAGTGTGATCTCCTCGTTCTTTCTTGTTCATGTGGATCCAGAAAAGCGTGTAATGCTAGCATCAACAGAAGTAGATATTGGGATAAAGGCAGCTCATAATACACACCGAATACAATGCGAGTAGGAGAGGGATATCGCAAGAGCACAGAGCTTGGCTTATGTAATTCCTAGCCGGATTTATTGCGAGTCATGCAACATAAAGCATCCAAAACATGAAACTATCATGTTTGAGGAGCAAAACCTGCAACTTTAATGGCTTCCTAAGCTATTCTACTCCAATGGATTGGATAAAACAACAACAATGCTTGCACAAGCTGGATATGTGGCTTACCAATAGTAAAAAAATACTAAATAAGCATGTAATGAACTAAACTATGAGCTCTAAGAAAAATGAAAAACTAAACTACTGAAATGAGGAAATGAGAAGTGAATCTAAGGGCTTGAAGTAATGACAGCACTTGCACAAGATGGATATGTGGCTTACCAATTGCAAAACAATGCTAACTAAGCATGCATTGAAAGAAACTAAACATTCTAAGCAAAAGGAAAAATAAATCTATTGTAAAGAGAAATTCAGAGGCAAACATGAGGGGCATGAAGTAATGGTAGCACTTGCACAAGATGGATATGTGGCTTACTGACTGCAAAACAATGCTAAATAGGCATGCAATGAAATAAACTAAACTATGAATCCTAATAAAAGTACTGAACTACTGAAATGAGAAGATGAGAAGTGAATGAGGGGCCATTTGCTTGAGCACAAGCCATCTATTTATAGCATTTGCATTTACTCAAGGTAAAAACCAAATAGAACTCTTAAACTATAAACAATGGCAAAACACTATTCCAGGGAACCATAATCATAAATGCAAGCTCATGGCAGTAAAAGAAAGATGGTGAAATGTTTAATTTATGTGAGTCATGTAAAAATAGCCTTCTGGAAAACGCGTAAAGGACCGCCGCTCTGAGTAGGGCGGCGGTTACAGGACCGCCGCCCTGTTCAGGGCGGCGGTCACAAGAACGCTGCCCAGGCAGGGCGGTGGTTTCGTAATTGAAGAGAAAAAGGATAAGAAAAGAGGGAAAAGGAAAAATAAGGCACGCGGGGGCTAAGCAGGGCATGCAGGATGTTAACGCATACTTGGAGAGATTTTCTTGATCCCGAACACCTTGCGAGGAGACCTATATCACCATTGGGGCACTTGTTACATTATTCCGGCAGTACAGTACCTTACAATTTTGGGTACGTACATATTGCCCCCTTGGAGAAGAAATTTAGCCATGAAGAGGCATAAAATGGTGGGTTCAAGTATGGCAATCCCGAAATGGGAAGTTAGAAGGTATCTCTGATACGTCCATGTGTCGAAATGACGCCATCCAAAATTCCCGCTACCTGCAAAAGGAAAGAGAACTCAAGTGCAGATAGACACAATAATTTGGAAAATAAATGCTAAAATAATAGGGAATGAGAATGTACCATTTGTGTGGGGATAGGAACTTACCTCCGTCGGTGCTCAAAAACCTGTGAAAAAGTCTTTTAAAACGAATCAGGGCGCTATATATATGAAAGTGGGCCCATTTTCCTATTCATTTGTGCGAGTTGATTTGATAGATTTTGAGCTCTGGGGCCCATGGTGACAGATTCTTTCATGAGTAGATTCGAAACATCTGCAGCGAATTAGTGATCATGCCTCCACATGCGGAACACCGCCCCGTGAGATCACAGGTTGGATTTCTTCAATTTATTGTTTTTACCCCCTTAAATTTGAAATGCTAAATTCTTTGCAATGGGGGGGTAATTTTTGAAAAATGCTAGTGTTAAAAGGTCCACCCAGGGGGGGTGCCTACTGGGTAGGCTCCGTTTTTAGGTTAAATGGCCATTTTTTTTCACTTTTTAGGCCTTTTTAGCTTAAAAACCCACGTGGGTTTTCGGGCCACGACCGCCGCCCTAGCCAGGGCAGTGGTTACATGACTGCCACCCTGTTCAGGGTGGCGGTTACATGACCACCACCCTTAAGGCAGCGGTTACAAAACCGCCCCTCTGTTCAGGGTGGCGGTCTTGAACAGAATGCAAAAGGAACCCTTTTTTGAGATTGTGTTTGTATTTCTAGCATTTCTACGTGTTTACATGATTTGTCTAGTATTGCCTGGATGCTAACTTGCTCTGTTTTGTGTGTTTTTGGGTGTATGCAGGCGAGAGAGGAGTACATCAGATGGAGTAGAGAGAGGGAGTATGATTGGCTCCCAGGGGTATTAGATTCCCTCTCATAGGATGAGGAGGACACACTTCAGAGGGCTGGCATATTACGCATATCGCGCGTGCCCCATGTTGCAACATCTAGTCACATCCTTTGTGACTTATTCTCATAGTGGGATGCAGATCGGAACACCTTCCGATTGCCAGGGGTCCGTGGTGAGTGGACCATTATGTTGGAAGACGTCTACCACATTCTGGGGGTCCCGATCATCGGGAGGTGACTCACTTTAGAGACAGCAGGTTCATGGGCACAGATTGCACAGTGGGCCGCATATATAGGAGATGCAGTCATCTCCACGAGGTCGAAGAAGGGGGTGAGAGTTCGATTCATTTCTTCTTTTCCCATCCCCGTACTTCGACAGGCCATCATGGGGATCCTTGCCTTGAGACTGATCGGGGACAAGGGAGGGACACATTATTATACTGTTGCGCCCCCATTATTGCACAAATAGAGGGGCACGGTTGGATATACGCTTGGGGTGTAGACATTCTGGGGACCACCTATCATGACCTATACAGGGTGGTCCATTTACAGGGGCAGTCATTGAGCCACCCGACTCTAGTTATGAGTTGGGTCTATGAGTATTTCATCCCTTATGGCAGGGGTGTGGAGGTGGCATATCCCGGGGCTGTGAGGGCAGCCAGATGGACGGACATGTCGGTGTTTAGAGCACCTCATCAGCCAGTCACCTCCTTGACTACTGCCGATATGGAGGCGACACCATACTAGCTCATGGCCGGCATATGGGGCGAGGAGACACTTACCTTGATCTCCTGCTCCACCACAGGGTAGCTTATCGATCAAGTGGGGCGAGTGGAGGTACACCCTTTTGGCCGAGTTCCTCAGTAGTTTGGCCTACCATACATGAACATGCTTCCCCTAGTGGCGCCAGTCTACAGATCAGTCCGTGAGGACAGAGGGGGGCCTAGGGGCCGAGGTTGGACAGTGGTTACTCCTGGTGTTCCCATTGCAACCAGGAGGATAGTTCATGCTAGAGGGAGAGCCGGTGCGCCTCAGGCACCTTTGCTTCAAATTGATATGGGTCCTGCTCATAGCAGTGATGACCCTATTGATATTGGCTCCGAGTCTGAGGATTTCACAGAGGGAGGGTCAGAGGAGGAGACTGATGACAGCGATCCTGAGTGGCATGACACACAGGATATTATGCGGGCAGAGAGGGCCGAGTAGAGCGTAGAGAGGGTGACTCTGGTTTCAGAGGAGCCACTCTCCCAGGGCCATGGTAGAGAGGATGAGTCCGTTGCAGGATGATACGTTGCTCCTGCCATAGGAGCAGTCCCTCAGTCAGCAGCGACATCCATGGCAGGTGTTTGCCCCAGCGACCTATCCTAGAGGCCCGGTGATCCGAGTAAGTTACCCTTTCTCCCTTTTAATGTTTGTTTGTAGGCTCTCCTTAGTTACTATCTTTTATTTTTCTAATTTCTTATTTGGTTTCTAATTCACTTTCTTCCTTGTTTACAGAGAATTTTGATGAGTGGAGGGATTTGATCCGCAGGGTATGTACTGATTCCCTGATGATCCCCATGGATAGAACCCGTGCAGAGCTGTCCGTGGATGCTGGGGAGCCCTCAGCAGCTGGTAGACATACCGATGTCTTCGCTCCCATCTGGCACGTGGCCAGGATGGTGTCAACCCTCCGCACAGAGTTAGTGGGCTATAGGACGGCTGAGCGCCTCATGAGGAGCCATTCTCGTGGTGAGACTGCAACGGCTCCTCGGGACCCTGAGCCCTCCATACATTCAGAGCGCCGGCGTAGCCGGAGTCCTAGGCGTGGGCGTGCACCTTCGGAGGGGTCACGTAGGGATTGAGAGGCCACTTGGCTCTCGTAGATTATGTACTACATATTCTTTTGTATATCACGGGCTCTTTGAGCATTTTGACCATGCTTAGAGCATGATGGCATTGTACATAAACATTGATTATCTATATATATGCATTCATTTTGGATCCAAATCTTTGCACTCATGGTTTCTTTTCTATTTCCAGTTTCTTCATGTATACTACGATGTATGTTTTATATGCTTTCTAGAATATATGCAATGGTAAATGATGTAAATGTTTTTTTTTTTTCCCTTTGTGTTTCATGATGCTGATACATGGTAATGTAGATATAATGTGATTTTGAATCTTGGTTTCTGTAAGCAATTTTGGATACCTCATGTTTGTTTAGCAAAGTGATGAATACAAACCAGTACGATGAACAGATAAAATTGCCCCACTCCTAACTCCACGCAACTAGTAAGATGCGAGGGCTTATCACCAAGAGCCAAGAAGGGCACAAGTTATGAAAGGTGTTAAAATGATAGTGATGAGAGACAGACAAAGCTTTGGCGGAACCAAATTAGGACACCACAAGTCAACTCCACTCGAGTGACTTCATAGTTTTGGATGCAACTTGCTTTGTGGTTTATCCAGACTTAGACCCGTAGATGGCCACATAGTAGACAAATTCTGGGTTTTTAGGATTTTAACTCTTTTGGGATTTTGAACATCTGATTCATTTATTTTTGACTCAAAGTTTGAAATTTTGAATTGTTTGTGTATGACCTTTTGCATTTATTTGTCAAGAGGACCCCCTACACTTTTCCCCATGCTACTAGTAAGAAGCGTGGGTTTATCACCGTGGGCAAGGCATAGGAGAGTAAGGGCATTTCCATCCTTTCCCAACCTTACGTCACTAGTAATAGATGCAAGCTCATCACCAAAGGTTGGTGGGGCAAGGAAATGTGTAAAATTAAAATTTTCTGTTTGATCAACGTTTGACTTGCTTATTTGAGTAAAATGTCAGTATGTTCTTATTTCCAAAGAGATATACATATGGGATAGATGTGACACCATGAAGCTTCTAGAATAGACCATAGGCAAGACACCTATCCTAAGAAGAAATCAAAGCGAGAATAAAGTTGCAGATCTTGGTATGGTTACCATTAATACTTCGTCATGTCTGACTTTATTTGATAAAATGATTCTAAGATAATTTGATGATATCATGAAAATGGAGATGTACAATTAGAGTGTTTATGCCAAAACATCATGAGTTTGTAATGAATTGCTTTGAGAATAGATTCCTTGATCACAATTTGTGTACGAAACAAGTGGACAATATGATTCTAATCTATATGAAGATGCAATGTAGATAGTTATATAAGTAGTGCCAGCTGCTTACGTGTAGAAACGCTTGAGTTGCAGGGAATTGACTGTTTCACCAAATTCCTCACCTTCTAGCGTACATAAGAGGTATGCACCGTTTCCATAGTCCTTCATGACTCGGTATGGGCCCAATCATTTGGGCCAGAATTTCATTCCTTCGCCGGTCTTCTTGTCGATCCGGCTGTCTAGCCTTAGAACTAGATCACCTTCGTATATATCGCGTTCATAGACCTTCTTGTTGTACTACCGGCACATCCGGTCAGCATATACTCTATGTCGCTGTTCAGCATCTAACCTAGTTTCATCTAGGCTTTCTAGTTAGGAAAGACGTGCTTTCCTGTAAGCGTCTTCATCCAGAATCCCTTGTAATGAAATGTGGAGACTGGGTATTTCAACCTCGAGTGGGAGAACTGCCTCTGCCCCGAATACTAGTGAAAAAGGAGTTTCTCCCATGGGTGTTCTTATTGAGGTTCAGTGGGCCCATAAGGCCGGATATAACTTCAAATGCCAATCTCGTTTGTTTTCTTTCACCGTTTTAAGGAGAATGGATTTTAGCGTTTTATTCGTCGCTTCATCCTGTCCGTTGGCTTGAGGGTAATACAAGGAAGCCGTATGATGGCTTATCTTAAATTTATTACATAGTTTTCGAACCTCTTCATTCTTAAAAGAAGTTCCATTATCGGATATGATGATTTGCGGGATATCGTACCTGCAAATGATTTGGTTTAAAATGAACTTGGCGATTACAGAACTAGGTACAGTAGTAGGAGGCATAGCCTCTACCCATTTGGTAAAATATTCAGTGGCCATGATTATAAAATTATGGCTGTCTATGGATGACGGAGAGAATTTCCCTATTAAGTCTAGGCCCCATGTAGAAAAGGGCCATGGAGTAGCGATTGGTTACAGAGCTTGTGCCGTCATGTGGATCTCATGGGAGAATTCTTGGCACTTATGACACATGCGTACAAACTCTATTGCGTCATGTTCTAGAGTGGGCCAAAAATAGCCCATTCGATGTATTTTTCGAGCAGTGGCATGGCCACCGAAGTGGCCTCCACATATTCCACTATGGGATTCATGGAGAATCTTCTTGGATTCTTCTGTGTCGACACATCTTAGGAGCATTCCATCGAACGCTTTTCGATAGGGCACTTGCTCTATAATGACGTATTTAGCTACGATAATACATAACTACCTTCTTTGCTGCAGTGTAGCTCCTTCTGGATGCGTATGGTCCATGATATAGTTAATGATTTCAGCGTACTAGGGACACTCAGAGATAGAGGGTCAGGTTTCGATGTAGTATACGCACTCATCTGGAAAATCTAAATCTACTAGATCACCTCCATTTAATGGGTTATCAGCTAACCAATCCGTAATGATTTGTCCCTTAACTGACTTCTGATTTACAAACGTTAATTTGAATTCTCCCATTAAGGTTATAAAATGTCCATCCTTTTTAGACAAGGACCCTTGTGTGAGGAAAGTTCGTAGGTGGTCTGTTTTTACCACGACCCTTGTTTCTTGATTTAACATATAATTTCTTAGGCGTTTGGTTTCAAAGACTATGGCGAGACATTCACGTTCTGCTTATGTATAGCGTGTTTCATAGTTGAGTAGTGTTCAGCTAATGAAATAAATCACACGTTCTCTCTTGTCATCATCTTCTTGGGCCAACATGCAGGCTAGTGAGACATTGGTAGCTCGTGAATATAATATTAACGGGTGATCTAATTTAGGTGGCATTAGCATAGGTGGTGATAACAAGAAATGCTTAACTGCATCAAAAGCTTCATTGCAGTCTTCGGTCCAATCGATGCTATAGTCTTTCTTGAGTAAATTGTTGATTGGATGAATGGCGAAGCTTAAGTCCAGGATGAATCTTCGGATTGCACCCAACTTTCCTAGAAATGACCTGATTCCAGATTCATCTGAAGGTGGAACCATTTCGAGAACAACCTGAATTTTGGTTGGGTCAACATCTATCCCTCGTGACGATATGATGTAACCTAGGAGCTTCCCTCCCGTTACACCAAAGACGCATTTTTCCAGATTTAGCATGACTCCGTATTCTATCAGACGTGAGAGGATGACACAAAGTACTTCTAGATGGTCACAACACTTCTTGGCTTTAGCCAACAAGTCATCTACATAGGATTCCATGATTTTATGAATTACATCGTGAAATATATATGTCATAGCCCGTTGATATGTAGCACCAGCATTCTTGAGACCGAATGGCATAACAACGTAACAATAGGTTCCCCAAGGAGTTATAAACGTGGTTTTAGCTTGATCTTTCTCAGATATTTTAATTTGATTATATCCCGAGAATCCATCCATGAGAGACAAAAGTTCAAACCCAGTTGTTGCATCAACAATGACATCAATAGATGGCAACGGGAAGTCATCCTTAGGACATGCTTTGTTGATATCTCAGAAATCTATGCAGATGCGTATCTTTCCATTCTTCTTGAGAACGGGAACGATGTTATATACCCATTGGGAGTAGTCGACTAGTTTGATGAATCCTACCTGGAGGAGTTTTATTACCTCCTCCTTTACCATGAGACCTACCTTGGGTTTCATGGGTCTTGATTTTTGTTTAACTGCCTTTGCATCAGATTTAGTGACGAGGTTGTGCACCGCAATGTGGGGTGCAACTCATGTCATTTCCTTATAATTAAACGTAAACTCCTTCTGATGTTCTTTGAGGATCTGAGTGTGGGGTTAACGAGGATCCTAGTTTCAAAATCCTTGGTTCATATTTCGTTCCGATGTTAATATCAATGGTTTCTTCGATCAAAGAGGCATTACCCTCTTCAAAATCAGGTGGTGCTGGAGGTAAATCCAAATCATCCCCATTTTCTACTGCGTATATGCTAGGCTCCATTTGTGAGGGAAAATCCATCATGGGATTTCCAAAGTAGGAAGACGAATGTGGAATTAAGGAAAAATCTAGCATATGATAGGAGAGATGTAATGCCGCGTAGGCGTTTAAGTAATCCAAAGTGGCCATATCACTATCAACATGGTCTAGGATGGTAGATTCACTCCCGTTCAAAAGGGGATTTGTCATTGTTTTTATCAATGGTTCATCACGAATGGACACCATGAAATGGGTATCTTCTAACTCATTGCTTGGAGTAAAACGTGATGCTGAAGTTGCTATCGAATCGGCGAGAAGATTTTTCTCTCGCGGGATTGCTTCAATGGATATGAAGTTAAACGCCTTGCTTAAGTCTAATACAACTTTTTTGTAAAGCTGCAAGTGTTCGGCTTTAGTTTCATATACTTCAGAAACTTGGCTTGCCACTAATTGCAAGTCTCCTAAGACTCTGATGTTGTCAACACCAATTCTCTTGGCTAAGGTGAGGCCAAGGAGGAGGGCTTCGTACTCAGCGCCGTTTTTTGTGCATTCGAAATTTAGTTTAAAGGAAAATGGCAGGACTTTCTCTTCGGGCGAAGTAAGAATTACACCTTCCCCTGCTCTGTAACGGCATCTAGCTCCATCATAATGGAGTGTCCAATATTTGAATGGGAATATGGGTGCTGGGATATCTATTGTGTTTGCATATTCTACTTCTACCATACAGATATCTTCTGCCGGAAGAGAGCCAACGCCTAGGGAATATCCTATGCCTACTGAATCAAAAGGTAAGAACATTGGTAAATCTTGTTCTATTAACTCAACGATTTTTGCAGTAGTCCCTAATGATACCATTTCTATAGTGTTATCCTTATCTTCGGGAGTTGGGGTTGTTTTGGCTATGCTGATAGTTTCAAGATCTGTCGTAGGTATCAAAATTTCCTTTGTTTTTGCGTCGGTAGGTTTATTAAGTTGATTTGTTGGGAGTTCAAACTACGAGTGTACGCCTGGTCTTCTTTTTAAGTCAGCTAGGTGTACATCAAATGGTTTTGGATCACCTTTGGCAATGAATACCTTTCCTAAATGTAAAAACATTACTTCTTGAAATAGTGTAGAAGGGATTTCCTTCATGCGGTGTATCCATGGTCGGCCGAGGATCATATTATAGTTAGTTTCTCGATCTATAATATAAAACTCAGTCAAAATTGTTTTGGGTCCTAAGGTGACTGGTAATATTATAGTTCCAATTCAAGTGGCTTTAAGGCTGTCATAGCCTCTTAACATGTTTCGAGTTGTGGAACAATTGGTTTCTCCATACCCTAGCTTTTGAAGGAAAGAGAAGGGGACTATGTTAACCACTACACCATCATCTACCATTGCATGCTTTACATGGTTGTTATAAACCCACACCTGTAAATGTAAAGCTGGATCACCCCGACGTGCGATCTTAGTGTCTGTTGGCATTTTATTTATCTCGAATATGAATTCAACATCCCTATCCGTTTGTCCCAGAGGATGAACATCAAAGTCTATATGATTTACCTGTGTTTCAGGAGGTGGAGTGATGTTAATTAAATGACCTAAACCCAATGATTCCAAAAGAGCAGCCCTGTGGGTAGGAGAGTTCTTTAGTAAGTCTAAAAATGAAATATGCGAGAAGGTTTTTGTCAGATCATTAATTAAATCATAAGCACCCACAGGATTTGCTATGATTTGTTGGATGTTATCCGTTTCTGGCAGGTGGTTTGGACTTGGATGAGAGAAATACTCTCGTGTCCTTTTTATAGCTTCGATGGGTAATTCAGTGTCTAACTCTATTAATCCAACTACCTTAGGTCGTGGCTGACTTCCCAGGTGCGGCGTAACTAATAGATTTAGCGAAGTCAAGGCTTCATGATCATTGTTTCCTGTCATTGCACCCTTGTGCATCCCAGTTGGATTTAGCCTTTTGTTATCATGATTTGGGAGTGTATCATTAAAGATCTTCAGGGATGCGTTTTGAGGGGAAACTGCCCCTGAAAAGGTATTTGATGTTGGTGATGTAGGATCTGCTAAGAACATATCCATAAAAAGTTGTTTTTGTTCATTTGGAAAGCATTGCATGAATTTATTGTAGTCACGAAACATTGTAGTATCGTGGCCCTGAATTCTATGGAAACCACAATATGAGTTAGGATTGTAATACCTAGTTTGTTGGTTTAATGTGTATTGTGGCCCAAAATTTTGATCAAACCGTTGTCTATTAAAATTTTGCGTTTGTTGTCTTTGGTACCTAGTTGAGTTTTGACTTAGCCCTTGTATGGGATTTCACCGTTGTTGTTGTTGTTGTTGTGGATGATTAAAATCCACTGTGTTGATTGTCGGGGTAAAGTTTTTGTTTCGTTGGTTTTTTGTTTGTGATGGAGTATTGACAATATTTACCTTCTTGGGATGGTCGGTTACTCCATCTGTTGTTACACCCCGATTTTTGTTAAGGATTTTAGGTCCTTGATTGATGTTTGTGGTAGTGGGATAATTTTTAGTGTTCTGATTGGGGATGATTTACCTCCCGTTTGCTCCATATGTTTTGCGACCACTATCAATCGCTGCTTGATCTATTCGAAGGGCACTCTCTAGTACCTCATCGTAAGTTCGTAATGGGAACTTTTGAACTTCTTCCTGTTGATGAAAAATCACAGCACCCCTAGACGCACATCAGGCTTCTAGGTTGATGTTCAGGCATCTAGTGTGATTGCACAACATGGAAACCTCTCTCCAAGCGTGGGACTTGTAAAACTGAGAGAGGAATCTCCAGAGAAGGCCGGTTCCTGCTCCTAAACTACTTGCCACAAGCTATTCCAGTGCAGGAAAGATAATCTAATCCTAATCTAACCATGCCAAGGAGACAGAGAGAGAGAGAGAGAAAGGAAAAGAACAAAAGCCTACACTAAAACGGTGATACACCAGAGAAGGAGGATGTTGGACATCTATCAAAACTGCCATGGAACAAAGAGAGGTGAGCAATGGGAAGGATGGACAGAAGCATCACAAACCCAAGGATAGATTTCACACAGAAAATGTTCCAAAACTCCATGAACACATCTCCGAACCTGCAATGAACATTCAAACATGCACAGATACCTGCAAATTAAGAGAGGCAAGAAGAGAACAAGCAAAAAACGAGAAAGGATGGACAGATGCATCACAAAACACGTTTTGTTGCTCCAGAAGTTTGCATAGAACATCATTTCAATAGTAAAAGGAAAAAAACGCCATTACAGAGCAAGGGAGGAGGTCCAAACTCCATTTTCAACCCAAGAGAAGAAAAGAAGGGGGGGCAGAGCTGAAAGAATGAACAACCTGTTTATCTCCTTGCCCCTCTTTACAATATATAGGAAGAATGAGAGAGGGAAAGGAGAGGGAATTCAGATCTACCCCAACCACTTCTAGGTCACATTTAACTCATTTCATTATTGCGGAAGGTGAGAAGCCTGGCAAAATGGCGGGCTGTCTAGCAGAAACAGCGAGCTATCTGTTGTATTAAAGCTCGTCGCTGAAACGTTGCTTCTGGTCATGAACATGCGTCAGAACCATTTCTGAGATTTACTCTCTCCAGAATGCACCAAAATGCAATATTGATCCCAGAATCATGTATAGAATTTCAACAGCTTTCCGTTGATATCAAGAACGTGCAAATCCGAGCTCTGGATCAAAAGATATGACGATTTGAAGAAAACAGGCGGAAATGGATTTGAAAAGCTTTTCCCGCGCTTCGCCACCTGGATGACACATGTCATGTGTTGATTGGATGAGCAAGGTCTTCAGCCTGTCGGGTTCGGGATTCTCCTCTGCATTTGCATCGGGTTTGGGAGGTGGCTCGACATATGTTTTCGCCCCATGCTTTTCCGACTTGTAAACCCGATTTGCCTTTGTGTCGGGTTTCCAATCTTTCCGGCACATTTCTTTGATGTCGGGTTTTTAAACCCCTCCGACATGCCTTTGATGTCAGGTTTTCCAATCCTTCCGGCACATTTCTTTGACACTTAGAAAATTTTCCTTCTCTTCCTCCGCCGACGCCCCACGGTGAAGACACGTGGCAATTTCTCATTGGTTCGGATCAGTGCTCGAAAACTTGCCTTTTGACTTTTTGACCTTTTCCCTTGTGACACGTGTCATGATATGGTTGGTCCTTGGCCATTTCGGCTCCTTCGCGCCTTTTCGTCCCATATATCCCATTTGCTTTTGGACTGCCTCGACTCATTTCGGCCGAACCGGCCGGTTCGGGTCCTTCTGGCCCGATTGTCCCAATTGCTTTCGGGCTGCCTTAAGTCATTTCGGCTGAACCGCGTCCACCGCGTACTTTTGTCCCAAATGTCCCGACTGTCCCGCTCAGCAGTTAGTCATTTTTCTTGCTTTTTCAGTCGGATCGGCTTCTCGCGCCCACCGCGTACTTCTGTCCCACTTGTCCCAAATGCTTAGCGGGCCGCTTGTAGGCATTTCGGCCGATCCAGACCTTTTTGTCCCACACGTCCCAAAGGCGACCTTGAGCAGGACTTAGCCAATTTTCACGATTTTTCCCGGATCAACCTACTTGCCTTCTGCCATTTTTTCTCATTTTATCAGAGCTTGCTTCTTCCTTTTCAGCCTAGACAGAAGAGTTATAAATTTTCCTGAAGGGATCCTAGAGACCTGATTTTTGCTCTGAATCAATCAATTTGCTTGGGATTTGAATATTCTGATGCATGTTATCAAAATTACCCTGGGGGGGTGAATTTTGGATAACAGTTTGGCGACTCAGCGTGGTCATCTACCTGCTAGATGAAAAGACCAGTTGCCTGAAGCAATCCATTGGGCATGGAGTCATAAGTAGTAGCCTGAAAACTGATCTGAACTTTGGAAACCTCCCCTCTGAGCCACTTGGAAACCCACTGGACATGAAGTTTCTCTCACTGAAAACCACTGAAACGAATTGTGCAAGAGCAAAACCAGCACAACAAAACTATGTACAGAACTGAAAATCATACATGCCCCAAATGGAACATGCAGAGTGTGCACAAGCACTTCTTCTGCTGAAAGCAAACCTACCTACTCTACTCTAACTAGAAGCAAAGGAAAGCTAAACAAACCCTGCAACTGGTTGTGCAAAATAGCTTCCTTTCTTCAAAATTGGCAGCCATGCAATTGATTTGGCACTGATCATGGATGTTTGGATGGATGGAAAATCAACAAGAAGCTGGTCTTCTATCCAAATCATCAAGGTATCAACTGAAAACAAATCCAAAACCTCTTTTAGTTTCTCTGCATTTGGATTGGAGAGGTATGGCAGCTGATCCTTGGTACTTTGTAGCTCATCCTCATGCCTAGAAGTGAGCATGGCTGGTTGTGACTTCTCCTTTGGCTCCAATGAAGCCAAATAACTGATTGGGCAAGGTCTGATCCATTTGATATGCCCATAGCTCTGATTTTCAACTCCAAGAATGGAGTCTTCTTGTAGACCTTCTTGAATGGATGATGTGGAAGAAATGGTGAAATTCTTCTGTCCTTTCTCTTCCTCCAATGAAGAACATGGAAGATTAAAATCTTCCAATCTTGATTCCAAAGAGCTGTTATAAGATGCAGGCTGTTGCAATTGAAATCTCTCCTTCATGACAGCAGGCTCTGGTGTTTGGAATGTGGATGATGAAAGAGAGAATGGTGAAAACTCAACCGGTTCTTCTCCATCAAAACAGTCCTCCAAATCTGACAAGTAAACTACCTCATTGCTGTCCTGCTGCTCGTGTTCAACTTCATCCATGGTGTCCTCTTGATCTACAACTTGACCGCCATGGTTTCCTTCACTCTCCAATATTGAGTTTGAGAGATCAAACTCCTCTTCAGTACTAGAACTTGAGAGAGATGAAGTGGAAAGAAGAACTGAAGGTTCTCCTGTAGCCTGCTTTGTGCTCAAAGCCCCTGGATCTGCACTTTTCTCCTCCACAGCTAGATTGTGCTCCTCTTCTTTTGGATTTGGAGCAGCTTCTCCTTCCTCTAATGTTTGAAGGCAATCTTGCTCTTGATTGAACTCCTCCTCCAGCATGAAGTTTGTCAAGTCAAACTCTTCAATTTGCTGCTGTAGAGGACAAGTTGGGACTGCAAGATCTTCTTCTTCAACAGAATCAGTCCTCACCACCATTTGTCCAACCTTAGCCTCTTCTTTAGGCTTTACCAGCAAAGGGATATTTTCAATTCCAAATTTAAGAGCCAAACTTACTAAGCTCTTAATCATTTCTTATTTTCCTGGCTCTTCCTCTTGCTGTCCTTGATGACTGATTTTTTCAATTTCTTCTTCCCCACATGGAATTGGGAATGCAAAAGGAGGGATGGGTTGAAACTCAACTGATTTTACAATTTTTTGCGGTGGTGGAGGAGGTGAAACCTCTTGTTTCTTTGGAGGAGGGGGTGTTTCTGTTAGCTCTTGTGGAGAGGATGACTGTTTGGAAGGGAAAAGGAAATAAGAATCGATATGAGATGGAAGACTGAGAGATGGAGGGATGGATTCAACACTTGGGACAGCAGATGGAGGGTTTGAAACTTGACACTGCTGGAATGAAATAGATTGGGAAAGAGGAAAATAAAAGGCATGAGAAGGTGCGCTTACCCGTTGACAAGGTTGCTGAATACTCCTCTCATACACCTCTATTCCTTCAATCCACTTTGCAAGCAAAGGCAGCGTTGCAATCATGAAGTCAAGCTTCTCCTGAGGGCTGTAATGCCTTGGAAAAGGTCCCACCCATGGACAAGGTGCTCCACAACCGATTCCAAAAGCTTTCATTTGTGCTTGAGCCCTGGACTGCACCATCCTCACCTCCATCTTTTGGATTTTTTCCAGCAGATCTGCACTTTGCATTTGAGTGTCTTCATTGTATGCATACTCTTGCTCTTGGAAAGCTCCATAGCCAAACTGACTTTGGCACTGCTGCTCATATGGGTATGCATATTGATCTTGAATCTGCTCAAACGCTGATTTGGAGGATTTGTAAAACATGTTGGAGGTGGAATATACTGTTGTTGTTGATATGAGTTCCATGATGGAAATGAAGTCATGATTGCAAAACTTCATGGAATGGAAAAGAATGAAAGGGATGGAAAGAAAGATGGATGGAGAATGAATGAAAATGAATGGAAGGGAAGGTCTGCAACTTCAGAGATGGGTCGTTGACCAGATGGAGTCACCAGATGTGTTTGCAAGTGCCTCCAAAGGCTGAAATCTTCACAGGAACACATCAACCTGCAAAAGATGAAGTGGAAGACCTCTAAGGTCCCACCGGGCATTCCAGAACTATTGATGGTCGCACGGTGGCTTAAGATTTTCTATTTGATAATGAGACACCTCTGAAATATGAAATAATCTAACCTCAGTGTCCCACCGGGCGTGCCAGAACTGTTGGTGCAGAATCACAGCACCCCTGGACGCACATCAGGCTTCTAGGTTGATGTTCAGGCATCCAGTGTGATTGCACAACATGGAAACCTCTCTCCAAGCGTGGGACTTGTAAAACCGAGAGAGGAATCTCCAGAGAAGGCTGGTTCCTGCTCCTAAACTACCTGCCACAAGCTATTCTAGTTGCAGCGCCAAGCTAAATCTAATCCTAATATAGCCATTGTGAGTAGTCGACTAGTTTGATGAATCCTACATGGAGGAGTTTTATTACCTCCTCCTTTACCATGAGACCTACCTTGGGTTTCATGGGTCTTGATTTTTGTTTAACTGCCTTTGCATCAGATTTAGTGACGAGGTTGTGCACCGCAATGTGGGGTTGCAAACTCATTGTCATTTCCTTATAATTAAACGTAACTCCTTCTGATGTTCTTTGAGGATCTGAGTGTGGGTTAACGAGGATCCTAGTTTCAAAATCCTTGGTTCATATTTCGTTCCGATGTTAATATCAATGGTTTCTTCGATCAAAGAGGCATTACCCTCTTCAAAATCAGGTGGTGCTGGAGGTAAATCCAAATCATCCCCATTTTCTACTGCGTATATGCTAGGCTCCATTTGTGAGGGAAATCCATCATGGGATTTCCAAAGTAGGAAGACGAATGTGGAATTAAGGAAAAATCTAGCATATGATAGGAGAGATTGTAATGCCGCGTAGGCGTTTAAGTAATCCAAAGTGGCCATATCACTATCAACATGGTCTAGGATGGTAGATTCACTCCCGTTCAAAGGGGATTTGTCATTGTTTTTATCAATGGTTCATCACGAATGGACACCATGAAATGGGTATCTTCTAACTCATTGCTTGGAGTAAAAACGTGATGCTGAAGTTGCTATCGATCGGCGAGAAGATTTTTCTCTCGCGGGATTTGCTTCAATGGATATGAAGTTAAACGCCTTGCTTAAGTCTAATACAACTTTTTTGTAAAGCTGCAAGTGTTCGGCTTTAGTTTCATATACTTCAGAAACTTGGCTTGCCACTAATTGCAAGTCTCCTAAGACTCTGATGTTGTCAACACCAATTCTCTTGGCTAAGGTGAGGCCAAGGAGGAGGGCTTCGTACTCAGCGCCGTTTTTTGTGCATTCGAAATTTAGTTTAAGGAAAATGGCAGGACTTTCTCTTCGGGCGAAGTAAGAATTTACACCTTCCCCTGCTCTGTAACGGCATCTAGCTCCATCATAATGGAGTGTCCAATATTTGAATGGGAATATGGGTGCTGGGATATCTATTGTGTTTGCATATTCTACTTCTACCATACAGATATCTTCTGCCGGAAGAGAGCCAACGCCTAGGGAATATCCTATGCCTACTGAATCAAAAGGTAAGAACATTGGTAAATCTTGTTCTATTAACTCAACGATTTTTGCAGTAGTCCCTAATGATTACCATTCTATAGTGTATCCTTATCTTCGGGAGTTGGGGTTGTTTTGGCTATGCTGATAGTTTCAAGATCTGTCGTAGGTATCAAAATTTCCTTTGTTTTTGCGTCGGTTAGGTTTATTAAGTTGATTTGTTGGGAGTTCAAACTACGAGTGTACGCCTGGTCTTCTTTTTAAGTCAGCTAGGTGTACATCAAATGGTTTTGGATCACCTTTGGCAATGAATACCTTTCCTAAATGTAAAAACATTACTTCTTGAAATAGTGTAGAAGGGATTTCCTTCATGCGGTGTATCCATGGTCGGCCGAGGATCATATTATAGTTAGTTTCTCGATCTATAATATAAAACTCAGTCAAAATTGTTTTGGGTCCTAAGGTGACTGGTAATATTATAGTTCCAATTCAAGTGGCTTTAAGGCTGTCATAGCCTCTTAACATGTTTCGAGTTGTGGAACAATTGGTTTCTCCATACCCTAGCTTTTTGAAGGAAAGAGAAGGGGACTATGTTAACCACTACACCATCATCTACCATTGCATGCTTTACATGGTTGTTATAAACCCACACCTGTAAATGTAAAGCTGGATCACCCCGACGTGCGATCTTAGTGTCTGTTGGCATTTTATTTATCTCGAATATGAATTCAACATCCCTATCCGTTTGTCCCAGAGGATGAACATCAAAGTCTATATGATTTACCTGTGTTTCAGGAGGTGGAGTGATGTTAATTAAATGACCTAAACCCAATGATTCCAAAAGAGCAGCCCTGTGGGTAGGAGAGTTCTTTAGTAAGTCTAAAAATGAAATATGCGAGAAGGTTTTTGTCAGATCATAATTAAATCATAAGCACCCACAGGATTTGCTATGATTTGTTGGATGTTATCCGTTTCTGGCAGGTGGTTTGGACTTGGATGAGAGAAATACTCTCGTGTCCTTTTTATAGCTTCGATGGGTAATCAGTGTCTAACTCTATTAATCCAACTACCTTAGGTCGTGGCTGACTTCCCAGGTGCGGCGTAACTAATAGATTTAGCGAAGTCAAGGCTTCATGATCATTGTTTCCTGTCATTGCACCCTTGTGCATCCCAGTTGGATTTAGCCTTTTGTTATCATGATTTGGGAGTGTATCATTAAGATCTTCAGGGATGCGTTTTGAGGGGAAACTGCCCCTGAAAAGGTATTTGATGTTGGTGATGTAGGATCTGCTAAGAACATATCCATAAAAAGTTGTTTTTGTTCATTTGGAAAGCATTGCATGAATTTATTGTAGTCACGAAACATTGTAGTATCGTGGCCCTGAATTCTATGGAAACCACAATATGAGTTAGGATTGTAATACCTAGTTTGTTGGTTTAATGTGTATTGTGGCCCAAATTTTGATCAAACCGTTGTCTATTAAAATTTTGCGTTTGTTGTCTTTGGTACCTAGTTGAGTTTTGACTTAGCCCTTTGTATGGGATTTCACCGTTGTTGTTGTTGTTGTTGTGGATGATTAAAATCCACTGTGTTGATTGTCGGGGTAAAGTTTTTGTTTCGTTGGTTTTTTGTTTGTGATGGAGTATTGACAATATTTACCTTCTTGGGATGGTCGGTTACTCCATCTGTTGTTACACCCCGATTTTTTGTTAAGGATTTTAGGTCCTTGATTGATGTTTGTGGTAGTGGGATAATTTTAGTGTTCTGATTGGGATGATTTACCTCCCGTTTGCTCCATATGTTTTGCGACCACTATCAATCGCTGCTTGATCTATTCGAAGGGCACTCTCTAGTACCTCATCGTAAGTTCGTAATGGGAACTTTGAACTTCTTCCTGTTGATGAAAAATCACAGCACCCCTAGACGCACATCAGGCTTCTAGGTTGATGTTCAGGCATCTAGTGTGATTGCACAACATGGAAACCTCTCTCCAAGCGTGGGACTTGTAAAACTGAGAGAGGAATCTCCAGAGAAGGCCGGTTCCTGCTCCTAAACTACTTGCCACAAGCTATTCCAGTGCAGGAAAGATAATCTAATCCTAATCTAACCATGCCAAGGAGACAGAGAGAGAGAGAGAGAAAGGAAAAGAACAAAAGCCTACACTAAAACGGTGATACACCAGAGAAGGAGGATGTTGGACATCTATCAAAACTGCCATGGAACAAAGAGAGGTGAGCAATGGGAAGGATGGACAGAAGCATCACAAACCCAAGGATAGATTTCACACAGAAAATGTTCCAAAACTCCATGAACACATCTCCGAACCTGCAATGAACATTCAAACATGCACAGATACCTGCAAATTAAGAGAGGCAAGAAGAGAACAAGCAAAAAACGAGAAAGGATGGACAGATGCATCACAAAACACGTTTTGTTGCTCCAGAAGTTTGCATAGAACATCATTTCAATAGTAAAAGGAAAAAAACGCCATTACAGAGCAAGGGAGGAGGTCCAAACTCCATTTTCAACCCAAGAGAAGAAAAGAAGGGGGGGCAGAGCTGAAAGAATGAACAACCTGTTTATCTCCTTGCCCCTCTTTACAATATATAGGAAGAATGAGAGAGGGAAAGGAGAGGGAATTCAGATCTACCCCAACCACTTCTAGGTCACATTTAACTCATTTCATTATTGCGGAAGGTGAGAAGCCTGGCAAAATGGCGGGCTGTCTAGCAGAAACAGCGAGCTATCTGTTGTATTAAAGCTCGTCGCTGAAACGTTGCTTCTGGTCATGAACATGCGTCAGAACCATTTCTGAGATTTACTCTCTCCAGAATGCACCAAAATGCAATATTGATCCCAGAATCATGTATAGAATTTCAACAGCTTTCCGTTGATATCAAGAACGTGCAAATCCGAGCTCTGGATCAAAAGATATGACGATTTGAAGAAAACAGGCGGAAATGGATTTGAAAAGCTTTTCCCGCGCTTCGCCACCTGGATGACACATGTCATGTGTTGATTGGATGAGCAAGGTCTTCAGCCTGTCGGGTTCGGGATTCTCCTCTGCATTTGCATCGGGTTTGGGAGGTGGCTCGACATATGTTTTCGCCCCATGCTTTTCCGACTTGTAAACCCGATTTGCCTTTGTGTCGGGTTTCCAATCTTTCCGGCACATTTCTTTGATGTCGGGTTTTTAAACCCCTCCGACATGCCTTTGATGTCAGGTTTTCCAATCCTTCCGGCACATTTCTTTGACACTTAGAAAATTTTCCTCTCTTCCTCCGCCGACGCCCCACGGTGAAGACACGTGGCAATTTCTCATTGGTTCGGATCAGTGCTCGAAAACTTGCCTTTTGACTTTTTGACCTTTTCCCTTGTGACACGTGTCATGATATGGTTGGTCCTTGGCCATTTCGGCTCCTTCGCGCCTTTTCGTCCCATATATCCCATTTGCTTTTGGACTGCCTCGACTCATTTCGGCCGAACCGGCCGGTTCGGGTCCTTCTGGCCCGATTGTCCCAATTGCTTTCGGGCTGCCTTAAGTCATTTCGGCTGAACCGCGTCCACCGCGTACTTTTGTCCCAAATGTCCCGACTGTCCCGCTCAGCAGTTAGTCATTTTTCTTGCTTTTTCAGTCGGATCGGCTTCTCGCGCCCACCGCGTACTTCTGTCCCACTTGTCCCAAATGCTTAGCGGGCCGCTTGTAGGCATTTCGGCCGATCCAGACCTTTTTGTCCCACACGTCCCAAAGGCGACCTTGAGCAGGACTTAGCCAATTTTCACGATTTTTCCCGGATCAACCTACTTGCCTTCTGCCATTTTTTCTCATTTTATCAGAGCTTGCTTCTTCCTTTTCAGCCTAGACAGAAGAGTTATAAATTTTCCTGAAGGGATCCTAGAGACCTGATTTTTGCTCTGAATCAATCAATTTGCTTGGGATTTGAATATTCTGATGCATGTTATCAAAATTACCCTGGGGGGGTGAATTTTGGATAACAGTTTGGCGACTCAGCGTGGTCATCTACCTGCTAGATGAAAAGACCAGTTGCCTGAAGCAATCCATTGGGCATGGAGTCATAAGTAGTAGCCTGAAAACTGATCTGAACTTTGGAAACCTCCCCTCTGAGCCACTTGGAAACCCACTGGACATGAAGTTTCTCTCACTGAAAACCACTGAAACGAATTGTGCAAGAGCAAAACCAGCACAACAAAACTATGTACAGAACTGAAAATCATACATGCCCCAAATGGAACATGCAGAGTGTGCACAAGCACTTCTTCTGCTGAAAGCAAACCTACCTACTCTACTCTAACTAGAAGCAAAGGAAAGCTAAACAAACCCTGCAACTGGTTGTGCAAAATAGCTTCCTTTCTTCAAAATTGGCAGCCATGCAATTGATTTGGCACTGATCATGGATGTTTGGATGGATGGAAAATCAACAAGAAGCTGGTCTTCTATCCAAATCATCAAGGTATCAACTGAAAACAAATCCAAAACCTCTTTTAGTTTCTCTGCATTTGGATTGGAGAGGTATGGCAGCTGATCCTTGGTACTTTGTAGCTCATCCTCATGCCTAGAAGTGAGCATGGCTGGTTGTGACTTCTCCTTTGGCTCCAATGAAGCCAAATAACTGATTGGGCAAGGTCTGATCCATTTGATATGCCCATAGCTCTGATTTTCAACTCCAAGAATGGAGTCTTCTTGTAGACCTTCTTGAATGGATGATGTGGAAGAAATGGTGAAATTCTTCTGTCCTTTCTCTTCCTCCAATGAAGAACATGGAAGATTAAAATCTTCCAATCTTGATTCCAAAGAGCTGTTATAAGATGCAGGCTGTTGCAATTGAAATCTCTCCTTCATGACAGCAGGCTCTGGTGTTTGGAATGTGGATGATGAAAGAGAGAATGGTGAAAACTCAACCGGTTCTTCTCCATCAAAACAGTCCTCCAAATCTGACAAGTAAACTACCTCATTGCTGTCCTGCTGCTCGTGTTCAACTTCATCCATGGTGTCCTCTTGATCTACAACTTGACCGCCATGGTTTCCTTCACTCTCCAATATTGAGTTTGAGAGATCAAACTCCTCTTCAGTACTAGAACTTGAGAGAGATGAAGTGGAAAGAAGAACTGAAGGTTCTCCTGTAGCCTGCTTTGTGCTCAAAGCCCCTGGATCTGCACTTTTCTCCTCCACAGCTAGATTGTGCTCCTCTTCTTTTGGATTTGGAGCAGCTTCTCCTTCCTCTAATGTTTGAAGGCAATCTTGCTCTTGATTGAACTCCTCCTCCAGCATGAAGTTTGTCAAGTCAAACTCTTCAATTTGCTGCTGTAGAGGACAAGTTGGGACTGCAAGATCTTCTTCTTCAACAGAATCAGTCCTCACCACCATTTGTCCAACCTTAGCCTCTTCTTTAGGCTTTACCAGCAAAGGGATATTTTCAATTCCAAATTTAAGAGCCAAACTTACTAAGCTCTTAATCATTTCTTATTTTCCTGGCTCTTCCTCTTGCTGTCCTTGATGACTGATTTTTTCAATTTCTTCTTCCCCACATGGAATTGGGAATGCAAAAGGAGGGATGGGTTGAAACTCAACTGATTTTACAATTTTTTGCGGTGGTGGAGGAGGTGAAACCTCTTGTTTCTTTGGAGGAGGGGGTGTTTCTGTTAGCTCTTGTGGAGAGGATGACTGTTTGGAAGGGAAAAGGAAATAAGAATCGATATGAGATGGAAGACTGAGAGATGGAGGGATGGATTCAACACTTGGGACAGCAGATGGAGGGTTTGAAACTTGACACTGCTGGAATGAAATAGATTGGGAAAGAGGAAAATAAAAGGCATGAGAAGGTGCGCTTACCCGTTGACAAGGTTGCTGAATACTCCTCTCATACACCTCTATTCCTTCAATCCACTTTGCAAGCAAAGGCAGCGTTGCAATCATGAAGTCAAGCTTCTCCTGAGGGCTGTAATGCCTTGGAAAAGGTCCCACCCATGGACAAGGTGCTCCACAACCGATTCCAAAAGCTTTCATTTGTGCTTGAGCCCTGGACTGCACCATCCTCACCTCCATCTTTTGGATTTTTTCCAGCAGATCTGCACTTTGCATTTGAGTGTCTTCATTGTATGCATACTCTTGCTCTTGGAAAGCTCCATAGCCAAACTGACTTTGGCACTGCTGCTCATATGGGTATGCATATTGATCTTGAATCTGCTCAAAACGCTGATTTGGAGGATTTGTAAAACATGTTGGAGGTGGAATATACTGTTGTTGTTGATATGAGTTCCATGATGGAAATGAAGTCATGATTGCAAAACTTCATGGAATGGAAAAGAATGAAAGGGATGGAAAGAAAGATGGATGGAGAATGAATGAAAATGAATGGAAGGGAAGGTCTGCAACTTCAGAGATGGGTCGTTGACCAGATGGAGTCACCAGATGTGTTTGCAAGTGCCTCCAAAGGCTGAAATCTTCACAGGAACACATCAACCTGCAAAAGATGAAGTGGAAGACCTCTAAGGTCCCACCGGGCATTCCAGAACTATTGATGGTCGCACGGTGGCTTAAGATTTTCTATTTGATAATGAGACACCTCTGAAATATGAAATAATCTAACCTCAGTGTCCCACCGGGCGTGCCAGAACTGTTGGTGCAGAATCACAGCACCCCTGGACGCACATCAGGCTTCTAGGTTGATGTTCAGGCATCCAGTGTGATTGCACAACATGGAAACCTCTCTCCAAGCGTGGGACTTGTAAAACCGAGAGAGGAATCTCCAGAGAAGGCTGGTTCCTGCTCCTAAACTACCTGCCACAAGCTATTCTAGTGCAGGCAAGCTAATCTAATCCTAATCTAGCCATGCCAAGGAGACAGAGAGAGAGAGAGAGAAAGGAAAAGAACAAAATCCTACACTAAAACGGTGATACACCAGAGAAGGAGGATGTTGGACATCTATCAAAACTGCCATGGAACAAAGAGAGGTGAGCAATGGGAAGGATGGACAGAAGCATCACAAACCCAAGGATAGATTTCACACAGAAAATGTTCCAAAACTCCATGAACACAGCTCCGAACCTGCAATGAACATTCAAACATGCACAGATACCTGCAAATGAAGATAGGAAAGAAGAGAACAAGCAAAAAACGAGAAAGGATGGACAGATGCATCACAAAACACGTTTTGTTGCTCCAAAAGTTTACACAGAACATTATTTTAATAGTAAAAGGCAAAAAATGCCATTACAGAGCAAGGGAGGAGGTCCAAACTCCATTTTCAACCCTAGAGAAGAAAAGAAGGGGGGGCAGAGCCGAAAGAATGAACAACCTGTTTATCTCCTTGCCCCTCTTTACAATATATAGGAAGAATGAGAGAGGGAAAAGAGAGGGAATTCAGATCTACCCCAACCACTTCTAGGTCGCATTTAACTCATTTCATTATTGCGGCAGGTGAGAACCCTGCCAAAATGGCGGGCTATCTAGCAGAAATGGCGAGCTGTCTGTTGTATTAAAGCTGGTCGTTGAAACGTCGCTTCTGGTCATGAACACGCGTCAGAGCTGTTTCTGAGCTTTTCTCTCTCCAGACTGCACCAAAATGCAAGATTGATCCCAAAATCATGTAGATAATTTCAACAGCTTTCCGTTGATATCAAGAACGTGCAAATCCGAGCTCTGGATCAAAAGATATGACGATTTGAAGAAAACAGGCGGAAATGGATTTGAAAAGCTTTTCCCGCGCTTCGCCACCTGGATGACACGTGTCATGTGTTGATTGGATGAGCAAGGTCTTCAGCCTGTCGGGTTCGGGATTCTCCTCTGCATTTGCATCGGGTTTGGGAGGTGGCTCAACATATGTTTTCGCCCCATGCTTTTTCGACTTGTAAACCCGATTTGCCTTTGTGTCGGGTTTTCCAATCTTTCGGGCACATTTCTTTGATGTTAGGTTTTTCAACCCCTCCGACATGCCTTTGATGTCAGGTTTTCCAATCCTTCCGGCACATTTCTTTGACACTTAGCAAATTTTCCTCTCTTCCTTCGCCGACGCCCCACGGTGAAGACACTTGGCAATTTCTCATTGGTTCGGATCAGTGCTCGAAAACTCACCTTTTGACTTTTTGACCTTTTCCCTTGTGACACGTGTCATGATCTGGTTGGTCCTCGGCCCTTTCGGCTCCTTCACACCTTTTCGTCCCATATGTCCCAAAGGCGACCTTGAGCAGGACTTAGCCAATTTTCACGGTTTTTCCTGGATCAACCTACTTGCCTTCTGCCATTTTTTCGCATTTTCTCAAAGCTTGCTCCTTCCTTTTCAGCCTGGACAGAAGAGTTAGAAATTTTCCTGAAGGGATCCTAGAAACCTAATTTTTGCTCTGAATCAATCAATTTGCTTGGGATTTGAATATTTTGATGCATGTTATCAAAATTACCCTGGGGGGGTGAATTTTGGATAACACTTCCTTTACTTCTCTGCTAAGCGAATGAAGGAATAAATCACATAGTTCCATTTGATCCATGTTTGGAGCACTTGCCGAGGAATAAAGGACTGTACGCCACCTTTGGATGAAATGGGCGACAGATTCGTTGTGTTCTTGTTTGATGTGTAAGAACTCCCTGATTCCTGTTCTTAATAGTTTGTTCATGTCGAAGGCCTTGATGAAATCAGACACAAGTTGTTTGAATGAATGTATAGAAGCCTCAGATATTCTATAATACCAGTCGAGAGCGATGCCTTCCAAGGTTTTTGGGAATATTTTAGCAACAACCCCATCCCATGGGAGTATTTCTCGAATGGCTGGAGCATAAGCTTTGATATGCACGTTCGGATCTCCCTCTCCTTTGTATTTAGGAAAATCGGGAAGAGGTCTTGGAAGCATGACGCTTCATATAGTGAAATCTAAGGGCTCTTTCAAATATTCTGAGTAAGTCCTTATCGCATAGGTTTCGACCATTGTTGGTGCCTGTTGAGGAAGTGGCATTGGAATGGGTTGTTAATATGGCGTAACGTACGTGTTGGCAGGGGCATAAGGAAGCCCTTGTGTTTGAGCAAACATGCCAGGAGAGGAGAACATATTCCCTTGTGGTGATTTGGAGTACATGTTTAAGTATGACGGGGTATTGTCCAGGAAGGGATTGTTCTGTACTAGACCAGGAGGAACAGTGTTAGAGATGGTGGGTCTAGTTGGTGTTTTTCATAAATACTGAGGAGTCATGCCTAACGTACCTACTCCTGTGAGGAGATCTACTTGGATAGGATGGTGCAGAGGATTTGAACTTCCTGTTTGCACGAATTGCGTATTTTGACTTGCTTGGGCAAGTTCTAATCCTCTAGCCTTTTCTATTAGAGTTGAAATGACTTCATTTGGTGAAGTCATGATATTCTACCTTGGTGGCATTTGTTGTATACCATGGTTTTGTATAGGCATGTGATATCCTGCTATGAACTGATTGCTATCTTGCCAAGTTTCTCCGAGGGAATTTCTATATGACGTGGTATGGAGGTATTTTCTTGAAAAGAGACCTCGGGTTGTGGTTGTAAACCTCCTACAGGTGGATACAAACCTCGAGAACATTGGTCGTTCCTGGTACAACGTGCTAAATATTCATCGTCTAAACCTTGGTATGAATCTGATTGTTTACTAATTTGTGGTCTAAGCAGCATCTGAGGAGATGAACCAGATTCTCCAGTGAACGTCATATTGTTTGAGCCTGAAGGCTCTGTTTGTTGCATTTGAGCAAGTTGTTCCAACCCTTCTGCTTGGAAGGATGAGCTATATCGGATCCTTGGAGTTTGTGTTGACAACTGATTAGTTGAATAGTTGTCGCCCCATACTAAGAGCAAGGGTGATGATTGTCTATTCTGTTGGGCGTAGTATGCCTCAAGTCCCAAGAGGGGTCTGCCATATGCATCGAATCCCGACATATTCGGAGGGTATATGAATACCCGTAGAATAATGGGAAGGAGAGAAGGTGAAATTTAATGAGGTGGAGAAGATGGAAAGTGTACTAAAATTGGAAGAACACGTGATACTATGACTCTGGACGAGAAAGTAGGAAATTCACGTCAGCTTTACTAATTTTGTTTGTTTCACGTCGGGTTCACCAATTTTGTATGCTGGAAAAGTGACATGCGAGCGTGGGAATCTACAAGTAACTCTTCCGTGTACCTGACCTCCCGAGGTCGTGCCAAGACAGCCGGTGGGGATGGAATATGTACGAGAGTGCAGACAAGCTAGTTTTGTAATCTAATGTCTTCGACACGCACTAATGGAATTTGTGAATCTAAGGCAAAGAAGGCCCTTCTAACTTGGACTGGTGTGATAGATCGATCAGCAAGGATAACTACTCGAAGGCTCCAATCAATATCGAGCTCTGGCGTGATTCGATCTATAGGTTGTGGAATACGTGGAAAATGACCCGGGATAGTTTCGTGTATTTCTCCGGACAGGGTCATATGGTGGAAGGTAAAATAGTTGTCTATATGGACGATTCTATGGCCTAGTCCAGAACTCTCTAGCTTTGTTAGCTGTTGTGTCTAGCAAGGATAATTTTTCGATGATGATAGGTGGAAGTGGAGTAAACTGGAATACCAGCGTGCGTAGGCCAGTATCTATGTCTAATTCTCCTATGGATTCGTTAGGCTGTGGGATTTGTGGGTCACAACCATAGATTTGCGGTTGTTGTGGACCTGCTATGGTCATGCATGAAATCAAGTACTAATCCCTAATATCCAGTAATCATAAGCTTTCTCAGCTTCTATGTTTAGACTCAATAACTGTGTGATTTTCTCGGAATATCTCACAGGCATTCGTGCAACCTGGATCCTTGAACTGGTATCTATGTCTGTGAGGGTGTCTCCTGTACCTGGTTGTGGTACCAAAGGATCACAATCGAAGGTGTGTTCCCTTTCTAATCCTCTTACAGTCATATATACCTAGGGTAATCTGTAATTTGGCTGACTTGACCAAAACGTGTGTGCTTAGTCATCTACTGTGTTCAATCCTCTCAACTGGGAATTGATTTGTTGCAAGCTTACCGTTGTTCAGAAGACTTGGATCCTAAGATTTTGATCTATATCGGTTATTTCCGTGATGAGATTGGGCTGATTCATGATCGGCTCTAATACGTATTCCCTGGGCTCTCTACGTCCCGTGATTGTCATGCAAAAGCAGCAATATAAATGAACTGTAGTAAAATGAAATTTAACTATGTGAAATATATCTATAGCATATATGATTCCTCTATTTTTGTATTTTCTGATTATATGATTTTAAGAAAGTAGCTATTTAAAATATCTAGAAATGAAAACTAAATAATAATTTAAAACAAACAAAATAACCGAGTGTATTTATTTGCCTGTGCAATTTGTAGATCTATTCTAAACAATAAAATAGCTCATCTAATCTATTTGCAATATTCTCGATCCTACCTCAGAAGTGAGGAGTGAATCATAGTTTCTTACAAACTATCAATCCCCACAGCTTCCCTGGCAATATCGAGAATAGAATTTACTTAAATGAAGCAATTAACTACTCTATTTGATATGATTCTAACTAGCACTTTGAAAGCTAGAACCTGGATTCTGCATAACAGTGGCTAATCCGATGGTGTGTGTGATATTGTCCCCTCAGTGTGATCTCCTCGTTTTTTTGTGTTCACATGGATCCAAAAAAGCGTGTAATGCTAGCATCAACAGAAGTAGATATTGGGATAAAGGCAACTCAGAATACACACCGAATACAATGCGAGTAGGAGAGGGATAGCGCAAGAGTACAGAGCTTGGCTTATGCAATTCCTAGTGGGAGTTATTGCGAGTCATGCAACATAAAGCATCCAAAACCTGAAACTATCCTGTTTGAGGAGTAAAACCTATAACTTTAATGGCTTCCTAAGCTATTCTACTCCAATGGATTGGATAAAACAACAAAATTGCTTGCACAAGCTGGATATGTGGCTTACCAATAGTAACACAATACTAACTAAGCATGTAATGAACTAAACTATGAGCTCTAAGCAAAATGAAAGACTAAACTACTGAAATGAGGAAATGAGAAGTGAATCTAGGGGCCTGAAGTAATGACAACACTTGCACAAGATGGATATGTGGCTTACCAATTGCAAAATAATGCTGAATAAGCATGCATTGAAAGAAACTAAACATTCTAAGCAAAAGGAAAACTAAATCTATTGCAAAGATAAATTCAGAGGAAAACATGAGGGGCCTGAAGTAAAGGAAGCACTTGCACAAGATGGATATGTAGCTTACTGATTGCAAAACAATGTTAAATAGGCATGCAATGAAAGAAACTAAACTATGAATCCTAATAAAAGTACTAAACTACTGAAATGAGAAGATGAGAAGTGAATGAGGGGCCATTTGCTTGAGCACAAGCCATCTATTTATAGCATTTAAATTTACCCAAGGTAAAAACCAAATAGAACTTTTAAACTATAAACAATGGCAAAACACTATTCGAGGGAACCAGAATCATAAATGCAAGCTCATGGCAGTAAAAGAAAGCTGGTGAAACTTTGAATTTATGTGATTTGTGTAAAAATAGCCTTCTGGAAAATGCGTAAAGGACTTCCGCTCTGAGCAGGACGGAGGTTACAGGACCGCCGCGCTGTTCAGGGCAGCAGTCACGAGACCGCCACCCAGGCAGGGCGGCGGTTTCATAACTGAAGAGAAAAAGGCTAAGAAAAGAGGGGAAAATGAAAAATAAGGCACGTGGGGGCTAAGCGGGGCATGTGGAATGTTAACGCATACTTGGAGAGCTTTTCCGGATCCCGAACACCTTGCGAGGAGACCTATATCATCATTGGGGAACTTGTTACATTGTTTCGGTAGTACAATACCTTACAATTTTGGGTACGTACAGTCACCACGATTAATTTCTCTAGGGAAATATCATCGAAAGAGTTTCAATGGACAAGCTTCTTCTATGTGCAGAAAATGTCCCCCAAAACTTAAGTAAGTGTAAGAAAAATGAACACAAACTAGGGGGGAAAAGGAAGAGTGGCGATCAGGTTACAATCACCAACCCACTCAAAGGTGCTACATGCAAATCAGACTTAGAACATTTAGTACATCATAAACACGGTGAAGTTAGAGACCACACTGGAATTTCTGATCCCATAACTATAAAGAATGCCAATTCAAGTGGAGGGTGTCCAGTTTTGCTCACACCATAGTTCTAGAATTCTACCCCATCTCAGAGGTTGTCAATTGGAGTGCGCCAAGATTTGATACAAATAGAAACACCATTTCTGTCAATGACACATTTCATGTCAGCTGACTTGACAAGAAAGCATCTTAAATGAGTTCCACTTCTTTTTCAAATGGTTTGGTTGTGAATAAGTAAGAGGTTTGAAAATTCTTTTGAGCTCACATATGGAACATTGAAATATTTCTAGGCTAAGCCACTAAAGCCATCCAATTGGCCCTTGCTAGCACCAAAGAGAAATTTCAACAAAAAACTTTATGGACCACCATGCCATGTGGTGTCAAGTTCATGGGTTTGATGACTTAGCCATCTACCCTTACATGCTGACATTATGGTCCTCCATGAAGAGTAAGAACACAATCGCTATCATCTTCATTAGGGTGAACTAGATATTGGATAAGATGATCAATCAATTCTAATCCTATCGAACAACAAAAAATCCATCAGCTACTTGGTCTTGTGTTACATGTTTCTCTATTCAAAAGTGTTTGATGAACCATAAGTCAACTAGGTCTACTAAGTCCTCATTGAGAATGATGCCCGAACTTGAGGTATCATGAGGACATGTGTACCTTTATAGATTCCATAAATAATTTCTTGGCCAAATTTTATCATATACTCCATCCATCATGTTCCTCATATTTGTCATGGCTCGTGCCACACAATCCAATCCAAAAAAGGCATATAAGGAACTTTGTTTGACAAAAAGAATATTAAACCAAATATGGATGATATCAATCCCAAACTAGGAAAATTGATAACTAGAGGAGACAACCACCCACATCAAAATATTTGACTCATTGGTACCTCCTTACCAATTGTCAGCATTCAACACAAAAGTGATGTTTGTGCTCGAGTTCAGAAGGCAACTCACATTGGCCCATTGGCACTTGCTCAAGAACAAGGATCACAACATTTCACTTGCCCAAGTACAATCAATGGCCTTAGATTCATTTGTAAAGAAATCCTAGATGTTGGCAAGCTCAAACTCTACCTAAAGAGTTATGATCCCTTCAGCTTCTATTTGGATCATGTGTAGCATTAAGTATTGGGAGAATCACACAATGTCCCTATCCAACAGAAGAGGAGTGGAAGAATTACCACTCCTAGAAGAATCTATCGTAGAATAGGAAAGTATCCATAAATTCAGGGGAGTATACCAAGCCTAAACATTTACAATACTCTCCTCCAAAGAAGAAAATAAAAATGGAAAGCAAGAGCGAGGAAGGCTCTACTTCTAGAGACTAAGTTATCACCCTCTCTAGCCCTCCCAAGGGAAAGTAATTTTGTGAGTAGATGGAGAAAAAATAAGATGAATCAAAAGAACCAAAGGCCCATGGTTCCAAGGAACCCAGTTCCACTCACCAACACATTAATCTCATCTAACCAATTCCTGTTATGTGTGTTCTTACATAGCTGAAACTGTCATGTATGGCTGTTCCACACATGCTGTGAGCCTCAAGATTCCTGGATTGTCTTAAAACCATCCTAAACCTATTTTCTTGACTCTTTACTACTTCTTCTTCTTTGTTTTAGCCGATTCTTCCTTAGACAGTGAGTGTGGGCATATCTTAAGTCACTTCATTAGCCATAAAAAACTATGGAATCTAGTTACATCAATCAAACTAGATTACAAATTATTTCATGATCTAATTTGGATCATGAAGGGTGACCATTCACATCCTAATTAATTGTTTTTCCTAGAGGATGGAAGGGTCTGTGAAATTAGACTATGCATCTTTGTCCATGCAATTTCCTCTTCAAAAGCTTGACTAGATGAACTTTAAGCATTATGTTTTGTGCAAACCAACGCCCTAAAATTTTCTGAATTTTTTCTATTTCCAACTACTCCAGAATTTCTCCAAACATTTGTCACTCAATATGCAAATATGATTCAATATTTTAGCCACTTTGTTGGGTTTTTGAAGTCCCATCTTAATCTGTGTTTGACATAGTAACATAAGGCTTTCCAATTCCTTAGTGCTTCAAATTCCCCTTCTCGTGGCATACTTAAGAATGGAAAGGAATGTTTAAAAATTTATGTTTATAAGGCCAGACATGAGTAACGGATTTAGGAGGTATTTTTTGGACATCCAATTTGACAATAGCTCTAGCATAAGCAGCTAGGTATCTCTAAAAAATGGCCTTGGCAGTGCAAAAAATTTCCCTTAATAATTACCAAATTACTTCAGAAATACTGACTTTAAAACTTCACCCATAAACAAAATAAACAGAAGCCACATTACAAATTTGGAGAGCATACCAACATCGAAGGTTGAAATCACATGACCAATGAAACAAGTATAGTTCGAAGTTGTAATGAAACCTAAAATCACCAGTAAAATGGCTTCCTTATCTTCCATAACAACAAAAGTAACCAAGAAAAATTCTTGAGGAAGAAAATGATTTCCCACCTAAGCTTGAGTTTTCCACTTGGATTTGATTTATCTTTAAAAGGTTGACATGGAAGGCCAGCTAACTGAGAATTTAAGGTTACTTCTCTTACAGAGAGGAGAGGAGTATCTTCTTCCAAGAGAACAGGAAGTGTTTTATCTATTGTCAATTTCTTGCAAATTCCAATTTGAGGCATAGCCAAGATTAGAGACCCTCGTAATCACATCTCAATATCAATGAGTAGAGTGGAAGTCCAACATCACAGATGCAGTCATAGTACAGTTATGAACCCTCACCAAACCTCTATAGTTGTTCCCAAGGACGCATATAAGATTTCAAAACATTATATGGCACTCCAAATTCATAGAAGAAACAAAATGCCTTGGAATCAACATTTCCTATCTCACCCGCATAGAAATATTCCATAAATTTCTTGTAAGTTGGAAGTATTCGAGTAGTAGGGATGTGTGTTTAATGTTTAAAGAAGAAAATCTAGGGAATTGTAGTAGAGGTAGGCTGATGTTTTTTAAAACAAAAAATGTATTTAAAGTTCCATATACATCTCCTTGTTCCTCATCATTAAATTCAACATCAACATGGAAATGAAAGGCACTTTTGGTTTCATCATAACTTTCTCCCAATAGTACCATGAGACCCAGATAATTGCAAAAGTAGCTCAAATTCAAAATATTAAGCCTTGAAGAAAATGGAAACAAATAGTAGCAGAATAGCCTTCAATGCACACACACGAGCTTCCCACAATCAAAAAGAAAGTTGAAACAAGCTATTGAAAATGTGAAAAATTATGATTAAAAATCTACATAAACACTGCAGTTGGTTGCTGCTAGGAATTTCTTACATTTAAACTAGCACCCAATGGTGGAAAATTTCCCTTTCCTCTCACATTCACATTGCCATGTATAAATAATGAGGATGACATTCCTCTATCTCAAAAATTATTCTCATCTCATTTTTCACTTTTTTTTTTCAATGGTTCCAAAATAGATCAGTACTCCAAACGTGTGTACCTGTAACAGATTCATCTTTATTATGTGGATTGAAAATTTAGAACTCTTGTATAGTGATAGTAATAGAGAAGAGGAGAACCTCTATAGCAATACCAACTATTTCTCATGATGCTGAGATCAATTATTTTGTCTCTAGTGAGTTGTGTTCCTACTACCCATCTACAAATTTTTTTCGAGAAACACCATTTTGCACATATCATGACCAGCCATAACAACACCATTAAGGAGTAGATGGAAACTGTTTTTGATTGATAGGCACATGCTATTACTAAGAAACTACACCCCAATACCTTAAGAAGGTATAAGTTTCTATCCATTGAAAAAATGCCGAGAACAATTAAAATTATTCTTGAAACTCATATTACATTTTAATACATCAAATGATCATTTTACTACAAATCTTATTTACACGCAATTTCAATTGATACCAATTATATGCACAAAACACATAACAGACCTCTAAATACTCATCTATTCAATATTTTGAGCCCTTGTGTCTAAGGCCAGACTCCTTGACACCTCCAAATGGTGCTACCTACATCAAGAAAAGGAAGCTCAAAAATTTAGTAGCATAGTGATCATTTTAAAAGAACTAATTAAAAAAAAATTGAGTTCTAAAAAAAATTTACAATCAGAAAACCTAGCTAAGATAGTGGTACCCAACTTTGGTATATATAAAAGCGAGGATGTACACATGAGGAAAGATATGAATAGGGTGATATATTATCACCTATAGGTGCAATGTTTGTGTGTGTGTGTGTGTGTGTGTGTGTGTGTGTGTGTGTGTGTGTGTGTGTGTGTGTGTGTGTGTGTGTGTGAAGGATACATAACCTACACTGTGTTCCTACAAGGTGATGGTCTGTAGCTCTTCATAAGAAACCTTCTTACTTAATGATGCTTAATTAGGTATATAACATGCCCCCCTATGTTGGGAAGGCTTCAACCTCAAACCACATGCAGAATGCATACAGTAGATAAGGATTTACATATATAAGGAAACATGTACTTTCTAATACCACTTGTAGTATGTTGAACAAGTGTACATACAAAATATGTAAGATTTGTATATTTAAGAAAACATAGAACTATAATACAAGGCATGAGATGTGAATAGGGAGACACCTACAATAAATGGTACCCATATGAGGTGATGGGTTGTATTTATTCATAGCAACTCTTGAAAACTAACTCTTGAGGCACTTCAACAGGTAAATAACATGACCTTTGTTGTCCAAAAGACTCAACCTTAAAGATATTTAGAATATGAGAGGCGATAAGATATTTATAAATTTCAAAAGTGGTCACTCATAGAATCATGATCAATCCCTCCAAGATAAATGTTGATAAGTGGAGAATGTTTTTTTTTATTATTGGCAAATAGTTTTCTGAAAGGGACTATACCTTTGAATACAAAAGAAGGCCTGAGAGCCAGAATAAGAGTGAGAAACAAAGCTAATGGATCAAGATCCAAGTGTTACAATGAAGCTCTACGTAGCTCAGAAACAACTACACAAACGAGACAAAACAACAAAACAACAGCAAAAAAAAAGTAAACCGACCGCAGAGAAATAACAAAAACAAAAACTAAAAGCAGTAGAAGCATCCAAAACTACTTCTTGGAAGCTTTATCGATACTGATCTTGACTCTTTTCCAGGCATGAAACATACTCAAAGCAGTCATGTGGGCAGCATCAGTCTTATCAAGCTCCTCGATGGTTCTTTTGCTTTCTTTTTCATTGCCCCAAAGTGCAGCCGGGACACCGTTGAGGTTGGAAACACTTTTGGAATGTCCCTCGATGAACTCCTCAATGGCCCTAAAGGCGGAAATGTTGTAATCATGTCTAGTCTTGGCCTTCCCTAATAGGAGTCTAAGGAGGTCAGCTTCTTGTATATGTCTTCAATCTGACTATTATCAATGCTCCCCTCCCCCCTCCATGCTTTTCTTTCCTTTCTGTTTAGCTAGGTTCTTGACCTCATCCTTCAGCAATTTTATCTCAGCCTCTAAGGCCTCCAACCTCTTAGAAGAGCTATCGATCTATACTTCCCGGGGACTGGCACTACTAATATTCAGCAGGTCATGTGAAATTTATCGGAATATTCTCCATCTGTACTGGAGAATGTTGTCATATTTGAATCCTTGAATTTTATCGGCTCTAATTCTCTCGACTCAGAGTCTGTGCATATATTTGATAATAGTTGAGTACGATCCTCATAATTTTTTTATTAGAATAGAATGCTCTCATAATAGTGAGGGTGTTGATAATGTTTGGTTCTAGGCATAGTCAACTAGACAAGTAGGCGTATGCATATGGGTATCGATACAGGTACAGGGAGAAAAATGCCATCTAAATCAGTGGATGGGAGTAAATGAATAAGGAAAATTTTATATTATATATAAATATAGTCACTGGAAGTTGTGGGTATAAGGATAGGAACTAGAACACAGTCCTCATCCCTATATTTGAGTTTCTTAGTGACTGGTTCTAGGTTTAATTTGTACATGTTGATTGACTTCTTTCACCTTTGCAATAGTTATTCAAAAAATTATAAAAAGTATAGTTATTCAACTTTTGTTTAGTTTCATTTTCATTTTCAACATAAAAAATTAACATTCTTTTGGGTTTATTTTATCTGTTATCAATAATAATTTGATTATCAACCAATGTCAATTCTTGTTTTAGCATGCTCTTCTCTGCTGACTTCAAACTTGATTTAATAGAGATTCATTATGATTTTGCAGGCGGATGATTTCAGTATATTTTTTTAGATAAGCATTTATTGAAATCTTGTGATTTCTTTTCATTAACTTAGACTTGTCCTTTAAACTTTTGAATTGCATTGAAAAAATTTGATTATGATTTTTGTTAGTTTTGGACCTCATTAATTTATTCTAAGAGTTTGACTTTTGATAATTCAATTTTAGATTTGTCACTTTCTGATGTGTAGTTTTTTACTGATCTGTTTTGATGAAGCCACCTAAACGTAAGGCTAGGAAATGGACTGTAAAAATAATATGGAAATGGGAGAGTGAAACCCAAGTTCATTCTCTCGATAATGTGATACAGAGTTCATGTTTATCAAGATGAGATGACTGTTCGGCTTCTAATATATCTAGGTAATAATAATATAAAATATTATTATTACATGTATTGCCTACGCCTAGGATTATGCACAATATTGTTACATCCACCCCTTAATCCACATGGATGGTTTTCAAACCAATGCCATGTTGCCCGTTTTGGAAGATTTTTCTGTGTATTTTGCACCTCATTTTTTTATACAAAGTTCTCCTCCTCACTAGATCTTGATCATCTTTCAATTTTTTGTTCTGAAACACATCTCTTCAGACTGTTTTGAAATACAATAAACTACAAAAGATAGTGCCTAAGTGATAGCTTGTTCCCTTCTACAGTTTTTGAGATAATAGAAGTGTGAATTCTTTAATAAATAATAATGTAACATACATCCACATCATAAATCATGTTTATACCATACATACTTCCATGTAACAACCATATCACAATACTTGTAAACCATAAACCATCTCACAACAAGTATTAAACAATTTTATTGTATAGTGGTCTCCATAGTCCCTTCAAGTAGAAAATACAATGCTATCTAGATTAATAGTTTATTACCAACAAGGTTTAGTAATTTATTCCATGTCCTTCTATATAATACCAAGTGGCTCTACTCCTTGTTCAATGAAGTTTAAAAGTTTTTCATGGTCTTCTACATCTAGTCTCCATTTTTTGCGTTTACTATTTGTAGTCTTCACCTGCTGCAATTGTAACCTTGTAGCAATTATGTGATGGGTGTAATGATACACCTTTTTTTCTGGTTTGTAATCAACAAAGTTAATCCCACTTTGGAGGGCTTTCACTTGTTGTAATTATGTTCCCTGCACTATAACCGAGCCAGTAAAACATGTTGTCACTTCACTTGTTATTTCACATGTTATCTTTGTTCTCTCCTTTGTGCAATGCAACAAGTAATAATCCACTTTCTCAATATTGGCTTCTTCAGCAATGACTACAAATACATCTCCTACAACAAAATGTAAAGAAAAATTCAATGATCGGATGTATAGTATAAATTATATACATATATATTTAATTATCAAATTATACTTGATCCTTTCAAATAAAGCATACCTTGTTTAACCAGTCCAGATATGTGGTCATAATCAGTTGAAATTAATGGCACATCTTCAAAAATATCATCATGATCTGATCCATATCTGTCATCCACAACTAAAGGAAATTGCTTCCACTCACCTACATACCCATGTTTTTGACTATTGCACTCTGAATATGATTTGTTCATGTATTCATACCAAAAACAAGAATAATATCTTGTACAAATTGTCCAGTTATTACTATCCATAGTCATCAAAGAGTGCAAAGACCTAGAATTGGGAATTCTTTCACATCCATACTTTTTCCTCCGATCAATACCTTCATTTAATCATGCTCAAAAGATCAATAAAGTTTAAAAAAAACAACAAAAATCAGAATATTTTTTTTTAAAGTTAGTAACTTGTAGTTCACTTAATAAATCACATCAAGATTTACATATCTATGTTTTAAATGTGCATGTAGCTGTTATCTCCCAAAACATTTTGTGTGGGGTTGAATCCTATGGGTTTGAAGCATGTGATGTTGAAGCCTATGAGGTTGAACCTGTGAGGTTGAAACCTGAACTGTAAAATGTTTCTTACAGCATTCAACAATAGTGTGGGCATCAATCAATCAATCTTCCTCATAATCAAAGCTTTGCTTCTTTAGAGCATGTTTGATGCATGAACCCACACCATCGTGTTCTCCCTTCCCATGACCACTCTAAAAAAAGATCCATAAATGAGGAATTTTGTGATGACGATGATAACGACTGAGTGCAAAGAAAGGGAAAGAGGATTGGAATTGTGATGTGAAACCATCTGACCAAACAAAATGATGATCTATTTGTATTCCTCGCTGATGAAGATATTCAAAGAAATAACCAAAACAATGTTGCACAAAGTGGGTGTCATGTTCCTTGTCATCACTTATATAGAAGTGATACTCCTTCTTGATCATTCGCTTCACATATGTACTTTCAACCCCATCCAAATCCAATTGTGCATGTCTATAAAATACTTGAACCATGATAGTAACCTGGTCAGTATGATAATACTGTGTTTGAATTTCTTTTTGATGATAAAATGAGTAATTCTCAGCAAAATCAACCGCAGACAATATGGAACCAATAGGGAATGTGTCCCTATTAGTCTTGAATTGTGTAGCCTGCCACTTTGAATAGTGAGAATGTTTGATGTACGAACTAATTAAACTTTGGAAACTTTGCATGAATGTAGCAATGGGGATTTCCTCTTCTACCAAATCCAACCTGGTTGCATCTTTTCCAAGCCTTGTTGAATATTTTATGTATTTGAACCTACAAAATCAATTCGTAACATGGAAAAATTGTCATGTATTCATTTGCAATAAAATAAAAATCAAAATAAAATCTAACATACAAATTTAAAAACATAAATTTATATATATCACCTCTTGCAAGCAACAGGGTTAACTTTGTCCAAATCTTCATTTTTTTTTGGCAATAATTTCAAGTCCCCACACTTGTCACAGACACCTTTGATGCAAGTCATATGATCATCGACATGATCATCAGATACGTTGAAAATAATCAAATTTATGAATTCACTGACATGTGTAGGTGGGGCAATTTATTCTCGTAACTTTCTATACACCTGAGAAAAACATAGATTTTGAAATACATTAATTTTAAATCACATCTCAAAATACGATATTTAAACAAGTTTTAAATATATAGATATAAATGAAAGCACGCCTCAAAATATATATACATTGAATCTATAAATTTTTATGTACCTGATAGTGATAATCAAACTCAACGTGATAGCGACAACAACATGTGTCAAGGACTTTATCAGCTCACACGTACCAAGGCTTCAAATTTTCAAACATTCGTTGTCCAATCTTAACATCTGGATTTTCTTCTATAAAATTTATGTACATCTCATGTTGAGTTATTTCAAGCCAATGTTTTATATGGTCATCATAGTTATTACGATTTATCCTATGTTTTAAAACATCCCTCACATTCAGAGAAGGACGAGTCCTCTTAGTCCAAAAATCAAAAACTATCTTCACAATATTATCCTCTATTTTATCAGAACGAGGATTTCTACACATTAGTGCCCAATTTCCGTCCATAGTAGATTCATCCAATGTCTTCCTCCTCTTTGCATACATGTTAACCGTCTTTCTAGATAAACCCAATGCCTTGGCAAAGGTGGTAACATGACGATTCTTTTTTTTATCTTCACTTACAACTGAAGTTAATAGTGCTCTACGAGAAATACTTTTATCAGCAGACCTAGTTTTTGTGCCCAAAGAACTTATTCCTTTAAAAACATTCCCAACAAATTCTTCTTCTACACGTTTTGAATTTTTCTGTCCAAAATCAACACCTAACAATTCTAATGTTTCCCTCATATCAACATGATTCAAGGGTATAGTCCCTTTCAAAAAACTATTTTGGCAATAATAAAAAAAAAAACATAATTCAAGAATGTAACCAACAAATGTGCTCTAGCAACTGTACTCAAACTAACAAATTCGCCATATACTATCCTTACACTTTTTGCTATTTTCTTTCGTGATAGTGGTTCTTGTTGGGAAAATTCTTTTAATTTTTGTAAATCCATCTTCACTAAGTGTTTCACATTTATTTTGGGAAGTAATTCTATAAATTTTGTTATCACTTCAACATAATGCTGTGCATCATGATCTGTGTCCATAAACATACACATGGGATTCTATCAAAACCATAGCCTTTACCCAATCTAAAAAACATAAATTATCATATTTAAGCCTTAGAACTAAAAAAATAAATAGGATCTATCAAGGGTTTCTATACATATGTACCAATTTTCGCAGCATTTTCTTTCACTTGTTATGTCTTCTCTCTCTCTCTCTCTCTCTCTCTCCTCTCTCTCTCTCTCTCTCTCTCTCTCTCTTTGTGCCCTCCTACGATAAGATCTTCTAGCATTCTTCTCTGCATTCTCTTCCTTGGTATATTTTCATTTCTCATTCTTCGCATTTCCCATGATTCATCCACTTCAATAATTTTCACCCTATCACATAAATCATGATAGATCTGAATGTCTAAGAGTAAACTTGATACAAAACTATATGTGCATGCAACTATATTTATATACAAATTTCAGTATAAATTAGGTTATTTTTAATTTTAGTTTTCTATAACTTTAAAACAACTTTTCTAATTTTAATAGAATTTATATTTAATATGCAAAACAAAATTTCTAATTTAATATTACATATTTTTGGTTAAAAACAATTTTAAAAAAAAACACACTTAGTTTAAAACACAAAAAATATGTAAAAAACTAAATTTAAAACATAAAAAGTGAACAATATTTAAATAAGTAACTTGTAAAACATTAAATTTAGAAGGGGAGACACAATTGTGAATCATTAAATCTAGAAGGAGATGTTTTGGCGATGCTTTGGTGGTACAGAGGGGGTTCACGTGAATGGGGGTTCGTGCGAACCACATTCAGCTGAAGGATTTCTGCGCGAACCCCTCTGAGTGGCAGTGACGTGGTACCTGAGTGGCACATTTTGGCTCCAAATCCTTTTGGGGGAAAATTGTGAGCCAAAATCTGCCACTCGGGTGCCATGTAATTAGGGTAAACTAAATAGTTAACTTACAAAATTTTGACACAAAATTCATATTTTTATTGGCTTTCTAAAAATGTAATTTTCATTTTAAAAAAATCTTTTTTGCTATTTATTTTTTAATTTTTACTAACATACAGTATTTTAGGACAATCAAAAGTACACAATCAACCAAATTTGAAAAATAGTAGAATATATCAAAAAAATTTGAAAAAAAAATATACTTAGTATTTGTTGAATGCTTCTTCTTACTTGTGAAAAAAAATATAATTTTGATATAAATATTAAAAGTTATTGGCATTGAAATATGGACGCCATTTATTTTAAAATATAGTTACTAAATAATTAATTTTAAAAAAAAAAAGTCAAAAAGTTATGAAAATTTGGCAGCACGTCAAAATTATAATCTTGAACATATATCTAAAATTTCATAGTGAAAAGATAAGTTTTCATTTTAAAAATCCACTAGGGGAAAGTCACTCCTCTTTAATAACATAAGAAACAACATATTAATAAAATTAAGAAAAAGACTATATTTTTTGCCAATTTTTTTTTTTAAATATACATGTATTCTACACTCCAAACAAAACATTTTGTTAGTTTGTGGAATTTCATGAATGTGTACGGTTTTGTGTTTATTACCTTTAGAAAATCAATTAAATTGAAAAGTTCATGTTTACTAAGGTACAAACATACCAAAAAGTGGGACATTTTATTGTGCTTTTACCTTGACATCAAGTTGATTATCTCTTTCTACATTTAGTTTTCCTTTGATTGTACAATGATGTAGGCAACTTAATATCTCAATAAAATGAATTAACATAAGGGATAACTTGAAGTGAATACCTATAACTCTAGTGGATAATTATTGAATGAAATGTGTCTCTTTGTATGCTGTGTGATTATCTTAGCTTCCATTCTTTGTTTTGACTCCTTTCTGCTATCTCCATTTGGACATTATTGTCACTGTTTTTTTGTCAATATTTTCTTGATGGAATTAGCAAGAAAGGAGTCAATTGTAATCTTTTATGGCAGCATTGGTAAATGCAAACTTATAAATCATAAAAACTTTAATGAACATAGAGCAATAAAACTGATAGGCATCAAGATAATAACCGTGAATTTGATTGTCTGAAAATTGCCACTATGTCTATTGTTCCAAAAACTATACACCTTGCATATTCTTCAATCCGGTGTCCTTCATCAGGATAACACAACTGTCCTTTGGGGCTTTTGTTCTCTTACTGAGGATATTCGTGAGATTGTAGACTATGTGAGTTGTTACATTTTTTAATAGCACAGGTAGTTGCAGATTTCACTTAATGTCTTTCACAAATCAGCAATAACAAAATAATCTGACGTAAATCCCTTAGCTTAGGTATACTTCACCCAAGCTGTCCATTATAACGAAGTTTCGAGTTTCCCATTTTTGCACAAGTGCAAAATATTGTCAACAGATACCATGCCGAAATTGTAATATTTTATGGTAGCATAGGTAAATGACAACTTATTAATCATACAAAATTTAATGAACATAGAGCAATAAAAATGATAGGCATCAAGATAATATCCGTGAATTTGATTTTCTAAAAACTGCCACTATGTCTGTTGTTCCAAAACTATACACCTTACATATTCTACAATCTAGTGTCTTCATCGGAATAACACAATTGTCCTTCAGGGCTTGTGTTCTCTTACTGAGGATATTCGTGAGATTGTAGACTATGTGAGTTATTACATTTTTTAACAGCACACATAGCTGCAGATTTCACTTAATCTCTTTCAAAAATCAGCAATAACAAAATAATATGATGTAAATCCCTTGGCTTAGGTATACTTCACCCAAGCTGTCCATTGTAACGAAGTTTCGAGTTGCCCATTTTTGGACAAGTGCAAAATATTGTCAACAAGTACCATGCCGATGGAACTCTGAAAATGTTTATTGGATGAAAACTCTACCAAACATAAATACTTATCCCATCATGAAAAATGATACATAACGTACATATGAAGAATATCCTCTAGTACCTGGTTCACCCACTCAGTCTGACCATATGTCTTTTGGTGATAAGCTATATTGAAATTGATCTATGTCCCATTCGCAAACTGCATGGTGGTCAAAAATTGTGAAGTATATAAGGGGTTGCACTCACAGATGATCTTTAGCAGCATACCATGTAATCTCATTATCTCATCTAGATAAACATGTGCAATTGGAATGGCTATGTCGGTGGTCTTAACCAGAGACAAAATACCTAGTTTTGTCAATTTATCTAATGTGACCATGACAACATCATGGTGATATCTTGACATAGGTAACCAAACATTGAATTCCATATAAATGGTGTCTCATTTCCACTCCGGTATAGTCTAAGGATAAGGAAGGCTAGCTGGATACTGGTGTTTGGCCTTCGCCTTCTGGTACTCCAAACAATGAGACACATACTGAGCTATATCCCTTTGAAGTATGATCCAATGAAATAATTGTCACAATGTTGCATCTATCTTCCTCACCCCTTGATGAGCTTAATACGGTGCATGATGAGCCTCTTCTATAATGTCCTATTGTAAACCTCCCTCTCTAGCAACATATATCTGACTCCTATGCCTAAGAATCCCATCAAAATCTAGTGATAATCCCTCAAAATTCCTCTTAAGGTGTCTATGTGACTCAATCTCTGCTCTGGCTGAAAGATAGAACCTGTTGAGTGGAACCTGCTGTGAAATCCTAGTATGAAAATCTATACCCACTGATGTGGCCATGCCAAGATGTCTCCATCGAATCAAGGAATCTGCTACCACATTCTCCTTCCCCTTCACATGCTCAATATCCATATCATATTCATGCAAAATCGCCATCTAATGTCATTGACGGGCGTTGATATTGTGCTGTGTGAATAGGTGTCATAGGATCAAATGATTAGTCCTGAGTGTGAACCTCTTGCTCAATATTAAATGATGCCATCAAACTAAAGCAAGTACCACTCAATTAATTGATTTTGCGACCCTAAAATGTGACAACTTGGCCATCTTACAATAGTATTCCTCTTAACCCTTGCAATGAAACCTCTAAAAAGGAAGTCCCTCAGAGGATCTGGTACTGATAGAATAGATGTTGTTGTAAGGAATTCCTTAAAATTCTGGAATATTTTATTCCATTTGTCCAACCATAAAAACTTCTTCCCTTTTCATTGTAGGGATTTGATGGGATGAGAAACGAGTGAGAAATCGTATACAAACCTCTTGTAATATCTCACTAATCCCATAAATCTACATACCTTGGTCACATTGTTCAGTACCAGCCAATCAATGATAGTTCAAATTTTGGAAGGATCGACTATGATACCCTCCCTAGATATGATGTGAGCTAGATATCTCACTAAGGAAATAAATTTGAAAACTATTACAAAATGTGATGGTGATTGAGTGAAGGCCCACTAGTATCATCCTCTGATCTATCACTAACTATAATGGAATATAACTGACACCCCTTATGCGCACACCACTTCAGCAACATATCAGATATAGTACAAATGGATGTTGACTTCCTAACCCAAACAATTACTAACTCAACATCTGAATCATCTGTACAAGAAATTACCTTTATGTATTAATCCAATCAAGCCCTATGTGTTGAAATCCAATCCATACCCAAAATAATCCCATAAGATACCAAGGGAAGGATGCAAAGATCCAAGGTGATGGTGAAGGGTCCTAGGTATACCACTCAGTTGTTGACTAAGGAGTCCACTATGATCTTAGCTCCAAAAGCCCTCTCTAAATCACAACTATAACCCTACGTAACCACCACCAGCCTGCATCGCTCTACTAAAGATGGGAAATGAAAGAGTCTGAAGAGCTTGATTCGAATATGATAGAGATAGGAATACCACCAATGCTACCTAATATCTTGATCATAGTACTATGGTGTTCTTCCTAGAATTTCTCAAGAACTACATATATCCTATTACTTCATGCCATATCTCCAAATGTCAGCTCAGAAAAAGGGAAATTTAACTTTGTTACCATGGTTATGTATACAATCTTTACAATGTTTTCCATGTACACCGAATTCATAAAAACTGCTAGGTCCCCTCCAACGCAAAGAGACTCCTGTAGGTGCTCTAGTGGTCCGTGTTGTAGACCCTGATGATCCTAGTTTAAACTGTTGTGGATGCTATAGATAAGCTCCAATTGATTGAGCTCTAGGAGGTGTCTATGTCCTTACATGTCCTCTAACATGAGGCCCCATACTACACCATCTCTATGCATCATTTATTGATGGAGGATTGAATGGTGGGCGTGTCTACTACTGTTGTTGTGGCTGGAGGAGGACTATATATATCCATGTCTTCCATGAGGAGGAGGGGTTTCCCCCTTCGACTGACTATCCTGGATATGTTGAATGCTGCTGCTCACCTTGTCTCTCACCTTCTTTTTCTTCCCCTTATTCACCTCCAAAATATAGGATTTCTCAATGGCTTCAGCTAGAGTCTGTATATAATGCATGTGCACCACCCCTCTGAGATATTAATTTAGGCCCCTAATGAACCTATGAATCCTGACCTACTCATCCTGCATATAGTCAGCGTACTGTCGCATGTCCAAAAATCTACCCTCATACTCTGCCACCATCAAAGATACCTTCCACAGACTATGGAACTCATCAATCCATTTCTAAATGAACCATCTGGAAATATAATTTCTCAAGAATCACTCCTCAAAGAGCTCCCATGTCATTCTCTCTAAATCCACATGGAGCTTTTTCTCCTCTTGCCTCCACTATACTCATGCCCCATATAGCAACATTAACCTTTGTGTTACTAGTACATGGACATAGCTTTAAGGATCCACTGAAGATAAATATCTAGACCTCGGCCTAGAACCCTCTTATGTCTTCGGTGAAGTGAGGAAAATAGATCTTCAATATCTCATAGATGTGATTGGCCATTCAATTCTACCTTCCCCTAGGTCTCTTCTTATGTTCGTCTCTCTTCTTAGGGATCCTATATCTCTCCCTCTATTTTGCAACCCTATCTCCCTGCTCTCTCTATGGTGAGTCTTGTCTAGCTGCTTCCATATGGGATTTCTCCACACTATGTTCCTCACTATGTCAGGGAGGTCATGAGCCTTCTGTGATGGTTCCCTCTCATGTTGGATAGGTAATCCCCCAAGTGAACCTCCGCATATGGTGGCATTGACATCCTGTAACGTCTGTAGGATCTATGGAAATATGGCATTCATTTCTTTCTCTGGTGGTGGTCCCTCAAAATCAACGTGTAAGAACCTCTCATGTAGTCCACACCTCCTCCAAAAACCAAGGTAGGAGTTGTTCCATCATTATTTAGGTATGTTCCAGTTTACTAAGTTCTTACGTTTTAAATTATGAACCATATCAAGTGTCCTAGGTTTAGGTTACACTAAGTGGTTTGTCATGTTTCCATATTTTCCCAGAGTCCAAGTTTTGAACCATGAATCTCATACCAAAGTGTAATTCCCACATTTTCTCGATGTCAAAACAACCTAAAACTACATCACATTACTAGAAAATTAAATTTTGTAAAATTTAAACCTAGATGAATTACGTTCATTAAATTACTAACATGTTTAGTTAATTTCTCATCTATTAATACTACACCCCCTAAAGAATTTAGAACAAAATTATTGATTATATACTATCAATTAATTCCCCAAAATTATTACGGAGTTAAAGCCTCCTCTTAAGTTCCCGTTAATTTTATTTAAATATTTCCTAAATTAATCTTGTTTATTTTATCCATTTAAATTCCTCTTACATTTATTAAAAATAATTTTTGAAGTTGACTTTAATTTTATTTCCCTAAGTGATAATTTCCATGCCCCTCATTTATTTATATAACTACACATGAAATTTATTCATTTTAATTCCCGTAAATAAATTATTTAAATACCCATGTATCATACTGTTTATTTATCTCATTATCAAAAGCTAATCCGACATTATCCATGTATAGAATACCCTAAGTGTCCCCATTAATTAAATTACCCATACATTTAATAAAACATCTATTCCTATAAATTTTAAGTGCTTAGGATTAAATATGGGCCATTGGATTGATTTAATTCTCACTTTAGATTCAAAGTATTCCTAATAAACCGTAATTCCACACGATTTTCCTTTTATTCATTTATTGAGTTATTTTCTATCATTTTCTCATGTAGGTGTTATAGGTAGCAGATGATGTAGGCCATGGAGGATTATGGGAAGCTATGGTGGTCTCTTTTTTTCATCCAAGCTCTACAATGAATGGAAAAAACTTCTCCCATGCAATTTTTTTCTTTATTTTCGCATTCCCTTTCTAGGATTTACAATATGAAGTTTATTTTTTGTAAAGATTTTACTAGATTTTCCTGTTCTTGGTATTGTGTTACCCTCATTTTTTTTTTAAAGGACATGGATGATTTTTGTGAATATATATATATATATATATATATATATATATATATATATATATATATATATATATATATATATATATATGTCTATAAATATGTGTGTGTGTGTGTGTATCTCTATACAGACACACACACACCCACACACACACACACACACACACACACACACATATTTCAGGTTCATATCTATGTGCATAGTATATTTATAAATGGTATATATAAAAATATGTATATGTATATATATATACACACACACATATGTGTGTGTGTGTGTGTGTGTGTGTGTGTGTGTGTGTGTGTATTTCATTTGTATTAGCTTCCACCTCGAAGATGTATTGTTGCACGCAGATTAGGGTTACAGGTCGTATGACTTAGCAACGGATCCATTGGACAGGGGGACAGAGTGGTTTGGGGTGCGAGCGGTGCGCACACCAATGTACAATCTGGTGGGGAAGGGGGTGCATTCCAATTCCCCCACCCCCTAATTAATAATTTATTTAAAATATTTTTTTTAGTAAAACATAACCGATATTACCATATCTAGTTTTTTCTTTTTTAAATGTGTGTGTGTGTGTGTTCGTCTAAATAGTTTTTTTTTTCTAATACTTAAGAAAAAACAATATTAAACCAGGGAATATATATATTGTTTTTTTTAAAGTAATTAGACAAAAAAATTGTTTAGGTGAACACACACACACACAAACAATTGTTGGACTAATAGTTTAAAAAGGAAAGGAAAGCAAGTTTCTTTTTTTGATGAAAACGAACTACTTTAATATATACTTTTGGTAATATTGTTATAAGTATAACATCAATAATAGAATTATACCTTCACACAAACCCATTTAAAAACAATAACTATGAACAATCAATCATTTAAAAGATCCCACCTCCCCCCATTTTTAAAATATATATAAAATGATAAGAAAATTTTCAAAAGGAAAACAACCATTTACTTTAATATATTCCTAATTCAAATAATAACAATTTCAAATTTTAAACAGAAAAGAAAAAATTAATTTAAATTGCTGGTTTAAACACAAAACAAATTTGAATGGTATTAAACTTCAATAAGATGCAACTTTCAACCATATTCAATTCTTATCTTGATGATTAATACCAAGTGAAGGAATAATCCATTGAAAGAATCGCAACTTTAAAATGCAAGTAAAAAAATCCCTCTACTCAAAGGTGAAGAAAACAGGCTCGAATTTAGAAAAAGTATTTTTTTTTAAACACAACTACAACTCCATCCCATATATTTAATCTACATCTTCTTTTCTCCTCCATCTTGAGCACATTAATAAAGGAAGGCAACTAGGAAACACTCACATCTCAACCTTAATCCAAGGACAAGGTTAATCCTACCTTCTCATTGGCCCCAGAGCCCCAAAAATGGAAGAATAAGGGGTGTTTAAAACCATAACAACTCTTTAAAAATTGATTCAACATACAACACTCACACAAAAAAAAGTCCACAACCACATAGAGAAATAAAACAAATAAACCCTTTATAATGTAAATACACATAAGCTGTAAGTTGAGCCATAGGAGAAACGAATGTGGTAGCCCATCTCCTTATGCTTCCTAAGTGGGATAGGGGTCCACCAAATGCCTCCAAGTGTACTAATAAAAATCAAATACACACTTTTCCTTACATACTGAAAGACACCAAAATAAATTTATTTTCCTTTTAAATCCACATAGGTTGATTCCCTTCAAACACTCCCTCCACAAATATCCTCACACACTCCCTTTTACCACTACAAGTGGATCCATTTCTCTCTCCCTATACCATCCCCATGACCAAACTCTACCCAAATCCATAAAAAAAATTACATGCATTCATATATTCACAACACAAAACATAAAATTTAATTACTAAAATACAAGGTATAAGAGCCTACCTATCCATTGATAATTCCTTTAATACTTCAATCACCCTAGCTCTAACTTGTTTCCACAATGCAAGACAAATCCTATGCAATCTCTCCAAAAACTCCCTAAGCAAGTAACCCCCGAATTAAAAAAGAAACTGAAATAAATAGAAGCTTGTGCAGGGGGGATCATGTGGTGGATCCATGTAGGATGCCACATCGATTCTCTCCAATCCATGTCACAATTCAAACACATAATCCAAGATTCCATAAATGAGTAAGGTGAAGGTCTGACACTTCCTTTCTTGCACAAAATCCCCCATTCCAAAATTTCAAGGACATCATTAAAAGAGTTAGGAAAAAGGTTGTCAATTAATTATCTATTCTCCTTTAAAAACACATAATAGAGGCTAAATTTAACCCATCATATCATAGGTTTGGTTTGTGGGAGATTTTAAGGGGTATAAGACAAGTAAAACTTGTACCAGAAGCCTCCAAAAATGGAATCAAAGCCCAAATATGAGTTTTTTAGATTGGGATGGGTACACAAACAAAAGTAAAATAAAATCCATCTAAAATCATGAAGAAAAAAGGACTATCTACCGAAATCATTTCCCCCCATCAAACACATCACCCAATTTGTAAAATCCACATGGTCAATCAAATTAAAAAAGGAGCACACTAAAAAATACAAGGGCATGGAGAATTAGAATTTAATAAAACCACATAATCAACTAAGACAAATAATAGAATTGTAAATACAATCATTCACACCCATGGTCACTTGTGAGGTTTCTCTCCCCCTTGGAGACCTCCTAACCAAGCATAACAAGCAATACAACAATGCACAAAAACACATACAAAGGTCAAGGTGTCCTTGTTATAAACATCCAATATTCTTCCATATTTAGTCTCCTTGTCCCTTGTTTGTTTATTTTTATTTCATTTCCTATAACCAACCAAGATAATACCACCTCCGTCCTCAAGGACATATCAATACGTCAAGAAATCAAAACACATATATCATTTATCAAATAATCATGATCATACACACATAACCGTATCCTTCTAATGGTTAAGAAATTCTATTCTAAAACAATTATTGAAAATTAATAATCATCACAATTATACCATATCCATTAACATTTATCATCATTGTACGCCTATGCATAACCATCTATCACAATTCATCTGTTACGATAACCATGCATTTCATAGATTCCACCATAACTTATATCTATCTAGATGCATTCGACTACATATTACTGATCACCTATTATCATCACATTATTAATAAATCATAACATCATTGTTTTTTATGGTTAGTCTAATCGTCTAACATAATCATCATTTTCAAGAGTCCAAGATGTTAGCATATAATAAAACAACACTAATCATCATCATGTACTGCAATATCTATCAATGTTTGTTATGAATCCATACAATCCATATTGTGAGTCACAAACACACTAATTATCATAATGTCCATACTATCTAACAACATGCTATCTAAATTATTCATAATAATGTCCATGTCACTAAGTAACTAATAAACATGATTATAGAAAAATAGGTGTTGAAGACGAGTGAGTGCTAGATTATATTAAACCTTTCTATACCCATTTTCTTCTTCCATCATGCCATGGTGTCTTGAAGGGGAATGCAATTATGGAACCTTCAATTTTATTTTTGGAAAATTGTCTATTTTTACTACTTTATTTTAATGAGTTCCACTACTTGCGACATCGTTCCAAATAACGAAAAATGTAGATACCCAAAATAAGAGATACTAATATCATTTTTAATTCACCTCTTCAAGCAATCCAATCATATTAATAATCTCTTGATAACTTAATTAAATAATCTATGTTCCATAACATCTCATGGACTATTAATCCTGCTTAATTTCTCTAAATCCTAATCAATAAGGTACTAATTATAAATAACCACTATCCTAGACTCATCAAAATTAAATAACATCCTGATTACTAAATGGATAAATATAGTCCCTAAAAGGCAATAATACAAACCTAATATCTTAAAGTAACATTATTTTTAGAAAGATCTAAAATATTATAATTTGGAACCCTGGATGCAGAGTTTACCAAATTTGGAAAGAATCCTAATGTCATGCCTAGTTTACATCGATGTCATATCTTACCAAATAGTTTTTTCAAAAATATTAACATATCACTAAAAAATATACAAATAAAAGGATTAGTTGTGTTTCATAACTTTTTCTAGGCAAATTAACGATTTCATTCACATGAGATTTTATTTCCCTATATTTTTAAAAATCATAAATTAAGTCTTTTATCATATTAAGTCCTAACTAAATGTTGTAGGTTAAAAAATTAATCCCATCCACACACACAACTATCAAGTATTATTTTTCTTTAAGTCTATTTTTGTTTCCTATATCTTAATGATTAAACTATCTACTACAACACAACATAGTTACTAGTAATGACTATCTTCGAGAATTTTATCCATAATGATTAATATCAAATTGAACATAAATTGTATTAAAAATATTTGTTCAAATTGATTACAAAATGTACAAACCCAAAGTTGATGTTCATGCTCAAATGCATGCTTTGAAAAAAATACATTAAAACCTACCCCATATGTGAAATGGTAATGGGATTTCTTGGTCAACTAATTAGATTTCAAATCTATCATTAAGAAGGGGTTATGAAATATATTATTTTGGTCTATAATTTGATCAAAATTAGTATTTATTTGTTTTTAGAGATATGTCCACGCTTATTTTTCACTATTTATGTCATTCAAGAATTTACATGGATATGTTGTTGAAAATAAATCATTTATTTATTGGTCATGTAATTCTATTAAATTTATTCGGAATCCAAATTTTCATTATTTTATAACTCTAGAAAATATATGTGCAATGCTTTATAAAAATAATTTTATTTCAATAATTTATATATAATCCAAAGCTTATATGTATTTTGTATCTCTACAAAATAGATGTGTAAACATTTATCGTTAATAAAAAATTATAATATATTCTATAATGTATTATTTTTTCTCTCAACACCAGTACATAGAAAGCATAAATGAAATGCATCTAAGTGAGGAATACAATAAATAATTTCAATTTCACAACTTATTTTCTCACCTTTTCCAAGCATGAGGATTTTCATATGTGGAAAACATGGTGTGCATATCATACTTTTTCATATTTACATATATCTGTATATGTTAGTAATGATAATATTATCATCCAATATTTTTTTTAAGCCTTAGTGATTTTATTTTAATTGTGAACATATTTTAATATAAAATAAGAATAATAGATTCCTTAAAAATAAATTCACTCAAATTGTTTCCCATGAAAAATTATTTCATTGATTTGTGCATAAGTTCATCAATGAATAATTGTTTCACTCTCACATCCAAAACTAGAATGACATAAGAAATTGGTACATCTATGTTTATTTATTATGTCTTGACATGGCATGTGAGAATTTTATTTATATGTCTAGTTTTTGTTTAGATAGCGTAGGTTGTAAAGTTTTTTCCTCAATATAATTATATCATTATATAATATAGTGTAATTAAGTGGTGGCGCAATTTAATATAGGTATATTTGTTAATAATAAATGATTAAACTTGTAATCGCACAAATGAAGTGAAATGGGTATGATGAAAGGGACAATGTAAGGATGTGTTTAGTATTATGAAAGGAAGAGAACAACATGTAGGAAACAAACAAATGTAGAAGAAAATGATTAAAAAATTGAATGTATGAAAAGCATGGAGATTTGTTTTTTTATAAAGAAGAATAATGTGGAAGAGAAGTGATTATTTCTTCTTCATATTTCCTATTATTTATATGAGGGTCAGGAGACATTTTTTAGAATCAATCAAAATATAAATAAGGGGAGACAAAAGTATTGAAATGAAGTAACCATGGTTATAACAGTGAACATATGTCATTCTCTTTCTGTCCCGCACATATCAATTGTTTCCTTTTACAAAGTGAGTCCATGGGAATTGTGGATTGTTAAATACCAGACCATTTAAAGTCATATTTTCCTGCAGGACCCTCTTGAAATTTGAGGCACTGAAAGATGTGATTAATTATTTGTATCCCAATGAGGGCCAATATACTTTTCAAAATTGAACACAACAAAAATTTGTCGTTCAGGAGGCGAGGTGGTATTCCTGCAGATGATATCCATGATTGTGGAAATTGCACCATTTAAAATCCATATTCGACCAAAAAATTAGTTAAAATCATAAAATGCTGTTGATTAAAAAGGATTATGTTATATTGGTTGGATCATCTTCATTTTCTCATGAATTTTTATGCCTATTCCATTGCACAATTGAGTGGGCTACTAGAAGCTTCAAATATTTTAGCATTTGAAGGTTATGTTGATTGACATGTCATATTTTGAAAATAAATTTGGGGAAGACTCAAAAGTATGAAGCTCTTATTGTGAAATATGTGTATAATTTAATAACATAAACATCATTAAACATTCAACACAAGGATTTATATCTCGAATGTGTAGGAGGATTTCATGGAATTGAGAATGTTTTTGGGCTGAACCTTGCTGGACAATTTTTACAAGCTCAAGATTATTAAAAGAATGTGTAGTACATAAGCATCTAGAATTGTGGAATCTGTCAAATCAATTCATTTATTTTTGTATGTTATTTATTAGGAAACTAATTATAGGGGCTCAAGCTTGTGAAGAATCCACATTTTCATTCTAGAGAACTTGATTCCAAACTACGCACCTAATATTTTCTATGAATTCTTTATGAGCATGATTTTAAGTACGTTGTTGTTTATTTACGAACTCTCTATTTCAAGGATAATACAAGAATTACTTCACTTCCTTATTTAAAGAGTTGAAATTAGATGTTTGTAATATCACAAGTCTCAAGCTATTAAAATAAAGGGGAAATGAGTTAAAATAAATTGCAACCTATCAAATAAAGCACAAGGATTAACAAGATACATTCATTAGAACAATTATAGCTCTCGTACATTTGTGATGAGAATGTAGATTATAAAAATCTATATGTATGAAACATCATACAATGAAACATAATTTAAGATGTGAAATTCGTTACAACATTTGAAAATAGAGAGGACAAAGATATTTAATTTTAGATATTATATACAAGGCATGTTTTAGGAAAAAACATCATAAAAATGTTTTATGAGAAAATAATTTTTTTTGTTCCTATACATAACATATTTATTTCCATAGCTAAGAATTTTTTTGAAGAAAGCCATTTGTTTCTATCGTATACAATGAAAATAGTTGAAGGAAACAATGTGAAAAAACTGGATATAGATCAACGTCATGCATGAAAACAACATCAAAAAATATTACAATAATAGATGAAACTTGACATAGGAGTAAAATATGAAGACATGAAAACAAAAGAAATATTATTGAAAATAACACTACAGAGAAGCCAAGGAAGGTGCACATTTTATATATATTAAAATCATACATTTCAAATGTTTCTTGTTATGGTATGTTTCATTCTTAATCAAAAGAGTGAATTGTGAACTTTTGCATAATGACATGATCGTTAACTTATTGCATCCCCTCATCATCTATGGAAATTAAATATAAGTCCTTGGTTGTTATTCTAATGAATTATTTTTCTATTTCATCAAATATAGTTACATCCTATAGCTCACCTATGTGATATTTAGTATCAATACTCAAGATATACCTATATTCACACTAAACAACTTATACATTATAATTTGAAGAAAATGATACACCATTTTATTTTTTAGTACTTTTTTCTTGAATTGTTTATCACCTTTTAGAATAAAAAAATCCATGTAGATTAAATTATCCATGTCAATATTCATGACTTCAGAGTTTTTCAAAGTATTCCATTTGAGGATTTATGAAAAAGTTGCAATGTAGGTTAAGTTTTTTGGAGGGCTCAATTTTTTTTTGATAGATGGGGTTAGGAAAAACAACCTCTATGAGAAAACCCACACAAAAGTTGTAGATGTCTCCAAAAATTGATTGATCAAAAAATCACTTGGTATTGAAAATAATATAAATTATAGTTCCATTTAACTATGAAGCAAGATCAACCTTTATGGATAGAATAGAAAGATTAGGAAGAAAACTAGTGTCTTCTATGTCTTTCCCTATGTCTTAAAAATGTTGTACCCATAAATTAATAGAGGCACTAAACCTTGAGATATATGTTTTACTAGATATAGGGTAAAAAGAGGGTTTATCCAGGGCCCCTACCTTGATACAAATAAGGATATAATAAACATATATAAAAAGAGCCAAATAAAAAAAAGCCAAAAAAATATATGAAAAAATCTCAAAAAAAGCCCAACTATAGCCAATGACAATACCAAGAGTGGCCAAAAGATTAGACCAAAACTAAGTGATGTCCTGAAGACCCAAAATGACACAATTTTTTAGGCCTTGATTTTGTAGGCACACCACGACTCCATCCATCACCTAGTTCACCCTCCAAGTCTTCCTAATCATAATAAAAAGAACCAATTATTTTGTCAACATATTCCATGTAGGCCAAGCCCTCCCAAAAATCATTAAATTTTAAACCTTCATTTTCATAAGGGAAATAATGATTGACAGGGTTTTCAAAGATATAACATCCATAATAGGTAAATTATATATTTCAATGTTTAACATAATTTCAATCTTTCACTGAGGGATAACAACAATTATCCTTATTGAATCTCAATTCCAAAATTCTTCCTCCACCTCATTATCCATTTCCTCTAAAGGGATAGATTCCTTGGAAACATAACATTTGTATTTATTGGGGATCCCATGTTCCATCGATCATTTCTCTACCTTCGAGAAAATTATACACCCATGTGCTGAATCAGGAACCACCACATCCCTATTACAGAGATAGCCGATCACAGAACCCATCTAGAAGACATGAATCATGGATGAGGAAGACACACCCTTGAATTATCCACAATATCCATTAAAAATATCCCCTTCAACATGTCCACTGACTAATTTATACCCTTCAAAATTGAATCTCGTTAAAATCCATCAATTTACCAATATACACCACAAGGGAAGTTAACGTACACAAAAAATTTCAATAGAGAAAGAAAGTTCACGATGTTTATAATATCGAGAGCTACTTGAAGAGAAGAAGCACTAGAAATAGGTCACCATGTAATAGGGGGAACATCACAACTCCTCTTACTATGGTTAAATCTACATTGGGTGGAGAAGAAAGTATATTCTTCATAAAAAAGATTTTCTCCTAGAACCCATGATTTGATCAATATGATGTGATCCTTGCTGGTTGAATAAATGGATAGCAGATGACCTATGGCCCCACAAATTTCAAAAAAAACTTCCTCCTACCAGAGTTTAACTATAATCCTATTAAATATTACTCACACTATAGGTTTACAAGGTGGTAGGCCTTGCTAAATTCCTTGTTGCCATTTAGCAAAGAATAATGTTGCTCCAATATTAAAGTAGGGACCCCTTAAAAAACCTTGGAAAGATATTCTTCTCGAAGAAAGTAGAATAAAATGTGTTTTTGGTAAAGTCCATAATCTCCAAAATTATAACGGGATTCAAGTTCCTTCTTTCCCCATTTTCTCTAAAAAAAATGTATTTCTTCGAATCCTAATAAATTTGTCGATAAGATAATACCCCATTAGCTTAAATTTCTTTTCAATAACCTCATATATAGTACATAGATATTTTGTCTCACCTTCCCAACAAGGATATATTTGAAATATAACTTTCTCATTATACGCCCCTGCTATATGAATAACTCAAAAAATCCCTGACCAAACCCTAGAGGGGTCGAGTCCAGTTTCTTACGTAGATCCCTTTTACAAATTATTCCATTAATCTTTCTCTAGCCCACACATCACAAATTTTGTATGACATATATTTAAATTGAAGGATTTTTTTGCATTTTAACATCTTCATGTCACCATATAATGGAGAATGAGGAAGTAGAAATAACAACACCAATCATATCAGTTAGAGTGCTAGCTGAGAGTTATGATTTATCTTTGATGTCTTTAAAGTGGAACCTGTTTGTTGCAATATCATTTTTATTTCAAAGAATATGTCTTACATATGAATAGTGTAGAAAAAAAAATTCCAAATAATTAGTCAATTGCTTATAGGTTAGATTTGTAATACTAATTTTTCCATTAGAGATAGTATTAATATTTACATTTTAAATCTTCTCATAGACTTTATGCGTAAATTTTACTTTGATTAAGGGTAAAATAGGGTTAAGGGGACCCTTACCTGATACAACAATTTCTATGGAGAAAAAAATATGACAATGATGCTCTAATGGGGTTTCCTCTCGTAGTAGGAAGAAGAAACAACAAAAATATATCCAACGAAGAACATAAAACAACATAAAAGAAAACAACAGATCATCTTAGCCCTAAGAGACCTTCCCATGGGATCTTACATACCATCTTAGAGGAATCATTTTTCCCTTTCTTCACTTTTCTCACTTTATTCTAGACCTCTCTAGAGTTTGGATTCGCATTTTAACAATCCTAGACCAGAATGATAATTTCAAAATTCTCTTACTCCATAACAATATCAATATTTGCTAAAACAAGAGGAAGGGTACAGGTTTCCAAAACTGATTCAAGATTTGGGGAATAAAAATTTTCTACAAAGAATTCCTGCACCATGAAGATCTACTCTAACCCTAATTCTTCGTTGCTTGAAAAACCAAAGCTAAGTTGCCAAGAGAAAAACAAGTCTTACATCTGAAGGGGATCCCCTCATAGTCTAGGTTTTAAGTCCAAATTTTTTCTTCCCCTTTCAACTCAGTAGTAGCCAGGAAATGCATAGAAGTATTTATATCTACCCAAATCTGAGCATAAGAGGTGTAATCATATAAATTCATCTTTGAGTTAATATCTAGGCATTTTACAAGGAGAATACCCAATGGAAAGAAAATAATTTTCAGCCCAAAATTGAAGAGGAAATATGGAACCCAAAACCTATACCAGTTTGGTATGGAAAGTGTCAGTCACAGGGTGAAACAGAGGGAACCAAAGATTCATGAGCATAAAGTGAGATTAAAAATTCTAAAAGTTTCCATAAATCAGATCTTTATCTGAGGTATTATAGAAAACAATAATGAAAAATCCTCTTACTATGGTGTAAATGTCTAGTTTAACTTCTAAAACAGGTCTTTAGTGAGTTGAAATCCACTTGTGGAGTGTTGATAGTCCAGGGATTTTTTTTTAAAACTTTCATATGATCCCATTTTCCTATAAATATGCTTTACATTTCAGAACCTTAGCTCCAAAACTAAAAGGAAGAGAGGATTTTTCTGGAACCATAGGTTTTAAAGGGAGGTAGAACAAGTATTTAGCCACTTAAAGAAATATTTTACCTCCCATACTTCAATTAATGGGTTTAAAGGGGGCCAACGGTTGGGATTTTTCTTGAGACGAAACTTCTTGAACAAAGAAAGGGTGTAGAATAGGACCAATGGTGTTGCCCACCCTTGACACAATACCATCGTTCCTTGTAGCATGTCGAAACTCATCGTCCCATGAAGACTCTTTTCCATCTTATCCTGTAAAGAAATCAGATCCAAATATACAATGTTAATATTGCACACATCCCCATTCCTCTCCATCAATCTACACCCCAACACCTTTGTCCCTAGAGAGTTTAGGGTTAGAGTTTAGAGCCATCCCAACTACATAAAACTATTTTACATGAATTTCATTAAAATTGTGTTACTATGTGAAACTTCGTTAAAACATGTTACATGATTTTGCCTCATGTGCTATCCACAAATTAAATAAAAAACCAATTCCCTATTTGTTTTCATATTCTTAAATATTTTTTTTTAATAAGTTCACAACCCATTATTAATGAAAACCTTGAATATTTATTCAATGCACTAATTTTAAGAGGTTTTTGTGCACAACTTGAGGGAGAAAAGTATGTCGAAGGAGAAATTATTATAAAAAGATAATTATTCAAAAAATTTTATGCTTAAGAGTTTTCTGATTTTCTATGAAGAATATGACCTGAAAGCTATGTATGTGCACCAATTTTTATATATGAGGAACCAATTATGTGTATGTGAAGCATAAGAATATTCATGCAAATATGAAATCATTACGATTTTAAGATAGTGAAAAATGGAAAAAACATTTACAACATACAATAAAAGTATAAGAGAAACATGTAATTCATGTTTGATCATTATACAAAGGTATTTACGTAATTGTACAATAAATCCATCTTGTAGGTTTTTGTTGAGGAAGTGGCCTGCAAACATGGATGAGATGAGTTGATTGAATAAGACTAAAGTTCAATAATTGTAATGTTGTTTAAAAAATTATCATGGAATGTAGCTAGTTGGACACTTTTTCCTTCTGATAAGGATATATCCAAAATAGAAGTAAAAAATTCAAAGGGAGAAATAACTTTAAATCTAGCGGGGAATAATAAATACATAATTATTACAACCCTTTAAAGTTAAATAGTGAAGTGTAGTGCTCACTCCTCTTCGGCATTGATATTATTATAATTTTCTTATTAGGGATTTGAGTTATAGACATTGCTATCACATTTTAGACATTGACATATGGACATTGTTATATTGATTAGTTATTTGATATACAATATGAATGTTTAGACTTATGACAATATTTACAAAATGGATTTTATGCATGTTTTGATGTATCAAAATTTAATGATCTTGAGCTTCTACTGTATTAGCACATTCAATTTGATATGTATGTATATATATATATATATATATATATATATATATATATATCTAGATGATTTCGTGATCTTATTTTTAGTTGATAACATGCTAAAATTGAAATAGTTGAAATCATGAACAATTGGTGAACTACTTATTTAGGGATGGTTTAGTTATGATAATTGATGATATGTATGTACATGCGCTTTTCTATTTTGATGTCGTTAATATGGCCATGTGGCCAGAAAGGTATTGTCTTTACTTGTGTAGGTATTCACGACACAGTAAATCAAAGGCGGATAAGAGACCAAGAGTGAAGGAAATTAGGGTAATAGTAACAGGTCACATTGGTAACTAGTGTGTATGTTTTTTGTTTTGGGTTAGATTGTTATAGGTCCCCATTGGGGGGGTGCCCTCAAAAGTGTCCTTGGGTAAGTTTTTGATTTTTTCTTGCTGATTTTACTTATTGGTGAGTTATTGTATTTTTATTAGTATGTGAAGTCACTTTTATTATTATATTTTATTACTTCTTTTAAGTTAATTAAAATTGTTTAAGTATTGCTAATTAGGATGTAAAAAAAGGGGGGAAATAAATGTGATTTTTTATGCTTGGTGTGTCTTTGATTGGAAAGAATTTAGTTTGTTTTGGAGAAGGATGTACTCAATCTTACAAGTGACTTTGGGATTTTTAATTTCTAGGAAATTTTGGAGACTAGTGGGAAAAGTTAATCTTGTCCCACACCTCTTAAATTCACCCACCCACTAGGAATATTATGTGAGGATCTTATTGTAGTCCATATTTTTTGTTTTATTGGAGAGAAAGAGCAATTACTTGCACTTTTATTACAAGGGTATTTATTTGTGTCCTTTAGGGGGTGATTTTGGGTTGAGTGTGTAAGAGGGTGGTCATTCCTTCAACTACCAATTTATTATGCTTCAGGGTTAGGGTTTGACCATGGTGATGTGGTTTAGAGGAGAAATGATGTGGCATCAAACATGGAGCCACATCTCCTCTCTCTCCATCTTTTCTATTTATTCTAATTTGTCTAACGATTTGGCGGTTACTTGTTTTTGATTTCACGTCTGTCACTATTGAGAGGTGCTTGATTTTTTTGGGAGTTCTTGTAGGAGTTGGATATAGATTGGGATTTTTTGAGCTTGGAGGGTTTGGAACTTTCTTGTGGATTGGAATTCTTGCAATGGCAAGGTAGGTTCTTTAGCCTTGGTTTCTTTTACTACTTTGATTGATAAGTTTCGAATGAATGTTTTATTGCATATGAGTTGTTGAGTAGTAAAATGACCTTGGATGTGTATGAGACAGTGAAATGGGGATAATGTTTTTTGGGAGGAATAAGAGTTTCTATTGGGGTTTTAGGAGGGAGTTGGGTTGGGGTACCCCACCTTGTGCTTATCTTCTTGTCTTTTCTTTATGGGAGGCATTCGAGTGAGGGAGGTGTTATCCCAATTTCACCCCTAAAAAAATATGACCAAACCCAACCCTGCACAGGAAGAAATCCAAAGGTTGGGTCCATCGTACGAGCCCACGTTTCGAATCCAACAGTCAGGCTATAGGCAGACTTAGAAATGGAGAAACCAGAGGCTCAAAGGAGGTAAAAAACATCAAGGAGGCCAGAGGATCTCATGAGAGAAATGGGGAAAGGGTAAAAGTTTTCACATTTCACAAATGATTCAGAGTGGGCCCAAATTGGCTAAGTATGGAAGAGAAAATGGAAGTAGCCAAGTGTCTCATCGATGCTTCTCCAAAGGTTAAACCAAAAAGGAAGTCCCCAAACAAGCGTAGGGCTTCCACATGTCCCAGGTTTGAAAAAGGACAATGTCAGCCATTGAAAAGTCGAAACGAGTGGAAAGAACCATGTGTCATCTTGGCGTAATTTTAAAAGTGAGAGCCCAAGGTGGAGACTAAAAAAAAGTGCCATCACTCTATGTAGTAAGGGTATAACAGAAGCAAAATAGCAGTGGGCCCAAACTCAAATAAGTATAAGAGTGACAGTGGAAACCACTGAGTGCATCTTAACAATAATAGGAATTCAAAGGCTACAACCCAAAATGCAGAAACTCAAATGAGTGCGAGGCTTCCACATATCCCAGTGTTCAAGAAATGCATTGGTCTAAATCAACTAAGTATCGCAGAATTGTGGAAGGAGACTTGCGTTACAATTGGCACATTTTTAAAGGTAAAGATAAAAGAGAATCTCCCTAACAGGCACCAGCTTCCATGTGTTCTAATCCCGAAGAAGGGAAAAATTTGACAATTGAAAATTCAAGATGGGGTAGAGTCAACAGAGGGTGCCATGTGCTTCAAAGGTGCAAATTCAAAAGGTGTGGCCAAAGGTCAAGTCACAAGTGAGCGTGGAGCTTCCACGTGTACAAAATTCAATAGGGGGATGGAGTTAGTTTTTTAATCAACTAAGTACAGATGCTTATATCGGCTTAGTATAGAAGGGTTAGTAGAAGCCTACACATGCCTCATCTCCGCGCAACTTCAAAGGGATAGAATCCGAGAGGCAGGATCCCAAATGTCATGCTGAGCCTTCCACATGTCTTGGGTTAGACATAAATGCCCTCCCTCAAATAGAGGGGACTTAGTCAACAACACAAAGAAATAGATAAAAGACACAAAAGGAGCAAAATGTCTCTTCGGCATAACTTCAAAATAAAAATCCAAAAGTGGTACACAAATGCACGCCATCTCTACACATGGCCATGTTTCATGTCAATGCGAGAAGGCGAGGTCATCAGAGGTAAGTTTGAAATTTTTGGATTTTGTTTCAAAAATGTTTAAAGCATAAAAGTGAGTTGCACCTCCAGCTGATGCCCATAGAAGCCACATGTCAGGTCTAAATTACATGCAAGGAAGGTGGGCCTTGGAAGGATTGTTTTTCCAAAAGTGGGTCGGTGGGCCCGGGGAAGACTTTTCGCCCAAAGTAGAAAATGTGGGCCGGCGGGCCCAAGATGATTTCTTTTTCTAAGAAATTATGTGAAGCCGTGGAGGAAATTTTTCCAAAGTGAATTTTGGGCTTGTGGCTATGCGGGGAATTTTGTCACACTTTTGGCATAATTTGTGTGTAAAAGGTGCAAAAGTGACTTTTGGGCCCGCTGACCCATGTTGGAAAACATGGGTTCTTTCACCATTTTTGTATAGGATTCGACTCAAATTTTCAAATGGGCATATACTTTCAATCCAGAGCTCAGAAATTCAACAAATTTGGCATCAATCAGAAAGGTCTTGACCTCCATCTACACCATGGAAGCTTGAAACTATTAATTTTGACAAGGTTATATTGGTATGTGAAAATATGGACAAAGTATTTTTCACCATTAATGCATGGGATCCGATTACTTCAGCAACCAGGATCATATTTGATTTTGATCTCATCATTCTTCCTTCTTCAAAACGTGCCAAACAGACAATTGAGGAACGAACTTGGACAGATTGTAGGAAAACTTTGCAGGGGCATTGATGGCTAGTAGCTGATCTTCCAAATCAGATTACCTGCATCCATTTTCTTCTCCTCTCTTCACTTCATCTATAAAGGTAAGATCTTGGCTCATTGTAAAGTGGTTAGACATTTTAGTCTTTGTACACGCTCCGCTCTTCCCTCTAGCCTGCAAACGAAACTCTTGGATTTTTCCAGAACCTTCTATTCAATTTTGTAATGCAAAGTTTTTTCTGCCTCTTGGCCCATTGTAATGTTCTGTATCAACTCTAGAGAGGCAATAATACATTTCTATGGATGATTCTAAACCCTCTCTTGTGTTCATTTCCTGTCTTCTGGTCTCTCATTGCATAGTTTGGTTATCTGTGCATGGTTGTTGTATTACATTTATATGGTCTATGTTAAATTACAAAACAAGTTTTTAACAATTCATTTGTGCATCACCTTTTTAGCTTAGGTTTATTTTCTCGCATCTTCTTAACCCTGTCTCTTTGGCAAGATAGAATAGGTTTTAGAGTAGATCTTCTGTAATTTATTTGTGTGCACTTGAACAGAGGAATAGGAACCGGCCTTCATCTAGAGATCTCTCTCGATTTCAAATTCCCACACTTTGAGAGATGCTCCATGTTATGCAATCACACTGAGAGTCTCAACTCATCAAGTTGTAGACATTCAGGGATGCTGTGATTTTACACTAATAAGAGGCATAAGTGTGAGGGAGGAATAAGAGTTATTGGGGCTTGGTTGAGTTTTGTCCAAGGTTTTGAGGTGGGCACCCAAACCCTTGGGAGGCACAAGTGAAATATCCATGTCCCTTTCTCTACTTGGATTGAGTTTAGCACCACGAATGTTTTTGGGAAATTTATGTGTGTGAAAATGAATGTTTTTGTGGTTGAACCAATTTTTATTATGTGAATGTTGGTTTTAATGTTATTTTCGAAGCCTTGTTTGTTGCCAATGGTTTTGAAATACTCCATATTGTTTCATTATTGGGGCTCAGGGGTCAATGATGAATAAGGATTCAATTTCTCATTGGATTATTGGTTGGGTACAGAGTTTTTCCTACTCGAAATTATTTTGGTTGTTGGGTTTTATCTTAGAAGAATATGGAGCTCATATGATGATTGTTTTTTTGTAGCATTTGGAAAAAAGAATAAAGAACCCCCTTGTAAATATTTTACCATGTTGTCTCCATTGTGTATGGAGGGATTCTAAAATTGCATTTTAAAAGTAAAGCTCTTAGTTGTTTTGTTTATGGAAATTGTTACATTAGTTCTCATTGTAAATGAATGTAGAAAACTTGAAAATTATTCATTACTTGTTGGAACAAGAGACTATTAGATTGTTAAAGTGAACTAAGTTCCTTAGAAATATTTGTGTTGTATAGATGATGTAAAAAAATTGAAATGGGATTGAAAACAAATAATCCTGTTTTCAATTTAGTGGTTTCATTGGCTTAAAAATGTGTGATGTTTATAGTTTTTAAAATATTGGGAAATCTTGTTATAGATTACTAGTTTGAAATGGTTGAAAATTGTATCTTGTGAAAGAAAGAAATAGTTATTCTTATTGTATTAAATGATAGGCAAATATTTGTAATTAAACTATAGTTTCTTTTTTCTTGTAGTTGTAGGAATGGAAGTAGTAGATTAAAAATCTTGAATGAAGGAAATTATTCCCTTTGTAAACTAGTAGGTTGAATGAGAACTTTCAATAGTATGTTCAATTTCACTATTAGTTGAATAAGTAGAAAAATTTCAAATTTTTTAAATTGCTCTTCCCTACACTAGATAACTCATTGGTCATTCCTATAATAAAATGGAGAGATATCTATTATTATATTTAAATGTATAAATTTCTATGTGTTAAATATATTATAATATATATATAGATGAGTAATAAAAATATTCCTAGAAATAATTGCATATTAAAATATTAAATTTTAATACTAATTAATATATATGTGTGTTAGAAACTTAAATGTTTTAAAAAAAAGAAATTTTTTTATAAGTGGGCCAAATGGGTTAAAACCCTCCACTTTGGTTAATAAGTAATAAGATAGAGGCTAGGGGCCAAGGCCCCACAAAAATTATTCTTTCCTCCATTAAATAGTCAGTCCCTCCTTTTAATAATTGTGGACTGTGTAATAAACCCGTGGAACAATAAACGTATTCACAACATTTTTTATTTATTACGGTTTTTATTTTAATATATTATATATATATATATATATGTATATATATATATATATATGTATATGTATGTATGTATGTATGTATGTATGTCTACAGTCAAATATTTGGTGTATCTACATTATTCAAACGACATTAAAAAAAGGGGCAAAAGCGCCCATAACTAAAAAGGGTAAATATAATGAAGAATATTGTAAAAAATAATAAAATACATACAAACCCTAGAAGAGGGTATAGATGGAATAAAAGAAAAATAAGAAGTGTGTTTATTCCTCCAGGAGCTTGAGCTAGCTTTCATGGCCTCCACTTCCTTCCTCCTCCAAATCTGCAAAAAGAAAATGAACCAATAAGTCAAAAGGAAATGAGAAAAGATATTTTCATAAGCATGTTTAGGGTTAGTTGGATCCCTAAATCCAAGGGCTCCAAATGAACCCATCTAATGGATAAGATTCATCCCTATAAAAAGTAGGTGAGAAGTCAGTGAGATTAATTTTTAAAATAAGATGCATGGGTAATTTCTAAATGGGGCCAGTCTAGTGGTGTGGGGGGGTGATTTTAATTTCTAACCCAAATGTTTGATTGGAGCCCATTTTAAAAATAAAATCCTTGACCCCTTATAGTTATTGGAATAAAACTTACTATATTATAACTATACCACTTTACTTTCAGAATTAATTTAATTGTGTATAATCAAGATTAAATTAAATTGTATTAAGTTCAAGGGGAGGGAAGTCTAAGTCTTTCCCTAAAATAATTCAATTATTAAATGGTATTTCTTGATGGTGAATCATAGTACCCATAAATGTTTGTAACTCGATGAGTTGAGACTCTCAGTGCAATTTCATAATATGGAGCTTTTCCCAAGTGTGGGACCTTGTGAATCAGGAAAGCTCTCCAGATGAAGGTCGGTTCCTATTCCTCTATTCAGATGCACACATAAATATGCAGAGGGTTTACTCAAAAACCTAATCTAACTTTCCAAGGAGACAGGGTAAGAATATGCATAAAAATAAACCTAAACTAACAAATGTGATGCACCGAGGAATGAAGAACACCTGTCTTTCCAGTAAACACAAACCATTAAAATGCAATGCAAGATCATGCACAGATAACCAAATTTTTGGTGAAAGATCAGGAGGATGCAAATGAACACAGAGAGGGTTGAGAATTATCCACAGACATGCATTATTTTCTCCAAAGATTAATACAATACACTACAAAATGCCAAGAGGTGAAGTTGCATTACAGTTTTAGATGGGAGGTTTGAACTCCGCAAATTCACCTGCCAAGAGAAGAAGGGAGGGGCAAAAAAAGAATTTCCAACCTTTAGAAAGAAGCCCCTCCTTACAATTTATAGGAAGAATGAGATAGGGAAGAGAGTGGAATTCCAAATCTACCCCAACCATCTCCAGGTTGTATTTAATTCATCTCATTATGGTGGTAGGTCAGAACCCTAGCAAACCCAAAAAATGGTGAATTGTATTTTGCATTTTTGAAGAACTTGTTCTAACCTTGGATAAATATGAGATCCCTGTGAAAATTTATGGCCATTTGAATATTTATGTCAGGCTTTTCTTCCTGTCAGGTTCGGGGTGTCAATGCTCAAAATGTTGCGCCTCCTGAAGGTGCACCTTGGTGCACACATCCTCACGTCAACATAGTCTTAAGTGCACCATAGGATCTTCAAATGTGGTGCCGATGCCTTCTGATCTGTGCCTCCAACCTGCGCCAGGGCGCAACTTTTTACATGTCGACATTATCTGATCTGCACCTCCAACCTACACCAGGGTACAACTTTTTACATGTCGAAATTTTCTGATCTGCGCCTCCAACCTGTGCCAGGGTGCAAATTTTTACATGTCTACACCTTCTGATTTGTGCCTCCAACCTATGCTAGGGCAAAAATTTTTACATGTCGACACCTTCTAATCTGTGCCTCCAACCTGCGCGAGGGTGTAACTTTTTACATGTTGACACCTTCTTATTTACAACTTCAAACTACGCCAAGGTGCAACTTTTTACATGTCAACATTTTCTTATTTGTGCCTCCAACCTATGCCAGGGCGTAACTTTTTACATGTTGACACCTTCTGATCTGTGCCTCCAACCTGCGCCAGTGCGTAACTTTTTAAATGTCGACACCTTCTGATCTACACCTCCAACATGCGCCAGGGCACAACTTTTTACATGCCAACACCTTGTGATCTGCACCTCCAACCTACACCAGGGCGTAAATTTTTACATGTCGACACCTTCTAATCTGCGCCTCCTACCTGCGCGAGGGCGTAACTTTTTATGTATTTCGACACCTTCTGATCTGTGCCTCCAACCTGTGTCAGGGAAAAACTTTTTACATGTCGACATTTTCTGATCTACGCCATGGGCGATTGGTGGTGCAAATAAATTTTGGGTTTTGAGTTTCTTTGATTTCCATATTCTTTTATTTGTCTATATTTACCCGGGGAGGGAGATATATAAAACAATATTGAGTAATGTTGTTAAATTAAATAAGAAGGAAAATAAGGGGATTGTGGACCCAATCTAGAGATTAATAATATTAATTAAATGTAAATTAAAAATGATAAGGTGTTGATTGAGGATTAATGTAACATTGCGAATGGGTTTTACAAAAATTTAAAAATTAAAAAAAAGTTATTCTTTAATTTTTCTAATATAACATTTGATTGTCTTGGGTTTTATGTAGGTAAAATTGTGGGCATTACACTTGGTATCAGAGCTGTGGGTTCAACATTTGGACCCTTGGGAACACTTGAAAATAAAATACATGAACAAGTAAACCTAACACATCTCTAAACCTAGAACACACAACATTACTTGATAGTTTGTTAAACATAGAAAACTTAGGAAACTGAAATTAAAAAATCTAGATGATTGTAGAATAACTCTCGCCCCTATTTGTGTAAGAGGCACATACTAGATGAGGGGTTCCTACACATGGACCTAGACCTACCACCACTAGATCACACTATAGCAGTTATTTTTCATAATATATTACATACACTACATGATGTTAATGTTGTTATACGCAAATGATCTTTAAGAGGGCGACATAGAAAACATACAATAGAGCCATCAATAGAGGCTCATGTAGCCCCATGGAACAGTGATGAGAACAGGGAAGATAACTCCCATTTTGAGTCAGCTAGAGTAGATTCACCTTAGAGGGGACATATAGATAGGGTTTCATGACATAGAGACATATCTCAGAGCCATAAGCTGAGGGATGAGCATGTAGAGAGATATAGGGGTGGAAAACCATCAGTTGTAGATCATATCAGGGAGATCCTGAAGCTACGTCCATCTCATTATTTTGGTGATAGATGTTTTGAGGAGAAGGCTTGGTTAGTGAGCTTGAGAAAGTGTTTCAAGATTTTCCCTTGTATTCACAACACAAAGGCTCATGTTGTGATTCATATTCTTAGGGATGGAGAAGGAATTTTATGGGGGAATGAGGAGCATTAGCTCCACATAGATTCAAATACAATTACTTGAAATCTCTTTGATGAGCGGTTAAGGACTAGATACTTATCCAAGAGGTTTATTTAGATGAGGATAGATGAGTTTCATGACCTACGTCAAGCATCCATGATATTAGCTAAGTACGAGAGTCAATTTATTGAATTTTTTCAATATGTTGACTAAATGCAGGATGAGTGGGTCAGGATTTAGAGGTTCATCAGGGGCCTGAACTTTGATTTTGGAGGTTTTGTACGCATCTATTATCTACAAACCTTAGTAGAGGTCATTGATAAGGCCTACATTATAGAGGAGGCCAGGGGGAAGATGCAGCAGGCCAGAGATAGAGTGTAGAGCCAAATCCAACAGATGTAGGATAATAGGTTGAGGGGGTCAGCTCCTCCTCCTTGTGGTAGACATAGGTTTGCAGAATCTTAATTTAGGCCACCTCATCAGCCACCTCAACAATATCATCAATAGACTCATCCACCATTCACAACTCCATAGATATTTGACACACATAGGGGACAGAGCATAGGGCCTTCCCATAGGGTTCCCATTAGGACACATGGTGCATTGAGAGATCAATCAACAAAAGCATATCAACAGTGACCATTGTAGGATCATCAGGATCCACGTATAAGAACACTTGAGTACCTACTGGAGCCATATCTCATTAGAGAGGACCAACTAGTTGATATGGATGCGGTGTACTTTGCATCATTAGAGAATGTGCCTATGCAACCCTAATAACAAGGGTAAGGAACAAATTTTAGAGCCTACAATTGGTGACTTGGGATGTAGCCATCATATCTATGAAATGGTTAAGAACCTCTAGGCACAGCATCAGGGCATGGTGATTGAGACCACATGTAGCATTGGTGGTATTCCTACCTCTGTTTTGTTTGATTGTGGATTTTATTATTCTTTAATTTCACCATCATTAGTAGAGAATTATAGGCTAGTGACAGTTAGATAGGGCCTTAGTTGGGATGTCGAGATAGATTTAGGAGCATAGAACTTAGTATACTCCTTAGTCAAGGATTACATAGTGAACCTAGGACCGTTAACCACTACTTTGGATCTTCGTATCCTTCCCTAGGTTCGTATGGAGTTATCTTGGGCATGGATTGGTTGTATTTTCAAAGAACTAGATTTGATTGTCATAGTAAGATTATATCTTGTGCAGATGATTTGGGAGTGGAGTCAGTGATTGTTGGAGTTATGAGAACCATCTTTATTTATATTATTTCTGCTATACAGTTGAAGTGATGTGCACGATGGGTTTGTCAGTTGTATGCTATTACGGTTGGTGATATGTCAAAGGATGGGGTTAGTGGACCTTCACTTGATGATTACCCTATTTTTCAGGAGTTTTCTAATGTTTTCCCTAGTGAGTTGCCAACGATGCCTCACCCGCGTGAAATAGATAGATGAGAACATATCTCACATGATCCTTATAGGATGACCACACCTGAGCTATGTGATCTCAATTTCTAGCTTGAGGGTCTTCTCAAGAAAGGCCTAATCCTTCCTAGTGTATCACCTTTGGGTGCACTAGTGATTTTCGTGAAGAATAAGGATTGATTCTTGAGGTTGTGTATGGACTATTGACAACTCAACAAAGTAACGACCAAGAATCATTATCCCCTTCCTCACATCGATGATTTGTTTGATCAGATGAAGAGGACCACAATTTTTTCTAAGATAGATCTTAAGTCATGCTACCATTAACAGAGGATAACAAAGGAAGATGTCCAAAAGTTCAGATTTCCATATGAGATATGTGTTGTTACCTAGATTTGATCTCCTTCAAAACTTGAGCTGCATCATAGATTTTACAAGACACTTAAAGGTAGATAAATGAGTTATATGTCATTTTGTAGCCGAGGAAGAAATTTATCTAACTTGTTATCACTCAGGATTTGAATAAGTGGGTAGCACCTTGGAAGGATTTGATCTAATCCTCACTATTTTAGGTTGTGCCTATCAACCAAGGTAAGAGAACCTATATTGTAGCCTCTGTTTTGTGAAGGAGGATAAACTATTCTTGTACTGTGTAAATTGTATGGAGATGGCCTTTAGAAAACATGATCAATTTCCCATTATTAAAACTCAACAGAGTTGTCACTACTAAATGATGGAAATACTTTCAAGACAAGGCTAAGGCTACTAAAGACATGGTATGATCCTTATTTGCTTTGTGCATTTTTGTAAATGGATTGTATTCTTTTGTTGACACACAATACAATGTAAGGGTATTATAGGTAGGATGAGTTAATTTGAAACGAATTTTGGGGTGGGAGTTATTGAGACAAGACTAACCAAAATTTACCAACTTATTTGAGGACCTTTGCCAAATGTGAAAAACACAGACAATAGAAATACTTCAAAGAGGTTAAGGTGTTCCTTCAACCAGATGTGTGCATCAAATGGAAGCCCAGATCTACACTCTTCCACACAATATCTGATGATTTATCACAAAATATTGAGTTAAATCAATCAAAAAAGCATTAAGAAAATTCTATTCTATTAGACCTAACGTACCCCCAAAGGTTTACAATCAAATCTATATCAAGGAAAGAAAAGTGAATTTAAATTTGTTTATCCCTTCATCAGATGAAAGATCTTTTGATTCTGGAATTGCAAATGCCATTGAGTTGTTACTAGAATTAGATATGCATGATCAAAAGGAAATTCTAAACACTAGATTGTAATAATAGCAAGAAACACAAATTGAAAACATTCTAACAGATAAGTAAATGCAAATTTTACCAAGAGACAACACAAAATAATCTAGAATGGCCAAATTTATCAGCAGGAGAATGTTATAAGAACAACCTCAGAGCTTGTTAGTGGCTATACATCTGTAACCAACCTAACATGACAAATTTGATGAAAAAAGGAGTTAAGATGGTTCTCATGTGGTTTCTAAGAGAATGGTATTCTTCCCAAATTTTCCCGTGAAAATTCTAAGTTTCTTCGACATTGTACATGACAAATTCAGGCAATATATACATTTTCACTCACTAACTCACTTTTCCACTCAAATCTTCCCTCCAAAAGTTGAATGTTCGAAGCACCTTTTCTTTGCAATATTTATGGAAAATGACATTTAACAAACTCGCAAAATTTTTCCATTCATTCTTTCAAAAGGTGAATCATTACAAAAATTTCATCATTCTTCAAAGTGAAACACATTTTTCAATCCCCATGCATGTAGACCCCTTTCATTTCATTATTTCATCTTTCCCTTCTCCAATTTTTTACTATACAACTTTAGATTTGGTAATTCATTTGAAATGTGCTTTGGATTCAGAAATTGAGATCCCAATTCGATTAATTCGGTTCCTGCAAGTCAAAACAACATGAATTGGCAAAAAATTCAATGAAAATTGATTCAAAGAAAATGCATATCCAAACTTTTTCGAGCTTAAATGCCAGCCAAATTGGTGAAATGCATAGCTACCGTTGATCTATTCTTATCTTTAAATCTGATCCCTCCACGTGGCAGATCTGGGAAAAACAAGCCTCGGGGAATCTTTTGACCTTTTTACAACTTTTTTGAAAATTTGCAAAATTTCTTTATTTCCTCCGCCGCTCCACCTTTGCAATTTGGGTTTGACACATGGCACAATATGACTGGATACGGAGTTGTGGCTCAATTTTACACATTTTGATTCTTTTTAAAAAAAGAATTTTTTTTCAAATTTCCTCCACTGATCAGCCCTCCCGTAAGACATGTGTCCTCATATGATTGACTGAGGGGAAGCACTCTGATTTCAAATTTTAATCTTATTTCATGAAAGAAAATTTTTCAACATTTCCTCAGCTTTCCCACTCCTCTGCCATTGAATCCTTAGATGAATTTTGAATTTTTACCTTCGGGCTCATGGGTCCATTCAATGATTCTACCCTTTTTTCTAAAATGGGCAAAAATTCTAACTTTCCTCCGAGGCTCCATCTTCTGCTCTTTGATCTGATGCTAACACGTGTGTTCATCACATTGGCTATGATTTTGTGGTACAATTTTATACTTTAAATATTTTTCACCAATGGCCGAAAAGTATCAAAATCCTCCACCTTTCCATCTCGCCACCTGCCATGTGTCCTGCTTTGGGGCTGCGATGATGTGGGGGCAACTTGCACATTTTTCCAAAAACAAAAAAACATTAAGTTTATAGAAATGACCCACCGATCCTTTTCCAATTACAAATGGCCACATATGTAAAAGTATATGAACTAGAATTTGATGGGAAAAGGATGCCCATTTGACTGTAAATAAATGTAGAAATTGCCAGCAACCCAAAATTGATTTTTTCTTCATGGGTGAAGAATTTTTTGATCAAAAGACAAAGAAAGTGATTTATGAAAATGGAAAGGGGTATTATGAGGGAAAATAAGTACAAATCAAATTATTTTGAGCTCCAAAGGATGGGAAAAAATGAAAAAATAGTAGAGGTGTTTGAAATGAGAAAAATTAGGGTAATAACACATTTCTCCTTAGCAAAACAGGGATGTTTCAAATTAGGCATCAACATTGGCTCCAACTTGGGGATGGGCACTCTCAATGAGTGCCACAAGAAATGAAGTAGACCATGTGCCAAAAAACCATTGGGAAAACGGATTCACAAGCTAAAACATCCAAAAAACCAACCAATAAACCAACAAAATGGGCTACCACACACAGAGGAAAACCAAAAACTGACCAAAACAACAAAAAACAGAGTAGAAACAAAAAATTTCACACTATACAAGTGATATGAAAACTTCATTTTTTGGGATCAATCCAAGAACTACTTCAAATGTCTACCATTAATAGGCAGCTCAAGCAATTCCCCATCTAGGTCCTTGAGGGAAAAATTATACTCACCAATTCTTATGTCAATTGAATGTGGGCCCATCCAAAAAGCATCAAATTTACCATGATTGCCCTTATCTTCATGCCTACTATCCCACAACAACACAAGATCTCCAATACAAAAATCTCTTAGGGTTTCCTTCTTATCAAAAAAATTCTTCATTACCTATCTAAATTTGGCATGCCTTTGATGGGATGCTCTTCTTGCTTCATCAAGTTCAACAATATGATTAATCCTTACTTCATATGAAATAATTTCTTGATCTTCAAGTTGTTGAAAAAACTGAAATGAAGACAACTGCAGATGCAAGGGCAACAAAGCTTGTGTTCTATATACCAATTCAAACAGGATTTTACCAGTAGCTCTTTTGGCAGTGATCCTATTAGCCCAAACAACAAAATTTAGTTGTTCACCCCACTTATTCTTGTTTAATTCCAAAGTCCTTTTAATAATATTCAAAAAAAAATTATTGCTGGACTCAACCTGTCCATTTCCTTGTGGATTGTAGTTAAAATCATATGTCAACTTTATTCCATATTATTTGCTCATTGCCACTAAAGGTCCATCTCTGAAACTCATGACATTATCAGCAACAATTTTAACTGGCAGTCCAAATCTGCAGTACCATTACAACTTGTTGCGTTACCTTCCTAGTGGGGATTTCTTCCATGCATTTTGTGAAGAAATTAGTAGCTACCAAAATCCATTTGTGTCTAGCACTTGATGAATCAAATATTTCACCAATGAAGTCTAGCCCCCATTGTTTGAAAGGATCTTCAATTGATACAAGCTACAAAGGAAAGTAGCCTGAAGATTTCATTATTCCAGAGAAACACTGACAACTCTCAAATCTTCTAACAAATTCAGTTGCATATTTAAAAAGAGTTGGCCACCAATAACCAGCCCTCAAACTCTTGTGTGCAGTAACCCTCCTAGAAAAATTTCCTCCACAAATTCCCCCATGGAAATCAGCCATTATTTTGGGAGATTCATCTTCAGTCACAAATCTCAAGAGGATTGCCTCAAGGTTCTTCCAAGCCAACCCAAAGTTTGTAATGATATATTTTTGAGAAGCCATCTTGAGAGCTCTTTTCTGATTTTTATTCAAATTTCTAGGGCAGCATAGGTGTCTAAGATAATAGATTACATTCTTTTACCACTCAGAGTTCAACAAGTTTTCAAGAACATCTACCCTCTCTTCTTCTACTTCATTTACTTCAGCATTCTACAAATTTCTTTCAACCATGACCTTGGCAAGACCCAAACCTCTTACTAGATTTGTGGTCAGAATAACAATATCATACTTCTGCAATTTTTTAACCCACCTGTATATTTTGCTTTAAATCTCCATCTCTAATAAGACATATTTTACCATTGTGTGAGGAACATAAGGAACAACTTAGGAACTCAAAATATAAGGTCTGAAAACCTTATTTGCTGTCACCAATGCAAAGGCCTGCTTCTCCATGATCATGTATTTTAACTCAACTGCTTGCAATTCCTTAATAAAGAAGGCAATAGGTCTTTCAGATATACCATCATCATTTTGCAACAAAACAAGTGCAATGGTATGGTCAGAAGTAAAGGAGAATATTTGGAAAGGTTTCTCTTAATTTGGGGCTGTTAGAATAGGAGCATACTTCAATGCTTCCTTAATTCCATCAAAATCTTTAAGGGAAGCCTCTTCCCACTTGATATTCTAGTCCTTCTTCAACATGTAAGTAATGGGAAGAGTCAAATAAGAAAAATTAGATAGAAACCTTCTAATGAAATTGATTTGACCAAAGAAGGATTGGATTACTTTCTTAGTTTTTGGAACCGGGATCTTGCTGATAGCTTCTATCATAACTTCTTCTTTAGACACAATGTGACCAAGTAGTTTTTCTCTTTACACTCCAAAACGGAACTTCTTTGGATTGAGTGAAATGCCATATTCTCTACATCTGATCAACATTCTTTTCAAATGCTGCAAGTGGTCAATTCTTTTGCTAGAAAAAAGAGTAATATCATCTTGATAAACAATAATAAAATCATTGATATACCCAACAAAAGAAATATCCACGACCCTTTGAAAAGTAACTCCAAAATTCATTAAACAAAAGGGCATCCTAAAAAAAACATATATTCCCTAGAGAGTAGTAAAGGCAATTTTAATCTTCTCTAATTGTTTGACAACAACTTGGTTATAACCAAAGAAACCACCTAATGTAAAAAGCATCTCATAACCAGTCACTAATTGCAGCATGTTCTCCATGTTTGGTAAAGGATAGTTTTCCTTTATTGATGCTCTATTTATATTTATTAAATCCACACAAAGTCTGATATCTCCATTATTATTTCTAACTGGCACCAAGTTTGCAACCCAAGAAGAATACCTTGTGGGTTGAATGATTTGTCCATCCTTCAAATTTTTCAATTCCTCTTGCATTTTAACAAAACTGAGTGGGTTAATTGTCCTTTTATTCTATCTGAATGGTTTGGAATCTTTCTCAAGAGGGATCTCATGTTGGAATAAGTCTTCTCTATATGATTTCAGCTCGGAATAAAACCAAGCTAAACAATCTTGATAGAGTTTCAACAATTGGAGCTAGGACTGCTTTTATTCCTTGTTTAAACCACTTCCTAACCAAATCTTCCTTGGTTTTTCCTTTGTTCACAAGTTATGCTCTTCAACATCTCTAGATGCAAACATGTTTCTATTGATTACACAATCAATATTGTTAAAATTTTACTCAAGAGCAACTAACCCTCTAGGGATGGTGTTAGTCTTCAATTGAATGATATCCTTGCCAAATAAGGTTTCTCTTCCATCAACATTACACACCAATGGTTACAAATCAATATGTTGATCCAAAAAATCACCTTGGTTCTACAAAAACCTCAGAACTTGAGCATCATCATCAAATACTTTCCAATGCTTGATGTTATTCAAGACAACAGGCCTAGTGAGTATCTCAACATCATATTCACAATATGGAGAAATGGTACAATTGTCAAATCTAAACCCCAACAATGAAAACTTATCAACAATCATATTTAAAATTATTTCATGGTGAAGAATGTTAAATTAATCAAACATCTCAATCAGATCCCAAACCGCATGTTTGTATTGTTTCATCCGCTGATTTTTTGTTGCCTAGAATTTTCTAACTTATTTAAAAACCAACTTAGAATATCCCTTTACAAAAACATATTTTACGCCATACTTCCAATCAATCCTCATCCCTAACAGTAATGTCTCATACTCAGCTATGTTATTGGTGCATTCAAAGTTAAGTTTGAAATAAAAAACAAATTCGTCATTGCTTGGAGAGATTAAAACAACATTAGCACCATTTCCAAATTTGGAGCAAGTTCCATCAAATAATAAGGTGCATGGTGAGCCTACCTCTTTAAGAAACTTAGAATGATCCATCTTGTGCTCATTACCATCAGAAAACCTAGTAAAATTATCAACATCAACATCAGTAAATAATATTTCATAAGAAGCATTGTTTGGATCCTCAATTAGATGCAAAATATTCTTCTGTCCATATAATTTTACAAGGCTTCCTTGAATGGGAATGGTGGTAAAATACATCCATTTGGACACTCCCTCTAACACTTGCAACCCATTTTCTTGATAATAACATACCCCATTTGGTAGGGCAATCAACAATTACAACATTGAGTTTCAAATTTTTACCTGGATAGGCTGCAAATTGCAACACCAAACCTTTGACACACCCAACAACTAGTACTTCCATGGAATCCATGGAAGTACACTTGCCATATGTTGTTGTTACTTTGATATCTAACTCATTGATAACTTTCAAAGGCATTACATTGCATGGTGCCCTGGAGTCAAACATACAATTGTGTAGCAACTGGTCCTTGATAATCAAGGTTGTGAAGAAAGGGTCAACACTTAGCTGAGATTCAACCAAGGATTTTCCCAAGTAGACCTACGATGGTTCACCAAATTCTTCCAATTCTGATTTCTTTCCTACTTCTGCAATAGCAAGTGGAGCTTCAACAACATTCACATTTCTCTTCACAGAAACCTTCTCCTCTTTCAATCCCAAATACTCAAGTGATCTATCCTTGTGCTCATGAATTCTAAGCAGCTTAACAATTAGAACATTGACCTTGATTTGGCTTAGAACTTGAGAAATGTCATAGGGAATGTATCTAGGCAAAACGAAAGTAGAAGGATAGCTGGAAATTTCATCATATGGTACAAGGTTTTTAACATTTTGAGCATGGGCTGAAGCATAACTTTTACTTGGGATAGCGGGGCTCTTAACATATGTTTCTTTCTTAGGAACTTCTTTTGGGATATTAGAAAGCAATGGGGTTTTATTCTTGGCATGAAGCCCATATCCCTTGACAACCTTACTTTTTGTGTTATACTCCTACACTTGGGAAACCACAATGTTCATAAGCAGCTTCCTATCTTCTTCCGAGGGTATACCTCCATCATACTTATTGATCATCAATGCCCTCAAGTACTCAAAATAATTATTGGGCAGCTCAAAGGCTTGTACATTATCAATTTCTTAAACATGAGACAGAGGAAGAAGATGTACTCGTTGGATGCAATCCCAAAAGCTAGCAGCAGTTCACACACTTATCACTTCAGTAGATGTTTCTCCTTGAAATGCGTGTGTAGGGAAGTCCATCATACAAGAATCATCATCCATATTATAATAATCAACTTCCTCTTCAATTTACTGATCTGTTTCACATGGCAGATGGGGTAAGAAACTTCTGTCACACTAGTCAATCTGATTTTCATCATCAACAACAACCACTCTAGAATTTAATGGATTAGGAAAAAACTTACTTTTTTTGGCTTGAGATTGTCTATTTCCAAATCCCATAGGTCCTTTACCTTTTTCATCAAATATCTGCTCATTCCTATGGTCATTTCAAAATCTATCTTGTGCTTTTTTCCTAGGCTGTCCTTGTGAAATTTGTCCAATTCCTTTCTCATCTCTTTCCAACTTATAGGAAATCTCTTTAACAACCCCTGCCAAAGTTTTCACCACTTCCTCCAAGTATACACTCTTTTTTGCTTGAGGCTTGTCAGGGTTTACCAATTTAACTCCATCTCTCTTAGGAGGTTTCCCAACATCCTTTTCTCAATTTGAAGTTCCATGGTGAAGGCCTGCCTTAAATTACCAGGATTTTTGTCCCTCAAGTAATATGCAGCCTTCTTGTCAAATGCATCAAAATATTTTATCAAACAATATTCATCACATGGTCTTAAATTTACAGACAATCTCCTCAAAGATTTATTGAACCTTGTGTTGAATTCATTGACTGATTCATTTGGGTTTTTCTTGATATTCTCAAACTCGGATAAGAGGAATCTGGGATCATTTTTTTCACCATATTGCAGCCTAAATGCATTTTGCATTTCAGCCTATGAATCAATAAAATTATTTAGCAAGGCCTTGTACCAATCCCTAGCATCCTCCTCTAAAGTGTGGACAAACAATTTAATGTACACATCCTCAAATCCAATTTCAAAATCCTCCATCATATTAATAAAGAATTTCAAATGTTGATCACTTGTTATGGTATTGTTCCCTTGGAACTTTGGCAATATACTTCTAACATCCTGAGGCACAACATTAGGATAACCAACCATTCCCCTAAAATTTATTGGGCCAAAGGTATTGACCACAAATGGAGGCCTAGGAGGAGGCTGAGCAATGTTATCTGGTGGAGGTGATCTTGGGGCTGACACAAGCTGATGAGGAGTGCAAGGTATTTGGGGATCAAGAATGTGGATCACAAGATTGGTATTCTCTATGTGCTGATTTTCTTGGAAATTTTTACTACAATTGAAACACATAGGTGCATATTGAAGAAGTAACTCACTAGGTACAATAGAAGGACCTTCACTAGTTGAAGTAAACAAGTTTATGAGAAAATTTCTTGAATCATAATCATTGGAAGAAGAATGATAATCCTCTATTAAAGGCTGATCTCTCTCACCAATGGATATACCTTTGCTTAATGTTTGTCCTTCAACAACCTTCCAAAATTTTCTCTCCTCTAAAACTGTCTTTCCAAATTCTTGAAATAGATTTCTACTTGGGTCCCTCCTAAAGAGACATCTTCTTCTTCTAGGTTTGTAGATTTATATGACACACTTCACGTTATATTTATCAAAATATAACAACCAGGATTCACCACTAAGGATTTTCACCCTAGTTTGTGGAAATGCACTAAGAACATCTATCAAATGATTGCAAATATTAGAACTATGTAAATCTTGAACAGATCTGATTTTCTTTCACTCAATTTATCAACTATTGTGCAAATTTTGAAACAACAAATTGGAGACACTTGAACATATCAAACTCAGAATTCTACTCTCATTCCTCAGTATAAATCTGATCAGAAAATTATTCGTAGAAATATAGTTGCACATAAAATACATGAGAAGTATTACTAGGGATTTTGAAAAATTGAAATACTAAAAAATATCCCTGGCAATGGCGTCATTCGGGTGTTAGTACCTAGATTTAATCGCCTTCACAACTTCAGCTGCATCATGGATTTTACAAGACACTCAGAGGTAGATAAATGGTTTATATGTCGATTTGTAGCTGGGGAAAAAAATTATCTGACTTGTTAGCACTCAAGATTTGAATAAGTGGGTAGCACCTTGGAAGGATTTGATCTAATTCTCACTATTTTAGGTTGTGCCTATCAACCAAGGTAAGATAACGTATATTGTAGCCTCTGTTTTGTGAAGGAGGTGAGAATATCCTTGTACTGTTCAAATTGTATGGAGATGGCCTTGAGAAAACATGATCAATTTCCCAGTATTCAAACTCAATAGAGCTGTCACTACGAAATGATGGAAATGCTTTCAAGACAAGGCTAAGGCTACTAAAGACATGGTATGATCTTGATTTGCTTTAGGCATTTTTGTAAATGGATTATGATCTTTTGTTGAAACATAATACAATGCAGGGGTATTATAGGTAGGATGAGTTAATTTTAAATGAATTTTGGGGTGGGAGATATTAAGACAAGACTAACTAGAGTTCTCCAACTTCTTTGAGGACCTTTCGAAAAATTGAAATACTCAAATAACAAAAATGATTCAAAGAGGTTAAGGTGTTCCTTCAACTTGGATGTGTGCGTCAAATGGAAGCCCATATCTGCTCTCTTCCACACAATCTCTTATGATTTACCAAAAAATATTGAGTTAAATGAATCAACAAAGCATTCAAATTTTTTTATTCTATCAGACTTAAGGTACCCCCAAAGGTTTACAATCAAATCTATATCAAGGAAAGAAGAGTGAATTTAAATGTGTTTATCCCTTCATCAGATGAAACCTCTTCTGATTCTAGAATTGCAAATGCCATTGAGCTGTTACAAGAATTAGATCCGCACAATCAAAAGGAAATTCTTAGCACCAGATTATAATACGAGCAAGAAACATAAATTGAAAACATTCTGTAGCATAATTAAATGCAAATTTTATCACGAGACAACACAAAATAATCTAGAATCGCCAAATTTATTAGCAGGGGAATGTTATAAGAACAATCTCAGAGCTTGTTAGTGGATATACATTTACAAAAAACCTAACATGATACAAATTTGATACAAAAAGGAGATAAGATGGTTCTCAGGTGGTTTCTCTGACCATTTACATCACAGATTCATGAAATATATACATTTTCACTCACTCACTCACTTTGCTTCTCAAATCTTCCCTCTAAAAGTGGAATATTTGAAGAACCTTTGCTTTGCAATATTTTTGGAAAATGACAATTAACAAACTTACAAAATGTTTCCAGTTGTTTCTTTCAAAAGGTGAATCATTACCAAACTTTCATCATTCTTCAAACTGGAAACACGTTTTTTCATTCCCCATGCATGTAGACCCCTTTTAGTTCATTATTTCATCTTTCCCTCCCCCAATTTTTTACTCTACAACTTTGGATCTGGTAATTCATGTTTTTCATGAATTAGAGTAAAAATTTATTTGAAATGTGCTTTGGATTAACAAATTGAGCCCCCAATTCGATCAATTCGGACCCTACAGATCAAAAATGACATGAATTGGCAAAAAAAAATTGATGAAAATTGATGCAAAAAAATGCATCTCCAAACTTATTGGAGCTCAAATGGTAGCAAAATTGGTGAATTGCATAGCTACAGTTGATATGTTCTTATATTTAAATCTAATCCCTCCACATGATAGATCTGGGAAAAAAGGGTCTTCGGGGACACTTTTGAGCTTTTTACAACTTTTTTGAAAATTTTCAAAATTTCTTGATTTCCTCTACCGCTTTGCCTTTGCAATTTGGGTCTGACACGTGGCGGAATATGACTGGATACAGAGTAGCGGCTAAATTTTACACATTTTGCATATTTTTAGAGAGAGGAAAATTTATCAATTTTCCTCCACAGCTCCCACCCTTCCACAAGAAACATGTCCTCCTATGATTGGCTGAAGGGAAGCACTCTGATTTCATATTGTAATCTTATATCACCAAAGAAAATTTAAAAAAAATTCCTCTGCTAGCCCGTTCCTCTGCCATTGATTCCTCATATGAATTTTAAATTTTTACCTTCGGGCTTGCGGGTCCATTCAACTATTTTTCCCCTTTTTCCAAAATGGGTAAAAATTCTAACTTTCCTCCAAGGGCTCCATCTTCCGTCCTATGCTCTAATGCTGACATGTGTCTTCATCCCATTGGCTACATGTTTGCGGTCTAATTTAATACTTTAACTCTTTTTCACCAAATGCCAAAAAGTATCAAACTCCTTCGCCTTTCCGTCTCCTTTCCTACCATGTCTCCTCCTCTGGGGCCTGCGGAGCTATGGAGGTAACTTGCACATTTCTCCAAAAATACAAAAAAATTAAGTTTTTAGAAATGACCTGCCAATCCTTGTCCAAATATAAGTTTCCACGTACGCAAAAGTATATGAGCTAGAATTTGATGGGCAAAGGATGCCCGTATGACCTTAAAAAAATGTAGGAATTGCCAGTGACCCACAAAATTGATTTTTTGTTCATGGTTGAAGATTTTTTTGATCAAAAGACAAATGGAAAGTGATTTTAGGAAATTTATGACCATTGCAAGGGGTTTTTGAGGGAAATTAAGTACAAATCGAATGATTTCTAGCTCGAAAGGCTGGGAAAAAATGAAAAAATGGCAAAGGAGTTTGAAATAAGAAAAATTAGTGAAAAAAACGCATTTCTCCTTAGCAAAGTAGGGATGTTTCAAATTAGAAACCAACAATATGACCAATATGAGTTTAACATTGAGTGTTTTGGTCTATCAAATGCCCCTTCCATATTCATGACTTTGATTAATGGGGTGTTTGAGACTATTATAGACCACTTGTTACTCATGTTCCTTAATGAAATTTTGATCTATTCTCGTATGTGTGATGAACACGACGAGAACCTTCGTCGGATCCTATAGTGTTTTTGTGAGTAGCAACTTTAGTGGAACCTAGAGAAGTGTGAATTCTTCTAGTCCAAGGTGAATTATTTGGGCCGAATTATTTCCGAGGAAGGTATCACACTCGATCCTGAAAAGATTAGAGCCATTATGGATTGGCCAACATCCACTAGTATTACCATGGTGTGCAATTTCATGGGATTAACATGTTACTAGAGGAAGTTTTTTTTATGTATTTTTCTACAATTACACACCCCTATCACTTCCCTTCAAAAGAAACAAAATAACTTCATTTGGTCAGATACATGTGAGTAGTGTTTTAAGAAACTAAATGAATGCCTTACGAAAAAAAACCTATTCTTGTAGTGTCATATCCGTAGGCAGTGTTATTCGTTTGCACAGATGCTTCTTTGGTAGGATTAGGAGGTTTATTGATGCAGGCGGAGCATGTGGTAGCCTTTGAGTCTCGCAAAGCAAAAGATTATCATTTCAATTACCTAAATCATGACCTTGATCTCGCAGAAGTTGTGAATTATTTGGTTTGATGAAGACATATCCTTTTAGGTAGGATATTTTTTCTCATGACTAATTATTTTAAGTATTCATCACCTCTTAATGTAGCCCAATCTCAACGCTCGCTAGTGCTGTTGGATGGAGTTATTTTGTGAGTATGACATGGAGATAGAGCATGTGAAAGGGAAGCAGAATTTAGTTACAAATGCTCTGAGTAGCCAAAGACATTTGGTTATGGCTACTTTACTGGGTATGGATTTGTGGAGTAGGATTTTGCAGTAGCTCTAACGTGACAAGCTTCTACCTGGTATCCAGATCAGAGATTGAGTCTTAGAGACCCCTTGAGGGGAGTTTTGATGTATTTTAATTAGAGGAAGATGGTATTATAAAAAATATAGGCCTGATCTATGTACATACATATGCGGGTTTGAGATAAGACATCTTGGTAGAGGCTCATCATGTAACTTATTCAACCCATCTAGGGGTGAAGAAGATGCACGCAACCTTGAGGAAGCTATATGATTGGAGAGGTGAATGGAGAGATGTAGCTCATTTTGTGTAATTATTTTTAGAGTGTTAGAGGGTGAAGGCCGAGCATCATCATCTAGTTGGCCTTCTGTACCCATATGATATACAGGAGTGGAAATACGATACCATTTACATGGATTTCATTTTACGGATACCAACATCGAGATACCACCATGATACCCTCATGGTCACGGTGGATAGATTGAAGAAAGTGTCTTATTTTTCTCTGGTGAAGACCACCTATACAACTAGTGTAGTGGTCAGATTATACTTAGATGATATTGTCAGACTGCATGGGATTTTGAGAAAGATTATCTATGACCAGGATCCCTTATACACCTCTCATATCTAGAATAGCATATAGGATTCCCTTGGGATGAGTATCAACTTTAGCACAACTTATCACTCTGAGTTAGATGAAAAGATAGAGTGGGTGAATCAGATCTTGGAGGACATGCTTAGGATGTACGTCATGTACCATCAATCGAGGTGGGAGGAGTAATTTATTTTAGTGGATTTTTCCTACAATATGAGTTTTCTAAGTTGTATTGGTATGGATTATTTTCAGGCATTATATGGCAAGGAGTGCCGGATATCGTTGAGTTGTGATAGATTGGAGGACAAGGTTTCTCTCGGGCCTAATTTACTACAGGATATGGAGTATTAGGTTTTCATGATCTGATAGAGATTATAGGAGGATCAAGCCAATCAAAATATATATGCAAATCAATGAAGGACAAATCATAGTTTTGAGTTGGGCACAAAGGTGTTTCTTCGTGCAGGCCTCATACAAGCCCTATCCATTATGAAAAAGGCTCTAAGATTATTGCTAGGTGTGTGGGTCCCTTTGAGATATTGGAATGTATTGGTCCTTTGGATTAATGTATAGCATTGGCACCCAGCTTGTCTCACATCCACGATGTATTTCATGATTCTATACTTAGGAGGTACATTATAGATCCTTCTCATGTATTATATTTTACCTTATTATATGTGTAGGATTAAAGGTAGGCGATGGTGGGGCACGTTCATATTTTAGAGTGTAGGACCCTAGGCCTTTGAGGCAGAGAGATTGATCAGGTTTGCTTCCTATGGTAGGAGGATGCCACACCTCTAAGAGCAGAGTTCGCACATTTAATCGAATGACTTCCAGGAGGAAGTCAAGTCCAAGGGGAGGGGGATGTAGTCCCCACTCCTCTTCAAAATTGATATTATTATGATTTTTCTTATTAGGGATTTGGATTATAGACATTGCTATCACACTTTAGACATTGACAGATTGACCTTGTTATATTGATTAGTTATTTTATAGATAATATTGATGTTTAGACTTATGACATGATTTACAAGATGGATTTTACGCATGCTTTGATGTATCAAAAGTTAATGATATTGAGATTCTACTGTACTGGCACATACAATTCGATATATATATATATATATATATATATATATATATATATATATATATATATATATATATATATATAGATGATTTAGTTGATTTTTTGATCTTATTGCTAGTTGATAAAATGATAAAATTTAAATAATTTAAATCGTGAAGAATTGGTGAATGACTTTTTTATGTGTATGGTTTAGTTGTGATAATTTATGATATGTATATGCATGTGTTTAATATTTTGATGTCATTAATATGGGCAGGAGGCCAGAAAGGTATTGTCTTTAATTTTGCAGGTATTCACAACACAATAAACCAAAGGGGGACAAAAGACAAACAATGAAGGAATTTTAAAATATTGTGGATGTTTTTTGTTTTGTGTTAGATTTTTGGAGGTCCTCATTGGGGGGTGACCTCGAAAACTGACTTTGGGTAAATTTTTGATTTTGTCTTGTTGATTATATTTATTTGTGAGTTATTGTATTTTTATTAGTACATGTGAATTCAGTTTTATTATTCTTGTTTAATAATCCTTTTAGGTTAATTTAATTATTTTACCTAGGTTTAATTAGGATGTGACAAAAGGGGGGAAATAAATTTCAGTTAGTATCCTTGGTGTGTGTTGGATTGGAAAGAATTTAATTAATTTTGGAGTACTGTGTACTCAATATTACAAGTGAATTTTGAATTTTGAATTTCTAGGCAATTTTAGAGACTTGCGGGAAAGGTTAAGCTTGTTCCACACTTCTAAAAGTCACCCACACACTAGGCCTATGATGTGAGGGGCTTATTGTAGGCCCTATTTTGTGTTTTAATGTAGAAAAGGAGAAATTAATTACACATTTCTTACAAGGGTATTTATTTGTGTCCTTTAAGGGTGTGAGTTTGGGTTGAGTGTGTAAGTGGGTGGTCATTCCCTTAACCACCAATTTATTATTCTTTGAGGTTTTGGTTTGACCATGGTGATATCGTTTAGAGGAGAAGTGATGTGGCATCCTACATGGAGCCACATCACCTCTCTCTCCCTCTTTTCTATTTATTCTTATTTGTCTTAGAATTTTGGGGTTACTTGTTTTTGCTTTTGGGTATCTTAGTTTTGGGAGGTGCTTGATTTTTTTGGAGTGCTTGTTGGAGTTGGAGATAGGTTGGGATTTTTTGTGCTTAGAGAGTTTGGAATTTTCATGTGGAGTGGAATTATTCAAATGGGATGGTAGGGTGTTCACCCTTGGTTTCTTTTATTTATTTAATTAGTATGTTTTAAATGAATATTTTATTGTGTATGTGTTGTTGTGTAGTAAAATGGCCTTAGGATGTGTATGAGAAAGTGAAATGGGGATAAAATTTTTTAGGAGGCACAAGAGTTTGTATTGGGTATTTAGGAGGGAGTTCGGTTGCGGTGCCCCACCTTATTCTTATCTTGTTGTTTTGTTCTTTGTGGAAGGCATAAGAGTTTTTTTGGGCTTGATTGAGTTTTAGAGGTTTTGAGGTGGGCACCCAAACCCTTGGGAGGCACAAATGAAATCTCTATGTTCTTTACTCTATTTGTCTTGAGTTTAGAGCCAATGTTTTTGGGAAATTTGTGTGTGAAAGGGAATATTTTTTGGTTGTTTTATTGTGTAAATGGTTATTTGAATGTGATTGTGGAAGACTTGTTTTGTTGTCAATGGTTGTGAAATAATCCATATTGTTTTATTGTTGGGGCTTGGGGGCCAATAAAAAAGAAGGCTTCACTTCCTCATTGGATTTTTGGTTGGTTGGAGAGTGTTGCCTACTCCCCAATTTTGGTTGTTGGGTTTGATCTTCGAAGAAGGTGGAGATCAAATGATGATTTTTTTTCTTGTAGCATTTAGAGAAAAGAATCAAGAAACCTCTTGTGAATATTTTACCATATTGTCCCCATTGTGTATGGAGGGCTTGTAAACTTGCATTTTAAAAGTAAATCTCTTAGTTTCTCTGTTTATCAAAATTGTGACATTAGTTCTTATTGTAAATGAAAGTAGAAAGCTTGAAAATTATTTCCTTACTTCTTGGAAAGAGAGACTATTAGATTGTTAAAGTGAACCAAGTTACCTAGAAATATTTGTATTGTCTAGATGAAGTAAAAAACATTAAATGAGATTGAAAAGAAATAATATTATTTTTAATTTAGTTGTTTCATTGCCTTCAAAATGTGTGATGTTCATTTTTAAAATATTGGAAAATCTTGTTATAGATTACTTGTTTGAAATGGTTGAAAATTGTATCTTGTGAAAGAAAGAAATATTTATTCTTATTGTATTAAATGAAAGGAATATAGTAGCAATTAAACTATAGTTGTTTCTTATTTTTTGTAGATGTACGAAAAGAAGTAGTATATTAAAAATCTTGAATGAAGGAAATTCTTCCCTTTGCAAACTAGTAGGTTGAATGAAAACTTTCAATTGTATGTTCAATTTCACTATTATTTGAATACGTAGAATTTTTTTAAATGTATTAAAGTTCTCTTCCCTAGACTAGATAACTCATTACTTATTTCTATATAACAAAAAAAATAATAAAGGGGAAATAATTATCATTGTATTTAATTTTATAAATTTATATCTGTTAAATACATTATAATATACATATGGGTGACTAATAAAAAAAATAGAATTAATCGCATATTAAAATATAAAAATGTGTGTGTGTGTATGTGTGTGTGTGTGTGTGTGTTAAAAGCTTAAATGTTTTTTAAAAAATAGTTTGTTATATATGTGGGCCGAATAGGTTATATCCCCCCACTTTGGTTAATAAATAAGAAAATGGTGGGTGTGGGCGAAGCCCACACCAAACAATATTCTATCCTTCGTTAAACATTTGGCCTCTCGTTTTAATAATTGTGGGCTATGTAATAAATTCATGGCGCAATAAACATATTCATTACATTTTTTAATTTATCACGGTATTTATTTTAATATAGAATATGTATGTATGTATGTATGTATGTATACACTCAAATATTTGGTGTATATACATTATTTAAACTGGATAAAAAAAAGGAGTGAAACTACCCATACCTAAATAGGGAAAATACAATGAAAAATATTGTCACAAATAATAAAATACATACAAACCCTAGGAGTGGGTATAAATGGAATATAAGAAAAATAATAAGAATGTCTATCCCTCCATGAGCTTGAGCTTCCTTTCATGGCCTCCACTTCCTTCCTCCTCCAAATTTGTAAAAGGAAAATGAACCAATAAGTCAAAAGGAAATGAGAAAATAGATTTTCATAAGCATGTTTAGGGTTAGTTGGATACCTAAACTCAACGGCTCCAAATGAACCCATCTAATGGATGATATTCATCCCTAGAAAAAAAAGGTGAGAAGTGGGTGAGATTAATATTTAAAATAAAATTCATGGGTAAGTTCTAAATGGGGCCACTCAAGTGGCATAGAGGGGGTGATTTTACTTTTCTAACGCAAATGTTTGATTGGATCCCTTTTTTAAAATAAAAGAATTGGCCCATTGTATTTGGTGGAATAAATATTACTATTTTATAAATAGACCACCTTAATTTTAGAATTAATTTGATGGTGTATAATCAGGATAAAATAAAGTTATACTAAATTCAAGGCGAAGGAAGTCTAAGCATTTCTCTAAAATAATTAAATTATTAAATGGTATTGAGTAGCGTTATTAAATTAAATAAGAAGGAAACTAAGGGGATTGTGCACCCAATCTGGAGATTAATAATATTAATTAAGTGTAAATTAAAAACGATAAGGTGTTGACCAAGGATTAATCTAACATTGCAAACGGGTTTTACAAAAATAAAATATAATTAAAAATAAAAAAACTTATTCCGGAAATTTTCTAATATAACATCTGGCTATCTTGAGTTTCGTGTGAGTAAAATTGTGGGCATTACATGAAGAAAGGAATACATTAATTTTTATTTTTATAGGAAATAATAAAGAAAAATAAATCATAAGAGAGAAACAACTATGCAAAAAGAATTTATTTTTAAGTAAATAATAATAACATTATTTACAAGCCACATGCATAGAAATATATATACATACCAGCTAAAAAAACATCAATGTGTGGATTTCAAATTTAGGATATAACAAAACAACCGTGTTATATGTATTTTCAAAATTGCTAAAAGAGAAATGATAAATAAACATGTTTTTTACATGGGCCAAAAAATTCTATTAAAGAAGGGAATTACATAATTGTTGAATATCTCTAGTAAATTGAATACTTTATTGAACTATCAATATGATATAGCCAATATTTATAAAATGAAAAAGTACATAAATTTCTTCTAAGAATTTCATTTCCAATAGAATATAGTGAAACTATTCCTTTTCTCTAAAACAAAATCAAATGTATTTAACATTTTTTTTTAAGAAAATATTCACATTTTGAATGTGTAATTTTTATTGAATACTTTGGATCAATCTTGAAGATGGGAAAATTTTATAAACATCGAAAAGGTACATGCCAAGTGATAATGACGAAAAGAGTAGGAGATTTTATCCTTCACTGCAATCAAGAACAAGGAATAAAAACTTAAGTCAAGTTACAACCTCTATAAAACTTGCATAGACTTAAGATCAAAAAATTGAAAAGAATTTAAAGAGTTGTAGGTTCCATCCTCATTTACAATTGAGATCAAGGAATATACATGTAAATGAAGATAAAACTTCTATCAAACTTCCATAGAATTGAGATCAAGAAATGTAAAAGTAATCAATGCACAAATCACTTGTGGGATTTAATATTGAGCATAAATGAGAAAACAAAGTTTTCAAATAAGTTGATACATATATAATTGCCTTTCATATTCAAAATAAAAATTTAAAACACACAAAAAAACTATATATATATATATATATATATCAACCAATATAATATTTTTTTTAAGGTTCGCGGGACTTACCACAATCAAACATGTGAAAACAAGTTTCCAAAGAAGTTGTTTACATATATAAGTGCCTTTCATATTTCATAAATAATTGAAATCCACAAACAACTATATGTATATCAACAAGTATAAGACTAGATAGCAAGACTATATCCTTTCGATAAATTCTTTTTTTTGCATCTACTTCCAAACTTTATTTTGCCATAATTTTTGGGTTCTCTTGCGTATTTTGAAGAACCAAGATAACTTATAACAAAAGAAATTAAACGTATGACATTAATATATACGTATTTTCAAATTCAACAAAAATTATAGGGAAAAAAAAATCCAAAAGTATACACCTAGAAATTAAAACACAAAAATAAAGTATATGTCATACATGACTCACTAAAAAGACTAGTTTCTACCAATATAGACTTCAAACTTTCTGGAATATAATGAAACAACCAAGTGATATGCATTCTAAAAATTGTAAAGAGGGAAATGAAAACAACATGAAATGTTTTGGTTTCTTCAAATTCTTGGATTTTTACATGGGAAAAAAATAATTGTTATTTCAGAAAGAAATCATATATTTGTTAAACATGACTGTGAAATTAAAAAAATCAGTGAACTTTAAAAATTATATAATCGATAAAAAAATTATAAACTATGATTTTTCTAGAAAATAAAATAAAATATATTCAACATTTTCCTATAGTTAAATATGATTAATTTGAATAATAATTTTTTGTTGAACAACCAAGAATAATCATTCGAGAAGTGTAAATGTTCTAAATTTCCAGAAATCTACATGTTAAATGATAGAAAGGAAAAGAGTAGGAGTTTTGATCTGTGATTGCAATTCAAAACAAGAAATAAAAATGTAAATGCATCTACAACCTCTATCAAACTTTGATGGAATAAAGATCAAGAATTGTAAACTCAATCAATCCAAAATCATTTGCGAGACTTACACGGAACCAAGATAATAAAAAAACATTTTCTAGGAAGTTGCACTCATATATAACACACTTTCATATGTAAAAGTAACAATTGAATCAATCCACAAATCATTTGTGAGACTTACACAGAACCAAGACAATAAAATAATGTTTTAAAGGAAGTTGCATTCATATACAACGCCATTTTATATGCAAAAGTAAAAATTGAAATGCATGGGAAACTATGTTAATGTATGTCAGCCAATACAAGATGTGATATAAAGATCATATCTTTTCAAACAATTCTTCTTTTTGAAGCTTATGATGGAAAATTATTTTGTTAAATAAAATATACAATTTTATAAAAATATGGACTATTTCATATGATATATACATACAAAATATTGAGATATCTATATAAAAAATTCAAAGTATTAGTTTATAAGAAATTGAAAGTATCCAATTTAATGACAAACATGGAAAAACAACACATATACAATTTTTACGTAATCGATTTTTTTTATTACCCCCATACATGATTTTTTTGGCACATTTCTTTGGCCCCTTTGTGATTTTTGAGTTGTATATTAGAATTCCAATATTATTCAATTTGTGGGGAGGGTCAGATTTTTTTGCATCTTCCATGGAGTCATAAGATAAACCAAATCCTCTAGAATGTGGGCCAATTGTGCAAAACTTTGAAAGGTAAATTACACATGAGTATTACAAACATTCTCAAACTATCAACATTCCTACAATATATCATTTTTGAGGTCTACTAAACCTTTAGTACAAAACATTAACATCAAATTCACTCCTTTGAAATTACACTTCTCTTTTAAAGTGTGGCATTGTAAAAATTAATCTAATACGAGGAGCAATATTGATGAGAACATTATAAGGAACATAAAAAATTCAAACTATAATGAAAAGCATAATCCATTTTAGAAGCCTTGTTTTCTCAAACAAGAGAAGGATGCAAGAGGTCAAAAGGAAGGGGTGATTTCTCTCTAGTGAGATTCTCTTAAAAGCTTTGCTCTACATAGTCTTCCACCTGGGATACTCGGCATAACAATGTGACCTCATAAGGAGAAATATACCTCAACAGATAATGATTTGTTGCTTTGAGGAAGGAACAAGTTCTCACATACCTATTATCCCTCACAAATTCACCCTTTGATTGAGGGATAACAGGTGTTGTAAGCTTGTTTTTCCCTCACTTCTGCAGATATAATGGAAACACCTTAGGGCTTATGGTATCCCTATGTTGAGGCGAGTATCAAGGATTATAAGGCAGGTTCCTTATTTATGTATCCTAAAAATGATTAACTACGGGGTTTAAGGGTAAAATATGGCTAAAATTGAAATTTAAATGAGGTGATACACTAAAATTGATGAGCGCTTTTAATAAGAAACATTCACAACATACTAGATAACAAATTGAAAAATAATGATCCAATGGATTTCAGCTTGATCCTAAGGAAAACACTTTACTATTGAGGGATAAATCATAGAAACACAACCAAACGTTATACACAAAGACTATGCAGAAACACCAATTTGCAGCAATGTAATCTTAATAATTCATGGAATACAATTCACAAGAGTTAAAAAATAATACACACAACTACAAATAATTAGTGAGGGAATAACTAGTTCTCATTCAAGGGAAAATTCAGCCAATGACTTCAGCTCTCAGTACAAAAGTCCTCATGCAAAATTTTCCTGGTGCTTTTCCAATGCACACAATAAATAGCAAAAATATTCACCCAACCCCCTAAAAATAGACTATAATCTAACTCCCACTTGTATGGTAATTTTAGCCTTTTCAATGAATAAATAAGGCCTAAATTTACAAATGTTGTTACATGAGGCAATAATAGCCTAATTAATTCCAAAATTAAATTCGCACTCAAACTGTGGTCGACCCCTCTAATTCTGATGCAATAAAGTGATTTGGGTGAATAAAATTGCTATTGTTAGTCTTTGCCTTGATCTGCAAGCCTTCTCCAAGGTGCATGTAAAGGTAATATTGACTTCATTTGACACTTTTTCTTTGTCCGCATAATTAAAATTATCAATCCTATTTTGCATTTTGATGTGACAACTTTACATGTGTAAAACTAATATTCTCTTTCCTTTTGCAAAAGTGGCTAATGTAGTAAGGGGCTGTTGACCACTTTGGTCACAAGGTACATGGAATTTTTATAAGTTTAAGGTGATGGGCCTTAGCCATTTAATTGGCTCTCCTTTGATTTAATAATGGCTCTTAGTATTTAGCTATCTTTTCCTAGACACATCCACTTAGTTTAAAGTCAAAAGACCTAATCATTAATCGCACCCATTTTTTTATTATTACATCATCTTACTATGGTTTGAATCATAATCATTTAAATGGGAAATTATGTCCCCTCCTCCATGTTTCTTTGATCGTTATGATGTCAGTTACGTAGCTTTAGCTCTGGTTCTGTTAGGGTTTATTTCCCACCATTGATCTCTGTACTTTATCTGACTGTGGTTGAGATTAACTCAATGGGTGAGTTAGGTAATAAAAATTCATTGTTGGAGATCATCTAGTCATTTTTCAATGTTGAGCCTTGGCCATATTTTCACTCAGCCATCATTTTTTAGATCTCGAGTTTCGTGCTTATTGTACGCATGTATATCTATCTACTCTGCTTCATCTTAGATGGTCATCATTGATAGAAAATGGTAAGAACACTATGCTCCTCTATTTTTTCCTTTTATGTTGGTATTCAAACATATCACTTCCAAAATAATGAAACCCTTAGTCAAATCTCTGTGTTTTATTTATTATTGCACTTTGACACCATTAATGGAGTTTCAAGTTACTTTATGGAAGTTGTAATTTAATTTCCTTGATGTAGATTTCATGATTCTTTTCTGGAAATGGTAAGTCATCACTCTAAGATTGTGGGTTCTTGTAAAACATAGAAATTTTATGGGTTTGTGTTTCCTCCATTGTTGGGTATTCATTTGAATTGTAGAAGCCCTAGTTATTTGTTCATCTAATTATGGGCATCAAAAACTTGTTTGAATGGCTCTGTATTTTGTGGATTTTCAATTTAGCTCATAGAAAATATCTCATTCATAAATTTCAAATGTCATTTTGATCTCCTTTGTTGAGCATCGATTTTATGAGCACTAATGCGGGAGAACAACTTATAGAGATCATAAATTTTGATCCAACCGTTGGATCATCTTGAAATATTACAGGGTGGTACAATTACATTCGCACTATGTTAAATTAAAATTTTCTTGCAAAGTTGAGGCCATTTTGGCACATTTTTGGGCCCATATTTATTCATCTAGTGGCACAAAATTGGCCCCGAATGTTTTTTTCACTTTTTAATAGGTCTTAGAACTTTAATAAATTTATCTTTACTTGTTAGAATATTTGGCACAAAAATTTTGGGGCCCATCCGAGTTGGTTTGCTATTAGGTAATTTTCAGCATTTTAGATTTTTTTTTGCATTTTAGGGTTTTTAAAGTAGACATGAATAAAAGGAGAATTGTAATGATGTAAAAGCTTATTGTGGATTCCAGAATGAGATAAAAGATATTTTGAAACTCATGGTTTTTATTTTCAAAGGTTTTTATGTGTGTTTTTGAGTTATTTCAACCTCTTGGAGGTGGATTCACATCAAGCACACTGTATATTTTTCTGAGAACTATTCCAGATCTTGTTACTTGTAATCAAATTTATACCCTGATGTTCATTTGTATTTATTTTTTTTAAGTTTAGCTCGTGTGCACAAATATTTGTTGGTTTATACCTTCATTCACTATGTGCTCTCTTTGTAGAGGGTATGAAGACATTATTTTACCACCCGATTATATTGAAATTTGGGTTATCTATTTCATTTTCTGATCTATAACTCTAAATCCTAGTTTTTGTTTTTAGTTGGTGCATAGTTAGGTATCTTGTAAGTATTATGTATGAAAAATTCCACTTCATTTGTTGAATTTTCTCTTTTTTGTAGTTGTTCCCTACTTTTGTTGCTGAAATATCATGCATTCATTGGAATTCAAGTTCACGAGCCCTTGTGAAAATCCTGTGAAGAGTTTTACTTTTTGTGGTGGGTTTTAAAATCTGATATTTTGGGGATTTATATTCATTATAGCTTGGATATGTAATCTTGATCTAATTTTTCCAATGCTTGAAGTTATACAAGTGGATATTCATTCCTTCATTCACCATCAAAACCGTTACTTGATCCCTTTATTACAAGATTACGTATTTGTGCTTTGAGATTTGTGTACTCTTATGTAGCTTTATTAGAATTAATATTTGAGTAATCTACTGGAAGAATTTGTTCTCTTTATTTTGATGTGTGACTACAAAGCTTTCCATTCTCTTCTATGTATAGCTAAATTTTTGTAACTTATGGGCTATTTCCTACTTTTTGAATACTTTAAAATGGATGCACTTATTTTCTTCAAATTATTTTGAAGATTGAAGCTTGCATAGGATAGTTGTCAAGGTGACTTAAACATGTTGTATCTTTTTTTACCTTTTTTATTTTTCAAATGTTCTTCACGTCAATCTAAACTGTACCTATTTTTCACTACCTACCTAGGAACCTGTATTTGCAGCATTGCATGGAGTATTCTATATTTCTTTACTGAAGACGAATGTGAATGATAACACATGTGAGGTGTTACTACATATTGCATTGCTTTTCAATATGCTACAAATCAAAACATTAAGAAACCTTCCTTTTGTCCCATAGCTATGTCCATCGCATCAATCCTTTCTATTTGAAATGAAATTTTGAGTTTCCCATTTTTCATGATTGTAAAATTGTCAAAATTTCCAGCAATCCTACGGGGTAAAGTTGTCTTCTATGTTTAAGACTAGTTCCTTACTCTAGTACATTGGGCATGGAGTCGAAATCATAATACCAAAACTTATCCTTTCTAAAAACTGACCCTTCTGAAGAAAAAACTAAATTTGGGAAAATATGTAGTAAACCAGATCACGTGCATGATATGCACTTATTGAAATTGAAAGCTATAGTGTCCACGAACTAGACTTATTGAAAGGAAATCCTAATCGAACCTACTCTAACTTGTTGTAAATGAAGCTAAACAAAACCTGATACATGCAACAAAAAGTTATCTTCCCTTTCTCAAAACATGAGGCCATGAATGAAACTTGGAAAACAAGTAACATAAGAGAACTAAAAATGAGATGTGTAACTTGAATTTGTTCCAAAAATTAGTCTAAAAGACGAAGAATGTATCAATTAGATTTGCAACTTGCTCTCGAATGCTTTAGGGAATACTACTGAGAATCTGATGTTACAGAAATATTTTTCATAGTGTGAACACTTAGAAGTGGTTTGGGTTATTTGGTAGTAATAGTTTATAATATTTATAAAATAATATATGAGTGTACAAAAAAAATGTAATGTACAACTGATAATTGAGAGATATTTGGGATATTGAAAGGACTTAGAGATTAGCATTAACTCCTTACTTATAAGAGTTCATTGAGATATTTATATGTAATATCTCCATTAGAAATTTCTCCTGAATGAATTACAATATCTCTTGTTTTATTATTTTTATCGTGCAATGTTTTGATTTTGATTTGATTAAATTATGGATATTTAAAAGATTTTGTATAAGAGCGGGTTAGACAATAATGATAACCTATAGGATTTTGTGAGGTGTTTAGATTTGGAATGGATTTATTTCATTGAAATAAAATATATGACCTGCATGTTTCAATTGAAATCAAATCTGTGACCTGCGGGTTTCATTGGAATCAAATCTGTCACCTACATGTTTCATTGGAATCAAATTTGCAACCTGTGTGTTTATCTACCAACAATGGTGACTCTTCACTCAGTTGAATCCATACTTGGTTGTGACGTGACTTCTTACAATTTCCAAATATGCAGTAATAGATGTATTGCATTTCATTCCTTTTTTGGATGCAGATGAAAAAAAAAAGTATAGAATTTTTTTTTTCCAAAGTTGAAAAGGGTCCGGGAAGATGTTGGAGTTATAACTTAAAATTTCCATAACTTTAAGGTGGTAAATCAAATTAATGTGACATTTTTTTAAAAATGTGTATTTTTTTTTATCTCTACACAATGATCCAGTGTTTTCTATTGCTGGACAAATACTCATTTTTTCCATTTTTGGAAAATATGTCAGAAAATTTTACTTTCAATGTTTAAAGCTTATTGTAAGGGTGCATTTTCGACTGAGAATGACACCTATTATGGGAATTCCATTATATAAATTCAATGGATTAAATTTTCACACATGGATGGTGAAAATACAAATGCAATTAATGAACAAGAACCTTCGGGGAATTGTGAGTCGAAAAGAACTAGAACAAACACATGTTGCAAAATTGCTTGAATGAAAAACCAGGGATGACAAAGCAAAATCCATTATTGGGTTTTCTTTATTAGATATTGAGTTGCATTATATAGACTTAGAAAAAAAGTCTAAAGATATATGGGATTTTCTAAATAACATATTTCATGCAAAGGTTGTGAATGCTAAATTCTCACTTATGTTTTACTTATTCAAGTTGAAAATGAATAAGGGTGCAAGTATGTCAAGTCATGTTAATGATCTTAGATCTCTTCTAAGAAAACTGACAGAAGTAAGTGCTAAGGTAGGTGATGAAGATGCAAAATATATTTTATTAAATAGTTTTCCATCAAAATACAGTAATGTAGTTTTTACTCTAGGTCAAACGCCTTCTCATTCACTTAAAGGTATGATTAATGCATTACTACCTAAAGAAAAAATAACAAAAGCATATATTGAGGAAGAAACTGCTCTTTATATTAAAAGGAACCATACTAACTTTTTCAAAAACAAAGAGGAATTAGAATGCTTTTATCTTAAGAAAAAAAGACATAAACATTATTTATGTATTACTCGTGCCAAGGTCATCATAAAAGGAAAGCTGAAAATGGATGAAACTAATGCAATTGTTAAAGAAGAGTCAGAGAATGAAGAATAAAATGAACCTAAACAGAAGGAGGATGAAGATGAATACCTATACTAAGTAGTACCAGATGGAGGATGGAAGCATAGGAGGATGGAGGAAAATTTTCATCTCTTGTTAGTCACCAAAAAAGAGATTGCATCATAGTATTGGTGACCTTTTATTTTTGTTTTGTAGTGTGTTTACTTTATTTTGCAATAATGAACAAAAGAAATATTCCTATTTAAAGGCCTCTAATTTAGAAACATTGATGCGAGAAAAATAATGTACGCTTATATGTAGTGGTTCGTTCCACTAGAAAACATTTTTTCTGAGTTAGAGGTTCTCTTTGAAAACCTCATATTGTTTGAATTTTTGGTACTCTTTGAAAACCTTCATTTCTTTGTAGATCATGATAAGGTACAAGAGATAGCTTTCCCCATGTTCACACTAAGGGGGTGACTATTACAGAAATATTGTTCATAGTGTGAACACTTAGGAGTGGTTTTTTGTTATTTGGTAGTAATAGTTTTTAATATTTATAAAATAATATATGATTGTCCAAAATAGTTGTAATGTACAACTCATAATTCAGAGATATTTGGGATATTGAGAGGACTTAGAGATTAGCCTTAACTCCTTACTTCAACGAGTTCATTGAGCTATTTATATGTAATCTCTCCACTGGGAGTTTTTCCCGAATAAATTACAATATCTGGTTTTATTATTTTATTGTGCAATGTGTTGTTCTATTTGATTAAATCATGGATATTTACAAGATCTGAAACTCACTTTTGAGATGTGAGAAATAAAATGAATCTGGGTACTGCTATAATTTTCTAAAAATATGCCAAATATTGAATGGGACATGACCTCCTAATAGTGATCAAAAATAATTTTATGACTTGTACTATTTCACTGTCTTCCTTTTCATCTTTGAACATGTTCTGAAATAAATCTTAAGGTTGTTTTACTTGATGAAATTGTTATTATGTTCAATCCTCATGGACATTCTGAGACTGATTTGGAATTATGTCAGCCTCTTCAAGCTGATGTATCATGACCATCATGACTAATTTCTCAGCTTCATCATTCTGATTTAACCTGAAAACTATATTTTCTATTTCATCTTCATTTTTCATGCTCACCATGTGGCTTGAAAATTCAAGTTTTTCCATTATGAAAGGTTGGTATTATTATTTTATTTTAGCATCTTCTGATTATCTTTTTGAATCACCGCAAGTCTGTAATAATGCTAAAATCTGCATGCATGTAGCATAATGAAGGTTTTCACACTCAGCTCCATCTTCTGAGTCATCTTGAAACTGCTCTTCCATTCTTTCTTCATCATTAAACCTGGAATATAATAAGCTCCAAAAATGTTGTTCATGTATCAAATATATTGATTTATCTTCAAACTTGATATGCAAATCCTCTTTTAAATATAGGTTCTTCCTCTTCAAATGACTTTGTTAATTATGATAAATCAGTGTTCTATATGAGTACGATGCCTTCATGCACACTACACTCTAAACATACAAATTGTTGATCATCTTCCACCTACTTTTGATCTTCTAAAAAATCAAATTGTACCTTTTACATGGGTCTTTTCTCTAACTATGGAATAAAATCAAACTAAAATGTAGAAACCCACTATTGCAAGTTATGTAAGAATTTTAGCCCGATGTTTGCTTCAGTTGGGTGTCCCTCCTAGATGATATTATGATTTTATCCTTCATGAATTGAAGTTGTGGATGAAGGAGGAGGGGTGGGATGATTTTTACCTTGAAATGATAATTTTTGGGAAAAAAGCGTGGGGTAGAAGGTCTATATTTAAAACAACTGTAGAGCAAAATGTTGGAAATTTAAGTTTGGATTGAATACATGATTGCGGAAGAGAAGGAGAAAAATTTGTAGCATCCTAAAAAATTTGGAGCTAATGAATAGGCTTAATTGGATGGAAAGGAAGGTATGTGGGAAATAGATTCTGATAGGGAAGTTAAGAGGGAACACTCCAATTACGAGTTTCCTCTACCTGATTCCTAACATTCTCCATTGTTTGTAGTTTTTCAAATTTTTCATTAACAACTAAATATGTCTCCTCAAGTTCACATAACTGAAATTAAAGATATTTTTTCCATTCACGATCAACATAACCATCTTCATAAGATTGATTTTGAGTAACATTATAATCATGATATTCATACTCATATTGATTTGCAAGATTTAGGTTATAGGGATATTCATTCTGATAGCGGTCATAATACTGATATGAAAGGTTACATGGATAAAAATGTTGTTGATCTGACTCGTAATACTACTGAAAATGGGGATTCATTCTTACGGGAACTCATAAAATATAAAAATATGGAAAATTGGTCTGTTGCTCATGAAAAAAAATGATAACAACAAAATAACAGATATGTATTTTCTTTAAAATACCTGGAAAAAGGCTACAACAAGAATTTGATGATGAAAAGTGTTGAACTAGTATGAAATCAGATCTATGGAGTTGCCAAATGAGTTTTAGTTTAGATCCTCAATATTTGGAACACATCAATAGTAGTTTCTGTCCTACTGGCCATGCCAAAAACTATTATCTCTCAGAAGTACACCTTGTGATAGAGGGATACCAAGTGTTCTAAGTTTGTTTTTCCCTCACTTTTGCAGCTAAAATGAAAACATATTAGGGTTGTGGGTATCCCTATGTTGAGGTGACTCTTTGGAATTACAAGGTTGGTTCCTTATTGAAGTATCCTAAAAATAATTAACTATGGGGTTTAAGGGTAAAAAATGGCTAAAATTTAAATTTAAATGAGGTGATACACCAAAATTGATGAGGGATTTAACTAAGAAACATGCACATTATACTTGAGAACAAATTAATGAAGCATGATCTAATGGTTTTCAACTTGATCCTAAGGAAAACACTTTACTGTTGAGGGATAAATCATATCAACACAACAAAACATTACAAACTAAGACTATACTTGAACACCAATTTGTAGTAAGGTAAGAATAATAATTAACAGAATACAATTCACAAGAGTTAATAAAATAATACACACCACTGCAAATAATTAGAAAGAAAATAATTGGTTTTCATTCAAGGGAAAATTTATCGAATGGCTTCAACTCTCAGTACTAAATTCCTCCTATAAAAAATTTCCTTTCCTTTGCTAATGCACACAATAAATAGCAAATATATTAACCCAAACCCCTAAAAATAGAATGTAGTCTAAAATCCTAATTATATGGTAATTTTAGCCTTTTCAATGAATAAATAATAAATAAGGCCTAAAATTACACATTCTATTACATGAGGCAATGATAGCCTAATTAATTAAAAAATAACATTCATATTCAAAGTCCATTTGACACATCTAATTCTGACGGAATAAAGTGATTTGTGTGAATAAAAGTGCTATTTTTAGCCTTTTCCTTTATCTGCAAGTTTTCGCTAAGGTGCATGTAAAGGTAATATTATCTTCATGTGAAAATTTATCCTTATTTACATGACTAAAATAATCAATTGTCTTATGTTGGCGTAGAAGATGTTTAACACAATGAGATCCCTCTCCACCATTCGTTTGAGCTTTTGGTGTGATGAAAATTCATCCATATGTGATGTTAGATAGTTAAGCACGCCAGCCCCAGAGTAGTGCTCGGATGGGTGACCTCCGAGGAAATTCTCGGTGTCACTACCTCCTAATGTTGTTGGGCCTGATTGGGTATATACCCAGCTCCATTGTGTGGGAGGGTGTTGGTGTAGCAATAATTTAACACGATGAAATCCCTCTCCACCATCAGTTTGATATTTTTGTGTGAAAACAAGTCATACAACTCTGATACCAGGTAGTTAAGTGTGCCAACCCCAGACTAGTGCTGGGATGGGTGATATCCTGAGAAATTCCCGACATCACTACCTATTAATGTTGTTGGTCCTGATTGGGTGTATACCCAGCTCCATTGTGTGGGAGGGTGTTGGCGTAGAAGCTGTTTAACACGATGAGATCCCTCTCCACCATCAGTTTGAGATTTTGGTGTGATGGTAAATCATTTGGTATCAGAGATGCATGACTTGGAATCACACCAAAAGATCAAACTAATGGTGGAAAGTGATCTCATCATGTTAATCAATTGCTACGTGAACACACTCCTACACGATGGAGTCGAGTATACACCCAATCATGCCCAACAACATTAGGAGGTAATGACACTGGGACTTCCCAGGAGGTTACCCATCTGAGTACTACTCCATGGTTGGCATGCTTAACTGCCTACCTCTGATATCAAATGATTTATCATCACGCTAAAAGCTCGAACTAATGGTGGAAAGGGATCTCATCATGTTAATCAGTTGCTATGCCAACATCTTTTACATTTTGATGTGACATCTTTGCATGTGGAAAAATAATATTCTCTTGCCTTTTGCAAAAGTGGCTAAGGTAGTAAGGGGCTATCGACCGCTTTGGTCACAAGGTACATGGAGTTTTGTAAAGTTCAAGGTGACGGGCCTTATCCATTTAATTGGCACTCCTTTGATTTAATCATGGCTCCATTGTATTCGGCCATCTTTCCATAGAAAAGTCCACTTAGTTTAATGTCAAAAGACCTTATCATTAATTATTCCCCCTTTATGTTATTACATCGACTATCGTTTTAAGCATAATCATTTTAATGGGAAAATATATCGTCTCCTCCACATTTGTTTGACCCTTATGATGTTGGTTACACCACTTTAACTCTGGTTCTATTAGGGTTTATTTCCCATCGTTGATATTTGTACTTCATTTAACTGTGGTTGAGATTAACTCTGGGTGAATTAGGTAACAAAAATTCATTATTGGGGATAATCTGGTCATTTTGTATTATTGAGCTAGGTAGCTAGCAAAGCCATAGCCATTTTTTCACTCAACCTCCATTATTAAGATCTCGAGCTTCTAGCTCACCATGGGCATGTATATCTACACTGCTCCATCTTAGACGATCGTCGATGATAGAAAATGGTAAGACTATTGAGGTCCTCTATTTTTGTCCTTTTCTATTAGTATTCAAACATATCACTTTCAAAAAAATTAAACCTTTTGTCACTTCTATGTGTTTTATCTGTTATTGCACTTTGATGACATTAACGGAGCTTCAAGTTGCTTTATCGAAGTTGTAATTTCATTTCCTTGACAAGGGTTTCATTCTTCTTTTCTGGAACTGGTATGTCATCATTCACAGCTTCTTGGCTCTTGTGAAACATAGAAAAATTGACAACCGTACCATTTTGAGGCTTATTCTACTTTTTCTTGCTTTACAAGTAAAAATAAAGTAAGGGTTTTTGGTTCCTCCATGAATGGGATTTCGTTTGACTGGTAAAATCCATGGTTATTAATTCATCTTATTCTAGGCATGGAATCCTTGTTCAAATGGCTCTGTATTTTGTGGATTTTCCATGCAGCTAAGATAAACTCTCTTGTTTGTAAATACGAAATGTCATTTTGATGTCCTTTGTTGAGCATCGATTTTATGAGCACATTGTAGATTTTTCTAAGCACTATTCCAAATCTCATTACTTGTAATAACATCTATACCATGTTGTTGGTTTGTATTTCTCTATCTCGAGTGTAGCTTTTGTACATAATTTTTTGTATTTATACCTTCATTCACTCTGTTTTCTCTTTGTAGAGGGTACGAAGCCATTATGTAACTACCTGACTATATTGAAATCTAGGCTATCTATTTCATTTTCACATCTATAACTCTAAATCCTACTTTTTGTTGTTAGTTTTTCTAGTGTTTGGTATCTGGTAAGAATTACTTACGAAATTTCTTCTTCATTTATTGAATCTACCCTTTGTTGTATTTTTCCCTCATTTTTTTGCAAAAAAATTGTGCATTCATTGGTATTCAAGTTCATGGGCCCTTTTGAAAATCCTATGAAAAAATTTACTTTCTATGGCTAGTTTTGAAATCTAATCTTTTTGGGATTTGTATTTGTTTTAGCTAGGCTATGTAATATTATTTTATCATCTTCGACTAATGCTCAAAGTTATGCAACTGGATATTCATTCCTTCTTTCACTGTCAACATTGTTACTTGAGCTCTTTATCACAAAAATTTGTCTTTGTAATTTGAGATCTGTGAATGCTTATATAGCTTCATTAGATTTAATATTTGAGTAATCTCTTGGAATAATGTGTTCTCCTTATGTTGATGTGGGACAACAAATCTTTCTGTTCTCTTCTATGTATAGCTAAAGTTTTGTAATTTGTGGGCTATTTCTTGCTTTTTGAATACTTGAAAATGGATGCACTTATTTTCTTCAAATTATTTTGATGACTGAATCTTGCATTGGATAGTTGACAAGGTGACGTAAACATGTTGTAGCTTATTTTAATCTTTTCTTTGTCAAATTATCTATGTTTGAATATGAATTGTACCTATTTTCCACTTCCTTTCTAGGAACCTATATTTGCACCATTGTGTGGAATCTTCTGTGTTCTTTATGAAGATGTGGAAAACTTGTACTTTTTTCTGATCTATCTTTTCTTTTCTTGAATGTTAATTCATTGAATTATATAAAGTCTGAATCTTATATTCTAGAAGGAATTCTTGATGCTTCATAACTGGAAAATGCTTCTAGTCTGTAGCTATTTCATTTTTGTAACTCAAATGAGTTTCTTCTATTAACAAAACTGTAAGTATTTGATGGTCTTCAATTTGCATTAGTACTCTGAGTTGAAAAGGATTAAACATATCCTTTCATTGTAATTCTTCATTTCGAAACTATATGTATCTATACTTGAACTATTCTTGTACTTTAATTTGATATGTACCTTATATTATTGATAAAACATTGCCATTCAATGATTATTGGGAAGCTGATTTCCTGTAATGCACTTGTATTAATTTGAGCAATTGGATTTTGAATGAATCCTATTAGTACAACATTTAATTTATACAAAAGGATTTTTCTTTGTTCATCTGCTACATGTACCTGTAGACTCAAGATAAAAGTTAGAAAAATAATAGGCTTGTATCCTCTCTTATATACCATAGTGATTTTCCTTCTTCCTTTCTATCATGATTTTGGTAATAATACATATGCTTCTTTAATATAGTACTTCCTTGATTTTTTATCTAGCTCATTTGATGTATCTTATGCATATTTGAATTCAAAATATTCATTTTCCTAAAAAAGCTAATAACACAAGCATACAGATTAAACATGGAGCTCAATTTTGACAACCCTTTTTTTCTTTTCCCCAGGTATAGTGATGTAGCTCACAGAGGAAAAATAGGGATGATGCCTAAGATGAAGATGAAGAAGATTCAACTGGAGATGATGAAGACCAAGAGAAGACCTAAAAGCCAATGATGGGTTTTCTCTATTTTCTTTTCCTTTTAGCTTTATGTACATGTACCTTTTACTTTAAGTAAACATAAGTTACATCCCATGGCTTGTGAGGGAAACACTGAATTCCTTTATGAATAAATGACATTAATTTTTGCAATTGAGTTGTCTATTTCTTTTACATTAAGATTTATGATAAATATAGATTGTATAATGAACTACACAATTCAATACATAAATAATATCACTTAAACATAAAGAAATAATAAAATTGATTTACATGTACTCAATAAAGTATTATTTTGCATGCAATAAACAACTTAGTGTTTGTAATGGGATGAAAGATCCCACATCTACTCTGATTCCCAACTTCATCAAGACTGTGCACTAGTTTTCAGAGGACTTTGTATTTCTTTGCTGAAGACGAATGCGAATGACAACACATGTGAGGTGTTGCATTTCACAACAACACACATAACTGCATGTTGCATTTCTTTTTAATCTACTACAACTCTAAACATTAAGAATCCTTCCCTCATTCCCTTAGCTAGGTCCATCACATCAATCCTTTCTTTCTGAAATGAATTTTCGAGTTTCCCATTTTGCATGTGTAAAAAATTGTCAACAATACCGAAAGAAGAAATAAGAGAAACATGTGGGAACCACAATTTTTTCACCCAAAAAAAAGAAAAAAACTTTACAATGGTACTTAATATTTATGTATATAACAATTACAACATAGTAATTTGGTTCTAAATTTTATCTGTAGTAATATATAAATCTCCTTACATCAATATGATGCAATTTTTAATGTTAAACATAAAATGTAATGGGAAAAATTAATAAAACCTTAAACAATCAATAAAATATGTATGGAATAATTTTATTATGGTGATTATCTCTTCAATCACACAAATTATAAATGCAAGATGGAATTCTAAAAGATTGTACAAACTCTAAAAATGTTAGCACCATGTATGTCACAACAAATTATGATGACAATTTCCATCAATTAAAAAACTGTCACTACAAATTATTATCAAGGACATCAACTTTAAGGAATCACATGAAAAAAATCTAAACCAAAATTTTTGACAACTCAATTTAAAACACAAAAGGATATTGACAACCAAGATCTCTAAATCTGACATATGTTTGAACAAATTATATCGATATTCCTAATCTTGTACACTCCAAGATTAAAATATAATGAGAAAAATAGGATTAGATAAAGAACATTGAATGGAATATATTATGTAATAAATGACCCTACAAATAGGAAAACAACACCCATACAAGCATTTAAAATGCACATTAGGGACTATAAATCCTACATTTTATCTAGAATCTAATCATATGGTTGATTAATATACTAATTTTTTTTAAATTAAAAACTATTTAAGCTACATACACACACACACACACACACACACATACACACAGATATATATATATATATATATATATATATATATATATATATATATATATATATATATATATATATATATATATGATTTAACTTTCATCATTAATTTGGTTTCAATAAAAATAATAATTAAAAAAAGAGACTAGACATTCAAATGATTTTCACGAGATATATGGGATGTTTTTCAACTTGTACACTCCAAGATTAAAATGTAAAGAGAAAAAAATCTTTCATAAGAACAATGAAAGGAATATATTGTGTCATAAATAACCCTCCAAATGGAAAAACAAACACCCATATAAGCATTGAAAATGCACAATGGGTAATAAGAAATCTAAATTTTATTCGAAATCTAAGCAGATGATAGCTTATCTTAATTTATTTTTTTTAATAAAATATCAATTTAAAAAAAATATGTAGATTTTAATTCCACAGTCATACACAAATTTGTCACATCATATATGTTCTAGACCTTCTTCAAAACCTTTTAAAAATTTAAATATCATCAGTAATTTTGTTTCAATCAATTTTTTTAAAAAAAATGGTTAAACATTCAAATGGGATATTTTTCAACAAAAGATCATTTTATTGATATTCATTTAAAATTTCTATAATTAAGAAATTGATATTAATAAACATCATAAAAAAATTTGGAAGAACTTTCATCAAATTTCATTTGAAATTTCTGCTACTAAAATGCAATTTGATCATTTCTTCATAGTCTAGAATGTCGAAGATCCTAAACTAAGCAGCAATGCCAAATATGAAAAAGATGACAATCAATTTTACATAACTTCTTCATAATCAAAAGCACTAATGCATGGTGAGAGTCATTCATATTGAAGCCTCGTATCATAAATCTCATTTTTATATCTTTAATATATGTTACATATCCTTCAATTAATTCAAGAAAGTGGAGATTGAGATGGACTATTTAAACATATCGAATCAGGTTGGGATATTTTTAGGAAAAAAAAATGTAGTTAGTAAAGATTTGCTATTTTTAACCAGAAAAACTTAGTTATGGATATATCATTGTAACATTTTGACACATTAGGTATATGATTTTTAGCATATATTGACGTTATAATTGATGAAGTTTAATGTTTATATGTTTTCCTCGCAAATAAAATGACACCCATGGACATGCATGGTACAAAATTCTCTTTAGGTGGTTTGTGTTTTAAGAAAACATTATCTCAAAAAATTATTAGATGAATATTTGATATGGTTACTTGGAAAAAAAGCATGATAAAATATCACCACCTCTCTTTTTTATTTATTCATGATTCATTTAGCATCTCTTATTCCATCCATTACTAATGATACTAACTTTCCTTTGAAGGAAAAATATAATGTTGACACCAGGCCCCAAATCTCTCCATAAAAATAACAAGTGAAATAAGATTTACATATCCTGATCATGAAGGAAAACCTCATGGAGAGAGGAATAATGGTCTGAATCTAATTCTTTGTATTTTTTTTATCTTTTTGAACCATGTGTACATCACATAATGTAATCCAGTGGGATGATGAAGAAGAGTAGCAGAACTCTAAAGTGAATGATAGTAATAGACATTACTTGATTTTTTTGTAAATTAAAGCCCAAATCCACTATAAATTAAAGCAATTATGAGCACAAATAAGATATAGATAAATCACATATATTAAGTGTAAAATATTCAACACATGTAAATACAAGTAATATGGGTTTACATCAAAAAACAAATGCGCAATAAAGGATTGGTAGGAAAGGGAACATAGTTCTTACCAAGTACTCTATTATAGGTCATGAGATTGGAACAATGTTCAGTAGATGTTATTCTAGAAAGACAAGGTTTTGTTGACACATATAGAAATGTTTTTCGAAAAATATTGAGTAACTCTAGTCGCATCTTTTCAATTTTTTCACGTCCAAAATGCTTCCCAATTCCTAATTAACACATATGTAAATTCTTCAGTACACATGTTGCTATTTTATGTAATCAAAATTGGATTTCCCATATTCATTTCAACACATATAAAAAAATTCACAACACTTGTATACCCAAATCTAGGATTTAAATCCAATGAAAAATATATTACAAAGGAATTATCTAACAAAGATCTAATATTTTCTATAATCAAATTATTCATATATTTAACTAAAAATTAATTATTATACAAAGCATAATCATTTTGAGAATATATTTTTTGTGGAATATATATTATCACCCAATTTCATATAAAGTTAAAAGTTAATAAAATGACAATCATATAATTTGCGCATGTAATTTATTAATCCCTAAAAATAAATACAACACATAAAATAATGTTGAAAATGGATCGTCAAAATAAACAATTACAACTAATATTGATTAAAATTGTCACAAATATTAATATAAATATTATTTAACTCTCATCTATTTTCCTTTAGTAAATATTTTTTTCTCAATTTTCGATAGTAAAGAAACATAAATATATGTGAGAGAAGGTGTCTCACATCGCAAAAGAGACTCTCTTTCCACAAGGTTGTGGCGGACGTGCTCACTAGCCATAAGAAAAGAAGAGTTCTATAACTATGATAAGATAGGAAAAATGCCTAGAAAACCCCAATAATCCTATATGGTGGAATGAAAAAAGATACCCATTTTACAATGACAAGTTTTATTAATTTTCCCTATAAATTAGCTTAATTAATATTGAAAAAGGGAAAAAGTGTGAAAAGATGCAAAAATAAGGTGAAGGGGCGCTTGGGGCTCAAAGGGAGCTAAAGGGAAGCTCGATGAGCTCCAAGGAGCTCGGTGGGAGAGATTCCTAGTAAGACTCAGCTAAGTTAGCTTGGCGAGTAGAGGTAGCTAGTCATGTTGGCTCAGTGAATTGGCAATAGAGGGTGGGCTCCCGTGAAGTTAGGGAGTTGGTTGAAGATCAAGTCTAGTGACAATGCGCCAAGTAAGGGAGTGGTCCCCATGTGTCAATGTTTCTAAGGTAAAGGTTTGAATGGGCTTGAAGAGACACGTAGTAGGTAGGCCGAGTTGGTCACGTGAAACACCAAGATAGTATGCAATGTAACTAGCGTGTCATATAGAAACGATGTGATTGCATGTCTAGGCTAGGCCGGGGTGTTGATCAAGGTGTTTTGTTATTAAATAAGTGAAAGCAATGGCATGGGAACATGAGCCAGTGATGATTCAACACAAGGATTAAACCAAACAAACTAGGTTGAGAAGTGAGGAAATCGTGAACGAAGGGAAAACACAAGTAGAGTTGACATGAAGCAACAAGGGACTAGTACGAGGTTGGTTTGTAAACATAGCTACCATGGAGGCCAAACATGAGCTACCATGGGGAACTTGATGAAAGATAGTGTAGGGTTGAGGGGGGCTAACAAACCAAGATAGGAAATCGATAATCAAAGAAGAAAAAGGTATAATCATGCAATGAGATAGAGTAGATAAGTGAGTGCTCGAAGATACCAATCAAAACTGAATGCAAATGCAAAGTTGTCCAAGGAGGGTTGGAGGAAACCAGGTGAGTTGGGGAATCCATCTTAGTGCCCATCTTGGCGAGATTGGGCCCGCTTAGGAAAAAAATAGATTTTTTTACATCTCATTTAAACCTCAAACCCCAAACTAAAAAAAAATATTTGTAATAGGTGAACTTGCATGAAATGCCACTGAACCACAGAAAATATGTACATGTGAAAAAGGAATCTAAATCAAGATTTAAACCTTAAAAACAAACCGAATCATTGCAAGTAGGGCACAAATGGAATAGCCATTACGACACTTGCACATGAAACCATGAGAATGGAAACCAAAAGTAGTAGGGAAATGGTGAACCAGAGAGTAGCATTTATCCAAATAATGTGCACTCTAATAGAATGATGATGGAAGAGAAAAATTGAAAACAATAGGATCAATTTAAAAAATCAAACATCAACTGATTTGTACTCTTGTAGCATCACGAGGTTCAATGGAGGAGAGAACATAAACAATGAATGTACATGTAAAAATAGGAAAAAGGTCGCAAAAATTTCATTCACCTCATCCAACATAGATCTTAAAATGGGAAGGTGAACAAACAGGGGTGCTATGTAACCCCTAGTGTATATCATAATACTACCTCAAGTGGACAAGGGAAGCTATGAATCCCATACGATGCACTACCACACACTGACACGTGGAATATAATGATTACCCCTATGACACATAATACCTATGACCTTACAAAAGTGAGATGACTCACTACATGATGTGGAAAATGACTCACATAACCAAATTTGAGTGGCGATTTCAATGTTTTTTTATTTTGAAAATAAAATCTAAAATATTTTAGGATGATAATGACGATAGTTACAAATAAAATTTACTTTAGAATGTCCTATCAGCCAAATATATTACTTATCATAATTTTCTAAGGTAAAGGTTTGAATGAGATTGAAGAGATATGCAATAGGTTTTCCAAGTTCGTCACGTGAAACACCAAGCTAGTGTGCAATGGAATTGGTGTGTCACATATAAACAACGGGAATGTGTGTCTAGGAGAGGAAAGGGTGGTGAGATCAAGGTGTTTTGACATTAAATCATTGAATTCAATGACATGGGAACATGAGCATGTTATCATCCAACACATGGATGAAGCCAACTACACTAGGTTGAGAAGAGAGTAAATCATTAACGGAGGTAAAACACAAGTAGAGTGTATAAGAGGACACTAGGGACTAGTGCGAGGTTGATTCACAAATAAAGCTACCATGGATGTCAAGCATGAGCTACCATGGGAAATTTGATGAGGGACAGTAAAGGGTTGAGGGGGGTTAATGAACTAGGATAGGAGACCGATAATCAAAGAAGAACAGGATTGAATAAAGCAATGAGTTAGAATAGCAAGGTGATTGCTCGAAGATACCAATTAAAACCAAATTGCAAGTGGAAATTTGTGTAAGGTGTTTTTGGAGGAAACTAGATGAGATGGGGAAGCCATCTCTGTGCCCATCTGGGCGAGCTAGGGCCCAATTAGGGCCGAAATACCAGTTTTTTTACACCTCCTTTAAACCTCAAAACCAAGAATAAAAAACAAGATCTTTAATAGGTGAAATTGTATGCAAAGCTAGTAAACCCCAAAAAACATGAAAACAGAAAAAAGGAATCTCAAATGAGATTTAAACATAGAAATAACATTGAATCATTACAAGTATGAAACAAATGGAATAACCATTATGACACTTGCACATGAAACCATGAGAATGAAAACAAAAAGTAGTAGGGAAATGGTGAATGGGAGAGTAACATTTAACCCAACTTGCACTTTGATACCATGAAAAAGAAAGAGAAAACAAGAGGATCTATGGGGAAAATTGAACATCAACTCATTTGTACTCTTGAAGCATGACGAGGTTCCATGGGGGACTGATCATCAACCATGAATGTGCATGCAAAAATAGGAAAATTGTCACAACATTTTCATTCACCTCATTTCACATAGATCTGAAATTGAGAAGGTGTACAAATAGGGGTGCTATGTAACTACCAATGCAGATAATCATACTTCATTAAGTAGACAAGGATATTTGTAAATCCCATATGACGCATTGACATACACTGACACGTGGAATATAATGATTACCCATACAACACATAAGACCTTTTACCTCACTAAAGTGAGATGATTCACCACATGATGTGGAAAATGAATCACACAACCAAAGTTCAATGGCGATTTGAATGGTTTTTTTTTTTTATAAATAAAATTAAAAATATTATAGGACGATAATGATCTTGAAGATGATATTTATAAAGAAAATTTAGTTTGGAAATTCCTATCTTTAAAATATATTATTCATCGTAGTTTCAAAATTAGCTACGATGTAGCTTGTTCTAAATTTTTGGATGGATATCATGTTTTCTAAATGAGGCATGGAAAAAGGGGAAAGAAACATGCAAAATTTATTTTATGATGAGAAAAAATCTATGTGAGATGGATTTAACACATTTTGCATTAATGTATCACAGCCATAAATTATACTTTTTTGAATTATCATTGTATAAAATTGAGGATCACTAAACTCCTCCGGTAATCTACATAAATCAAAATCACTATTAGGGTGTATTAGATATATGTAATGTAAATATAATGTAAAATACGTAATCATGAATTCCACTATAGTGCACCATCAAATGGAAAGCGACAGCCGACTCTTTTATGGTGACACAAATATTAAAATATGCATTAACACTCAAAAAGATAATTTTACTATTGGAACTACACATTATATTAATATAAGTGAGTTAGATAGTAATAGAATTTTAGAGCATAATTAATGAAAGGATCTCCCCACACCTATTCTTGTTTTATGTTACTCAATTATATGTTTTTAATGGAAATTTGGAAAGATTTTTCTATTTATAATAAATCTTTAAAAACGACGCCTAAAAATTAAAAATGTAAAACAATGAAAAATAATTACATTGGGGACTTCTTTTACGATGTTAATTCAAATGCTTTCTCGTATGGCCAAACAAATATCAAATCCTAAGAAAATAGAGTACAAAACCTAACCACACAAGCTCGAGGGGAGCCGAATCCTTGAGCATGTGTGATTCAACAAAATTACCCTTCCTCTCTGAAATTCCAACCATGGTATAAGCATTACAAACTATCTATTATCATCCAACCTTTCTTCTTGTCATCACATCCATACATAACTCATATCTTTAAATCTATTAAGTGTATTATAATATATTTTGGACAACTAGCTAATTTTGTATTTCAAAAACACTGTCTAATTTCCAAATTTAAATTGAAATATTTATTTAATTTTAAAATAAAATCTACATAAACTTAAGGGATTAGCCAAAATATACAATTACTAGTAGTAAACTATACGTTCTCTTATTATATGTATTTGGAAAAGTTGTGTGGAGTTGTAAGATTGAATTATACATGAAGGAATAATCAATATTTGTTTTTGTGCATGGAACATCTTAACTTGCCATTCTATACTCATATAGTTATAATGTCACTTAAAATTTCCCCTGAATCTAAGACCAAGAAATAATAAAAAAAATCTAGAGACTTAGATGAAATGAAATGTTAGATATTTTTGTCTCACCACGAAAGGAGACAATCCATGGGGGCACCTGTCCTCAAAATCTCTCCAATTGTCATGTACGTCCTTCAACAAAATGATCTCACGGCCTAAAAGCAGAAAAGACACGGGAATTTTTTAGTAAAAAACTTCATAACCCTAATTCTCAATTTGAATGAAATACAAGGGGACATCAATTGAATGTTTCCTATACGACACTGTATTTCCATCCTCTTTAGTTGAAAGAAAATGAGTCAAGATATTAATGGTTTTTATTTTGAAAATAAAATTTAAATTATTTTAGGATAACAATGATAATGAAGATGAGAGTTATAAAGAAACTTGACTTTAGAAAGGCCTATCATGTAACCATCCTTCTTAATTATAATTTCTTTATAATACCAAAAATTTCTATCTACTAGCATACATGTATTATTAAAAAATCCAATGCATTTACACATTATTTTAAAATAGTATTATTTTTTTGTAATGTAAAATCTATCAATGGATGAAACAATACTTATTTTAATATTTGTTTACAAATAAATATGAGAATGACAATTTTAAGTTTCAACAAAACTAATAAAATAAAAATATTGATATTAATAATGATGGATACACAATTATGATGTTTACTCTATTTCAAAATGGTTATTACACATTCACATATAAGTGTGTGTGCATCCACGAGTTCATGTGTTCATGTGAGTCTTCAGGAATGCATGAATGCATTGTGTATGTTTGCAAAAATATCTATATGTTTTAAGGCTTAAAGAAGAAAATTTATATTTTTAATAATTTTCATCACCTTTATTAAATCCTATGAAAATCCATCAACATATAATATTTTGTATGCATCCATGTCACTATGCATTAACTATAATTTCCATGAAACGTTTTTTTAGTTCATTGCAAACACTTTCCAATGTATGTGTAATAGCACTACGTGCATTGTTTGTGGAAGAATCATGCAAACTATTTATGATTATTTACAATTATTGTTAGTTTGCATTATATCATTGTAATAATTCTTCTTGTTCATGTGTAATACCCCTTTTGGTGTTGAATTTTGTCCTTGCTTTTGAGCCCCATTGGAAATGATCAATGGTTGTTTTGTACCCGTGTTGTTGAGTTTCAAAACTCAATTTGTGAACCCAAGTGATTTGTGTAGGTGTGGCCTTTGGCACTACAGGAAAGTTACCGTAGTAATGGAATTAGTTACCCATACTGTAGTCCTTGTTGTTGTTATTGTGGAGATGTTTATGCCTTTGATCAATTTCAGTGATCCAAAGAATACCTCTGATCCTTAAGTGTTTGTGATTCTTGTTGCGAAGTAAATTTTTCTCCTTTCTATCCGTTATACCACTTTTGTTCTGTCAGTAATGCTTTTACTTTTTCCGATGATATTTTGTAACACCTTGTGAGGACCATCATACTAGTGAGTATTGTTGTTTGATTTTTGATTTATTAATTAGATTTGGTAAAAGTTCTAAAGGAATTTCTTTTGAAACCATTTCAAGTTACTTTTAGGCATTTTAATTGAAAGGTACCTAATTGTTTAACTAAGTTTAATTAAATTGTTTGTTCACTTAAAATACTTGGAGTGATGGAAAATTTGACCATTTTTTGCATGTGTGGAAGTGGAGGGAAGCTTTTGGTGGAACAATTTTTAAAGGGGTTATTAATTAATGCAAAATTTAACATTTCCAACCACTACCTTTCACTAATTTCGCAACGACATGGTCCTTGTTACGTGGCCCTTCTCCAAATGTGATTTACCTATGTTGGGCGTTATTTTTCTTTCCTTACCTTGCTAAAAATTTAGTTATTAGCTGGCAGTTCGGTGGAAATTCTAGTCCTTCCTTTAATGTTATTCAATGCATACTGATGGAATAATGTTTGGCACATTTTGTGGGACACATTCTTTGTTTTTTTCTATTTCAATGATCTTCTTTGTTTTTATTTTTCCTTTTATTGACATGTATACGCCATGATCTGGCTAATGGTGATATGGGTGTGGAAGGGATTTTGGTTGAAAAGGGGGCTTGAATCTTAGAAAATTCTAGTAGAAATTTTTAGAGCTCCTTCCCTGGCGGTTTACCCCCCACCTATGCCAAAACATAGCCAATGAAAAAGTATGAGCAGCCAACATGCTTTAGGATGGTGAAGTTTTAGCTTTTGTTGTCAATTTCTTGAGCTCTAATCCGACGTGGTTTCTTGTTGTAGACATTTATTCAGGCATGATAAACCTACAGATCCCAATAATTTCTAGGATTTTAAAAATCTCCTAAAAAGAAACATTCGCTTTCCTGAAATTGGTTTTTATTCAATTGTGATTTTTTGTGGAGTGTGTTCTGGCATTGTTTCTCTTGTTGGTGGTTCTTTAAGTACCCTCTGGTTTTTCAGTTTTCCTAGGCTACTATGGATACCTCATTTATGTGCAATTTCTTGATTTTTAGAATTAATTATTTCCTAATGTCAAGGTGGATGGCAGAGGGTTTTGGCTCTTACTCTTTCTGTATGTTTTCATATTTGGTTATATGATATTATACCATATTTATCATCTTTTCTATAATGTAAAACTAAATTTTAAGATATTCTAAAGTTAGTAATTTTTGGCTGTGCAAACAAGCCTTATAAATTACTATAGATCTCTGGTTGTTATATTACCTTGCTATATATATATATATATTTGTTTTTTTTTCTTCCTAGATAGATGAGCTTGTCCTTTTCTACAACTTCTAATCTAGTACTCAAATTTCTTTTTCTATCTAGGAGTACTTTCTCTGGGTATGTGAGTTGTTAATAATTATGGTTTTATAAACTTCTTTTTTTGCCTTCCTTAAATAAATTGTTTAATATCGATATTATTATGATATGGTTCTCCAATCCATCAAGGGTATGTTGAGCAACATTTGCATAGGTAATTTTTAATCTTTCTTTAGTGAGTAACACTAGCTCGAACCCTAATCCGAGTTGGGAGACTATATTTTTCTACTGGGTGTTTAATCACCCTTTTGAGATATGTTAGCAAATTGTGTAATGTCGTTTGTTTCTTTAGTGTCTCCCAAGTTTTAGTGGTGATTTTTTTGAGGTATTTTGGACTTCCATGTTCTTATTTCTCCTAAGCCAAGTAAGTTGTTCTATTTGGCTTTCAAAACTATATGTGTGGTTGACCACAGTGGTTAGAATTAAGTCATGGAGGAAGTACCGAAGCCATTATTACCCAGTTGTTAAATTTTGCTCATTGTATATTTATATATAATTGAATATGTTTCTATACATATATGAAATTACCTGAGGATTGTTGGTATAATCCCAAAACATGTAAGGCTTTCCTTATGAGGTACTTTGACCATCCTTCCGAGATTGAACTGTAACTAGTTTTGGTCACATAAATCTTTTATAGGTTACAATTATGTTTTCATGTACAGTACTTAGTTATTACTAGAACTACTTTGGTTTTATTTTGTTTCGGGAAAACCTTGGTGGTATATACATCTACCTATCTCATTTTTATTAAAAAATTAGTGCGGTTATTGAGAATTTGATGGTTCACATACATTTAAATACCCTAATGGTCTAGGATAGAAATTGTGAAGATAGCTAAGGACTTTGGGGTATTTATAAATTTATATTAATAATTTTTTGGCTTATGATGGAAACTGTTGTTAAGATAACGACATCTAGTAATATATGTTAATCCATATTTAGGATCGGTTTTGAATGTGGTAATGAGGCTTACTTTAAAAGAACTTGTGGCAACAAAGTGTATATCCTGTTATTTAAACAAAAAACTATAGTTTTTATGGTGGGTTATAAATATAGAGTGTTATGAAACTCGGATGACTGTTTTAGAATGATTACATGCATAATAAACCTGGGTATTTATGACTTGTCCCTTTTCTATGCTTCGATTTACCAACTAGCTAGGCTGCCAGGAAATGTCTCGTTAAGACATTATAGCCATCACTTCCCTTATTCTTATTATCTGTGAAGTCAATGAAAGTATGTTTTGTTGGTTTGAATATCATCTTTCAATCATATAACATATGATTACATGATGTAATTCCCTTTTACACTTGTTTGTTTGTTTCTAATCTATTAGGCCAATGGCCCCTTCTTGAATGATCGTTAAACTATTGTTGTTTTGTGATAATGATCATAACTGGTATTGTTTGGCTTCACCATGAGAGAGTCGATTAATGGGTTGAGTATTAGATTTCAATCACATAATCTATAGGATGGCATGATAGAAATCATAATACTCTCAACCGTTTTTCCCTAATCTCATAAGATGTATGGTCCTACCTGACTATTTGTCAAACTATTGTTATTTTAGAGATATTGTTTATAACTAAAACATGACTTCCTTCTCGTGCCATGGTGAAAATTAGATTTTATCTTTGGGGTGTGCTCAATCCTTTTCTTGAAATAAAATGTTTCCTTTCATAAGGTTGTTAAATAGTAGTATATTGTTGTTATGTGTAGTCTTATCATGCTCAGTTATCGCGAACTAAATCAAGTTAATAATTGTACAGTTAGCTTTTACAACTAGAAAAAAAGGAGGAAACAATTGGTAGCAGTTGCATTGGTTTTGATAATGAGGATATTTTGTTCAAATGAATAATCTATTGTATAATTCTGGAATTGTTTCTATGAAAATTTCAGAAGAGGCTCAGTGCGTTAAAATTATGTTTTGTGGAGTAATTTTTTCATAACCATCTGAAACCTTATCTTGTAAATACTATTGTGAAAGATATAAATTTATTCATGGTATTGTTATGAGTAGTTTTTAATGTAATATAGTAATCTTGAAAATAGCATAGTGTTCTTTGAACAAGTTTTATTACCTTTTTGTCCCAATTCAATGTACATTCGAATCATTTGTCATTGTTTGTTTGTGTGGCATGTTAATTAGTAAATGTTGTAATCTTGTCTAGTTTTCATTTTAAGGACATTGGTGAACTCCTTGAATTTTAGCTTTGTGTTTTAAATACCCCTTCTCAGTTATGGAAATAATGCCATTTTAGGCTTAATAAAATGACTTGGTAATACTCATAAAAGTTACAAAAAATAAATTAGAAGTGGTAATCCTTTCTAGGAAGTAAAAAATCTGTAAGTGGAAGATAAGGAAACTTTCTACATGTGTTAAAAAGAACTTATCCTTACTACTCTAAGTTGTAATAATAAACTTTAATCCTTGTTGTGGGGTGTAAAATATAATTAAGGTGTAACCAATAATTAGTTTCCTTGAAAATAGCTAGGCCTTAGTAAATAGGGGTGATTGATTAAGAAATTATTAAATATAACTCATATGTTTTTGAAAACTAATATGCATCCTTTGATCAAACTTAATCAACAGTAGCCTAAATGAAGCTTTTACGCAATCTAGATAAATCCTTAAGTATCATTAAAAGATTTTCTAATAAACAATGAGATCATGAAGATAAATTCAATCTGGCCTTCTTCCACTAACCTTTGCTAAGGTGATTTATAATATTCTCTTAGGTATGGTTTATATGTTGATCCTTGAACAAATAATATTATGGTTCTTAGGCTAAATGGTACTCCACTTCAATTTTAGCTTGTGTTTGTCATCGGGTACAATGGAGGTGTGAAACAAGATTCAGTATCTTGTGTATGGATAAATAAACTTATGTGAAATTGAAAAACTCCTTTATTAATCAAACAAATTACATAAGTTGTTGACATGTTAGAGATGATCCTCTTTTAGTAAATTTGATCTTAAGCTAATTACTCATTAGTATACAAGGAAAGAATCTAGCTTCATAAGAAGAATTTTTCCAATCACAACCTAAACCTCCTAGAATGTAAGTTAAGATTCGAAAGAAGTTTTAACAAAATAAGTAACGTTAAAATAATTTTACACCGTAGTGTGCCCTCACTGTAAGTGTGTTCTATGGTTGGACCTCTATGTTTTATCTTGTCAAAAATAAAGGTGAATTGTTTGTTTTTTTTATTATTGGCAAATAGTTTTTTGAAAGGGACTATACCCTTGTACAGCAAGGCTCAGAAGCCAGAATAGGAAAATAAAGCTCGAAAATAAAGCTCGAAATAAAGGTGAATTGTTTGTTATGGGTGTTGTATGTTCCCTTATGCCTAGGTGGTCATTGTTGTGTCATGATTATCATGAGTTTGTTGTAGCCCTTTGTGATCACCTACAGTGCTTTTTACACCTTAAACAAGTCAAAAAATAAAATTATCCATTATTTGTCATGTTGTCCTTATGTGTGTGTTTTTGTAGTGTTACACTTGGTATTAGAGTGAAGGTTCATGCTCTCAAAGCTCTGGGACATATTGGAGTTGTGATGGTGTTACATGATGGTGGTTGATATTGGAAGAGTAATTTGATATAAGGGTGATGTGAACTATGTCGTAATTATGATATTGTGAGTGAACATTTTGTGCATATCACTTAGTGTGTAATTGTTGGCATGTTGATGTGTTGGAGATGAGATTATTATTTCACCTTTTCATGAATTCAATGAGAACTCAAGTATGATGCACTGTCCTGTTGTGTGTGTGGAATAAATGTGATTGTTTATTTTGTTGTATTGGATCTTGTTGGCATTTTTTATGTGTGGGTGTGCTGATGTGTTGTATGACAAGGTTGATTTGTAGTCAATTAGAATTCATAATGGTATCATTATCATTGGTATAGAAATGTGTGTGTGTCCATATGTTATATGGCAGATGACTGTATGTTGTAATTTTTCTCATCATAAGTAAAATTCAGGTAATATGTAATGATTCATGTCGTGATTTAGGGAAAAATAATGAGTATATGATCCCTATCGTATAGTGATTGCACTTTGGGTGTAGAATGTGGTGATGTGGTGTGTTGTAAACCATTAATGTAATGTGTGTGATATACCCTATATCAGTACCATGCGTAAGACTCTATGGTTAATGTGCGTGAACCACCATTGTGTTAGTGATGTAGTTGCATGTTATGTTGTGAACATTACGCTAACCGAACCTGAGGGAAATCGGTAAAAGTGTATGTTTAGAGAGAGGGAATATGTACCATGGGCCAGTAACTCAAGCTGACATTAGGTTCAGTAGATGATGAATTGTGCTCCTTTTTCTCTCTCTCCTTGTGGTTGTTGTATGGATGCAAGAAAAGTGTAGTTATGATTGTGTTTAGCCTTGTCGAAGTGGAGGGATGATTCTGATAGAGATGATGACAATTGTACTATTGAAATGTTATTTTATGAGCTGAGGCTTGATGTTTCGAGTGCCAACAACTTGTAGAGTACCCCCTTGGTGGAAAGAAATGGCCACATATTCATAGTAATGTGCTATTCTTAAATGATTATTTTATTTGTAAATTGAACTTTTTCTTTCATTTCAGCAAGGACCAATAATTTTCTTTATTTCCATGTTTTATATTTTGCACATTTCCTTGGTTTGTTGTAATAACATGCAGATTTTTACACTAACTATGGCTATTTGGCCATTTGTTTTGCTTGGATTTGGATATTATTTTAAATTTTAAAATTTTAGCACCTTACCTAAGGCTTGTAATTTTCCACTTGGCATTTGAATTCGATTTCTATGTTGGTTCTATTTTCGTAATGTGTGGAATAGGGTGAAGGGATGCACCATGGAATAGTTGGACCTATGGACCTGCTTCATTGTATGGGGGTACACCCCAAGGAGTTACATATAGCTAGTGGTTTTTCGAACCATGAGTTATTATGCCACTTGGGTTAGGGGTGTCTGGATTCAATGTGCCTAGGGCTATAAGGAATTCGACCTTTTTGGGGAGAAAAAAGGAAAATTCATTTTATTTATTTATTATTAGTTGAGGGTGGAATAAGATATTTGAGGGAGGAATAAGTGACATGAGGGAGAAATAAGAGACTTGAGGGAGGCATAAAATATTTATGTGTATTATTGATGCTTTAGGATATGTTTTGAGTTGTTGTGATGTATTGGGAGTGGTGTTATGATGTATGTGCTACTCATGTTAGTAGGATATGTTTTTTGATGTTGTGGATATGGTTTTGATGCCCTTGTTGACACTATGTATTTGATGCTATTTTTCTGAGTTATGTAAAATATTCATCTATGGAATTGTGGGAATTTTCAGTTGTTGTAGTACTCTTTTAGTTAATTATTATTTGTCAGTCATTGATGTGTGACAGGTACTAGGTTATGTGGACTATGCTTGTTCTCCTCCATAATTCGGTTAATCTCTTGTGGTGTGGAACTATCATGGTAGTATGTAAAATTATGTCATGGGAATCCTTAGTGCGCATATGACCCCGATATGGTTTTGTGATTGTGGTTTTGGTTGGGCATCCACAAGAATGAATAAACCAAAACTTTACACTAATGAAATCTTAAGAACTTAAATTGGGAATAATGAAAAGGAAAAGAGATAAATTAAATAATGAACTAAGAGAAAACTACCAATCTTCATAGACCATGAAAGCTGAATAATATACCAAATTTTATAACTTTACCATGTGGTCATGCTTTAATGAAGAATATTTTTTTACCATAAGGAGAATCCTAGTCGTTGTATTCTCTTTATTTGTTATCCTCTTTTTATTTCATTTCTGTTGTGTCGCATTGGGGACGATGCCTTCTGAAGGGGAAGAGAATGTAATTCCCCTTTCGGTGTTGAATCTTGTTCTTTCTTTTGAACCCATTTTCCAATAATGAATGGTTGTTTTATACCCCTATTTTGAGTTTAGAAGCTCAATTTGTGAACCCAAGTAATTAGTGTAGGTGCTTCCTTTAGCGCTATGGGAAAATTACCATAGCAACAGACTTCGTTATCCATACCATAGTTCTTTCTTTTATTGTGTCGAGATTCATGCCTTGGATAAATTTCATTGATCTAAGGTATAGCTCTGATCCTTAGATGTTTGAGATCTTTGTTGCGAAGTAAGGTTGACTCCTTTCCTTTTGTTATACTACTTTCTTAAGTTGCTAATGCTTTTACTTTTTCTAACAGTATTTTGTAACACCTTGTCATGACCTTCATACTAGTGAGTATTGTGGTTTGATATTCAATTTCTTAATGACATTTGATAAAAAATCTAATGGAAGTTTTTAAAAACTGTTTCAAGTTACTTTTAGGCATTTTAATTGAAAGGAACCTAATTGTTTATCTAAGTTTCATTAAATTGTTTGTTCACTTAACTGACTTGGAATGATGGAAAATTTGACCAATTTTGGCATGCATGGAAGTAGAGGGAAGTTTGTGGTGGCACAAGTTTTAAAGGTGATATCAAATACTACAAACTTTAACATTTTCAACCACCACATTTCACTACTTTAGCAGTGACCTAATCCTTGTTATGTGTACCTTATCCAAATGTGATTTACTTCTAATCGGTGCTATTTTCCTTGCCTTGTATTGCTAAAAATTTATTTATTAGCTGGAATTTGGGTGGAAATTCTGGTCTTTCCTTTAATGTTCTTCGATGTGTATTGATGGAATAATGTTTGACATGTTTTGTGGGACACATTCTTGGATTTTGTTGTTTCAATGATTTGATTTGTTTTTTTTTTTCCCTTTTATTGACCTATATACGCCATGATCTAGCTATTGGTGACGTGGGTGTGGAAGGTATTTTGGTTGAAAAAGGGTCTTGAATCTTCAGGTAAATCTAGTCGCAAGTTTTGGAGCTCCTTCCCTAGCCACGTACCCCCCTGCCTGTGCCAAAATGCGGCTATGAACAAGTATGGGCGGCCAACATGCTTGAGGATGGTGAAGTTTTAGTATGTTTTATATTTTATAGAGTTTTGATTCAATGTGGTTTCTTGTTGAAGGCATTTAGTCAGGCATGATAAACCTACATGTCCTAATAATTGATAGGATTTTAAAAATATCCTAAAAAAATATTCCGTTTCCTGAAATTGGTTTTTTATCAATTGTGATTTTTTTGTTGAGTGTGTTGTGGCATTGTTTCTCTTACTGGTTGTTCTTTAAGTACCATCTGGTTTTGGGTTTCCTAGGCTACTATGCATACCTCATTTTTGTGAAATTATCAATTTTTAGAAATAATTGTTGCCTAATGTCAATGGTGGATGGAAAAGGGGTTTTTCCTCTTTCTCCTTCTCTATGTTTTCATACCTAGTTATATGTTCGTCTACCATATTTATCATCTTTTCTATAATGTAAAAATAAATTTTAAGATACACTAATGTTAGCAATTTTTTGTTGTGCAAACAAGCCTTCTAAATTATTATAGATCTCTTGTTTTTATACGAGCTTGCTATATATATAGATTAATTAATTTTCTTCCTAGATAGATGAGCTTGTACCTTTCTGTAACTTCTAACCTAGTGCTTGAGTTTCTTTCTCTATCTGAGAATACTTTCTCTGGGTATGCAAGTTAATAATTATGGTTTTATAAACTTATGTTTCTACCTTCATTATATAAATTGTTTAAGATTGATATTAGCATCATATGGTTCTCAAATCCATCATGGGTATGTTGAGCAACGTTTTCATGTGTAATTTCTAACCTTTTTTTAGAGAGTAACACTGAATCGAACCCTGATCTAGGTTGGGAGAGAATATCGTTCTATTGGGTGCTTAATCACCCTTTTGAGATATGTTAGCAAATTACGTAATTTTGTTTGATTCATTGGTGTCACATAACCTTTGGTGGTGAGTTTGTCGAGGTCTATCTGAAATTGCATTCAGAGAAAATAGATTGTTTATCTTCTTCTTCATATCATCCTTTTCTTGCAAAATAAACTTCCACCACCTGTGGTCTGACCCTGACCTCCTATGAAGGTTTACTCATTAAGGAGATTTTTCTATCCCAAATTTGAGAGCCAAGCTTACAAATATTTTGATCATTTATTTTTTCTTCGCTCTTATTCTTGCTGCTCCACTTGAATGGATTTTTGAGTCTCTTCCTAACATGGACTCGAGAGAGTAGGAGGAGTGGTGGGTGGGGTCTCCACTAGTTGTTGATTTATTTTTGGTGGAGGGAAAGGTATTTCTTTTAGCTCTTGTGGAGGGGACATGGATTTAGAAGGTAAAATGGAAGAGAAATTAGGATGGGATGGGAGACTAGAAGATGGATAAAAGGATTCCACAACTACAGCAGTGGATGGGAAGATTGGAAACTGAAGCTCAAGTTGAGATGGCGCTACTTGGGGAATGGAGAGGAAATTACTAGATGATGACGTGTGACTTACCCATTGACAAGGTTTTTTAGCAACAAGTTTGTAGGCCTCTATCTCCTTGATCTAGTTTGCAAGTTGAGATAGCATTTCAACCATGAAGTCAAACATCTCCTGCGGGCTATAATGTCTTGGAAAATGGCCTTCCCATGGACGAGATTCCCTAAAAATAATTTTGAATGCCTTCATATGTGTTGTAGCCCTTGAATGAACCATGACAACCTTCATCCTCTTAATCTTCTTCAGCAAATCAACATTCTCCATTTGACTATTGTCATTATATGAATATTATTTTTCCTGATATGTTTCATAATCGAAATAATTTTGACACTGCTCATATGGGTAACCATAATGGTTCTAAATATTATCATAATGTTGATCTGGAGGAGTTGACAAATAAAATGGAAATGGAATGCACCATTACTATTGCAAGTGTGAATTCCAAGATGGGATTGATGCCATGACTGCAAAAATTCATAAATGATAGAAGGTGAAAGATGTGGAAAGAAGAATAGGTGGAAATGGATGGAAATAAATTCTACAAATCAGAGAATGAGTTATTGATCAAATTTATTTGCCAAATGTTCTTTTCATGTGCCTCTAATGGCTCAATCTCACCAAGAACAAATCAACTTAATGAAATGAAGTTATAAGGTGATTCAAACTTGTCCCATTGGGCATGCCAAAACTGTTATCATGAAATTATAACACCCCCAAATGGATTTAGATCTGAGTGGGTCATTCAATGTAATTTTCGTAACATTAGATGATCTCTCAAGTTGTGGGACTTACGAGTTTGATATTATCCTCTAGAGATATCCTGTTCATGTTCCTAAACTACCTGCCACAATCTACTCTAATGCAGGAAAACTATCTAATCCTAATGTAATTTTCCAACAGACCAGGGAGAGAAAGTGCATGAAAACAAAGCTTCAACCAAAGTGGTGATACACAAGAAATGGAGGGTTTCTGATCACAAATCCAACTACCTAAAATGTAGAGGGGTGAGCAATGGAGAGGATGGAAAATATGCATCATAGACCAAAGATAAAGTTCACACAAAACACCATTTCTAACCCATTAAATGAGGCTCACAAAACCTGCAGTAAACATCAAAGATATGCATAGTATACCCTGATTTGGTGAGAGGAAAGAAGAGATCATAAAATAAGCAAATAATGGAAAAAATGCATCATGAAACAAATTTTATTTCTCCATTAGTTCACATAGTACATCATTAGTGGGAAAGAGGCACGAAAATGCCATCAAAAAGCAAAAAGAGGAGGCTTAAGCTCCACATTCTAGCCTAGTAGGGAAGAAAGAGAGAGGGGGAAGGAGATAAAAATTACCCTCTCCTTTACAAATGAGCCCAAGATTAAAAATTATAGAATTGAGAAGGAGAAAGAGAATTGCAATCTTGAATTTATCCCTTCAACCACTTGAAAGTTGTCATAATAAGTGTAATTAATGGAATTTTTCTTATAATATGCTCCCTGTGATGTTCCATGTGCTGCAATGGAGAGATAATGATGACCATGCCTCATTCAATGCGTCCCAACTACCAATTAAAACACTTTTATGAACAATGATACATTTTAAAAATATATATAATGTAAAACTTCATTATTTCTTCTATTTCTTGATTAGTGTGCATGGTGCTTAGAGCCATGATTCCAACAGTACAAATTTTGCATGATTTCATTGAGAAATGCAAAAGTTATGGATTTCTGAGTGTGAGCAGCTATTTTTGGTTTGTTAGAGATTTCTTGCCTTTCATGGGACTGGGAATTTAAATTTTTTAGAGCTGAATATTTTTCTTCAATTTTCACTCATCTACCTTAATTAAAAATGAGAAATAAAATTCCCATTTCATAGAGTGCGTTGAGACCTTTCCAATGATATAAAATTTGTCAATTTTTGAGCACTGGATCAAAACTTATGCATGTTCAAAGTTTCTCGCAAAAAAACTATCGTTTTCATTTGTTCTGTGGATTTTCCAATTTTCTGCAACATTCCATGGGTTTGGTTTTCTATGTCTTTTTGTGGCTTTTTCTCTAGTTTTTTCCACAAATTTTATTCTAGGGTTTTTCAATTTTATACGACTTGTGAAAATTTTTGTGACACTTTGTTCTGTGGCTTTCCGTGGAATTTTTTGTATCATTTTTGGCAAATTTTGTTCTGCAGACTTTTTAATTTTCTACGGCTTCTAGAAATTTTTGTAGCACTTTTTTCTATGGCTTCATTCTGCAGACATCTTTTCGCATCTTTTTTCCCAATGGCTTTTTAGATGGATTTTCCAATGATTTTTCAGACTTTTTGGGCCCGAATCTCGTGGACACTTTTTTCTGCCATATCTGCAATACACTGACTTGTGACCATTTCAGGTTTTGAGTCCCATGCATACCTTCATCCCAACTATCTCGTAGACCATGTTGGAAAAAAACTTCCAATTTTTCCACATTTGATTGTCGCCTTAGAATTTTTGGCCCAAAAATTGTATGATGAACCTTGGTACGACTCGCATTGGTTCCATCCTTAGCCCATAGTCCCGATTTGCACTAAATCATACCTTTGACTTCATTTTTTTAGAATTTTGCAAATTTCAATAAATCTTTGGATTTTCTTTTGATAGAAGTTACAGAAAATCCAATGGACCCCTTGAAACCTGATTTTTGACCTCGAATATTTTTTACTCACTCAAGCCTGAATAAATTGTGCAAGTTATCAAAATTACTTTGGGCGTGAATTTTTTATAACAATTTGGTGACTTAGTAGTGACATTTTCCTACTAGATGATGTGATTATTGGCCTTGAAGTATCCATTGGGCATGTAGTAAGCCTGATAAACAAAAATCTGATTTGAAACTTTGAAATATGGTCCCTGAGCCTCTTGAAACACTACTAGAACTGGAGCTGATCTCACCAAATGCTATCTTCAATAGACTGTGCATGAGCAAAAAAACACCAAAACATGTTATGTACAAAAGAGAAATATCATACACGCCCAAAGTGGAACATGCAGAGTGTGCATAATAATTTTTTTTGCTAAAAGAAAACCTACCTACGCTATGATAACCGAAAGCAAAGGAAACTCAAATATTTTTAGCAATTGGTAAGGAGAAGTAGATTCCATTTCTCAAAATAAGCATCCATGTATATGATTTGGAGATGAACATGGTTGTTATTATGAGTGGAATACTGACAAGAGGATGATCCTCCACCCAAATCATCAAGGTATCAGCTAGAAATAAGAAAAATACCTCTTTTAGTTGCTCTACATTTACATTGAAGAGGCATTGCAATTGATCCTTGGTACTTTAAAACTCATCCTCATGCTCAAAAGTAAGCATGAATTGTAGTAACTCTGAATATTTCTCAAATTAAGTGAATTAATTAATTGGACAAGCCTTGATCTGATGAATTTTCCCTTTACACGGAAGCCCAACTTCAATATGAAGCCTTCTTGCAAACATTCATGGGTGGATGGTGTGGAAGAGATGAGATGTTCATGCTCTTTTCCTTCCTCCATGGCTATATGGAACTCCTCCCCAATCTGAAGCCAATTTTTATTGATTATAACATTGAATGAAGTTAATTTTGCATGATTATAATTTGTTGTAACACATTGTTGGCTCTGGAGTTCCTCAGTTGTTGCTTGAAGACCAACTTGCTTTTGGATAGCCTATTCCTATAACTAGAATTTTTTCAAATAAAAATATTCAATTCACTAGTATAGAGGACTATTTGGGGCAACCAGGTCTTCTTCATAGCTCTCCTCCATCATCGATTCATCAATCAAATCAGGCCCTTCAAATGAGAGGAAAAAACATTCAATAATGCTTTCTTCATTAAGGGGATTCAACTTTGATTTGATCTCTTCCATCCACTCCTCATCAATAGGAATAGGAGTTGATTTTTCTCCCTCCCTCTTGAATAATTGTGTAACTTGGACTAGATCAACATCCTCTTTAGAAAAAGTGCCATTATGGACACTACATTCAGATAAAATAGATTGCCGATCTTCTTCTTCTTGTTCTCCTTCTGCTGCAAACTCAACTTCCAGCACATGTGGTCTTACCCCGACCTCCTCTGAAGGTTTACTCATTAAGGGGGTTTTTTCTTTGTCAAATATGAGAGCCAAGCTTACCAAGCTTTTGATCATTTCTTCTTTTCTTAGATCTTCTTCTTGTTGCTCCGCTTGACTATAGTTTTTAGTCTCTTCCTGACATGGACTCGAGAGAGTAGGAGGAGTGGTGGGTGGGGTCTCCACTAGTTGTTGGTTTACTTGTGGTGGAGGGGAAGGTATTTCTTTTGGATCTTGTGGAGGGAACATTGATTTGGATGGGAAAAGGGAAGAGAAATTAAGATGGGATGGGAGACTAGAATATGGAGAAAAGGATTCCACAATAGAAGTAGTAGATGGGAAGATTGGAAACTAAATCTCAAGTTGAGATGGTGCTACTTTGGGAATGGAGAGGAAATTACTAGATGATGGCATAGGTCTTACCCATTAACAGGTTTCCTGGCACCAATTTTGTAGGCCTTTATCTCCTCTATCCACTGTGCAAGTTGAGGTAGCATTTCAACCATGAAGTGAAGCTTCTCCTATGGGGTATAGTGTCTTGGAAAAGGGCCTTCCCATGGACAAAATTCCCTATAACCAATTTTGAATGCCTTTATTTATGTTGTAGTCCTTGACCGAACGATGTCGACCTCCATCTTTTAATCTTCTTAAGGAAATCAACATTCTCCATTTGAATATTGTCATTATATCTATAGTCGTTTTCCTGATATTTTTCATAACCAAACTAATTTTGACACTGCTCATATGGGTAAGCATAATGGTTCTAAATGTGATCATAATGTTGATATGAAGGATTTGAAAAATACAAAGGAAGTGGATTGCACCACTTCTGCTGCAAGTGTGAATTCAAATATGGGAATGAATCCATGACTGCACAACTTCATTACTGACAAATGGTGAAAGATGTGGAAAGAAGAATGGGTGAAAATGGATGGAAAGAAAGTCTACAACTCAGAGAATGGTTCGTTGATCAGATGGAGTCACCATATGTTCTTTGCATGTGCCTCTAAAGGCTCAATCTCACCAAGAACACATCAAATTGATGAAATGAAATGGTAAGGTGCTTCAAACATAGCCCATTCGGTGTTCCAAAATTGTTATCACGAACATACAACATGCCAGAATCGATTTAGATTTGAGTGGGTGATTTAGTGTAATTTTTGTAACATGAGATCATCTCTCAAGCTATGGGACTTGCGAGCTTGAGATGATCCTCCAGAGAAATCCGTTTTGTGATCCTAAAATACCTACCAAAATCTACTCTAATGTAGGAAAACTATCTAATCCTAATCTAACTTTCGAAGGTACCAGGGAGAGAGAATGCATGAAAACAAATCCTACACTCAAGCAGTGATACATGAGAAAAGGCAGGTTGTTGATCACAAATCCAAGTACCTAAAATAGAGAGGGGTGAGCAGTGGCGAGGATGGATAAGATGCATCACAGACCAAATATAAATCTTACACAGAACACCACTTCAGACCCATTAAACAAGGCTCACAAAATCTTTAATAGACATTACATATATGCATAGTATACCCTTAATGGTCAGAGGAAAGAAGGGACAATAAAATAAGAAAAGAATGGACAAAATGCATCTTCAAAATTTTTTTATTACTCCATTAGTTCACACAATACATCATTAGTGGGAAACATGTAAGAAAATGCCATTACAAAGAAAATAAAGGAGGCTTAAGCTCCATATTTCAACCGAGTAGGAAAGAAAGAGTGAGGGGGAAGGAGATAAAAATGACCAACTCCTTTACAAATGAACCCAAGATTACAATTTATAGAATTGATAAGGACAAAGAGAATTGCAATCCTCAATTTATCCCTTCAAACACTTGTAATTTTTCATAAATGAGTGTAACTGATGGTATTTTTCATGCAATATGCTACTCATGATGTCCCATGTGCTGCCATAGAGAGATAATGATGAGTGTGCCTCATTCAATGAATCCCAACTACCAATTGAAAGACTTTTATTAACATGGATACGTTTTCAAAAAACTCATAATTTTAAACATCATTATTTTATTTTTTTTCTTAATTTATGTACATGACGTTTGGAGCCATGATTCCAACAATACCGATTTTGCATTATTTCGTTGAGAAATGCAAAAGTTATGGTTTTATGAGTGTGAGTAGCTATTTTGGGTTTGTTAGAGATTTCTTGCCTTTCAAGGGACTGGGAACTTAATTTTTTGGAGCTGGAGATGTTTCTATTATCCCAATTTTTCCCCCAGAAAAATTAATCAAATACGACCTTGCCAAAGAAAATCGGAAGGGTTGGCTCTGTCCTATGAGATCACAATCAAATCCAAAAATACAAGAACAAGCGGGCTCGAAAATGGAGGATCAAACGACGTCAAAGGATGCCAGATGCTCACAGCACAAGAGTGAAAAGAAAGGGATCAAATTTTTCAGACTTCACTACATACGAGTCATCTCGGGGGAAAAGCAACAGACTCGCGAAAGGTTTCATATGCCTAATTGATGTAAATTCAAAAGGCGCGGTCCAAAGAGAGGCCCCAAACTTGTGCCATCCCTCCATGTGTCCAAGGTCCGGAAAAGGGACAGAGATGGTCATTTAATAAACTATTTATAAGAGTGTTGGCGGAAGCCTCTATGTGCCTCATCAGCGTAACATCAGAAGTGAGACCCAAGGGACAGACTGAAAATGAGTATCAACCCTCCACGTGATTAGAGCCTCAAAAAGTTAAATCGGCTACTTAAAATTCTAACGCTAGTAGATGACACCACATGTCTCATCATCACAACATCAAGGCTGGGTCTAAAGAGCGGGTTCCCAAATGAGCCCTGGCTCGCCTCATGGTCAAAGTAAAAAAGTGGACAAATCCGTTTGTTGAATCGGATAAGTATGGAAGGGCCAACGAAATATTTTAAGTGTGTCATTAGCGTAATTTTAAAAGCGCAGCCCAAAGAGAAGTCTCAAACATGTGCCAATCCGCCATGTAGTTAGGGACTGAGAAAAGTTACGGAAGGAGCCACGTGTCTCATCAACACAACATCAAGGGTCAAAACAAAAGGTTGTCCCCTAGAAAACTATCAGCTTTCCACATGTCCCATGTCCAAAAAATAAATAGAGCCAGTAGTTAAAAATTATCAAGCCAGCGGGTGGCACCACATGTCTCATTGGTGCAAATTCAAATGCGCAACCCAAAGGAGAGACTCAAACAAGTGCTGGCTCTCGACGTGTCCAGATCCCGAAAAGGCAGAATCGGCCATTGAAATGTCTAAACAAAAGAAAGTTAGCATAAGGAGCAACATGTAATCATGACACAACTTTAAAATTAAAATTCAAACGGTGGTCCCAAATGTGCGTCGAGCCTCCATGCGTCCAGGGTCATACATATGGCCCCACCAAACAAAAGGGACATAGCCAAAACACAAAGATATAGGGTAGATCTATGGAAGGTGCCACGTTCCTCATCGGCACAATTTCAAAGGCATGGCTCAAAAGGTAGTCCCAAAATGAGTGCAAAACCACCACATGGTCAGGGTCAGAAAAGGTAAGGTCAGTCGTTGAAAAGTCCAAAATACTACGGAGGCTTCCACATTTCTTATCTGCGCAACTTCAAAAGAAAAATTTGGGGATAGTTTCTAAATGAGTGCCAAGCCTTCACATGTCTTGGGTTACGCATAGTTTCTCCACCAATAGGACAAACTCGGGAAACACACAGTGGAAACCAAGTAGGCTTGCGAAAGCTACCACATGTCAATTTGATGCAATTTTAAGAATGAGATGAAGGGGTTGAATCTTCAATGCGTGCGGGGCTGCCACGTGGGTCTTGCATGAATGGACTCTTTTAAATATTGTAAGCCCACGACCTTGAATATTTAGACAGCCATATCTTTCAATTGGAAGCTTAGATTTGGGTGAGAAGGGACATTTTGGAAAGATCTCGGTGCCAACTTATCACCTGCCATAATTAATGTTTTGGGCCAAAAATTTTTAGGCTGTCAAGTCTCCCACCCATTGCTATGATGAAGAATGGGACTCTTTTCTTGACCAGCAAGGAATGGCATATGGGGGGCATGGGTTTTATAGTAAAGCTCATCTTGTTGTAGGTGGATTCAATGCTCTTATAGGGGTGGTTGAAATAGGATTCAAATTCTTCCCTCTCTCCTTCTCTCATTCTTCTATATATTGTAAATGAGGGGAATATTTCAAAAGGTTGGTAATTTTTTCTCCGATTCCCCCCTCTCTCTTTCTTCCTTACGGTATAATGTGGATTCTAAGCCTCCTCTCATGGCTCTGCAACGGAATTTTCCTACCTCTTGCCCACTGATGATGTACTATATGACTTATAGAGCAATAAATTCTATTTTTTCATGCATCTTATCCATCATTTGCTTTTTTCATTGTCTCTTCTTTCCTCTTGACATTGCAGGGTATATTGTGCATACTCCTATGTCTATTGCATGTTTTTGAGAGTTGTGTTTAATGGGTTTGAATTAGTTTTTTGTGTGAACTCTATCTCTGGTCTGAGGTGCATCTTGTCCACCCTCTCCATTTCTCACCTCTTTCAATTTTAGGTAGTTGGATTTGTGATCAGCCACTTCCTTTTCTGGTGTATCACTGCTTAGTGTAGGCTTTGTTTTTATTTATCTCTCTCTCTGTCCATGTTTCCTTAGAACGTTAGATTAGGATTACATAGTTTTCCTACACTAGAGTAGCTTGTGGAAGCTAGTTTAGGAAGAAGAAGACAACTTCCTCTAGAGGAACATCTCAAGTCCACAAGTCCCATAGCTTGAGAGATGGTCCAATGTTGTGTAGTCACACCGGATGCCCCAGTTAGATCTAATGCCATTTGGGAGTATTTTGATTTTACAACAATAGTTTTGGCGTGCCCAGTGGGACACTGAGGTTATATTTTATCATCTTTCTGAGGTGTCTCATTATCAAACAACAAATCTTAAGCCACTGTGCGACCACACACAACATTTTTGGCACACCTAGTGGGACAAGTCTTAAGCACCTTACCACTTCACTTCATTAGGTACAATATACTCTTGGAGAATATCACAGCCTTTGGAGAAACTTTCAAGAACATCTGGAGAATCCATCTTGTTAACAATCCATCCTCTGAGTTGTAGACCTTCTCCCATCCATTTTCACCCATTCATCTTTCAACATATTTCGTCTTCTTCCATTCCATGAATTTGTGCAATCATGACTTCATTTCCCTCTTGGAATTCTCATTTGTAGCAATAAAACTATTTCCCTCCACCCCCACAGTTTCATAATCCTCCTCCAAATCAGTTTTATAAGTCCCATTATCCTGAGATTGCATACAACCCACTTTTTTTAACCAAAATGTTTATCAAGAATAGGTTTATGCATATGATGGTGGAAACTCCTTAGCCGAAGCCAATTTTCAGATGTAGGTGCAAAATATGGAGATGGACATGATGGAGCTCTGAGTCAAGTGCTCCATAATGGCAGCTGAAGTTGGCTACAAGGCCCCTTGCCCATGAGTCGGTCCTATACCAAATTGGTGTAGCGCCGACCCAAGGGGCCTTGCAACCAAGTATAAGCTAAACCTCATCACTGAGATGTTTCCCCAGATTACAGATTGGGCGGAAGGAATGGAGTCTCAAAAATATAGCATGCCTTCCATCCCTTCTACGTCCATCTTCCAATTTTATTCCAAGTCCCCTCTTCCTAGCTTTACCAAAAATGAACAGTCCCCTACCAATGTGCCTTCCCCAACCAATTTTATCATGTTCAATGACTACTGGAAATTTGAAGAATCATGTGACTCATATGACTTTGAATAGGAAGAGGAAATCATACAGGTGCCTATTCCAAATAAAAATTAGTTTACTCGAGAGGGCGTATTTCTGGAGGCAAACCATACAGTTCCAAAGGATCCAAGTGCAAATCAGGCCACAGAAGAACCTTCAGTTCTTCCTCCCACCTCATGCCCTTCAATCTCTAATTTCAAAGAAGAGTTTGAGATTTCAAAATTTATGTTTGAATATGAGGGAAACCATGGTGAGAAAATCACAGATCCAAAGGACACCATGGAGGAGTTCGAGTACACGCAGCAAGACAATGAGGAGGCAGACTGTCTGTCAGACTTGGAGGATTTCTTTGATGGAGAGGAGTCTGAAGAGATCATATCATTTTCTCCTCCATCATCCACCTTCCAAACACATGAGTCCTTTGCCATGGAGTATAGAATTAAAGGACAACATCTTATGTCTCGTAGCGACCCCTTAGAACCATGGTTGGAGGATTTAAAACTTCCATGTTATTCTCAGGAGGAGGAAGGAAACATCAAATACCCCATCTCTCTTACATCACTCATTGAGGAAGGTTCGCAGGAAGACTCTAGCTATGTAGTTAAAATTCATAACCATGGACACATTCAAATGACCAAATTGTGCCCAATCAAGTACTTGGCTTCATTGGAGCCAAGGGAGAAGCCAAAACAAGTCATGCCCACTTCAAGGCATGATGAGGAGCTCTAAAGTACGAAGCATCAACTACAATGCCTCTTAAATCCAAATGTAGAGCAACTAAAAGAGGAATTTGTCTTCTTTCTAGTTCAAACCTTGATTATTTGGGTGGAGGATCAGCTTATAGTTAGTTTTTCACTCATACAAGTAGGCATATTTAGTGTCAAATCATTTTCATGGCTTCCTTTTTTGAGAAAGGGAAGCTAGTTCTCCCTGCTAGTTGCAGGATTTGTTTGAGTTCCCTTTTTCTCTTGGTTAGCATAGAGTAGGTATATTTGCTTTTAGTAGAACAAGTGCTTTTACACACTCTACATGTTCCACTTGAGCATGTATGATTTTTCATTTTTTAAATAGTGTGTGTTGTGGTGTTTTATTGATCGTACATAGTCCGTTGCAGGGACATGTGAAAGCCCAATTTCAATACAATTTTCTTCTCTCAGAATTTTACCTTCAAGACTTTCTTATGAAAATTGAGAGTGTGGACAATGGGGCAGGTTTACAATCAGCAAGTACAAACAGTCAGGATTGCAGTTTTGGGGGAGAAATTTCAAGAAAAGGATCAATACCAGGGTCTCATTCATTTCTCCATGCCCAATGGATACTTTAAAGTCCACTGATCACTTCATCTAGCAAGAAAATATCCCAGTGAGTTGCCGAAATGTTATCCAAATTTTTTCCCCCAACAAAATTCATCAAACATGACCTTGCACAAGAAAATTGAAAGGGTCATCTCTATCCTGTAATATCACATTCAAATCCAAACAATCAAGGTGCAGGTGGGATCAAAAATGGAGGAGCAGGGTCGGTAATGGAGGATTAAACAATGTCAAAGGAGGCTAGAGGCTCGCAGAACAAGAGTGTAGAGAAAGTGCTTAAAGTTTCCAGACTTCACTGAATACGAGTCGACTCGAGGGAAAATAATGGGACTCACGGAAGGTACCACATGCCTCATTGGTGAAAATTCAAAAAGTGCAGCCGAAAGACAGACCCCAAAATTGCACCAGCTCTCCACATGTCTAAGGTTCTGAAAAGGAATAGAGCCAGACGTTTAATCAACTAAGTATAAGAGTGTCAGCAGAAGCCTCCATGTGCATAATCGGTGTAACTTTAGAAGTAAGACCAAAGGGACACATCCCAAATGAGTGTCATCCCTCCATGTGGTCAGAGCCTCAATAAGTTAAATCAGCCATTGAAAAGTCTAAGGCCAATGGATGGTGCAACTTGTCTCATCGGTGCAACATCAAGGTTGGGTCTAAAGAGTGGGTTCCCAAATGAACGTGGGCTTGCCACGTGGTTAGAGTCAAAAAGGGGATGAATTTGGTCATTGAATTAGTTAAGTATGGAATGGACAGTGGAAACTTCCACATGTCTCATCAGTGCAAATTCAAAGGCGTATCCCAAAGCAAAAACTTAAAACATGCGCCAACCCGCCACGTAGTCAGGGATCGAGAATTGCAGTAGGCTTGAATCGACTAAGTATAAAAGAAATAGAGGAAAAGGCTATGGAATGAGCAACGTGTCTCATCGGTGCACCTTCAAAGGTCAAAAGTAAAAGGCAGTTCCCCAGACAAGCGCTAACTTTCCACGTGTCCTAGGTCTGAAAAAACAAATAGAGTCAGAAGTTTAAAATTCTTAAGCCAGTGGGTGGCGCCAAGTTACCACTCGGTGCAAATTCAAAGGTGCAACCCAATATAGAGGCTCAAACAAATTTTTTCCCTCGACATGTCCAGAGCCTGAAAAGGTAGAATGTGTCATTGGAAATTATAAATGGAGGCAGGTTAGCAAAAAGAGCCACGTGGTCAGTACGATGCAACTTCAAAAGTAAAATTTAGAGGGAAGTCCCAAATGTGTGTTGAGCCTCCACGTGTCCAGGGTCAGACATATGGCCCCACCAAACAAAAGGGACATAGCAAAAACATAAAGAAATAGGTTAGAGCCACAGAAGGTGCCACGTGCCTCATTGGTGCAATTTCAAAGGTGTGGCCCAAAAGGAAGTCCTCAAATGAATGCTAACTTGCCACATGATCAGGGTTGGAAAAGGTAAGGTCAACTGTTGAAAATTCCAAAATTCTACGGAGGTCTCCACTTATCTTATCCACATAGATTCAAAATAAAAATATGAGGGTAGTTTCTAAATGAGCATGAAGCCTCCACGTTTCTCAGGTCAGGCACAGTGTCGTCACCGATAGGAAGAACTTAGGTAGAATATAGAGGAAACCAAGTAGGCCCAGAAAAGCCACCAGGTGTCAGTTCGGTGAAATTTCAATAGCAAGAGGAAGGGGCTGAATATTCAACATGCACAGGGCTACCATATGGGTCTTGCATGGATGGACTCTTTTAAATATTGTTGAGCCTGTGACCCTGTTCTTTAGAAATCCATATCTTTCAACTAGAAGCTTAGATTTGGGTGAGAAGGGACATTTTGGAAAGCTCTTGGTGCTAACTTCTCACTGGCTGCCGTTAATGTTTTGTCCAACCATTTTCGAGGCTATCAATTCTCCCCACCTACCACCATGATGAATAATGGGACTCTTTTCTTGACCAACAAGGAATAACACATGGGGGGGCATGGGTTTTGCAGTAAAGCCCATCTTGTTGTAGGTGGATTCAATGCTCTTCCATGGGTGGTTGAAACAGGATTTGAATTCTTCCCTCTCTCCTTCTGTCATTCTTCAATATTTTGTAAAGGAGGGGCATATTTCAAAAGGTTGGTCATTGAATCTCTCCTAACCCCCTCTCTCTTTCTTCCTTAGGGTAGAATGTGGAGTCTAAGCCTCCTCTTATGGATCTATAATGGTATTTTCTTGCCTCTTACCCAGTAATGATGTACTGTGTGACGTATGGAGCAATAAAATCTATTTTATGATGCATCTTTATCCATCCTTAACTTATTTTATTTGTCTCTTCTTGTCTGTCATCATTATAGGGTATACTATGCATACTCTGATGTCTATTGCATGTCTTTGAGAGATTTGTTTAATGGGTTTGAAGTGGTGTTTTATGGTGAACTCTATGGTCTGAGGTACATCTTATCTACCCTCTCCATTGCTCACCTCTCTCCATTTCATGCAGTTGGATTTGTGATCATCCACTTCCTTTTCTGGTGTATCACCACTTAGTGTAGGCTCTATTTTTATTTATCTCTTTCTCCCTGTCTCCTTGGAAGGTTAGATTAGGATTAGATATGTTACCTGCAATAGAATATCTTATTGCAAGTAGTTTAGGAAGAAGAATCCAACTTTCTTTGGAGGTCCATCTCAAGTCTGCAATTTCCACAACTTGAGATATGGTCCAATGTTGTGTAGTCACACCGGATGCCCCACTCAGATCCAAGGTGATTCGGGAGGTGTTTTGATTTTCCAATAATATTTTCTTATTTTTTCACCCATCTACCTTCAATAAAAATGAGAACTAAAATTCTCATTGCATAGAGGTCATTGAGGACCTTTCCAATGATATAAAATTTTTAAATTTTTGAGCATTGGATCAAAAGTTATATCCGTTCAAAGTTTCTAACGAAAAATGTCATTTTTGTTTATTCCGCAGATTTTCCAGTTTTTTCCATCATTCTACAGCATTGGTTTTATGTGGCTTTTTATGTGAAATTTTCGGCAGATTTTTTTCTGCGGGTTTAGAATTTTCCATGGCTTTTGCTGATTTCTATGGCATTTTGTTCTGCGGATTTCCACGAATTTTTCTGTAGCTTTTTGCACAGATTATGTTCTGCAAAATTTTTAATTTTGTATTACTTCCACGAATTTCTATCGACGCTTTGTTCTACGGATTTATTCTACAGACTTTTTTTCCAGCTTTCTTGCAGACTTTTCTACATATTTTTCGGTATTTTTGGGCCCAACTGTCCTGAACCTATTTTTCCACCATATCCGCAATACACTGACTTGCGGCCATTTTGGGTTTTCAAGTTCCATGCATACCTTTTTCTCAAATATTCCACCTTTTCCACATTTGACTGTCCCCTTAGAATTTTGGGCCCAAACCTTGGTACGATGAACCTTAGTACAACCTGCATTGGTTCCATCTGCAGCCCCTAGGACTCAATTTAAACTAAATCACACAGTTGACTTCATTTTTTCATAATTTTACAAATTTCGTGAAATCCTTGTGTTGGTGTTCAATTTGGTCTTGCCCCATTTTTTCCTTGAAGTTATCTAGTTTGCAGGCTCTGTCGTGTTTTCTATCTCCCCGTATTGGTGCCTGAAAACTCTATCCTCCATTTGGTTTCTATGATCAGTCCCTTCTTTAGTTAAGGAACACTTAAAATTCTAGAATTTGTTTTTCGTTCCTCTGTCCATGTGAAAGAAGTTGTAACTTGGGGTGAAAACTCTGGTTGTTTCCTTTTTTTCTGTTTTCCACAGTCACATTATGTCGTCCCTGTCATTTTTATCACAAATATTTGTTAAAACGTGATTGGATGCATCTTAAAGGATCATATTTGGGCCATATATAATTTCCAAATTCTCTTTCTTGAAAGAAAGATTCTTTTTTGGGCTCAAATGGTGTTTTTACCCCATTTTACCGTTTGATGGGTGTGTTTTTCCCCATCAAATTTACATCTCAACATTTATGGAAATGTGGCCCTTCTTAGTTGGATGTCAGCTAGATGAGGCACTTTGAAAAGTCTAAGGCTTAATTCAACTCAAATATTGTCCACATGGAGGGCTGGTGCTCATCTGAAAATTCACCTTTTTGTTTGGCCTTGGAGTTGCGCCAGGGAGACACGTGGAGATTTATGCTGCCTTGCCCAGACTTAGATAATTTTTTTATGCAGCCAGTATAGTTTTTTCTAGACATGGAAACGTGTAGGGATGGTGCTCATTTGATGATCCCCCTCTGGGTCTCACCTTAACAATTGTAACAGGAAGACATGTGGAGGCTTCCATTGGCTCCGCTCTATACTTAAAATTTTCAAAGCAATTTTGAAAGGCTTGGGACACGTTGAGGGGACCGTGCCTATTTGGGGACCGGCCCTTAAGATTTATTTTGAAGAAGCACCAAGAGGAAACTTGGAGGCTTCTTCTAACTCTACCTTTTATTATACTTTTCAATGGCCAAGGAAAACTGTTGCAGACTCTGGACACATGGTGCCTTTCACTAATCCTACAACTTTCTTAACAACTCTTCCAGATTTAGACACATGGTCAGCCCACACTTTTTTGGGAGGTCTCTACTTTTGGGGACTATCGTCAAAGTGCACCATTGAGACATGTGGAGGCTTCCACTGGCTCCTTTTTACACTGATACTTTTCAAAGGCCGTAATGTGTTTTTTCTTTGGCCCAGGGCATGTGGAAGGCCCGCGCTTGTTTGGAAACTTTCCCTTGTATTTCTTCTTTACAGTTGTGCAAATGAAACACGTGGATGACTATGATATAAAGTAGAAAAGGGGTAGAAAAAATAGTTGATGTGTATTACGTCTTTTTTTGCATCATTTTTACTCCAAGACTTTTAGAGATGCCAATATGCACTATTTTTCATCATTTTTGATGAAATTCCTTTTCATCTTTGTCTATAAAGTGCCATTGAATGGATTCAAAACTTAATTTATGAGTCCAAGGATTGTTAAGATCGATATTTTGAAGTTGGAATTGCTTGGGAAATTGCAGAAATGGGGAATTACTAGAGAAGCTGGATGTGGGATAGATTTGTAGAGGAAAGAAAGGGAAAAGGATGAAATGATGAAAAATGTGTTGTGTCGAGAGAGAAAAGGATTACCTGTTAGATCCAGCTGTGTAAGAGCCTCTAGAGAATGATTAAAAGGGGGATTTATTGCATGACAAAATTAGAATGATTAGAAGGATTGCAAAAAAATTTTGGCATGGCATCCTAGTCATTAGTTAAGGGCCCAAGAAACGTGATCAATTCACAATTGGTCAACCTGGCAGCTTTCGGATGTGAATTTGTTAAATGTCACTTTATAAGGAAAATTGGTAACAAGAAAAGGTCCCTCGAATATTCTTCTCTTTTAGGGGGAATATTGAGTGATTAAAATGTATAAATGCAAAAAGAAGACTCTTGCGAAGGGTCAGGGGGTTAAATTCTTAAGTGAAAATTTGAGAAAAGACATCTTCCTAAGAGACCAATCCGAGATAAGTTGTTAGTTTCTTGTGTTAGATTTTCTATCATGTCAAGTTGGCTGTAGATGTATACCAATTGATGAGCACTAAGATTTCTCTAGAAGCTTTTCCTCTAAGCAATTCAAAATTAATTTGTTTCAATCTTGGAGCAATTAGTGTCTTCTTTGTTTTAGAATGTCTGTAAGGAGTTTTACTTGATCCTATTGCAATCTTACTTTGAAAAATTTGTGAAATCACACAAGATCTTGTCCCTGTGACAATTTAGTGGCATTTAAAATTTCATTTCAAGAAGATCCTTCATATTGTGATGAGATAAACAAATTTAAAATCAATTCATTGTCATTTGTTGATAAATATTTTTTGTAAGTCTTTGGGTATAGCTTAGGTGTGATTGATCAAATATTTTTGTGTCTAATTGAGTCTTTTTAACTCGATAATTCATGTTATAGTCTCAAATATTGTGTGAAAATGTGTTGATATGGTCCTCCATTTGAGTACATCCTCTGGTTGAAGGAACATATTAACTATTGTAAATATTTTTGTTGTTGAGTTGTCCATTGTTGTGAATTTTCTCAAAGATCTTGTATAATTAACTTTATCCTGCTTAATCTCTCACAAAAATCATTCAAAAACCATGAATCCATCCTAAACTACCTTGTTAGCCCTATATATCCACAAAGGAACAAAATCTATTTATTAAAATATGCAGAACAATCAGGATTTCTTAATCTCTTCAGTAACCTTAGCCTTGTGTTGAAAGTATCTCCATATTTTAGAAGTGACAACTCTTAAGAGTTAAATTATGGAGTATTGATCATATTTTCCGAAGGTTTTCTTCATAAAATTTGTGCAAAAGAAGGATATCTCCATCTCCTTCATCAAACCGAGGTTACACTAAGGGTCCTCGCACCCTAGTTGAAGAGGCACAACCGAAAGTAGTGAGGACATGTCAAATCCTCTTGAAGGTGCTATCTATATCTCCAAAAATATGAGTGACAAAGGGCTAGTTAGATCTCATCCCAGGCTACAAAATGACACACACTATGATCTATTTGTCTCTAAGCTCCATGTCCAATCTGTGTTGCTATCTGGTCAGCTTGAAAAGGAGAAAAAAATTGGATACCAACCGTTTTTGGTGACTCTTTGAAGTATTTAAAAAAGGGTGTATAGATAAAAACCCTGGTAATAATTCTTACACATTCTATGTGCTAATACATTGGTGAAATGTCATTATCTTTTTAGATCTGTAATAATTGTTCAAAATTGTAAGTTCTGAATGTAGTATTTCCAACTTATACAATTATTGCACTAAATTTTTTTATTATAATTGATAAATTTGGGTAGAAGAAGATTAGATCTTGTAATCTTTACATGAATCTAGTATTAACAAACTTTTTATAGGTCTTTCATAGTGCATTTTCATAAACTAAGGTGAAAATCCTTAGTGGCGACTCTATGTTGTTTAAATTCTTTATAAATACCAGTGTCTTTAACATATATCAAGTAAGATTTTTCGTTAATAACTACAAAGTGGGAAGGAAGAAGATTTGTCTTCACCAGAGACCCTAGTAGAAAGGTTATTTAAAGAGATGGGAAATTCTAATTCATAAGGAAGAAGAATATGGAAGGTTGTTAGAGACCAATCATCAAGAAAAGAGATCTCCATTGGTGAAACTAATCAACTTGCGATAGAATATTGCAATACTTTCTCATGTGCTTCTAAATTAGGTAGTCTCTTTGTTGAATTGAATTCTCCATCTAGAGAGAGCCCTTCATTTGTATTTGAAACATTTTCTTCTCAATCTCCCCCAATATTTTCCAAATATAATAGGGTTTTACAAGAAACAAAGCCTTTAGAGGGTAGTCATTCTGAGAATTCCATACCTTAACCACATAGATCCCTCACTCCTAATAATTTTATTTCTCTTGTGAGATCACCTCCTCAAAATAATATGGCCCAACCTCCATTTGTTGATAATACTTTTGTTCCCATCAATTTTAGAGGTATGGATGGGTATCCAAATGCTGTGCCACAAGATGTAAGTAATAGATTGCCTAAGTTTCATGGAAATAATGCAATCACCGATGATTAGAACTTGAATCTATTTTTCGATATGAAGGAGGACTTTAAAATAGAATTTGAGGATGTATACATTAAATTATTTTTCCATACTCTAGAAGAAGATGCAAGGGATTGGTATAAATATTTGCTAGATAATTCCATTGACTCATGGATAGAGATGAAGAATTATTTTAGAATGAAGTATAGTGATAAAAAAATACCATAGGTTTCTTTTATCAGAATTTGAAAATATAAAAAATAATCCTAATGAATCAGTGCATGATTTCAATACAAGATTTAACAAAAAATTGAGAAGACTACCTGTTAATTTGATTCCATGTGATGAATCATGTCTAATAAAGTATTTAGATGCATTTGATAAGAAAGCTTCTTACTATTTGAGGGATAAGAACCCTGTAAATTTGAGGCAGGCCTTTACCATGGCTCTGTAAATTGAGAACAACATTAAAGTAGTTGGAAAACCTCCTAAGAGGGAGGGTGTTAAATTTATCAACCCTGAGAAGCCTCAATCAAGTAAGGTTGTGGATCTTGAGAAAGATGTAAACACTTTGGCCAGAGATGTCAAATAAATATCTTAGAAGCTAGCCATGGTAGAAAAGAGAATTGCAAAAGGTTCTCAAGGTTAGCATAGGTAACAAGGACAAGAAAAATTTACAAATCATCCTATAAATGATCCAATATTTGATGAAAGAGGTAAAGGAATTATGAGAGCTAGACAACCCTAAGCTAGGGAGAATAGAGTAGTGATTGATCCTCTAAATGCCATTGTTGTTTTTGAAGAGTCAAATCAAATTGATTGGTGTGACAAATGTTTCTTACCCCACCTGCCATGTTAAGTAGATCAGAAAGTTGAAGAAGCTGATGATGATGATAACATTGATGATGATGCATGCATGGTGGACTACTCTACAAGCTCACAACAAGGATAAACTTCAACTGAAGTAATAAGTGCAAGAACTGCTGCAAGTTTTAGGGACTGCATTCACTAGGTACCTCTTCTTCTTCCCTCTCATGATGTATAAATAGATATGGTAAAATATTTTGAACTTCCTAAAATTGATTTTGAGTACCTAAGATCTCTAATGATTAAGAAGTATGATGGAGGAATCCCATCAGAGAAGAATAGACAGTTGTTAATGAATGTTTTTGTTGCCCAAGAAAAAGAGTATAACACAATAAGTAAAGTTGTCAAAGGGGCAAGACCTCAAGCCAAACCAAATACCCCATTTCTCATGAACGTCCCAACATAAACTACAAAGAAATATCTATCTAGAAAAGGCCTTCTTGTCTCAATTAGAACTAGTGTTCCCACCCAGGCCCAAAATGTGAAAAATCTTGTGCCATCTGATGAGTTTGTCAATATCTCTCCAAATGCTACTTTGCCCAAATACATTCTTTATGGAATTGCCCAAGTCTTGACTCAGATCAATATTTTTATCTCAATTGTTGAACTACTTAAGATTCCTGAGCACAAGAAGAAGGCTTTTGAGTATTTGGGATTGGAAGAAGATAGGAGTACCCAAGGTAGAAATATAAATAATGTAAAAAATCCTTTTCTAATGATTGCAGACCTAGAAAAAACACCAGCATTGGAGGAGATAGGTGAACCACCTGAAGTTTACTTGGAAACATATTTGGTTGAGTCTCAATTAAATGTTGTTCCATTTTTTACAACACTCATTATTAAGGACAGACTAATGCACAATTGTATGTTTGATTTCAGAGCATCATGTAATGTTATGCCTCTAAAATTCATGAATGAATTGAATATTAAAGTGACAGTAGCTTGTTGAAAGTGTACTGTAATGGATTTTAGAGAGGTTCTAATTGTAGGATGTGTAAAAGATTTAGTGGTATAAATTGCAGCTTATCTAAGTAAGAACTTGAAACTTAATGTTGTTATTGTTGATTGCCCTGCTAAATCGGTCATGTTGTTATGAAGAAAGTGCGATGCAAGTGTTGGTGGAAGTGTTCATATGGATATGTCTTTTTTCCACCATTCCAATTGAAGGCATCCTTGTAAAGTTGTATGGAGAGAAGAAGATGTTGCACCTTATTAAAGATACCAATAATGCTTCTTATGAAGTGTTGTATGCTGATGTAGAGGTAGATAAGCTTGTTGGGTTTTTGGATGTCAAAGAGCATAGTATTGATCAATGTAAATATCTTGAACATGTAGGTTTTCCTTGGAACTTGTTATTTAATGGAGCTTATTCCAAGTTTGGAAATGGTGTTGGCATTGTTCTGATTTCTCCAGGCCAAGAAGAGTTTGTTGTTTTCTTTCAAAATCAATTTTGAATGCACTAACAACATTGCTAAATATGAAGAACTGTTATTAGGCTTGAGAATTGCATGGAAATATGGTATAAGGGATATCATTATCAAAGGGGATTCAAAATTGACTGTCAAGCAAATTAGAAAATTTTTCACCAAGATAGAATGAAATAATAAAATCATGTAGTCTGGGATTTGATTGAAATGTTTGACTCTTTTAATATTGTTCACCATGATAGAAAGTTTAATGTTATTGCATATAAGTTAGTAGTGCTAGGATCCAGATTTGGGAATTGCATAGTGTCTCCATTTTTTGAGTATGATGTTGAAATACTAACAAGGCCATCTATCCCTGATAACATTAAAAATTAGCAAGTATTTGATGATGATGCCGATGTGAAATGATTTTTGACGAACCAAGGTGAGTTTGCTTACCAAAATATAGATTGGGAACCAATGGTGTGTGTTGCTAAAGGAAAGGATTTTTTTTTTTGAAAACACATCATCCAACTGAAGAAAAACATGATTCCCAGAGGTTTAGTGGCTCTTGAATCAAACTTTGATAATGTTCATTGCATTACTAAAATAAGTATATCAGTTTCAAGAGATGTGGAAGAGTAGGACCTGGGCACAAAGGAAAAACCACGTAAAATTTGGCTAGGAAGCAATCTTAGCAAGGAAGAGACACAGTCCTATGTTCAATTTCTAAAGAAATAACAAGAATGCCTATCTTGGTCTTACTCTGAGTTGAACGCATACATGGAATATTTGTTCGAACATGAAATTCCTCTTGAATATAATGCCAATCCTTTCAGGAAAACAAATAAGTCCAATCAATCTACTCCTTTCTTTCAAGATGCAAGAATAATTGAAGAAGTTTAGGGATGGAGGGATCATTTAACCCACAAGGTACTCATCTTGGGTTGCAAACCTAGTGCCTATCAAAAAAAATAATGGTGATTTAAGGTTGTGTGTAGACTTCAAGAACTTGAATAAAGCATCATTGAAAGATAATTACCCTCTCCCAGACATGGAGAATATGCTACAATTGGTAACTAGTTCTTAATTATTATCCACTTTGGATGGTTTCCCTAGCTATAGTCAAGTTGTTGTGAAGGAGTTAGAAAGATTAAATACTGCCTTTACCACTCCTTGGGGAACTTATGTCTATGTCTAGATGCCTTTTGGCTTAATGAATGATGGAGAAACTTTCCAGAGAGCAATGGATGTAGCATTTTCTGGTTATATTAATGAATTCATTATTGTTTATCAATATGATCTAACTCTATTTTCTACAAAAAGAAGTGATCACTTGCAACACTTGGAGAGAATGTTGTTAAGGTGTAGAGAGTATGGCATATCATTAAATCCCAAGGAGTGCCATTTTTGAGTGCAAAAGGAAAAGATTCTTGGTCACATTGTATCAAAGGAAGGGGTCATGATTGATCTAGAGAGAGTGGAATCCATCAGCAATGTTCTAATTCTGAGAAAAAAGAAGGGAATTCAATCCTTCTTTGGACAAATAAACTTTATCAGAAGATTTGTGTCTAACATTGTTGAGATGACTATCCCCATTACTAGCATGCTGAAAAAGGTCCATGTTATGAAATGGGAAGAATATTCCATTCAATCTTTCAATCGGATCAAGGAAGCACTAAAGCATGCCCCTATTTTGGCAGCTCTAAATTACAAGAATCCTTTTCAAATTTTTTCTTTTGCTTCAAAAAACACCATTCCATATGTTTTGTTGTAGAAGGATGATGAAGGGGTTTGAGAGACCAATTGCCTTTTTCAGTAAGGCATTGCAAGGAGATAAGTTGAAGTACACCATCATGGATAAGCAAGAATTTTCCTTGGTTAAAGCAACAAAGGTTTTTTAGACCCTACATCTTAAGCTCTAAATTTTTTTCTTATGTTCCCCAAACCATGGTAAAGACATCTTAACAAAGATGGCGGTCTCAAGAAAAAGATGCAGATGGGTAAACAAGTTGCAGGAATATGACATGGATATCCAAACGAGGAAATTGATAAGAGGTTTGGGCTTAGCTAAGCTTATGGATGAAAGTAACTTGCAAACTGTTGAGGTGAATGAAGTAGAAGGAGAAAGGGTGGATGTCCTTAAAATTTTGGTAAGCTCTAAATGGTACAAAGATATAATATTTTATCTCAGACATCTATGTTGCCTTGAACAATTGAGTAAAAATTAGAAAAGAGCTCTTAAGTTATCCTCTCAAAAATATGTCATTACTGATTTTGGGTTATCTTGGAAGAACCCGGAGGGAGGGATCTTAAGATGCATTGGTGAGGATGAAGCCCCAAAGGTAATTGCTGATCTCCATGGAGGATTTTGTGGGGGACATTTTGCTAGAAGAGTTACAACACATAAAATCTTGAGGGCTGGTTATTGGTGGCCAACTCTCTTTAAAGATACAACTCTATTGGTTAGGAAATTCGAAAGTTGTTGGTGTTTCTTTGGAAGAATAAAATCTTTAGGCTTCCTTCCTTTTCATCTTGTGTTAGTGTAAGCTCTATTTAAGAAATGGGGAATGTATTTCATTGGTGAAATTTATGATCCTGCCAGTGTTTGTCATAAATGGATTTTTGTAACCACTGATTATTTCACTTAGTGGGTGGAAGAAATCCCCACCACGAAATTAACAAATCAAGTTATCATGGAATTCATGCTGAATCAAATTATATGTAGATTTGGAGTGTAAGATAAGATTGTTGCTGATAATGCCACAAGTTTCAGAGCCAAACCTTTGGTGGCAATGTGCAAGGTGTATGGAATCAATTTGACATATGCTTCTAACTACAATCCCCAAGGAAATGGACAAGCTGAGTCCAATAGTAAAAACTTGTTGAATATCATTAGAATAACCTTGGAGCTGAACAAAAAGAAGTGGGGTGAGCAACTGAAGTTTTTTGTTTGAGCTGAAAAAATCACTGTCAAAATATCTAGTGGTAAAAGCCCATTTGAGTTGTTATATGGAACTCAAGCTTTGCTTCCCCTTCATTTGTAATTGTCTTCATTTACGTTTTTTCAAAAAATTGAAGATCAAGAAGTTTGTCCATACGATACTCGAATCAATTAGATTATTGAGATGGATGAAGAAAGAATGGCATCTCATCAATTGAATGTGAAGTTCAAAGAAAATTTGAAGAATTTATTTGACAAGAAGGTGACTCCGAGAGCTTTCAACATTGGCAATCCAGTGCTATTATGGGATAGTAGGCATGAATATAATGGAAAGGCATGGTAAATTTGATGCATTGTGGATGGTTTCCTTACTCAATTGACATTCCAATCGGTGAAAATACCTTCTTCCTAAAAGACTTAGACGTGGAACTACTTGAATTCCCTATTCATGGCACACATTTGAAACATTTCCTTCATTGATTTCTTAGAATCAAGGTATAATCCATTGTATATTGTATAGTTATTAATATTCATTCTACTTTTGTGTTTTTTTTTTGTTCTGGTCCTTGTTGACCTAGTTTTACTGGTTTCTTAGTTCATTTTTTGGAGGGTGGTTACGGTTTATCTTCTCTGCAAGCCTATTCATTGACTCTATTTCCCAATGGTTTGTTTTTGGAACTTGGTCAACTATTTGTTCTTCTAACACTAAGAGGGAGTTCCCATCCCTGAGTCGGAGCTAATGTTTGTGCTCAATTTGGTCTCGCCCCATTTTTCCTTTAAGATCTCCATTTTGTAGGCTCTGTCGTATTTTCTATCTCCCTATATTGGTGCATGAAAACTCTTTCCTTGATTTGGTTGCCATGATCAGTCCCTTCTTTGGTTGAGAGTCACATAAAATTCCAAATTTTTTTTTGTTCCTCGATCCATGTGAAATAATTTGTAACTTGGGTGAAAACTCGGGTTGTTTCCTTTCTTTCCATTTTCCACAATCACATTTTGTTTTCCCTATCATTTTTATCCCAAATATCTGTGGAAACATGATTGGATGCAGCTTGAAGGATCATATTTGGGCTTTATATCATTTCAAAATTCTTTGTCTCAAAATAAATATTCATTTCAACGCTCAAATGGTATTTTTTATCAGATTTTATGGTTTGACGGGTGTGTTTTTCCCTGTCAAATTTACATCTCCACATCTATGGAAACATGTCCCTTTCTGGTTGGATGCTGCTCGACAAGGAACTTTGAAAAATCTAAGGCCTGATTCAACTAAAATAATGTTCACATGGAGGGCCAGTGCTCATCTGAAAATTCATCTTTTGGTTTGGCCTTGGAGTTACGCCGGGGCGACATGTGGAGATTTTTCATTGCCTTACCCAGACTTAGACACATTTTTAATGCAGTCAGTACAATTTTTGCAGACCATGGACATGTAGATTATTAGTGCTCATTTGAGGATTCAGCTCAGGGTCCCACCTTAACAAGTTTGATAGGGAGACATGTGGAGGCTTCCACCGGCTCCACTCTATAATTAAACTTTTCAAAGTAATTTTGAAAGGCCAGGGACACGCGGAGGGACCACGCCTCTTTGGGGACCGACCCCTAAGTTTTATTTTGAAGAAATTCTAGGAGAAAACTTGGATGCTTCCGCTCACTCTGCCTTTTCTTAGACTTTTCAATGACCAAGGAAAACTGTTGTGGACCCTGGACACATGGCGCCTTCCACTGATCCTTCAAATTTCTTAACAACTCTTCTGGATGGAGACACGTGGTGAGCATGCACTTGTTTGGGGTCTCTGATTTTGGGGACTATCTCAAAGTGTGCCATTGAGACACGTGGAGGCTTCTGCTATCTCCTTTTTACACTGAGACTTTTCAAAGGAAAAATTGTTTTTTTCTTGGGCCCAGGGCATGTGGAAGGCCTACGCTTGTTTAGAAACCTACCCCTGTACCTCTCCTTTATAGTTGTACCAAGGAAACACATGGAAGGATATGATATAAAGTAGAAAAGTGGAAGAATCAATGGTTTTTGTGTATTGTGTCTATTTTTTTTGCCATTTTTGCTCCAATACTCCTGGAGATTCAAATACACATTGTTTTTCATCATTTTTGATGAAATTCCTTATTGTCTGTATCTGTAAAGTTCCATTGAATGGATTCATAAGTTAATTTATGAGTCCAAGGATTGTTAAGATCGATATTTTAAAGTTGGAATATCTCAGGCACTTGTAAAAATAGGAATTATGAGAGAAGGTCGATGCAGGAAAAAGTTACAGAGGAAAGAAAGGGAAAAGGATGAAATGATAAAAGTTACAGGTGCAAAAGATGAAAAAAGTGTTTCCTCAAGAGCGAAAAGGATTAACTGTCAGATCTAGCTGTGTAGAGCCTCTGGAAAATGATTAAAAAGGGTATTTCTCGCATGACAGAAACATAATGATTAGAAGGATTTCCAACATGTTGTGGCATGGCATCCTAGTCATTAGTCGATAGCTCAAGAAATGTGGTCAGTTCACAACTAGTCCACCTGGTAGCTTTTAGACGTGAATTTGTTAAATGTCTATTTTTAAGGAAAATTCGTAACAAGCAAAGGTCCCTCCAATATTATTTTCATTTGGGGGGAAAATTGAGTGAGTAAAATGTATAAATTGCAATGAGAAGACTCTTGCAAAGGGTCGAGGGCTTGAATTCTTAACAAAAAATTTGAGAAATCCATCTTCCTGAGAGACCAATCTGAGATAACCAGTTATTTTCTTCTGTTATATTTTATATCATGTCAAGTTGGTTGCAGATGTATAGCCATTGATGATCACTGAGAATTCTCTGGAAGTCTTTTCCTTGCTAATGAATCTAAGCAATTTTGAAATTAATTTGTTTCAATCTGGAGAAATTAGTGTCTTCTTTGTTTCAGAATGTCTGCAAGTAGTTTTACTCATTCCTATTGCAATCTTAGTTTGAAAAATTTGTGGAATCAGACAGGATCTCATCCCTGTGACAGTTTAGTGGAATTTTTAATTTCATTTCAAGAAGATCCTTCATCTTATAATGAGATAAAGAAATTTAAAAATCAATTCACTATCATTTGTTGATAAATATTGCTTATAAGTCTTTGGGTGTATGTTAGGCATGATTGATCAGATATTTTGATGTTTAATTGATTCTTTTTAACTTGATCCTTCATGTTAGAGTCTCAAATATTGTGTGAAAACGTGTTATCTAGGACTCCATTTGAGTACACCTTCTGGTTGAAGGAACATCATAACTATTCTGAATATTTCCGTTGTTGAGTAGTCCATTGTTGTGAAGTTTCTCAGAGATTTGGAATAATCAAATTTATCCTGACTTAATCTCCCACAAAAATCATTCAAAAACCATGAATCCATCCTAAACTACCCCTGTTTTCCTTGTATATCCATAAAGGAACAAAATCTATTTACTAAAATATGCAGAACAATCAAGATTTCTTAATGTCTTCAGTAACCTTAGCCATGTGTTAAAATTATTTCCATGTTTAAGAAGTGAGCAACTCTTGAGAGTTAAATTATGGAGTATTGACCGTATTTTCCCAAGGTTTTCTTTGTAAAATTTGTGCAAAATAAGGATATCTCCATCTCCTTTATCAAACAGAGGCTACACTAAGGGTCCGCTCACCCTAGTTCAAGAGGAACAACCTAAAGTAGTGAGGACATGTCAAATCCTCTTACAGGTGCTATCCATCTCTCAACAAATCTGAGTTACAAAGGACTAGTTAGATCTCATCCCTGGGTACAAAATGACACAAACTATGATCTATCTGTCTGTAAGCTCCATGTCCAATCTATGTTTTTGGTTGGCTTGAAAAGGAGAACAAATTTGGATACCAACACCTTGGATTTTATTTTACTAGGGAAGCTAAAGAAAATCCAATGGACCCCTTAAAACCTTATTTTTGTCCTCAAATCATTTTTGCTCACTCAAACCTGAAGAAATTGTGCAAGTCATAAAAATTATCTTTGGGTGAATTTTAGATAACAGTTATGAAAGTATGTTTTGTTGGTTTGAATATTATTTTTCAATAATATAACATATGATTACATGATGGAATTACCTTTTACACTCATTTGTTTATTTCTAACCTATTAGACCAGTGGCCCCTTCTTGAATGATCATTAAACTATTGTTGTTTTGTGATAATGATCGTAACTGGTATGTTTTGGATTCACCATGAGAGTGTAGATTAATGGGTTCAATATTAGATTTCAATCACATAATCTATAGGATTACATGATTTAAATTCTAATACTTTTGACCCTTTATTCCCTAATCTCATAAGATCTATGGTCTTACCTAAAATATCATTGTCAAACTCCTGTGCTTTTACAGATATTGCTTTTAATTGAAACATGAATTCCTTCTCATGGCATGGTGAAAATTATATGTTATCTTTAGAATTGATCTTTGGTGAGAGTTTGATCCATTTCTTGAAATAGAATTTTTCCTTTCATGAGTTTGTTAAATATTAGTATATTGTTTTTATGTGTAGTCTTATCATGCCTAGTTCTCACGAACTGAATCAAGTTAATAATTATATAGATGGATTTTGCGAGTAGAAAAAAATAGGGGGGGATAGATTGGTAGAATTTGCATTCATTTTTGTTATTAAGATATTTTGTTCAAATGCTTAATGTATTGTAAAACTATGGAATGATTTTTGTGCAAATTTTGAAAGAGGCTCAATGCCTTAAAATTATGTTTTGTGGAGTAATGTTTTCATAAACCAGCTGAAACCTTCTCTTATAAATACTATTGTGAAATATAAAATTTTATTCACAGTATTGTTATGAGTAGTTTTTATGTAACATAGTAATCTTGAAAATAGCATAGTGTTGTCTGACCATGTTTGATTACCTTTTTTTCCTAATTCAAGGTACCTTTAAATCAAGTTTCATTGTTGGTTTTTGTGGCATGTTTATTAGTAAATAATGTAATCTTTTCTAGTTTTCATTTTAAGAAAATTGTTGAACTCCTAGAATTTTAGTTTTATGTTTTAAACCCCCCTTCTTAGTTATGGAAATAATACCATTTTAGGCTTAATAAAATGGCTTGGTAATCCTCACAAAATTTACAAAAAATAAATTAGAGGTGATAATCCTTTTGAGAAAGTCAATAATATTTAAGTGCAAGATAAGGAAACTTTATACATGTGTTAAAAAGAAATTATCCTTACTAATCTAAGCTATAATAATAAAATGTACTCCTTGTTATGGGGTGTAAAATATAATTAAGGTGTATTACTCAATGATTAGTTTCCTTGAAATAGGTAGGCCTTAGTAAATAAGGGTGATTGATAAAGGAAATTATTAAATCTAACTCATGTTTTTTGAAAACCAATATGTATTCTTTGATCGAACTTAATCAAGAGTAACCTAAATGAGGCTTTTACCCAATCTAGATAAATCCTTAAGTCTCATTAAAAAGACTTTTTAATAAAAAATGAGATCATAAAGATAATATAAATTTGGCATTCTTCCACTAAACTTTGGTAAGGTGCTTTATAATCATATCTTAAGTGTGGTTTAAATCTTGATCCTTGCACAAAGAATATTATGGTTCTTAACCGAAATGGTACTTTACTTCAATTAGAGCTTGTGTTTTTCCTCGGGTACAATGGAGGTGTGAAACATGATTCAGTAGCTTGTGTATTGATAAATAACCTTATGTGAAATGGAAAACCTTCTTTATTAATCAAACAAATTAAGTAAGTTGTTGAGATTTTAGAGATGATCCTCTTTCAGTAAATTTTATCTTAATCTTATTACTCATTATTATAAAAGGAAGGAATCTAGATTCATAAGAAAATTGTGCAAATCACAACCTAAACCTCCTAGAATGTAAGTTAAGATTTGAAAGATGTTTTAAGAAAATAAGTAACCTTAAAATAATTTTTACACTGTAGTATGCCCTCATTGTAAGTGTGTTCTATGATTGGATCTCTATGTTTTGTCCCAAAATGTCGAAAATAAAGGTGAATTGTTGGTGATGGGTGTCATATGTTCCCTTGTGCCTAGGTGGTCAATGTTGTTTCATGCTTATCATGAGGTTTTTTGTAGCCCTTTGTGATCACCTATAGTGTCATTTACAAATTAAACATGTGAAACAAAATACTTGGAGGACTGTTATTTGTCGTGTTGTCGTTGTGTGTGTGTTTTTGTAGCATTACATCATGTATATGGGAATCTTGTGAATTGTTGGTGATTTTAGATTGTTTTTATGTATAATAAAATTTTTTATACAGCTTCCCATATTTCCTTCATATAATGACTCTATTAATCTGTATTTTTTGGAAAATTAGAGAATTTTGAGCTTTTTACCTTTAAAAATGGTATTTAATGAAAAATAAAATAAAAATGTCAAGCCCTAAAAAAGCTTTGAGGAACCCTAATCCCATGCATGTGGGTCAGTTGTGGTGATGGAGAGCTTGGCATGTGAAAATAATCGGTGTTTGGAATTGATAGGTGTGAGGATGCAGAAAGATGGAATGGACATTGATGACAAGGGAACTAACCCTACTTCTTATGGTGTGGATGGATTCGGTGGTGGTAATGTCTCCCATGGCTCAAGTCATCTTGGAATAGGAGTTCACCTAGGGACCAATTATACTTGTTAATGGTAATGTCGTGTAGAAGGAAGGGGATGAATCTATGTCTTTAACAAAACCCTTTATGGTAATCACTTCTAGTGGAATCCATAAAAAACCCTTTCTACCTAGTAAAGACACACTGGTTTTGAAGCTCAAAGATGTTGTTCTTTGTAATGTCCAAGACTTGGAGGAAGAATACAAAAAGCATGGCCTCATCTGTAGATTCAATAATTTCTAGCCCAATCTTCTCCATCTTCTTGAATGGATCACTTCACTTTGGAGCTCTAAACATAGGGGTAAGATCGATCTTTATCATTTACCCAAATCCTAGTTCCGTTGAAGTATTTGCGAGTTTTTACGAACATGGGTGTATTCATAGTAGGTCATCCTAAATAATGCGTGGATCAATAAGGTGAGATGAATAAATACTAGTATCCCCTTTTCGAACTCCTAATTTACTGGAATTCATTTGACACTTTATCCATGTTGGTTGGACTCCCTGTCGGGAAAGTTTAGTAGAAGGAGGGGGCATATTATCAGAATTCCCAAAACTGGTAACAATTTCGGGACCTTCGCAAAATATGATCGGGTTACCTCCGGCCAGCTACATGAATTGTTGTTTGATAGGAAAGTTGTAGGCCTATACATCTGACCCTGAAGATCTCCCATATGTAGCTGTAGTCTGTCAACATGGTCTTCGAGGTAGGCGTAGATGGTGCCCCGTGCAGTTCATTGGTAACTATGAGAAATTAAATTTCGACCTGGTGTCAAAAGTGTTTTGAAACATAACGATTTATCGTAGGATTATAATCTCATTAAAAAATGGAGGAATGAGCCTAAATTGTGGGTGGCTTATCTCCAAGCTTCACATTTCACCATTTTTCCCCTTTTCTATCGTCACTATATCTTCTGAATCAACTCCCACTCAAGTGGTTTATTCGTCAATGGATATCCCCTCTCAGTTTCCTCATTCAGAATCTTGAAATCCCATTCACTAGGCCCATATGGAGGTGGTAGAGAAACCCCCATCTTTACCTGATAGGTATCCTCTTTGACCTATTCAGTTGAAGATCCCAATGTTGATTCAAAATCTTGAATATCGACTAAGGAAAATTTCCCTCCTCCATTTCCTTTTTATACAAGCACATACCTTTGGCCATCAATGATCTTGGAGATTTTATTCCTATTAAGGAGGTTTCAGAAGGGTCGAAAATTGTTCACCAACGAGAAAAAACATCACAATAAAATAAATTCTCCTACCTATTTTTTGTGTTGTTTGGTTTCATGACTCAATGAAATAGTTTGGATATAAGTCTTGTTTAGCTCTTTGACTATTTGTTTGTCATATCTCTCATTAGCCTCTTTGTAATAGGTAGGGTTTGTAGCAAAAAGGTATTCCCTTAATTACAAATATGTAGCTGAATACAATAAAAATAAGAATAGAAAAAGTCACTTATTTTGTGAACCCAAACTCGAAAATGTGATTTGATTTGACACAATATCAGATGTAATGAAGAATGTTCATGCTCTATGGTAATATTATGCAAAGGGGTTTTACATGGTTTTTCAATGATTATCAACATTTTGTACATTACACCAAAATATTTCCTTTAGATCAAATAGTAAGATATTTGTGGATTACCAGGGAAAAAATTAGTGTGTATGCTTACATTATAATGAAACAAACACACAATCTTTTCCTAGGAATGAATGAAATGCAATTAAAAAATCCAGATGGGTCCCACCTTGGCACATGCCAAAATGTTTCACATGGGACCTTCCAGATCGTTTCTTGGAAGTGTTCCAAGAACAGATTAGAACGGGCATAGGAAAGTTTTTCCTAACAAATAGGTGATGTTGTATTTGACACATATGACTTCCTCCTTCAGCTGATGTGAGAGCTTCCTTTATGGCTTGAAGAATGTGGTTTTTTTTGTTTAATGAAAACTAAGACCACCAGAAGGAATTAACAATTGGGTGAGTGAATTAGCGTATGTTTTTTAGATCCAGGAAGTAGGTAATTCACCCTTTGTCATTCCACTATTTTAATAGATTTAGATGTTGTAAACAAATGTAAATCCTATTTTATTTTGAAATGGTTGTAGGTATTTCTTACTATAAATCGTGTATATCACAATAAAAAATAGTTGGTGCTAAGATCTGACAGGCCCCGCTTGTAATAGAATCTAAAGGTCAAATTATGGTTCTAGGTCTTTGCAGTATTGAGAAAGGTCTCAGGTAGATCACACATGAATGAGATGCATCAAAAGTTTGGGTAGTTCATTTGTTCTATGCTGTTGGGAAGAACATTCTTCGGCTGGTCGTGGAAGGGTGACATGATGGGCCTTGTAACCATTTGCAAATCACTTACTTCCTTGAAGAAAAATGTCACAGAACAAATGGTGGGGTTCCTGGCATTTGTGATTACACAAACGGGTGTGACTTTGGTCTCGGGAATTTATATCTCAGTACTGGAGTCAGGATTTGGTGGTCCTTTCTAATGGGATTCTATGGCAGGTGAAAATGTGGAGAAGGTCTATAGGGAGACTAAACTCAAGTGGATGATCCAAATGAGGGCCTGAAATGAAATAACTAGGAAATTTTGATGGTGTACTTACTTGGATTCCTTCTTGAATGTTTGTCTGTGAGGGATGGACAAGCTGATGATGGTTTCTGATGGCCCTACCCAAACATAGATCACCAATTTTAGATGAATATGCAACTTTGTCATGACCTGCATGTACACTCCTCTTTGCTTGGATAGGATCAGATCATGTCTGGGATGGCTATGCAGGAGAAGTGGATGCTTCCGCTGGCTCCTTCCTTGGACTGCGAGTTTTCAAACGCCAAAAGGAATTTTCTTCTCTAAAGCATGCGTTATCTCTCTGAGATGTGTTCTTTCTCGTCAAATTTCTCCTCAATGTTTTTCACCTTTGCCAAATTTTGCACTTCCAAACACTTGAGAATAAGGTAATTTTGGGGTTGAGAAAGGGTAACCGACAGTGGTCCTGATTGCAACCGATTTTGATGGTTAGGGGTAACCGACATCGGTCAAGGTGGGATTTCCATAGGTTTACTAAACTTTTTTTGATCCTCCTAATTTCCTTGGATCTCGTGTTGTCTATCCCATGGAATTGAATGGACTGAGAGCTTAATTTGTAAGCATGCGGGAATGTAAAGGTTAGAGGGAATGTTTAAGTATTGATTTTTAGGGCACTTGGGTAAGTCTTAGTTAGTTATGACAACTTACTAAGAATAGGTCTTAGGTTGAGTTGGCTTGGTGAATGGTGTCTAAGGATGAACTGTATGTGTGGATATTATTTAAATAAGATATTTAAATAATAAATTGCCTCAGTGAGGATAAAGAATTAAATGCCAATTAAATTAATATTAGTGGGGTGATTAAAATGGGGTTATGGCTAGGTAAATGTAATAAAGGGTGCTTATATGTCGAGGGACAAAAGGGGAGTTTGTGACCTAATATGTATTGTCTACAGGAAGCATGTGAGTTATACTACATTTCCAAGATATTTTTAGGTCATCTTGGAAAGGTTCCTAGTGCGCCCTATCTTTGAAGACTTGTTTTTGGGCCTAAAAGGATGTAGTTTAGAAGTGTTGGAAAATGGAAGTGCTTGAGCACTTGTGAAGCTTTGTGGGTGGAGTTCTAATGAGAAATTTATGATAAATCCCATTTTGTACACATATCATATGAGATGTTTCATGTTCTTATGTGGAGCCTTGAAAATCTCAATTGAGGTGGCATGTGTTGAGGTCACATGTTGACCTAGTTCTGAGACTGGTTCAAAGATAACATGGTTTTGGTGAGAATATCTGATGCAGACTTTGAATTAATCTATGTTAATCTTAGAAAATTTATGTTTTATATTTCAATTAAGAGTGAATAGTGGATGCATTCTTGTTCATATTGCAATCTCTGTGTTAGAGTTCATAAAAAGTTATAGTAAGGGTGAAAACCAGTTGAGTTTCCTAAACTAATTTTTGGGTAGTACAGTTTGATGAAGAGGATAATTGGCTTCATTTGCATTGATGGATATTTCATGAGGTATAACATGCATGGATGTGATATACAGGTCATTATATTTATAGTGAGTGGTTTCATGGCATAGTTGAGTTTATATTACGTGTTCTTGAGATCCATATTTGAAGTCTGGTTCTTAGAAGTGTCTGTTTTGAGCAGTGAAATAGTCCTACAAGGTGGTGTAATGAAGAAAATGATTGGTGCAGAGGTTAATAATCAAATTTATGATGTTTCTAGGTTATTTTTTACATGTGTGAAGCCTTTGTAGGCATGCAAACGAATGATGAAGTGTTTGCAGATATTAGAGAGATTGATGATGGGGTTTTAGGCCTTTTTGGAGCCTTTAGTTGTTTTGATGCATTGCCAACCCATATGGGTATTTCATGATGTTTTACATGAGTATGTTGTTTTATTTAAGTTGGTATGAAATACCTATTAGATCATGACCGATATATGTTATATTTTTGAGTTGAGTCTAATATATAAGTGCATGTGTGAGTTCATTTTTGAACTAGTTGAGAGAGAGGGAAAAAGTACGAGCTAGGTGAGAGAGTGAAAGTGGTTCAAGGGCATCAAGATAGATATGAGTGTGTGTGTGTGTGTGTGTGTGTGTGTGTGTGTGTGTGTGTGTGTGTGTGTGTGTGTGTGTGTGTGAATGTGTGAAGAGTATTGAAGAACTTGTGTGTAAGGGTTTGTGTCTAAATTATTCCATGAGAGATCAAGTTTCAGTCGGGGATTGTTTGAGTTGTCATGGATTATTTGAACACCAGGATCTATTTGTGCAGCAACAACACCATTTTGGTACCATTTCCAGTGATCTTTAAAGGATTTATTATATTTGTCCCTGGTAATTTTTCTTACATGCTCTAAGTGCAAATATGTTGTTTAAACATCATTTTATGTTGAGATTTGTAAGAATTGTGTGAAGTTACAAGTTCTGTGTGCAATATTTCCAGTTTCTAGTGGTTATTGCACTAAATTTATATCAACAGTGATAAATACTGGTAGAGGAAGGTCTGATCTAATAATATTTGTAGGATTTAAGTGTTGATAGACATTTGACAGATAATTTATAGTGCATTTTCACAACTAAGGTGAAAATCCTTAGTGGCGAATCCATGTTGTTTTAATTTTTTATAAATACCAGTGCCTTAACATGTTTTAAGTGAATCTATCACTAATCTTTGCAAAGCTACAGGGAAGAATATCTTTCTTCATTAAATACCCTGCTAGAAAGTTGTTTCCAGAACTGGGAAAGAAAAATTTAGAAGGAAAAAGAGTCTGGAAAATAGTTGGAGATCAAGGATCAAAAAAAGAGATATTAGTTTGAAAAGTGATCAACCTTTGGTTAAGGATTGCCATTATTCTTCAAGTGATTTTGAATAAGGTAATCTTCATATAGATCTAAATTCTCCAACTAGAGAGGGGCCTTCATTTGTGTTTGATAAGTGTGCTTCTCAGTCTATTCCTTTATTTTCAAAAGTTGGTAGGGTTTTCCATGAAACGAAGTCTTTAGAGGACATTTATTTTGAAAATTATGCTCCTATGTTCCAAATACCCTTGTCCCTCATCATTTTGTTTCTCCTGTAAGATCACCCCCTCAAGGAAATATGGCCCAGCCCCCACCCAGACCTCCTTTTGTTGTGAATAATTCTGGACCTATAAATTTTAGAGGTATGGTTGGATATCCAAATGTAGTGCCACAAGATGTTAGAAATATATTTCCTAAATTTCAAGGAAATAATGCTATCACTGGCGATCAACAGTTAAAACTTTTTGTCAATATGATGGAAGACTTTGAGATTGAATTTGAGAATGTGTATATAATTTTTTTTATTCATACTCTTGAGGAGGATGCACGTGACTGGTATAAGTCTTTTCTAGATAACTCAATATATTCATGGACATAAATGAAAAATTCTTTTAGATTGCAGTATGAGGATAAGACAAATCCCAGCTTTCTTTTGTCTGAATTTGAAAATATTAAGAAAATTCCTAATGAATCTATTCATGACTTCAATACCTGGTTCAATAAGACCTTGAATAGGCTACCTGTAATCTTGAGGCCAAGCGATGTCTCCTGTCTGATAAAATATTCTGATGCTTTTGACAAAAAGGTTGCTTATTATTTAAGGGACAAAAACCTAGGAACTTTGAGGCAAGCCTTCATCATGGTTTTGTAGATTGAAAATAACATCAAGATAGTTGGTAAGCCTCCTAAGAGGGAAGGTATCAAGCTGATCAATCCAAATAAGCCTCAGTCAAGTAATTTTGTGGATCTAGAAGAGGTTATAAAAACTTTGGTTGGAGTTGTTAAGGAAATATCCTATAAACTGGCTAGAGTAGAGAAGGGGATTGGACAAAGTTCCCAAGGTCAGCACAAGCCAAAAGGTCAAAAAATATTTGTAAATCATCCCAGAGGTGATCATAGATCAGATGATAGGGGTAAAGGGCCCATGGGATCAGGAAACAGACAGCCCCAACCCCAGGAAAATAGATTGGTGCATGATCCTTTAGCTATCAGAGCCATTACTGTGGAAGAGGTCCATGATATGGAGTGGTGTGATAGATGTTTCTTTCCCCATTCCACATGTGATGAAGATAAAGAAGTTGAGGAAGCTAATGATGATGAGACAGACGATGATGCATGCATGATGGATTTCTCTACAAGGTCATAGCAGGGGGCAACCTCAACTGAACTACTAAGTTCCAGAACTACTGCTGATTTTTGGGATTGCATTCACCAAGTATTACCTCTTCCTCCCACTCATACTTTTGAAATTGATATGGTACAAGATTTTGAGTTGCCTAATAATGATTTTGAGTACTTAAGGGCATTAATGATTAAAAAATATGATGGAGGAATTCCTTCAGAAGAGGACAGATAATTGTTAATGAATGTAGTAGTTGGCCACGAAAAAGAATATAATATAAGGAGCAAAGTTTTCAAAGGGGCAGGGCCTCAGACCAAAACAAAATTCCGGTGCTTACCAATATCCCTAAGGAAAATCCTAAAAAAGATGCATATGGCAAAGGCCTTATTTACCCAAATAAAACTTTTGTTCCTCCCTATGCTCATATTTTGAAAATTCCCATGCCATCAGACGAATGTGTAAATCTTCCTCCTAATACTGCCTTACCCAAATATGCTCCTTGTGACATAGCCCAAATCTTAAGTCAGATCAAGGTCACTATTCCTATTGTTGAATTGCTTAGAATTCCTGAGCATAAGAAAAGAACATATGAGTATTTGGGATTTAAGGAAGAAAAGGTCACCTAGGGTAAAAATGTAAACAATGTTGAGGTTTCTCCTTCCATTACAGAGTTAGAAAAACCCCAAGTGTTGGAAGAACTAGGTGAGCTACCTGAAGTATATTTGGGAACATCCTTTGTTGAGTCCTAGCTAAATGTAGATCCATTTTTCACTACTATGATTATTAGGGACAAGATGTTACACAATTGTATGTTTGATTTTGGAGCATCATGCAATGTTATGCCTCTTGATTTCATGAATGAATTAGATATCAAAGTGACAACAACTTATGGGAAGTGTAATTCCATAGATTCCAGAGAGGTTCTAGTGGTTGGATGTGTCAAGGGTTTGATAGTGCAAATTGCAGCTTACCTAGGAAAGAACTTAAAACTAGATGTTTTTATTGCTGATTTCCTTGCAGAATGGGGAATGATGTTATCAAGAAAGTGGTCTACTAGTGTGGGTGGGAGTGTGCAAATGGGTATGTAATTTTCCACTATACATATTAACGACCGCCTTGTAAAGTTATATGGGGAAAAGAATATGCTACATCTCATTGACAATCCTAATAATGCTTCCTATGAAGTGCTATACATTGACATTAATACTGATAACTTTTTTGGATTTTCTAATCATAAAGAGCACAAAATTGATTAATACAAGTCTCTTAAAAAAGTAGGTTTTCATTGGAATTTTTTTTTTAATGGGGCTTGCTCTAAATTTTGAAATGATGCTGGTATTGTTCTAATATCTCCAAGCCAGGAAGAGTTTATTTTTTCTTTTAAACTCAACTTTGAGTGCACTAACAATATTGCAGAATATGAAGCACTGTTATTATGTTTAAAAATTGCTTGGAAATATGGTTTTAGAGACATCATTGTTGAAGGATATTTAGAGTTGATTGTTACGTAGGTTAGGAAATTGTATGCAACAAAAAATAAGAGAATGAAGTAATACAAGCATGCAGTCTAGGATTTCATTGATATGTTTGACTCCTTATACATTTTACATCAAAATAGGAAGTATAATATTCTAGAAGACAAATTGGCCATATTGGGGTCCAAATTTGAAAATTGTACTATATCCCCCTATTGTGAGTATAATACTGAGGTATTGACTAGGCCATCTAATCCTGACAATGTTAAACATTGGAAAGTGTTCAAAGATGAAATCCAGGTGCAAAGGTTTTTGCAGAACAAAGGAGAACTTTCTTATCAACGTATAGATTGGGAGCTAGTGGCTTGTGTGGATGATGGAAAGGAGACTTTATATGGTAAATACACCAATAAGTTGAAGACTAATACTATTCTTAGAGGTTTGGTAGCACTTGAATCAAAATTTGATAATGATAATTGTATTGTCAATAGACACATGTTAGCCTTGAGGGATGTTGAAGAGAACAACCTGGGCACAAAGGATAAACCACGTAAGATTTGGCTAGGTAGCAATCTGAGCAAGGAAGAAAAGCAGTCATGTGTCCAATTATTGAATAAATACCAAGACTGCTAAACATGGTCTTTTTCTAACTCAAAGCATACAGAGAGGATATTTTCCAGCACCAAATCCCTTAGAAGCTTCTGTCAAGCCGTTTAGGTAGAAACAGAGGCCAATCAATCCACTCCTTTCCCTGAAGATGCAAGAATAATTGAAAAAATTGAGGGAAGGAGGAATCATACAGCCCATAAGGTACTCATCATGGGTTGCAAACTTGGTACCTTTCAAAAATAAGAACAGAGATATAAGACTATGTTTGGAATTTATAAACTTGAATAGAGCATCAATGAAGGATAAGTACCGTCTACCAAATATGGACAATATGTTACAAATTGTTACTAGTTCGGTATTGATATCCACCTTGGATGGTTTTTTCTAGATATAACCAGATGGTTGTGAAGGAATCAGAGTGAATCAAGACTGCCTTTACCACTCCTTGGGGAAAATTTGTATATGTTAGAATGCCTTTTGGTCTAATGAATGTTGGATCCACTTTACAAAGAGAAATTGATGTAGCTTTCTCTAGCTATATTAATGATTTATTTGCTGTATATAAAGATGATGTGACTATTTTCTCCAGGAAAAGAAGTGACCACTTGCAACACTTAGAAAGAATGTTGTTAATATGCAAGGAGTATGGTATTTCACTAAATCCCTAGAAGTGCCATTTTGGAGTTCAGAAAGTAAAGCTACTTGGAAACATTGTGTCAAATGAAGGGGTCATGATTGATCCTAAAAGGGTAGAAGCCATCAAAAAATTCCTTATTCCAAGAACCAAGAAAGGAATTCAATCCTTTTTTGGGAAGATTAATTTTATTAGGAGATTTATCTCTAACTTTGCTGAACTAACTATTGCAATCACTAGCATCTTGAAGAAAGACCAAAGTATCAAATGAGAAGAAGCATTTATTCAAGATTTTGATGGGTTTAAAGAAGCATTAAAGAATGCCCTTGTTTTAACAGCTCCATATTATAAGAAGGATTTCCAAATGTTTTCTTTTGCTTCAGCATGTACTATTGCATCTGTGTTGTTGCAGAAATATGATGAGGAATCTTAAAGACCAATTTCCTTTTTCAGTAAGGCATTACAAAGAGCTAAGCTAAAGTATAATATCATGGAGAAGCATGCATTTGCATTGGTAAAAACAAAAAAGGTCTTTAGACCATATATTCTAAGTTCCAAAGTCATTGCTTATGTTCCCCACACCCATGGTGAAATATATTCTATCATAAATGGAGGTTTCAAGAAAATGATGCCAATGGGTAAAAAAATTGCAAGAGTATGATATGGATATCCAAAAATAAAATTGGTCAGAGGTTTGGGCTTGGAAAAACTTATGGTACAGAGAAATCTACAGACAATTAAGGTAAATGAAGTTGAAGAAGAAAGGTTGAATTTCCTTGAAAAACTAAAAAAATATGAATGGTACAAGGACATCATTTTTTATCTCAAACATCTACAATGTTATGAAAATTTGAGTAAGAATTAGAAAAGAGAACTTAAGTTATCTTCCCGAAAATATGTCATTACTGAGTTTGGGTTTTCTTAGAAGAACCTTGAGGGAGTTCTCTTAAGATGCATTACTAAAGATGAAGCCCCTCAAATAATTACTAATCTCCATGGAGGAGTTTGTGGGGGAAACTTTTCTGGAAGATTCACAGCTCATAAAATCTTAAGAGTTGGTTATTAGTGGCCATCTCTTTTTAAAGATACAACTCTATTGGTAAGAAAATGTGAAAATTGTCAATGCTTTTTTGGAAGATTAAAATCTTCAAGCTCCCTTCCTTTGTATCTTGTATCAATTGAAGCCCCATTTAGGGAATGAGGAATGGAATTCATTGGTGAGATTTCAGATCCCCCTCAAGTGCATGCCATACGCGGGTATTAGTGGCCCACAGATTAATTAACTAAGTGGGTGGAGGAAATCCCCACCAAGAAGGAAAATCACCAAATTTTCTTGGATTTTATCCTTAAGTATATCATTTGAAGATTTTGGGTACCTTCCAAAATAATTACTGATAATTCCCTGAGCTTTAGAGCTAAACCTCTGGTGGCTATGTGTCACGAATATGGGATCAGTTTGACATATGCTTCCAATTATAATCCCCAAGGAAATGGACAAGAAAAGTACAACAATAAAAATATGTTGAAGATAATAAGAAAAAATTTGTAGTTGAAACAAAAGGAACTGGGCTGAGCAGTTGAAGTTTTTTGTTTGGGTTAATCGAATCACTGTTAAATGAGTTACTGGAAGAATCCCATTTGAGTTGGTGTATGGAACTCAAGCCTTGTTTCCCTTGTATATGCAATCATCTTCATTTCAATTTCTTCAATAAGTGGAAGATGAAGAGGTTCGTCCCTACGATGCTCACATCAATCAGATTGTTGAGTTAGATGAAGAAAGAAGGGCAATCCCATCAAAGGAATGTAAAATTCAGAGAGAAATTAGTTTTTTTTTTATAAGAAGGTGACTCCAAGATATTTTAGTGTGGGAGATCTTGTGCTATTGTGGGATATTTTGCATGAGGATAAGGATAAACATTGAAATTTTGATGCATTGTTGATGGGCCCTTATTCAATTGACATTCTAATTGGTGAACATAACTTTTTTTTAAATACCTAGATGGGGAGTTACTTCAACTTCTTGTTAATGACAAACATTTGAAACATTTCGTTGACTGATTTCTCAAATTTGAGGTATGCACCATTGTAAAATGTATAGTCTTTTGGTTTCTTTCTACTTTCAAGTTTTTCTGTTTTGGTTCATCTTGGTCATTGCGGGCCATTTTATTAGTTTCTCAGTTTGTTCCTGGAGGGTTGGCTCATGAATCCATTGATCAATGGTTTATTTTTGGCACTTGGTCTACTATTTGTTATTTTGGCACTTGTTGGGAGTTCCCATCCCCAATTCGGAGCCGATGTTGGTGCTCAATTTGATCTCACCCCATTTGTCCTTTAATTTATTCAATCTGTGGGCTCTGTCGTATTTTTTATTTTCTCGAATGGATGTGTGAAAAATTTTCTTCATTTGTATGTTTTTGAAATATCCTTCTCCATGGATATGGATGAAATTTGGGCCTTGTATCATTTCCAAATCCTTTTTCCTTGAAGAAAAATTCAATTCTGGGTGCAAATGGTGATTTCCCTACATTTTACGGTTTGATGGGGGTGTTTTCTCCCGTCAATTTATATCTTAGTATTCTCAGCTACGTGGTCCTTTCTGATTGGATGCGGCTTAGCGGGGCATTTTGAAACTCAAGGCTCACTTCAACTCAAGTCTTGTCCGTGTGGAGGGTCTGCACTCATCTGAAAATTATCCTCTTGGTTTTACCTTTAGAGTTACGCCAGGGAGACACGTGGAGGTTTCCAATGGCCTTTCCTAGACTTAGACTTTTTTTTATGTGGCCGATGCAACTTTTTTGGATCATGGAAATTTGGAGGGCCAGTGCTCATTTGAGGATCCACCTCTGGGTCCTACCTTAGTAGTTTCACCAAGGATACACGTTGTGAGCCCGCAGTTGTTTAGGGTATCCGCTTTTGGGCACCATCTCAAAGTTGCGCCAAGGAGACATGTGGAGGCTTCTGCTGGCTCTTATCTATACTTAAGCTTTTCAATCAACTTTCTAAGTCTAGGGACATGTTGAGGGCCTGCACCTATTTGCGAACCTGCCCATGAATTTAATTTTTGAAAGAGTGAAATGGAGACACGTGAAAGTTTCCGCTCACTCTGCCCTTTCTTAGAATTTTCAACGGCCGATGAAATTTTCTCAGACCCCAGACACATGGATCCTTCCGCTGATCCCTAAACACTTTCAAAAACTCTACTGGACTGAGACACATGGTAATCCCATGCTTGTTTGGGGTCTGTGGTTTCGGGAACCATATCAAAAATGTGCATTGAGACATGTGGAGGCTTCCGCTGGCTCCTTTTATACTGAGACTTTGCAAAGGCCAAAAGGCAATTTTCTTAGGCCCAGGGCATGTGGAAGGCCCACGCTTGTTTGGATACTTGCCTCTGTACCTCACCTTTACAGTTGTGCAAATGAAATACGTGGATGGCTCTAATATCAAGTTGATAAAGGGGATAATCAATGGTTGTTGTGCATTGCATCTGATTTTGCCACCATTTTTCCTCCAAGAATCCTGGAGATGCGAATACAAATTGTTTTTCATCATTTTTGGATGAAATTCCTTGTCATTTTTGTCTGAAAAGTTCCATTGAATGGATTTAGAGCTTAATTTGTGAGTCCAATGATTGTAAAGGTTGGTATTTTAAAGTTGGAATTTCTCAGGCACTTCTAAAAATGTGAATTACTAGAGAATCTGGATGCAAAGTAGAGTTGTAGAGGAAAGAATGGGAAAAGGGTTAAATGATGGAGGCTCTAAGAAACATGATCACTTCATTATTTATGCACCTGGAAGCTGCGGGTGTAAATTTGTTAAACATCACTTTCTGAGAGAAATTGGTGACAACCAAGGGATTCGTCGAATATTCTTATTTTTTAGGGGAAACTTTGGGATGAGTGAGTGAGAAAATTGTATAAATGCAATTCGGATACTCTTGCAAAGGGTCGGGAGTTGAATTTTTAAGAGAAATTTTGAGAAAGCCCATCTTCTTGAGAGACCATCTGAGAGACTTGATAATTTCTTATGTTTTAGATTTAATCATGTCATGTTGGTTGCAAGTGTACAACCATTGACAATCTCTAAGACTGTTCAAAGAAACTTTCCCCTGTTGATCAATCTAATCAACTTCGAATTAATCTGGGTTAATCTTGGGCCATATTGTGTCTACTTTACTTCTTTCTATTGTAATCTTGAGTTAAAATCCCTCTGAATCACATTAGATCTTGTCCCTATGATAGTTTAGTGGCATTTGCAATTTCATTACGAGAAGAGCCTTCATCCTGTAATGAGATAACCAATTTAAAATCACTTTATTGTCATTTGTTGATATAGATTGTCTATAAGCCTTTGAGTGTATCGTAGGTGTGAGGAACCATGGTTATTCAATGTTTAATTGAGTCTTTATATCGAGCCTTCATGTTAGATTCTTAGAGATTGTGTGAAACTGTGCAAATCTGGGCCTCCAATGATGCACTTCTTCTGGTTGAAGGAATATTTTAGTTGTTCTAAAGCATTATGTCATTTATTTTTCCAATTGTTGTGAAGTTTCTCAAAGATCTGGGAAAATCAAGTTTAACTTGCTTAATATCCCACCAAAATTATTCAAAAAACAATGAATCCCACTTGAACTACCCTTGTTTTCCCTGTATGTCCACAAATGAATAAATTCTACTACAAAAATATGAAGAAGAAATCAGGATTCCATAATGTTTTTAGTAACCTTAACCCTGTTTAGAAAATATCACCATTCTTTAGAAGTGAAAAACTCGTGAGAGTTAAATTATGGTGCATTGATCATATTTTCTTAAGGTTTCCTTTCCAATTTGTGCAAAGAAGGATATCTTCATTCTCCTTCACCAATAGAGGTTACAAAATGGGTCCTCTCACCCTGGTCGAAAGGCATGGCCTAAAGTAGTGAGGATAGATGAAATCCTTAATGATATGGTGTTATCCATTTCTCCGATGCACCTGAGTGACAAAGAGTCATACTGGATCCCTTCCCTTGGCTACAAAATGACTTATGATATGATCTGTCTGTCTCTGAGTATCTTGTTAAATATGTGATGTTGCTCGTCTTCCAAGGGAGAATCAATTTGGATACCAACACTTGGATTCAAAATAATTGTCCTTTTGCAATTAAGAATAATCTATAACATATGGTCATCAATAGATTCATTGCTCTAATATATTGCACTTCTAAACTTATGAATGCATATACACGTTAGGTTGTGGAGCCTGTATTTATCCCTGTGTAAAAAATGTTGAAGACTGTACACTCTCCACAATTTTCTTGTCAGGACTTTGGGGGCGCAGCCCCTGATTGGCCTAAGAAATTGTGCACTACTATCTTGGGAAACTATGATCTTCTCCTAGTTATGGGTGGGATTTTTGATTTCATAGGTTTATGGGACAGTTTTGGCATCCACTTGGTTTTGGTACCCACGGTATTGTAAAACTTAACTTAAGTAGTTACCTATTTATGTTCTTTTGTGCATATGGTAGGGTTGATGTTACATTGTAGGTGTGTGATGAGTTCAAGTGTGAATTCAGAAGGGTATCTGTCATGAGAATCAGCTTCCAAATAGATTTGGGTATTGTATTGAGAGAGAGATCAGGTGGTTTGTAATAAACATCAATGAGATAACACTGATTCTTTGTGGACGTACACCCAAATTGGGTGAACCACGTTAACATGTATGTACTCTAAGAATTATGTTATTTTATTAAATATCATACACTTGATGTATTATCATATCTGTAATATTTATCTGTATATTAGTTTCCACTGCTATTGCGTATTATGCAAAGGTGATTGATATTTCTCTCATACCTACAATTTTGGATACTCACCCTTATGATCTTGACAATACACGTTTAGCTAATTTTTGATTTCTATAAATATGTTCATGAATATCTGTACTGAATTATTAAAGATATAATACGAATAAAAAAAATGGCCTCAAGATAGACGAAGAAAAATGTAAATCTTACATTTCATACCTAGATCAATTATGGACTTACAATGCATCTTGATGTTTTGGTCCATTGTTGGCTCATGTTTCTTTGACCTGGTTTTCGGAAGTCGCATCCTATATGGCTTGGATTTATTCGGGTTTTTTCCCTTGGTATCTCTTAGGCGTAAAGGGTTTTTGGATCCAATTCAAAATGCAAATATTTCATTTGTTTTGTTAGTGTCTGGTGCTTTGGTTGTCTCTCTTGAGCCACTGGTTAATAGGCTCCTCCTATCTATGATACTCACTTGTTATATATTTTCTCAGCATGATATAGTAAATGTGGTGTTTTGGGTGCCCTTCAAACATGGACATAGATCATTTTTTACATCTAATAAAAAAAATTATGGCATCTTACAATGGATTCTTAAAGAGGGGGAATTTGATGGGTATATTACAATTATACAGTTTATGTCATTCGGTATATCATTGAATAAAACTATTCAATTCTATGATTTTAATCTCCTTACGCTTCTTCCTATCCTTCCTCAGGGCCTAAAGAAAAATAGATGCAAACCCATGGAAGACATCAATAATGGATATTTAGTATTTCATGCATTGGGTTTCAGAGTGATTTAAATTGGCATATATGATTTCTAGGATTCCTAAAATCTCCCATATTAGGATTTGTGCAGATCTTTAAAAAAGAACTGAATAATTGTCTTATGACGTGTTCCAAAACCCTCAATGTAATTATATTATAGAAGGTATCTGAAAATATATATGTGGATGATCCAAAACAATGAATCGTATCCCATTATTATTAGACCCCTTCATTATTATTTGGAGCACATGGTCAGGGTTTTTAAGTGGTCATGTATTATCCATAAAATATTTTATATTGTGATGGAGCAGTGAAATTGTGAAGCTTTGGTTGATACTTTACTTATCTCAGCATTAGTGTCATTGATATATAGTCTTGGATGATTTTGGAAGCATTCCCATACACATGGAAACTATGATGGAGGGATCAATTGATTGAATATATGTTATTGTATTATCTCTATTTTATTTGTGGCCCAAATTAGTTAACCATTCAAACACACAAATTGATGTATTTTGTCTAGTTTCATGCAAAGTATGGGGGATTCACTAGGTAAACTTGTGGAATATAATGTTCATTACCAGGATGCTAAATAATACTTATATTACCAGAGATTGCATATAATTTTTTTGACTTTTTTGATACCCCTTATTATTTGTATATCTTCAATATTGAATGTCTTAAGCATGCGTGCCTGGTATTACAAGATGAAAAATAAGATACTTAATTCTGGTTTCTAGAGGAAGATGGCTTTAATACACCCACTTGGTGGTCACCTCTTTATTATCTATTTGAATTATAGGTGTAAAATTTAACATAACAAACAAACTCTATGGCTATTTGATGTTTCACCGATTCAAGACAAGTATCGAAAAATGTTTTTTTGGGGATAACTTGGTAAAAGGTTAAAAGTTATCAATATTTTAATATTGTGAACATTATTATTATTGTGCAAATAATGAGTTGGTGACAACTCGTAGAGATCTCTTAGAGAGATTCTAGGTTTGTTGAGTGAGAATCCCAGGTATTGGGAGAGATTTGTGGGATGCTGAGTCATCATGAGAGAGATATGAGGGATAGAAGTTGACTCCTTAGTTTAAGGATGTCATTTACCTATATATGTATGTAATCCCTCCAGTATAATCTATCCCGGATGATTTGCAATATTATATTCATGTTTATTTTTGTCATTTTCAATGTGATTGTTCCTCAAGATAAACACTGGTATCAGAGCGAAGTTCATCCTAGGATACTGGAGGTAGCATTGACTTCCTTGCATTGCAGTATGGTGGCTCAGATCTACAAGAGATCAATCCAAGTTTCCAGCACGTCCCCCTGATCTGTATGCACCCTCTAACATGTGAGCACATCCTCCAGACGTCTGCATAAGGCACGATGCCTAGAAATGGATAGACTGTAGGCCGTGTTTTGTGATTTTAACCGTATTTCCTTGCATGTCTGTGCTATTCGTTTTTACAATCATCACCATTTAGATCCATTCAAATATGAGAGTCATTCAGATCTGCACTCAGTTAGTTGTTTATGATTTTCATATTGGATGTTCCTCAACACATCACCTGTTTGAATCCTCGTTATTATGTGAAATTAGTTTTGGATTTATACATTTATAGTGGTAGAAGTTGACAGCCTTCCATTTCAGGTATGGATCTATAAAAATACGGCAATCACTATTGTGAGGATCTGCAAATGAGTACAGGATCATCACTATCTTGTATTATTATTTGCAAATTCGAGAGTGCATTACAGAAACGATACAGTTTTCTAATAGAAAGATTACATGCACTATAATGGAGGCTTTCCCGCATGGATCAGTCGATACGCATGGATAAAGGAAGGAGAATTGGTTTTGCGCGGGAGGCTTCATAGATCGGGTATTATTCCAGCAATGATCAAATCTATTGACAGTTATGTAGTCTTGCATGTCCTTCTCTGCCATATGTCCAACTCTGCCATATGTTCATTCACATGCCATTAGTTTAATTAAATCTTAGATTCAAATCCCTTCATTTTGTGTAATTATTGTATATGAAATACTCTTTCTTTTTCGTGAGAGTCTAAAATAAGTCTAATGCCATTACCTTTGGCTATTTGTTATTTAAAAAGTAATTTTTGAGTTATTATTTTATTTTCGTTCCCCATTTGTCTCTTGTTATAAATAGTGTGTATGTGTGTCATAGTAAAAAGTAATATCTAATTACTTTTTAAATGTTATTGTCGTTTTGTCTAGTGTAGTAATTCAAAGCGTCAATCTAGTCAGTATCGTCAAGACGTTAAAAGAATTTTAACAGTGTCAAAAAAATTTTAATTGTTTGTAAAAAGGGTGTATTTTCGGTTAAAACCGACACCTATTTGTGTCAAATTGTGGAGAGTCATAATGGATAAATTGGGTTACGTTGAAAATTTTGATGGAAAGGATTTTCACACTTGGCAAGTACGAACTCAGTTGACACTCATTAACAAAGATTTGTGGGAAGTTGCGGATGGAACATTCAAGAAACCAACTGATGTTGATGAAGCAACCAAATGGGAGAGTAGAGATCGTAAAGCAACAGCAATCATTGGACTTGGATTGTCTGATGCATATTTGCATCATATAGACCTTTCAAAAAGTTCAAATTTCATTTGGACAACATTGAACAAGCTGTTTGGATCCCAAACTAGAAGCGCAGCAGTGACCTTGAAGCAGAAGCTGTTTGGACTCAAGATGGATGAAGGAGAAAACATGGTACAACATATAAGTAAGTTTTGGTCTATTTTGAATCAATTATCAGGGATAAAACTTAAAGTAGAGGATTATGATGCAAAAGCTGTTTTGTTGAATAGTATGCCATCTCGCTATTCAAACATTGTTTTTACTTTGAGCAAGATCAATCCCAGCCTAGAAGATCTAATTTCTTCACTGATAGATGAAGAAAATAAGAATGTTACACCAGAAGAAACTGCAATGTATGGTAAAAACAAGTCATATGATAAAGGGAGATTTAAATCTTCTTTTAAACAAAGATCAAATTTCAGAGATACAAAGAAACATATCACTTGTTACTATTGTAAACAAGATGGACATGTATCTATAAACTACAAGAAAAGAGCACGAGATTTACTTGATGGAAAAATAGAAGAAAATGCCATGGTTGCTAATGAAGAAGAAGACAGTGATAAAGAAGAACCTTTGGGTGATGGTTATGAATCTGAAGACTTCCTTCTTTAGATAACTTTCAAATGGAGGCTGGAGGCAATGGAGGAAGGAGGTTGATCAGCGACCTCTCGTCAGGCACCATCGACGAGGCCGCGGTATTGATTTGGTGGCCAAGTATTTCAGTTGTGTGTTTCATTGTTTGTAATAAGAACAGATGTCACATTCCTGTTCAGAATTGTATTTCCTTTTATAACCTCCTGATGTAAATATGTGATAGTAGAAAGATAAAAGCACAAGAAAAAGCAGCATCATGTTTTTCTTGAAGAGGATGAACAGAGGTTCATGAGCAGGGGCTCGTACCTAGGACAGAGGTCTGTTTTTTGTCAAACAGGGGTTCGTATTTGGTGAACAGAGGTTCAGCGTACCAAGATCATGAGCATGCAGAGGCAGGCAAGTTGTAGAAGACGTGTGAATGTTTTTCTCTACATTGTTCACATTAGGGGAGTGTTTGTATGGAAATAATAATGTTAACAATAGGGGAGTGAATGTTAGGAATATTTTAATATTGTGAACATTATTATTATTGTGCAAATAATGAGTTGGTGACAACTCGTAGAGATCTCTTAGAGAGATTCTAGGTTTGTTGAGTGAGAATAGGTATTGGGAGAGATTTGTGGGATGCTGAGTCATCATGAGAGAGATATGAGGGATAGAAGTTGACTCCTTAGTTTAAGGATGTCATTTACCTATATATGTATGTAATCCCTCCAGTATAATCTATCCCGGATGATTTCAATATTATTGTGTTCATGTTTACTAATTCTGTAGTGTTTAACAGAGGAGGGTTAATCAGAGTAAAATAATTCTCAATTTTGTATCAATATACATCAATAATTCTTTTCGTTTGGAATTCATTACACCATTTTGTATCAAGAAATCTTTATTCTTGATTTGATGTATATTTTTATTTTCTTGAAGTTTACTCTCACCAAGGACAACTAATAGTAACGACTATGCTAACACATTGTTTTGTTCAATTCAATCATAAAGACTGCAAGAGACTGATATTATTCCTGACATCAAATTTATTTTTTACTCTTATATGATTTACTCTTACATCGTACTATGATCTCATTATTAGCATTGTTTTGAAACAATTGTAAACGACAAGACACATAATTTTCACTAATGGATTCGCTACTACCAGGAGTGTAACCTAGTATGAGACATCCCATTTGTTTTCTATTATACACTACAATGTTAAACACATGTTGCATCCAAGACATCCCCTTGTGTCATTTATATCCTACCATGAGATCATTCATAGGAATATCACCTACTACCTTTTTTTGGTTTTGGGCCACTCAATAGGGTACAAAGGGCAACTAGGCACATGGGATAACTAGCCCCCATTTTTTCTACACTTCTCTTAAGTCAAATTATTTTAAATACAATTATATTTTCTAAGAGTTATGAACAATTTCCACCCACAAGTTAACCCCTTAATCAAGCAAGGTTTTGTTTAACTCCAATTTCACCTAAGGATCTACGCCCCAACTATATACGAGTTTATGGTGAGAGGACATATTTATGCTAAACAACCTTCATGAAAGACCAATGTGTAATGATGTTGGTAACCAAGGTAATACATTTATTTGTGAAGAACTAAATAGATCATTAACAAGAGTTTTAAGTCATAACACAAATATTAATCTTGCTCCATTTGTGTCATCTGGATCCACAAGGAATTCATTCGGTTATGAAGTAAATTTCTAGATCTAACTTTGTAAGACATGGTAGTCAATGACTAGGATCCCAAGGAAGTGTTAGTTCTGCTTACAACAAAAATATTTTGACCATGTCGATTTCAAAATAAAATTTTCACGAAACTATCCGTAAACATATGGGAAATGGCGATATATCAAAGTAGGGATCTTATTTACTTAAGCCAGAATTTTTCATCGAGTGTAGAGATTTAAGTTCAATATAAGGTTTTAAATTTATTCTATGCTAAGAAGGATCACACATGAAGATAATTTATGCATGAATCTTATACTAGGGTTAACTAATGATATTTATAATTATTTATTACATTTTTAAGGTAAGGAACAAAACAAAAATTATAATCAAGAATTACACACTGTAAGTGTGCTACAACGGTATTAAAATTCAATTTCGTTTAACATATATATTCAACTTTTACAATACAAATTGTGGGATCTAAATAACACCAATGGTTAAATACATATTCCCCAAACATCCCTAAACACTTGCAAGTCATACACATTATAAAATTGCAATAGTAAATACATATATCTTATTTTAATTTGCATACATAATTTCCAATAATACCGAATGAATTTACAACCACACACCTTTTCACCATCTTTCTTGCATCCTATAAAACCATGTGAGCATGAAATCAGCGATAAATTGCTGGCATGGATATCCACCCAAATCTAATATAATTAACATATTTAGTTTCCCATTTACATAATAAAATTAATAATTTACATTTGAAAAGAGAAGATTAGAGAAACATATTTATTTCATTTCAGTTCACTTCATTTCTTAAACAAGTAGAGAGAAAGAAATAGGGAAAAGATAGAAACATTGTTATGCGAAAAGTTCAATTTCACACAACAAGTCACATAGTATAGTTTAAAGGAGTTATTTGCAAGTATGATCAACAAGTCCACGATGGTCTTGCAATCTGACAGGGGTCCTTGAACTTTCCTTTTACATTTTACTACTAGTTGCGAAAACATTCAATTTAGGCTCAGAGGCGAAGAAACAAATTTCAAATGTTGTCTACCAATGAACAAACACAACATGGGTAAATTTATAAATGCCCTCCTATGTAATAAGATTTCACAGGAGTAGATGAAATTTAGAACTAGCGAATGTTTTATGATTAGTCGGATAATATTCCGAGGACATCGGTCATAATTGGCCTAGTTGCAAATGATCAAAAGTTAGCTCAAGGGCTTAGAAAAACCACATCCAAACTATTGTTCAATGGAAAAAATGAAAAAGAGAAAATATCCTACAAGTTCCTCTATATATGGAGAGTTCATCAAATTTGACAAGATTGAGAACTGAGAAATTGGTTTCAAACGACACATTGATTTCCGGAGCCACCAGTCATAATTGGTCTTGTTTGACATAGTCAAACTATGACCGGATTCCTACAAAACCTCTTTGCCAAACTAAATAGGAATATGATTTCCTAGAACCAAAGGTTCCAAGTAAATTTTTTAGTAAAAAACTAGAGGTTTGCAAAGGTCGATAAGCATTATTTTGCTCAGGGTTCAAATGGAGGGTCAAAATGAAAGCCAAATTTTCTATTTTAACATCTCCCTAAAAGTGTAAAACGGAGTGATAGGGATCCTAAGAGAAGTATTGAAGAGAGTGAAAATGGTCAAACGAGGTTTAATTAATGCTTGACATGACTCTCTACATAACAAGGAGCACATACAATGCTTAACATCACATGTATGGGTATTCATAGTGTTATTTTGCAAGTCTCTAGAAATTGTGTTTTTATAACTTACAAGGTAGAATAAAAGGTTGTGTTTCACCTGATTCTAGATAATTTCTTTGAAGTATTGATGAAATAGATAGGGTAATTGGTGCATAAGGAATAACTATTCAAATGCCGGTTGATGGGTTGTTACGCGTGTATGACTTCCGAATCCATAGCTAATCATGAGAACTTCCTTTTGCCTAAGAGGAACTACCTGTAATAAAAAAAAAGACCACTAGAAGGAATATTAAACAATATGTGTAGTGAATTGCTTAGCATATGCTAGATTCGGGAAGTGTGATACTTCCTAGATGGTTGTCAGTCCACTGTTTTAAAGAATTTAATGATGTAAATAAAGTAAATCCTATTGTAATTCGAAATGATTTAGGTATCTCACATAAAACACAATAACAAATAGGTCTAATCTAACAGGCTAGGTTAGAATAGGATTCAAAGGTCAAGTGACTGGTGCTGGGCTCTACAGGTTTGATAGAGGTCTCAGGCAGATCACAGGTGAATGAGGGTGAGAGGGAATTAGGTGGATAGGTCACATGTTCCAGTTGTATTGACAAATACAGAGACCGATGTCGGTTAAGAGTGACCGAAGACAGTTAGGTGTAATCTGGTGCTGGTTACTGTGGAAAACCGAGAATGCCACAAAATGAGATTTAGGTCTCCTTTCTTATTACAAAAAGGACTTTGGTTTGTTGGGATGACGTATTGAGTGATTTGGGTAGGGATTTGGCAAGGTTTTAATGGGTATATGCAGGGGTGAGTGTTGGAGGAGGTCAATGGGTGGCTAGGTAAACAATAGGTGATAATATAATGATGAAATGGAATGAACCAGAGAAGTATAATGTTTTACTTACTTGCTTTCTGGTCCTGGATGCCTGTGAGTGAGGGATGGAGGTGCTGATGAGAGGTTGAAGGCTGTAGATGATCACCAACTTAAGGAAAGCTTCTGCATGCACTGCATGTACATTCCTCTTTGCTTGGTTAGATTAGATCATTGTTGGGATGGCTGTGTAGGAAAAGAAGTTTGATCTCCTTTCCTTGCATGCGTGTTCTTGGTGAAATTCTCTCTCAGAAGATGCGATATCTCTCTGGAATGTGCTAATGTTCGCCAACTTTTGCAATCTTTTCCAACCATTTGTGAACCTTGAAAATAAGTTTTTTTTGGGGTTAAAAGAGTAACCGGTGGCGATTCCGGCTTAACCAGCGACAGTTAGGGGTAACCGGCGTCGGTCAAGGAAGGATTTCATAGGTTTACTAAACTAGGGAGATCCTCTTGATTTCCTCATATATCATTTTGTTAATCCATTGATTAGACTTGAAGCTACTTGTAAGCATGTGGGAATGTTGTTAGAGAGAATGTAGGCATTGAATTTTAGGGTTTAGTTAAGTCTTAGTTAGTTATGGCAACTTACTAAGAATAGGTTTTAGGGTGAGTTGGCTTGGTGAGGTGTCTAGGTGAAGTGTATGTGTGGATATTATTTAAATTAAGATATTTAAATAATAAATATAGTGAGGATAATGAATTAATTAAATTAAATTGATTAAATTAATATTAGTGGGGTGAAGGGGGCCATGGCTAGGTGAGTTTGATGAAGGCTTCTTATTTGTCGAAGGACCAAAGGGGAGTGTGACCTAATTTTAGTGTCTACAGGTTGTTTTAGTTGACAACTCCATAAGTCCTCTTCGAAACCAATGGGCCTGAACACCAACATTTTTATACCATGGTTCTAACATTGAATAAGGTTGTGGTCAAAACCATGAATGACAATAAACTTAAAAGTCATTGATTTAAATAAAAAGGAGAAATTTTGTTACTTCACACTAATAGTCTAGTTACAAAGTTTCCATATTGTGTCCGAAGAAGTGGTTTAAGTTTATGCTTGGCTACTAAGTGTTATTTGAATTACATAAGTACCAGATTTTGTTTGATTGTTTAGAAAAACAAGTTTATATAAAATAATCAAATGTGAGATAATCCAAGGTTTTAAAGTTATTTAGTTGAAAATTTAAACTAAATTATGAGAATTATGAAGGACAAGGTGAGATCAACCATGACTGGAGGAACAAATCTGATCAAAATTGAGGGACTCAATTCTGCATCATAGATGAGAATTTCATCAAATGGTTGCACACATCCACCTTTTCACCCTTTCATTTTATTCAAAGATTATTGCATAGGTGTATCAAGAATACTTTCTCACAGAGGTTTCTCCCATCACCATCTTATAGTTTCTTGGCCACTTATTTCATAATCATGATCACCGTCTCAGGTTTCTTTCACTAACATGGAATAGGATATCAATAGGAATAGATTCTTTTTCATTATCCTTTCATTGAAGATAATATTCTATTTGAGAGCTCATATTTTCACACACGATGAGTGTAGAATTGTGGTGTAAAAGATAAACTGATCAGTTTCCTCGAAACTCATTTTGTGGTCAGTTTATTGGTACCCACAACATTACCCACACATGACCCTTCCATTCTTATTTGATGGAAGCCATTCACTGTCACATTGCTATTATTTTGGATAGGCAGAGAGTGGGCTGACAAGGTTAGAGATATGGATTTATTAATCCTCCAAAGACATTTTCTTTAATTCTTCCAAGAAATATTTAACCAACTCATTTTATGTGTTTCTTGTAACAAATAAAAATCCAATGGATGTCATATTCCACCAGAAATAAAACCGAAGCCTACCTTTAGTCAGTCCGCAAATGACCCAACCCCCCCCACCCCGAAAATTCCTAAAAATCCCACCGGGGCAGCCAAGTAAAATTTCTCGAGCTCCAACACTGCACATCTCTGTAACTCACAACCTCGCAGACCGTGCTTGTATTCCCGTTGTGGCTTGCATCGATCATAGACATGGAGACCAAACTATTGTGAGTTGTACCTATTGCAATGGAATACAATTGTTTCAAGTCCAATACATTCTGATCATCTCAATGTATATATTTCTCGAGGAAACCATTGACCATATACTCATAGACCAAGGATCTTTTAGAACCCTCAAAGCTATACCCAAAGAGTCGCACCAGATGCAATTGATGGATCCTCTCAAAGGTAACTACTTCATTCATGAAAATATTTTGGCAGTGTTTAGAAATTTTAAGAATTTTAATAGCTACCAAGGATTCGCTAGGAAGCTTACCTTAGAAAACCGTATTGAAACCTCCTTGGCCAAGGTGTGTCTATAAAATTATTGGTGTATCGTTTTATCTGATGATAAGAGTATCTGGTGGGAGTTCGTTCGATTAAAACGTTCTTAATAGAAGGTGGTCTGTAGTCAAGGAGTGGATGAAGAAACCATTAATGGAATACTATAACACAAATGCCAGAAAGGATGGAAAATAAACAAATTGCAGACCGAAATACATTTACAATGAGTGGAAAGCATTAAATAATAAAAATCCCACTTCCAAGATTAGACAGTGGAAAATGCCTTGGATTCCAATTTAGGTGCTTGGATTATTACGCAAGGATAATGACAGGTCTAACAGGAGGTTGAACTACCCAGGTACTCCAGCATGCTCCTTTCCTGGAAAAACCAACACCACGTGCCTTTCATATGGAGCTTTTTATTCCAGTGACAAACCATCATACACTTCTCAATATTATTATTATTATTTATTCTATTTTATATTCTTTTTTATATTAAAATGAGAATTTTGGGCACTACAATATGGGTTAATCATCCTTCTTCCTATTTTATGTTTAGCATTTTACTATGGATAAAACAAGATACTAAACATTAAGGAATGCACACTTCATTCCCCTTTGGCATTTATCTGTTTTAGACATTTGGTCATAAATAAATCTAAATTATTGTGGTTTCTATGCAAAAATGTTTCTATTGCAATTGATTCAGGGAAGTTTCGGAGGTCTTGGGGCCATCCATCAGGAGTAGGCTTTTGGGCCTTAAGGAGTTTGCAGTGTGAAAGAGGAACCTGAGATTCAACAGAAGATTATGATATTTGTGTTAGGAATTATAAGTCCAAGAAAGAGACTATGGAAGTCCATTTGCATTCCTTACATGGTGGAAAAGATGAGACATCTTGAAGCATCATACATTTATCAAGGTAGTTCAATCTACTGGCAGACAACTGGAAATCCAAAGAAAGAAGGATAATTTTCGAGGTGATAAATTAAAAATAGGATCTTATGACTACCATCATTAGATTAAATGGGTTTTTTTCATTCGAAATCATTTAAACTTTCACTTGAAAATTTATTTGGGAGTTGAAGTTATCACCTCTAAAAGTTGGTCGGTTGGAAGTTGGATGGGTCAGGGTTAGACAACTGGGGGTTGGACGGGTCAAGGTTTGATGGCTAGTGATTGGATGCCGAAGGGTTGGTTGGGTCACATATTTTTATGCATATGATCATTTTTTGATGCCCCGTCACACACCTCTCATTTACACGACAACCAAGTTGGATGGTATATGACCAGATTGGACGGGTCATGGGGTTGGACGCCTAGCAGTTGGGTCAGATGGGGGGTTGGATGCCTTGGAGTTGGTTGGCTCGCATGTTTTGACACTTAGGATAATTTTTTGATTCTTGCCGCACCTGTCACATTTGCACGATACCTAGGTTGGATGGTACAACCATATTGGACGGGTTATCGGGTTTGGATGCCCAAGGCTTGGTTGGGTCACATTTTTTTATGGGTAGGATTAGTTTTTGATGCCCGTCACACTCGTAACACTTGCATCACACCCAGATTGGTTGATATGTCCATGTTAGATAGGTCACATGGTTGCGCGGCTCATAAATCCCAACAACTCAGCAATCAAATTTTAATGATGTATGGTGCCCCATGTCTTCATCTGAAAAAAATTACCCTTAGGAAGAGAATTTATATAGGTTCACATACCTCTTTAATGAGGGTTGGTCAAACATTTATTATGTATTGTAAAATCTACCTCATTTTTTAGAGGAGACATTTTTGGAGCTAGGGAAATCCTTGCTAAAGTTTTCGCTCAAGTCTATTTGAGTTATAAACCTTCTCCTATGCCTGATAAGCATATTTATGCCTCTCAAGATTAATGTGATGGTTTATGCACCTTATAGAGAAATAAATTCATGTTTTTGTGGTGTTTTTTCAACCCTTTCTCATGTTTTTTTGTTTCTCTATGCCTCTCCATTTCAGATTTGTTTTCTATACATGTATTTCCATTTATAGGTGTAAGATGTTGTGCTTCATGGAGTGCAAATGGAAGATAGAGTTTGGTTCTATGTCACTATTGTTCTGACCTATCATACTTCTATTTTTTTCTCTTCTTCCTCCCTCATCAGAGTATATCGCACCTTTTATTTGTGTTATCACCTCGTTAGTGTAGGATTTCCCATTTTACACACTTTCTCTCTCCTTATCTCCTTAACATTGTTAGGATAGTTGTAGTTAGGAGTATTTTCTGCATTAGGAGTAGTTTAGCATAAGAATTAGGCAAAGCAATCTGACCTTCTCGGGAGGACTATCTCAAGCTTGCAAGTCCCACAACTTGAGAGATGGTCCCATGTGATGCAGGTTACACCAAATGCCCCATTCAAACCTAGGCCATTTGAGGGGTGCTGTAATTTTGCATAAAACGTTTCGGCATGCTTGGTGGAATAGGTTTGAAGCACCTTACCACTTCAATTCATCACATTGATGTGTTCTTTGTGATATTCAACCATTGGAGGCACATGGAAATAACATCTGGAAAATGCATCTAGTCACCAACCCATTCTCTGAGTTACAGACCTTCTCCCCATCCATTTTTATTTCCAAATATTTCTTCTTTTGCCAATTTATGAGGATGTGCAGTCATGGCTTCATTCCAATCTTGGAATTCACACTTGTATCAACAAATGTGTAGTCCACCTCCAATGTATTTCTCAACTCCACCAAATTAGTGTTATGAAAAAATCAATAATCACTATGCCTACCCCTATGAGAAGTATCACTATCAGTTTTGACTATGGAACTAGGCAAGTGGGATATACATGCAGTGACATCAATTACATGGAGAATGATGATCTACTAGAGAAGATTATAAATATGGAGGCTAACATGGTTTAGTCAAGGGCTACAACACAAATGAGGGCATTCAAAATTGGTTATAGGGCATCTTGTCCATAGGAAGGCCCTTTTCCAAGACACTATAGCCCACAAGAGAATCTTGACTTCATGGTTGAAATTTTCCCTCAACTTGCATAGTGGACTAAAGAGATAGAGGCCTACAAACTTGGTGCTAGGGAAACCTTGTCAATGGGTAAATCCTACACCATCATCTAGTAATTTTCTCTCCATTCCCCAAGTAGCAACATCTCAACTTGAGCTTCAATTTCCAAGATTCCCATCCACTGTTGCCTCAATTGTGGAATTCATTTCTCCATCTTCTAGTCTCCCATCCCATCCTAATTTCTCTACCCTTCTCCCTTCCAAACATATTTCACCTCTACAAGAGCCAAAATAAATACCTTCCCCTTCATGAAAAATAAAGAAAAAACTAGTGGAGACCCCACCCACCACTCCTAATTTCCCGAGTCCATGTTGGGAAGAGAATCAAAATACATGTCAAGGTGAAAAATGAAGAAAAGAGGAACCCAACAGAGAAGAAATGATAGAAAATCTGAAGAGTTGGGCTGTCATGTTCAGAATAAAGAAGATCCCTTTGGTTGTTAAACACATAGAGGAGGCTAAGGTAAAGCCACAAGTGGTGGAAGCTTCAGCTATAATGCAAACAAGGGAATAAACAACTACTCCAGATCAAAAAATAAGAGGAGTACATTCTATTTTTTAAGGAGAGCCATACTATTTCAGAGGCTTCAAATACAGAGAAGGACATAGAAGAACCTCCAGTTCTCCCCGCCACAGTATCCCCTTCGAGCTGTAATGTTGAAGAAGAGTTTAAGATTTCAAACTTCATGTTTGAAGATGAGGGGAACCATGTAGAGCAAGTTGTATATTAGGAGGACACCATGGGGGATGCCGAGCCAATGCAACATGCCAAAAAAGAGGTAGACTATCCATCTGATTTAGAGGACTACCTTGATGGAGATGAGCCTGCAGATATTATCAGCTTTGTTGCCTCATCATTCATTCTCCAACATCACGGGTCCACTTCCATGGGGGAGATCATTCAATTACAATAGCCTGCATTTCACAACAGCCCTATGAAACCTATGTTGGAAGATCTAAATCTTCCATGCTATCCACAGGAGGCAAGGAACAAATATGACACACATTGTATACCAGTCATCAAGGAAGTGAATCAGCTACTTGCAAAAGCACTGCAATGCAAAAATTAGCATGCATGTAGCCTCTTTTTTAAGGAAGGTCCGCAAGGAGATTTCATTTTTGGAGTTGATTTTTAGAACAATGGGCGCATCATACCATGCCCAATTAGCTACTTAGTTTCATTAGAGCCAAGGGAGAAGCCAAAACTAGTATTTCCTAGTTTAGGGCATAAGTATGACTATCAAAGCACCAAGAGTCATGATAAACACCTCCAGGAGTCTAATGGCAATCATCTTAAGGAGTTATTTTTTATTTATGTTAATACTTTGGTTATTTGGGTGGAGGATCGACCTCTTGTCAGTTATTTACTCATTATAACAGTCATGTTCAACACCAAATCATATACATGGCTTCCTATTTTGAGAAAGGGAAATTACTTCTCCCTTCCAATTGTAGATTTGTTTGAGTTCCATTTTCCTTTGTTTAGCGTAGAGTAGGTAGGTTTTATTTTAGAAGAAGAAGTGCTCATGCACACTCTGCATGCTCCACTTGGGGTATGTATGATTTTTATTTTTGTACATAGCATGCATTGTGGCATGTTTTTTATCATTCATGATTCTTTATTTAGATGGGGCATGTTTTCATGGGAGAAATTAGGTTTAAACAATAGTCCTAGCCTCGCCGTATCAGCTTGTGTTCTCATGAATTTTGTAATGTTTATACTTTTCAAGGAATCATCAATTGGTTTTATTTCATACTTGAAAATAAATCAGCTTAAGGACAATTTCAATGGGGTTTCAAACTTTTGTCCTATAGATCAGGTTTGCAGAGAAAGAGAATTCTAGGTTCAAGACAATTTTCTACTCTCACAAAACCTTAATTCAGATAATCTTTGTAAATGGGAGGGAAACTCTCAGCAGTTGCAGGAAGTTCTAGGTTCAAGAATCTATGTTTTAATGGAACAATGGAATAATTTCTACTTTAGAATCATTTTTTCAGGTATACCAATACTGAATCGATGCCCAATAGACATTTCAAGGCCATTGGTCACACATCTAGCAGACAGATTTTCTTGAGAGGTCGTCAATTCTTATCTATTTTTAACCCCCTGGTAAAATAGACAACTTCGGAGGATGGGTTTAAGAACTGGACAAAAATTCATGGAGAAAACTGGAATGATACAACTGAGGTTTCAATTTTGGGAATCATTGCAATTGATTCAGGAAATTTTTGGAGGTCTTGGGGCCATCAATCAGGAGTAGGCTTACGAGCCTTAAAGAGTTTGTAGTGTGAAAGAGGACCTGAGGTTCAAAATAATATTCTGATTACCATGTTAGGAATAATATGTCCAAAAAATATCCTATGGAAATAATTTTCCATTCCCTACATGGTGAAAAAGACTAGACATCTTGAAGCATCATATACTTCCCAAAACAGTTCATTCTTCTGGCCCACAACTGGAAGTCCTGAGAAATAAGGAGAATTTTCAAGGTGATAAAGTAAAATTTAGATTTTTATACTACCATAATTATATTCAATGGGTTTTTTCCACGTGAAATCAGAAAAAATTTCACCGGAAAAGTCATCCGGGAGCTCAAGTTATCACCTCCGGAAGTTGGTCGGCTGGAGGTTACACAGGTCAGGGTTGGACGGGTCATGGTTGGATGGCTGGGGGGGTTGGATGCCCAGGGGTTAGTGGGGGTCACATTTTCTGATGTGTAGGATCACTTTTTGATGCACTTCACACCCCTCTCATTTACACGACACCTAGGTTTGACTGTACGACCAAGTTGGACAGGTCATGGGGGTTGGACACCTGGGAGTTGGTCGGCTAGGGGTTGGACACCTGGGGGTTGGACGGGTCAAATTTTTTGACATGTAGGATTAGTTTTTGATGCCCGTCACACCCATCACACTTACAAAACACCCAGGTTGGACGCTACGTCTAGGTTGGATGGGTCATTGGATTGGATGCCCTAGATGTGGTCGGCTAGGGGTTGGATGCCCAGGGGTTGGTCGGGTCACTTTTTTTTTACGCGTTGGATCAGTTTTTGACACCTGTTGCACCTATAACATTTGCAATAATGCTAGGTTGGATAGTACAGCCATGTTGGATGGGTCATATGGTTTGGCGGCTCATGAGTCCAAACAACTCAACAATCGGATTTTAATGCGGTATGCCGCCCATGTCTTCATGTGATAGAAGTACACTCAAGAAGTGAATTTGTATCGGTTCCCATATCTGTTTAATTACGTTTGGTGAGACATTAATTATATATTGCAAAATCCACCTCATTTTTAGGAGACATTCTTGGAGCTAGGGAAACCCTTACAAAATTTTCCCTCAACTCCATTTGAGCTGTAAGCCTTCTCCTACACCTGATAAGCATATTTATGCCTCTGAGCATTAATGTGATGGTTTCTGCACCTTATAGAGCAATAAATTCATGTTTTTGTTGCATTTTTCAACCCTTTCTCATGTTTTGTTGTTTCTTTGTGCCTCTCTATTTTGGATTTGTTTCCTGTGCATGTATTTCACATTTGCAGGTGTAAGATGTTGTGTTTCATGGAGTGCAGATGGAATATGGAGTTTGGGACTATGTCAGTATTTTTCTGATGTCTCCCACCTCTATTTTTTTATTCTTCCTCCCTCATCAAAGTCTCTCACCCCTTTTCTTTGTGCTATCACCTCGTTAGTGTATGATTTCCCATTTTATGCACTTTCTCTCTCCTTGTCTCCTTGGCATTGTTTGGATAGTTGTAATTAGGAATATTTTCTGCATTAGGTGTAGTTTAGCATTAGGATTAGGTAGAGGAAGCTTTCCATCTCTAGAGGACTATCTCAAGTTCGCAAGTCCCACAACTAGAGAAATGGTCTCATGTTATGAAGGTTAAACTGGATGCTCCATTCAAATCACGCCATTTGAGGGGTGCTGTAATTTTTCATCAACAGGTTGTTCAATTGACACAAACTCCATATGATAGACCTCCTAATTTTATATAGTTCTAAATGTAAATACAAATCCTTTTGGCACCCTCATTTGTGATGGGACACCCAAATTGTATATGTATACATTCCCTCAACTAAAACAATAATAAAGTTAATACCCAAAATTCTTTAACATGTCCTCTCCAATCCATCTCTCTAAGAATATCATCATGGAGACTCAATTTTGTGAAGATATGCGCATAATATGCTTTCTCTAACTATTATTTTGTAAACTACAATTTTTAATTGCAAACTAAAAGTTTCAAATAACATTACTTTTTACATAAATTTAAATTATCTTATCAAAATGCACTACATTTTTGTTACAAGTCTCGCGGTGTAGATCATGTATATCTCACCCAAATCAAGCACCTCAAAAAAAACATCTTATTTATCACACACCCGGTTAATGTTTCCTTTGATATAGTAACTTAATTACATACTTAAAAGTGGAACAAATATAGACACCTAAATTTTTAAGTTTATCATTCCCTAATGAAAACATTGTATTTACCCCTAATTCATGACTTGTGGACACTTTCTAATATTAATTGCACATAATTATTCTTAATGTATGTCTTGATTCCTTATTTACACTTATTATTAAGTTATAAATTACACACATCCTTAAAAATTATCAAAATCCAATAACTTGCATGTACAAGAAAACACATCATTGAAAAATAGGAATGATTCATTCTAAATTACACAGTTTCATTCCAATCCACATACTGATATTGTTTCAATTTGATGTATTTTGTTGGTCTAGAGATATCTTTGTTAGCTATAATAAACGTGAAATTTTACTATCAATCCCCTATTTTAAAAAATCTAATGTACTCATTTACTTATTTTGAACTTTTAATAATACCTATTGACATTATCATAGTTATTAAAATATAATCTGTTCCAAATTGTTAGAAAAAAAGTAACACACTCCATAATAATTTCTCAACCTAGACTAAAGTATAGTTAAATAGGTTATAGTGTCACACTTCCCAAGATATAGACTATCTAAAAAAAGTTTTTGTAATCATGAAAAGTAATAATTACATAATAAAATATTATCTTTATATATATTACAATCTACTACGAAAATTATTCATAGTTTTGGGCCTCTTCATTCATACTACTACCATAAGTTGGGAATATATTACACCTCAACCCAACTGCTAACCTTTATGCATGGTATGCTTTTGCTGGTTAAGTTGTTAATCTATTTCACATCACATTAAGGGTTTCACACACATGCAACACCAAGATTCTTAAAGAGGAATAAATTACATAAAATAAAAAGGGGACAATAATTTGTATGACACCATTCCATATCTTTTAGGAACCATTCACTTGATAGTAAATCATCTAACACTTACATGCACACTAGAATATTTTTTCCCTTCTTATTTTACACTCCTAATTTCATACAACAATTTCTTGCATATAATTTTTAGTGTATATTCATACAATGTTTCTAAATCAGCTACTGGAGTTTATTATATGCTAACTTATCCCTCTTTCTTGTTTTTCATCTTCATGTATATTATGTCATATAATTTAAGTTTTAAATTACTAATAAAAGCATATTATCATATGTACATTATTATTTTATTAATAATATGATTATACTAGCTATTGGTAACCCATTAATCCTATTATTGAATAAAAATATATTAAACCATAACTTATATATTTATTTTATAGTTGAATCAATTATGTTCCATAATACATCCCTGGGTATGTCTTTAACTCTAGGTAGTTAGCATATGTCAACAATGATAACAAGTCATTTCCTAAAAACTTGCATTTTAATTAGGGATATCCTTACATACATGATAAATCATATGAGACAAAAAAACAACAACGATCTCATCTCATCAATAAAAATGTGGTGGTAAAGAAAGAATAATCATAAGTGTCCCTAAAAACATTCATTTACTTTCTAGGTTTACATAAATGTATGTATGTATGGCTGATTAAAAATTATTCAAGTAAGAATCACATGTTTGAGTGATATATAATAATAGTGAGTGTCACGTCACTATAACATGTATTATAAAATGGGATCTTTATTCTATTGATGATATATGACTTCCCTATACCAGTAGTGTCATCATTAATAATTTCAAGGGAGAAATTTTATCGTATTATTTGTAGCAATTGGGTGATGTTACTTGGAGCGCTTAGGTCACTCATTGAAGGTTACCTATCTATCTATACCACAAACTTCACTTGTAATCTATATGTAATAGGAATATTTTTAAAATAAAAATGAATCAATTTAAAATTTATTAATTTAAAGAAAAGAAAATGATTAAAACTGAAAAATTTCCTAAATTTCTGATAGAAATTTACACATCACAATTGATTTATGTAAAAATTTCAAACGATCTTCACTTTAACCTAATGATATGAATATAATGAAGCTAAACATTAACAAAAACTCATTACACTTCAAAATACCTTGAACTCAAAGAAAATAAATTCTCTTCTTAATTCTTGAATGATGACTTAAAATCTGTCTTAAAAGGAAAACAACTTCCAACTTGAATTACCAAGAAAAATCTAACTAACTTCAATTAAGTCTACTCTAGGTGGCGAAATTTACTATTTTTAACAATTTACTAGAATCTACTATTGTTATTCTATTTGCATGTTTATTAGCATCGCCACAAAAAATTCCTTGCATTTTCTACATTACTAAATTGTAGGAATTGTAAATTTTATGGCCTGTTATGTATGGAAGAGACTAAAAATAACTAATGCCCTAAAATAGGAAACACTGAATTGAAACTTAAATCCTAATTTTTCGGCCCCCAAATGGTGAATTTTATCCTGAATATTCACCAAATATTGTTCAAATTAGAAAGGAGAACTGTTGAATGCATTCATCTCATAGAAAAAAGTGGTTTACAAAAACAAATGGAATCAAACAGACACTCAGAACAAAAGCTATGACCATTTTAAGTTTTTGCTAAAAGTAGTGCATCATTCTCCCTTGGTTGAAAATTGTAGCTGCTGTAAGTTGTCTTCTTCAAATTTCTTCCATTTATCTTTATCTATATCTTTAATATCTCACTCTATGACAAATGTGTTTTCCTCTTGTTTCAATCCTTTACAATGTACCAAATACTAATTGTATTGTCTATGTCATGTGTTCACCATTTTCTTGTCTAAAATTTGATCTACTTCTTTGTTCTTGTTCACTGGAACCTCTTGTCTCTAATATACTATTTCTTCAATAATATCCCCTTATTCACTACCTCCATGACAATATTATAAATCTAAAACATTATATACTAGAGAAATATAAAAATTTCTTCGCCATTCTACCTCATAATTATTATCATTTATCTTTTTCATGATCTTGTAGGGACCAATCTTCTTGTACTTTAGCATGTAATAGGTTTGTTTTGGAAAATTTTCCTTCTGAAGGTATAAGATAAAAAAATCACCCATTGTAAACACCTTTCTCCTTCTGTGCACATCTATTATCTCCTTATACTTATCATTATTATTCTACAAGTTCTTCTTGCAATTGATTTATATATTCTACAAAATCTTCTACATCATCACAAACTCTTCCATCAATTGGTAGTTACACCAAATTCTAACACCCCTTTTGGATTAATCCCATACAAAATATAAACTGGATACTTTCTTGTGTATTTTTGGGGTGAGCTATTATAAGAAAAATCAATTTTTGGCAATGTTAAGTCCCATTTTTTGTCTTTTCCCCAACTATACACCTTAGCAGGTTTCCCAAATTCATATTTAGCACATTTATTTTCCCATCAGTATTAAGATGGTAGGAACTTATGAACTATAGTTTAGTTCCCAACTTCTTCCATAAATTCTTCCAGAAAATGACTTAAAAATATTTTATCCCTATTTGAAGTAATGGTTTTTGTAACACCATATATCCTAAAAAAATATCTAAAAATCAAATCTTCTACTCTTGTTGCATCACTAGTTTTATTAAAGGTAATAAAATGAGCTAAGAGAAACTATAAAAAACCAAAAAAAATTAGTCATTACCTCATTTTTTTTCTGGTAACCCCAAAACAAAATCCATATTCAAATATGTCCATGCTCCTTTGGGAACATGCAATGGCATATACAACCCAATATTTTGTAGATGGCCTTTCAAGACTTGGAAAATTATACACATCTTGACAGATATTACCAAATATCTTTTCATCTTTTTCCAATAGTATTTATCTTCTACCAAAGATATAGTCTTATTGTTACCAAAGTTCCCAACCAATCCTCCACTATGAAACTTTTTTACTATATTCTCTCTCATAGACCCAATTGGAATACATAGCTATTGTCCCCTAAAAAGATAGTCATCCTGTAAAAGTTACTCATCCTAGACATCACTTGCATCGCTTGACAATGGAATACTTAACCTTTTAATAATATCCTTGAAATCAAAATAAAAAATATATAAATCCTTTATTTCTTAAAAACAAACCACCTCATTTTGCATAGTTGTAGATAGAGTAACACACCTACTCAATGCATCAGAACCTTGGTTATTTTTTCCTGACAATTTTTTTAGATACAAATTATAAAATTGTAAAAATGATACCCAATTTACATTCGTACTATTTGACTTCTCTTGTGTATTCACATAATTTAGGGTTATCTGGTGTGTAAATAACACAAACTCCTTAGGCACTAAGTAATGCCTCCAATGTAAATATGTTGTATAATTTCATAAAATTGCACATCATAAGTAGATTAGTTATTTCTCACCTCATTTTATTTCACACTAAATAAAGTTATTGACTTGCCACCTTGACTTAGGAAAAAATAATACCGACATGTGAGGCATCACTATCAACGTCGAACACTTTATCAGAATCTGGTAGTGCCAAAATAGGTTCTTTCATCACCATCTTATTCAATAACTTAAAGATATCCTTAGCTTCCTTTTTCCACCAAAACTCCCTTTTTTGTACAATCTGTTATAGGTGCTATAATACTACTAATTGTTTTAATAAAATTTCTGTAAAATGTTCTGAAACCATGAAAGCTTCTTACCTTTGTTATACTATGTAGAGTAATCCATTCAATAATTACCTTTATCTTTTATGAGTCAATATGTATCTTATCTTTTAGAATAATAAAACCTAAAAATACCAAACTCTCTTACATGAACGTTGAATTATTCAAATTTTCATAGAGCATCTCTTTCCTTAACACTTCAAATATCACCCTCAGATTCCTCAAATGTTCATATTTAGTTTTATTGAAAAAACAATATATCATCAAAATAAACCACAACAAAATTACCATTTTACTATGACAGCAAATATTTCATCAATGTCATAAAAGTTCGAGGTGTATTGGAAAACCTAAATGATATCACTAGCCACTCATATAATCCATCCCTTGTCTTGAATGTTAATTTGTACTCATCTCCTTCTCTGATCTGAATTTGATGGAAACAATTCAAATATCAATTTTCATGAAATACCTAGATCCAGCAAGCACATCCATCATATCATCAAGGCGAGGTATTGGGAACATAAAATTCTTTGTAATTTAGTTTATTTCTGTACTATCCACACACATTCTCCATGTTCCATCCATATTTGGAGTTAATAAAGCTAGAGTGGCACACAAACTCATCCTATCCCTTAATACACCCTTCCTCACAAGTTCTCTCACTTGCTTATTCGATTCTACAACCAATGTCAAGCTCATCCTATAAGCTGCTTGATTTGGGAGTGAAAATCCTAGGATCAAATCAATATGGTGTTGAATATCTCCTTTAAGTGGTAACCCATCCTATAGCTTATCTAGAGTAACATAAAAAAATCCTTCTGTTGATTTTATAGTCTATACTGGTATTTCTACACTTGCATATTTATCTTTACTTGATACTAGTACATAAAAAAACCTTATTGCCTTTTCCTCCTTAAAAAAATTATTTTGCAGAAGTAATATTTTGGGCATTCCCCTCTTCTTTAGGAGGTGACAAAACTATTTTTTTCCTTCTTTCCAAAAAAGTGTATGTATTCCTTTCCTCGTAATGAATTAATTTTCTATCAAATTACTATGGCCTTCCTAGCAACATATGCCATACATCCATAGGAATAACATCACGCCGAATATCGTCCTTATAAATTTTACCAATACTATTTTCTATTAAACATATCTTATAAATAGTGACTCCATTACACTTATTATATCATGCCATACAGTAAAAGTTAGGATTCTTCTCACAATATAGGCCTAGTTTCTCAACCATCTCATTTGAACCCATGTTATCACAACTAATACCATTAATAATAATATTGCATACCTTTCCTTCTAAGGTACATCTTGTCTCGCAAAATATTTATACGTAGCCATGCATCCCCTTCATCTCCTGTCTTGGAGAAATCATCATCCTTTTGATAATCATATTTTCTCCTACATTTGATGGAATGTATAGGTCATGTTCTTCTTATTATTATTCAAATTTAGAAATATTTAATCTTGGAGGATCTTCTTTCCTATTTTCATGTGTATAATAATGTTGGAATTCAAAATCCCTATGCCCTTATTCACCACATATGTAGAAAAAAACATGGTCTTTGTGGAGAATCCCATCCTCTACTAAAAGTATATCCTCTGCCCATAGAAAATACTATACATCTTTGCTAATTATACAGATATTTTCTTGTATATTTTTACTTTTCCACTTAACGAGGTTGTTCTCTTCTACCTTTAATGGAACTTGCCCATTCCCAAAATGAGGACGATTCCCCCCTATTGATCCCAAGTGTTCTCCTAAAACTTTCTTGGTTCTATTTTTCTTCAGACTTTAAAGGTAGTGTATAGGAAACCTACATGCTCTTGATCCTATACATACTTAGCTCATCTTGAATAGAAAATTTTAATCCATTTACTTACCTTGCATTCATTTGTTTCTTATTTTCATCATGTTATACATGAATGGAAAAGTTATAAAACTCATATATGTATTCTTACATGGTTTCTAAGTTTTGGCTAAGATTATGAAACCTCCTTTAAAGGATTTGGGCATAATCCACACGGAGAAATGTTTCTTTTAGCTCCATCTTACTTCAATTCCTAATAATTTATTTCCCCTTTCTTGTTTTATTTTTTTAGGTGATCCCACCATAACATAACATGATCTTTGAATTTAATTCTTGAAAATTTTACCTTCTTTTACTCTGACATAGCCTTCCACTCAAAACATTTTCCCATGATATTCAACCAGTCGATAAGCTCCTCTACTTTTAGGATACCTATATATTCTAAAACATAAAATTGTATATCATCATTATTTTCTTTTAATGCTCAAATAATCATTTATTCAAAATCTACATGTGGCCCTTTTGTTTCCTCCTCTTCAAAAAAATATTCTTCACTTGTGTTATTTCCACCTTCATTTTCTCTCTGAGCTATAATTACAATAAGCTCAACAAATTTCCTCTATAGATCCTACATGTTTTTATGCATCTGGGTAATAACACACCTCTTCCTCTTCCTCTTCCTTCCATCTGTGTAGTTATTCTATATCTATATTCTTTGTTCTATCTCTCTATTTATTTACTATTATATTTACTACTATAGGTCTACTTATATATAAATTTACAATCATAGCTCTCTCTATGATTCTGATGAAATCAAATCGTGCCAAGAAAAAATGTTGACTTAGATTGTGGCTAATCAAAAAGCTGTAAGATAACTATCCCCGGATCTGCATTTAGAAATCTTCTCATCCTTTCTTGATTGAAAGGGTTGTTGATGAAAAATCTTGGGATTTGGTTAGAATAGATAAACTCCCGTCGATTACATAACTATAGAGAAGTTCCATAACCATAGGAAAATCGTTAAGGATCAAAACCATGAGAGTTCTGGAACTATACCCAGGAGTTCCGAAGCTAAGTCTGAAAATTATGGAACTAAATACTAGAGTTCCAAAACTTAGTCCGAAAGTTCCGAAACTAGATGATGACTGTGTAATGGAGTTCCGGAACAAGCTTAGAAGTTCTGAAACTAAGTTGTATTGGAACAGATGCTACCGAAAACATGTTGAACGATACATACTTCATTTCTTCGAATGATTAGACATGCTTTATTACAAAACTAAATTTCAAACACACACTTTGTTAGGAATTTAAAATATTTTAAACGTTCGAATCACAATCAATCAAAAGATAGATAATTACATCCTAACTCGTATCAGATCAAATAAAAGTCACAAAATGCAATCAAACTTACTAAAAAGGAGAGTAAGATGAGATCATATTTTATACATTAATCGGGCATATTCTGGCCTCGTCATTTCCCCCAAACTCACTTGTTTGTAAGTCCCTTTACAAACTTCATTCTTCAAAAGTGGGGTTATATGTTTTGCATTCAATTTTATTACTCAGATCAAATGGCTGAAACTAGATCTTCCAATGCTTAAACTTAGAGGTACTATACCCAGCTCCTACTTCTATTTTCCTCTCCAAATCTTCAAATTTAGTAGGATATTGAGGTTCTCTATTTTTCCAAGGAGGCATGGGGTTGAGAAGTAGAGGGGGCCTTGTTCGTATTCCCATCCATATTTTCCCATAGGTCTCATCTATTTGAGGAATTATTGTGCATAACGCTTTCGCTCTTTCTAAACTCTAGATCATATTTATAGGGGATATTACTTCCCTTCTTCTCAAGGAAACAATAAGGAGTTCCCACCTCTTTGAGCATCCTTCATAAATATATTCCAACTTCTCCTCATCATAGGTGGTAAAGGTATCAATAATCTTTTGCAAGCTAGAAAATTAATGTGTCTTGAATCGCTCATCAAAGGCACGAGTTCTAAAATGTATAAGGAAGGAAGAAGGTTTACCATAGTGAGATCTCGTATAGAGACCAGTTTAGCTATCTTTTAATAAAAACTCATATTCCCTTTCATTCCATGCAATTTGGTTTTTCAAAACAAAGAAAAATGCATTGATCTGACTTTCCCCTACATACAAATTGATCATAAATCCTGTGCTTTTCTCTAGCATAAAATTTGAAAGATAGAATTCACATAGAATATTTTTCTTCTCTGGACTGCATAAAGAATAAGTTGTCATGAATTTAGATTTATATTTTAGTTCATGTGGAAGTCCACATGCAATCCTTGACAACTGATAGCGAATGAATTGCTCTTCTAAAAACACACTATATATAGGAGAGGGCCTCCTGCAGGAAAGCAATTTTTCACTCATAATGCATACCATATGAATTTTTGCAAGAAATATATATTTGTTTCCTTATTCCTTATAAAACATTTCTTCCCACTCTTTTCTTGCCGTCTTTTATTCTTCCATCTTGATATTCAAATGTTCATTTCATGTTGTAGGTTCCCTGAGTTTCCTGCAAGGGTCATTCCATAGTTGTTTGAGTGGAAAATAAGTTAACTCAGTGTGTGCAGAGATTGTGGACACAAAATTCTATTTTTTAGAAGTCTTACATTCTTCTTGTTTTGTATCAGATGTTTCTTAATTACTTGTAACTCCTTAGTCCTGGCTGTAAGTTGGTTTGTTAGCTCTCCAATTATCATTTCTCTTTGTTATAATTTGAGTTTGAGGAAATCCAATTCCTCATCCTTTTCTCTAATAATGAGCTCTACTCTAGACAAGAACAAAGCCTGTTTAACCTGATGTCTTTCTTCTTCTTCTGAAATTACTTAAGGAGTTGAGCACTCTTATTCTATCAAAGGAAATTTACCGTTTCGTCTCTAGGATGCCAACTCTTATTTTTCATGTGACAATGTTGATTATTCAACCAATTCTTAAAAATCCTACTCCTCAAGTCTCTCATCTCCTTTGTCCATCTCAGCTTAGCTTGGTTCAGGAGGAGTCATGAACATGCTACCCAAAATATCAGCAACTTATTTTTCCATATTTTCCTGTTCACTCCTTCCCTCTGAGGTTTCCCTTGACCTCTTATGAATTTTCCTTCTCTGGAGAATTTCAACTTGCTTAGCAATGGATTTCCTTCTAGAGCTTCTTCTTACTTTTTTTTCTTTCTCTTGCATGGGTGAGCTATCAGCATCTGAGATAGATATTAGCTCCCTTGAAGCTACTATAGAAGGAGTTTCCTTTAAAGGCACAAAAGGATCTGCTATTTTGATCTTTCTCACAGACCTTCTTCTTTTTGGTATATTCTCTCTTTCCACTTCCTTCTATTCTTCTGCAGGGGCGTTAATTTCCAAATTAGTTGAAGGAGAAAATGGAATTGGAATTGTCCTTATGATAATATTAGGGTTTTTCTTGAACTTATGAAGAAACTATTCCCTAATTTTTTCTCCATTTTTCTTTGATAGAAAATTGTGTTGGCATACTAAATGAATTAGCCCGTGATTCCTGATTGTCCCAACACCCCAAGAATACCTCTGGGCCATGGTCTGGATAAAATCAAATAGAAACTCTTGCAGGTTTATTATGTACTTTGGTTTTGAGGCTCCATACTTCAGATATATGAGCATTTTTAGGACTTCTTTTCCTACAGACCCAAATTGACCATCATAGGTTAAATATTTCACTATTTAAAATGCTACCTTGTCAAAGGGTTTGGGAAAATTGCCCCTTCTGACCCCTTTTATGATTTTCTTTGTATTGTAAATGTATTGAGGTTCAGGTTCTCCTTCTTGTAGTAGTATTTCAACAGTTCTTTCAAGGTCCCTTTGGTAGGATGTGGGACATGCACAATTGGCACTCTAGACACATTAGTTATTGTATTTACAAAAAGGGGAATAAAAATAGTTGTCACCTTTTTCCTAGATGGTCTAGGTTTATGACGAATTCTCTTACTAATTCGTCATTATACTTTGAAAACTTCTTCATGAAATCTCGCCATCTTGCATGCTCAAAGATAGATGCCACTTCTCGTCCGTGAGTATTTGGGAATCATCCTCTAGTTCTGATTTCTTTTTTATCGCCATATCGACTTGATTTCTGTTTCTTGTGACTTAGTGCTAATCGGCTATAAGCCTTCTTACTTAACTATGGAACTAACAATTTTGGTTGCGGAACCTCTATTTTTAGGTGCAAAACCTCTTTTCTTAGTTGTGGAATCCTCTTTTATTTGTTGTGGAACACAATCTTAATTCGTTGCTTCTCCCTCAAAATCTCTCTACTACTTATTTCACTTGATTTTTCACTAATGATTACTAATGATAACCGTTCCGCTACTTATTCCATCGAAATTGTCTCATGATTACTCACTTGTAATCATAATGTATAAATAGATGACTCATCATACCAACTTTTAAATCAAGTCAAATCACACATGCAAACTTTTAATTTAACCCTAAATAAGTTAAAATATATAATTATTGTCCTTGATGATGTAATCCTTTTGTTATGATGAATCATCATTCCTACAAGTGTAACAAAGCACAGTTAGATAATACAGCTGGAATTCCAAAGAATTCCCTTTTATTTGAATTAGACATATGAGGAGGTCAACTTCCATTGTTGGTTTTCAACTGACCTTTGAGAGAAATTTTATTATATATATATATATATATATATATATATATATTAATTTGGGGAAGAAAACACCATTTACTACTTTTCATTTTCTTCCCTTTATTCTGGATCTATCATCTAGTTATTTGATCATTTTGGAAGAACTAGGTTCTTCCATATGATCAAATTCTTTGTGTTCTTCAATATTCCTCAAGAATTCATCCTTAGTGGGAGGCTTCCTATAGAGTTTTAGCCTATGTCCACTTACCAAGAGTTTTCTTCTGCTACCATCAATGGGAAGTAACTAAATAGAACCATTGTCAAATATCTACTCAATCAGATAGGGTCCCAACCATCTGGTTCTCAATTTTACCTTGAATTGTTGGTAATTAGAATCAAACAACAATGACCAATATTCTACTTTGAATTTCCTTCTCTTGATATGTGTGTTATGCCATTGCTTCCTTTGATCTTGGATTATCTCTGTCTACTGAAGTGATTCCATCCTCAGTTCATCCAATTCAATGAGTTGAAGGATTCTTTCTTTCTGAGTTGCATCTGAATCAGTTCCCACCTTAATTGTTTTCCTCAATGTCTAAAGTTCAAAATTTATAGGAAACAAGTGATTTTTCCCATAAACTAACTCATATGCTGAAAACCATGTTGTAGTTTTCCAAGTTGGATTATAAGCCCAAACAGGTTCAGGTAGTCTCTTTACCTAATTTTTTCTCTGAGCTTCAACTATTTTTGTAAGGATGTTTTCTAATTCTATGTTTGTTACTTCATCTTGTCCAATTGAATGTGGGCGATAAGGAGATGAATTCCTATGATTTATTTGGTAATACATTGTGAAAGCTTAGATCATATTATACATAAATTTTGGTCCCTGATGTAAAACAATGCTCCTCGGTGCTCCAAACTTTACCATAATTCTATTTCGAAGGAATTAAACAACTACTTATTCAGTGATATTTGTCACTACCTGAACTTCTTCCCACTTTTTCACATAGTCAATACACACAATAATATATTCCTTTCCTTGTGAAGGAGGATTAAGGGAATCAAAAAATTCCAATCCCCATCTCTCAAATGGTTCAATCACTACTTGAGGTTAAAGAGGCATTTCATTGGTAAAAGGTGGGTATCCCATCCTTTGACAAGGATCACACTGCTTGATATATCTCTTCACATCCTTGTACAGAGATGGCCATTAATAACCAGTGCCAAGTATCTTATGAGTTGTTCTTTTCAATGAATAGTGTCCTCCACTTGGTTCATCATGACATGCTCTAAGGATGTCAAATATTTCATCTTCTCTTACACCCGTGCACAAAACAAAATCAGGACCACATTTAAATAGCATTCCATTTAACCATTTGAATTGTGTATTGGTTTTGATTAACATATTTATTTTTTTCTTAGTGAAAGAAGGAGGAAGCTTCCGTGTCGCAAGATAATTTTCCATATCAGCAAACCATGGTGTACTTGCTGAGATACCAAAAAGTTGTTCATCTAGAAATTTATCCTTTACTGGATCTTGCTCCCTTGTAGTGGTTAGTATTGACAAAAAATTAGATACCACAACAGATTTACCTAGATTTTCCACAATGGTAATATCAAATTCTTGCAAAAGTAATAACCATCTAATTATTTTTCCTCCAACCACTGGTTTTTTCATTAAATATTTAATTGCTAAATGATCTATGTGTACAAATATCTTGTACCCTGTAATGTAATGTATTAATTTATTGATTGCTTCAATCATAACAAGAAATTATTTTTTCAGTGGTGATGTAATTCTTTTTAGTGGGAGTAAGATTCTTACTAACATAGTAAATAGAATACTTTTTTTCTTGTTGATCTTTCTATCCCAAAATTGCACCAATGGAATTAGTTGAGGCATCTGTTTGGATATGAAATGGATTTTCCCAATTAGGTCCTCTCAATATTGGGGAAATGATTAAGTTTTCTTTAATTTATTCAAAATCGTGCTGACACTTTTCATCCTAAATAAATTCAAAGTCCTTGGCTAGAAAATAAAACAAGGGGTTAGTAATTTTACTGAAATCTTTTATAAAAATGCCTATAGTACCCAGCATGCCCTAAAAATGACTTGATATCTATGGGTGTCTGAGGAATAGGTAAATCTAAAATGATCTTAATTTTGTTTTGATCAACCTCAATTCCTCTTTTTGAAATATGGAGTCCTAATACAATCCCCTCATCAACCATCATTAATCACTTTTCATCACTAAGAGATAAATTGTGTTGTTCACATCTTGTTAACACTCTGTCCATATTTCTCAAAGCATCATCAAATGTATTTCTGTGTACAATGAAGTCAACCATATATAGCTCAACACAATCATTTTTTAAATCAACAAAGATTACAAGTAAAACTCTCTAGAAATTTGCAGTAGCATTACATAAGCCAAATGGTATCACCGTATAGGAAATGACACCCCATGGACATGTAAATGTAGTTTTGTCTTGATCTTTAGTAGCAACTCTGATTTGATTGTATCCACTAAATCCATCCAAGAAGGAAAAGTATTGTTTACCTGAAATCTTATCTAGAACTTGATCTATGAATGGTAAGAGAAAATTATCTCTCAGTGTGGCTTTGTTCAGTTCCCTATAGTCAACACATATTCTCCATTTTCCATTCCTTTTAGGAACAATTACAAGAGGAGATACCCACTGGCTATTTTAGATAGGGTAGATAAAACCTACTTGTAATAGTTTTTCAATTTCTTGTTTGACTATATCCCTTAAGGCTAGGTTTATCCTTCTCCGAAGCTGCCTAACTGGTTTAACATTTTATGTATAGATGTGATTAGTGTAAATACTTGGGTGAATTCCCTTGATGTATTTGTAATCCCAAGAAAAATCTTTAATATGATTTTTTAGAACATCAAAAAATTTAGCTTGTTCATCGTCCTTCAACTAGTTGTTAGTGTTCAAAGTTTTACCCAGTTGAATATCAACATGCTTCATTCCAATGTGTGATGAACTGATTTTTTGAAAGGATTCTATTAAAGTATTTAATGGAAATGAATTTGGTAACAACATATGGTATGTGGCAACATCCCCAAATGTTCATTGAGACATAATACTGGAAAAAGGACAGTAATGAGAATTATGATACTTATCCCTTTGTAGGTCAAATTCTTCGTCACTGCTAATTTCCAAAAATTATTGACCACTCCATGATGTATTTGAATCTGAGCCAATGATTCTTCCTCTCCCCACAAGAAATCTCGTTCCTCTGGAGCGAAATTATTTCCAAACACAGAGAACTGCTATTGTCGTGATTCCAAAATAAAATTTGGTGCTTCTGAAACTAAATGTGGTAGTTCCAGAACTAAGTTCGTAGGTTCCAGAACTATGATCGTAGGTTCTGGAGCAATAGCCGTGGGTTCCAGAACTACATCTGATTACTTCGAGGACAACTGTTTCGCATCCAATGGTGGATTAATCATCTCTTCTACTTCTCTTACATGATCCTGCAATGTGATCAAAGCCAAAGAAGAAAAAAAATTCTTATTAGTATCAGGAGAATCAACCCACAATTGTTCTTGATTATCATTAAAAGTTCGTGCAGAAGGATATAAGGAAATTTTATTCGAATTCTTACCATTTGAGATTGTCATATCACCTGACCTGTAAAAAATTAAGGAAGCAACTATAGCTAACCATGGTCTACCAAAAATAATGGGATAAACTAATGTTTTACCTTTTGGCTGCAGTATAAGGAAGTCAACAGGATATTCCCATGACTCTACTATAATCACCACATCTTCAACAATCCCTTATAGTTTTGCAACATACTAGTCTGTCATCTGATATATGGTATTAGTAGGTTGTATACCCGTTAATGGCAATGTTTTCAAATTATCTACTGTCATTACATTGATAGCCGCTACCAAATCTACCAAAACGTTATGTATATCCTTATTTCCTATAGAGATAGAAATAACAAGACTTCCAGGATCTCCGTATTTGGGAAGTAAAAGTTTTCCTACTAATAAATCAGAGAGTTTCCCATCTACTTTAATAGTCTTGGGATACTGTTTCTTCCTTCCAGGATTTTTCAAACATAACATTTTGATTAATTTGTTTAATTCTAGAATGTCCTTAATTTCTTATAGCAATGGTATCTGAATATTCAATTTTCTTAGTTCCTATACCAATTCAGACTCCTTAGTTTCTATAGCTTCTTTAAATCTCTTTGGAAATGGAGTCTGAGTATTGTTGCTGTCTGGTTCTTTTTCTTTTCATTTTATATCCTCTTTTGGAACAATAGTACTAGGCATTTCATTTTTGTCTTTCAATTCAGTGATTAGAAAAGGTGGACTAAAAATGATTTAATTAGATCTAGTTTGAATATCCTTACAATCCATGGCATGTAAATCAACTAATTTTTCTAATTTTGTTCCATAAATAGGAGTTTTTGTTTGTTTCTTGGGTTTGCTACTAGTTGTGATGGTATTTATGTTTTGACTATATTCATAGTTTTCTAATTCTGTGCAGGGGATTCCATGATTGACTGTTGATTCTGATTTGGATATGTTTTTCCTTTAGAATAATTACTAGGGTTCCATCTAGGTTGTGACCAATCATAAGGATTTCCTTGAAAAACCATGGTTGTTGATGTCCCTGAGCATACCAAGATTTTTTTTCCCACTCTTAAGGGTTCCATGTTGGTTGAGGTACCCAAGGTGGTTGTTCCCAATTTTGTGGTACTGTCTGAGCAAACCATGGCATCTTCCAAGGATTAGGAACTGATCTTGGCATAAACTGCCCTTTTTGAGGTTACCTCTGAACAAAATGAAATTATTTTGTACTGGTTTGTTTAAGCTGATTCTTTATGACTGGGAGTAGAGAAAAATCATCGGTATCATCTTCTTTAGATTCAAAGATAAGACACATTTTTTTTTATCCTAAGGACGGTCTCTTATTGCATGTTTGTTCCGTCATCTAGGAAAATGCATATCCAATGGTTCATTTTTTGTGTTTTCTTTAGCTTGTAATCCATCCATATTAGAGGTTAATTGAACTAAAGTGTCTGTTTTAAAGTTTTCTAACTCATCCATTTATTTTTTCATATCTGGATTCATACTTTTCACCGATCTTCCTTTTCTAGGACCACCCCTTATACGGTAATAGCTTCTAAAAATCTCCTTATTTTCGTTCATCCTTAATTGATCAATGTCTCCACCTCCTATCAAGTTAAGGGCTTCCCTAAATTTTTCATCTAAAACTTTAAGAAATATGGTTTTACTTAACTCCTCTTGAAGTACAAATCAACACCTTTTTCTCACAAAGAGGAATTTGTCTAAATAGTCTTCTATATTGTCATCTTCCTCCTACTTGATTTTGAATAATTCTTCCTTCCTATTTCTCCCTCTATAATAATCACGGTATTTGTCTAGGAAGGAAGTCTCCATTTGTGCCCAAGTCGTAATAGAGTTAGATGTTAATGCCATGAACCACCTCATTGCTACATCCTTCAGAGTGGATGGAAACAACTTGAATTTTTGATTATCTATTTTATAGCTAGAGGTATGACATAGTACCTTGAACTCAAATAGAATTTGGTCGGGATATTTAGATGACATCCCTCTAAATGTGGGTAAATGTGTAGGTGAGATATTTTTCGTTGGTGTATCATCATCTCCCAATTGGATTGGATAAGTAAAGGTCCTCTCAGGTAATCTTTCAGCTTCTCGTGCCATTTTTAAAATATTTTCCCCAATTTTCCTCCTAGTGAATGTGGGTATGCCTTGAGGAAGGTGAAAAATCAGAAGTAGGAGGTTGAATTCTCAATTTAGAATAAAAACTCACCCTAAATGGATCATGAGTAATAAGCCTTTTCCAAAAAGTTCTACTTCCTTCAGGTGACTGATCTAAGAATTCCAAAGGTAGCAATTTTGTTTCTTGTATGATAGGGGGTGATGGTGCCTCCAACTGTTGATCAATTTCCTTATTTAGACTAGAGGATGTTATGAATTATTTTGAAGATGTTTTTGGGAGGAATCTACCTTGTGAGTCTCTTGGTCTACTCATATATTTTATGATATATTAGGGAAGATCCTTCAACTACTAGATGTATGATTATTTCTCTTTCTAACACTTAATTAGAAAATTCCAACTAGTGAGTCCCCAATAATGGTGCCAAAAATGATGGGTTTTGTTATTCCCTTCATTTAATCAACTTCTTGTTGATGTCATATTCAAACCAGGGGTGTGTCTAAAGCTATATGTAACAAGAGTAATTTTATTGATCTATTAGTTGACTATAGTTACTTTTGTATTTTCTTAGGGGGATATTTTCAATGTCTTAAGGACTTCTTGGTAAAAACTTTATTTAAATCACACTATGAAAAATTTACTGAAAGTAAACACACTAAAAGCTTTGCTGAAAGGAAACACACTTGCTTCAGAAATTAAACACACATAACTTAGAATGCTTAAAAATGATTGCAAGAAAAATAAGAATCTATCTAGACACCTGCAAGAATAAGTATACAATAAAGTTTAACTATAAGAATTAAAAGTGATACAGAATTAACAGATCTAAACTATTTTCTTAGGAAATATAAATACTAAATGGATGAATATCCTAGTCCTTGGGGGAGTGGACCCTTTCTCCTCCTCGAATCAGGATTTAACAACTTAGAATTCTCTCAAATAGGAATGGCTATTTATTGATAAAACATTTGGTATTACAAAACAAACTAGATATGTGTACTTATACTATATCTATCTTCTATGTTATATCTCTCTATTTCTTTCCTATTATATTTACTACTGCAGCTCTACTTATATATAAATTTACAATCATATTTGTCTCTATGATTCTAATTAAATCGAATTGTTTTTATAATAGATGCTGACTCAAATTATGGATAATAAGACAACTGTAAGATAACTATCCCTAGATCTGCATTCATAAATATTTTGATCCTTTCCTAATTAAAAGGGTTGTTGATGAAAAATATCTAGATGTGGTTAGAATAGATTAAATCCCATCGGTTCCAAAACTTTAGAGAAGTTCCAAAACCTTAGGAAATCGTTAAGAATCAAAACCATTAGAGTTCCAGAACTATACCTAGCAGATCTGGACCTAAGTCTGAAAATTCTGGAACTAAATACTGGAGTTTTGGAACTAAGTATGAAAGTTCCAAAACCAGATTATGAATGTTTAATGGAGTTCTAGAACTATCTTGGAAGTTCTGAAACTAATTTTTATTACAACAAATGCTACCAAAAACATGTTGAATGCTACATACTTCATTTCTTCAAATTATTAGACCTACTTTATTACAAAACTGAATTTCAAACACACACTTCGTTAGGATTTTATAGCTTTAAACGTTAGAATAAAAAACAATCAAAAGACAAACAATTACATCCTAACTCATATCAGATCAAATAAAAGTCACAAAATGCAATCAAACTTAATAAAAAGAAGAGTAAGATGAGATCATATTTTATACATTAATCAGGCATATTCTGGCCTCATCATTGCTATTCTTAGTAAGTTCACATGCTTATTCACATGGAAACCAAAATTTCAATGCATTTTGTACAAGCCTAAATTAAAGGAATTTTCAAATTTCTAACCTACTATGCATGGAATAGACTAAAAATAACTAATTCCCTAAAATAAGAAAAAATAGAATTGAAACATAAATCCTAATTTTTGGCCCGTAAATTGTGGATTTCGGGCACAAGAATTCACTAAAAATATCTCCAACTGACAGGGTAGGTTGATCATAGTGTTCATCTTGTCGAAACAAGTCATTAAAAAGTGGACTCAAATGGACATTGGATTAAAAGTGATGACCATTTTAAGTTTTTGCTGAAAATAGTGAATCAAAATCTTATGTTATATAGGTTATCATAGTACACAATAAATAAAAATTCTAATATCTTAAGCTACTCCTAAGTATTTAGAATAGTTTGGTACTTAGTTTTTAATGTATTGTTATAAAGAATGTAGATTTTATGAAAATAATAATTAACTATTTAACTTTAATGTAACCATACATATACTAGCATCCTTTAGTGTATTTACTAGCAAGCAAATGTGAACTATGTAATGGAAACACAGAAGGGGATACATTAAATAAGATAAACCCGAGGGAGATAAAAATTAGAGGAAGGAAAATGGTGATAAAGAAGGATATTTATGGAGGTGAGGTTCAAGAGTGCATAAAATGTTGTGTAAAACCTATCCAAAAAGTTTATTTGTTACGACTGGGTGAAACATGAGTTGTTTGTGTCACTCATTTGAAGGAGAAAGGAAGTGTGTTTTCTAGGTTGTTAATGAAACATAATTTGGATATATATTAAAAATAAATGTATGGTCAATGAATGTTTTCAAGGTGAACATGCATGTATTGAATTATTGACTCTACATTTGTTAGATATGGAAATTCTATGTTTAGGGTTCTTTACATCACCAATTTCAAGAAAATTTATGATTAAGTTTTATCTTTACCAATTAGGGATTCCATTCATCAAATTTTGCTATGATTACTTCTATCAATGAACATTGACACAAAACCTTGAATGTCTATTTCCCTTATGCATGTCAAACACAACTACCAAAACTCACATTTAGAAACACATGTAAATGAAATTAATGCTATAGGTATTGGAATCAGGAAAAAAAATTAATATCTACTTATGTGTATAACCACCTTCGATCATCAAAAACATAGAAGGCTATAAATAAGTAACAATTTAGGTCAAATATTATAATGCAATTTGATTGTTGTGAAGATTATAATCTATTCATGGGCCAAAAAAATATGATTGCATAGATGTTTAAAAATTAAATATGGAAAATATTCCAACCGATATGTGGATGCATGGGGACATGTGTATCATACATAGTATAGTAGTTTAGCGATTCGTCCAATTCATTTCTTAACCACCACATGCAAAGTGAAAAAAAGGATGAGTTGACACAGAAGATAAACTTAACCAATCTTGTCAATGGTGCAATGAGATGTCATATGTGAACAAGTATGAATCACAATACTTAATACGAGATCCATGATGTAATATGATCTCGAGAAATACGATACAAAAGATATATCTTCCATTCCCCCGATGCATGCAAGGAACTACAAAGAATCCTACTTGGAAATTATTTTTAGTATACTTATTTTTTGAGGGATTGGGAAAAAAAAATATTTTTTTGTATATTAATCTACATCCTCCTATGATCCTCGAGCTTATCCGAGGTTATAAATAGGGAACACTTAAATTTAAATATTATGATTTTGTTGATTGGCATGAATATTATAATCTATTAATGATACAACTAATCTAAATGCATTGATTTCAATCTATTACATATAGAAAATATTCTAGCCTATGTGTGGATGAATGGAGACATGTGTAGCCTACATAGTCTATTAGTCTGGAGAGTTTCCCAATTCAATGGTTAACCATCACATGTGAAGTGAAATAAAGGGTGAGTAGAGGGAAGATGTAAACATGAATGATCTTATTAGTGGTGCGAGGAGATTCCAGGTGTAAGTAAATATAAATCACAATACTCAATACGAGATCCATGATGGAATACAATGTTGAGCTCTGAGGATAATCAATGCAAATACTTAGGCCCATTGATCCCCAAAATATAAACAATATAAAATGACCAAATAATATTGAGTCGTATGACATATATGAGTCTACAGTCAAGATTTTCTTGCATCGTTGTACATTAAAAAAAGTCTATCAATGTTATTTCTTCTTAACATCAGAAATTTGACAACCGATGTCATGGAGTATTGTTAGCAAATAATTTATATTATCCTTTATTTTTGGTTTACTTATAAGTGATGGTGTATGTATTTACATACTAATTTATCGATTAAATGGACTATTTATGGTTACTCAATATGAGCCATCTAACCACGTATGAATCCTAATTATCAATACTAGATCCTTGAAAAAATAAAATGTCGATCCTAGAGGACCCTTAATGAAAATAAAAATAACATATTGATCTTCAAAAAAAATCCAAATATATTACAATGACTATATAACCTAGAGTCGTCCAATATATGTGCATATTTTGAATTTACTTGTATTATACTAGTTTGGAAAAAAATCTATTGAAGTATTACTTATAAACATTAAAAATCAAGAAACTGACATCATGCAGTAATTTTTTTGGATAAAGTGTAGATAGCATTTCTTCATTATAAGTGAAGATGTCTGCATTTTTAGTTTTTATTTTATCAAGGAAAAAGAGGATTTCTTATATTATATCAGGTATAAAACAAATTTTCAAGGGATCAGGATGTAACGTCCACATTTTACACACACGAATACAACAATAAAAATACCAGAATAATTTCTTTTACTCACATTGTAGTTCACACGACACTACATGGGATCACTTATGCAAAAACAAAACACATGATCTTCTTGCACGAACACTAACCCACACAGGTAATATGAAAACACATGACACACATCAAGGCAACTTTTGCTTTTATGACAAGACACAACATAATGAATCAACTACATTATGAATCCCGTATGGGAACCATCCATGACAACACTTTCCTGGTTTATATATTTATTACATTCATGTTTCGTTAATGACCTTATTTTCTTGGAAATTAGTTATAAATTATTTTGTAACTATACTCTATTATCTTTACTTTATTTAACATTTCACTTGTAGTAATCCCATATAATTTTTCTTATTACCCTCATCACACTAGAATGTTCTAACCTGGTTGTTGGTATGAACATATATATATACATGATCCTTTTTGTGTTTGTTCCATGGATTCATTTTATAAGTTGCATGTTTGATTGGATTTTTCATTTATCTTATTTGTAACAATGAAAGTTATCATGAAGCAAAGGGATTTTTATTGATTTAATAGTATGTAGATTACACATTTTTTTCATATAAGAATTTAATTTCTAAGGTCAATTTTTTTGTTTTATGTAATGACAACTAACCATATATCTTCTCTACTTCACTTAATTGCTTAGTGATCAAGGTACTAATGAGTATTATTTCACACTCCACCAGGTTTGGATTCCTGGAAAATTAACTATTAGATGTTTGTTACGAGGAGACATTCAATTGTAAATATTACATCCCTTACTATGGTCACAACTAATGCGATTGAACACCCTTATCTCCAATAATAATCATGTAACTCTAGGTACATTTGATACTTCTTGTTAAGCTATAACTCTTTTTTGAGTGGGGTTTAAGGGCACTTACATTCAATATTCTCTTGTGTGGTTAGCTAAAACATTGCATCCAATCGAATCATTTTCATTCATCTTAAAATGGTTTCATTAAATTTGATTTAATTACCTTTTTTTTAAAGTTGTTGTCTAACCCATTTATTAATATGGACATTGATATGCTCATGAAACTACTAGTCCTTGCCCAAGGGGTTTTTGTCAAGAACATGATTACATTATTTCACACCATACACTTAGTGCACCATAGGACAAGGGGGATAATAAGAGGGAGTATTTATTCATTTAAAAGGTAAAGATTCACATTAAAGTCTAAAGGAATATTTTTTTTTCTCACAACAAAATGGTATAAACGTGTTATAAAAATGATATACATTTCACCCTTCTCTAAGCACATCATCTAATAGTTACATGTTCACAAACTAATAATAAATTTAAATTTAGTTAAGTATCAAAAATAAATCTTAGTATTGCATCATAGAAGCAAAACAATAATAGAAATTGGGTATCGAGTTCATTATGATTGCAACTCATATAGGTGACTTCCAAGGTTAGTTAGTGATCTTTATCACTTACACTCTTCACTTTACATATGTGAATGACTAAGAAAATCTTACATTATGTTTAAGGTTTGGTTACCCATAGAGTACTACCTTAAGAAAATCATATTCTCCTTACGACACACATGTTTTCCAAACATAGCATGTCAACCACATACTCTACATAATGTTTGAACACATCATTCCTATTTGGAGGGTTCACAACAATGCAAGTAAGATATAGGTTTTGATGAAAAAAATAAAACTTTGGATCTCATTTTCTTAAGCTATGATGTGTCATCGAGTGTGAATAATTAATTTCATCCTAAGGTTTTAGTTTTCTATGTTACATGAATCTCATAGGAAGAATAGTTGTGCATGAATTTTATACTAGATTTCACTGGTTCGTTAGATTTTTTTTACTACATTTTAAAAGTACGAAACACAACACTGATTATTTAATCAACAATTGCACACTCTAATTTCACTATAAGTTATTAATTTCAATTTCGTTTAACACAATATAAAATTTTCACAGTACTAAAATTGGAATCAAATAACACACATTTTTAGATTAACTTTTTCCTTAAACACTAACATCTGAAAAAATGTTACAAAACGTCACTAATACACACTTCAATACTCCACAAAATGTGAACTACACTCTACCATTTCACTTATAATATATATCCAACCCCCTTGTATAGTATGTAAATTAGATCAAAATAACTCCTCTAGTTAAATGCACAATTCCCAAAGCACCCCTAAAACTAGTATGTCATACATATTACATAATTTTAGTAACAAGTCTTTACCGTAACATAACAAGGATATGGTTGGAGACACATATTTATATAATTCATTTCATGTGTTTTCCTAAACAAGGAGAGAGAAAGAGATAGGGAGAGAGAGAACTACTATTTTTTGAAAAGTCCAATTTTACACAAGTCACATGATAGAGTATCAACTAGTTAGTTACAACTGTCAACAAGTTTCCATGAGGGTTTGGTAACTGGATCGAGGTCCTTGAACTTTCATTCTTTACGTTATCCTATTAGTTGCAAAAATGTTTGATTTAGGCTCAGAGGCTAAAAAACCACTTTCAAATGTTATCTTCTAGTGAGAAAACACAACATAGGTAAGTTTCTACGTGTCCTCCTATACACACAAAATTCACATGATATGCCATAATGTAGAGCTACAAAATGGTTTACGATTGATGGATAGTTTTCCGAGGCCATCGATCATAATTGACCCAGTTGTAAACAATCAAAGTAAGCTCAAGGTCTTAGAAAACCATGTCAAAAACTGACGTTCGATGGACGAAAGCGCAACAAGAAATTTCCAAAAAACCCCCCTATTTATGGATAATTAACTAGAGTCGATGGGACTAGGAACTATAAAATGGTTTTCAAAAGTTATCAAATTTTTTGGAGCCATCAGTCGTAATTGTTCCAGTTTGATCTAGTCAAAATGCGATTAGAGGCCTACAAAATGACTTTTCCCAACTATAATGAAGAGTGCCATTCCCCAAACTGAAGGTTTTAGGCAATTTTTCAGTAAAAATACTAGAGGTTTGTAAATAAGGATAAGCATTTCACTATCCAGGGTTCAAATAGTGACCCGATACGAAGCCCAACTTTTCAATTTTAACAATTTCCTAAGAGCACAAACCAGGTAACAGGGCTCCTAGAGGAGCAACAAAGTGACTATAAATTGAAAATTGGGGTCAAACTTAAAGCTTGAGGAAAATCTTCTCATAAAAAGGAACACGAATGAGAATTTACATCCTCTTTTCATGTTTCAGAAGGTGTCTTTATAGGCCTATGAATATCATGATTTACTAGCTTTTACAATGGAACAATTGATGAGTTTACGAGGAAACAAACTCGGCTTGTCAATTAAAGGATGTCATAGCTATCTATATATGGTTTTTTGGTTTTCCAAATCATGTCTAAAGGATGTTTTTAGTTTGTTCTTGACTACCAGGTGTTATTCGGATTACCTAAGTACTAAATGAAATTTTATTGTTTTGTAAAAGAAGTTTATATAAAATAATTGAATGTGACAGACTCCAAGGTTTTAAATTTATTCCATTACAAATTAAAAACTAAGTATGATAATTATGAAGGAAAAGGTGATAATAACCACGCATTTCCAAGAATAACACAAAGAAATAGGGGCTCCATGTTGGTCCACCAGCATTTCATGAGACTCCAAAACTCCTTAAAGCATTCTGTGAACCCATTTTTTTAATACATTTTTTCAAACAGTTTGCATGCCTTATTAGGCCACACTTCTTTGAGAAATTTTTTCAAATAGCTCATGGATTTTATATAAGAATTCCTTCACCTTTAGTGCATTTATATTTACTCTTTCAATTTGACATGATCCATAATTTTGACTCATGAGCTGGTAACCTGACACCATGATGATAAAAACAGAAAGTCGGGGTTATTGGCACATGATTTAAACCAAGCTAGGAATGAAGAGCCTCAACTCATGGGAAATTAAGATGTATGGAATTCTAAAGATGAATAATCAATCACGGTCTTAGAAACCCAGAAATAGATCTGAAACATTACCAACTGAAACACACAAGAGATAACACACCAAGCCATTACACAGATCATATTAAAAAAGAAAGTCAATGGCTAGATGTGGACCAGAAATCTTGGACTTCATAACTATAATCTACCCCTTGTTTATGATATATATCTCATAATAAGCCATGGAGAGATATTTAGTGTGTCTAAGCCACACCTGTAATTTTAGTACCTCGTCGAATCAAGATATGACCAACAGAAGGAGGTAAAATTTCTTGAGATAGGTAGTCAAAATTGATCCAAAGCTTCCCCTTTTGGTGTATTATGGGATAAAATCACACCAGGAAAAAAATCAGATTTCCATTATGCTTGATGGATATGCATGCTCTATTATAAATCCTCCATTTTGGCATAGGGTGGAGGATGTTGGAAAAGGATGTGAAGCCTAGATTTACATTTTCTTGAAAGGTTCTAAGGACTTTTCAATAAACCCATTTTGTACATATCTTGCTATCCTTGTATTTCATGAGGCCATATTTAAGGCGTTTGGTTGAACATTTCACATTCTAAGCATATGCTTACATATTTTTCATACATACCTACTAGAGAACCTGCAACTACAACATCATACAAAATCATGTGCCTTCCTCATTATGCTTTGGTTTCCTACAATCATTATAGTTAATGCCAAATTTCATATAGGAATTTAGTCAAAATAGTTCATAGGCCAAGTGCATGGTTCCATATTTTGCATACATATATCCCAGATCCTTTTTAACTACAAAATCAAACAAAATACCTCTATATTTATGCTTCGATGGTTGTCCATACCATGTTCCATATCTCATTTTTTGGCAAAGACCGGGAGTGCATATGAAAATGTAAATTGATCACATTGGAGGCCTGTTTATTTCATTGGTGAAATAAGGTGACTATCTCATGAGGAAAATCATTCCTTCTAAACTTTCATCACTTCAACTGTCTAAACTACTAAATATTACGACATTGGTTGGGTTTCAGGATGATTAATGACTTTGGATCCCAAATAAAGTGCATGTATTATTTTGTATGGGAAATGACAAGTCTACACGCCTTTTCGGCAGTCATTCCCTAGTATACCACTTGCCACACATTAGTCCCTACCACACTCCCTAGATTAACTCCCTCTAACAACTCCACAACTTCCTCTACGTACCCACTTTCCCACCAATGCTCTTCTTCATTTTTTAATTATTATTTTTATTTTCGTTTAATGTGGGGCACTACATTTTCCTCCCCTTATAAGAGAATTATCCTTGATGTGACACGCCACCCATGGAAGAAAATGGGGAGGAACAAATGAAAAATATAACAATGAAAAATTTCATCTAGGGAAAAAATCTTATCGCTAGAACATGATCACAATAATTTAAGAAGTTTCTATCAATTTCTTAATATTCTTGTGAAGATTAGTAGTTATTTATCTTTTACATTATTACTTAGTTAATCTTTTTCCTTAATAGTATTTATGAATCACAAGCTCTTAATATTTCATTGTTTTAAGATTTTAGTTTATTTATTTTTGTGGGTACTAAACAAAAACTAACATCACATTACCACACCAGAGATAAAAATAACACTAATGATGCACAAGTCATCATGATATGTACCCTCTCAACTATATCACATCACAAGAACTCAACCATACCATGGGAAGAACATATATATCCCTGACAACATAGTACTTGTCACCCATGCCCTTGACACAATAGTACCCATAACATAAGCATACTACTACAACATGGAATTCCCAACATGTACAAATACAAAGGTTTCAAACAACTGAAAACCATAAATGTAGCTATATAAGGTCAATATGGAAACAACATCATACCAACAGTGAGGAGCATCAATCCTCAACATCACAAAACACAATTGGACTCACAACAGTACACATAAATGATAATACCAACACCATACACCTCCCAAAACATCACAAAAAAACTCCATATACCTCCCAAAGCATCACCAACAACTACGTATTCCTTCCAAATCATAAAAAACATAAATATAAAACTCCAAGTGCATTAATCACATGCACATAAGTCTCTTATGTCTCCGACATGTCTTGTATGCCTCCCTCAAGTATCTTATGTCTCCCTCAAGTCTCATATGCATCCCTCAAAGAGGTAAGACACGCCATAGCCCTAAGCACATAGAGTCAAGACACCCCTAACCCAAGTGACATAATAACTCATGGTTAAAAACCCATTAGTTATCTTTAACACCTTGGGACTTACCCCTATATGATGAAACAGGTCCATAGGTTTAACCACTCCATGGTGTATTCCATGACGTTATGCCACACATTATCAAATAGTACAACTATCATCATTTCTGTCTAATTCATCCCTCCATACTCCCACAAGGATCAACATAGTCAAAATCACATAGGATTGTTTGAAGGAAAACCGAATAGGAAAGAGAAGGGGACACTGGTTTGTATAAGTTGACCCTAAGGTGGTGCACATCCATAATATACTAAGAAAGCTCAAAGTATACTTAGTAGATAGAAGCAATTTTTTCATTTTATATAAGACTCCACTTCCTCAGTCATGCCCAAGTTAAGATTATGAAAACTTGGTCCACTCCCCTCTCCACACATACACACTTAAATATTTCTCTTCTTAGGGTCATCAAGTGTAAGGTTCACAAGATAACACATAACTACACCACTAAAAAAATGACAATTCACACACATTAACCATAGCGTCTTACGTATGGTATATATACAAGGTAAAACACAATCACTACCTTTAAGGATTATGATACATCACGTTTCAACATAATGAACCCAAGGAGTAAGTACTGCACAATGGGGTCATATAATCCCCATATGCCCCTAATTCACGACATGAATAATCTCATATTACACAAATTATATGCACGATCAACATAGTGAATAACATTACAACATAGAATCAATTACTAGACAACATGGTGACACACAATTCATCAATACACAATGGCGAAATTACTATACAATCCAATCCACTATACACCAATATTTTTCATACAGCACATCAGAAAACATAGATATCAAAAAATTATAAGATGCTACAACACACTTCCATCCATAAATATATTCTTCGCACTCATAACAAGGAAACCACATCACTCGAATCCTCATTGAATCCATACCGAAAGGAGAGTGAATACCCTCATCACAGAACATCATCATGATAGCAAACACATACTAAATGACATGCACAAACATGTGCATTCATATATCACAATTTCAGGAACATTGGTTCACAGAATAACATATATCACATTACCCTTCCAATTCCACCATTCCCATGTGGAGTCATCATCACACTCCAATCCATCACAAAGGTGTTAGTTGAGCTAAAAAAATTCCTATAGCATCCTTACAAAGTGAACTGGGTTACCAGTGACAACATCAGTTAGTTTATCTCCTAGTGGGATACTATTAGGTTGTGGAGATAAATAGCTTCACTGGAGCATGCATTACGAAGTGACTAGATTACACAATGACCAACATTGGTCATAAAGTGACTGGCATCAGTCAGACAATGACAAACATTGGTTAGGAAGCAACTAGCATTAGTTACCTATATAGGATTTTTTTATTTATAAGTCACAAGATTTAATATGGATTTTGTTTTGAATCAAATCATTTGGATGTAATTGCATGGGCATTGTTCCCTAAGTTTTTCTATGCTTATATAAGATAGAAAACAAGGGTTAGAGAAGTAAGATGAGAAGAATAACGTAATCCTTAGTAGAAAGGATGAAGAAGAAGAAGAATAAAAAGGAGATTCCATGAAGAGCGGATCTTTGATAGAGAGGAGATGAATAGAAGGAAAGTGTAGGTACATTGTTGGTGAGAAGATGGTATTATTTTTTACTATATTTCCTTTTTATTATTTAATCTCATGTAATGGCTTGCATAGTATGTAGGGAACTTAGTGTTTCTTCTTATTAGATCCATATATTGTTGTTATATCATTTTATTACTCATTCTTATAAATCCACATGTTGTGAGACCTTGTATTACAGATCCAAGAGATCATGATGTGTTGTTGATCCATAGGAATTTAGTATTGTAGAGGAAGTAGTCTTCATGTTTGCATAGGTTGATGCAGTGATGGAGGAGATAATTACTTCTTCATGCATGGTTATAGTTGCACATTGGCAGACCCTTCTAGAGGTCTCATTTACAGATTCACAATACTGTGAGAGCTTGGTTGTATAGTGGCAAATGTATTGTGAGATCTGGTTGTGTTTCAGAGGCATGGTTGTAGTGCATTCAAATTGATCTAGTTATATATATAGAGGAGACACATGTGGTGGTATGGATGCACGATTTAGTGTACTCAAGAACATCTCGTTATAGATCTAGAGGAGGAGATACTCTAGTAGAGATACATGTAATCTTGTGCATAACAGTTGGTTTGTAATCTCTTGTTATATTATATATATGAGATCTCTATCTTTCGTGGACGTAGCCCACATTAGGTGAACCATAGTACATGTTGTGTTATATGTACGTACTTTTGTGTGATTTGGATTATTCTTGTTTATACTTCTACTATTGTAGATTTTGTGGGGATTGTTAGATTCATATATGCATGTTTTTTATTTGATATTCTATAGTTGCAAATGTTTCCACATAGACCCATTCCTAACAAACGGTTCGAGAGCATGAAGCTCTACTCTGATACCAAATGTAACACCCACATTTTACAATCAAAAGTAAAATAGTAAAAATACTGGAATTTTGTTATCTACTCACATCGTATTTCACATGACACTACAGGGGATCACTTATGCTAATGCACAACACATGATCTTCTTGCATGAACACTAACCCATATAGGAAATACGAAAAACATGTGATGTACATCAAGGACACTTTTTATTGGATGAAAAGACACAACAAAATGATTCAAATACATTATGAATCCCGTATGGGCACCATCCATGACAACACTTTCCCGGTTAACATATTTATTACACTCGTGTTTTGTTATTGAACTTATTTTCTTAGAAATCACTTATCAATTATTTTATAAACAGAATCCATTATCTTTACTTTATTTAATATTTCACATTTAGCAATCACATTTACTTTTTCTTATATCTCTGATCACACTAGAATGTTGTAACTTGGTTGTTGGTATGAACATATGTACATACATGATCCTTTTTGTGTTTTTTCCAAGGATTCATTTTCTAAGTTACATGTTCGATTGGATTTTCCATTTATCTTAGTTCCAATAAGGAAGGTTCTCATGAAACAAAGGGACTTTATTTATTTAAGAGTAGGTAAATTATATGTTCTTTTTGTATAAGCATTTAATTTTTAAGGTTAGTCTAGTTTTTTTTACGTTATGAAAACTAACCATGTATCTCATCTAGTTCACTTAATTTCTTAGTCATCAAGGTACTAACGAGTATGATTTCACACTCCACTAGGTTTGAATTCCTAGAAAATTAAGTATTAGATGTGTGTTACGAGGAGACATTTAATTATAAATTTTATGCACCTTACTATGGCGATAACTAAAACGAATGAACACCCTTATCTCAATCAATCAACATCTAACTATAGGTAAATTAGATATTTATTTTTAATCTGGAACTCTTGTATGATTTGGGTTCAAGGGGACTCACACTCAATATTCTCATTTGTGGTTAACTAAAACATTGGATCCACTCGAATCATTTTTATTCATCTTAAAATGGTTTCATTCAATTTGATTTAATTACATTTTTTAAGATTTGTCGTGTTACGCATTTATTAATAGGGACATTAGTATCTCATGAAATTTTTATTCCTTTCCCTAGGGGTTCGTGTCAACAACATGATTACATGATTGGACACCATACATTCAATGCAAAATACGACAAGGAGGATAATAAGAGGCAATAGTTCTTAATTTGAAAGGTTAAGATTCACATTAAAGTACACACAAAGATGTTTTTGTTCTCACCACAAGATGGAATGAACGCGTTATAAAACTGATATATATTTCACCCTTGTCCAAATGCATCATCTTATAGTTACATGTTGAAAAACTAATCATAAATTAAAATTTGGTTAAGTTTCAAAGATAACTCTTAATATTCCATCATAGAAGACAAACAATAATAGAAATTGGGTATTGAGTTCATTATTGTCCCAACTAATACAAGTTACTTATAGGGTTTGTTATTGATCTTCGCCACCTACACTCTTCACTTTACATACAGTCCTAACCAAGAGGATCTTACATTATGTTTTGCATTTTGTTACCCATAGAGTACTACCTTAATAAAATCACATTCTCCAAACTACACACACGATTTCCACACTTAGGAGGGAAACCACATACTCTGGATAATGTTTAACCACATCGTTCCTATTAATCTAGTTCACGATGATGCCACTAAGAATATATGTTATGATGACAAAAATCAAACTAGGGATCTCATTTAATTAAGCTAGGAGGTTTCATCAAGTGTGAATAATTAAGGTATGCATGAATTTTATACTAGAGTTGGCTGGTTTGTTAGATTTCCTTATTATATTTTCAAAGGAAAAAAGAAAACACCAATTATTTATTCATAAACTTCACACTGTAATTTCACTATAAGTTATTAAGTTCAATTTTGTTTAAAAAAATATACAACTTTTACAATACTAAACTTGGAATCAAATAACATCCATCTTTAGATGTAATTTTCCCTTAAACACTAGCATCTTAAAAAATGTTACAAAACTTCACTTATACAACCTTCAATCCACTACAAAATGTGTACAATCCTCTACCATTTCACTTAGCATATATATCCAACCCTGATTTTACCATATTTAAATTCCAATCAAAATAACACCTATAGTTAAATGCACAATTCGCAAAGCACCCCTAAAACTAGCATCTCATACATATTACAAAATTTATGAAATAAGTCTTTACTGTAACATAGAAATGCATATATACGTACATATTTTTCATTAACATACATAAATTACAGTAATACATAATGAGTTACAACCACGTTATTTCACCATCCTACTTGCAAAATTTGTTATAAATCACTAACATGTCATCCACCTAGATCTAACATAATTAATGTTTTTAGTTTCTGATTTACTTAATAATAATAATTTTCATTCATTTCATATTTATATCATTTCATTTCACTTCTTTTCCTAACCAAGGAGAGAGAAAGAGATGGGGAGAGAGAGAACCACTATTTTATCAAAAGTTTAATTTCACACAACAAGTCTCATGATAGAGTTTTAAATAGTTAGTTACAAGTGTCAACAAGTTCCCATGGGGGTTTGGTAATCCGACATGGGTCCTACAACTTTCTTTCTTTACATTTTTTTGCTAGTTGCATAAACTTTCAATTTAGGCTCGTAGGTTAAGGAACAAGTTTTAAACATTGTCTTCTGGCAAGGAAACACGTGAGAGGTAAGTTTCTATGTTTCCTATTATACACCAAGAATTCAGAGGAAATTGTGGAATTTAGAACTGTCGAATTGTTTATGATTGGCATCTAGTTTTCCGAGGCCATCGGTCGTATTTGAACGAGTTGTAAATGATCAAAAGCTAGCTCAAGGGCTCAAAAAACCACGTCCAAACGTAATGTTTGATGAATAAATGCACAATGAAAAATTTCATACAAGCTCCCCTATATAAGGCGAATTCACCAGAGTTAATGGGACTGAGAATTGGAAAACGATTTTCAAATGGCGACAGCTTTTCTCGAGCCAACGGTCGTAATTGATCCAGTTTGACTTAGTCAAACATTGACTGGAGGCCTAGAAAATGCCTTTGCCAAACTATTAAGAAGAGTGTTTTCCCCAAACTAAAGGTTCTAGGAAATTGTCTAGTAAAAATGATAAAGGTTTGTGAATGCGGATAAGAATTTCGTTGTCCAGGGTTCAAACAGAGAGATGATATGAAACCCAACTTTTCAATTTTAAAAACTTCCTAAAACTACAAACAGGCTAACAAGGCTCCTAGAGGAGTGACAATGAGAGTATAAATGGTCGATTGGGGTCAAAATTGAATATTGAGGGAACTCTCCTCATAACAAGGAACACGAACGAGACATTACATCCCCTTTTTGGGTTTCAGAAGGTTGGTTTGTAGGTCTATGAATATAATGATTTACTAGCTTTTACATTGGAATAGTGAGTGGGTTTACGAGAGAATGAACTCATCTTGTCAATTAAATGGTGTCACAGCTATCTAATATGGTTATGAAGTTTTCCAAATCATGTCTGAAGGAGGGTTTAAGTTTTTGCTTGACTACCAAGTGTTGTTCGCGTTACATAAGTACAAGATGACATTTTGTTATTTTTCAAAACAAGTTTATATAAAATAATCAAATGTGAGATACTCCAATGTTTTAAATTTATTGCATTGCAAATAAAAAACTAATTACGAGAACTGTGAAGGACAACGTGAGAAGAACCATGCATGTCTGAGAATGACACGAGGAAAGAGGATTTCCATGCAGGGTCACCATCATTTCATGAGACTCCAAAACTTCTTAAGGCATTTCATGTACCCAATTTTTTAACACATTGTAGTGGCCAATATATATTTTATTTATAATAATAATAAAATAAATTTAAAGAAACAAAAATAATAGTAAAGTAAGTTTGAAAAAATCAAGCACGGGGTGGTTGGAGATTAATGATGGAGGATGCGTTGAGAGTAAAAACGTATGTGGGCTCCCTGACAAGGCACATCGGAACCCTAAATAATGACATTCAAACGTGTCACGTTCTTTGCATAATAATAATACAAGCACACTATTTAGGATCCAAGGTGTTACCAACACTTAAACCCAAGTTAACGTTCTAAACTTTAGCACTAATGTATAGTTGCAGTAAGGGTAGAGTGAGGGGACTATGCTTAAGGGAGCTCTCACCCTTAGCCATCTTAAAATATTTTCTATTGTAGGTTAAATAAACACTGCACACGGAGACTAATCTATAATCCCAATACCTCTTCTTTATTTTCTTTATACAAATCCTTGATCTGGATCAATTTCTGTGTTTAAAACAAGATCAAATGTCTCAGAAAAGGGGAAAATATTATCGGCTATTGGCTTATTTGTTGTCTACAGAAAAGAATAAAAATGAATTCACATATCCACAACTCGGAAATGAAGTCCTCTCATTCACGATCCAAATTATGTCATTGGAAATGCGGATCGCTTTGATTGTTTGAAGGAATTATGACTCAAATTTTTTGATGGAGTTTGATTCGTATGGAAATGGTTTTTCTTTTTAAAAGTGATGAAGGATGCATTGATTCGAGAGGTATTTTGGTGATTTTTAGGAGGAAGTGATTTGTATGAGGATTTTTTGTTCTTGAGTTTGTGTTTTATTTTATGTTATTTTATTTGGTGATGGTCGTGACAGTTAATGGTGGTCCTGTGGGGACAACGAAGGATTTAGTGTCTTGTGAAAGTTTGGGAAAATTTTAGGATCCGGAGGAAAAATGTGAGAAGGTGAGATCAGAGGTGTGAGAAAATGGTGGTGTTGTACAATAGAATAGCAAGATTTAGAAGAATCTGGAGAAATTGAGATCAGATGTACGAGAAAGTGGTGGTGCTGTACAGCAGAATGAGATCCTTGGAGCACGACATGGATATTTATTGCAACATAATAAAAAGGAACTTTTTGTCATATTTTTTATTTGCAATTTCCTAGTTAACGTGTATGCAAATGCAGAACCTTACACAAGCTAGGTGAATTGTTTGACCAAATGCAGAAAACAACCATCCAACCTAATCACTTTGCCTTCGTCAACATTATGCTCCCTTGTGTTGGCACGCGATGTATGAAATAGGGGATAAAGATCCATGAGCAGGTAATAAGAATTGGATTTTAGTATAATATTTTTGTGTCAATTTCCCTCTTGGACATCAATGTAAAATGGGGAATTTTAAAGAATGCACAGAATGTGTTTGAGAAAATGTGCAATCAATATGTGATCTCATGGACTAGTATGATTTCCGGATATACACAACACGGATTAGTTGATGAAGCTTGGTGAATCCTTAAAAAAAATCCTCAAAGAGATTTGGCCTCTTGGAATTTGATGATTTCCATATTTGTGAGGAATGGGTTTGTTGATGAGGCCGTGAAACTAGTTAAACAAATTCTTGGGAGCTTTAGTATAGGGTGCAAGAATCAACAAGCATAGCAGAGAGTGAAAATTGTAGATATATGGTCATGTGGTGGACTTATTGCATGTGTGCATTCAAACTAGCTTCGGGTTGCACGCAAAATATTTGATAGAATGTTAAGAGAGAGTTAGAGTTTGTCGGAAGGCAGGCAAAGCCACTTGGAGAACCTTTTTCCCTACAAACACTAATGTTTCTAAGCATGGTATTCTTACCTTCGTCTTTTATAAATTTCATAATTTGGTTCTTCATTTGAAATATAATAGAAATACTAAACTAGTATATAATTATACATTTGGATATCTAACCTGCTAGATAGTTTAAAACAACAAAAATCCACCTCCTGATTTATGCTACCGACTTATAATCTAGCTCTCAACCATGTCGTGACCTCAACCTTCTACATTTTTATACCTAGGGTGTCAAACTTAGGTGTTCATGTCTATTGGTATTGTTGAGAAATAGAAGACTCGTCAACTAAAACAAGCTTTTTCATCTACCTTGCAAAGTTAGAAAAGTCAATTTTTAGAGACTTTCAAAATAACATTCTAACCCCATTAAGATAGATATCAAGCCTTGTATGTATTAATTTTTATGAAGATAGTCGCATACAATTGTAGATTGACACAAATCATCTGTTTATACTCTCTTAGCTGCTCCACTAGAACCCTTGTTACTCCGTTCTGAACTTTTAGGAAGCTGTTGAAACTGAAAAGTTGGGTTTCATAGTAGCTCGCCATTTGGACCTTGAACAACGAAATACTTGGAACAATAAGTTTGGGAAAATCCCATTCCTGGGTATTTTGGCAATGGGATTCTGTAGGCCTCAAATCATAGTTTGAATAGGTCAAACTGGTGCAATTATGACCGATGGCCTAAAAAAAGTAGCCATCAATCGTAAATCGTTTGCTAGTTCTGAATTCTGTCAGTTCGTGTGAACTCCTAGTCTAGAGGTAGACACATAGTATTTCACTGTCATTAATTTTCTTATTGAATGATATTTTCCTATTTCACCATCATTAATTTTCTTATCAAATGATAGTTTTTTAGCACACTTTCTTAGCCTCTAACCCTATATTGAATGTTTTTGTAACTAGGAGGAAAACGTAAAAAAAGAGAAAATTTATGGGACCCCCATCGGGTAGCTAAATTACCATGGAAATGTGTTGGGACTTATAAATTACTATTTGAAACTTTATCTTGTGACTTGTGTGAAATTTAACTTTTGACAAAATAGTGTTTCTATCTCTCTTTCTCTCTCTCTTTATCTATCCTTGGTTAAGAAATGAAGTGAAATCAAATGAAATCAATACATGTCTTTAACCCTCTCCTTTCGAATGAAAATTATTATTGTTATGTAAATGGAAACTAAAAAAGTTAATTATACTAGATCTATGTGGATTTCATGCTCACATGGTTTAGTAGGATGCAAGAAAAGGTGTGGTGTAATTCATTGCTTATTATTGTAATTTATATAGGTCATTATAGAATGTATATTTGTATACTACATTTCCATGTTACAGAAAATTTAATATTTGAAATTTTGTAATATGAATGATATGCTAATTTTAGGGATGCCTTGGGAAATGTGCATTTAATTATAGGTGTCATTTCAATTCAGATTTATGTAAGGTAAAAAAGGTTGGATATATATATATATATATATATATATATATATATATAATATATATAATGAGATTGAACTTAATATCTTATAGTGCATTTCCAGTGGGCAATAGAAAATTAATTAATTGGTGTGTCATGTTTTCCTTACCTTGAAAATCAAATAAATAGATCTAAATAAAACACTTAACCATAGTAAAAAATTCGTCCATAAATAACCTTTCTGTGTTAATCCTTTAACATAAAAAATTGAGACCTTCGAATGAACTTTTCACTCGATGGAACCTCGTATTATAGGTAAATAATATCCCATGATTGAGTTGTCATCATAAGCTTTGGAGCATCATCATCAAACCGATGAATAGGAACGATGTGGTCAAACATTATCTAGAGTATGTGGTTCCCTTCTAGGATTTGTAATCATGTATGTAGTAAGGATAATGTTTTCTCTTATGGTAGTACTCTTTTAGAACCAATGTTAATCTTAGTCTAAAATCGTCTTGGGCTGACATGCATGTTGAGAGGTGAAGTCCACCAACTGAGCTTGACAATCACCCTTAAGAGTTGGGATTATAATTGAACTCGACACTCTATCTATTTTATCGTTGGGATTAATGGTGTAATACTAAGGGTTTATTGTGAAAATTAGAAACTTATTTAGTTCTGATTAATTAGTGAAAATGTTACCATAAGATGATTTTCTTGGAAAAACGCTAATGTTAGATCATTCATATAATGTGTATAAACCATCTCTTGGGTCAAGGGACTAAATTATTGACATGTGATCCATAAGGTGAACTGTAATCCTCTAAACGAAAGATTATTACCTCTTTTTCTTGAATTTTCCTAATGCATAATGAAAGTATGTTGTGAAACTAGATGATCATGTTCTTAAGGTTATTCCCTAGGACAAGAGCTAGTAGGCTCACGAGCATGCAAATGTCCTTATTAACCAATGGGTTTCTCAAAAAATTTAAAGCACTAATTAAATCAAATTAAGTGAAATCCTTTTAAGATGAATGAAATTAATTTGATCTGTTCCTATGTTTTAGATACCTACATGTGAGAATACTAGTGTGAATCCCTTTAACCCATCTCAAGAAAGAGTTTCATCTTGACAAGATGTATCGAATGTACATATAGTTACAAGAATATTTTTGAGTGAAGGGTGTACGGTAAATCTAGTTGTGACCTTAGTAAGGTGCATAAAATTTATAATTAAATATCTCCTTATAATACACATCTAATGCTTAATTATTCGGGAATCCAACCCTAATGGAGTGTTAAATCATACCTGTTAATATCTTGATGACTAAGAAATTAAGTGAAGTAAATGAGATACACAGTTAGCAGTCATAATGTAAAACAAAATAGACCTACCTTAGAACTTAAATGCTAATATGAAAATAACTTGCAATCTATCTACTCTTAAATCAATAAACTTACTTTTCTTGATGAGAACCTCCCTTGTTGCAACTAAGATAAATGGAAAATCTAATCGAACATGGAACTTATAAAATCAATCCTTGGAACAAACTGTAAAAGGATCATGTAGGTACATATGTTCATACATAAAACCAAGTTACAACATTTTGGTGTGGTGAGGGAAACAAACAAAATTACATGGGATTACTACAAGTCAAATGTTAAATAAAGTGAAGGTAATGTAGTCCAATTATAAAATAATTTATAAGTGATTTCCAAGTAAATAAGTTCAATAAAAAAAATATGAATGTAATAAATATGTAAAATGGTAAAGTGTTGTCATGGATGGTGCCTATACAAGATTCTTAATATATTTGAATCATTATGTCATGTCTTTTAAGTTTAAAAACATGGCCTTGATGTGCATCACATGTTTTTGTAGTGCCCAACAAAAATAGATAACACTTAAATTAAAAATCATTTTTAAAAATATATAAAATAAAAGTGGAAGGATTGAATAGTGGGTGAGTGGAGTCTGGGTTGGTGTGTGGTAGGTGGAAGGGCCTGTACCCCTGTCATTTTCCTTGTAGAGTAATGCACAGAAATTTATTGTGATCCTAAGCTTCCAACCATTTTATTCATAATTTAATGACCCTACCCATGTGAAACCCAGGAAAAAATTAGTAGTTTTTTGATAGTTCATCACACAAGAGACATGGTTATCCTCACGATATAGTCTCACTGTATCCCATTGCAACACATAGGTCTCCAACATAATGAGTTATAGTTTCTTGCTTCGTCCTACCATCCTGTGCCAAAATATGACTACTACAATTAGATACGGGACATATTCATGACATGTGAATTGTTTGACAAAGTGCCTCAAACAAAGGGGATTTTCTCCCTATGTGTGCCAAATTAGACATTTCTTCAGATTTGATAGTTGCAAGCCCCATAAAATATGGATGGAAATAAAATGTGGACTATAATGATGAGATGTTATACACAAAATGGGTTATTAAAAAATCCTTGAAAGCCTTCAAGCATTGATTTGACATACATTAAAGTTGAAGGATAACATTCTTACCCACATACTCCTAGTATGTGGCTATGATAAAATGGGATCATTGGGATTATTTTTGGGAACCTCCTTCAACTCGCCTCCCTCTACTTGATGTGGTTACTGTGGGATTTGTAGTGGAAGTAATTACCATTAGTGATGCCTAGCTGGGTTCGTCATCTGCCTAATAAGTGCCTCGAGAGCTGTGGTTGCATGGCATTTAGCTGACCATGTAAGATTATTATTTTTCTAATAGAAAGAAGCTTGTAGTTTCAATGGAGGGATTTCTAGTATTGGTGCAAATTGGTGTGAGAAAATTTTGTTGCATTGTGCCTAGAATAATATTGTATGTGGGTATGTATGGATTTCTTAGTCATGTTGGTTATCTTGAGGGATCTCTAAACATTATTGTCATACACCATTACACTTGTGCTGGCCATTGTGGGTTTATATTGTTTGTTATTAAATATCACATAAGAATTTGAGGACTACTCTAACCACTTTGAGGGGATCTAAAATTTAATTATCATCACACCATTTAAACTTGTGGTTTTATTATTGGTTCTATGCAAAATGGGTCCATTAGAAAAGCCTTTGATAATTTCAAGAAAATGTAAAATGGTGAAATTGTGGATGGACGTGAACTTCTTGATGAAATGCCTTTTAGAGATGCTAAACTAAATCCCACAAGTTTGACTAACTTCGTTCCTCCAAGAATCGTATCGTTACCTTCATCTTCTATAATTTTCTTAATTTGGTTATTCATTTGAATTATATTAGAAACATTAAACCACTGAATAATTTTGTAATTAGATATGTAACCAAACTTAAATTGTGTAAATAAATAATTCCCCAACTTGTGATTTTTGAAATTGTTTTACCATTTGAACATCAACTATAGTTGTCACCATAACCACATAAGATAAAACTCGGGTATCTGAATTAGGTGTTCGTGTCCACTGATATTGTTGAGAGGTATATGATTCATCAACTAATCAAAATATTTTTCATTACTTGGAAAGTTGGAAAAAAATAAGTTTTAGAGACTTGTAAAACAAAGTTTCGAACCGTCTAAAAGAGAGGTCATGCGTCATATGTGTTCCTTGATATAAAGAGAGTCACATAAAGATTTAGATTGAACCCATTTGAATTTTTGTACTCTCTTTTGCACTCCTCTAGGAGTCCTGTTACCCCATTTTGCACTCTCATGAAGCAACTAAAACTGAAAATTTGGGTTTCGTATCAGCCTGTCATTTGGACCCTGAACAATGAAATGCTTACTACCTTCACAAACCACTAGTATTTTTAACTAGAAAATTTCCTAAAACCTTCTGTTTGGGGGAAAAAATTCTTCTTGATAGTTTGAAAAAGGCATTTTGTAGGCCTCTGGTCCTAGTTTGACTGGGTCAAAACTTAACCAATTATGACCGATGGTTCCATAAAACCTGTCGTCATTTGAAAACCATTTTCTAGTTCTCATTCCTTTGACTTTTGTGAATTATCCATATATAGGGTAACTTATAGGAAGTTTATCATTGTGTGTTCATCCATTGAACATCAGTTTTGGACATGGTTTTCTAAGCCCTTAAGTTAACTTTTGATAGTTTACAATTAGGTCAATTACGACAACTGTCCTTGGAAATCTGGCTGCCAATCGTAAATTGTTCTCTAGTTCTAAATTCTGCAAGTTAATGCGAATTATTGTTTTATATGAAGACGAGTAGAAAATCACCCCTGGTATGTTTTATCACTAGAAAAAAACATTTAAAATTATTTTGTCAGCCTCCGATCCTAAATTAAACTTTTTTACAGCTAGTGGGAAAATGCAAAAAAGAAGTTGTAGGAACCCGTTGGGTTACAAAATCCTCATGGAAATTTGTTTACACTTGCAACTAAATGTTTTAAACTCTATCATGTGACTTGTTTGAAATTTAAATTTTACGGAATATTGATTCTCTCTCTTTGTATCTCTTCTCTCTCCTTGGCTAAAAATAATGAAGTGAGGTGAAATGAAATAAATATGTGTCTCTAACCCTATCCTTTCAAATGAAAATTATTATTATTATTATTATTATTATTATTATTATTATTATGTAGATAGGGAACTAAAATGTTAGTTTTGTTAGACCTAGGTGGATGCCATGCTAATGATTTATCACATATTTCATGCTGACATGTTGTTCTAGAATACAAGTAAGATGACAGAATGACGTGGGTGTGATTCATTTTATATTGTTAGAATTTATGAATGTTAATAGAATGAAATATTTATGTATTGTTATGTTACACTAAAGTTATTTTTTGAAACTTGGCAATATGAATAAGATGTTAGTTTTAGGGGTGCTTTGGGAAATGTGCATTTAACTATAGGTGTTCTCTTGATTCATATTTACATATGGAAAAAAATGGTGGGGTTGGGTATATCTATTAAATGAAACTATAGAGGATATTTCAATGTTTTGTGAAGTATGAAAAGGTTTATATATGAAGTTTTGTAATATTTTGATGTTAGGGTTTAAGGGGAATGTTCATCTACACATGAGTGTTATTTTGGTCCTCAAATTTTGTAGTGTAAAAGTTGGATATGTATGCTAAATGAATTTGAATTTAAAATATTGTAGTGCTTTTCCAGTGTTCAATAGATGATTAATTAATTAGTGTGTTACATTCTTACCCTGTAAATGAAATAAAGAGATATAAACGAAACACTAAACCCTAGTATAATACTTATGTATAACTATCTTTCCTGCATGAATTATTTTAGTGTAGAAAACTAAAACCTTAGGATAAAATTCAATCTCTACACTCAATGTCACCTTCTGGCTTTAATAAATAAGATCCCTAGTTTGAATTATTTTCATAGTCGGTATGTTTAGAGACACCATCGTAAATGTGGCATTTAGAACGACATGTTCAAACTATTTTTAATGCAAGAAGAGAAAACACTTACTTAGGATCCTAGTGGACTGCCAAGTATTACAACGTTAGATCTAGAAATCAACTTCATGATCGAATGAATTCCTTGATGGATCTAGATGACACAAATGGAGCTAGTGAAATAGTTGTAGTACGACTTAACTCTTGTTAATGATCTATTTAGTTCCTTACAAATAAATGTGTTACCTTGGTTTCTAACAACATAAAACCTTGGTATTTCAAGAAGGTTGTTTAACATAATTCTGTACTCTCACCTTAAATTCATATATAGTTGGGGTGTAGATCCTTAGGTACAATTAGAATTAAACCAAACCTTGGAAAACAAAGGTGTTAACTTGTGGGTAGAAAATTGTTAGTAACTCCTTACAAACAAAATTGATTTGAAATATGTTAACTTTAGAGAATCTAAGAAACAAGAAACTATGTTCTATAATCCCTTGTTATGCTCTTTTATGACATTAAGATTAGAAGAAATTTTCTCATCCAAAATCATGAAATACGGAAACATGCGATCTTACGTTTAAAATGAAAAACATATCTTGTTGCTATTTTTTTGTTATAATACTTCTAATCATGTACTTCTTCACGATGTTAGAAAAATACTTGCGTAGCTCCTTTTGTCATAAAAAAATGCTAATAGTTTGACCATAATGCGATGTAAGAGTAAATCATATAAGAGAAAAATGAGATTTGAGGTTCAAAATAACGTCACTATTGGATTCCTTGTAACTCAATCAATCATTTTTTTGTGTTAGAAAGAATGTAAATTTCCCTTGGTGAAATCAAACTTCGAGAAAAAAAATACGTATACAAATCTAAATAATATTTCTTGATAAGGAAATGTTAAATGGGTTAAAAAATTTATTGAACTATATTAAATATGGTAGGGAAATAAATATACACTGATAAAAGAATGTTTATGGGAAAAATCTATCTTGAATCTAGATCTCCCGTAATTCTAATCTTTCTTCTTGACACCATGTTAGATTCACTTGTGTAGCAAGGGTAAAATTCAAACATTGAATAATCATTTGGGAAGCATAATCTTAACATAATAACAAGATAATTAGGAACTTTTTATGTAATTTGAAATATGTCAATTACTTATGTAAATTATGGAGATTGTCGTAAGAAATAAAGAGCCAAATTAAATGGTCAAAATTTAAGTTGAATGTGAATTGAATTTAAGAATATGTAGGTGGAAAATGGATAAAATTATCATTGTATAAAAAAGTTCTTGGAATGTTAATCATTACTAAGATGTAATCATGATAATGATGTGTTGTGGGTTTTCCATTCCTTGGGTCCCTTTCTTTTGGTTGGGTCATTACTATTATGCATTCATTGGGAAAAGTGTGCATCGATATGTATATGGTGTTTTTGTGTGTCTATGTGATTCGATGACTTATGTAAGTTTCTTATGTGTTGTTGAGTTTCTCTTCTTAGAGCCCTTGTGGTGTTGTGTAGTGATAAATGTAAGTCAAAAAAAAATATTCTGGTATTTTTACTATTATATTTGTGTGTGTAAAATATGGGCATTACACTTTTCATGTTGCCTATGTGGGTTAGTGTTCATGCAAGAAGATCATGTGTTGTATTTTTTGATAAGTGATCCCTTACAGTGTCATGTGAACTACAATGTGAGTCAAAAAAAATTATCTCAGGTATTTTTACTGTTTTATTCATGTGTGAAAAATATGGGTGTTACATTTGGTATCAGAGTGGAGGTTCATACTCTCGAACCTCTAGGGAAGATTAGAGTTGTGATGATTTTGCATGGTGGTGGTGGATATTGGAAGAGTAATGTGATAGATAGTGTGATATGCCCATCATTATAATTGTGATATTATGAATGCACATGCTGTGCATGTCACTTAGTGTGTATTTGCTTTCATTTTTGTGCTTGTGATGAGAACATTCACTCTCATTTTTCATGGATTCCAAGAAGATTTCATGGGCAGTATGTCACTTTGTTGTGTGTTACAAGAATGTTATGGTGGATTGCAGAGTGTTGGAGTGTCTTTTTATTCATTGATATGTAGGTTTGATTACTTGTTGCATGAAAAAAATTATGTATAGTGAATTGGATTGTATCATGATGTCACAACTGTGGTGTGATGAATTATGTGTGTCACCATGTTATATTGCAATTGATTTTATGTTGTAATGTTATTCATTGTGTTCATCATATGTATACTTTATGTAATATCTTATGGTGATCGTATGACTCCTATTCTGTAATTCTTCCACTTTAAGTGTAGTATATGGTAACATGATGTCTTGTAACCCATAAATGTAATGACTGTGATATTCCATGTATATATATCATGCGTAAGATGTTATGGTTAATGTGCGTAAATTGCCATTGTGTTAGTGATGTAGTTATGTATTATGTTGTGAACTTAAACTAACTGAACCTAAGGGAAATTGGTGAAAGGTGTATGTTTGTAGTGAGTAAATGTGTAACGTTGACCAGTCACTAGAGTCAAGTACGAGATAGGAAGTGGAGTCTTACATAGGTTGAAAAACAAATTTTATTCAATTGATATGTATAGAAATTACTCAACGAATGTCATTCATAGTGTGTTTCATGAACACCTTAGTCTCAGTAGATGGTGACCTCTACTCCATCCTCTCTCCCTATTTAGTTATCATCTAGATTAAACATAATTGTATTTACAACTATGTTGATCCTTGTGGAAGTAGTGGAGGGATGATTAGGACATAGAGGATGACATTTATATTATTTGATATGTTATTTTACGAGCCGAGGCTTGATGTTTGAGTGCCAAAGACTCGATGAGTACCCCTTTGGTGGAAAAATAAGGCCACATAGTGATTGTAATGTGTTATTTCTCTATACTTATTTTATTCGGAAATTGAACATTATCTCTTTTCTTGCAAGAACTAATAGTTGTCTTGATTGATGTGTTCTTATGATTTGGGAATTGTATTTGGTTGTTGCACTAACATGCAGATTTTTACACTAACTATGGCTATTTATCCAATTGATTCACTTATATTTAAATTTTCTTTTCATGTTTAAAGGTTTTATAGCGTAACCTAAGGATTGGGATTTTCTCCACTTGGCATTTGAAATGGATTGTTATGTTGTTTCTAATGTCACAATGTAAGGAATAGGTAAATGGAGTGGTTGAACCTATGGATCCACTTCGTTGTATGGGGGTATGTCCCAAGGATTTATATATAACTAGCGGCTTGTCAAACCATGATTTATTATGTCACTAGGTATATAGGTATCTTGAGTATATGCACCTAAGGACATAGGGTGACTGCCCTCTTTTGGGGAGTGAAAAGGAAAACCTATCCTTGAATTATTGCTTCATAGGTATATGGAGTTGTTTTTTGATTCTTTAGGACGTATATGGATTTGTTTTGTGATGCTTCGGGAGGTATATGGAGCTGTTCTAGGATACGTTTGGAGGTAGATGTATTTGTTTTATGATACTTTTGAAATTATATGGAGTTGTTTTATGATTCTTTTGAGGTATATGGAGTTACTATGTTATCGGAAGACAATTTTTGAATGCACTTCTTAGCCTTTGAGCCTAAATTGAACGTTTTTGCAACTAGCAGGTAAAGATTAAACAAGGAAAGTCGTAGAACCCCCGTTTGGTTACCAAACCACCGTGCAAACTCATTGAAGCTTGTAAATAACTTTTTTAAACTCTATCATGTGACATTTTGTGTGAAATTGAAATTTTGACAAAATCGTTTTCCTCTCTCCCACTATCTCTTTCTCTCGTAGGTTAAGAAATGAATTGAAATGATTTGAAATGAATACATGTCTCTAACCCTCTCCATACGAGTACAAATTATTATTATTATGTAAATGGAAAATAAATATGTTAATTATGCTAGATCTAGGTGGATGTCATGCTAGTGATTTATCGTTGATTTCATGCTCACATGGTTTTGCCGGATGATAGAAAGATGGAAAAAATGCATGGTGTAATTCATTGTTTATTATTGTAATTTATATAGGTCATTGTAAAATGTATATGTGTATAATGTATAGTCATGTTACACAATAGTTTATATTTGAAATTTGGTAAATATGTATGAGATGTTAGTTTTAGGGATGCCTTGGGAAATGAGAATTTAATCATAGGTTCCATTTTAATTCAGATTTACGTATGGTAAAAGGGTTTGATATATATATATATATATATATATAATGAATTTGAATTTAATATCTTGTAGTGTATTTCTAGTGTGCAATAGATTATTAATTAATTGGTGTGTCATGCTTTCCTTACCTTATAAATGCAATAAAGAAAACCAAACAAAACATTCAACCCTACTACAAAATTCGTGCATAACTAACCTTCTTGTGTGAATCCTTTAGCATAGAAAAATCAGACCTTTGAATGAAATTTTCACTTGATGAAACCTCCTATTTTAGGTAAATAAGATCATAATTTTGGGTTCACATCATAGCCTATACAGTTAGCAACATCGTTGTGAACCCAAAAATTGAAACGACATGGTCAAACATTATCTAGAGTATGTGGTTCCCTTCTAGGATTTATAACTATGTATGCAGTAAGGAGATTGTGATATCTTAAGTTAATACTTCCTGGGAACCAACGTTAATCTTAGTGAAAAATTGTCTTAGAATGACATGCATGTTGAGTGGCGAAGACCAAAAACTAGTCTTGACAGTCACCCTTAAGAGTTAGGATTATAATTGAATTCGGTACTCAATCTCTTCTATCGTTGGCCTTAATGGTGCAATATTAAGGTTAAATTTTTAAAATTAGACACTTATTAAGTTACAATTAGTTGGTAAAATGTATCCATAAGATGATATGCTTGGATAAAAATTAAATTTATATCATTCATATAATGTGTATAAACCATCTCCTGGGTTGAGGGACTAAATTTTTGACATGTGATCCCTAAGGTGAACTGTGATCCTTTAAACCAAGGAGTATTTCCTCTTTTTCTCAACTTTTCCTAATGTGTAATGAATGTACGTTGTAAAACTAGGTGATAATGTTCTTAAGGAGATTACCTAGGATGAGAGCTTGTAGGCTCATGAGCATGCAAATGTCCTTATTAACCAATGGGTTTCTGAAAAATTTCAACACATTAATTAAATCAAATTAAGTGCAATCATTTTTAGATGAATGAAAATGAGTTGAGTGGGTCCTATGTTTTAATACGTACATGTGAGAATACTAGTGTGAATCCCTTTAACCCCTCTCAAAAAAGAGTGCCAGCTTGACAAGAAGTATTGAATTTATATAGAGTTACAAGAGGCTTTAAGAGATAAAGGTGTACAATAACTCTAATTGTCACCAAAATAAGGTGTGTAAAATTTATAATTTAATATCTCCTTATAACACACATCTAAAGCTTAATTGTTCAGGAATCCAACCCTTGTGGAGTGTGAAATCATATGTATTAGTACCTTGATGACTACGCAATTAAGTGAAGTAGAAAAAATACATGGTTATTTATCATAGAATAAAATAAAAATAGACCAACCTTAGAATTTAAAAGCTAATATGAAAAGAAAGCATAATCTATCTACTCTTAAATCAATAAACTTTCTTTGCTTCATGAGAACCTCCCTTGTTGCAACTAAGATAAATGGAAAATCCAATCGAACATGGAACTTATAAAATGAATCCTTAGAACAAACACAAAAATCATCATGTATGTACATATGTTCATACAAAAACCAGGTTACAACATTCTGGTGTGATGGGGGAAACAAGAAAAAATTGATGGGATTACTACAAGTGAAATGTTAACTAAAGTGAAGTTAATGTTGTCTAGTTATAAAATAATTCATAAGTGATTTGCAAGAAAATAAGGTGAATAACGAAATATGTATATAATAAATATGTAAACTGGGAAAATGTTTTCATGGATGGTGCCTATACAGGATTCTTAATGTAGTTGAATCTTTATGTCATGTATGGTCATTTAAAACAAATGGCCTTGATGTGCGTCACTTAATTTCATGTTTCCTATGTGGGTTAGTGTTCATGCAAGCTAATCATATGTTGTCATAAGTGATCCCCTATAGTGTCATGTGAACTACAACATTCGTAAAAAAAAATTTATTTATGTATTTTTATTGTTGTATTCATGTGTGTAAATTATGGGTGTTACATACATTCTATCAAAATTTTTGTGTGCCTTAGAAGCATGAATTCCTTCAAGGAATTTTCTCAAATAGTTCATGGGCTTGCTATAGGAATTCCTCCAGCTTTAGTCAATTTCTATTTGATCTTTTTATAGCGCATGAGCCATAATTTTCACTCACGAGCTTGTAACTTGACACCACAATGAGAAAAACAAAAATTGAGGTTATTGGCATACAATCTACACCAAACTAGGCATGAAGAGCCTTAACTCATGGGAAATGAGGATGTATGGAATGCTAAATATGAACAATCAACCACGGTCATGGAAACCAAAATAGATATGAAACATTACCATATCGAACAAACAAGAGATAACACACTAAGCCATTACACAGATCATAAGAACAAAGCATTCCATGGCTGGATGTGGACCACAAAACTCAAATTCCATAAATATTTTCTCCCCTTTTTGTATGATATAGATCTCACAATGACCCATGGAGAGATATCTTATATGTCGACCCATAGTTGTAAGTTTATTACCACATCAAATAAGGCTATGACTAGCATAAGGAGGTAAAAGTGCTTGAGACATGTGGAATAACATAATCCAAAGCTTGATTTTAATATCAGAATATGTGTCGCAGTCCAAGTTTTCCCATTCCTAAGCTTCTCAAAAGTACCTACACGTTAAATGATAGACCTGAACGTGATGCACATGATCCCTTCAATCTGATATGGTATGAGGAGTGTCACGATGGAGGGAAAGAGTACGAACCCAGTGACTGAGAAGGAGGTCCGTTACATGAAATAGAATGCTGCGCAGGTCAAGAAGGGAACAATGCTGTGCAGTTCTAGAGCAAGCTAGCCAAGATAAGAAGGATCTGGAGTTGTGCCCTAACCCTAGGGCTCAAAAAATTACTATGTATCCATCTAGAGCTAGTGGCCTAGGTAGGGATGGTAGTAGGAATAAGGGAGATGTAGATTTAGAAAGTCATGGCTCGGTGCATACCTAGAAGTCTACCTCCTTTAAATATGCACTTGAAAACAAGGGAGACCGATCCTTGGGAAATAATACATCAAATAACCAAGCCTATCTAGTCGACCTAGCCAAGGAGATTCCTTCGCTCACCATAGACAATCCAGAAGTTGAAGAATATTTCAAAACCTTCTCATGGGATGTGGTTATTGGAAGGTTTAATGGTTTTTGGCCTTCCTCCTCAGATCTGTATCAGTGGATTTTCAAATATTGCAACAAAAAATATAAAATTTCTCTTTGTTCCAAAGGATTTTTCATTTTCCATTTAAGAGAACCTGAAGATGACCAACGTTGTTTGACAGATGGTCTTTGGTTCTAGGGACATGTAGGTTTATTTATCACTCAATGGTTCCCATATTTTGATCTTAATAATTATTCAGTGGCCAAAACACCAGTTTGGGTCAGGATTCCTAACCTCCCCTTACATCTGTGGTATTCCCTATATGATATTGGGAGTGTCTTAGGAAAGATTATAAAAGAGAACCTGGATAGAACACATTCGGGTCTATGTTCATTTTCAAAAATTTGCATTGAAATTGATCTAAACAAAGGAATACCTGATCGATTCAACATTAAATTTGGTTATTTTCATCACACCTAGGTCTTAGACTATGAGAGTACTACATTTTTCTATAGATCATGCAGAAATATGGGCCATTTGCAAGCTTCATGTCCCCTCAATAAGAATAAAAAATTTGGAAAAAAAACTAGATCAACATCTTTGAATTGATGGGGCTTTGTAAACCCTGACTTCGTAACTGCATGAAATTTTAAAGATAATCAAAATAATTTTACCTCCAACGGTAAAATTGTTACAGAGAAGAATGATAAAAAGATGGGATTTCAAGAAAATCACCTAGTTATAGGTGGTTTATAAATGGGATATACTTCTGAAAGTTTGGAATCAAAGAACAATTCAATGCCAGAAATGGCTTTGGAAAATCCCAATGACCTTGCATTGGTTATTTCATCTGATCTAGGAAAATGGAAAGGGGTAAAGAAGCAGAAAAACAAAAAAGGACGCACAGGAAGCATTGATGATTATTTTCCATCCTAGGGTGGCAAGTATTTCTAGGACATTTTTTATCTTTATTATGTTAGTAGGCATTTATTGTTTTATCTATTATAGCCCTTTTGTTCTCTTGAGGATTTGGCTTAAACTTAAGGATTATGGAATGGGTCCCTTCAACCCACTTTATTATTACAAAAACATAATCCAAAGCTTCCCCTTTTGGCGCAGGCTAGGATAAAAATCCAAGCATGAAAAAATTAGATTTCCATTATCCTTGATGGATGTCCATTCCCTATTTGAAATCCTCCATTTTGGCACAGGGTGGACGTTGCTGGTAAATTCTGTGAATCCTAGCTTTGAATTTGATTGAAATGTTCCTAGGCATTTTTAACAGACCCTTGTTTTACATATCTTGCAATCATTGAAGTCCATGAGGCCCCATTTAAAGCATTTAGTAAAACAGTTCACATGCCAAGTGCAAACTTCTACATATTTCATACATACCTACTACAACACTTGCAATTACAACATCTGAAAAAATCAGGTCCCTTCCTCATTATTCTTTGGTTTCCTACAATAATTTTAGTTCATACCACATTTATTTTAGGCATTCAGTCAAAAAATTTCATAGACCAAGTGAATGCTTCTATATTTTGCATACATATCTCCCAAATCCTTTGCAACTAAAAAATCAAACAAAATCCCTCTATATTTATTCTTCGATGGGTGTTCATAACCTGTACTATAGCTCATGTTTTGGCATAGACCAGGAGTACATATACAAATGTAAACTGATCAAATTGAAGGCTTGGTTATGGAGTAGGTGAAACAATGTGAATGTCTCATGAGGAAAACCATGCCTTCTAGATTTTCATCACTGCAACTGTGAAAACTCCTAAATCTTACAATGTTGGTTATGTTTCAATGTGGTTAGTGTCTTTGGATACCAAAGAAAGTGCATGTATTATTTTTTAAGGGAAATGATAGGTCTGTAGACCTTCTGAGTGGTAATTCCCTTGTGGACCACCTGTCACATGCCAATCCCTGCCACACAGCATCCTTTAACTCCCTCCAACAACTCCACAAATTCCTTCACACACCCACTTACTCACGAGCACACTTCTTCATTTTATAATTATTATTTTTGTTCATTTTTAATGCTTAAAGGTAATACAACAAGTAAAAATTCCATAGGGGCGTCAAGAGAAATAACCAAACAAGCGAAAAGAAACCATATGTAGGGAGAAAAAAAAGAGAAATGTAAATAGAGGATTTGGATTCATGGGTTTGTTTCTATTATTTTTTATTAGGAGATAGGTTTCTTATCAAAATATTCACAATTGGGGTCTTTCCACCGGATCTCTAACAAGTAAATCTGAAAACTCTAACATGATTCAACCAAATAAAATATAGTATCAAGCTTAAGAATAATGTTGTAGCTCTTCCATTTAAAGCCATAAGAAGGGGTTACTTGGTCAAAATTTTAAACTTGTTTTTAGTTCTATGGTGTCAATAATTAATGTTTTGAAAGCTAAAACAAAATTAATTTGTATGAAATACAAGAAAAATGGGATTCAAATTTTTTGTATTTAATCTATTACAACATAATGAGTTTTTATCAGATAACATATTATTTGTCAGATAAGAGAAATATATCAAGGTAAAGTTGGAAAGAAAAGATGGCATTTAAATACATGCATGTCGCACACCTGTTCCAAATCTTAAATTGTTCCTTCCCAAATAATATGTATTTATTCTCGACTTTATCATCTTGATATCAATGCAAACTCGAGTGATCCCATCAATGGTGCGAGGAGATGTTGGATGTGAGTAAGTATGAATTAAGGCGTTCACTTTACAAGGTTATATGGAGGAGAACGAGGTGAAGAAGATAACAAAATGTACATTCCAAGGTAGAAAGATGAACAAAACACCCTTCCTATCCTATATGGTACTCTCTATAACCATTCACAACATGGATATGGTTGTAAGGAAATAACCAAATACCTTGGAGAAGTAAAATATTCATGTGCATTTTTAATTACCTAGATATGGGTTTTCTAAACTGGAACTGCATAAACCTATCACTGACATGGTTTTCAAAGGACTGAGTGGTGGTTACTAATTAAGGATCTAATCATTTCAGTTATAGGTCTATGTAGGATTAAGTCCAAATATCTTTTGTATTATTTTTAGCTTCCACAAATTACCATGGACACCAAGAGTAAAAATAGGATTTAGAGAGAGGAAATATCATGAACTTCAATAATTTTAAAGGAAACCTTGAACTGATAAAATATTTTGCACTAGTGTAGTGGAAATTAAATATTTTAATTTAAAATATTTTCTTAGCTTAGCAGGATCATTCAACACCTTTCTCAATTTTATGGAGAGAAAGAAATTGTTGAAAAGTGTATGGAAACAAAAATAATACAAACGAAATAATTAGCTTATTTGAGCTATCTAATGTGAAGTTTGCTTTCATAAAGATGAAAAATCACACAAATATCACATTTGAGAATAATAAAGTTTTATCTTAGGCCATCTTATTTATAAGTTCTACTCGTTGTTAGATAATAAAAATTTTAGAAGCCTTTAAACACAATAGTGGCCAATATGAAAAGATGAAAATATAAATATGAATATCACCGCAAAAGAGAAGAAGTGTTAGTTTCATTTTGGTGGATGGATAATATTTTTCTATACTTCAATTAAAAAAATGATCTAATCCGTTTATGCTCTTGAAGTTTTTCAGATTTAGAAAAGTTAGTCTAATTTACAATCTAATTTTATCGACTACGTGGCATTCATATCTTCCATGTAAGGGGGGCATTGATACGAGAAACTATCTTTGTCCGAATCTTCAAAGAATTTTCTCTATTAGAATATTAGCCTTATCAACTAAAGGACACATCCAATTATGTTGAGTGAATAATAACTGTAGGATTTCAATGCATATCTTGCAATCTCCTATCCACCATCACTTTACTGGAATGTTTCAGACTTAGCAAGGATTCAACCATATAATGTTCTGACTCAATACATGCCTTTGGAATAATTAACATGTAAAAACGTCATGGTTCTATTCAAGTATTCTTTAGATATATTTGGTTTTCAAAACTTTTCAGTACTTAACTCTATTTATTTAGCTAACCAATTATTTTTCTAGTTGAATAGTGTACCCTTACATTATTATTTACCTTATATGGTTTAATTTTTGCATCTATCCCTAAATGTAAGGCATAATTAAAATGTAATGTTGTCATGGATCTAGTCAAGTGTTCTTTAGATATATTTGACTTTTAGAAGTTTTCACTAGTTAACTCTATTTATTTAGCAAACCGGTTATTTTTCTAGTTGAAAAGTTTACCCTTACATTATTATTTACCTTAGATGTTTAATTTGTGCATATATACCTGGATGTATTATTATGTATAAATTGGTAATATTTAGCATCAGTTGCCATCAATGAATAATTTTTAAAGAGGGAAATAAATCAAATATAATAAATTAGTAAATAATATTTTATAATCAATGGACATTATTTTTTAGATATGATATACTATTGATGATAGTGGTTATTTTACAAAACAATCAAGCTCTATGAGATTCTTTTGGCATATGCCTTGCTAAATTTTTCGCATTTTAATATCCATTTTAAATCTAGCCCTTTTTAATTAGAGTTTTTCTATGGGATCATGAATATCAAATCAAAACCATGTCATTGAGAGACTACACTCCTAATAAGGTTATATTTTCTTAACAACATATAATATATTGGTTTCAAATTTAATATGATCATGAGCACATTTTTTAGAGTAATAATTATCAATTACACTATAGATAACAATGCATTGACTAAGGGAATAATTATAAAAATGTAAAAAAGGGTGAAACGTAAATAATGAATTTTTTTTATTAGGGGTAAATAGTTTCTTGAAAGGGACTATACCCTTGTACAACAGTGCTCAAAAACTAGATTTTATACCAAAAATACCAACAACAGAAAATAATCTACCAAGATTAAAACCAAAAAAAGTATTCCAGGTGTTAAAAAATAACTAAAAAATAAGCAGTTAACAGCAACAAAGCTTCCTAACAACTGCACAATGCCCACATGCAGCAAGGAAAGCAACCAAAAGGACAAGATTAATACCTTGTTTGATATGGTGGAGGATTTGGATTTGGTGTTTCCATTTTTTTTCCTATCCACCACTATCCAATCCTTATTTTCTACATCCACTAAAATCGGAAGAACAACCGCAATGGATTTGAGAGGTATGTGTCTTGTAGGAATGGTGGTTGAAGCATCCTTGATCACTGAATAAACACCCTGAGGAGAAGAATTTAGAGGTAGCTTCTCTATATTATTCTATGAAACATCCACGATAGAGTGAGTCGGCTTGCGGTAGGGGGTGGCGCTAGATTCCTCAATTAGATCTGAATCAATTGTAAGATGTTTGGATAAGGAATCCTTCCACCATGCAGGTTTTGTCTTATATTTTGAATGTTCATAATAATCTATAATATGACCTGTTTCGAAGAAACTCTCACCTCTGAAGGCAAGTACCTCATATTCTATAATCTCCACCTAGAACCTTTCACTGATTTCTAGATTGATTTCTATTGGTAAGGCTTTAAAGGTATCAAGATCTACAAGAATTCAAGCATAAGTAGTATGGATTTGAATGGAGGTATTATCATCAATTACCACACATCATCCTAGATTATCCCCTATAACAATGAGATGAGATCTGTTTCAGAGATGAAGAAGGAGTCCTGACAATCGAACCCAAATCGGGTAGGTATAAAAGGATTCTTTTACAGAGTGAAAATATGGATACCATGGCTTGGCCACAAGCCCATGTTTCCCCCCAAACCCAAGGTTGGCTAAAAATTGAATTCCTATCTTCAAGGGTTTCAAAGACAACAATGGAATAATCTTTCACACAAGGATAAATCACTATCTTAACTTGTATATTTTATCTTTGGGCTATACAGTCATGGAGCTGAGATAGTTTTGGCAAAAATTTGTGAAATTTGCATATCATATATGACCCAGCTAGGAAATATTTTACACATCCTTGAGAACCTTCAGAAGCAGATCCTAATCAATTTTCAGCGTTGGGGTCTCCTGAGAGCATTTCAAGAGATAATATCTTGCATCCTCCTTCTTTTTGGAGACCGGTGCAACATAATATATGGACCTATTAGCGCTATCATGTTTTCCCTGGTTCTCGCCAACCCCTGTTTCTTCCTCTCCATCACCAGATCTAGGAATAATAGTATTTTTAGAAAGGGAAGGGGATTTATTAGTGTTTAATGGATATGGTCCACCTTGGCCATCCCCATCAGAGGATATCCTTGATTTGAGATGAGATCGATTTTTATCTCCATTCCCTGCAATCCAGGAGAATGGGTCTTTGTTTTTGTTGTCTCCACCTTTAATTCCCCTAGATTTCCTATTGGTAAATAATAAATATTATTATGTTACATATTAATAATAATTTCATGTCAATGGTGCAATGAAAATGTAATCAAGGATTCATGGAATAAATTGCATACATGCCTGTATGCATGTTTTTTTTTCTAAATATGACATATCAAAGAAGAAGAATAAATTTAAATTTGACAACTAAATAAAACATTATTAATAAAAAGGAGTTTATAAAAAGTTTGATCATGATATGTTGATTCCCTTGCAAAAAATTTATAGTATAGTACTTCTATGTTATAATAATATTGGTTCAACTAAAAATCGTGATGGCATTTTTTATCTCTTTATGATTGGAAACGGTTAAACCATCACCATCTTTGAAGATTAAAAAAAACATCATGTTCCAGCATTGAAATACAAACTCCTACAACATGCTATTATATCCAAAGATTTAAACAAGACCCAATTTAGTTCTTTTGGACAACTATCCACACGAGCAATGATATACGTGAAAGCATATTCTACTATAAAACGAACATTTTCTTCCATGTAACACTCTATACTTGAAGCTAACTCTCTATGTTATTACTCATCCTTTAAGAGTATAAAAAATTAGTTAGATCATATGTCATTCATTCTTGTGTTTATATAGAATAAAAAGTTTATAATTGAACTTGAGTTTCAAATTTTAATTTTCATATCATCACCTAGAAATCATTCATGTCATCAACTAAGTGAATATTCGATGACATAAGGTATTGGAAATTTGAGGATAGAAAATCAAATTTCTTCAAAATATAATCAAAAAGAGGAGTGTCAATTAACATCAATGAATGCATGTTTAAGACCTACATACCGGAACTTATTGTTCCATTTCATAAATATTGGTGTATAATTTGAAGCAATCCATTCAACTTCTTGCAAGTATGATAAAATATAACTCTCCCACTAAAAAAGAACACTCCAAAACAATATTTCAAAATGATATACAACCATATATATATCACTAACATTTAAAATGACATGATAATGTATGTGTACTTCAATTCATAATCTTATCAAAATTAAAATATTTATAATAATATTATATTACACATAAGAAAAATGATCTTCTAAAAAAATTTATAGGCAGCATAAAACCTGGCCAATAGAGGAATGATCACAGAATCTCGAATGTATTTACGCACAATGGGACCATGCTTCTTCTCAGATTCCCCTGCAATTTCTCTATATATTTCATATGCAAATTTGAAACTAGTTTTCAAATAATTTGGAAGGTTGTCTATGAGAGATTGGTCCCATCTACAACGAAAATGATAAATTCAATTAAATTAGATGATCAATCTATTACAAGAACATAAGAAATTAACAAATTAATTACCTTATCAATCCCTTTGGCTAGGGTAAGAATTCATCCACAGCTCCATAAGTTTCGTAAATATCATTAATTAGGGAAAAAATTGTAGTCATTTTGGTAAAACTAATTCTACTTGTACTGAAGTGAGGCTCAAACAATGAACAAACACACAAGATATAAAATTCCACGTGGCGATGTCGAAAAAAATTCCATTGAAATACTCTCGAATGCATCCACTATCTACATAAAAATTCTCCATATAACTATTTACATACTTGAATTGAAAATTAATCTTGCTTTTATTGAATTAATAAAATACTTATGTGAAGATTAGTTTGAGCTATCTTTGGCATTTAGATTGCAAAATATTGTAATATAATGTTGCTAATTCCAAAATCTTTTGTCTATATCCAACTGGTATCTTGAAAGTTGTTAGAAAGATGCGAAGAACTTGAGGATTAATAAATTTGACTTTATTCTTATTCTTCTGGATTATACCTTACTTAATATAGTACTCAATCAAATTTTTGTGAAATATTTATTTTTAAAACAACTTTAAAATATTATAGATGATTGAGTTTACATATAAACCCCCGTGAGAAGACACCCATCCCTTTAATTGTCTCATCTAAATATTTCAATATAGTTCATTTCTTCCCATCTAGGAATGTTGCATCTCCAAGGAAATTTTAGTGTGTACTCCACCTGTAGATTTAGTAAGTTGCTTATTATGAGCTTAGTGCAATAAATAAAAATAGACAACATTAAGTCATGGACCAAACCATGTGCTTATTTCCAATCAAGAGCTGGTAACTTGACACCATGATGAGAAAAACAACAAGTCAGGTTATTGGCACATGATCTAAACCAAGCTATGCATGAAGAGGCTCAACTCATGGGAAATGAGGATGTATAGACTGTTACATATGAAAAATAAACCACGGTCATGGAAACCCAAAAACAGATCTGAAACATTAACAGATCAAATGCACAAGAGATAACACACCAATCCATTACACATATCATCAGAACAAAGCATTCCATGGCTGGATATGGACCAGAAAATTCAAATTGCATAAATATACTCTTCCCTTTTTTTACGATAAAGAGCTCATAACGAGCCATGGAAAGATCTTTGATGTGTCCAGCCATAGCTGTAAATTTAGTACCCCATCCAATAAGGCTATGAAAAGAACAAGGAGGTAAAATTGCTTGAGACAGGTGGAAAAAAGGCATTCTATACAAAAGAAAAATGAGATATACTCAAAACAGAGAGTCTCTGTTCTGAGTATATCGCAATCTTTTTTGTATAGAATACTATTTTTCTTGTAGGTATTCTACCTGAACATATAATATCAATTCTATTTTTTTATCATTATGGAACTGTTCTTTTTGGGTTGTGAATTCATTTCATTTAACTCCCTGTTCAGTTTTTCAATTGGTATCAGAGTTGCATATATAAGTTCTTTATTTGACTGCTGCAAGCTATTATAATGGCCCAAACTAACAATACTGTGCATGATCAGATTCCTCTTTTCAGTGGGGAGAACTATGAGTATTGGAGTGTGAAGATGAGAACTTTGCTAATCTCACAAGAACTATGGATGCTTGTTTTTCAGGATATTCAGAGCCAGCTGATGAAGCTGCCTATAATCTTCTATCTGCTAATCAAAAGATAGAGTTGAAGGGGAACAGAAAAAAAATGCCAAAGCTCTGTTCATTCTTTAGATAGGAGTTGAAATATCAATATTTCCAAATATTGTAGAATGTTTGATGTCACATGATGCTTGGGAATCCTTGGAAAAGGCATACAAAGGTTCTGTCAACCTAAAAATTGTCAAACTCCAAATGTTAAGAAGAGATTTTGAGTCTCTTTCTATGAAAGAAAGTGAAAGTGTTGAATATTATATTACTAGAGTTCAAAATATTGTGAATTTTATTCATGCCCATGGTGAATCTCTTGAAGATAGGAGGGTTGTTGAAAAAGTGTTAAGAAGTCTTCCTAAAAAAATTGATCCCATTATCATTGCTATAGAAGAGTCAAGGGATTTATCACAACTAACTCTTAGTGGTTTATTTGAAAGCCTTCAAGTACATGAAAATAGGTTGAAAAGGAATGAGGAGCCCCTGGAACAAACCCTCCAAACCAATTTGAAGGTTGATGACAACAAAAAGCAATCTTCCATGAATGAGGCTTCTATTTTTTCCTTATTAGATAGAGGAGGTAGAGGCCATGGAAGATTTCATGGAAGAGAAGATCGTGGTAGAGGAAGAAGCAACAACCCTAGGAGAGGCCACCTTCATTGTAGCTATTGTGGTAAAGATGGTCATATTGAACAATATTGTTTCAAAAAGAAACGAAACACCTCTCAAGAAAATTTTAGTAAAGACGAATGTGAGAAATCTCAAAAAAAAAAAATTCACATCAAATAACTTTGAAGCCGAAGATGATTTTGTTCTATATTTAGATAGTGGATGTTCAAATCACATGACTTGAATTTTATATTTTTTTGCAAAGTTACATGAGAGTGTGAAGGGGAAAGTCAATTTTGGTAATGATAATCAAGAAGAAGTAATGGGAAAAGGTGTTCTTCCTTTAAAAATGAAGAATGAGAGTACTATGTATGTACATGACACTTTGTTTGTTCCAAGCTTAAAGCATAACTTGATTAGCATACGGCAGCTAAATACTAAAAATTACAAAACTATTTTTGAAGGAAAGTCTTGTAAGATTTTTAACAACAATGGACTCATTGTTGAAGCTCCTATGACACATAATAGGATGTTTTTTCTAAAAATGGAATTTGATGTAGTTTTTTTGAAGGTATTTGTTGATGATCCTTGGCTTTGGCACAAGAGGTTTTAAAATCTTAAATTTTGATCTCTTTCATTCATGCAAAAGAAGAACTTGGTGAGAGATTTTCAATCTTTCATAAAGCCAGAGAAAAAGGTATGTGAAGGTTGTGTAATAGGGAAGCAATTTAGTGCCCACTTCCCTCCGACACCTTTTTGTTGTTGATTATAATACTGTCAACTCTACTTATGGATATTATCATAGCCTTTGAGTTGATATGATGTTAGACATTAGAAATCAGGGACTGTGGTTGATGTGGATTTTTGGAGACATTTTATATTGATGATAGATACACTTCTTGGCATGGTTAGATATATTTTTTTCTTACATGTGATATTTTGTCATATTGAGTAAAACTAGAAAATGGAACTAATCTTGTGATCATATGATTATGGATGGAATTGTAAAGGAGATTGTTGCTTGCTTAGATAATGTTTTGATTCATATATACATGATTTGGAGTTATATTTTACATTTATTTTGGATGTTTTCATGCGGCCACAAGGACGAAGGAGGTATTTGTGTTTTGCAGGTAAACATGTCACAACAAACATCAGGGGATTGGATACCAACCACATTGGAGTTTTAGATGAATTCAATAAGGGTCACCATGGCAATGTTTATTTTTTATTTGTGTATGATTGTATTGTTGTTAGGGATTTCCATGGGGGGGATCACCTTCAAATGTGACCAAGGGGGTTATGTGTACTCTTTTATTTAGTTTCTTTTGCTTAAAGTTTTGCATGTGATTTTAGTGATGTATTTTCCGCTTTATTATTAATTTTATTTATGGCTAGATTAGTGAGTAATCATATTGTTAAATAAATTAATGGGGTAAAAATAATGCATTTAGTAAAGTTGATGGCTCTTGGATTAATTATTGTAAGTAATGTGTAAGTAGCTTTGAGTGTGAAACACTCCACCTTCCTTTTGAAATTCGGATATGTCTTTAGGGGATGATTTTGGAGGCTTGTAGGACAAGTTAAAATTGTTCCACACCTCTTAAATTGTCACACAACCCTACCTATGGGCTGGGGAGTCAACATTAGGAATTATTATGTATTTTGGGAAGATAAGTTGTAAGTTTTTTATTGCACCTGCTTACATGAAATTAATTTTGGTCCTTAGGGTGTGGACTAGGATTGTGTGTAAGTAATCTATTATTTTATTCACCCAACTTTTAAATTGTTCTTTAGGGTTTGGGGCTGACTTTGGAGGTGGAGTGGAGGATGAGTCATGTGGCATCCTATATAGAGCCACCTCATCCTCATCTCTCCCTTTTCTATTTATTTGAATTCTTTTGATGTTTTGGGGGTTACTAGAGGGGGATAATTCATTTTTGGTGATTTCATTTTGGTTACTTCTTTTGGTTTAGAGCTCTAGTAATTTTGAAGGGAGTTGGAGATTTTTGTTGAATTCTTGGGGATTGTTGGTGCTTTGGGACTGTCTCGATTAGAAAAATGTTGTTGAAATTTTGGATAAAACTTTACCACGGAGAGGTAGGAGCTTGGATCTTTATAATGTTCTTATTTTATTTATGCATATGTGAATGCTTTGAATATTTTTGTATGTTTTCGGCTGGTTGGGTAGATTTCCTAGGTATGATGTAGGGGAAGACTATGGGGATCTCTTGTGGGGAGGCATAAGACTTTTGGGGAGGTATAAGTTTTATTGTGGAGGGATTTTTGGATTGGATTCCACCTTGTAAAAGAAATAAGTTGCATTTCTTTACTTGTTATGGGGTGCCATAAGAGTGTGGGGAGGCATAAGAGAATGGGAGAGATAAGGGTTACTTGGGGAGGCATAAGGGCATATAGGGGTTTTGAAATGATGTGTGTGTGTGTGTGTGTGTGTGTGTGTGTGTGTGTGTGTGTGTGTGTTGGCGGGTTTATCTTAAGGTGGACACCCATTTCCCCAATTGGGAGGTATAAGCATCTTTCCCCGTAGGTCTTGCTCCTTTGGCTTGTGCATGGTGAAACCTAAGTGTTGTTTGTTGTTCTCCCTATGGTTGGAAACTTCATTATGTATTTGGACTGTGTTTATATGTGAAAATATTTTTTGTTTTGTCGAAGCCTATTTGTTTCCATGAGTTTAAATACATTTCTTATTTCTTTCTGGTTGGGGCTTGGGGGCCAATGAGGAGGATGGCTTCTCCTCTTCATTGGAATTATTGGTTTGGTGGTGAGTTTTGCCTCTCCTTTTTGTGATCAAAAGATATATGGTGGATCTTCTTATTGTTGTTTTGGAGATGAGGATGAAGATAAACTTTGAAGTTTCTCCTTGGGTTGCCTATTGTGAAATTTACTACTTCACATGGATGGCATTGTAATAATATTATGGTGGAAATTTTCTCTCTTCTAGAAATGGAACCTACATTTGAATGTGAGAGATGTATATTTTGTAATTTGTATTTGATGAATGAAAGAAGGAAGTTGTAAAAGAATTATTGGAGTTCAATAGAATATGTTTTAATTACCGCAAATGATATGCTTTTCATTTGAAATCTATGTTTGAAAATAAAAATAAAAATATGTATGAAGAAATATTACATTTCTCTATTTCATTCAAAATGCACGTTTTGAAAATACAATTACATTCTTGCTTTTCACATACTGATTGAAGTAAAGTTGAACATTGTAAATTTAGAATGGAATGAACTTAAATATTTAAAGCAATGAAAATGAAATAGACAAATACCCAATTTAAATACATGGATCTCCATTAGATTTCTTCAAACCTACAATAAATGTCAGAAAAAATATGTATATAGAAAGCACCCTTCAACTATAAAAGACAAAAAGAAAAATTAAAATAAACTAAGGATGATCGAAATGCATCCCAAAATAGTTTGTATTGCTCAAGAAATTTAATTAGAAATTTATAAATCGAGCTAGAGGCAGAGGAACGCTTTTATCGAGAAAGGAGAAAGGCAATAAATCCATTTTGAAATCCAAACCATAATCAATTAATCATTGCGAATCCGTCCAAATTTTATGAAGTGTGTGTCTCCATGTTTGTTTGGCATGTTGAAGAAGCAAGAATGGTGGATCGAATTAATTCTATTAAGTTATAAAGTCTAGTTCTCAGTTAAACCGAAGGAAATATGTTTTCTTAATCTTCACCCACCTAAGTTTGTCAAAAATGAATTTGGATATTTCCTTTGCAAAGAGGAGTTTGAGCCCTTTCAAAAAATTCCTCATTTTCCCAAATCCAAGCTTCCAGTTGAACGTTATGGCCTTCTGAAGTTTTTACTGTTACTTACTTTTTTTTTTAAAAAGAGGGAAATTTTTGTAACTCGGACCCGTGGGCCCAAAAATTACTTAGGGCACTTTTTGCAAAAAAAAAGGAAAAAATTCGAAAATTCCTCCATGACCCCGCCTATTTAATTTTGGGAAACCACTTCTTTTGGTTCGTGAGTCCGCACCTCCAAACATTACCTTTTTGAAAAAGGGCGAAAAATCTTAAGTGTCCCCGCCAATTTTTTTCCTCGTTTGTCACTATGGGTCTAACACATGGTTGTTTCAGGCATCGGCGGAGGCACGGGTTATTTTTATCCTTCATGGTTTTTAATACAAAATCCAACATCTCTAAGTTTTCCATGACATTTTGGTCCCCGCTTGATATTTTTTGCAAGACACGTGGTGTCCCTGGGAGCCGGCAGAGGCGTGGGGGTTTTCGAACCTTTTTTCCCTTTTAAAAAAATAGGGTTAAAATCCAAATTACCTCCGATAACTCTCCTTCCCTTGTTGGCTTAAAAATGTTCCACATGTCCCTTGTGTCTTCGGAAAAGTTTCTTCTCGGGGCCCATAGCCTACCTTTGGGAAAATTTTCTTCCTTGGGCCCTTAGGTCCACGTTTAGGGAAAATTTTCTTCTCGGGGCCCATCGGCCCACCAATGGGAAAATTTTCTTCTCTAGGCCCGGAGGCCCGCCCTTAAGGGAAAATTTTCTTCCCCGGGCACACAGGCTTGCCTTTGGGAAAATTTTATTTGCCAGGCCCGCCGACCTATAACTTATGAAATATGAGGAATTATTTATATCATTGGAAAGGGGAAGAAATTTCCTATCTAATGGATATGTTTTCAGGAAACCGTAAGTGCGTGAAATATGTGAAAAATCAGGTTGAATTTCAAGATGTGCCTAAGAGTGGGTAAGTGGGAACTTATCCCCTTATTAACTTAAATTATTAATTCTAAAGCATGGGATGACCTTTTTGGGGGGCGGTCACGTTATGGGGTAAGTGAATGTTTTCCTCACCTCATGTTAATGTGAACATTGGTTATTATTTAGACCTAGTGGAATTAAATACCTTGGGTATTTAATTATTTTGGCCACTTTAAACTTTCTAAAATTTATTAGAGAACAATTAATCTTAGAGTTAATTTAATTTTTTTATTAAATTAACACCTTAAGGAAACTTAAACTATACTTAGTTTAGTTACACTCATTAACTTGTATGTGGTCCTCAATATTTGTTATAACAAAAAATATATTTTTATCTAATATATTTGTCCTTGATATTTTTTGTATTGTGACAATTGTTGCTAACAGGCCTATTTGTAGTCACACTTTAAACAAAAAAAATTATTTCATAATTTTTTTTTTCTAAACTTAGGTTGTTTTTGGGTCTCGAGTGGTCGTTTTAGCAGGTGTTGCACTTGGTATCAGAGTTGTGGGTTAAAATCTTGGACCCTTGGGCACACTACAAAACTTAAGACTTGAATATTAAACCCAACAAACTTTTAAACCTAGAAAACAAATTTGTTTGAAATTTACATAGCTTAGTAAACATGGAAAATTGAATAAAACCTAGGATAATGAACTAACTCTTGCTTGGGTCTATACAAGAGGCACAAAAAAGATGAGGGGTCCTTTCACATACATCTAGACTTGCCACCATCAGATCATGTTGTAGTAGCTATCCTACCTCATAATTTACATATGCTTTAGGATTTTAATGCTGCTCTACATGGAGGGTCGTAGGAGGACAGTCAGTTAGAAATGATAGGGAGTCATCCATTGAGGCTCATGCATATCCTCGACATAACAAGGAGCATAAAGGGGAGAAATCTCATGTGGAGTCAATAAGACAAGAGTCACTTCAGAGGGGACAGGGAGACTGGACTTCTAGACATAGGGATATGTCTCGGATCCCTAGGCTTAGGGATGAGCATGCAGAGAGGCCTAGGGGTCTCAAGAATACAGTTGCAAACCATATCAAGGAGTTCCTAAAGCTATGACCATCTCATTATTCTGGTGACACAGGTGGATTTCAGGTAGAGGCTTGGTTGGTGAGCTTGACCTGGGTGCTTAAAGCTCTGCCCTTGTTCTAGCAACATGAAAGCTCGTGCTTTAATACATCTTCTAAGGGATGGAGCCGGTGTCTAGTGGAGGACCAAGGAGCAGAATCTCCATGTTGATTCAGACATAGTTACCTAGGATATCTTTGAGGAGCAGTTCAAGAGTAGGTACTTATCTTCAGAGATTCATTTAGTAGAGGATAGATGAGTTTCACAACCTCTGTGAGGCCTCTATGACTATAGATGAGTATGAGAGTCAATTTCTAGACCTACTCTAGTATGTCAACTATATGCAGGATGAGCAGGTATGGATCCAAAGGTTTATCTGGTGCTTGAATGTAGATTTGGGTGGTACATCCGTAGACATTAGTTGAGGCCGTTGAGAAGGCCTATATAGTATAGGAGACTCGAGGAAAGACACAGTAGGCCAGAACCGCATCTAGCAGATGGAGGACAAAAAATTGAGGGGTTCAGCTCCTCCTCCTCATCATGGACAGGGTTCATCACATTCATATTTTAGACCATAGCAACAGCAGTAACACTCTGACCCACTGTACAGACCTACACAAAGATTTGATGCTCCGAGGGGTCGAAGTATGGGGCCTCCTCCTAGGTGTCCCATTAGGAAAAAGGGTGCACTGAGAGATCAGTCAGTAAAAACTCATTAGTAGAGACCTCAGTAGTCCTCAGTTGGATCATGAAGATCCAGAACATAGACCTCCAAAGTATTGGCTGGACCTCTTACTCATGATAGAGGATCGAGCAATTGTTTTGGTTGTGGTGTTGATGGATATTTTTGGAGATACTTCCAATAGAACCCTAGTAACAAGGGTAAGGCGTAGATCTCAAAGCCTACTACTGGTGACATGGGGTACAATCATCAGATCTATGTAGCATTTGAGAGCCTCCAGGCTAAGCACCAGAGTACCATGATTGAAATGAAAGGTAGCATTTTTGGTTTTCCTACCTCAATTCTATTTAATTCTGGTTCTTCTGATTCTTTTTGGCACAATCTTTGGTAGAGTGATGCAAGCTAGTGGTAGTTAGCAGGGTCTTAGATGGGACATTAAGATGGCTACTAGAGCCAAGTTCTCTGTAGACTCCTTAGTTAAGGAATGTGTAGTGGATTTGGGATGCTTCACAACTACCTCGGATCTTCGTATCCTTCCATTGGGTTCATATGGAGTCATCTTGGGCATGGACTGGTTGTTTGCACATAGAGCTAGGGTGGATTGTTACCATAAGAGTTTATCTTGTGCATATGATCTAGGAGTTGGTTCAATGTTAGTAAGGGTTAAAAGACCCATTTCCATTCACACAATCTCTACCATGTAGCTTAAGCAGTGTTTGCGACAAGGTTGTCAGATGTATCCTGTCATAGTTAGTGACCAATCAGAGGATGAGTCCAGTGGACCATCGCTTGATGACCATCCCATCTTGAGAGAATTTTTAGATGTCTTTCCAGGTGAGCTACCAGGGTTACCACCCCTATGTGAGATAAATTTTCACATAGATCTAGTTACGAGAGAAGATCCTACCTCACGAGCACCTTATCGAATGACTACCCCTGAGCTCTGTGAACTCAAGCTGTAGCTAGAGGGCCTTTTAGAGAAAGGCCTAATATGTCCTAGTGTATCCCCTTGGGGTGTAATGATGATATTCGTATAGAAGGAAAGATCTCTGTGGTTGTGTAGTGATTACCACAAGATGAACAAAGTAATGATCAAGAATCATTATCCCCTTCTACGCATTTATGATTTGTTTGATCAGATGAAGGGGGGCACAATTTTCTCTAAGATAGACCTTAATTCAGGTTATCATCAGCTGAGGATTATGGAGGTAAATATTAATAAGACCACCTTCCATATGAGATATGGCCACTATGACTTAACCATGGTGCCTTTTGGTTTGATGAATCCCCTGCAGTGTTTATTAGCTTGATGAATGGAGTGTTCAGGATCCTCTTGGATCCCTGCATGCTCATCTTCCTTGATGACATATTGGTTTACTCCCATATGCATAAGGAGCATGAGGGGAACTTTCACCAAGTTCTTCAGTGTCTTCGTGAGCAACAAATTTACAGGAATCTGAAGAAATGTGCATTTTTTTCAGGAAAAGGTGGAGTATTTGGGCCACAACATTTATGGGGAAGGTATCACAGTCGATCCTTCAATATTTGAGCTACTATGGATGTCCTAGCAACCACTAGTGTGACACAAGTGTGCAGCTTCATGGGCTTGTTAGGATATTATAGGAGATTTGTTCAGGATTTCTCTTGGATTGTGCACCCCATCACTTCCCTTCAGCGGAAAGGGAAGAAGTTTGTTTGGTTAGATAGATGTGAGAAGGCCTTCAAGAAACTGAAGGAATTCCTCATGATAGTGTATGTTCTTGTAGTACTAGATCTACAGAGTGAGTTTTTCATATGCATATATGCTTCTTTGGCAAGAGTTGGAGGTGTGTTGATCCAGGAGGGCAGAGTAGTTTATTTTGAGTCTCGCAAACCCAAGGATTATGAGCTCAACTATATGACTCATGATCTTGAGCTTGCAGAAGTTTTTCATGCCTTGGTTTGATGGAGACACTTCCTTCTTGGCTGAAAATTCACACTCAAGACTGGTCACTTGAGTCTTCGCCGCCTCTTCACGCAGTCCAATCTCAACTCTTATCAGCGGCGTTGGATGGAATTTTTTTGTAAGTATGATATGGAGATAGAACATGTGAAGGGGAAGGATAATGTGGTTGTAGATGCTCTAATCAGGAGGAGACATTTGGTTATGGCCACCTCATTGAGCAAATATTGGTGGAGTAGGATTCTACAACAGCTTCCTCACGACAGTTTCTACATTGCAGCTAAAGTGGAGATCGAGCCTCAGAGACCCCTTGATGTGAATTTAATGGGTTTTGATTAGAGGTAGATGGCCTTCTCAGGAAAAGAGGCTAGATTTATGTTCCCAAAGATGGATACTTGAGGCATGACATCTTGACAGAGGCACATCGCGCACCCTATTCAACCCATCCCAGAGTGAAGAAGATGCACGCCACTTTGAGACAGTTGTATCACTAGAGGGTAATTTGTAGACATGTGGCTCAGTTTGTGTCACATTGCTTATAGCATTAGAAAGTGAAGGCTGAGCATCAACATCCAATTTTCCTTCTCTTTCCACATGCTATACCAGAATGGAAATGGGACACCATTTCCATGGACTTTATTGTTGGGCTACCAATGTCAAGATACCACCATGATGCCATCATGGTCGCGATGGATAAATTGACGAAAGTGGCTCATTTTTCACTTGTGAAGGCCACCTATACTACTAGTGCTGAGGCATGATTATATCTAGATGAGATTTTCAGATTGCACTGGATTCCATGAAAAATCGTTTGTGACCGAAATCCTCTGTACACTTCCCATTTTTGGACTACCATGCAGAATGCCCTCGGGACGAAGATCAACTTCAACTCAGCATATCACCCTGAGAAAGATAGAATAACTAAGTGGGTGAATCAAATATTAGAGGACATGCTTAGGATGTATGTTATGGATCATCAGTCAAGATACGAGGAGTATTTGTACTTGGTGGAGTTTTCCTACAATAATAGTTTTTAGCAGTTCGATAGGCATGGTTCCTTTCATGGAACTATGTGGTAGAGAGTGCAGGAAACCTCTTAGTTGGGACATGTTGGAGGACAAGGTTTCTCTTTCACCAACTTTACTGCATGACATGGAGTAGTAGGTGGTTATGATCAGATAGAGACTGCAGGAAGCACATGACAAGAAGAAGAAGTATGTAGATCAGCATAGGACCGACTGTAGTTTTGATGTAGGCATGAAGTTTTTCCTTTGTGTTAGGCCACATAAGAGCCCTATCCATTACGGAAAAGGTTATAAGTTATCTCTAGATTCGTAGGCCCCTTTGAGATCTTGGAGCATATTGGTTCTTTGGCCTACCATTTAGCATTGCCACCTAGCTTGTCTTGCATCCATGATGTGTTTCATGTTTTCGTACTTAGGAAATATATTACAGACCCTTCTCAAGTACTAGGTTGGACCTCATTGCAGGTGTCAAATCATAGGCAGGTGATGGTAGAGCCTATTTGCATTATAGATCTCATGACCCTCGGTCTTTGAGGCAGAGAGAGATTGACTAGGTTCGAGTGTAGTGGGACATATATGATGAGACTGCGGCTACATGGTAGGATGCTACTTATCTACGGGATCAGTTCCCACACCTATTCCAATGACTTCTAGGAGGAATTAGAGTCTATGGAGAGGGGTATTTAGTTCCCACTCCCTCCAACACCTTTTCGTTGTTGATTATGATATTGTCGACTATACTTATGGACATTACTGTAGCCTTTGAGTTGGTATGATATTAGACATTATAAATCAGGGACTGTGGTTGATTTGGATTCATATATGATGCATGTAGATTTTTGGAGACATTTTATATTGATGATTGATACATTGCTTGGCATGATTAAATATATATGTTTTTTCTTACATGTGATATTTTTTCATATCGAGTAAAACTAGAAAATGGAACTAATCTTGTGATCATATGATTATGGATGGAATTATAAAGGATATTTTTGCTTGCTGGGATGATGTTTTGATTCATATATATAGATGATTTGGAGTTATATTTTACGTTTATTTTAGATGTTTTGATGTGGCCATGAGGCTGAAGGAGGTATTTGTGTTTAGTAGGTAAACATGTCACAACAAACATCAGGGAATTGGAGACCAACCACATTGGAATTTTGGATGAATTCAACAAGGGTCACCATTACAACATGTATTTGTTATTTTTGTGTTTTTGTATTTTCATTAGGGATTCCCATGGGGGGAGATCACCTTCAAATTTTACCAAGGGGGTTATGTGTATTCTTTTATTTAGTTTCTTTTGCTTAAAGCTTTGTATGCGATTTTAGTGATGTATTTTCACCTTTATTATTATTTTTTTATGGCTAGATTAGTGAGTAATCATGTTGTTAAATAAATTAATGGGGTTAAAAGAATGCATTAATTAGATTTGATGCCTCTTGGATTAATTGTTGTAAGTAATGTGTAAGTAGGTTTGAGTGTGAAACACTCCACCTTCCTTTTGAAATTCAGATATGTCCTTAGGGGCCAATATTTTAGGCTTTTAGGACAAGTTAAACTTGTCCCACACCTCTTAAATTGTCACACCAACACTACCTATGGGTTCGGGAGTCAAAATTTGGCATTATTATGTATTTTAGTGAATGCAAGTTGTAAGTTTTTTTTGCACCTTCTTGCATGAAATTAATTTTTCTCCTTGGGGTGTGGACTTGGATTGTGTTTGTAAGTAATCAGTTATTTTATTCACCCACCTTTTTAATTATGCTTTGAGAGTTTGGGGTTGACTTGGGAGGTGGAGTGGAGGATGAGTGATGTGGCATCCTACATGGAGCCACCTCATCCTCCTCTCTCCCTTTTCTATTTATTCGAATTATTTGGTTGTTTTCGGGGTTACTGGAGGGGGGGACTTTATTTTTGGTGATTTCATTTTGGTCACTTCTTTTGATTTGGAGATTTGATAATTTTGAAGGGAGTTAGAAATTTTTATTGAATGATTTAGGAGTATGGGGGATTTGGGACTGTTTGGATTGGAAAAATCTTGTTGTTGAGACTTTTGGAGCAAACTCTACCATGGAGAGGTAGGAGCTTGGCTCTTTAGAATGTTATTCTTTTATTTATTCATATGTGAATGCTATGAATATTTTGATATTTTGTTGGCTAGTTGGGTATATTTCCTAGGTATGATGTAGGGGAAGACTATAGGGATCTCTTGTGGGGAGGTATAAGTTTTATTGTCGAGAGAGTTTAGGATTGGGTTCCACCTTGTAAAATAAATAGCTTGCATTTATTTACTTGTTATGGGGTGCCATAAGAGTGTGGGGAGGCATAAGATAATGGGAGGTATAAGGGGTACTTGGAGAGGCATAAGGGCATGTAGGGTTTTTGAAATTGTGTATATATATATATATATATATATATATATATATATATATATATATGTGTGTATGTATGTATGTATGTATGTATGTGTGTGTGTGTGCGTATATTGGCGGTTTATCTTAAGGTGGACACCCATTTCCATAATTGGGAGGTATAAGAAGCTTCCCTCATAGGTATTGCTCCTTTGGCTTGTGGATGATGAATCCTGAGTATTGTTTTTTGTTCTCCATGTGGTTACAAAATGCAGTATGTACTTTGACTATGTTCTATATGTGAAAATAGTTTTATGTTGTGGAAGCTTGTTTGTTACCATGAGTTGAAATACATTTCATATTACTTTTTGGTTGGGGATAGGGGGCTAATGAGGACGAGATATTGTCCTCTTCATTGGAATTCTTGGTTGGGTGGAGAGTGTTGCCTCTCCTCCTTTTTTGTTGTGATCAAAAGATATATTGTGGATCTTCTTATTGTTGTTCTGGAGCTGAGGATAAAGACAAGTTTTGCAATTTCTCCTTGGGTTCCTTATTGTGAAATTTCTTACATCAAGTGGATGACATTGTAATATTATTTGTGGTGGAAAATTTCTCTGTTTTGGAAATGGTACCTACATTTGAATGTGAGAGATGTATATTCTATAACTTGTATTTGATGAATGAAAAAGGAAGTTGTAAAATAATTATTGGAGTTCAATAGAAGATGTTTTAATTACCACAAATGATATGGTTTTCATTTGAAATATATTATGAAATCTCTGTTTGAAATTTTGTTAAAAAAAACAGATATGTATGAAGAAATATTACATTTCTTTGTTTCATTTTAAATGCACGTTTTGAAAATAGAATTACATTCTTTCTTTTCACATACTAGTTGAAGGAAAGTTGAACATTGTAAATATACAATGGAATGAACTTAAATGTTTAAAGCATGATAAATGAAATAGATAAATACCCAGTTGAAATACGTGGATCTCCATTAGATTGTTTCAAACCTGTAATAAATATCAGAAAAAAATATATGTAAAGAGCACCCTGCAACTATGAAAGACAATATGAAAACTTAAAATGAACTAAGGATGATCAAAATGCATCCCAAAATAGTTTTTATTGCTCACGAAAATTTACTTAGAACTTTATAAATCTAGCTAGAGGCAGAGGAACACCTTTACCAAGAAAGGAGAAAGGAAATAAATCCATTATGAAATCCCAACCATAATCAATTAATCCTTGAAAATACGTCCAATGTCTATCAAGTACATTTCTCCATGTTTTTTTGTCATGTTGAAGAAGAAAGAATGGCAGATCAAATTAATTATGGTTAAGGTAAAAAGTCCACTTTACGTTTAAATGGAAAAAAATATATTCTCTTAAACTTCACCCATCTAAGTTTGTCAAAAATTAATTTTTATGTTTCCTATGCTAAGATGAGTTTTTTTCCTTTCTAAAAAGTCTTCATTTACCCAAATCCGATATTCCAGTCGAAATTTATGGCCTTCTGAAGTTTTTACTTCGCTTAGTTTTTTAAAAAAAGAGAGGGAAACTTTTGTAACTTCAGACACGCGGGCCTGAATATTACTTAGGGCACTTTTTGCAAAAAAAAGAAGAAAAAAGTCACAAATTCCTTTGCAGCCCCACTGCCTCACCTATTCACTTTTGGGAAACACACTTCTACATGGGTTCATGGGCCCGCACCTCCAAATTTTACCTTTTTCAAAAAGGGCAAAAAATCTTAAGTCTCCCTGCTAATATGCCTCCCTACCTATCACTGTGGGTCTGACACATGCCATCTTCAGGAATCGATGGAGGTGCGGGTTGTTTTTAGCCTTCTCGATTTTTAACACAAAAGCCAAAATTTCTAATAGTTTTCCCCAATGGTACGCTCCCCCGCTTGAGATTTTGGGCAGGACACGTGGCATCCCTGGGCACCGGCGGAGGAGCAAAGGTTTTTGAACCTTTTTTCCCTTTTAAACAAAAAGAGTTAAAATCCAAATTACCTCTGACAACCTGCCTTCCTGCATTGGCTTAAAAAACATGGAATGTGTCCCTTACGGTTTGGGAAAATTTTCTTCCCAGCACCTCGCTGGCCCACCTTTGGGAAAATTTTCTTCCCGAGGCCTGCTGGCCCACTTTTGGAAAAGGTTTCTTCCCTAGGCACCGTGGGCCTGCCTTTAGGAAAAATTTTCTTCCCGAGGCCCGCCGGCCCACCTTTGGGGAAAATTTTCTTCCCTGGGCCCACAGGCCAACCTTTAAGGGAAAATGTTCTTCCCCAGAGCCCCATGCCCACCTTTGCGAAAATATTATTCTCCAGGCCCACCGGCCTATAACTTATGAAATATGAGGAGTTAGGAGGGCTTATTTATATCATTAGAAAGGGGAATAAATTTTATATCTAATGGATATGTTTTCAAGAAACCTTGAGTGTGTGAAATATGTGAAAAATAAGGTTTAAGTTCAAGATGCGCCTGAGAGTGGGTAAGTGGGAACTTACCCCGTTATTAACTTAAATGTGTAATTCTAAAGCATTGCTTGACCTTTTTTTTTGGGGGGGGGGGGGGGATCACGCTATGGGGTAAGTGTATTTTTTCCTGACCTCGTGTTTAATGTGAACCTTGGTGATTATTTAGACCTAGTGGAGTTAAATACCTTGGGTATTTAATTGTTTTGGTAACTTTAAACTTTCTAAAATTTATTAGAGAACAATTAATCTTAGAGTTAATTTTTTTTTTATTAAATTAATACCTAAAGTAAACTTAAACTATACTTGATTTAGGTACACTCATTAACTTATATGTGGTCCTCAATATTTGTTATAATGGAAAATATATTTTTATCTAATATATTTGTCCTTGATATTTTTTTTATTGTGACGATTGTTGCTAAAAGGGTTGTTTGTAGTCACACTTTAGACAAAAAAAATTATTCCATAATTTTTTATCTAAACTTAGGTTCATCTTGGGTCTCGAGTGGTCATTTTTAGAGGGCATTACAAGAAACATAGATAAAGTTTTCCTAATCATCATTTTAGAGTACATGAGCCTTTGGATTTAGTACATGCAGATATTTGTGGTCCCATGCAAACTTTGTATCTTGGAAAAAACAAATATTTTCTTCTCTTTGTAGATGAATTTTCAAGGATGTCTTGAGTCTATTTCTTAAGTGAGAAGTCTCAAGATTTTAGTTGCTTTCAAAGATTTAAAGCACTTGTTGAGAAGGAATCAGGTTTCTATTTGAAATTTTTAAGAACTGACCAAGGTGGATAATTCACCTCTAATGCATTCAAAGAATTTTGTATCTCCCATGGCATTAAAAATGAGCTAACTATAACTTATACTCAAAAAAATAGAGTAGAAGAGAGGAAAAACAAAACCATTGTAGAGATGACTAGATGTATGTTGAAAGAAATAAGTTTGCCAAACATGTATTGGGCGGAATGAGTGCATTCAGTGATTTATATTCTCAACAGAAGTACTACAAAGATGGTAAAAATTTCTACTCCTTGTAAGAATTGGTTTTTGAGAAATCCAAATGTTTCTCATCAAAATTTTTTTGGGTTTACATGTTTTGTTCATATTCCTCAACAACAAAGAAATAAGTTAGATGAGAAGTCTGTGAAATGCATTTTTATTGGATATTCAAAAGAAAGTAAAGCTTATATATGTCATGATCCTCTTACTAATAAGTTTTAAAATTAGTAGAGATGTGATATTTGATGAAGGGGGACTCTATTTTAAAAATGAAGGAGAAGATAAGATAATTACTCCTCATATTGAAAATTTAATTCTTGATAATAGGTATTCCATCAATGCAGTCCTCTACAGCAACAAATATGGGCTCACATTCAAGGAATTCTTCATCAAAGGAATCTTCTTCTACTTCATCAACTAGTTCTCATGTTGAAACACAAGTAAGGAGTCCATGTAGCCCTCGTAGAAAGATAAATTTTTTGAAGGAAATATATGAGATAGTAAGGTATGCTGATGATAATTTTGCTTTGCTTTTTCGACACATGTTGAACCTTATAATTTTAAATAAGCTTATACTAATGTGATATGGATGCAAGCTATGCATGCTGAAATGTCTCAGATTAATAAGAATAATACATGGGAGTTAGTTGATCTACCTGATGTAAAATCAATGGTTGGAGTAATGTACAAGATAAAATTCAATATGGATGGAAGTATTTCAAAATATAAAGAACGGTTAGTTGGAAAACCTGATATGTGTAATAAGAAGGCATTGAATATGAGGAGACATTTGCTCCAGTAGCAAGAATGGAAACTGTAAGAACCTTTCATTCCATTGCGTCTTAGTTACAACTACCATTTTATCAAATGGATGTTAAATTTGCATTCTTAAATGGATATTTTAAGGAAGAATTTTATGTGGACCAGTGACAAGGTTTCATTGCTCGGGGAAATAAAGATAAGGTTTATAGGATTAAAAGGGATCTTTATGGTCTTAAACAAGCCCCGAGAGATTCATACTCTAGAATAGATAACTATTTTCTTGATCATGGATTTGTTAAATGTTATTCAAAGAGTATTGTTTACAAAAATATTCTAGGATCAAATTTCATCATTCTTTTCTTATATGTGGATGACTTACTAGTTATGAGCACCTCATTCTAACTTGTGGAGGATTTCAAAGAGGCTATCAAATCTGAATTTGAGATGACTAATTTGGGAAGAATGTAATATTTTTTGGGTTTGAAAATTACCCAAGAAGTTGCTAGTATATCTATCTGTCAATCCAAATACGTTGAAAATATGTTGAAAAGGTTTAATATGCAAGGAATTAAATTACTGGGCACTCCTCTTGTTGTTTGGAATAAATTGATGAAGGAAGATGAAACTCAACCCTGTAATGCCATTCTTTATAGATCGTTGGTTGACAGTCTTATGTATCTAACATCTACTAGACAAGACATTGTGTTTGTTGCAAGTCTAGTTGCTAGATTCATGCAATAACCTTGAGAGTCTCATTGGAAAGAAGCTAAAATAATTCTCAGATATGTAAGTGGAACTAAATATTTTGGATTGGTTTATAAAGCTACTAATAATTTCAATGTTGTAGCCTACACAGATATGGATTGAGAAAGGTGTCTTGGATGATCGAGAGAGTACCTTTGGATATGCTTTCTTCTATGGAGAAAATCTCATTTCTTGGAGTAGTAGAAAGCAACTCACTGTAGCTTTATCTACATCTCAAGTAGAATATATAGCGGCATCATCAGCAAGCACACAAGCCATTTGGATGGCATGACTATTTGAAGATTTTGGAATGGAAGTATGTAAGCCTAATAAAATTTATTGTGACAATCAAAGCACAATATCCATGTAAAAAAATCATGTTTTCCATAGCAGGAGAAAACACATTAATATCCGACATCATTTAAATTAGGGTCACCTTCAACAACAATTCATTTACTTTGAATTTTGTCAATCTAAAGATCAACTTGAAGACATTTTGACTAAGGCCCTTCCAAAGGATATATTGGAGCATCTTTGATCACTATTAGGAATTCAAAAACTTCACATCAAGGGGGAGATTGAAAGCTATGATGACTAAGTTTTTTTCATCATATCTTTCAGCAATAAGGCTATGACAAGAACAAGGAGGTAAAATTGCTTGAGACAAGTGGAAAAAGAAGTTCCAAATCTTCCCCTTTTGGCATAGACTGGGAGAAAATCGCAGCAGGAAAAAAAATCATATTTCCATTATTCTTGATGGATGTCGATGCCCTATTCTAAATCCTCGATTTTATCGCAGGGTGGAGGATGTTCAAAAAGGTTGTGAAGCCTTGTTTTACATTTTATTGAAAGTTTACAAGGCCTTTTAAACGAACCCATTTTGTACATATCCTACTATCATTGCTGTCCATAAGGCCATATTTCAGGCATTTAGTTGAAAAGTTCACATGCCAAGCACATGCTTCCAGAATTTACGTACATACCAACTAGAGCACTTGCAACTAAAACATCTGAATAAATCATGTCCCATCCTTACTATACTTTGGTTTCCTATAATAATTGTAGTTCATGCCAAATTTATTTTAGGCATTTAGTCGCAACAATTCATAGGCCAAGTGCATGCTTCCATATTTTGCATACATATCTCCGAGAGCCTTCGCAACTACAAAATAAGAAAAAATCTCTCTATCTTTATGCTTCAATTGGCATCTATACCCTGCTCCATAGCTTTCCTTTTGGCACACACTGGGAGTACATATGCAAATGGAACCTGATCACATTGGAGGCATGTTTATTATATAGGTAAAACAATGTGACAGTCTCTTGTGGAAAACCGTGCCTTCTCAACTGCCATCTTTGTAATTATCCTAACTCCTAAATCTTACAACGTTTGCTGGCTTTCAACGTGGTTAATGGATTTGGAGCCCAAATAAAGCGTATGTATTATTTTGGAGGAGACGTGACAAATCTGCAGGAATTTTGGCCGGTCATTCCCTTGTAGACCACCTGTCACACGCCAGTCCCTCCAATATCTCCCTCTTACAACTCCACAAATTCCTCCATGCACCCACTTTCCCACCAGTGCAACTCTTCATTTTCTAGTTATTATTTTTGTTTGTCTTTAATGTTGGGCACTACATGGGAACCCTATACATGCGAATATATAAAAGAAAAAATTAAGTAAAAAGGTGATACAAAAAGGAACAAGGCAATAGGGGCCTGGGGAAAACAACCAAATAAGCAAAAAGAAATCAGACGCACGGAGAAAGAAAAAAGAGAAAGGGAAAGAGACGAGATTTGATTCATGGGTTTGTTTCTATTATTTTTAGGAGGAGATAGGTTGCAGATCAAAAGATTCGTATTTGGGATCTTTCCACCCCAACGCTAACAAGTAAACCTACAAATTTAAACATGATTCAACCTAATAAAATATAGTATCAAGCATAAGAATAATGGTGTAGCTCTTCCATTTAAGGCCATAAGAATGGGTTACTTGGTCAACATTTTAATCTTGTTTCTAGTTTTACAGTGTCGATAATTGATGCTTAAAAAAATAAAAGAATTTTTTTTTGTAGAAAATATACGGAAAATGGGCTTCACTATTTTTGTATTTAATCTTTTACGAAAACATGATTTTCGATCAGACAACATTTTGTTTGTCAGATAAGAAAAAGATATGAGTAGAAAAGTTGGAAAGAAAAGGTGGGATTTAAATACATGCATGTCCCATGTAACGCCGCAAAAAAACGACGCCACGCGACAAACAAACAACCCGAAAATGCGATAATTTTTTTTCTTTTTGTTGTTAACTAAACAAGGTAGTGGTTCTTGTTTGATTTATTTCATCTGCAAGTTTTGTGACCTGCTTGATATTGGGAACTGATAAGCTTCAATCTTTTACTTTGTATCCCGATCACAAATCTAGAACTATATGGTTGTCGCAATTCCATTCACTCGAGCTTTACTTCAATATTTGTTGTATTCGTCTCTTCCTTAGCGGAGAATTTCCAGCTTCACGCATGGTGATACTAAATCGAATATGGTTTTTTTGATATATTTTAATATATATAATCGTAGAAATATGTTACCAGGATAACACGTATATTACTCATTTGTTATTTTATTGTATTCTTTTCCTCACTTGGACATGGTTAGTATTCAGTCGAATGGTATTCACTTGATTAGTTGTTTGAAGAATACTATACTTTACTTGGTTTATGTGGATTCAGATATTGACTAAGTAATATTTAGAAACTCTCTACAGGAACTTAGTTGATATTCAAGAAAAGGAAAATACTACGATTGTTTTCTTAAGTTAAATTTAATTTCTAATTTGAATTCTTGACTGTAGTGAAATGCAATGAATGGCTAAGTTGGATCATGAATAGTTGGGCATTTTTATGGTTTTTCGTTTATGTTAGAAAAGACTCCCTGATATACTGAGTGATTTGGTTTCTTAGATATCTATTTAAGGGGATTAGATACTTTTAGTTCAAGTGGTATATATATAGATATATATTAACAAATTTATACACCAATCAATCTATATGATTATACATGCATTTTTAAATTTGAAATTAAATGATCAAGGGTCAAATCAGTGGGGGGAGAAAGTATTTCACCCAGGATTTAATTTTTTTGGTTGGGGCGGTGGGAGCTCAACTACCGACTGTCCCATTTAAGACTACCTGCCTCCTTGCGTGCAAGCTTCACCCAACCGGCCACATAAACATTTACTTGTCTATATTTTGCAAATCCATCTCTGAATAGTCGCCCTGTCACTTCTCAGCTGACCTGGCCACACATGCCACTGATAGGAAGTTGAAATGGTGCTATGGAGGATAATAGATGAAGACACAGGCCAGTATATCAAGTGTTTTTCCCTGTTCTCCTTGCCCCTGGTCAGCACATGTTACAAGGAGGAAAAAAAAAAGTCTTGTGCGCGTGGAAGCAAAAAGGAGTGTGCAGAAAGAATCCTCGGCGCGTGAAGAGGTGAGCTACCTCCAATTTCATTGGGTGTCGCATGGTGTGAGTGGGGCAGATTGCAAGGTCAAGTGCCTGTAGCTCAGCGGAGAGGACAGGCCGTGAGGCATCTAAAAGAGTAGGCTGACCAACTATGTTGTTATCTGTTTAGAATCGATTGCACCTTCGAACTCAGGTTCTGTCTTTTGATATATTCTTATCAAATGATTGAAGACACAGGGGGCGATTATGACAGTCCAACTATACTGTTGTCTGTTCAGTATTGAATGTCTTCTTCAAATTTTGTGATTCCCCGTTGTGATATTTTATCAAAAATGATTGAGACGCAGTGAGAGTGTCTCAAAACCGATTGAGGGATAGTGAGGGTGTTACCCGGGACCTGGTAATATGCACACCTCATTCATAGGAGGTATAAGGTAGTCTCTCCTCTTTTTTTTTTTTTATTAAAACATATCTAGCATTTGACGTTGGTAGAAGGTGGGAGGTCGCCAAGTCTGGTTGAGGTGAGGTTGAGAGGAAAAATATGGTATGCAAGGTAACAGAGAACAAGAATAGCATGTGTGGCCAACATGCTGAGAGGAATACGATCCTACTTACAGCCTATGGAGATACCAGTGGTACAGTATTAGCTCGAGGAGGGAACCCTCAAATAGGTGGATCTGTTTAAACCAGAATATTTATGAAACGTAATTTGTTTTGCAAGAGACAAAGGGCAGTTCAAGCGTAGATTTGCTTATAGATTTCATTGATATTATTTATTGACTATGGCTTATGATAATACACTTTATTAATATGAAGGAAATATTAATAGTATGTTGTTTTTTTTTTAGTGAAATCCTATAATAGTAATCCGTTAATCTTCATATTACTTAAACATGGATATTTTTAAAATATTAGTTTCCCTTTTAAATGAAATGTGGTAATGAACTTATTAAGCTAGAAGCTTTGCATTAGAATTTCTTTCACGTGTAATAAGTAGGAATGGATCTACACTAAGTGTGCAAGGGAAAAGATTTTATATTATGTATGCAATCAATTATTTATAAACTACTTTTATTTATTTTACAAGGATAAAGATTGCACCAATATTCCCACCTTTCATTATATATCCTTCAAGTAATAAGACAAAATTAAATATGTATTTTTGTAAAATTTCCCAACACCCTTCAAGAGGGTTCCAAAATTACTTCCATTAAGTTTTAAAGCAAGAACTACTAACATGTAAACAAGATTAACATACTCATGAGAGGTTCCAAGTCAAGAAAGAAGGAGAATAGATAGATTTTCATCCTTTCAAATTTTGATTCCATCTATATTACATGCTTATTATTGGAATTCAAAAACAAATTTCATTCAACATTTGTTACAACACTTTCTACTTCATGTGGAAATAAATTTGCAATAATGTAAGCTAAAATACAAAATAATATTACATTCTTCATCCACTCAAGGTGGTAAATACATGGTGGTTTTACATTGTCAACAACAAGGTTCCAAAGCTCCAAGGTGTTCTTCATCCATGCTCCAAGTTCCAAGTATTTCAAATCACAACCAAGATAGGGGGAGAGGAAACACTCTCCTCCCAACCAAAACTCAATGGAGAAGAGAAGCAATCTCCTCCATTGACCCCCGAGCCCCAAACACAACACAATGAAGGGTGGTCTCCAACTCAAGGCAACAACACTTGCTTCCACAATACAATTTTCTTCACAACATTCAAGGTTAAAAAGAAGAAACAAAAAGGAAACACAAATAACACAATACTTTTCACAACAAGGCTTTCATCCAAGCCAACAAGAGAAGGAACTATGGGAAAGTTTTCCTTATGCCTCCCAATTGAGATGAGATGCCCATCCAAACCCTCCACACTAAAACTCAAGCCCCTATGACTCTTATGCCTCCCTCAAGTACCCCTTTTTCCTCCCATACTCTTATGCCTCCCTCCTCTTATGGCTCCCTCAAGGACAAGGTAAGAATGTGACATTCTTACCCAATATGGGCATCCCTCTCAAACTCCCTCCACAATATTCTATTCTACTCTTATGCCTCCCTCATGAGTTTTCCCATAGACCTCTCCTACACTACACATTAAGCATTCTATCCATTTTTCCACAATACACAAAAGTAAACATACATTTCCCACAAATTTAAGCATAGAAACAACAACAATAAGAAAGCAAAAAGGGAGAAGGTTTCCTACCTCTCCATTGGAGAATCCTAAACCAAGAACTTTGTCCAAGGCTCCCTCCAAAACAATCCAAGCATGCAAGTCCAAGCTCCTTCTTTTTCTCTTTCTCCCAATTCTTTCCTCTCCCAAAAGAAAATAAAAGAAAGGAACTCTTCAACAAAAAAACTCCAACCCCCTCAACAACAGAGGAAATTTCCATAAATAGACAAAAGGGAAGAGTGAGGATGATGTGGCTCCTTGTAGGATGCCACATCACACATCCTCAAGACCACCTCCCTTTAGTCAACTCAAATCCCAAAACACCATAAATGGGTGGTTGGGTTGAATGACATCTCTTTTCCACATCCATCCCTTCCCATGTGTCCTAAGGCACAATTAAATGCAAAAAGGAAGACAAGTGCACTCCAAAGTCACATTTCCCTTCCCAAAACAATAAATAATCCCCTTTTTGGCTTCCCAACCCATAGATATGGTTGGTAAGGGGTTTTGGGAAGTGTGGGACAAGTTCAACTTGTCCCACAAGTCCCCCAAAATTGCCCTAAATCTCAAATTCGAGATTCAAAGGATTTGGAGTGGTCAACACTCAAAACCAAACATTCAATACATGAGGAAACACAAGGCTCAAGGAGCCAACCATCAAAATTAATTACACCCACTAGACTTCCCTCCAAAACTTAAAAAAAATTACACAAGATGTTAATTTAATCTAAATATACTTAGCAAAAGTAATTTAAAAAAAAAAACATCACAATTGAAATCACCTACTAAAGTAAGTTAAAACAAGTAGTTAAAATTCTTACCCCCTTGGTCACATTAGAAAATCCCCCCCCCTCATGGAAATTTTTCTTAACACATAAAAGAATAAAGGTAACACAATACAATTTACTAGTTGCCTTGACGACCAAATGTTGTAACCACCCGACATCCTGTTGTGTTTGGTTCCCAATCCCCCTCATGGTTGTGATCATGTTGTGTTTCCTGCAAAATGTAAAATACCTCCTTCGGCCTTGCGGCCATGTCAAAATGTCCAAAATAATCATATGTATGAAATTTATTAACATCTATACGTAATTCAATTATCCATTATTTCAAGGTTTAAATCACAACTTAATTATGCATTTCATCATTATCCAAAGTTATAGTAATGTAAATTCAACAACTACATTCTATTTAACATGGCGAAGAAATCCAATGTTAGAACACATGCAATATATCCATATAAAAATAATATCAGTATCCGATAGTCTGTCCATGAGCCAATGTAGATCATACTAAAACAAAATCCAATCATAACCCAAATGCATCTACTCACAAAACATCATGCTAATCAACGTAAGTATAAGTCAGTGTCCATATCCAAAAGTCTGCATAACTCAAAATGATAATCAACCAAGTGTCATAGGGAAGTGGGCATTACATCCCCCTCCCCTTAGACTAGACTTCCTCCTGGAAGTCACTGAAATAAGTGTGGGAACTGAGCTCGCAATGATAATAGCATCTCCCAAGTAGTAGCAGTCTCATCGTACCTGTCCCATTGGACCTGAACCTGATCAATCTCTCTGCCGCGAAGGCCCAGGGTCCTACGATCTAAAATGCACACGGGCTCCACCATCACCTGCCCCTGATCCTGCACCTGCAATGCAGTCCAATCTAGCACATGAGAAGGATCAGAAATATATCTCCTAAGCACAGAAACGTGAAAAACATCATGGACGCGCGATAAGCTAGGTGGCAGTGCTAGATGATAGGCTAAGGGGCCGAGGCGCTCCAAGATCTCAAAGGGACCCACAAATCTAGCAGCAAGCTTAGAACCTTTTCCATAACGGATAGGGCTCTTATGCGGTCTGACATGAAAGAAACACCTTCGTGCCTACCTCAAAGCTGCGATCTGTCCTATGCTGGTCTGCATACTTCTTCTGTCTATCCTGTGCCTCCTGCAATCTCTGCCTGATCAATGTAACCTGCTGCTCCATGTCCTGTAATAATGCTGGCCTAAGAGAAACCCTGTCCTCAATCCTATCCCAGCTAAGAGGTGTCCTGCACTCTCTACCATATAATGCCTGAAAAGGAGCCATGCCTATAGAACTCTGGAAACTATTATTGTAGGAAAACTCCACCAAATACAGATACTCCTCCCATCTCGACTGATGATCCATCACGTACATCCTGAGCATATCCTTCAAAATCTGATTCACCCTCTCTGTCTGTCCATCTGTCTCAGGGTGATAAGCTGTGCTGAAATTAATCCTCGTCCCTAGGGCATACTGCATGGTGGTCCAGAAATGGGAAGTGTACAAAGGGTCGCGATTCGCAAATGATCTTCCACGTAATCCCATGTAATCTGACAATCTCATCAAGGTATACTCGTGCCACAACACTTGCTGTATAGGTGGTCTTCACTGGGGAAAAATGAGCTACTTTCGTCAATTTATCCACCGTGACCATGATGGAGTCGTGGTGGTATCTCGACGTCGAGCAACCCAACAATGAAATCCATAGAAATGGTGTCCCACTTCCACTCCGGTATGACGTGAGGATAGAGAAGGCCAGCTGGATGCTGATGCTCGGCCTTCACCCTCTGGCACTCTAAACAGCGGAATACAAATGAGGCTACATCTCTCCGAAGTCCTCTCCAAAAATACAACTGTCTCAGGGTGGCGTGCATCTTCTTCACCCCGGGATGGGCTGAATAAGGTGCACGATGAGCCTCTGTCAAAATATCATGCCTCAAGCCTCCATCTCTAGGAAAATAAATCTGGCCTCTGTGTCTAAGAAGACCATCCACCTCTAATGAAAATCCATCAAATCTCCCCTCAAGGGGTCTCTGAGACTCAATCTCTGCTCTGGCTGCAAGGTAGAAACTATCCTGAGGAAGCTGCTGCAAGATCCTACTCCGCAAATCTGTGCCCACTGAGGTGGCCATAGCCACATGTCTTCGCCTACTCAAGGCATATGCAACAACATTCTCCTTCCCTTTCACATGTTCTATCTCCATGTCATACTCACAGAGTAACTCCATCCAACGCCACTGACAAGCGTTGAGATTGGGCTGCGTGAAGAGGTGGCAAAGACTCAAGTGATCGGTCCTGAGTGTAAATCTCCGGCCAAGAAGAAAATGTATCCACCGCACTAAGGCATGTAATACTGCTACAAGCTCAAGGTCATGGGTCGGATAATTGAGCTCATAATCTTTGAGTTTGCTAGACTCAAAGGCAACTACTCTACCCTCCTGCATTAGCACTCCTCCAAGTCCTGCCAAGGAAGCATCTGTGCAAACGTAAAAATATCCATGAGGATCTGGCACTGCAAGAATAGGTGCTCTTGTAAGGCATTCCTTCAGTGTGCTGAAGGCCTGCTCACATCTATCTGTCCATACAAACTTCTTCCCTTTCCGCTGAAGAGAAGTGATAGTGTGCGCAATCCGTGAAAAAGCCTGAACAAACCTCCTGTAGTACCCTGCTAGACCCATGAAACTACGCACCTCGGTCACACTAGTGGGTGCTGGCCAATCCATGATGGCTCAAATCTTGGAAGGATCGACTGCGATACCTTCCCCAGAAATAACGTGGCCCAAATACTGCACCTCAGGCTGAAAGAACGCACACTTCTCCAAGTTCCCGTAAAGGTGTTGTTCGCGAAGACACTGAAGAACGTGGCGAAGGTGCTCCTTGTGCTCCTCACGTGTGCATGAGTAAATCAAAATGTCATCAAGAAAAATGAGCACGAAGCGATCAAGGAAGGTCCTGAATACCCCATTCATCAAACTCATAAAAACTATGGGGGCATTCGTCAAACCGAAAGGTACCACTGTGAACTCGTAGTGGCCATATCTCGTACGGAAAGCTGTCTTGTGAATATCTGTCTCCGCAATCCTAAGCTGATGGTACCCTGACTTAAGATCTATCTTAGAGAAAACTGTAACCCCCTTCATCTGATCAAATAAATCATCAATGCGTGGAAGGGGGGTAATGATTCTTGATCGTTACTTTATTCAGCTGACGATAGTCAATACACAACCGAAGAGATCCATCCTTCTTCTTCACGAAGATAACTGGTGCACCCCAAGGGGATACACTAGGACGGATTAGGCCTTTCTCTAGAAGGTCCTCAAGCTGCAACTTGAGCTCACATAAATCAGGAGTAGTCATCCGATAGGGTGCTCGTGAGATAGGCTCTGCACCTGGAACTAGATCTATATGGAAATCGATCTCACGTGGGGGAGGTAATCCCGGTAACTCCCCCGGGAACACATCAGTAAACTCTGATAAGATGGGATGGTCATCGAGGGAAAGTCCTCTAGACTCATCCTCTGATCTGTCACTGACCGTAATATCAAACATCTGACAACCCTGTCGCGCACACCGCTTAAGCTGCATAGCGAAGATGGTGCGAATGGATACGGCCCTCCTAACTCCTGATATCACTGACTCTACTCCAAGATCATCTATGCAAGAAATAGTCTTATGGTGACAATCCACTCTAGCTCTGTGAGAGGACAACCAATCCATGCCCAAAATGATGCCATAAGATCCTAATGGAAGGATCCGAAGATCAGAAGTAGTGGTGAAGGGTCCCAAATCCACTACACACTCCTTGACTAAGGAGTCTACAAAAATCTTGGCTCCAGAAGCCATCTCAACGTCCCAACTACGGCCCTACCTAACTGCCACCATCCTACAATGCTCTACTAAGGATGGTGCAATAAAAGAATCAGAAGAACCAGAATCAAATAATATAGAGGTGGAAATACCACCAATACTACCTGTCATCTCAATCACAGTACTCTGATGCTCAGCCTGGCGGTTCTCGACCGTTGCATAGATCCGATTACTTCGTGCCATATCTCCAACAGTAGGCTCTGAGCTATGTGTCTTACCCTTGGTAGGGTTATGTGGGAAATCTCTCCAAAGATGTCCAACAACACCGCAACCATAACAGCTGCCTGGTCCTCTCCAGTGGGAAGCAGCTCCAGTTGGTACTCTAGATGACTGAGATACAGATCCTGACGATCCGGCTATGGGCTGCTGAGGTCTCTGCTGACGAGCTCTTACTGACTAATCTCTCGGTGCACCATATGTCCTGATGGGACCCCTAGGAGGAGGCCCCATACTGCGTCCTCTCTGTGTATCGAATCTATGAGGAGGTCGGTAAGGTGGGTGGGTCTGCTGCTGCTGCGGTGGTGGCTTGAATGAAGCTTGCCCTGAACTCTGTCCACCCCGTGGAGGAGGGACTGACCCCTTTGACATAATATCCTGCATCTGCTGGATACGGCTCCGAACTCTGTCTCTAGCCTGCTGTGTCTTCCCCCATGTCTCCTCTGCAATATAGGCCTTCTCCACGGCCTCTGCTAATGTTTGTGGGCAGTGAATGTGCACTGCACCACCTAAATCCAAATTTAGGCCCCGGATGAACCTGTGAATCCATACCTGCTCATCCTGCATATAGTCGACGTACTGGAGTAGGTACAGAAATCGACTCTCATACTCAGCTACTGTCATCGATGCCTAACAGAGGTCATGAAACTCGTCTATCCGCTGCTGAATAAATTTCCTGGGTAAATACCTGCTCCTGAAACGCTCCTCAAACAGCTCCCAGGTAATCGTCTCTGAGTCAACATGGAGTTTCTACTCCTCGGTCCTCCACCAGACTCCTGCTCCATCCTTCATAAGATGGATTGCAACACGAGATTTCGTGTTGCTAGTACAAGGACAGAGCTTGAAGCATCCGCTCAAGCTCACCAACCAGGCCTCTGCCTGAAAACCACCTGTATCACCCGAATAGTGAGATGGTCGTAGCTTCAGGATCTCCTTGATATGGTCTGCAGCTGACGTATGACGAATCCTAGATCTCTCTGTATGCTCCTCCCTCTGTCTAGGGCTCCGAGACCTGTCCCTATGTCCTGAGATCTTGTCCCCATGTCCTCTCTTTGGTGACTCTGCCCTAGCCGACTCTGCACAAAAGTTCTCTGCTCTGTGCTCCTAGCTGTGTCGAGGGGATGCCTGGGCATCTACTGATGGCTCCAAACTATGTCTAGCAAGTCATCCTCCCAAGGGCTCTCTGCATATAGCGGCATTGACATCCTGGAGTGTCTGCAAGATCTGAGGCAGAAGGGATGCTACGGCCTGCTCTGGCGGTGGTATGTCTAGGTCTATATGAAGAGACCCCTCACCCAGTCCGCGCCTCCTGCACAGATCAAGGTGAGAGTTAGTTCATTGTTCTAGGTCTTGAGCCAGTTTTCTAAATTTGTTGTTTACTATAATTATCAACATTATGGCTTTATATTTTAAAAGTATCAGCTCTGTACTAAGTTGAATGTTCCTGTTTTGCGTTTTCCTGCGTGTGCCCAAGGGTCCCAGCTTCGAACCCCTAGCTTTGATACCAAAATGTAACGCCGCAAAAAAATGACGCCACGCGACGAACGCCGCACCATAACCAACCCGGAAAATGCGATAAATTTTTTTTTTTTTGTTAACTAAACAAGGTAGTGGTTCTTGTTCTGGTTTATTTTATCCGCAAGTTTTGTGACCTGCTTGATATTGGGAACTGATAAGCTTCAATCTTTTACTTTGTATTCCGATCGCAAATATAGAACTATATGATTGTCGCAATTCCATTCACTCGAGCTTTACTTCAATATTTGTTGTATTCGTCTCTTCCTTAGCAGAGAATTTCCAGCTTCACGCATGGTGATACTAAATCGAATATGGTTTTTTTGATATATTTTAATATATATAATCATAGAAATATGTTACCAGGATAACACGTATATTACTCATTTGTTATTTTATTGTATTCTTTTCCTCACTTGGACATGGTTAGTATTCAGTCAAATGGTATTCACTTGATTAGTTGTTTGAAGAATACTATACTTTACTTGGTTTATGTGGATTCAGATATTGACTAAGTAATATTTAGAAACTCTCTACAGGAACTTAGTTGATATTCAAGAAAAGGAAAATACTACGATTGTTTTCTTAAGTTAAATTTAATTTCTAATTTGAATTCTTGACTGTAGTGAAATGCAATGAATGGCTAAGTTGGATCTTGAATAGTTGGGCATTTTTATGGTTTTTCGTTTATGTTAGAAAAGAGTCCCTGATATACTGAGTGATTTGGTTTCTTAGATATCTTTTAATTCAAGTGGTATATATATAGGGATATAGATAAATTTGAAATTAAATGAACTCAAATCAGGGGGGGGAGAAAGTATTTCAATTTAAATTTGTTAGGTTGGGGGCAAACTACCGACACATTTAAGACCTGCCTCCTTGCGTGCAAGCTTCACCCAACCAGCCACATAAACATTTACTTGTCTATATTTTGCAAATCCATCTCTGAATAGTCACCCTGTCGCTTCTCAACTGACCTGGCCATGCATGCCACTGATAGGAAGTTGAAATGGTTCTATGGAAGATAATAGATGAAGACATAGGCCAGTATATCAGGCGTTTTTCCCTGTTCTCCTCGCCCCTGGTTGCGCATTTTACAAGGAGGTAAAAAAAAGTCTTGGGCGTGTGGAAGCAAAAAGGAGTGTGCAGAAAGAATCCTCAGCGCGTGAAGAGGTGAGCTACATCCACTTTCATTGGGTGCTGCATGGTGTGAGCAGGGCAGATTGCAAGGTCAAGTGCCTGTAGCTCAGCGGAGAGGACAGGCCGTGAGGCGTCTAAAAGAGCAGGCTGACCAACTATGTTGTTATCTGTTCAGAATCGATTGCACCTTCGAATTCAGGTTCTGTCTTTTGATATATTCTTATCAAATGATTGAAGACAGAGGGGCGATTATGACAGTCCAACTATACTGTTGTCTGTTCAGTATTGAATGCTTCTTCAAATTTTGTGATTCCTCCTTGTGATATTTTATCAAAATGATTGAGACACAGTGAGAGTGTCTCAAAACCGATTGAGGGACAGTGAGGGTGTTACCCGGGACCTGGTAATATGCACACCTCATTCATAGGAGGTATAAGGTAGTCTCTCCTCTTTTTTTTTTTTTATTAAAACATATCTAGCATTTGACGTTGGTAGAAGGTGGGAGGTCGCCAAGTCTGGTTGAGGTGAGGTTGAGAGGAAAAATATGGTATGCAAGGTAACAGAGAACAAGAATAGCATGCGTGGCCAACATGCTGAGAGGAATACGATCCTACTTACAGCCTATGGAGATACCAGTGGTACAGTATTAGCTCGAGGAGGGAACCCTCAAATAGGTGGATCTGTTTAAACCAGAATATTTATGAAACGTAATTTGTTTTGCAAGAGACAAAGGGCAGTTCAAGCGTAGATTTGCTTATAGATTTCATTGATATTATTTATTGTCTATGGCTTATGATAATACACTTTATTAATATGAAGGAAATATTAATAGTATGTTGTTTTTTTTTAGTGAAATCCTATAGTAGTAATCCGTTAATCTTCATATTACTTAAACATGGATATTTTTAAAATATTAGTTTCCCTTTTAAATGAAATGTGGTAATGAACTTATTAAGCTAGAAGCTTTGCATTAGAATTTCTTTCACGTGTAATAAGTAGGAATGGATCTACACTAAGTGTGCAAGGGAAAATATTTTATATTATGTATGCAATCAATTATTTATAAACTACTTTTATTTATTTTACAAGGATAAAGATTGCACCAATATTCCCACCTTTCATTATATATCCTTCAAGTATTAAGACAAAATTAAATATGTATTTTTGTAAAATTTCCCAACACCCTTCAAGAGGGTTCCAAAATTACTTCCATTAAGTTTTAAAGCAAGAACTACTAACATGTAAACAAGATTAACATACTCATGAGAGGTTCCAAGTCAAGTAAGAAGGAGAATAGATAGATTGTCATCCTTTCAACTTTTGATTCCATCTATATTACATGCTTATTATTGGAATTCAAAAACAACTTTCATTCAACATTTGTTACAACACTTTCTACTTCATGTGGAAATAAATTTGCAATAATGTAAGCTAAAATACAAAATAATATTACATTCTTCCTCCACTCAAGGTGGTAAATACATGGTGGTTTTACATTGTCAACAATAAGGTTCCAAAGCTCCAAGGTGTTCTTCATCCATGCTCCAAGTTCCAAGTATTTCAAATCACAACCAAGATAGGGGGAGAGGCAACACTCTCCTCCCAACCAAAACTCAATGGAGAAGAGAAGCAATCTCCTCCATTGACCCCCGAGCCCCAAACACAACACAATGAAGGGTGGTCTCCAACTCAAGGCAACAACACTTGCTTCCACAATACAATTTTCTTCACAACATTCAAGGTTAAAAAGAAGAAACAAAAAGGAAACACAAATAACACAATACTTTTCACAACAAGGCTTTCATCCAAGCCAACAAGAGAAGGAACTATGGGAAAGTTTTCCTTATGCCTCCCAATTGAGATGAGATGCCCATCCAAACCCTCCACAATAAAACTCAAGCCCCTATGACTCTTATGCCTCCCTCAAGTACCCCTTTTTCCTCCCATACTCTTATGCCTCCCTCCTCTTATGGCTCCCTCAAGGACAAGGTAAGAATGTGACATTCTTACCCAAGATGGGCATCCCTCTCAAACTCCCTCCACAATATCCTATTCTACTCTTATGCCTCCCTCATGAGTTTTCCCATAGACCTCTCCTACACTACACATTAAGCATTCTATCCATTTTTCCACAATACACAAACGTAAACATACATTTCCCACAAATTTAAGCATAGAAACAACAACAATAAGAAAGCAAAAAGGGAGAAGGTTTCCTACCTCTCCATTGGAGAAGCCTAAACCAAGAAATTTGTCCAAGGCTCCCTCCAAAACAATCCAAGCATGCAAGTCCAAGCTCCTTCTTTTTCTCTTTCTCCCAATTCTTTCCTCTCCCAAAATAAAATAAAAGAAAGGTACTCTTCAACAAAAAAACTCCAACCCCCTCAACAACAGAGGAAATTTCCATAAATAGACAAAAGGGAAGAGTGAGGATGATGTGGCTCCTTGTAGGATGCCACATCACACATCCTCAAGACCACCTCCCTTTAGTCAACTCAAATCCCAAAACACCATAAATGGGTGGTTGGGTTGAATGACATCTATTTTCCACATCCATCCCTTCCCATGTGTCCTAAGGCACAATTAAATGCAAAAGGAAGACAAGTGCACTCCAAAGTCACATTTCCCTTCCCAAAACAATAAATAATCCCCTTTTTGGCTTCCCAACCCATAGATATGGTTGGTAAGGGGTTTTGGGAAGTGTGGGACAAGTTCAACTTGTCCCACAAGTCCCCCAAAATTGCCCTAAATCTCAAATTCGAGATTCAAAGGATTTGGAGTGGTCAACACTCAAAACCAAATATTCAATACATGAGGAAACACAAGGCTCAAGGAGCCAACCATCAAAATTAATTACACCCACTAGACTTCCCTCCAAAACTTAAAAAAAATTACACAAGATGTTAATTTAATCTAAATATACTTAGCAAAAGTAATTTTTAAAAAAAAAACATCACAATTGAAATCACCTACTAAAGTAAGTTAAAACAAGTAGTTAAAATTCTTACCCCCTTGGTCACATTAGAAAATCCCCCCCCCTCATGGAAATTTTTCTTAACACATAAAAGAATAAAGGTAACACAATACAATTTACTAGTTGCCTTGACGACCAAATGTTGTAACCACCCGACATCCTGTTGTGTTTGGTTCCCAATCCCCCTCATGGTTGTGATCATGTTGTGTTTCCTGCAAAATGCAAAATACCTCCTTCGGCCTTGCGGCCATGTCAAAATGTCCAAAATAATCATATGTATGAAATTTATTAACATCTATACGTAATTCAATTATCCATTATTCCAAGGTTTAAATCACAACTTAATTATGCATTTCATCATTATCCAAAGTTATAGTAATGTAAATTCAACAACTACATTCTATTTAACATGGCGAAGAAATCCAATGTTAGAACACATGCAATATATCCATATAAAAATAATATCAGTATCCGATAGTCTGTCCATGAGCCAATGTAGATCATACTAAAAACAAAATCCAATCATAACCCAAATGCGTCTACTCACAAAACATCATGCTAATCAACGTAAGTATAAGTCAGGTCCATATCCAAAAGTCTGCATAACTCAAAATGATAATCAACCACGTGTCATAGGGAAGTGGGCATTACATCCCACACCTATTGCAAAACTTAAATTGTTCTTGCCAAAATAATATAAATTTTTGCTCCACTTTATTGTCTTGATCTCAACGCAAAATCGAGTGATCCCATGAATGGTGCAAGGAGATGTTGGATGTGACCAAGTATGAATAGAGGTATTCACTTTACAAGGTTCTATGGAGGAGAACAAGTCGAGGAAGATAAAAAAATGGTACATTCAAAGGTAGAAAGAATAACACAAGACTCTTCCATGTGTTCTTCTATCCTATATGATACTCTCTATAATCATTCACGACATGGATATGGTCGGATATGGTTGTAAGGAAATAACCAAATGCCCTCGAGCAAAGTATTCATGTGCATTTTTAATTAAACAGATATGGGTTTTCTAAATTTGAACTGCATAAACCTATTATTGACATGGTTGTCAAATGATTGAGTGGTGGTTACCAATGGAAAATCTAATCAATTCAGTAATAGGTCTATGTAGGATTAAGGCCAAATATATTTTGTATTGTTTTTAGCTTCCACAAATTACCATGGACACCAAGAGTCAAAATAGGATTTAGTGAGAGGAAATATCATGAACTTCAATACTTTTAAAGGAAACCTTGAACTGATAAAATATTTTTCACTAGTGTAGTGGAAATTAAATATTTTCTTAGCTTAGCAGGGTCATTCAACACTTTTCTCAATTTGATGGAGAGAAACAAATTGGTGAAAAGTATACAGAAACAAAAAATAATACAAATGAAAGAATTACAATATGTTAGCCATCTGATATGATATTTACTTTCATAAAGAGGACAAATCGCACAATTATAACATTCTAGAATCAGAAATTTCTACCTTGGGCCATCTTATTTCTAAGTTCTATTCCTTGTTTGATAATCAAAACTTAAGAAGCGTACAAAGAAAATAGTGAAAAATATGAAAAGAGGAAAATATAAATCTAAATATCATCGCAAAATGTGAAGAAGAGTTAGTTTCATTGTGGTAGACGGATCATATTTTGTTGTACATCAAGGGAAAAAAATATCTAATCCATCTATGCCCTTGATGTTTGTTAGATTCAGCACAGTTTTTCTAACTTGAAATCTAATTTTATCATCTACATGGCATTTATATCTTCTATGTTAGGGGGATGTTGATACGAACAACTAGGCTTTTCATAATCTTTAAGGATTCATCTCTGTTAGGTTGTTATCCCTATCAACTGATGGACACATCTAATTATTTCGAGTGACTAATAATTATAGGATTTCAACACATATCTTGTAGTCTCCTCTCCATAGTCAATTTACTGGAATGTGTAAAACTTAGCAAGGTTTCATCCATATAAATTTATGACTGATTATATGCATTTGGCATAAACAAAATGTAATGTTGCCATGGTTCTAGTCAAGTATTCTTTATAAATATTTGGTTTTTAAAAAAAATCACTAGTTAACTCTATTTATTTAGCTAACTAGTTATTTATCTAGTTGAAAATTATACCCTTGCATTATTATTTACCGTACTTTAATTTTTGCATCAATACCTGAATGTAAGGAATAATTAAAATGTAATGTTGCCATGGTTCTAGTGAAGTATTCTTTATATATATTTGGTTTTCAAAGAATTTCACTAGTTACCTCTATTTATTTAGCTAACCAGATATTTTTCTAGTTGAAAATTTTACCCTTGCATTAATATTTACTTTAGATGGTTTAATTTTTTCATCTATACTTGAACATATTATTAGGTGTAAATTGGTAATATTTAGCATCATTTTCCCACAATATTGAATTTTGAAAGAGGGAAATAACTCAAATATAATAAATCAATAAATTATATGCTATAGTCAATGAACAATATTTTTAGATATGGTATACTATTGATGATAGTTATTATTTCAAAAAATAATCAAGTTCTATGAGATTCTTTTTGCATATGCCCTACTCTATTTTGTTCACTTTAATATCCATTTCAAATCTAGCCCTTTTCAATTAGAATTTTTGTATGGGATCATGAATATCAAATCAAAACCATATCATTAAGACACTACATGCCTAATAAGGTAAAATTTTCTTAACAACATATGATATATTCGTCTCAAATTTTATATGATCATGACAACATTTTTTAGAGTAGTAATTCTCATTTACACAATACAAACAATGTGTTGGCTAAGGAAATAATTAAATATATGTAAAAAAAGGTCAAACGTAAATAATAAATACTATTATGCTACAGATTACTAATAATTGCATGTGAATGGTGTAATAGAAATGTAATAGATGACTCATCAAATAAATTGCATACATGTGTGTATGAATGTAATTTTTAAAATATGACATATGAAAGAAGAAGAGTAAATTTAAATTTTACTACTAAATAATCTATTCTTAATAAAAAAAGGAGTTTATAAAAATTTTGATCATGACATTTTGATTCCCTTACAAATATTTTCTAGCATAGTACTTCTATGTTATAGTAATATTGGTTATGCTAAAACTTTCATGATGGCATTTTTTATCTCTTTATGATTGGAAATGGCTAAACCATCACCATTTTTGAAGAGGAAAAACAAACATCTTGTTCCAGCATTGAAATAAAAATTCCTACAACATATTGGTATATCCAAAGATTTAAAAAACTTCCAATTTAGTTCTTGTAGACAGCTATCCACATGACCAATGATGTACGCGAAAGAATCTTCTACTGTAGAACCAATGTTTTCTTTCATGAAACACTCTATACTTGAAGCTAACTCTCTTCATTCATGTTCATCCTACAATAGTATAAAAAAATTGTTAGATCACATGGCATTCATTCTAGTGCTTATATAAAATAAATAGTTTATAATTGAACTTGAGTTTCAACTTTTGTTTTCATATCATTACCGTGAAATCGTTCATGTCATCAACTAAGCGTATAGTTAATGACATAAGGTATTGGAACTTTGATGATGGGAAATCAACTTTCTTTAAAATATCATCAGAAAGAGGATTATCCATTAACATCAATGAATGCATGGTTAATGCCTGCATACCAGAACTTATCATTCCATTTGATAAATATTATTCAAAGTTTGGTATATAATTTGAAGCAATCCATTCAGCTTCTTGCAAGTATGATAAAATATAACTCTCCCACTGAAAAAAAAACACTCCAAAACAATATTTCAAAATGATACACAACCATATATATATATTACCATATATATATCACTAACATTTAAAATGACGTCACAATGTAAGTGCACTTTAATTCATAATCTTATCCAAAAAAAAAAGAGTTCTAATAATGTTAGAATACAAATAAGAAAATTGATCTTCTAAACAAATTTTAAAGTAAGTTTTTAATATATTCATAAAACAAGGCCAAGAGAGGAATGCTCACACAATCTCGAATGTATTTATGCACGATGGGACCATGCTTCTTCTCAGCTTCACTTGCAATTTCTCTATATATTTCATGTGCAAATTTGAAAGTAGTTTTCATATAATCTGGAAGGTTGTTTATGATAGATGGGTCCCATCTACAATTAAAAGGATAGAATTAAATTAAATTAGACGATCAATCAATTACAAGAACATAAGAAATTAACATATTAATTACCTTATCAATCCCTTTGTGAAGGGTAGCAATTCATCCAAAGTTCCATAAGTGTCGTAAATATCATCAATTAGGGAAAATTTGATGTGAATCCAGCTGCAAGAGGTTGAAATACCTCCAAAAACACACATAAACACCTTTGCAAATAAAACCAGGAGTTTCACAATAGCTTACTTCTCATTCTAGAATTCACACTGATCTATTACATCATTACAATTCTCCTTTTATTTCAAGACTACTCTAAAACCCTAAAATGCCAAAAACCCTAAAATGCCAAAAAACCCTAAAATGCAAAACAACTCGGATTGACCCCAAAATTTGCGTGCCAAATATGCATTCATAAATTAGGGCTCACGCAAAATTTGGACTTATTCTGAAAAGCACAACAAAAGTTATTAAAGTTCTAAGACCTAGAGAAAAGCAGAAAAAACATTCGGAGCCAATTTTAGACCACTAGATGACGGAATCCGAGCCCGAAAACGTGCCAAAATGAGCACAACCTTGCAAGAAAAGTTGTCCCCAGCATAGTACTAATGTATATCTACCACCCTGTAAAATTTCAGGACGATCCAACGGTCGGATCAAAAGTTATGGCCTCTGCAAGTTATGCTCCCGCATCATTCTCCCCTGGTTGAAAAGAATTCAGCTCCTGCAAATTCTGTTGACGGAACTCATCTAATTTTGCACTGTCAATTTTCCTCAACTCCCACTCAGGAATCCAAGTGTTTTCTTCTTGCTGCAAACCTTCCCACTGTACCAAATATCTGTTGTAGCTCCCATGTCTAGTAGTGATTGTCTTTTGGTCCAAGACACGCATTACCCTCTCCTTTTTCTCCTTCGGCATCTGTTTCTTCCAGTTTATTTCTTCCTCCTCTGCAACATTTTCATCATGACCTGGAAACTTATATAAATCAGAAACATTAAAAACTGGTGAGATAGCAAAGTTTTCAGGTAACTCCACCTTGTAGGCATTATCACTCATTTTCTTCAGAATCCTACATGGCCCAATCTTCTTATACTTGAGTTTATTATATGTTCCCTTTGGAAACCTCTCTTTTCTAAGATGAACCATCACCATATCTCCTTCTTCAAATACACTTACTCTCCTACTGGCATCTGCAGCTGTTTTATATTGTGCATTACTCACTTTCAGCTTTTCCCTCACTTCATCTTGTAGCTGTAGAATGTGTTCTGCAAATGCTTCTGCATCATCACTAGTTTCATCTTCACCTGGTAGAACAATTAGATCAAGGACCCCCTTCGGATTCCTACCATATACAATCTGGAAAGGAGACCTCCCTGTTGACCTGTTTATTGAGCTATTATATGCAAACTCAGCTTGAGGTAAAGCTAAGTCCCATTGTTTTGGCTTTTCTCCAACTATACAACGTAGGAGATTTCCCAAGCTTCTGTTCACTACTTCAGTCTGCCCATCAGTCTGGGGGTGATATGCACTACTGAACTGTAGTTGTGTCCCCAATTTCTTCCACAGAGTCCTCCAAAAGTGACTCAAAAACTTCGTGTCCCGATCTGAAGTGATCATTTTTGGAATTCCATGCAATCGAACCACTTCTGAAAAAAACAAATCTGCAATTCTGGAAGCATCATTAGTTTTTTTACAAGAAATAAAATGTGCCATCTTAGAGAATCTATCAACCACAACAAAGATAGAATCATTCCCTCGCTGTGTGTTAGGAAGCCCTAACACAAAATCCATACTCAGATCAACCCATGGCCCTGTAGGGATAGGCAATGGCATATACAACCCAGTATTCTGTGCATGACCCTTAGCCATTTGACACACTCTACATCTTGCTACAACCCTACTGATGTCCCTCTTTACCTTTGGCCAATAATACTTTTCTACGACAAGAGAAATTGTCTTACTTATACCAAAGTGTCCAGCCAACCCTCCACTATGCAATTCTCTTATAATATTTTCTCTCATTGAACCAGCAGGGATGCACAATTGTTTCCCCCTAAACAAATAACCATCCTGTATCAAATAATCAAAAGAATCACTACCTACTGTAGGCTCCTTAAGCTTTCTGACAACATCACCAAAATCAGGATCACCTTCATACAATTCCTTAACTGCCTCAAACCCTAGGACTTTATTTTCCATTGTTGTCAAAAGGGCTACACGCCTACTCAAGGCATCAGCAACTTGATTCTGCTTACCTGACTTATGCTTTAAAACAAAAGTGTATTCTTGCAAAAATGAAACCCATTTTGCATGCCTACTATTTAGTTTCTTCTGTGTGTTTACATACCTCAAGGCTTCATGGTCAGTGAAGAGTACAAATTCCTTTGCTACCAAGTAATGTCTCTAGTTCCTTAATGCCTGAACAATAGCATAAAATTCCACATCATAAGTAGAATATTTCCTCCTGACTTCATTTAGCTTTTCACTGAAGAATGCCACTGGTCGTCCTTCTTGACTCAACACAGCTCCAATCCCAACATGTGAGGCATCACAGTCAACCTCAAAGACCTTGCTAAAATCTGGCAATACCAAAACAGGTGCTTCTGATACTTTCTTCTTCAACAATTCAAAACTATCTGTTGCTGCCTTGGTCCATACAAACTCCCTCCCTTTTGTACACTCTGTTATGGGTGCAACAATGCTACTGAAATTCCTGATGAACTTCCTATAAAAAGTTGCCAATCCATGAAAACTACGAACCTCTGTCACATTCCTTGGAATAGGCCATTCCAGAATTGCCTTTACTTTTTCCTCATCCATCCTCACTCCATCCCCTGATATGACAAATCCCAAAAAAACAAGACTCTTCTGAAGGAATCTACACTTCTTTAAGTTTGCATATAGACTCTCTTTACGTAACAAGTCTAGCACCAATTTCAGATGTAACAAGTGTTCTTCCACTGTCTTACTGAATATCAAAATATCATCAAAATAGACAACAACAAACTTACCATTGTATTCTCGGAGTACTCTGTTCATCAACCTCATGAATGTACTGGGTGCATTAGATAGCCCAAATGGCATCACCATCCACTCGTATAATCCATCTTTTGTTTTAAAAGCAGTTTTCCATTCATCCCCTTCACGGATTCGGATCTGGTAGTAGCCACTCCGTAGGTCAATCTTGCTAAAATATCGGGCTCCCGCTAGCACATCCATCATATCATCCAATCGCGGAATTGGAAACCGATACTTAATCGTGATCTTGTTTATGGCTCTACTGTCTACACACATTCTCCAGTCTCCATCTTTTTTGGGAGTCAATAATGCTGGAGTTGCACATGGACTCATGCTTTCTCTCACTAACCCTTTCTGTATTAGATCTGTCACTTGTCTGTTCAACTCTTCACTCTGTGTCGGACTCATCCGATAGGCTGCCTGGTTTGGAAGGGCCGATCCTGGGATCAAATCAATATGGTGTTGAATATCTCGCTTTGGGGGTAACCCATCTGGTAGCTCATCTGGTATGACATCTTTGTATTCTTTTAGTATCTTTTCTGCTGCAATAGGTATATTAAAGCCTTCTTTCTCCAGCTTCTTTGACATTAGTGCATAACAACATCCAGCTTCTTCCATTTCTGTAACAAACTCTTTTGTAGCCAATAAGCCCTCACTCTTCTCTTCTTCCTTGAAGGGTAATAAGACCACCTTTACACCATCCTTCCAAAAGGTATATGTATTTTTCCCTCCATCATGTGTAACCTTTCTATCGTATTGCCAAGGCCTACCCAGTAATATATGACATGCATCCATTGGGATAACATCACACCACACCTCATCCCTGTAGGTATTCCCAATTGAAAACTTTATAAGGCATCTTTTATCTATGGTTACTTCATTTCCTTTCTTGAACCATGATATACGATAGGGATATGGGTGCTTGTCACAGCTCAGATTCAGTTTATCAACCATTACAGTTGAAACCATATTTTCACAACTACCACCATCAATAATAATTTTACATACCTTTCCTCCAGAGGTGCATCTTGTTCGAAATATATTTGTTCGAAGCCATGAATCAGCTCCAGCAACATCACGTTCTTTCTCCTTCCTTGGGACAATCATCGTCCTCCTTATCATGAGGGTTTCACCCAAGTCTGCAGCAACCTCCATTTCTTCTTCCTCTTCAGCCTCAACCAGATTTACTCGTGGTTTTTCTCCTTGCCATCTATCTTGTGTAGGATAGTGCGGACACTCAAAAGCTCTGTGCCCCTCTTCACCACATCTGTAACATGTATATTGCCTTTGGGGGCTATTCCAGCCCCGTCCTCCATTATAACCTCTTCCCCTCTGAAATCCCCTACCTCTTTGGTAGTTACCATGGCTTTGACCAGAATCTTCATGCCCTTCTGTATTAGAGGATTCACCTTTTGTAGATTCAAATCTACCCCTACCCCTCATTGGAGATGATGATGGACCTCTCTTCACACCTCTTCTAAAATTACTCCTCTTGTTCTTTTCCTCTGCCTTTAATGCAAGTTGATAAGCATCATCTAGGCTATGGATCCGGAGCATACTCAGCTCATCTTGTATGGTGTAACTCAACCCATTTATGTACCGTGTAGCCTTTTGTTCTTCAGACTCTCCCTGTTCCACCCTGATTGATAACTTGTAAAATTCATTAGTATACTCCTCAATGCTGAGATCCTTCTGCCTTAGGTTTTGGAACCTTCGAAAGAGTGTCTGAGCATAATCTACAGGAAGAAACTTTTCTTTCAGCTTCTTTACCATTTTATTCCAGTTTCGGATCTTGCCCTTTCCATTCCTTTGTCTTTCATTTTGTAGGTGATCCCACCAGATCAATGCATGTCCAGCTAACTTAGTGCATGCAAACTTAACCTTCTTCTCCTCTGAAAGGGTTTTCCACTCAAAGAATTTTTCCATGCGATTTAACCAGTCAATCAACTCCTCTGGTCGTAACCCTCCACCATAATCAGGAACATTAATCTTGATGTCGTCATTCTTTCCCTCTAAAGCCTTGATCAATCTCTCCTCAAATGGTCTCTCATTCAAGGTTTCTTCGTCTCTCTCATTTTCTTCTTCATCTCCTCCTTCATTCATTAATGGAGTCTCTTCTTCAATATCACTATCTGGGTTTGCATCCCCATTTGCATGTCTCCTTCTAAGGCGGGTAACTTCCCCCGTGAGCTCAGCAATTTGTCTCTGTAGCTCCTGCATATGCCTATTCATCTGGGCATAACCTCCCCTCCCGCGTCTAGCCATGGTTATATAAAACAGAGGTAAAAACTACACATAAAAATGTAATATGTTACCTTAATTATTTCCGCAAGATCAAAATCCAGCTCTGATACCAATTGATGTGAATCCAGCTGCAAGAGGTTGAAATACCTCCAAAAACACACATAAACACCTTTGCAAATAAAACCAGGAGTTTCACAATAGCTTACTTCTCATTCTGGAATTCACACTGATCTATTACATCATTACCATTCTCCTTTTATTTCAAGACTACTCTAAAACCCTAAAATGCCAAAAACCCTAAAATGCCAAAAAACCCTAAAATGCAAAACAACTCGGATTGACCCCAAAATTTGCGTGCCAAATATGCATTCATAAATTAGGGCTCACGCAAAATTTGGACTTATTCTGAAAAGCACAACAAAAGTTATTAAAGTTCTAAGACCTAGAGAAAAGCAGAAAAAACATTCGGAGCCAATTTTAGACCACTAGATGACGGAATCCGAGCCCGAAAACGTGCCAAAATGAGCACAACCTTGCAAGCAAAGTTGTCCCCAGCATAGTACTAATGTATATCTACCACCCTGTAAAATTTCAGGACGATCCAACGGTCGGATCAAAAGTTATGGCCTCTGCAAGTTATGCTCCCGCATCAATATTAGTTTGAGCTCACTTTGGTGTTGAGATTGCAAAATATTATAATCTAATGTTGCCAATTCGGACATCTTTTGTCTATATCCAATTGGTATCCTGAAAATTGCAAGAAACATGTTAAGAACTCGAGGATTAATAAATTTGGCTTTATTCTTTTTCTTCTAGATTAGACGATAATTAATGCAGTACTCAATCAAATTTTTGTGAAATATTTATTTTGAAAACAACTTTCAAATATTATAAATGATTGAGATTACATATAAACCCCCGCGAGAGGACATCCATCCCTTTGATTGTCTCGTCTAAATATTTCAATATAGTTCCTCGCTTCCCATCTAGGAACGTTGCATCTCCAAGGAAATTTCAGTGTGTACTCCACCTGTAGATTCAATAAGTTGCTTATTATGAGCTTAGTGCAATAAATAAAAATAGATAACAGTAAGTCATGGACCAAAGCACGTGCTTATTATGTATTGGAAATGAAAAGTACTGACCTCCATTAAAAGTTTGGTTTTCTCCAATTTTAAGTCTTCCCATTCCTTCACAGCTTCTTCCAGATACGTAGAGGTGAATGCTCTAGCTTCTTTGAGGATGTTTTGACCAGGAAAATCAAGCTCTGAAGCTCTATATAAATTTAACATACTTGACAACTCTTTGTGTGCTTGAGCAGGCCCAAAACAACAAAAGAATTGACCATCTTTGTCGTTGAAGTTTCCAAGTGAATCTGCTCAAATATACAAAGTGGAATTGGATCTTGAACGATGAACAATTACGGATTAAATACTATTGAAAAAAATAATTAATAATATTCATTACCTACGGAGACATCGAAGCCATTGAATCGTAGTGTCCGAAAACCCAAAGCGGCTGTGTTGAGATCGCAAATAACATTTTTATTCCAATACCTAGTAATGGTTGAATTATTAGAGAAAATTTCTCGGGTAGGAAATTGTAACACTCCAAGAAAAGGTACAAAACAAAACACCCTTTGTAAATAAGTTGCATACCTGTAAGTATAATCCAGTACTACTTTAATTTCTTCCTTGAAATGACGATCTATTCCCAAACGTTGAACAACGTCAACCGTCCAAAGCCTTTCAAGTATGTCCACGGGATACATGCAGCGAACTGTTTGTGGAAATTCTTTTTGTTATTGTAATTTTAACCATAATAGTAACGTAACAGAAATTTCAGGCAAATATATCACAAGAATATAAAAGAACTGGTATTGATATGATTACCAAAATTGCCAAACTTGCTAAGAGTATTCGTCAAATAATCGAGGCATTTAATGTCTCCAGTTTGAATGAAGGCACACGCTGTTGATGAAGGAGAGCTTAAGAATGATCCATCTGCAGATTGAAGATTCATAATTCTTTTCGAGTCAACAATTTCTTGTAAACCCTCAAGCGAATACAGCAATGACGTCGCATCAGTGTGAAACGTTTCCCTACATATTCTGCGTTACAGCCAAACGAGATATTCAATGAATGTACTTAATAATAACTAGTGTATGGAATGTAATATCATAAGGAAGACCATACTTGGACAATCTTTTCTGGCGCCGGCACCGTAATTGCTCTATCCAGGGTAGATGATAAGGAAGATCTAGCTTAAGAGTGGGAGCTTCGTATAAGAGTTCAGGGAAGATAAATTCAAAGTCCATGGGTAACCTCTCTTGTTTCATTGATTCCATATGTTTCTTTAGGAAGTGAACACCTGGAAGATGAGATAACACAAATAAATATAAAAAAGGTTAAAGACATTATTGTTGGATGAATACGCCCCACTAAGAAGTCACATATGTTTTCAAGATGAAACACATTAGTGCCTACCCTTGGTAACATTGTGCTTCCCACTTTTCCATGTAGTCAGTGGTAGAATACAAGCAAGAGTGTTAAGTACTTGATCAGCTAATGAAAATTTGGAGTTAAGAGTTATGTAGACCCCAGGAACCATCGTCATGTTGATTTTCACAAATCCAATCCAATGTTTGAGGAAAGCGTGGACGAGCCGCAGGAGCAGACAAGTCTATCACGGTTATCCATTTTCTTAGGTGGATATTATTTGTCATTGCAGGTTGAATTACTTATTATTGATAACATAGAAGTAAAATAAAATGTATGTAAGTTATGGATCCTTTTAATGTGTGGATGTGCAAGAACTATTTCACTCAAGTGTACGTAAATAAAAACACTAGTTTTTTTTAATAAATTATATTGTTTAATATTTGATTGAGAAATGATTTAGAAAAATAAGAAATTATATATTTTTTTAAATGTGTGATGTTATTACTTAAATGCTGCATTAAGTGCTAATTGATATAGTGAACATGTGAATCATTTTGAATATGAAAATAAAAAATTCATCACTGTGTTCGACAATCACCTCCACATTCTAGAAACCATGATAAGTAAGAGTATGTAACTAAAAATTACAAGGAAATTAAATCTTGTAATACAAGATATCTTTCAAGTGAACCACCAAGCATATTATGTCTCTACCAGATATCATATCACTTAGTATATTAAGTCTCTACCATCCGAAATTTTTTTGTAATAAATTATTTTGTAGCTACCATGACATTAAATCCTTTTCTTAATTCTCTAACATATAGTCTATTAGAATTCTCCTTTTATCAAATATTTCCCAACTTATTTTATAAATGTTCTTTACATATTCACTTTTCTTGATCTCTGCACCAAAAAAAACATGCAAGACTTCAAAACAGATACAAAGTATGAAAATTACACAAATATGAATTAAATTTATGATTCTTGTAACAATGGCAGTTACAAAAATATGTTAAGGCCCACCTAAATATCTTATTCTTAATACAACTATATAATTATAATTGCATTTTGAATTAAGTAAATTGAATTGGTATGTAATGTTAGACACTAACTACTACTAGCATATGTGGAACCAATAAATTAATCTACTCTTCACGTAAATTATAGTAAAATAAAATAAATTAGTATGCCCTAAATGATAGTGTCCTAGGAAGTTGCCTAGTTTTCGAATGCCTTAACCCCCCTTAGGGAAATAAAAAACAATAGTAGTAGGATGGTGCAGAAAATATTTAAAAGATATTATATCATTGTACATGCATTTAGATTGTAGAACATATAAAAAAATGTATAAATTGTTGATTAGAATTACTAGATAAACAAAATATAAAGCCATTTTGGGGTCAACTATTATTGTAGGACTATTTTTTCGATTTTAAGGTTTTTCCTACACATGTATTTATATTTATTTGATCATTAGGATATATGGGAGTTACACTTTGTAGTGCCCACTTCCCTTCGACACTTATTAAATTTTGATTTCAATTACTGTTGGTTATATATATGGATATTATTGTATCATTTTGGCTTAGCATGATGATTAGATGATAGAGATACTTTGATTTTTGATGGATTTCGATTCATAGTATTATCATGTGGATTTCTTAGAGAGGTATTTAATATTGATGATGATATGTTGACATATTTATATCTATCCTGAAATTTGAAATTTTCATCATATTGAGTAGGATTTATCAATGAACCAATCTTGTGATCTTATTAGTATTTGATGAAATATAGAATTGAGATGTTGTTGGAATTTTAAGATGGTAATGTTATTTTTCCTATATGATGATTTAATTTATGTATGGATGATTGTTCATTTTATATGCATATATTTACCTTGGATATTTTTGATGTGGCCATGAGGCCGAAGGAGGTATTGTGTGTTTTTGTAGGTGATTATATCACAACAATCGAAGGAGGATTGGAGACCAACCACATTGGATTGCTACATGGATTCAACAATGGTCTCTATGGAAAATTGTGTTATGTTGTGTGTATTTTATTTGTTCTTAAGGGGTTCCCACAAGAGGGATTACCTTCAATTGTGACCAAGGGGTGTTTGTGTTATTCTTTTATTTTATTTTCCTTTATTTAATTTTAGTGTATGTGATTTTATGGTGATGTAATTCTCTTTTATCATTTATTTAATTTGTTTCTAGAGTATTAAATTAATCATGTTACTAAACTAATTATGTATGGGACAAAAAGAAGTCATTTATTATATTAGATGGTTATTTGGTTTATGTGTTTTATGTTGAGTTTATGTGATCTTGAGTGTGGTACACTCTACCTATCTTTAAAAATTCGGATTTGGCCTTAAGGGCCAATTTTGGAGGCATGTGGGATAAGTTAAAGTTTTCCCACACCTCTTTATTTATTATACCAACGCTACCTATGGGTTGGGGGGCTCAGAAATAGACCCCATTATGTGTTTTGGAAGGAAAAAGGTGATTTTTATTTACACTTTCTTGCATGTGTTTATTTTCTTTGTCCTCAAGGGTATGGATTAGAGTGGTTTGTGCAAGAGGTTTGTCATACTTCTTAGCCACCCCATTTATTTTTCCTTAGAGTATGGGTTTGACTTGGGTGATGTGGAGTGGAGAAGAAATTATGTGGCATCCTCCACGGGGCCACATCATCTTCCTCCTCCTCTTTTCTATTTATAGAATTTTTTGGGAAGTAAAAGGGGTTACTTGCTTAGCTTTGGATCTTGGATATTGGGAGTGTTTTCTTGTTTGAATAGAAGGGAGCCTGGAGTTTCTTGGGTTTGAATGATTTTTTGACTTTCGTGAAAAGTGGAGCTTTACCATGGCAAGGTAGGATATTTCACTATTTTTTTCTTGAAGCTTACTTGTTTGAAGTGTTTGGTAGTAAATTGACCTTAGGTTGTGTTAAGATTTGGAAGTGGGGATGAAAATATGTTGGGAGGAATAAGAGCTTCCTTGTGTGTTTAGGAGGGAGTGGGTTCTGGATTCCTCACATTATTCTATTTTTTTATTTTGTGTATTGTCAGAGTCATAAGAGAGAGGGAGGCATAAGAGACATAGACATGTTTTTGTAGCAAGGCATAAGATATTTTCTGATTGATTGTGTTGTGGAGGATTTTTGAGTTGGGCATCCAAACCCTTGGGATGCACAATGGCACCCTCATGCTTCCATCTCTACTTGGCTTATTTTAGAGCCATTGTTTTGGGAAGTTATTGTGCTTAAAAATAATTGTTTTTTGTGGTTATATTTATTGTGTGTTTGTTGCATGAAAGTAAATTTGGAAGCATTATATAGTTTCCATGCGTTTGATTCTTCCCTTATTGCCTTGTGGTTGGGGGATCGGGGGCCAATGAAAACAATTGCTTCTTCTTCTCATTGGAGTTTTGGTTGGGTGGAGATTATTAACTCTCCCCCATTTTTGGTGGTTGTGATCAAGTGAAGAGAATATGGAGCTTGGTTGGAAATTTTATTCTTGGAGCAATAATATAAGATAAAATGTATTTGATTATAGTTTCTTTCTTATAAAAATTCGCACTTCGCGTGGAATACTATTGTATTGTTATTTTGAAATAAAAGTTGTATTGATTATTGGCTATTAAGATTGTATTGTAGATTGAAAAAGGAAAGAGAGAAATTTTAGTAAAGCTAGTTTTGTTGTAATAGAAATGAAGTTGAAAAGGGATAAATCTTGTTCCCAATGTAGTTGATTCATTTTCTCACATGAGTGTGTTTCTCTTGCTCTAAAAATTGTTGGAAATATTATTGAAAGTCTCGTGTGGGAATGTTGGAAATTTTTATGCAGGAAATATTAAATTTTATTGTATTACTTAAAAGACGTGTAATGGAAAAGTTAGACTAATTTGTGCATTTTCTTGTATTGTTTAATAGAAAGCTAAAAAATGGATGTACAGATGGAAAGATCTTAAATTATAATTGTCTTTTACTTGGCTAATGAAGTAGGCTAGTTTCTAATTCTAGTTGTGTAAAATAATTTCATAGTTGCAATTAGACCTTTGATCTATTCAGTATATAAACAAGTTACTTAGCTAAATCAAGTTCATTTTAAATCAAGTATCAAAATGGTAGTGTAGGGAAAACAAAATTTTTATACTATCACTTGATAATAATGCTATCACCATTTTAAAATAAATCTTTAGTGTAAGATTAAGTTAGTTAAAACTATATATATCATTATTCCTTAACAATAGTGTTAATATTAAAATATTATTATTATTGAAATTAATAATAATATTGATATTACTAATATTTAATATTCATATATTTAATATAAATATATGTGTGTGTGTGTGTGTGTGTGAGTGCATGTGTGTGTGCGTGAAATTATATTAAATAAATTATAACCAACAAAAAAGGTAAATTAAAAAAACAATACGAGTTTGGGGTAGCCGCATTCGCTGCGGCATACATGGATATTTTACTAGGGAATAGGGTTGGGGGGAAGGTCGTCGACCCCACTCCCCCACCCAATTATCAAATGGGATGGGGGGTACAATTGGTGACCCTCCTCCAAACCCCAATCTTTACCAATAAGAAAACAATTAATCCCCAATCATTTTTAATCCTGCACATTTTTTTTTTTGTTATATTATAGACTGTGTATAATTTAAAACCATGGCCGCTACACTTTGAAAATTTGGTTATACAGTAATTTATACACACACACACACACACACACACACACACACACACACACACACACACACACACAGCACACACACACACACACACACACACACACACACACATATATATATATTACAAAAATGGAATCACATACTGAATTTAACCATTTAATCAAAATGGGGTAAAACCCACATAACATTTGGGAAAAAATATTGAAACAATGAGGTATATAATGTATTCAAACACATTGGAACCCTAACGAATGATGAAAATAAAACAAGAAAATAAATGAGGCATGTATGTATGGCCTCTAATTGCTTCCTCCTTCTCCTCCAGCAATCTACAAAATAAAAGAGAAATAATAAGTCAAAAGAAAAGAGAAAGAAGCCTTTCATAAGAAAAATTAGGGTTAGTGAAATCCTTTGATCTTGTGGACCCAAATGAATCCATCCATTGGATGGGATTCATCCCTAAAAATAGTAGGTGTGCATTGTTTGAGTAAAATTCAAATTTTAAATTTTAAATGCACGGGTTGACTTATAGGAGGCCACTTCAGTTGTGTAGGGGGGGGTGGAATTATTTATCTAACCCTTTTGCTAAATTGAGGACTTGCTAATTATTTTATACCAAGTAACCTTGTGGGATTAAAATAACATTTGTATTTAATTAAATAAACCTCTTTACGCATGGGTTTAATTTGTACAAGTATTGGTATGCTGTAAATTAAAATTTTATCAAATAAAATTTAGGGGAAACTAAACCAAGCCTTAGACGAACCTAGTTTTATTCATCGTTATTAAGGGCATTATTATTTTTATTATGATGTGGATTAAATAAGGAAATTTAAGTTATTAATTTAAACAAAATTTACAAACATGATTGTGAAAAATTATTAATTTGAAATTTTTTGTGGGCATGCTTTTCAAAAAATAATTATTTCGGAAATTTTTTATCTTGCTCTAGGTTGTTATTGGGTTTCATGTAGACAAGTTTAGTGGGCATTACACTTGGTATCAAATCCATGGGTTCAATGCCTGGAACCTTGGGCACACTGGAAAACATGAGACATGAACATTTAACTTAGCATATTTTTTTTTGTAGACCTAGAAAACAATATTGTCTGATAATTATATAATATAGTAAATGTAAAAAACTAGAACAAAAACCTATAATGATGAACTAACTCTTTCATTGGTCTATGCAAGAGGTATAGACTAGACGAGGATTTCTTGCACATAGATCCAGACTTGCCACCTCCAAATCAGGCTGTAGTAAGTCATTCTACCTAAGATTTTACAGATGCTTTAGGACGTCAATGCCGCTATATGCGGAGGGTCCTTAGAAGGAGGACCTACTAGACATTGGAGGGAGCCATCAATAAAGGGTCGTGCATATCTTCGACACAACGAGGAATATAGGGCAGAGAACTCCCACGTGGAGTTTTCTAGGGAAGAGTCACTGCAGAGTGGACATTGAGACAAGATTTCAGGGTACAGGGATAAATCTAAGATCCCTAGGCAAAGGGAGGAGCATGGAGAGAGACCTACGGGTCATCAGTCATCAGCTACATACTGTATCCAGGAGATCTTAAAGCTACACCCATCTCACTATTCTAGGGATACATGTGGTTTTCAGGTAAGGGGCCTGGTTAGTGAGCTTGAGCGCATGCTTCAAGATTTTCCCATGTACTAGCAACACAAAATCTTGTGGTTTGATCCATCTTCTAAGGGATGGACAAGGTGTCTGGTGAAGGACCATGGAGAAGAAGCTCCATGTAGAATCAAAGACAGTTAACTGGGATATCTTCGAGGAGTGGTTCAAGAGTAGGTATTTATTGAGGAGGTTCATTTAGCAGAGGATAGATAATTTCCACAACCTCTTCTATGCATCCAGGACTATAGTTGAGTATGAGAGTCAATTCCTGGACCTATTCCAGTATGTCGACTATATGCAGGATGAGCTAGTCTAAATTCATAGATTCATCAGGGGCTTGGATTTATATTTGTAAGGTGCGATGTACATTTATTTCCCACAGACCTTAACAAATGCTGTGGAAAAGGCCTACATTATAGAGGAGATGCGGGGGAAGACTCATTAGGCCAGGGACAGAGTGCAGAGCCTCATCTAGTAGATGTAGGATAGTAAGTTGAGGGGTTTAGTTCCTCGTCCTAGTGGCGAACATGGTTTTACATAGTCTTTATTTAGGCCACCACAACAGCCATCTCAGAAGCAGTAGAAGACTCATCTACCATTTATACCTACTTAGCTATTTAACGCTCAGAGGGGATAGAGTATGGGGCCTCCTCATAGGGGTCATGTTAGGAAACACGGTGTACCAAGAGCTCATTCACTAGGAGATCATCAGAAAATACCTAAGTAGTCCATATCCGAATCATTAGGATCCATGGAAAAAAATGTCTAGAGTACCGACTAGAGTTTCATCTTAGTGGAGAGGACCAAGAAGTTTTTATTGTTGTGGCATTGTTGGAGATCATTAGAGATAGTGCCTACAGAAACCCTAGTAACAGGGGTAAGGCATAGATTTTAGATCGTATGGTTGGCCACATGGAACGTAGCCCTCGGATCTACGTAGTGGTCGAGAACCACCTAGCTAAGCACCTAAGTAACGTGAAGGAGACTACATGTAACATTGGTGATATTCCTACCTCTATATTGTTTGATTTAGATTCGTGTGATTCATTGACTGCACCATATTCAGTAGAGAATTGCAAGGTTGGTTGCAGTTAGGTAGGATCTTACTTGGGACATCGAGATGGCTTCTGGATCCAAAATCTATGTAGATGCCCTTAGTTAAGGAGTGTATAGTGGACTTGGGACCCTTCACCACTACCTCGGATATTCGTATCCTTCTGTTGGGTTCTTATGGATTCATCTTGGGCATGGATCATTTTTCTACACACATAGCCAAAGTGGACTGTTACGATAAGAATATATCATTTACAGAAGATCTGGAAGTTGAGTCAGTGATAGCAGGAGTTAGGAGACCCGTTTCCATTTGCACCATCTTTGCTATGCGTCTTAAGCGGTGTACGCAACGAGGTTGCCAGATGTATGCTGTTACGGTTAGTGAAAAATATTAGGATGAGACTAGTGGGGCCATCTCTTAATGACCATCATAGGTTGAGAGAGTTTTTTGATGTCTTTCTAGGGTAGCTATCAGGATTACCTTCTCCACGTGAGATAGATTTTCACATACATATGGTTCTTAGGGGCAGAGCCTATCTCATGAACTCCTTATCAGATGAATACCCCTTAGCTCTATGAACTCAAGTTATATCTTGAAGACCTTTTGGAGAAAGTCCTAATCTATCCTAGTGTATCCCCATGGGGTGCACCAGTGATTTTTGTAAAGAAGAAGGATCGATCTTTGCATTTTTGTGTTTATTATCACTCGCTGAATAAAGTAACGATCAAGAATCATTACCCCCCTTCCACACATTGATGATTTATTTTATTAGATGAAGGGGGCCACATTATTCTCCAAGTTCAATCTTAAGTCAGGATATCATCATTTGAGGATCACAGAGGCAAATATTTCTAAGACAACCTTCAGTATGAGATATGGCCATTACGAATTCACAGTAGTGCCTTTTGGTTTAACCAATGCCCTCACAGTGTTCATGAGCTTGACTAATGGGGTGTTCAGGTCATTTTTGGATCACTTTGTGCTCACTTTCCTTGATGACATTATGATATAATCACATACAGGTGAGGAGCACCTTCGCTAGGTTTTTCAGTGTTTTTGTCAGCAACAACTTTATGGGAACCTGGAGAAGTTTGCGTTCTTTTAGACAGAGGTGCAATATTTGGTCCACATAATTTCTGGGGAAGGTATTTCATTTGATCCTTCCAAGATTTTTAGCTACTATGGATTGGCCTACACCCACTAGTATGACTGAGGAGCATAGTTTCATTGGTTTGGTAGGATACTATAGGATATTTATATCGGAATTTTCTCAGGTTGTGCACCCCATTACTTCCCTTCAATGGAAAGGGAAGAATTTCATATGGTTAGATAAATGTGAGAAGGCCTTCATGACTCTGAAAGAATGTCTCCCAAGAGCACCTATTCTTGCAGTACCAGACCCTCATGATGAGTTCATCATTTATACAGAGTAGTTTCTTTTGAGTCTTGCAAACTCAATGATTATGAGCTCAATTATCCAACTCACGACCTTTAGCGTATAGCATTTGTGCATACATTGATGCGTTGGAAACACTTCTTTCTTGGGTTGAGATTGACACTCATGACTGATCAATTGAGTCTTTGCCACCTCTTCATGCAACCCAATCTCAACGCTCGTCGGTGACATTGGATGGAGTTTCTTTGTGAGTACGATATGGAGATAGATCATGTGAAGCGGAAGGAGAATGTGCTTGCAGATGCCCTGAGTAGATGGAGACATATGGTTATGGCTATTTCAGTGGGTATATATTTACAGAGTAGGATTTTGTAGCAGCTTCCTCATGACACCTTCTACCTTATAGCTAGAGCTAAGATGGAGTCTTAGAGACCCATTGCGTGGAGATTTGATGGATTTTAATTAGAGAGACAAATGGCCTTCTCAGGCACAGAGGTTGGATTTATGTTCCTAAAGATGGAGGCTTGAGAGAGGACATTCTGAGAGAGGCTCATCGTGCACCTTCTTCGGCCCATACTGGGGTGAAGAAGATGCACACCACCTTGAGATAGTTGTACCATTGGAGGGGACTATGGAGAGACGTAGCTCAGTTTGTGTCATGATTTTTTAGAGTGTCAGAAGGTGAAGGCCGAGCATCAGTATCCGGATGGCCTTCTCTTCTCTCACACCATACCAAAGTGGAAATGGGACACCATTTTCATAGACTTCATAGTTGGGTTACTAATGTCAAGATACCACCATGATGCCATCATGGTCATAGTGATTAAATTGACGAAAGTGGCTCATTTTTCTCTGGTGAAGACCACCTACATAGCTAGTGCAGTGGCACATGCATACCTTGATGATATCATCAGATTACATGGAATCGCACAAAATATTGTTTGCAACTGCGATCCCTTGTACAATTCTCACTTCTAACTTATGATGTAGTATGCTCTTGGGACAAAGATGAATTTCAGCGTAGCCTATCACTCTGAGACATATGCATAGATTGAGCTTGGGAATCAGATCTTAGAGGACATGCTTAGGATGTACATCATGGACTATCAACCGAGGTGTGAGTACCTGTATCTTGAGGATTTTTCCTACACTAATAGTTTTTAGAGTTCGATAGGCATGGATTCTTTTCAAGAACTCTATGATAGAGAGTGCATGACACCTCTTAGTTGGGACAAGTTGGAGATCAGTATTTCTCTTGGGCTAGCTTTATTATAGGATATGGAGCAATAGGTTGTTATGATCAAGAAGAGATTGTAGGAGGTGAACGATAGGCATAAGAAGTATGTGGATCAACATAGGTCAGATCATAGTTTTGAGGTGGGAAAAAAAGTGTTTCTTTATTTCAGGCCACATAAGAGCCCTATCCATTACGAAAAGAGGATCTAAGCTTACTCTTAAATGTGTGGATTCATTTGAGATCTTGGATCCTATCTTTCCTTTATCCTATTATCTATCGTTGACACCTAGCTTGTCTCGCATCCATGATTTGTTTCATGTTTATGTACTTAGGAGATACATTGATGATCCTTCTCATGTATTAGATTGGATCTCATTGTAGGTGTAGCATCAGGTGAAGGTGATCGTGGAGCCCATATGTATTTTAGACCATAGGACTTTGGGCCTTTGCGGTAGAGAGATTGACCAGGTTTGTATCTAGCGGGATAGATCTAATGAGATTGCTGCTACATGGGAGGATTCTACATTACTCTGGGTCTAGTATCCACACCTATTTTAGTGACATCTGGGAGGAATTTGAGTCTAAGAGGAGGGGGATGTAGTGCCCACTTCCCTTAGATAATTTTTAAATTTTAATTTTGATTACTATTGGTTATATACATGGATATTCTTATATAATTTTTGTTAGTATGATGATTAGATGATAGATATACTTTGATTATTAATGGATTTCGATTCATAGTATGATCATGTGGATTTATTAGAGAGAAATTTTATATTGATGATTATGTGTTGTTGACATATTTTTATATATTTAGACATTTGACATTTTCTTCATATTCAATAGGATTTAGCAATGAACTAATCTTGTGATCTTATTGGTATTCATGAAATATAGAATTGAGATGCTGTTGGAATGTTAAGATAGTAACATGATTTGACTAGATGATGATTCAATTTATGTATGGATTATTGTTGATTTATATGTATATATTTTACCTTGGATGTTTTGATGCGGCCACAAGGGAGAAGGAGTTATTGTGTGACTTTGTAGGCCATTATATCACAACAATCAAAGAGGGAATCGAGACCAACCACATCGGAATGATAGATGGATTCAACAATGTTCACCACGGAAACTTGTGTTATGTTGTCTGTGTTTTTTTTGTCATTATGAGGTTCCCATGGGGGGGATTACCTCCAATTTTTACCAAGGGGTTTTTGTGTTGTACTTTTATTTTATTTTCCTATATTTAATTTTAGTGTATGTGATTTTATGGTGATGTATCCCTTTTATCATTTATTTAATTTTTGTATATAGTAGTAAATTAATCATGTCACTAAAATAATTATGGATAAGACAAAAATAAGTCATTTATTAGATTAATGCTTCTTTGGTTTGTTTGTTTTATGTTGAGTTTATGTGATCTTTACTGTGGTATACTCTACCTGTCGTTAGAAATCCAGATTTGGCCTTGAGGGAAAATTTTGGAGACTTGTGGGACAAATTAAACTTGTCCCACACCTCTTAATTTATTATACCAACCCTACCTATGGGTTGGGGGTCAAAAATAGACCTCATTATGTGTTTTAGAAGGTAGAAGGTGAAATTTAATTGCACTTTCTTACATTTGATTATTTCTTTGTCCTAACGGGTAAGGGTTGGAGTGGTATGTGTTAGAGGTTTTTCATACCTCTCAACAACCCATTTAGTTTGCCTTAGAGTATGGGTTTGACTTGGGTGATGTGGAGTGGAGAAGAATAGATGTTGCATCCTACATGGAGCCACATCATCTTCCTCCTCCTCTTTTATATTTATTGAATTTTTTGGGAAGTAAATGGGTTTACTTGCTAGCTTTGGATCTTGGATTTTTGGAGTTCTTACTTGTTGGAATAGAAGGTAGTTTTGAACTGCTTATGTTTGAAGGATTTTTGACTTGCTTGAAAAGTGGATCTTTACCATGGCAAGGTAGGATATTGCTATGTTGTTTTCTTCTTGCATTGTTGAATGGCATGTGTTGTATGGATGTGTGTTATTGTTTGAAGTGTTGTGTAGTAAATTGAATTTAGGTTGTGTTGAGATTTGCAAATGGGGATGAAAATATGTTGGGAGGCATAAGATTTTCCTTGTGTGTTTAGGAGGGAGTGGGTTTTGTATGCTCCACATTATTCTATTTTTTTATTCTGTGTATCATGGGAGGTATAAGAGAGACGGAATCATAGGAGTGACAGAGACATAAGAGTGAGGGAGGCATACGAGACATAGAAATGTTGTTGTGGGGAGGAATACAAGATTTTTGGATTGATTGTGTTGTGGAGGATTTTAGATGTGGGCATCCAAACCCTTGGAAGGCACAAGGACACCCCCATGTTCCTATCTCTACTTAGCTTATTTTAGATCCATTGTTTTGGCATTTTTTGTGCTTAAAAATAAGTGTTTTTGTGTGGTTATCTTTCTTGTGTGTTTGTTGCATGAAAGTAAATTTTGAAGCATTGTATAGTTGTCATGTGTTTGATCCATCCCTTATTTCCTTATGGTCGGGGTTATGGGACCAATGAGAAGAATTGATTCTTCTTCTCATACGATTTTTGGTTGGGTGGAGAGTGTTGTCTCTCCCCCATTTTTGGTTGTTGTTGTTGGTGCTCAATTAAATCTTGCCCTGACTTTTCAAAATGTCTCAGTCCACATGGTTTGAATTTTTCTCTATCTCCCTGTATTGATCCATGAAATATTTTTCCTTCATTTGGTTTCCATGGTAAGTCCTTTCCTTTGCTCAAGGATCACATTAAGTCTAGATATTGTTTTCCATTTCACTATCCATGAGAAAGAATTTGTAATTTTGGCGAGAATTCGGGGTTTCCCCTTCCTTTTATTTTTCCACAATCAGTTTTTCCCTATTAATTTTTGTCCCAACATCTGTGGAAACATGGTCCTTTCTAATTGGATGTGGCCCGGCGGTTCTTTTTCGTGAAACTTGCCACTTTTCTTACATTTGTAAAATATATGAAATCGGCCACACAACCACGATAGCATCTAATTGGTTATTCAACAAACATGAAGTGATAGGGAAAAAGTATTACTTTGACCCTAAAGATGAACACTTGTTCGTTTTTCAAGACAATGACAGAGAAGTGGGTCGCTGAAAAATTTTGCAGATTTTTGTCCTTTTGTGAAAAAGGGGAAAAGTTATAAATTGATTTGTAACCCCTGCAGGGGACAAAGTGATGTTACATGTTTTAGTCAGCATTTGAAAATTCATAGTGGGGAAGTGAGTTGGCAAATAACTTTGGAGTTTTGATGATCTGTTTTCAAATGATGTAAAGTATAAAAGTTAGACGCAACTGCGATGGGGCCCACATGAAAAGTTGGAAGCAGAGAGGTGGGTCTACGGAGCATTTTGAAGTTTTTTGGCCCAATTAAACTCAAATATTTTCCATGTGGAGCACCTGTGCTCCTTTGAGGATTCACCTCTAGGTCCTACCTTCACAGTTGCGTCAAGGAGACACATGGAGGTTTCCACTGGCCTTACCCATACTTAGCATTTTCTTCAAAGAAGCCAGTGTAGCTTTTTCAGAACATGGACATGTGGAGGGCCTCCACTCATTTGGGGATCCACCTCTAGGTCCTACCTTTATAGTTGTACTAAGGAGACACATGGATGCTTTTGCTGGCTCCTCTCAATCCTTAGACTTGTCAAGAAAATTTCTAAGGCCTAGGACACGGGGAAGACCCACTCTTGTTTTGGGACCTGCCCCTAAACTTTACTTTTGAAAGAGCGCGAAAGGGACACGTGTAGGTCTCTGCTAGATCTTCCCATTCTTATACTTTTTTCAAGTGTCTGATGTAACTTTGTCAGAACCTAGACACGTGGAAGTCCTGCGCTTATTTGAGTTTCCTTCTTTTGAGATTCATACCCAAAAGCTCCGATGAGACACGTGGAAGATTCCGTTGGCCCTACCCATACTTAGACTTTTTGATTTCCGAGGAGATTTTCTCAGACCCTAGGCACGTGGCAGCTTCCACTGGTCCTTACAATCTTTGAAAACCTTTGCTAGCTGAGATACGTGGTGAGCCTGCGCTTGTTTGAGGTCTCTGCTTTTGGGCACCATATAAGAAGTGTGTTGAAGAGACACGTGGAGGATTTTTCTAGATCATCTTTATACTGAGAATTTTTCAAAGGCCAAGGTAATTTTCTTGGACCCAGGGCATGTCGAGATCCTACGCTCGTATGAATTCCCGCATCTAAACTTCATGTTTGAAGTTGCGCAAAAAAAACACGTGGAAGGTTCCGCTGGGCCTTCCCATACTCTAACTTTCAACAACCGATGTAATTCTCTAGGGTCTTGAACACATTGAAGGCCCACCCTCGTTTGGGAACCTACCTCTAGACTTCACCTTTACAGTTGCACCAAGGAAACATGTGGAGGCTTCCGCTGAATCCTCTTTGTACTTGGACGACTCAGACTCGCAGTGCAGGAATGTAGCCATCCACGCAAGGGCACTCATTTATCAAGGTGTATTCTCGAGGGTGAAAAGGATTGCTTGTCAGATCCAACTATAGAGAGCCACCTGAAAATGAATATAAAGGGTATTTCTCACATGATAGAATCAAAAATTTATGGCATGGCATCCCAATCATGGTTGAGTGTCTAAGAAATGTGATCAGCTAATGATTTATCCACCTCGAAGCTTTTGGGTGTATATTTGTTAAACATCACTTTCTGGGACAAATGTGTAAAAAGTTAAGGATTCCTCGAATCTTCTTCTTTTTGGGGGAGAAAATTTACGATGAGTGAGCGAGTGAATTATCTAAATGCAATGAGGATACTCTTGCAAAAGGTCAGGGGTTAACTTTTATGAGAAAATTTGAGAAATCCCATCTTCCTAAGAGACCATTTGAGAAACCTGTTATTCTCTTGTGTTTTAGATTTGATCATGTCATGATGGTTGAAAGTGTAAAGCCATTTACAAGCTCTGGTATTTTTCAAGAAACTTTCCCCTGCTAATAAATCTAATAGATCTCAAATTAATACATGTTTATCTTGAGAAATATTGTGTATGCTTTTATTTCAGAATGTATTTCAAATAGTTTTTATGTTCCTGTTGTAATATTATGTTAAAATCCTTTTGAATCACACAATATCTCGTTCATGTTG